>CM066251.1:10179499-11379499 GCA_033675135.1 Frankliniella intonsa | reverse complement strand
GGCTGGCTCCTCGACTCATGCTCCGCTCAAACCTTATCGGGCGTGTTTAGCCAGTTGTCAAGTGACGGAGCAGTCGGAGCCACGCGTAACTCGTCTTGTTCATCCCTCCTGCTCCCGCTCCCGCCGCCCAATGTCTGTGAGTACGACGGCCTGCCCGGGCCGGGCCGGACCGGGCCCAGGCGCGACCCCTCCCCCAATGCTCGCGGTGGGCAATCCAAATCTGTAGCCCGCCGTGACATTAACCTCCCCCTCCTCCCCCCTCCCCAGCCGTGCTACAAGATCTTACGTAACCGGTGACCTAACAGCCCTGTTGCCGCCCCGCAGGACCATCGTCGGCACCCCCTGGAGGGCGGTGTCGGCGCGGCCGCGCGGCCCATGGCCGAGAGGCGCGGCCGCGGCTGGTCCGTGATCGTGTGCCCGCGCCAGGGCCGGCGCCAGGGCCAGCGCCACCACCCCGTGCACCTGCGCCTCGAGCGCACGCGGGTGAGCGGCTGCGCCTGCGAGGAGCCGCAGCCGCAGGACGACCACCAGGTTAGTCCGGGGGATACTCCGCCCGCGGCCGGGACAGGACGGGACGAGCGGGGTATCGCCACTGCAGGCCGGGGAAAAACGAGCGCCGAGATAGCCCCGCTATCTTGCTGCTCGATCGTGGACCTAAGACGTCGCGCGCGAAACTCGGGGCCCGCGAGGCTAACGACGACGGCATGCTTTTTCAGGATGGCCGCCGGCCCAGCAGTGCCCCGGTGCGAGTCCGCGCCCGCGCCCCGCTGCAGAGGGCCTTCTCGCTGGAGCGGCCGCCCTCCCCCTCCCCGTCCGGGCGCGGGGCGTGGTCCGCGCCGCTGGCGCCGCTCATAGGCCTGCTGCGCCCGCTGGCCGCCCCCGGCACCGCCCCCGGCACCGCCCCCGGCGCCGGCCCGGAGGCACGCGCTGCAGCCATGGAGCCCCCGTCCTCGTGGATGCCGAACACCCGCAGGCTGCTGCTGGAGCCCGCCCCCAGGCGGCCGCGGGGCCCTGGCCTGGCCACCGCCCGCCTGCCCTACGGAGGCTCCGCCGCCGCCTTGCGGCCCCATGCCTCGGCCTTCCAGCCCCCGCCGGCCGCCTTCTACCACGCGTCCCTCGAGGCGGGTGCGGGGGCGGGGGGTGCGCCCAGCGTGCAGCTGCTGTACGGGCTGCTGCCCGCCTCGGCGCCCGCCGCGCCCTCCGCCCTGGCCCTCCTCGGCGAGCACGCCTCCCGTGCCACGCCCCACCCGCCCGGGCCCCTCCCCCTCGACGCCCGCATGGAGCCCGTCCTCAGGTCGCAGGTCCTGCGAGTGCTGCGGCCGGAGGAGCTGGAGCAGCGCGGCCCCGCCCCCCTGGGCGGCGCCAACCCCACCCTCCCCGGGGCCGTGACCGTGCCCGCCGCGCCCCTCACCGTCGTGCCCGCCGAGGAGGAGGACCCCGGCAGCGCCGCCTCCGCGGGCGGCAGCTCTGACGAGGACGAGGCCGGCCTCAAGCTGGACGTGGAGAAAGAGCCCTCGTCGCCCAAGGCGGCCGAGCCAGCGGGCAAGACGGTGTCCGGGAAGGGACTGAGCGTCGCCGAGGACAGGGCCAACCGGCGACAGTGGCTCCTCAGGGTCGTGCGGGAGAACTTCAACGAGCAGATCGGGCTGCTGGTGGAGCGCTTCGTGCGCCGCCCGCGGCACGACAAGAGCGTCCGCAGGGTGCCCGGCATCGGCAGGAAGGTCAACGTCAACCTGCAGAACTTCTGGAAGCGCAACTCTGGCCAGGAACGACTCATGAAGGTGAGCTAACCCCCGCGCCCACCCCGCCGCCGCGCCCCCGCCCCTTTGACCCTTGACCCGTTTAACACTCGTTCTGCATGTTCCAGACGAAGGACCTGCTGGGCGTGTACACTGACAGCGGCATGGACTGGAAAGGCTTCCAGAGGTGGCTCACCAAGGACCTCCAGTTCATGCCGTCCTGCGCCAAGCTCTGCGCGCTCAGCCTGGACATCTACCAGAAGTACTGGAGCACGGACTGGGATGACGCCGGGACGACAGGCTGACCGAGAGCCGAGCCGAGTAAGCAGGGGGGCCCGACCCAACCTCGCTGAGTGCTTAGTTTTCTCCACCGCGGCCAGCTGAGCCGACCGGCCATACCGACACTTCACGCGCGACAGCCTCGAAAGCGAAGACGGAAGGCCTCATTCTCTGTTTCGCAATGTCACCGCTGACGGAAGAAACCCTATTCCGACGAGTGGGATATTCTCACTGAATCGGAACATCAAAATCAGCGTTATCCACTTTAAATTGGACAAAATCTGTTAGTTGGCGGGGTGATAAGAATGTACACCCCATGCACGACATGCTGTTGTGAACAGCTCTACAGATGTCTGTGCAGCCGTCTATCAAGAAAAGTACAACCTGTAACTGACCTACCCTTGTGCTGTGCTAATTAAAGTAAAATCTTGTGGCGCGTTCGAGGAAGTGAGGGACACACATGCTACGAACCGTGACGAGCTTCTATTCTAATACGTGAGTTATTCGTCTGAATAAATATTTGGAAACAATTGTGATATTGGACATACTGCTGTGTAATCACTGTGACATTCTTACCTGGGTTTGAAGAGCGGCGATTTGCTGCTCCTGCTTGGATGTAAGCTCCTCTCTTTCCTTCCTCTTCTCGCTCACTTCGGCCAGCTGGGCAGCGATTTCTGCGCCTGGAGGGTCAGAGTGAGGGTGAGGATGCAGTACTGCGGGCACGCCCCCGCCGCGCCGCCGTGCCGGCCGGCAGACCCGAGTACTCACGTTTGGCGTCGGCGTCCTTCAGGGCCTGCTTGGCGGCCGCCAGCTCCTTCTCCAGCTGCTGCAGGTGGTTCTTGTAGTTCTCGCGCTCCTCAGTGCGGAGCTGCGGCGACAAGGTAGAATTGGGTCGTGTTAACGCCTCTCTGACGCCCCGCCCTGCACCTGCCCCCGCGCTGCCCTACTCACCTGCAGCTCCCTCTCCAGCTTGGCGATGGCCTCCTGCGCGTCCTTGGAGGGGGCAGCAGCGGGGGCCGTCGCGGCGGCCGGGGGCGGCGGCACGGGGCCCTGCTTGGCGAGCACGGCCGCGGCCTCCTCCAGCTCCTGGACGCGCTTCTCCAGCTCGGCCTCGCGCCGGCGCAGCCGCTGCAGCTCCTCGTCATTGCTGGGGGCGGCGGGGGCGGCGGCGGCCGCGGGGGCCGCGGGGGCCGCAGTGCTGGGGGCGGCGCCGCTGTTGGCCCCGCGCTGCAAGCAGAGCACACACACACGGGCGTTAGAGGCGGTGCTCCTAGAAGTGGGCGCGGAGAGGACCCGGGCTCGTCCTGGACCCAGCCCTGCCCAGCCCTGCCGCTCTCACCCTGGCGGTGAGGGTTGGACCGCTTCCGATCATGTCGCTTGTCCTGCTGCGCTGCTCCTGCACCACTAACCTCGGCACTGACTGCTACTCGGCTTAAGTGCCATCCGCAATAAAAATTTATTCCCTCGGCTCCACGTCCCGCCTCACCCCGCGTTACCCCGCCTTACCCCGCCTCACCCCGCCTCACCCCGCCTCACCCCGCCTCACCCCGCCTCACCCCGCCTCACCCACCCCGCCTCACCCCGCCTCACCCCGCCTCACCCCGCCTCACCCCGCCTCACCCCGCCTCACCCCGCCTCACCCCGCCTCACCCCGCCTTACCCTGCCTCACCCCGCCTCACCCTGCCTCACCCTGCCGCACCCCGCCCGCCGGGTCCGATAAGCAGCACCGGGACGCCCTGGACATGTCACCAGGGTGTCACATGGCTGTCGCAGGCTGCAGGTCACCCCCGGGACGAGACGGGACGTTGTTGTGTTTACTCCGCGGCCTCTGGCCCTAGGCGCCGTGCTGGGGGGAGGGGGGGGCAGGCATACACTGGTGCACGGGCATGCATGGTCGGCGTGGACTTCGCGGTTTTTATAGTGTCATCCGGGGGTTATCCCATCTGGTCACCGCGAGGACTCGGCGTGGCCACCCGGACCGGACCCTTCCCTGAGGGGGGGGGGGGGGGGGAGCTAGGCTAGTGCGCAGTGCGCGTCCATGGCGGACGGAAGTGCGCGTCGGCCCCCCAACTCATCGCCTGAAGAAATGACTTTCGCTGCAACACTGCGAATTTAAATGCGTCAGCAGATGGACGTGGTGATACTCAAACTGATTTTGCTGTACTGTACACCGGAAGCGTATACACCCGACTATAGGTTAACACGCTGGGTCCACGTGCTGGACAGGACACGGTTCGCGGGTAATCGCCACCCCTGAAAAATGTCTTGGGACTGAACGTGAACGCGTCAAATCAAGACTCTGAGAGAAGCGGACAACGCGAACTTCAAGACGTCGAGCCCGCGCGCATTCCGTGCCGGAAATGGCGAGTTGTAATTCCCGCGGATGGCCGCGGCTGGTCGCGGCGCACACCCGGTTCGCCTCTGAAGCAGGGTGGTGCTATTCTTAGAGCGCGGGTCGGGTCGGGTCGGGCCCGCGGGGCGGGCGTGGCGGGGCGGCCGGCACCAATGGCCAGCACTGCCGCGCACCACCGCACGCCCGCGATGCGTGGCCGTTGACATACGAGAGCCGCCTTATCAGTTTCTTCTGCGCGCGAAAACTCCGGTTGGCGTGGGCGAGGCAGGGGCGGAGCTAGACCGGGCCTGAAGGGGGGTTAAAATTCAGCCTTTTGTCTGCTTACAGGAGGAAAGTATTGCCAGTATCGCCCACCCACGAGGCACTTTTTTTTTTTTTTTGCAACTGCTGCAGTGGGCACCCCTCTCCCTTCCTTAACGCCCCCTCAAATTCCTCCTTACGTCAGGAGCGTGCATGGCGTCGTTGTTTTAACTTCCGCGCCGCGCGCCGTCGCGTCGTGCCAACCCACCCCCCAAAGCGCTCAGAAGGGTCGAGCGGAGCGGAGTGCAGCTGAGGGAATCACTCGACACTCGGCCTGGCTGACGTTTTCGGCTCGCAAATCTACGGCCTTTCGTGACCATCGAGAAGGGGCGAGGCGGGGCGGGGTGGGGTGGGGCGGGGTGGGGCGGGGCGGGGCGGGGTGGGGCGGAGTCCAGCCGCCCTGTCAGTGGCTGCGCCGAGTGACTTGCTCGCGCATAGCCATTATTCGAGCGGCTAAAAAAAGCGAACACTCCGTTCCTCCCGCCCCGCCCCGCCCCGCCGGCCCCGCCCCGCCCCGCCCCGCCTGCACTGCGCCGCACCGCACGGCAGAAGCTCCTCATAGCGGGTGTTTGAACCCGCGAGCTGAGCTGCGGGAGGAAGAGAGCGGCCAGCGAGCAGGCAGGCAGGCAGGCACCCGGACGCGGTGAGAGCGCGTGTGTGAGTGAGCGAGAGCGCTGGCGCGCTCAGCGCAGCGCTGGCACGCGGTCGAGGGGGGCGGGCAGGGTGGGCGCACGATTTGAGTCATCGTTGGATATATTCCGACACATTCCTGGCCCGACCATGTGGCCCGGCCCGGGCCGTGTTTGTATGTATGATAGGAGTGTGTGTGTGTGTGTGTGTGTGTAAGTGAAGGCCTTGCTCGACTACGCTGTACGTTTCCACGCACAATTGCGCGGTTCTGCGCAGACGCATACCCGACCGAAGGCGCCGCGCGGGTAGAAACTGTCCGCCGTCACTGGCCATGGCACGGCGCCTTGCGGCCGGGCCGAGTAGGCAACCCTCCTGCACCTACGCATGCGGTACAGCCTGCCTCAACGGCGTTCCCTGCCTGCACCGCGCGGCACCGCGCCATGTCGCGTCGTTTCGCATTGCCTACGCCTATGCGTCGGGTTCATGGCGCCTTGCGGCTGGAGCCGGGCGAGTAGGCACACCCTAAGGGCTGCACCGTGACGCCACTTGTTAGCCGGAGCGAAAAGGTCAGGTCAGCCCGGGCCCTGGCCGGGTGGCGCCCCTGCCGGGTGGGTCCCTGCTCACCCTCTCCCCCATCGCTTAGGGTGATTATTAGCTCGCCTTCACGGAAGTCTTGCGTGTCTATTCGGGGAGGTGTCGGCTGCTCGCGACCACAAGTATGCGACGGCGACGCAAGGGAGAGGGAGCATAGAGTCACGAGTTTGGTTTCCTCAAAAGCGTGTCGCAATCTCGAACTCATTTCCACCCGCGGCACCGGAGGTGGACCGCAAAACTGCGGAACTGTGCGGAACCGCGCGCGGAAGCACTGTCATGTCGGAGAGTGAGTTGGGCATGCGGATGCAGACACACAGGGTCAGTCACATGGTTGCTCTTCCTCTATACACAGATCAGCGCTAGAAGTTGCAGGGCGAGGCAGAGTAGAGGCTTGGCGAAGCTGGGCGGGGCGGGGCGGGGCGGGGCGGGGCGGAGTTATTTCGGTGGCGTGCGCCGCGCCGCGCGCGTTCTGTGACGGCCGGGCAGGCCGCGGCGGCGCCCCGGTCTTCCCTCTCGCTCCCTCGCGCTACGCGGGGCGGGGCGGGGCGGGGTGGGGCGGGGCGGGGCGGGGTGGGGCGGGCCGGCGCCTTGCACGTGACCCGACGGTGTCGCGCACCACCGCTCAGCGAAATACGACTCAGACTCAGGCCCGCAAACTATATGACGACGCGCGCCCTTTTGCACTTGCGTCCATATTGCTAACATGAGAGAGCAAAAATTAAAAATAGAAATGGCAAAATGCGCGTAAGCGAAAAAAATGAGGTTAACAAAGCGCGAAGCAGTAAGGAAGGAGATGAAGATCGTTGGACTAGCTGACTTGAATGATGACGCATCCCGATCGGGATTTCAGCACGAACAAGAGGTTTATGCAAACGGAATGAATTTCTTAACACGCCTGACACTTCCCTTTGAACGCAAGTCATGCACGCGAAAAAAAGAATAGGACTGAATAAACATGTCTTTGAACCCCAACCCTACTTTAAATTCAGTATGATTTTTTTCTTGTTTCGCGTCTCTGCTTATCCGCCCACCCCGCCCAATCGCACACGAACCACACAGGCGCACATTTGCTCACAGCCGCGGCCGAGTCGAGGCGAGGCGGGCCGGCTTACTTCAGTCATTTCAACATCGACACACATTTTGCCAAAATAAAAGAGGGTAGGATAGGGAAGCAGCGACCATCGTGTCAGCACCGAGTCGCAAGCACTCCATCCCCCCTCCCCTCCCAGCCCTATGGCACCAGCCTCGTCCAGCCTCCAGCCTCGTCAAGCCAACAGCCTCCTCCTAGCCTCCAGCGCTGCTCAGGCAAGCCTCCAGGGCGCAGGCGCAGGCTCCAGCTGTACCTCCCGCTCCACCCTCTTGGCCTCCTTCTCCTTCTTTGCCCCGCCGGCGCCGTCCCCGCCGCTGGCGTCCCCGTCCGCGCCCGGACGCCGGCGTCGCCGCAGCGCACTCACCAGCAGGCTCTCCTTGAGGTAGTTGAACATGGTTGCACTCGCGCACCCGCGTGCACTCGCGCACGGACCACGCTCGTTGTCACGCTCGCACGCTCGCACGCACGCTCTGAGGCCGCACGGGGCACGGGGGCAGGCACAGGCAGACGACACAAATCGCGCGGCCCGGTGGACGAGACTGAGTGCGGGTCGGGACGGGCGGGGCCGGGCCGGGCCGGGGATCAGGCCCTCCCCGCGGCTACCCAGCTGGCCCCCGCGGCCCCGGCGCTGCGCGGCGCGGGCCCGGTCCCCCGCCAAGCCCCACCACGCCCCGCCACACCCTGGCCGGGCCGCGGCTAGCGCTGCCGACGGCACCGGCGTGCGCGGCAACCAGACCCAGCCCTCCCAGCCAGGACGGCCTGGTCCTCGTTGCAGAGATGAGCTGGTGCAGGCGGGGTGGCGTGCTAAGGAGAGGTGAGTTATCGCGTTAGGTGCGCGAGGTGACGATGGTCGAACCCTAGGAGCACATCAGAGGGTGAACACATCAGACCCACTCGTCTCCAACCTGTTGTGGCTGGCGCACGCCGCATCACCGGGGGAGTACGCCTGTACCGCCCCGCCCCGCCCCGCCCCGCCCCGCCCCACTCCACCTGCACTCCTCACTGCCAGGGCTATTCTCGGCTCGCCCCTTCACTGCCCTTCCCTCCTCGCCCCGCCGCCCCACCCCTCCTCTCCGCGGCTACGCCGCGAGTAGACGACGTTTCCCGTCACGGAGGGCAGAGGGTTGCCGTGAAGCAGCGTCACGCCGCCGCGTCGCGTCACACTAACGTGACTCGGCCTTGGGGTGACATAAGTGTAACGCGGGGTTGACTTATGGGGGGCGCGGGAGAGGCGGGGTGGGGCGGGGCGGGGCGGGGCGGGGTGGGTCGGGGTGGGGTGGGGTGGGGTGGGGCGGGGCGGGGCGGGGCCAGGCGGGGCGATGCTGGGCGGGGCTGCTTGCGCCTGCGGACCGAACCAGACCAGACCACCGCGCGGGACCGGTGCGGGTGGAGTAAAGCGGCCCGAGCCTCTCAGCCTGCCGCACGCACACATACGCCCCACAGGACGACGCGCCGCGGTCGCAAATGTCAGGCTCTTGGAAGAGGGAAGGGCTCAGTGAACTTTGCAGCGACGACAGTCGGGACCGAGAGTCATGAACTTGGCGTGCGTACGGGGCGGGGCGGGGCTGGGGTGGGGTGGGGCGGGGCTGGGGTGGGGCGGGGCTGGGCGGGGGACGGGGGGGGGGGGGAGGGCGGCCATAGCCCCCGCCCCCCGCGGGGCTCTTGTGTTCTATTTGTTCTACAGTGCGTACAGTGTGCTGCGCGGTCAGGTTCGGCTCGAGGGCCAAGGGTACGCAATGCAGCGCCCCCGCCCCGCCCCGCCCCGCCCCGCCCCGCCCCGCCCCACCCCACCCCGCCTTGCTCCGCCCCGCCCCGCCAGCATAGGCCCGGTCGCCCTGGGCTGGAGCCGCGTCCTGTTCCGCGCTTCATTTCAAACGCGCTGGGAAGCGCGCGCGCGGCGGACGGCAGGCGCTCAGCGAGGGGCGTAACGAAAGTTCTCGTCGGCGCCGCGAGGGGCGCCTCGGTCGGCGGCGCTGTTGGCAGCGGCGGGCACGTCCTTGGTCTTGGCAGAAGGCGGTGGCTAGCTCGCCCTCCTCAACTTGTGTGTGTTGAATCCGCTCGCGGTGATGTGATTGTGTTGTCGTTTACTTTTATATTTATTCTGTGTGTGTCAAGTGTCCCACCGCCATGTCACGACCCAACGAAAGGGGAGGCTACCCCACGTACAAGCTGGTGGTGGTCGGGGGCGGAGGCGTCGGCAAGTCCGCGATAACTATCCAGTTCATCCAGGTAAGAGGAGCCGAGCCCAACCCAGCCTCGCCCTGGCTAGCTGCGCCCTTCGCCCCGCGCCCCGCCTGGTGGCCAGGGCCCAGGGTACTGACAGGTGCTCGCTCTGGGACCTCTTGGCCTCCGCCGCGGGGCCCTCCGTCGCCGACGGCGCCGGATCCTGGTGCAGGCCGTGGAAAAGGCGAGGAAATCACAGGCCTCTGGAGACTGGCTTATCGGAGAGGGAACAACTGGTTGCCATAACCTAGAGGAGTGACAGGACGTCAGGCTGTGGCAACACCACTGCTGTTCACACTGGCCCACACTTCAGGATAGCACCTGAAAAAAATGCTGATTGTCTTAGCATGAAGTAGAGGAGTGTATAAGTTTAAATGATCAGGTCGTGAGACCTGTTCATCTCGCTTATGCGTCAGAAAGAAAGTTTCGTGGGGCAAACTTTTGAACTTGTTGCTTTGATTCAATTCACAAGTATATTTTTAGATACATACATTTAAGCTATGTATTGTTTTTCTTGGCATCCAACTGAATCTAGAATTTGTGTTCTGCTAAACTTCTTTGCTAGTGTCCAATTTTCCATGTGCCATGTGGCTGTAAAGTTTCCTGTCAGTTGTGAAAAGGCATTCATCCGTCTTGCATACAATGGGAACAGCTAGGTGTCAAGCCACCTACCCCAAGTCCCGCTTGTTATAGGTGGCCTTGAAAGGCTCCTTCATCCTCAAGCCACAGCTGTCCTTTTGGCTTGCATCTCTAGGGGCTCAATATAGATCATCTAGCACAACTTGTCGTGCCCGTGCCTCTCCGGACCATCATTATTGAGGCTGAGATATTTTGATGCAGCCACGGGCATTTTCGGAAGTGATCGCAAGACCGCATCTGATTGACATCGGTCAGCTGTGTGTAGCCGCGCGCGCGCCCTCCTCCCCCCCCCCCCCCCCCTCCAGGTCGGAGTCGTTGTGATTGGCCGCCGCGGGGTATGGAAATCTCATCAGGAACCCCCTATTAGGACGCCTCGCCCCACGCGCGGTCCGGTCCGGTCGCGCTCAAGCGCCAGTAGCCTTGGTGCATCGCCGCATGAATTTCGAGAGCGTCGCAGCCGCCTCAAAGAACGGCCCCTCACCGTCCCTTCTCTTCCCTCCTATCGCCCCGCCCCGCCCCGCCCCGCCCCGCCCCGCCCCGCCCACGCTCGGCCCGCGTCGACTCGCCCCTCCCGATCCAATCCGATCTATGCGTTCCGTTCGTTTCGTTTTCCCTGTGGTCCTCGCGCGTGTCGCGTGCGGAATCAGAGCAGTCCTTCTCTCCCCGTCTCACTCGCACACCCTGCCGCCCCGCCCCGCCTCGCCCCGCCCCGCCCCGCCGCGGTCCGTCTCCTTGGGGTCCTTCTTGTTCGCACGCAGCCTCCTGGCCCCAATAGCGCGCCCGGGCCCGGCCCGCCTCCTACTACTTGCTTGTGCTGCCGTCCGCCGCGGCCGCGCCGCGTGGGCGTCACAGGAGGCCGGCGTGGCGTGGCGGGGCGTGGCGGGGCGTGGCGGGGCGTGGCGGGGCGGGGCGGGGTGGGGCGGGGCGGGGCGGGGCGGGGCGGGGCGGGGCGGGGCGGGGCGGAGCGTGGCGCGGCACGGCGGCGCGGGTTGTGGTGGCGCGGCGCGGACTCTGTGCACAAGGCCCGTTCCGAGGCAAGGGGTGGGCGGCGTCCTGGTCCTGGTGGGCCCCGTCCCCTGCCCCTGCCCCGCCTGCCCTGTGCTGCCTACCTGTGGACGCGGCGCTCGGCTCGGCGCGGCCCGGCCCGACTGCGCTTGATGGGCGGACAGGCATGCGTCGTATTCCCCGGCCTCCCGCCCCGCCCCGCCCCGCCCCCCCCCGCCCCGCCCCGCCCCCCTGCCCTGCCCGCTAAGAGGCTCTGCAAACACGCCCCGTCCCCTCACCCTTCCATGTTAAAGCAGGAAAAGGAGGGTCCGTTGGACTGGCGCACCTTCACCTTTAGACACTGAATCGTGTAGACGAACGACCTCTATTAACTGGGGTGAAACCTTTTGATGCTTCTGTTGCAGAGCTACTTTGTAACGGACTATGACCCTACCATCGAGGACTCGTACACGAAGCAGTGCCGTATCGACGACATTCCGGCCAAACTGGACAGTAAGTGGTGGATGCAGTGCAGTTTGAGTGCAAGGCGTGGGTAGGCAACCCGACGACACACTGGTGCGACGGGTCGGCCCACCCTGCCGGGCGCTGAGGCCAGCTGGTCAGTCCAGTCATGGTTGCTGACTGCAGCTACTGTTTAAAACGGATTTCTTTTAGTTTTGTTGTTGTTGTTTTCCCCTGGATAACGACCCTTTCCTTTTTTCAGTTTTGGACACAGCAGGCCAGGAGGAATTCAGTGCGATGCGGGAGCAGTACATGAGATCAGGAGAGGGATTCCTCCTTGTCTTCTCAGTGACTGACAGAGGTGGCCTGGAGGATATGTTCAAGTTTCACCGACAAATTCTGCGGGTCAAGGACAGGGATGAATTCCCTATGCTCATGGTTGGCAACAAAGTTGATCTTGAACACCAACGACAGGTTAGTTTTAAAGAGATTTTTCTGCAGATTTTTGACATATTTGCTGTGTTACTGTTAGTTAAGAACCAAAATTTTTTGTTGCTGACAGGTATCCCTCTCAGATGCCCAAAATGCTGCAAGGCAGCTTAAGATTCCCTATATTGAATGCAGTGCTAAACAACGCATGAATGTGGATCAAGCTTTCCATGAATTGGTACGTATTGTGAGGAAGTTCCAGGCATCGGAGAGACCACCACTCAAACCAACCTACAACAATAAGAAACGCAAGTGTTGCATTCTATAGTTTTTCATCTGACAGTCTCTTACCACTTTTTTAACAAAGAGAGATAAGAGATTTTGGCTACTTAATATGAAATGGATCAGAAGATATTAAACATTGTGACTGTTGCAATACAAAAAGTCAGTTTTCTGTGTTGTTTCATGAAAGTCCCTAGATTGTTTAGGAATTTTCTCATGATTGTCTAATGAAGACCCTACAAAATCGACAAGCTTTAATAAATGTAAGCCTCATGCAATGTTTCACTTAATGCACAATGCCATTCTATGTCGTACTGAACATGTCACAGCCAAATAAGCAAATAGAAGGCTAATTTTGAATTTTGTGACAGTGTTTTTTGTGTGTGGAATAAGTGATATGAATTAATTGCTGCTTTGAATTTTTAGGAGAATAATGTAAACCTCTTACGAATCCCATGGTCAGCTTTTGTTTCATCCTGTCAATAATGACTCTGTAACGTTGGATCCCTTTTAAAAATCTTAGTTACATGACATTCCATTGTCCCATGTTGTTTGGATAAATTTTGTCGCAAAACAATTTTTGGTAATAGTTTTTTACTTACTGAAAAATTTACCATGAAATTTTTTTACAATTGTTTCATGTACATTACCTCTATATTGAGCCTTAAATTTGAGCCGTGTTTGTGGGCACCTTGTGCTGATTTTTAAAATATTTACTGAGCGTGCATAGCTAAGTAGCTTTCCACTCATAAAATAAGCCTTGTTCAAAGTTAGGTATTTTAAGAAATTGAAATTCCTGCTCATAATATTGCCTTGTACAGTCGAACATATTGCCCCGAGTAAATTTGCCATGTTGTCAGACTCTTTGCTGGCATTCTGTATTTAAGTGTAAGATATCAAAAGCAGTGATAGTATTCACTTTTGAAAAATGTAATGTAAATGAAAGGTAATTTTTATCATTTTTTTTTTTTTTTAATTTATTTGTTTTTGACAAAACTGCCATTTGTTGGGAAGTGTTTGAATCATTATATTTTGTTTACCATACTGCATGAATTATTGCAGCAGGTTCATTGATGTAAACTTTGGGGTGTATAATTTTTTAAAAATTTCCCATTTTGAACTGTGTGTAACTTGTATGTTTTCTTGCTATACATAACTTGACTGTGATGTCAGCAATCTCTTTCTTGCTCTGAAAATACAATGAAGACCAATGTAATCAGGAAGTTCCTTTTGTGTTCATTTACATTTTATAATTTATCTGACATTGTTGTTCATCGTTATTTTAATTATTTCATCTTGGAATGAGAAGGAACTTTATTTTCTATTCTATGCACTTTACTAAATGTCTGCTACACTTCATCAAGGTGACTCCTTGAGTCATTTATGATTAATACAAGAAATTTTATTTGCTCTTATTGTCTTAAAAGTAAGTGCTATTTTTATAACACTTTTAAAAAGTCTTATTGTAGTTGTAAACTTTGTTTTATGTTATCTTGTGTGCTAGATATACTTAAATATTTTGTATTGTTAATTAACAATCATCTTACCCTCGTATTCATCCAAATACTATCTTGGAATATAGACTCTTACCTTGTCAATTACAATGAGGCTCATCCTAGCAAAAAGTTTATTTTACGTAAGAATTTTACCATACCTAAATTTTTGTTGGTGCTACTTCAGACTTATTTTTGTGATAAGGATAAGTTAAGCATGTCAATTATTTTAAAAATGAAAACTTTCTGAAGAGTGGAGATAGTTCAAACACTATGTTTGTCTTGCCTTTGGATACTATTTATCTATATGGGGTTTATTCTAATTTGTTTTAATAGTGTTCACATATATTGTCTTTGTGATAAAAAGCCTCTATTGCTCCTTAATTTGGGAGCCCAATCCTACGCTCTGTTATTAGTTGATATAGTTTGAATACCATCCATATCAACATCGTGCAGCAAATCCACCAAGGTTTTGAATTTATTGTATTGCATTCAATTTTATACTTGTGCTCTTGTCACAAAAAACCAAATGGTGTTCATTTTGTCTATTTCTTTTTGGAATCATCCAATCAATGAACTTAATGTTAGATGAATGGGTCTGATGCTCCAATTTACATTAACAGTCATCATACCTTTCTGATAGGTGGAATGTGATTGTTTCTAACTATATGTCTGATCAGATGCACAATTTTTGTAGGCATATTGCCTAAATAGACTTGCTTCCAATTGATGTAGTATTCTAATGATTAATATTTGTGTGTTCGCATTGATTTTATCATCTCAGGACATTCTCATTGGTTTAAAGAAACAATGCCTTTGTAATTGTTTTATTGTAAGCTTGAGCTTTTGTAACATATACTACTAAATGAGTTACTGTTTAACTTATTTACCGTTATTTTATTTGCCATCAAAGAATTATATTTTTTTAAAATGCTTTATTAACTATATAGTATTGTGATACTTTTGCCTTCATACTTGCTATTTTTAGCAAGAGTTGCCATCAGAGTGCTTGCCAGTCATGTATGTGTATATTATATTTTTCAGCGTGTACTTAATTGAGTTCAATCATAATATGTCAACAATCAGCCTTACTCTAGTGGTGCTGCCGTGCCCACTACAAACTATCTTTTTGAAAGCATTTCATATAATGAAACTCCGGTCTTGTCCTCCTGTTCTACCCTGCTAACTATTTTTGTGTACTGCTGTTTCAAGTCAATCGATAAACTGAGATTGCAATAACTGACTGTATAACACTTATACTTGTGCGTTATTTATCTATTCCCCACACAGTCACCTTCCCGCACTGTCACCTGCTCTCCTCCCGATGGGTTTCGGGCGGTATATCCCCGCGGCTTTGCCGGTGATCCCCGCGCCACGCTGGCCCCGCCCGGCCCGGCCCGGCCAGCCCGTGTTGGGATTTCCCTGCGCCGGGCGCGCCCCACCCCACCCCGCCCGGCGCCGCCCCGCCCCGCCCCGCTCTGGTACGCCCTGGCAGGCAAAAGCCCTTCTGCAGGCCAGGGCCAGACGCTACGTTCTTATCAACGTGTGCACCTGTCGGGTCGGGTTGGGGCACCTGTGCTCCTCGCAACCACGCCCCCCTCCCCGTTCCGGGAACTACGCACTCCTCCGCGCGCCGTCACTCTGTCTCCCCCATAAGACGGCGCGGGGCGCGGGGCGGGGCGCGGGGCGGGGCGGGGCAAGTGTGCGAGCGCACGCTCCCATTCATCAGCTGCCCGCCCCGCCCCTCCACCCGCACCATGCTACCCCTGGTGGGGCGGGCGCGGTCGCCCCGGGCTGCCCCGCCCCGCCCCGCCCCGCCCCGCCCCGCCCCGCCCCGCCCCGCCCCGCCCCGCCCCGCACCACGGCCACACCGCCCATCCCGTAACGAAGCCGCAGCCTCATGCGCCAGCGGCATCCGGTTTGACTGGACCGCCTCCGTCCCGCGCGGTGCGGCGCCGCGAAGTTCAAAACTTGCGATAAATTCTGCACGCGGCCGTCGGCCGTCTGCGCGCGGTGCGGCGTGCGGTTGGGGGGGGGGGGGGGTCGGCGTTTTGACGTACTGCTGTGGTTGTTGCCGGGTGACGGCGGAATTGGTGTTGGTCGAAGTGTCGGTAGAAGCAGTAGTGGTTTATCTTGGGGTCAAAGCCAAGGCAACGGACCCCGTAACTCTGCACTGCCCCGTCCTCAGAGCCTGGCGCCGCGGCAACAGGCCGCTCCAGCCGGTCCCCGGGGGCCGGGGGGCTGGGGGCCGGGGGGCTGGGGGCCGGGGGGCTGGGGGCCGGGGGCAGTCGGCTGGAGGCTGGAGGCGAGCTGGGTGAGCAGCAGCTAAGCCCCTTCCCTTCCCCCTGGCTGGACCGGCTGGACCCTCAGCCTCCTGGAGAAAAGAGACGAGAAGAGAAGCAAACACAGTATGACGCACGGAGGTCTCTGCCGCGCCCGGCCGCGCCGCGCGCTCGGCCCCGCGATTAGCGAGGCGCTCATTTTCCGAGCGGTGTTCTGGGTATAATATTACATTCCTCGGCCCGGGCCAGGCCCACCGAACAACACGTTGAGGCATTTAATGACCGGACAGCCAGTGCGACTCGCGGTGTCTAAGGGGGACGGGGGACAACAGGCCCATCCTGGGCGTCGGCCAAATTTACCCCTCCAGTGAACATTGTCCTGGATAGCCAGCCGGTCTAATCTGGTTGCTTTAGTTCGGGTGCCGGGCGGGGGCCGGGGGCCGGGGGCCGGGGCTCTGCGGCGGGTGCGCCCGTGCGTCCCCACCTCGCCCCGTCCCGTCCCGTCCCGTCCCGTCCCGTCCGGTGTGTACGTATAGGTACGCTCTCCACGCAAGGTCAGGTCACCTGCTACCGCTACCACCGCCCGCCGCAGATCTGCCCGTCTCGCCCCGCCCCGCCCCGTCCCGTCCCGTCCCGCCTCAGCCCCGCAACCGCAGTCCCACGAGAGATGAGGAGGCCGTGGGGCGGGGGGCGGGGCGGGGGTGAGGTGAGATGCGGTGGGGCGGGGCGGGGCTGGGCGGTCCGGCGGGGCGGAGTGGTCTGTTGCCGCCACATCCCAGTCAGTTGGCGTTGAGACGTCCTAGAAGCAAGTCGACGAACATGAAGCTCCTCCTCGCCGCCGCCGTCGTGCTCTGCCTCTGTGGTGAGTACCTGGTACAGCACCTGGTCCAGACCTGCGCCTCTGCCCCGCTCCGCCCCGCCCCGCCCGACGCCACCATCACCATCACCAGCTGCCCAACAGTGTCAGCGCGGCGCACACAACAGTACACGGGCTGGCCGCGGACGCCGTCGGGACTCGAACTCGGGCCCGGCCGACTCCGCGGAGGCCTGATCCCATACTTACTTTATGCCTGATCCCCGCCCCGCGCTGATCCCTCCGCGTCGTCGTTCCAGCGGAAAACATGGAACCGGTTTGGTTACCTGGTGGGCCTGGGTGGGCGATGTTCAATGGACTTCGTACTCAGCTGCTGTGCTTCTCTTTGTCCGCCAAACTCGTGTGTCCGACGAGGAACCTGCGCACTGCCTAGCCGTGCTGGCCGGCTAGGCACCTGTCCTTTGTGTTTCGTACTGAAAGGATTGTACGGGGCGGCGCGGGGCCGAGGAGCGACAGGACAGGCCCGCGGGGCGGCGCGGGGCCGAGGAGCGACAGGACAGGCCCACGTGATGGCGCCTCCTTTGTTGACGGACTCGTGCCGCTCGCGCCGCGCCGCGTGCAACTCTTCTAGCTGCCGCTGGTCCGGCCGGCCTCTGGCTCTGGGCCCTGCGGACACACCGGCGCACTCCTCCCCCCGTTTTTCCCGCACAAGCGCGGGGAAATGCGTCAAGCCGCAAGCCGCGGGGCGGGGCGGGGCGAGGCGGGGGAAACACGCGGTCATCTGCCGTAGACGGGGTGCGGCGGTGAAAGGGAGGCTACTGGGAGGGGCGGGGTGCGAAGCCGTCACGCCGCACCACGCCGCGCCACGCCGCGCCACGCCGCGCCACGCCGCGCCACGCCGCGCCACGCCGCGCCACGCCGCACCCCTCAGAGCCGCACGCGACGCCCCTGTCGTATGGAAATGACCGGTCGGGGTCGGCGTCGGCTTGAATGGAGTTCCGAAGGGGAAAGCGCTTGTAGTGTTGGGGGAAGCAGCCCAGCCGCCGCCGCGTCGGGAATCCTGGGCTCCCGACGTAATCACCCGATAATCCAATCCTCTTACTGCGATCCCGGCAAAACCGACACGATTTTGTGATTCCCACGTGTCGTGAAACCCCGTCCGAACGGCCGTCCCAACCCTGAGGTCATCACCGCTATGACGTCGAAAACGGGGGAGTGCGGGGAAGGAGAGGCTGCCCCGCCTCGCCCCGCCCCGCCCCGTCTCTTCAGTCTGCCCAGTAGCCCCTGTAAGGTAGGCTCTCCCGCCGCGCGCGGCCGCGCCGCGTTGCCTACCCGCCCCCGCCCCCGCCCCCGCTGGTGCGTCTCTCGTGGTCTTGGTCGCGGCGTGGTTGATGGGGCGGGAATACCCGACCGGCAGAGCCAGCCCAGCCCCCTGGGGCGCCCAGCACCGCGCAGCATCGCGCAGCGTTCAAGTGCGTTACTGCACGTCGGTATTTTCCATGCAGAGCGGGCGGGGCGGGGCGGGGCGGGGCGGGGCGGGTGCGTCGGCCGCCTCGCGCCTCCAAGTGCCAGCCGAGCCGCAGGCTCCAGCAGCAAGGGGTCATTCACTTTGATTTTGCTCCAAACCGGGTTGGGTCGGCGCGTGGAGTGAGGTGAGGCGCAACGAGTTTCGTTCGGGGATCGTGCAGTCGCAACAGCGTCAGCGGCAGACCCGCCCCGCCGAGCTGGGACACGACAAGCAGGGTCCCTCCCACTCGGCGTCCGTATCGCCCTCCGACAGGACCCCGCGCCGCGCCCCGCCCCGCCCCGCCCCGCCCCGCCTCGCCCCGCCTCGCCCCGCCTCGCCCCGCCCCCGCAAGCACGAGGGGTGAAATGTGCAGGCCATCGCTCATGACGGCGTTTGCTCGCTCGCGGCCGATGCGGCTTTCTATTGTCCAAGGGGAGGGAAGGTTACGGTATGGTGTATTGTGATGCGCCGTCACCCTATAACGACCCCGTGACACCCGTGCGCTCAGAACGCGTCGCGAGGCAGACTGAACGAGGCGGCGGGAAAAACCCGTCGAGAACCACGATAAATCAACGAGTGCATCTGGGGTGCAAGTATCGCCCCGCCCCGGCCCGCCCCTCTCCGCCCTACCCCGCCGTCAAACCGGGCCGGAGAGTCCCAGCCCCCTCCGCGATAGAAACTCGATAACATAACTAACTGCGTGCACAAATCATGCCGGGGAATATTCGTTTTTAACACGGGTTTGTACTCTTTGCACATTTATTTTCATCGACGGATGTGATGAGGCTAAAGAATCCCCCCGCCCTCGCGGCTGTCTATGTTTTCAGGGTTGTCTCAGTCGCACCCCAGCAGGCACCACCGGCTCAGCCACGTCGGCCCCATCTCCGGCCCTGCCGCCGTCCAGTACCGCAGCGGGGAGCAGACCCGCGAGCAGCCTCCCGCCGACAAGTTCAACTTCTTCGACTACGAGCTCCTCGAGGTGAGAACACGGAGCATTCCCAGATGCCGTTCGCCTCGCCCCGGCCCGGCCCGGCCCGGCCCGCGACCCACAGAGCTGCGCTGTGGCGGGCCGCGTCAACCAGTCTGCTACGGGAATCCCCGGCCGATGTCGCGCGATATCGCGATATCGCACGCCACTTAGCAGAGAACAGCCGAACACGCACGGGAAGGGTGGGAGGGGTGGGTCACCGCCTTCCTCGTGCCGAGTGTTCTACTTCCCGGCGCGCGTCGTGGCAGCCCGGCCCGGCCCGGCCGACCCCGGCACGATTAGGAACCTCCGCCTCACCGACCTTCTTTCTCCCCCGCGCCCGCCCCCGCCCGCGCGCCCGCCCCCGCGCCCTCGAGTCACGTGTCACTTGCTGGACGTCACGCTCCAGGCCCAGGCCCCGGAGCTGGAGAAAGCCTTCCGCACAGCCACGTCGGCTGCGATTTGGCCGCCTTCCAGGCAGACAGGAGGCCTCGCCGTAGCCTCTCTGTTGTCGCGAGTCATCGTGATGATTTAAACAAGCGAGTTTGGAGCGCGTTTGGCGCTCCGGCCAGCCGCGCCAGCGCCAGCGGCGGCCGTGTCACGTGCGAGATGCCGTCGCCGCGCTTGGGGCGTCATCGGGGTATTCCCATCATTCCCATCCAGCAGCAGGCCCCGTGCCCCCCCCCCCCACACACACACACACACACACCAGGGGTCCGTAACTTAACGTACCTTTTAACATATCAAATATTAGCACGTAACAAATAATGTTGTTACAAATTTAATGTTTGTTATTAACTTAACAAAAACAAAGGGGCATAAAAGTTAAATTTTACAAAATTGCTCTTGGCAGTCTGCCTACCCTGCACAGAAAATTTGAGGGCCTGTATCATTTAACATAAAAAGTTTATATTTAATATTTGTTACCAAAGTTAAACCTTATAAATGGGTGGCCGACTGTTAAAAGTTAAAAGTTATGTAACTTTAACTTTTATTGTAAATGTTCCTAGAGTTATTGCTAAGTTACGGACCCCTGACACACACTGGTGCTCTGCCCGGGCCGGGCACCGTCCTCTCACACGCGTCCTTCCCTGCTCACTCCTGCGTAATGAGGAAACGCCTGCATTTTCTCCGTGGGAGTCGGCTGCATTTCCTCTGGTGTGCAGTAGCATTTCGCGGCAAGAACACTTCCAGGTGACCGTTTTATTGTGGGGGGGGGGGGGGGGGAGTACAGCGAGATCGCGGCTCTGGAGGGAAGTCCGTACCGCAACCTCCTCCCTTTCTTGCCGCCTGACTCCGGAAAAACGAAGCGAGCACGCCTGCCTCCAGGGAGGAAGGTGTGTTTGCGGCGCGGCGCGGCCTGCCCCTGCGTGCGTGTGTGCGTGCGTGTGTGCGTACGTGTGGCCAACGGAACAACTTACTTGCTGACGTCAAAAAGTGAGTCGGCAGACTGTGCGAGACGTGACGTGACGCGACACGCGCCGTGATCACGCTCGTTCTATTAATAGGTTTTCTGCCGGTGATGAGCGTGGGCTTCAAGACGGATGGCCTGGCCCTCCACGCTCCGTAGACTCCGGCTCCGCAGATGATCGTTAGGCGCGTTAGGCGACGGTCTCGCTAATCACCACCCTCTGCCCTGTCCTGCCCGCAGCACGCCGCGCAGAGCGATGCCGGCAACATCGTGCTGTCCCCGGTCAGCGTCAAGACGGCGCTGTCCATGTTGTGGGAGGGCGCCGAAGGGAACACCGCCGACGAGATCGGCCTCGCGCTGCGCCTCAGGGGCCGCACCCGGGAGGAGGACGGGTCCAAGCTGCACCAGTACCAGAAGGAGCTGATGGTGAGTACTGTCCCCTAACGCAGCCCCCTCGGGGGCCCATGTACCAACCCCTGACCTTTTGCCGTTGCAGTTCGCCAAGAAGACCCAGAAGAAGGGCGATGTCGTCCTTCCCGGCTCTACCCTGGAGCTGGCCAGCCACGTGTTCGTGTCAGACAAGGTGACTCTGAACCCCAAGTACCAGGAGGCCCTGGCTTACTACCGTGCCGCGGCCCAGTCCGTCAACATGAGCGATTCAGCGCAGGTCGCCGGCATCGTCAACAAGTGGGTCAGCACGGCCACGCACGGCCACGTACCCAGCCTCATTGAACAAGGTGAGTTTGTGGGGCAAACGCGTGACTTGCGGTTTGGCTTGAAGTTTTTTTTGTACCTGAAAACCCGTTTACTCACACGAGTTTCTATCCGATCCCATCGCAGCCAGCTTGAGTGAGGATTCAGTGATGATCCTGGCCAACGCGGTCTTCTTCCAGGGCAAGTGGCAGACGGCCTTTGACCCCGACTCGACGAACCTCGGCACTTGCTTCTATACGGACAACGGCGAGTGCCTCAAGGTGCAAATGATGGAGACGATGGGCTCCTTCAAGAGCAAGCTCATCCAGGAAGTGGATGCTACGCTGCTCGAAATGCCGTACGACGTAAGTGTAATTTTAGTGATCTTTTTTAAAAATTTGAGAGCATCTGCTAATCTTGTCTGTTGTTCTCCGCAGGACGGGCGCTACTCCATGCTGATCCTGCTGCCTGAGAGGAGGGACGGCATGCCGCAGCTCCTGCGCAACCTGCACTTCGGCAACCTGCCGAAACAGTTCACGGAGGACATGGAGGAGTCTGACTACGTCGTCCTGCTGCCCAAGTTCACCATCGACTACGAGGCTGACCTCGTGCCCTTCCTGCAGAAGGTAAGGTGTAAGGCTCTGCCCTGCGGGTCGCCGCTTGGCTCATGAGGACACCGCCCCCCTAACTAAGTTGCACCGCAAGGCTCATATCTTCATTTTTTTTTTTTTTTGCCCCAGCTCAAAGTGAGAGACGTCTTCACCAGCTCGGCCAACCTGACCCGCATGGTGAAGCAGGAGGAGAATAAGCAGGAGCCTGCCGTCAGCAACGTGTTCCACAAGGCCAAGATCGTGGTGGACGAGCGCGGCGCCGTGGCCGCGGGCTCCACCGGCGCCCTGGTCGTGCCGCTGATGGGCGGCCCCCAGCCCAAGTTCAAGGCCGACCACCCCTTCCTGTTCTTCATCCGAGATAGCGTCACGGGCAGTCTCCTGTTCGCGGGCCGTGTGTCCCGGCCGGACGAGGTCGCCGCCCCCGCCGCCTCCAAGGCCGCCGCGCCCGCCCCCGCCCCCGCCCCCGCGGCCCCGGCCACGTCCATGCGCATGCAGGAGTCTCCCAAGCCTGACGCGGATCAAGCCAAGGAGGCCATCAAGGACAACATCAAGTTCCCGGGCGGTGGCGCCTTGGACAAGGTGCTATGAAACTGAACAGGAAAACGACATCCGCGACGGGCTTCGCTTAGTGGCTCGTTCACCTCACGCCCCGAAACGTACTATCTGTACCACTTTGACTTTGTTTCGACAAAGACAAGGAGGAAGGAAGAGTGGAGGAGGAGGACTTACGAAAAACAGTAATTTATTTCCCATCGCCGAAAAAATTCCCCCAGTGTTGATACTTAAGTAAAAGTGTGTACCTATGAGACTTTTTGTCATGCCATACGTCAACATTGGACGGAGCATTGTTGAGCGATTGTTCAGATCGCGCTGAGCAGGTTTCATGCTTGCCATAATTTTCCTCAAATACTGTTGTTATGCCCTTTCTTTTCAGAGGAGACTGTTATTATTTTAATTTAGTTTTATAGATTTGATCTAATGTTAAGGATTGGAGTTTGATTAGGATAATATTTATGTATGCTGTGATTTCCGTACGGTGGTTAATTACTTAATTTGTATTTTTTTTTAAATAAAAAGTTTTAGTTTACAATGTTGCCAGTTTATTCTTTATTTAATTATGTGGAATCGGAACAATGGAGTTAGAGTTGCGCTCGCAATATTCAAAATGACACGCGAGCTATAAACAAAAGAAATACACTTGAAAAAAAAATATATGTTTGTAAATATAGATAAATAAAATCGCGGTGTATAGTCACACGGCACGGCAGAGCTTAATTTAACAATAAAATTTAATGCAAACGCCTAGTTAAACTTACTGCACAGCGAATGACAAAGTGATTCCTATTTCGGCACTTCAACCTCTTAAGGAAAAAAAAAAAGAAAAAAAAGGTGTCCTGTGCGCCGCACTTGTTTGCAAGTAAACGAGGCAAGGTGCCAGCGTGGCTTCACACGGCTTATACCACGTCGGCCATTTCCCTCCTTGAAAAACAACACGTTTGGCTGGTCCCGCCGCGCCGGAGCCTGGCCTGCGCTCATCCCGCTCCGCTCCGCCCGGCCCGAGTCACGCCGCTTTTTAAAAACCCCTCCGAGCCGCGCCGCGCCGCGCTCCGCTCTCCGCTGAGGGCGCCACGGGTCCTCTTTCCGGGTTTTTGGCTACAGCGCTCAGTGACGTCAGCTCACAGCCAGAGTCCGTGCCCGTCCCTGTCCCGAGCCGAGCTCGAGCCAGCCGCCTCGCCGCCAATCAGCCATGTTCGTTGAGAGTTGGAAAAAAATCGCTCCGTGAATTAAGCGTCGTTTACCCTGCCGCGCATTAGAAAGTGTCCTAAATTTGTAGTTTTCGGGTAGATTACAAGTCTACCCGTCGTTTTCCGTGTGTTTTGAATCTCAAAGATTTAACCATGAGTTACGGTAGACCTCCGCCGAGAATTGATGGCATGGTGTCTCTGAAAGTAGGGAACCTGACCTACCGAACGACGACTGACGATTTACGTAGAGTGTTTGAAAAATTCGGCGAAGTAGGCGATGTATACATCCCCAAAGACAGATTCTCTCGAGAAAGTCGAGGATTTGCCTTCGTGAGGTGAGTACTTATTTTAATTTACCGTTTAGTGGCCACCAGCTTGGAGTGCGTAGTGGGGCCGCTCACTACTCGGAACAACTGAGCGTCCATGATATTTTCTCTTCTGGAATGTTTTTGTTGTTGGCCCTAGATGCGCAGCCATCGCGCATGCTCAAACTTGCTTATTGGATGGTTGTTTAGGCAACGAACAACAAATTGATCCCCTCCAATTTATTGTAGCAACCTGAACTTGCTTTGACTACGCCGTTCCGGTTTGGTGCGTCATTTGGTCGGATTTTTTCTTCTCCCTCAGCACGATGCCGCCATCTTGATTAGGTTCTAGTCTCAAGTCTCCCTTGCCTTTGGTTCAACGAACTGACGTGTCAAACAATTCTTTAGTGTTTCAATTTCTCCTGTGCCGGCGCGGCGAGAGACTTTGCCTCTGCTTCAAAATGAGTTACGGTCGCCCTCCGCCCCGCATCGACGGCATGGTGTCCCTGAAAGTAGACAACCTCACGTATCGCACCACGCCTGAGGACTTGAGGCGCGTGTTCGAGCGGTGCGGGGAGGTGGGAGATATTTACATCCCCCGCGACAGATTCTCTCGCGAGAGCCGCGGATTCGCGTTTGTGAGGTGAGTGACCAGACTACTGGCGCGGCAAAAGCTTGCTTGGGACGCTACGCCCCTTGCCTCTACTGGCCTATTGCCTAGCGCCCCTCTCTAGGCGGGCTCTGTATCTAGGTTGATGGCCTACCTTCAGAGAGCAAACGTCTCTTACGTGCAGGCTAGGGTTCAAGGAGGTAGATGGTAGCCAGCTAGTGGTCACTTGTGCTTTTGTTGTGTGTTTCTGATCCAAACTGGATGAGAGTTATGCCTCCTGAAGTTAGTGCTGTATTGCCCCTGTCTCAGTTGCCGAGGCAGATAGGAATACGACAATGGATTGGCTTGGACCTTAGTTTCTCCTGTTACTGTTTTAAGGGTAATTAAAACAGTAACTGTCCTCCAAGTGTAATTCATAATGACGTAATGTTAAAATTTTGGCTGTAGGGTCATTTTTATGTAATGAATTATCCGGACTTAGTATGTTTTTGTATTGGGCGCAATTGAGTAGTGTGGAAACTATTTGCTTAGTCGTACATTTAACAAACAGCCAAAGCTCTTGACTGGATTTATGTTTCTAGTTTATAAATAATTTTGTTCCTTCTGTTTTCAGGTTCTATGACAAAAGGGATGCTGAAGATGCATTGGATGCTATGGATGGGAGACTCCTTGATGGCAGGGAATTGAGAGTGCAGATGGCCCGTTATGGACGTCCCTCTTCACCATACCGCAGGAGCAGCCGCAGGAGGAGGTGAGTTTTATTTTTAACCATGGAGATGAGTATTATTTTCAAGCGTTATTGACCAATTTTTCTGTGCAGTCGGTCTCGCTCAAGATCCAGGCGTCGCTCTCGTAGCCGTAGCCGCTCCAGGTCCCGCTCCCGTTACTCACGGTCACGATCTCGCCGCCGCTCGTACTCCAGGTCACGGTCTCGCTCTCGTTCTGATAGCAAGAGTTCCCGTGGCAGATCCAGGTCCAGGTCTAAGAGTGCTGACCGGGCAGAACGCAACAGCAAATCACGTTCTAAGTCCAAAGATTAAGGTATGATGAGACACAAGATATCATTTCTCAAATAGTTTGAATCTTTTCCCCTGAATTGTTTTGAAGTGTTTGAATGTGTAATGCCTATCTACTCGAATTCATAGCTTTTACTACTTTTACTTTGGGTTGTAAAAACATTTTTTTATGGGTTCTGTTGCAGATTGAGCGTGCAAATGGTTTTGGGGGAGTGAGCGCTGTTTGGTGCTTCATTCAAAGGTATAATGCATTTTAAAGTTCATATATATATATATATCTCCCTCAACATCCATAACTTGACAATGAAACAAGATGACACGAATTTTATGTGACTGAAGGTTGTGGTCCGTATGACCATCGATAACCTGTTTGCAGTTCCCCTGCATTTTTATTGTACACTTAATTTTGAAGCTTCATGCAACTGCTTCAGTCTGTGTATGCTCTTAGAAGTTTTACAAATCACAAGTTTGTTTTGACTTTATTTTGTACTCCCATTTCAATTGTAGGTTAGCGTTTAGGCTATATTTATGAAGATTGTTGTTTTCAGTGTTAGCAGTCTCCTCTTACTCAATTTTTCAGTTATTTTCAATTCATTTAAAATTTAATTGCAGTTGCCAAGTAAATTTTAATTATTTGCATCGAAGAGTGGGGGATGAGATAAAATCTTAAGTGAGGTCAAACTTGGTCATTTTGTTTCTCCAGTTGTAGCTATTGATCTGACATAAGGAATTCCATAGTAGCTTACATCCCTTGTGAATATCAAGGCTATGAGGTAGTGTTATAAATTCAAGTGAAATGGTCTGGACTTGAAATAGTTTTGCAATCTCCCTTAGTATTTCCTTTCTGAAATAGAATATCATCTAACATCAATCATTTTCAATTGAAGTAATTCCGATCAGTCTATCTCATTGTGCATTGTCTTTAGTTCTTCGTTGCAATAAGCTTGTGAAGTGTTAAGTGTAATATATGCATTAGTCACTGTACTGCATTAATATTGTAGTATAACTTTAAAATAAATCAATTTCCCATACTAGAGATGTGTTTCAGGTTTTCTCGTAAATATATTTATATCTTTTGGAATTGATAGTCTATATTGCTATTCAGTCTATATTGCTATTTCATAACTTGTTAAAAATTGGCCTTATGGATTTGGAAGTGTCTAAATGTGAGGATTTGTATTTTAAATGCTAGTGTTGAGCAGCGAATGTGTGCTCGTTTTGCAAGTTATGTCTATAGACAGCATGTTTAATGCTGTATTATGTCTTAGTGTCAAAATTAAAGAATTATCGGAAAGTATACTTTAAAAAGTGTTGGTTTGCAAATGTGGGCCTTGATGAGGCCTTCCACTTTTTCTGAACATTTACCATTGTATGTTGATAATGTTTGAAATGTTTTGAGCTGACCCTCTGTATTTTCGGTGCCACAGGGCGCGAGTCCGTGCGCTGTGGTAGCGGTAACGAGTGCAGAGGTTGGGGGTTGCGGTTACGCGAGTCATGCTGAGATCGGGGTGTTGCGAGCTCCAGGCGAGACACGAGACATGCGAGACGAGACGTTCGAGGCGTGGCGAGCGTGCGGGTTGCTGATTGGCTGACATTTCGGGGCAGGCAGTTTCCTCAGTCGCCGAGTCCGTAATGTTGGCCAAACACTCAAAGAGTGTTAAAAAATCTCTCCTCGCCTTAACAATCACATCAGGCTTTCCCTACTTACACCATTACACAATCTTTTAGCAAATGGCCTCATGATCGTGGTCATGTTTAATATTTCGCCTTGAACCACGTAACTTTTTGTAGATGCATTACTATCTTTTTCGTCTTTTATTTTTTTCAAAATTTTCTTTTTTTCTTTCTTTTATTTTTTTACATTGCCATTTGCCTTAAGATAATTTTACCTTCACCCTGCCTGAATACTTAAACCTTAATCCTTCAAAACTTCGACCTTTATCATAGTATGCTGCACAATCGATTTAAGGTGGGTATCAAAAGACTTCCTCATATGTGCATATAGGCATTGAATACATGTGTAGTTCATCCTGAGGCCTGGGATATCACTGAACTTTTACTTTACGAATTTTTCTGTATCTATTCACTCTGCTAATACTTCCCACCTTTAAAAGTCAAAAGTAGTGAACTAAACTCAAGTCATCACCAGATGCCTTTTTTAAATTGATCAGCTCATATTTAAATTTCATTGAGACTTAGCATGCATGGCTCCTATACACAATTCCTCTGCATGTGATCAGAAGTTACTATGATCCAATCTATGCCTATGAAGCTGGTTTATGTCGGTCTTCTGTCTTGCATACTTAAATAGCTAGCAAAAATATTGCTTAGTCCTCCGCCTAATTTGTAGTGTTATAAAATTTGTACAGCTGATGGGAAAACTTGCTGTTAAACACCCTTTATGTTTGTGGTGGATGCGGTGTTGGTATCTGCTGTTTTTCATCGATCAGTTGTGTTGTGCATGTGGGAGGTCTTTGGGGCCTTTGGTTGCTGCTTTCGGAATAGCTCTGTATAGGGTAGGTATTATGGGCAATTTCATGGCATACAACATTTTTATCTTCAAAAAGTTTGGAAGGCCTATTGTTTTACCAATGTGGAATTGTGAATGTTTCTCCATTTTTATTTGGTCAAAGTCAGTATTTGAATGAATTCTTGCCTCCCAACCTTTTTCCTTACCTGGCGTGCTCTATTATGCAGCTAACTTTTGTTTTTTTACAGATCCTCTGTGTGCAGAGTTGCTCTGGACTTCCCTTTTTCAGATTTTTTTTGTTTTTAATAAATGACAAATACTATCAGAATACAAGTATACTTCTTTATCCAATTCCATCAATTCACAATTAGATTTAATAGATAGACATACAAGCAACAAAATTGGCTCTGCAGTGTTGTGTGCTGAAGGTAAGCATACAGAATTTCTGTGTCAAATTTTAATGACTTGTCTTGGTGCCTATCTGCCCAGTTCAGAGGTCAACAAGCTATTAGAAATCAAGGAGTATGGAAGTTCTCAATTTTTATTGTCAACAAACTGTAAATTATGTCATATGACTTTCAGACAGTTGATATTAATAAGTTATTACCTAAATGATACAGTTTACAAAGTTATAAGTGATGCATTAGGAATATTAAATCTTGACAGATCATTCAATTTAATGCAAATTTTATGCTATCAGTCATACAAATCTGGCAGAGGAGATACATCTTTGGTATTTTTTAGAAGTAGAGAGCAAAATAAATAACTTAGTTTCAAAAATAAAGCCTTCTTAATGATAATACTGAAGTTAATGTAAGTACATACCATTGTACTTAACAAACAAGTATTTCAATACCGCAAAATGAAAGGCACACGCTAATATATGTGAAAGTTCAGTAACAATGCAAGAACTAAGAATGGCACATAAGAAATAGAGAAATGGTCCAAATCTTAACTTAATCAGGATTGAAGAAGCTCAAACAGGAATAAGTACTATCGATATTCTCAAAAATACTGTACAAAGCATGTTCAACCTTTGGATGCTTCTGGCATCTAAAGAAAACTTCTTTTAAGTTGGGTCAACAAAAAATGTAATTCTTATTAACTAAAAGGAAAGGAGTTTGTGAGGATTCAAAAATTAGATTAATGAAACCGTTTCAGAAAGCATAGTCATGGGAATAAAAGAAACTCACACTCGTCAAATAAGTGGTCAGCTTCAAGCTTAAAAATAAGGATCACTGGTTTACATTATCACAGCACCACAAATTTCCATCACTCTTCTTCCTTTGCCGATAAAAAGAGCTTCTGTACAAAATGAGTGCAGGTCACTGAAAAATATGTGAACAAGATAAACGTCAGAACTTAAAGAGAAAGTAACAGGAAAATTTTGACAAAGAGAAATTTAATAGCTTACCCATCGCATTCTTGAAACCTTCTGGCCTTTTGTCTTGTGCAATGAAAATAAAGTAGACAGGTATGCCGGTGACAGTGATAAGGCAACCAACAAACACTTCCCATGGAGCTTCAAATACAGGTACAATCAGCAAAAACAAGCAAACAAGAACAAAAAATATGGGTATTCCAATGGAGACCTGAAAAAAGGCCAAATTTACTCAATTGGCAAGATGCTATAAGCAGCATTATATGCACATACAGAAGTTAACTTTGAGAAATTACCTTGATGGGTCTTTCTAGATTGGGTTGCTTATAACGAAGCCAAAGAACCCCGCTGACTGACAACATTATGAAAAATGACTCAACAAAGGTTGAATAAGTGATCAGCATTTCTACATCACTTGAGCAAAGCATGATGAGTGACAGCAAACACTGTAGAAATATAAATTTGATTAGATCTCTCTCACTATCAAATGGTGAATGAGAAGGGGTATTTCTTTCAAGCTTAAAACTCACAAGGAAGACTAAGCTTGGCACTGGTGTGTATCGTCGAACATTGATGTGTGACAACAGGGCAGGAAAGTGTCCATACCGAGCACCAACAAAGCACATTCTAAAAAGAAAAGAAAATCATGTCACAGTTATGCTGTAGGACAAGATAAGAAAAACAGAAACATAATAATGTTATTTGTTTTTAGAGTCTTGATTTACCTGGAAGAAGTCATAATGTGTACACTAAGGCCTCCAAAAGCAGAGAGTGCGACCAGGAATGGCATAACTCCTGACACTGGTCCAAGAGCTCTTTCAGCAAAAGACTGTGCAAGAAGAAATTTATCAAACCAACAATATTAATTACCCAAAACTTTTGATCAATCATATATTCAATATACTCACAAAAGCAATTGCTTTAGAGGATAATGCCTCTGAAGTTGTAAGTACAGCTAAATATGCTACATTTGCCAGGACATATGCAAAAGTTACCATGGGAAGTGATATATAAATGGCACGTGGTAAATTCCTTAAAAAAATGTACAATATAAAATAAAATTAGTACACCTGTTATGATGAAACAAACTCCTCATAATGTATTAATACATACACGTAGGGATTAACAAGTTCTTCTGTCATGAAATTAAGGTAATTCCTGAAAAGAGATTGGAGATTGTGGATTCCATCAGATTATAAAAATACAACAAATCTTGAATACATCTTTTAATTTTAAAAAGAAACAGAAAATAAAACTTAAGGCATACCATCCAGAGTATGAAAATATACCAGAATAAAATGCAACAGATACTTTGGAGACACTGGTACTAGTTCCATCAAACATGTTGTTAAAGTTACTTGTGCCACCTGTAAACACCCAGAAATACCATGTTAAGAATCATTTAAAAAGTTGCTATTTAGTTAATTTTCAATTAAAATTTGTACCTGGCAGCATTAGATAAATTATTCCAGCTACAATAATGATGAAAAGAGCTCCGATTTTAGCAAACATGAATACATTTTGCAGCTTTGTGGTTGATTTGACACCATGACAATTAATCCAGGTCAAAAAACCTGTAATTAGTATTTTGAATTAAAATGTTGCATTATAGATTGACAAAAAAGATCACAAAAAATTCAAAGGAAATTATTCACTTACATATAGTAGCTGCTGCTAACATTCTAATTGCAGCATCTGGGGCATGGCACTCAGGAAAGAATGGTTGTATGACATATCTTGCAAATGTTAGACCCATGATGGCATTTGTGGTTGGTCTGTGTTATACAAAATTAAAGGAACACATAAATATAATTTGTAATGTCCAAGAAAAATACAACATCAAAAGTTAATTTTTCATTAAAACTTGAATATGTATTGCTTACACAAAAACCAGCATGGCGTCCCAAAGGTAAAGGAAAGCAGGAAGAGGACCAAATATTTCAAAAAGGTATGCATAATCACCACCAGATTTGGGAATAGAGGTACCAAGTTCTGCATAACATAAGGCACCTACCATGGACATGAGTCCACACATAGCCCATACCGCTAGTGAGAAGCCCACAGATCCAGCACCTCTTATTACACCACCAGGGGTCATGAAGATGCCTGTACACAGTAGGGTGGAACCAATTCTGTTAATTTTTAAAAAAATCAAAATCCACTTAAAATATCAAAATATTAAAAATAGCAGAGCTCTTTTAGTAGTGCATCACTCGGTAGGATGTTACCTGAACCAAAGATGATTCCCAAAATAATTGCCACACCCTCCAATAATCCTAGCTGCTTCTTCATTTTCACTTTATCATCATCCCAGTTTGCCTTATTTTCTTCTTTCGGTGTAACAAGAGTTGAACAGACTGAACCATCTTGACCACCACTGCCGCCAGCCATTGTTACTAAAGGCAAAGAGGATGGGGAAAAACATAAAAAGTAGAGTAACATGTCCTTTCAATTCATACATGATGAAGAAAGACCTTTCAACCAGAAAATTTTTTCTATGCCCCAAACTTCTATTATCTATTAATGAAACAATTTTACTCAGCAGATTAGACCAACACATGACAAGAATTCGGCCAGGCAAGAGCTGTGTTGGGATCCCTATTACTGAAGAAAAGAGGCATTAAATTCAGGGGAGACTGATGAAGATTAAAATTCCTAGAATTTAAGAAGAAGTGGTACAAACAGAAAAGCAAAATAACATTTTCAAGCAATATAAGATAACCACTTAAGCCCTTGTATACATCTTATTGAATAATATATTCTATATCTTACAATTAATTACTGGATATAACTTGGTGCATTTAAGTAAAATGAAATTAAAAAGTCTTAGCACATACTTCTGGTTTGCATCATATCAGTCAAGAGGCAAACCCGTGAGACATTCACTTACTCACACTCACCCTTAGCACCTTAATCCAGATAGAACAACCCTTAACAGAGGAGCATGGTGGAGCAATAGAAGCCGGTACTGCTTAATCTACGCTTAAAACCGGGTCACCACAGAAGTTCAACGGCCCAAGCTATGCGAGATTAGAGATCTGCAGTCTCAGTCACCTGACGTTAATGCACCTGATCAAATTTCTGCCACAGGGTGTAAAAATTGTGACCCATATAACCTCTCTTAAACAATAAGAATGAAAAAAGGCAAAAGTTTAGCACGAATTAAGACTGACATATCAAACGGCCATAAAAAGGACATTGTTGACCTGATTTTAAGGTGAATGAGATACGTACCTACGGGAGGACGTCGCACTGTTACGGGACCCACAAAATCTGCAGTTGTTGCTTCCCCGACTTCGTTAAGCTACCAAACACATGTGCGGCGCGGCGGGGCGGGCGGCAGACCGGCTGCGGCTGGGGGCTGATTCAATGCTGGTGGTGGTGGGGGGATGAGAAGGGGAGTGTGAGGGAGGGAGGGAGGGGAGGGAGGGGAGGAGGGGAGGGAGGGGAGGGAGGAGGAGGGAGGGGAGGAGGAGGGAGGGGAGGGGAGGAGGGGAGGGGAGGGAGGAGGGGAGGGGAGGGGAGGGGAGGGAAGGGGAGGTGGATGGAGGAGGAGAGGGAACGGAAGGGGAGCGCAGGGGTTGGGATGAGATTGGCGCCGAGGGTTGCAGAGGGAGCGGGGCTGCGCTGGAGCGTCAGGAGGGAGGAGGAGAAGGACAGCCCCGCACCGCCCCACCCCGCCCCGCCCCGCCCCGCCCCGCCCCACCGCGCCCCGCCCTGACCGGTGCGTCCATCTCTGCACAGGCTTGCATAAGGTGATTCGTGTTCCGCATGCAAACTGACTGCTAATACCGCACCAGAAATGTAACTCGGTAGATTCTTCCTGTTTTTCTTTTCAGGACAGCAACTATATTTAGAAACGGGACTAGATTTGAAACCGTGCGGGACACAAGCAGGCGGGCCGGGCCGGGCGTCGCGACGCCTCTATGGGCCCCTGGCAGCCCGCCCTCCCAGCGGCGGGGCAGGGCCCCCCGCGGGCCGCGGGGCGGGCTCGACGCCTAGCTGCAGCCTGCCCAGACCAGCCCAGCCGCCCTCTTGTGGTCTCGTTGCCCCTTGTTGCCCCCCGGCCCGGCCCGGTCCCGGTGCCCGCGTGCTGCAGGCGTGCTGCACCACTGGTCCTAGATCACAGCTCTTTGGCACTCTTTGGGCGCCGCGGGGCGGGGCGAGGCGGGGCGAGGCGGGGCGAGGCGGGGCGGGGCGCGGCGGGGGGCCGCCGGTTGCAGCTGGACCGTCCCGCTCCCGCAGCCCGCCAGTGGCTCCTCGCAACTCGTTTGATGACATACAGAGGCGGGGCCGGCTCCTTGCAATGCCCACCGCATAATAAGGACACCCCGATGACCTGAGCCGAGGATCCATGAACTCAGTGAGGAGGGTCTCCTTCTCGGAGTGCAGTGGGCACTGCAGAGCGGACTGCCCCGCGGGTCACGCCGGGCCGGGCCGGGCCGGGGACCTCTCCTCACTTTCTCTCCTCTGGCCAGCTGAGTCGTGCGGCGCGGCCGCGCAGGCGGAAGGCGCCCTTTCCCTCTCCTCCCTTTCCCTCGAGGGCAAGGACCGACAGGACAGTGCATCCTAGCTGCTCTCCTCGCGGGGGTGCCGGAGCGGGGCGGGGCGGGGCGGGCAGGGGCGAGGGCCCCAAACCTCGCAGCCTTCTGCGCGCCGTACAGGGGAGGGCATTGGCAGTCTAGGATGCTGTGGTGGGGCGGGGCGGCCCGTGGTGGGGCGGGGTGGGGCGGGGTGGGGCGGGGCGGGGCGGGGCAGGGCGGGGCGGGGCGGCGCCTGGAGCGCGGTGCGGCCGGTGCGGCGCGGTCGGTGCGGTGAGACCCCGACCAGACCCACCTTACGGAGCGTGCAGCGCGGAGCACGCGAATCGCAACACCGGCCACTCCGCTCCCCGCGCGCCAGTCCAGCCGCGAACCCTCCAGCGGGCCGCAGTCCGCCCTGGCCCGCCCGCGCCCGCCCAGCCCAGTCCGCGCCGAGACGCCGACGAGGGAAGGCCATGGCCGCCATCAAGCAGGTGACCGGTGTGCTGCTGCTGGCGGCGGTGGCGCTGCTCGCCGTCGTCACGCAGGCCAGCGCCAAGCCCACCATTTACGTCAAGAACGACAACGACAAGCTGGAGCCCGGTAAGTCCCGCGCCCGCACCGCATGTCTGGCGGCGCGACGGCAGGGCGGGGTGGGGCGGGGCGGGGCGGGCGGGGTGGGGGCGCCACAGGGGCTGCCTTTGTAGCTGCGGCAGATGGAAGGGTTTTCATCAACAGCGTCGCCGCCGTCGCAGCGGATTACACGCGCTCGTCTCGATCGACAGGTGATGCGCAGGGAAGGGTCGAGTGCCGTACGCGGCCAGGAAGTGAACGCGGCGCGGCGGGGCGGGGCGGGACGGGGCTCGCGCCGCACAGGTGGCTGCGCATGTAGGCTGCCCACGCGGCCCCGCCCCGCCCCGCCCCGCCCCGTCCGGGCCTCCTTGTTAGTCCCGCGCGCACTCCGTGTCCGTACGTGTCCAGGCCTCGCACCCAAGGGCGTGTAATTTTTTCCCCATCTGTTTTACGCCACAGCTCGTTCGTGATAGGATTCGTGCCCGCTCGGCATCGGCCCGGCCGGTGCAACGAGGACCAGGGGCCCGGCCCGACCCTGCCCAACCCGGCCCAGGGCCTTTAGGTCTTACTCGTCCCGTCCCGTCCCGTCCCCGGAGAGGCTCACGCCGCGAGCAAGGGCCTTGCGCAACAACATGCCGCACTGGGCCGCGGGCTCCCCCTCCCCTCCCCCTCCCCTTCCCTTTCTCCGCCGCGAAGGCGACTGACTCGGCTCGGTAAACGTTACCCCGCGGTGGAAAGCGCGCGCAATAACATTCTTGCGAAAAACGGGCGGCGCGCAGGCTCAGCGACCCTCCTGGAGATGAATGTAAAGTAACAGGCCTATCCAGAGTTTATTTTACGTTCGAAGTTAACAGCACTCCTCGAGTTCACTGGTACGTTCTAGGGTCTGGGGCGTTGCGCGGTGTATCTCGCAGGGGTTGGTTTACTTGGAGCGGGTTGTTCCGCAGGCCAGCGGCGGGGGCGTGGCCTGGACTCGACTCGCTTAACGGGCCGGGCCGCACTACACACGGCGTGACCGTGCCGTCATGCCGGCTGCGCCTAGCTGCACCCAAACACACCTGCAGGTGGCGTGGCGGCACGGGCGCGGCCCGCAGGGGCTCTGACCGCCGCCGCCGCCGCCAGGTGCACAAGCTACGCGCGCGGATATCTTTGCTCGGCCCTCCGATTCCGCTGCCCGCACCCTCCGGCAAACTCCCTGAGTTCGAAAGAGACAGAGTGCTCTCGCGCCCTTCGGCTCACTCGTTGAGTGCGAGAGAGACAGAGCGACGAGTACGGGCAGCTGAATCGGTCTGCTGGACCGCGCGGGCTCCCTCCTCGCCCCGCAAACAACGCATCGGTCCAGTGGGGAGCGCGGGGCGGGGCGGGACGGGGCGGGGCGCGGGGCCAGCCGAGCAGTGGGCGTCCAAGGCGAAGCGGGGAGTTGTATTTGGTCGGGTGGCTCAGACACCCGTCCGGATGACGAGCGCGGATTTTTCGCGGGCTGACGGTCTCTTGCGGGAGAGGCACCTCAGGGTGGGGCGTGGCGTGGCGTTGAGTGATCTTTGTAAAACAATAGAGCCCCCCCCCCCCCCTCACCCGGAGCCCCGCCCGGACCAGAGGAGCAGAGCAGCCAGGACGCCCAGGACGCTCCTCTCTTGCGTCATTGTTGTTGTGGCGGGGCAGGGCGCAGGGCGGGGCACGGCTCGGGACGAGTCACTAGCACCTACAGGTGGAACGAGAAGGCCAAAACGAAAAGCGTTCTCGTTGCCTGCGTGAATGGTTCAATGAAGACGCAGAGGTTAAATGTCCAAGATAAAACGGGCGTCGGCCGTCGGCAGCAGTGACTCTTAAGATCTCTCTCGTGTGTAGCGCCTGCTGAGTATGCAACCCCGCTGCGCCGGCGCACAACAGGCCTGCCTACCCGCCCCTGCGCTGCGCCGCGCCGGCGCGCGCGGAGGCCTTGGAGCGAGGCGGCCTGGAGCCAAGCCTACGACCATGTGCGCGGTACGCGACGCGCCATTGGGCCTAGGAAGGATCGGGGCCGGGTGTGTCCGGGCCGGGCTGGTGGGACTGGTGGGCGCGGCGGGGCGGGGCGGGGCGGGGTGGGGCCGGGAGGCACCACCGCCGCGCCGGGGGAGGGCTCGCGAGCTCGCGGCATTTCCGCATAAGGCTGGAGCGAGGCCCCGCCCCGCCCGGCACTTCAAGACAAGAGAATTGACAAGGAAAACAGTCATCGCGGTCCTGGTACTTGACGTGACGTCAGAGCAATGTCAGCGGTGACGCGCCGCGCCCTGGCCCCTGCTGGCACCACGACGGATGGAACAAAGACGAACATTGCTTCCGGTCCGGAAAAGGGACAACGAAAGGGGAGGGGGTGGGTGCATTTCGCACACGCACTCGTGAGCGGGCGGGACGGGGCGGGGGCGCGGCGGGGGCGCGGCGGGGACAAGGCCCGGCCGGCTCATTGCGCAACCATATTGATGTGGGCTGGCCGTGGTCCTGGTCCCGCAGCCTCACCTGGCGGATCGATTTCGTTCGGCGGACGCGACGGAGAGCAGAGCTGAGGCTGGACTTCCTCACAAGGCTCCGGCCCCGCCCCGCCCCGCCCCGCCACTCCTCGCCTCCGTCACCGTCGTCATCGCCGCCAGCTGACTGATTCAGAAGATCGTTCTCGTTCCTCCTTCCTTGTCGCACCTATGGCAGGACCCTATGCTGAGCATGGCGGCGCTGCATGAGTGCGACAAGGACAGGACTACGAGAGCGATCCTCGGAATCAGCCTGCATGGGCGAGATGCGGCGCCGCTTCCCAATCCGCGAGCCGGCCCCGCGCCGCCCCCACCCCGCCGGCCGGGCCGGGCCCCAAGCAGCTCAGCGTTATGCCAGTTATGCCCCGCGTCGCACGGCCGTCTCGAAAAATGAGCGGGATGGAGCGGGGTGCGGCGCGCGCCAGCCGCGCTCCTCGGCCGTGGGCGAACCAGTCGATCGGCCAAGACAGGGGCGACCCGGCCTTACCATACCGAGCTACCAACGTTACATATCTGCGACCCCGCCCCGCCCCGCGCTGTGGGGAATGACTGATCCATCACGGAGGGACTGGACATCCAGGTGCTCAGTGTGCGTACCTCTCATCCACGAAGTGTACGGAAGGGTATTCGTCGGGGTATTGTCACACACCTACAAGTGTGCGAAAAATTTACTCACCTGCATGTGGTAATCCATCTTCTCTCTCTCTGCCCATGGCGGTGCAGTGCTGGTGCCCGTTTCCTCGACGGTGATACCGCTGCCCGTCTACAAGGTGGGCTTCAGCCTCGGTGCAGTCAAGGGGAGCGAGCGAGAACGGCCCGGCTCGCTGAGCCCCGGAGAGCCCATCAAACTCATCACCGGTGAGCAGCGACAGCGACAACCATGCCAGGCCCGGGAGCGGCACGCATATTTAAACTTGACTTAAATTTACTAGCCCTCTCACACTGGCACATATTTGGATTATCATCCTAGGCATGTTACAATTATGTGCTGACATTTATTTTCACTGTTTCAGTTCACCATAAGAAGAAAGCGAGCAGTGCCACTGCGAAGGAAAAGGCATCTGTAGTGGGGTCTTCATGAGAACTTTTGGCAGTGATGCAGAGTGAAAGTGCGTAAATGTACCGAATGAATGTGTGTGAGAGAGAAACAAAAAGACACTTGCTGTACAGATAGGAAAATATTAAACATTGTTAAAATTAATTTTAAGTTTATTTTAACTATACTTAAATCAAAACTAAAAATTGGCGTCAGTTCAAATTTAGTTGTACTTGGAGGTGGACTTGCAGTATCTTCCTTTCCCTGTCTTACAGTATTGGATAGTATTAAATTTGTTGTATGAATTTGTAATATGAAAAGTAGAATAAAACATTCTTTTTATACTAGCCAAAGAAAAATATTTTTTCTTCAAAGATTAATATAGTGTTTGCACAAGCATGCTTAAAACAAGATTTTTAAACAACAAAATTGATAACATTAATTACAAATCTCAACAATCAATCAACACTTTCATTTTCAATTGTTTTCAATTGAATAGTTCGATTCTTGATCTGGATTGTCAGTCTCTTTGTCCTCACTGTCCATAGGTTCATCATCAGATGATTCTCGATCAGCATCTGGAACTTTTAATAATGTTTCGAGTTCCCTCCACGGATCTTCCACCATTGATGGGTGAAAATAATCTGATATATCATGCTCCTTTGCTTTGCTTTGATTTCTGGGACCCTAAAACATATAAAATTCAACAACAATTCCTCAATGTTTTAAACAGGACTAACGTCTGTTGCATTAAGACAAATGCTCCTGCTACCCACCTGATGACCTCCTCTGTGACCAAAACCAACTCCTCTGTGACCAAAGCCACCTCTCCCGTGACCAAAGCCACCTCTCCCGTTACCAAAACCACCTTCTCCACTAAATGATCTTCCACCTCTTTGCTGGTAGTTTTGATGAGAGTCTCTAATATTTGATCCTCTATTATTCCATCTACCTCCTCTGCTGGGAAATGGCTGGTTAGGTCCTTTCCTCTCTATAAAAGATTGGTGACTTCTCTGAGTCCCAGAAATTCGTTGCATTTGAGGCGGTGGACGACGCCCTCGATGCCATGCATTTCCGTACGAGGGGCCTGAATTACTATCAGAACCAAAAGAAATAAAGTCTTCCCCTGAGGGGTTCTCATAACCTCCTCCTTGGTTTCTATCCCCCATCCTTCCACAAGCAAACTTGTTTAAAGGCTGAAATACTCGCGGAACGGAAGCTAAGTATTTATAATAAAATCAATATAAACAGAGATATGGAGAATGGCTCAATACAAGCAAACAAAGACGTCACAGAACATAAATTCAAATTGAGCGTTCGGTTTGTTTACAAACTGCAAAGTAGTTTGTGTGGTCTGTCGTCTGCTAGGAGTAATCTATAGCGGCTCCCGCCAGGTGGCAGCAGTGTCCACATACGCAACACCACGCAACACACGCAACCTGCTACGTTATTCGAAAAATGTTTCTGTAGACAAGGTATTTGGACGTTGCCTTTATCGTTCTTTAAAATTATCGTAAACCCTTCCTTGCGCCTACCCTGACCAGGGCTTTAGCGAGTCATTGTGAGCGGGTTGCGAATTATCGAAATTCTGAGCCAAATACGACTAACCCCGAACAGCTGCGAACAGCGCGCCAAAACGGGCGGAGAGTCACGTGGGCACTGCACGTCGTTCGGGTCGTCGTCGGAAGGCTTCGGGCCCTATTCGGCTCCGCGGGATATCTTTCGCGCGAGCCGCAAGCCCGACGCGCGAGCCCTCTTGTTCTTCTCCGTTTCAAGGTGGTGTAAATCCTGGCCCCTGGAACTGCTACTTTTTCGCGAGAAATTTGAAGAAAATAGTCTACGGTGGTGTAAAACAACCGCGGACAAGCTGGAGAAGCAAAGCATGAAGCTTGCAACAGCTAACATGCAGCTGCGGGCTGATATTCGCAGCGTGCAATCACAGCTAAAATCAGCTATACAGAACCATCAGGTGAATTTTAGGCAATGTTTTGTTTTACGTCCTTTTGTTTTCGCTTCTCCGTTCAACTCAGTCGAACTGTTCCATACCGTAGAAGGGAATTCCCTCTGTTAACTGAGATACGGCATAGGTCCCGGGACACCGTCTTCATTTAGCTCTTCTATTTGTAGCGACACTGTCAAGGTTAAGAACGTCTGTCTCTGTAGACGGACTTCATTACCTAAATTTTGCAAAGACTCATGACTGTGTGAAACTGACTTCTTACTGTTGTCATTATCGAAATATACCAAATAGTTCTAAACCAAATCATAGATTTGACCCCAAGGGATGTTGAAGTTTTAATCATTGATAAAATCAGTGAGCAGCTCCCTGGTCTTAAATTTCCATCAAATACATAGACTGTGCATATTACAATTGTCATTGCTGCGTTATCTTTTCATAAAGTCATTGTTTTATTTCCTACATCCCTCTCATGAAAACATTTCTGTCTATGTTTCATGTCAACTTTGATAACTCAATTCCTAATTAAGGTTTTCTCATTTGCAGATGATTGTGTTCAAGCTAAAAGATCGCCCTGTTGTAAGTTTCTCTGTTAATTAAATTTTATCTTGTCAATATCTTATGTTTCCTCTTTACATTTAATCCATTTCTTATTTCCAGTCTATTAAACTGAGGGTGCAGATGTGCAATGTCCAACGCCACATTGTCAGCTTGGGAGAAAAGCAGGTTGGACAGATACTTAATAAGAAAAGTTGTCTACCTTGTCTAATTTGTCTAGTGTCATTTAAAATTTATGTAAAATTATCTTCTTTTACAGAAAAAGCTGTTAACTCAGTTACGAAAAGAAATGGAAATTACTGGAGGTGTTATAAAAACAGAGCAAAAGCCTGTTCAACCACTTCAAAGTTTAAAACCAAACCCCTTGAATCCATTGGTATCATCAAAACCTATTTCAATTAAGAAAGAAATTGATATCAAATCTGAATGCTCTGATGGAAGTGATAGTCCAGCAGCCCCTGCAAAATCTGAAGTGCCACCACACACCTCGAGGAGAAAGTCAAAACTGGTTGCAACTCCGGACTTGCCAACTCTCAATGGTCACAGTTTCACTCCATCTACATCCCCATCGCAAAAGGAAAATACCCCATCAAGCACTCCCTCATCTTCTCCAACACATTCAGTGAATGTAAACAAGTCACAGAGGCAAAGGTATATAAACTACAGAAAACATATGTATTTTTTTATCTGTTAAATTTTATCTTCTATATACAAAACTATTATTTTTGCAGCTCAAGTAAGACACCTAAACGAGAAAGCACTCAACCCTCAACCACATCAGATGATTCTCAGGACACCTACATTCACCTTCCTGTTGATCCTGAACAGCGCAAAAAGTTGCAGTTTATGACTGCTTTGAGTGAGTACCTTTGTATCTCGCTTACAATTTCTCTGCACTGATGTGGATACAACTATACAGCAATATTGCTGTTTTATTGATGCAGGCTTAGTGACCCGAGAAGTACTAACCGAATTACAAAACCGTCGAACTGAAAGGAAACGCCGCAGTACTGCTAACCCGCAATTTTACTATGGAAATGGTCCAGATATGGTAAAGTTTTGCTGCCTGTTGACATTGAAGTTAACATTGTTTATTGGTTTTGTGTACCTAATTTGTGTAATATTTTATTTCTAGAAACGGAAGAGACCCCTTTACCTTGCTAACACAGCAGTAGGAATTGAACCAATGACTGACCTTACTAAATCTAAAGAGCAGGGTAAACCTCAGTCATGCTATGCTTGTTCAGTTTCTACTGGTAAGTAACCCTTAAAAATTTTAAACAATATTGATGTAATTTATTTCTCTCAATTAAATTAATTTTCTATTTCTGTACAGGGGTAATATGCCAGTGCTCTTCGTGCCCCAAAGTATTCCATTGGCATTGTGTTTTTGATACAACTGTGCCAATCCCTTCAGGAGAAGCTCTTAGATGTCGAACATGTCTTTCTACCTCTCAAACAAATGGGCAAGCATAAGGCTGACAGTAATTCTCTACAGCAAGGAGGCTCATTATTATTGTTATGAAGGTAAGGAGTTCTTAGAGTCCTATGGTCAAAATGTAGAACTCAAAAGGATCTTACACATATTTTATCCTTCTTGCATATGGTTTGTAATTGATGTCGCAAATATGCTGTTACTAGATATATCTTTTTAATTGAATTTGAAGGGTGTTGCTCAAGTTTATTTGTGCTTATTGATAAAAAACAAACAAATGGTATTCAAAAGTATTCTCCTCACCTTGTTCCCAAAGTTATCACCCTCTGTGACTTTTGAGGCTGATGTTGTACTCTTGTACTGCTTCCCCTTTTCTTTGTGTTTTTGAAAATCTGGTGTATAATGGTATTTTATTATTTTCCTAATGGAAACTGTTCTTGTGATATAGTGTTAAAAAGTTTTGTGAATTACAACATGCAATCTTAATTAAAGGATGACCAAGTCATGAAACCAGTCACAAGGCTGTAATACTGATATTTGAAATTTGGAGGGAATTACCATACCTTTACAAGTTATGCATATGGTTGTTGCTGATCTCCTATTTTACTAAACATAGGTTTTGCTCTTACTGGTACTTAATTTTAATGTTTTGGTATCATAAACATGGATTTCAAAGCTTGTGCTTCCATCTGCAGTGACATATGTACCCACTATACTTATTAAGTTGCATTGTTGTATCTTTATTGTCAGTGAACTGATCATGCTAATTTTTCATCTGACGAGTTTTAATTTATTTATTTTGCATGTAGGTAGTAGGATTTTAAGCTGTAAATTTAGAATGTCTCTCTCAGATTCTCTTACAGACATGCTCAACTTTTTTAGAGAGACATTCTTTGTATATCTGGCTCTGCTGTAAACCGAATATTTGGTATTCAATTCTTTTGACAGAAAAAAAAGAGAACTGCCTTTTGGGTTAAAGTAAGATCTACTTTCCAGTTCCAGGCTAAAATTACCAGAAGTAGTAACTTCTTAAGAATTGCATCTGTGATTCCTTCATGTTGCAGATTTTGTGTTGGTTTGGTGTTACTTTGTATGCAGTTATCCTTTTAGTGTATGCAACATTGTTTTGTTCAACATTTGTGTGGCAGACAATGATTTTTATTTATCATCGCTATTATTAGGAAGCTGTTTCGTTAAAATTTGTGGATTGCTAAAACCATTACATATTGCCTCAAAAGGTTGTACAATTGAACTGATTACCTTGAATGTGCCAAAAAGTCATTAATTAATGTCATCAAATTTCTTCCTCACTGACATGGGCTGCTCAGTGTTCTATTATATTGATGTTTCATATTGATGTGGACATTCTATAGTTTGGCTTTCCTTATTTGAGAACTTGGGATGTTGTCCCATTGGAATATTCTTTCTTTGCCAAGTTTCAGAATTGAGTTAAGATTTGTTTAAGAAAATATTTGTTTTTGATTTTGTTGCCATATGTGTTACCTATGAATCAGCAAACAAATTGGTTATTAATGTGTTTTAACCCATACCCTAGACTGGTATGTTAGATTTAAAATGTCTTTCTTCAAAGAGCTTTTTTTTTTGTTTGTAATTTTCAAAGTGATTTTACTGATGGAAGAAAGAAAAGCAAAGTTTGGTATTTTATTTGTTTGAAGCATTATGCAGATCTGGACTAGACAAGTTTTGCTTTTGCGTCCCATTGTTTCAATAAATACAATTCTACAAGATATGGACATATACATCAAGTGAATTTCCCTACTGCTGCCATTTGCCGAGCGAGGTCTCCGGGGCGCGGAGTATCTCCCCATAGTGCCCCGCCCCGCCCCATGGCCATACAGGCGCAGCGCAGGCGTATTGACCCGCACCGCACCCGTGTCTCACATTCCTCTCCGCTCCGCTCCTCAGTCAACCTGACCCGAGCTGACAGGACAGGCGAGGGATGTGACGTGACGTCACGAGCTACTTCAATCACACCCAGGGCTGGCCCTGGTGGCCCTGCCTGGACTAGTCGGCGCGTCAGCCGCGGCCTCACACCGGACAGCGAACGTGGATTTGACCTCCTGAGGAAAAGAGGAAATGGATACGTTTTAGTAGCCTTTAGAGGCCGCTGTTTGGCTGATTTCTTTTTTTTTATTTTATTTATATCAAGAACATACCCATCTCCTCTTTCCGCTTGAGACTGAATCCACTTTCATTGCTCTCGGTTTCGCAACTTTCGCATCGAAGAAACCTCAGCTTATCACTGCACTCACAAGTTAAGCGGAGGGAAGTCCAGCGCTGGACTGCGCCAGTGTCTAGAAATACTCACAGAGTACCGCACCTGCGCCACGCATTAAGTGTGCTCGATCTGATTATGATAGTATCTCACCAACTGTGCTTATTTTTGCGCTAATGTTATCGCTTGTGGGGAAGGGGCGCCAGGGGAGCAGTGTCATTGTGTCGGTACAGTACTGCACCTACCTAGTGTCACAGTCAACACAGCTAAGAATTGGACTTACAGATTACAGGTACCTCGGATGTTGACGATCTCAATCAGCCCCAAGTACCGCATAGCAAACCCAAGGACATCTAGGACCATACTCCGGCCGCCGTAAGTACCAGCTGGTGTTGGGGGTGATGGGCGCTGGGCTGGGTGTTACGACCGGGCGCCGTGTACGTGCCGCACGGCTTCCGGGTCGAATGGGTTGCCCACCCGCACGGCGCCGGTCTCCGTGGAGTGCGCGATGGCGTTGCGGTGCGGGTGGGTCCGTTGGGCCTGGGCGGCGCGGAGCGAGGCCGGTGGTGGTGGGCGGCGCGGCGCGGCGTCCACCCTCGCCCGCTCCCCACCCACCCAGCAGCAGCAGCAGCCGCCGCCCACGAGGCGCCGCGACAGGCCGCGACGCTCTCCGGAGAGGCGAGGCGCCGCCATTTGTGCGTCGCGACGCTGGCCCTGCCCTGCCAGCGCGTCCAGCCTCCCTCGGGCAGCCAATGGCCGCGGCGCGCGGCGCGGCGCCTCTCAGAGGCAGGAGCAAGATGGCGCCGAGCTGCGCCGCCGCGGGGCGGGGCGGGGCGGGTGGTGCCGAAGGTGTCCTGATGGTGTCCTGCTCGCGCGGGCCGGGCCGGGGCCGGGGGCCGGGCCGGACGTGGACGAGACTCAAGTTATTCGGTACCGACTGCCGCGGCCCGGCCCGGCCCGGCCCGGCCGCGGTGTTGTATTGGATCAGCAGTGTTTCAGCAGGTGCGCCGCGCCTGTACGCACCGTGCTGCATGTTTGTACACCTGGCAATATGGAGCGACACCTGCGGGCCGGGCCGGGCCGGGCCGGGCCTGCAGTCGCCTGCAGAACCAACAAGCACTTGACGAGAGCTTTCCCGCTCTTTTCTCGGCCCCGCGCCCCGCCCCGCTCCGCCCCCCCCGCCCCGCTGCGCCCCAGGTCGCGCTCGAACGCCCCATCCCGCCTAGTTCTCTTTCACTCGAGTCCATACGTCGCCGCGAGGCGCGCTTAATATATTTTTATTTTTCTCGCCGTCCCGACGCGTTGTCCCCCGGCTGGCCTGGGTGGTTCTCTCTCTCCCCCTCCCCTTCCGCCGATCGCACCTCGGGGCCGTTTATACGCCGCGCGCCGCCACGCCGCGCCGCGCAGTTCGGCGGGCGGCCGCGTTAAAATTCAAATGACAGCAGGCAGCGCATACGCCGAGTGTTATTGCTTGGGGAGGAGGGGGGGGGGTCCCCCGCTAAGAAACAGGAGAAACGCCCGCGGCGAGGAAGGAGAGAAAAAAATGGACGCAGCCGCACTCTTGCGCGACATGGTCGGCGTGCGAGGTAAATAAATAAATGTATTAAACGAGAAAGTGTGTGTGTGTGTGTGTGTGTGTGTGTGTGTGTGTGTGTGTGTGTGTGTGTGTGTGTGTGTGTGTGTGTGTGTGTGTGTGTGTGTGTGTGTGTGTGTGTGTGTGTGTATGTTCGCTTATGGTAGGCGAGCCGAGCCACTCCGCCCGTAGACCCCGCGGCTTCCGCTAAGGACATGGTCGCGTCTGATAAACACTTTGGACGCCTCCTGCGGTGGGGAGGACTAGGGGGGGGGGGGGGAGGGGCTGACGGGCCTGACACAGTCAGCAGCCGCAGCGACTGCCATGATCTCTGCTCCTCACTCCGCATCTCTCCGGAGCCGGACCGGACCGTGGCCGTGCTGACGCAGCGCGTCACGGGTATCTTGTTCTGCTAGAGGTGGTTACAACTTATCTTGGCAGCAAGTTTTGAGCGAGCTCGCACCCCGAAAACAAAGAAAGTACAGGCAACTCGAGGATCACTGGTGGGTCGTCGCGCGGGGGAGGTGGGGTGGGTGGGAGAGGTCCCCCATTGAGGAGCTCCGGCGAGGAGGCGACACTAATAGGCAGGCCATAAAACGGCCTCGGCAATTGTCTGAATATGTCCAAGTCCTATTTCTGTAAATATTTTGAACCAGTGGCGACTTCCAATCGATCAAGTACCAAAATTGATGATATGACGTATAAAAAATCATCCCGATCGGACGTTTTGTTCTCGAGTTAGAACCATAACAAAGTTTATTAATAAAAGTGGTAAAATCAGACAAATACTTCGAATTTCGTATCAAATTTCTTGTCTCGAACCAACAAAGCCAAATATAGCATTTAAAATTTGCGATATGCCCTTGTTCGAAAGTTAAAATTCGACACTCTATTGAATAGGGCGGGGCCGTGCCAATGTAACGAATTGCACCGACCCCCGTCCTGGGCAGACAATAGGGGGTCCACGACTCTCCGGCGGCTCCGGCCCGCTGGCCTGGGCCACATGGTCCGCAGCTCGGCTCGGGTCGCCTCGCACTTTTGGAGTAGGCTGTGACTTTGCTGCCAAGATAAGTTGTAACCACCTCTACACGCCGGGGCGGGGCGGGGCGGGGCTCGTGTTTCCTTCCTCTCCGCACAGAATGAGTGGCATGCGGCGCGGACTGGATCACCGCGCGGAAGCCCCGGCCCGGCGCCGCGCCGGCGTCCAGGAGCGTCCTCGTCAAAAAGCTTCGAAATTTCATGGACAAGCGAATATTTGAATACATGATTGTAGTATGATGTTGGAAACGGGTGGCACAATAGCCAATACGGGGGGTGTCTGGCCTTATTTACACGTGTAAATTGGAGCAGGAATATGTAAAATAGAGGATCAGGCCGAAAAATTGTACGTCCCAGCAGACGATCCTCTTGATTTTCGAGAGCCCCCCGCCCCGCCCCCCTTCCTGACCCGGCCAGGCTCAGTAACAGCTTTCAGATCTGCAAAATTCGTCAAAAAATATACAACTATAATAATTCACGGGAAAGTCTCTTTTTCGTCACGTTAGCTGTTTTCATTGCCAAAATGGCAGGAAGCGCGTCCACTCAAATCCGAAATTTTTAATGCATCAGTAACGAGTGTGGTTTGGTTGGATTGAAGTTGGCAGCCCTGCAGTTACGGTTGCAGGAGCAGTGTGAAATGAACAGCGATCAGTGTCGCCTTGTCTCGTTCGGTACGGCGTTTTTATTCGTTTTCGCGGTTTGAACAAACTTTTAGCATCTGTGCAAAGTATCGGCGTGAACATAAGATATTCAAGTAGTTTCAGATTAAACTGTTCTTCGGCAAAAGTCATAAATCGGGACTGTGTTTGATATCAAGATCGCAAATAAGATGGCCCACGTCATACCGCTGGTAACCTATCAGCTGCCATTTTGTGGATAACGTTGACCGGATACACGTCTCCGGGGGCTCTGCTGGTAAGTGTTTCAGTTCGACGGTCTTGTTCAGTGTTAGTCATCCTAGGCAAACATCGCAATTATTGCGGCTGTCACTACATCCTAGGTGGGACAAAATCCAGGTCGGACAGCGCTTTTTCGGATTTCGGGGAAATTGCCAGGTCGTACAAAGATAGGTCGGCCAATCTAGCTGCACCGAATACGGGTGGGAAAAAAAAAGTCAAACAGAGGTGAAATACTGGTATGCACGGGTAAAATACTGTTGACTATCACCACTACTGACCCTCGTTCTTCGCTCCCATGGAGTTCCGCGTCAGCAGTCATGCACAAGACACCGTCTGCCGATCTGGAATGACCAAGTCGTGTGTAGCAGGGAAAACTTGATGACGTAGAGCAGACAAGCGGAGTGATGGCGCGACGTAGTGGGGCGCGGGGGCGCGGGGCACGGGTCCCTCGCCAACCGGGGCAGAGTGTGGAGCGGTGAACAGCGACGACCCCCCTCTGCCCCTCTGCTTCTGCACTCGTGGTGTGCGCGACAATGTTTTCCCGCCAACGCTTTGGGCCGCGCGCTCCGCTCGGCCCGCGCCTGCCTGCTCTCCCGCGCTTTTCCGGCGGCGAGGCCGGGCCGGGCCGGCCGGCCCGTGCGCGGGTCGGGCTGGGCATGTGACTTTCCTCCTTCTTTGAATAAGTCGGCGGTTCGCGCTCGCGTTCAAGGTGATCCCTCACTGTCTTCCCCTACCGCGTCGTGCCTGGCCCGAAACCTAAACCAGACCACCGAGCCGACGAGTCGTGAGTGGCCGATCGCTCTCTGTCCTTCTCGCACTCATGGCGGTGACCTACGTAGGGCATGACAGTGCCCCATGAGTGCGACAAGGGCGGAGATACGAAAGCGCGATCCTCGGTGTCGGTCGACTGACAAGTGAGCCGCGGAGCCGCGAGCTGTGCCGCGAGGTGGTGGTGGTGCCGCGAGGGCCGGTGCCGGCCGCGCCGCGCCGCCAGGCCCGCCCGGGCGCCTCTCGTTGGCAACGGGCTTGGTGGAAATGTGCCCTGTGAGCTTGAGTCGGTTTGTTGAGGGTTATCAGCGGGCAGGGCCGGGCCGGGCCGGGCAGGCCGGAGCAGATAAGAACATGTGATCCGGGGCCTGGGCTCCCGCTGCCCTCGCCTCGCCTCGCCTCGCCTCGCTCTGCTCCGCCCTAGCTCTCGCTCTCCGCCGACACCCCCCGACGGCCCCACGTGGTCCTGCCCCCCCGCCCCAGCCCCCGCCCCTCCACCGGTGCACAGCCCCTACCCTCTATTTGGCACGGCTGGCCTCCCATAACCGAGCAGCCCCTACTGCCACCACCTGTTGACAGACGAAAGAGCACCCGTTCCTCTCCCTCGCTTCCCACCGAAAAAAAAAAAGGCTTAAATCACCCATCATCCCCCGTGGGAGAAAGAAAAAGAGACGACAGAAATGAAAATACGAGAACGCCACAACCAAGGCGACCCGAACTATCGGTCTGATTTATTTGGCGATAACCCTGCCCCACCCCGTCTCCAAAAAGGCGGCGGCGGTGTGGGGCGGGGCGGGGCGGCGCGGGGGGCGGGGCACGCCTTACCGCCCTTGCTTAGGCCTCACCGCCTTGTCGCCGACGCGTCGCGGACCTGCGCCTGCAGGTGACGCCTATGGCTGATAGCGGCGAGGCGAGGGGAGGCGAGGCTCCCGGCAGCTCCCGACGCCTCCGCCACGGCTCCTTATCGTGATTTCGTTCACCCTAGCCTTGTGCCGTGTGCCCGGCCCGCGCCCGCCCGGTGTCCGGCTGCTCTTGGGCGGGACTCTGCGCCTGCCTGCTAGGCAACACCTACGCAGAGCTGCATGCGAGCTGCCTAAAGGAGGCAGGCTCAGCAGCAGCCCGCTTCACTCCACAATGAATGTGTTCAGAGAACTCTGCTGCATGGCGTCGAGTGTCACTCCCCGGAACAACAGAGCTATAGACATTTAGAGAGAACCGACAACTTTTTCTATTGGGGTTGCGAAGGTCATTACCTTGGGTAGCGACCGGAGTAAACTCCAGCCCCAGGCGCAGTCGGCGCCCCTCCCCTTCCCTCCCCCGCCCCGGGCGGGCCTTAACTGAATATACCATCGGATGACGGGCCGGGCCGGGCCGGGCGCGCGGGTCTGGGACTGGGCTCGGAAGTGACGTCATCACCATATTTCCGCTCGAGCGTAACGCGGGACAATCATTACTCTTTTGTGTTCGGGGGCGGTGTCCGTGACGGGGCGGCTGGGCCGGGCCGCGCCGGGCCGGGCCTAGCTGCTCCTGGAGCAGGAGGAGGAGGCCGGCGCGGCGGCTAGCAGGGCCCGGCCTGGCGCGGCGCGGCGGGGTCACGCCCTTCTTACTGACGGCCTGGCTGGGCCGCGCCCTCTGACCAGCGGGCGGTGCCCCGCCCGCCCCACCCCGCCCCGCCCCGCCCCACCCCGCCCCACCCCGCCCCGCCCCGCCCCGCCCCGCCCCGCCCCGCCCCGCCCTGCGCCCAACATCGATCCGACTTATGCAAACCAGCCCTGCTCTATCAATCTCCACAACAATCTTCTCCACGCAAAAGCTCACCTCCGCCTTGAGCCTCGCCGCCCCGCCCCGCCCCGCCCCGCCCCGCCCCGCCCCGCCCCGCCCCGCCCCGCTTACACCCCTTATCCAGTCCCCGCTTATACCGGCACATTCACGTTCGCCTTGCGGTAAGCGAGCCACTTTGCTATTGGTCGTGTTCCGGCCGGTTGAGGAATGTGAATGCGGGGGTTGCCTATCCCGAGGGGTGACCCGTGTGTTGGGGTATGAAGAAAAAATAACAGGGGAACAGAAAAAATGTGACGAGGCGTGTCGTGGGGCCGCACGAGGAGGAGGAGGAGGAGGAGGAGAGCGGGGGCTTCGTGTCCCCGCGCACTTTGTCACCCCCTCCCTGGCCTGGCGGCGGTGCTGCTGCTGCTGCTGCCACGGCTTCATGACCGCTGTGGGGCGACAACGCACGGCCTGCCTGGCCTGGCCGATAGCCTGTCGTGTGGCGACGACATAGGCGGCTCGTTGGTCGTGGCGTTGGAGTGCACCGGGGGGGCGGGTGCGGGCGTGCAAGCCCAAGGCATGGCACCCGGAGAAGCGGACCGACTTCCCTCGGAGTCCAGCCGAGCGCGCCCCACCCCGCCCCGCCCCGCCCCGCCCCGCCGTCACCGCCGCGCGTCTAGCTGCGTCCGTCAACAGATTAGATTAAAAGGGCCTTTGTCGTGGCAAACGAGCGAGGAGGGGAAGGGGGCGGTGGAGGGGCAGGCCACTGCACAGCCACTGCACAGCCACTGCACAGCCACTGCACAGCCACTGCACAGCCACTGCACAGCCACTGCACAGCCACTGCACAGCCACTGCACAGCCACTGCACAGCCACTGCACAGCCACTGCACAGCCACTGCACAGCCACTGCACAGCCACTGCACAGCCACTGCACAGCCACTGCACAGCCACTGCACAGCCACTGCACAGCCAGGGCACAGCCACCGCACCGGCACTGCACAGCCACTGCACAGCCACTGCACAGCCACTGCACAGCCACTGCACAGCCACTGCACAGCCACTGCACAGCCACTGCACAGCCACTGCACAGCCACTGCACAGCCACTGCACAGCCAGGGCACAGCCCAGCTCAGCTGGGCATGCCTGCGGCCTGCCCGACCAGGCGGAGGGGCGGCGTCTGGAGGGAGAGGTCAGCAACCTCTCTATCTTCCCCTTCTCCCCCTCCGCCCTCGCCCTCTCCCTCTCTCTTTTCTCCGCCTCGGCCTGGCCACCGCCACCGCCACCGCCTCCGCCCTCCTCCCGCACGCCGCTGCTCCGCTGCTGGGCTGCTATACCACACGCGATATGGATATGGATGGAGCTGAAACGCTAAATGGCGTCACTGTTATAAACTCGGCGGTACCTCCGCTCCCCCGCCCCGCCCCCTAGCCCTCTGCCCCGCCCCGCCCCGCCCCGCCCCGCCCTTCCACCCTGCTGCCGCCAGATCCTCCGCCCCACCCCTACCCGCACCAGAGGAGGGGGGCGTTGCTCCCGGTCGTCCTCAAGTGAGCCGCCTGATAGGTAGGCAACACGCACAAAAAAACCACTGTAAGTAGGTTACCCTTGATGCGTGCCCCTCTCCTGCCAGGCGGACCTTAAACCGCCCCTGGCCTGCGCGTCCACCTTCCGGTCCGATATAGTGATAATTGTCCTGGCTCACCGAACTCTCTCTCTCTCTCACACACACACACAACCCTGTTGGCCGGAGGTGAATCCCAGCCTCGTCGAAGCCCCGCCCCGCCCCGCCCCGCCCCGCCCCGCCCCGCCCCGCCCCGCCCCGCCCCGCCCCGCCCCGCCCGGGCCACCTGGGCAGGGCTGGGCGACCCTGTGCTGCCCTGTCTCGGGTGGTGTGTCGCCCGTCTTGTCTCCCGCCCGCGCGAGGCGAGCAGCGCCACCGCCAACGGTGTCACACTAATTCCAAATGCACATGAGCAATGAAGGGGGCATCCTAAGGTCTTTGAGTTGGAGGGGAGGGGGGACGTCCGCCGCTCCTGTCTATGGGAGCCCGGGCCCGGGCCACCCTGGGGTGCCCCACTGCCCCTGCCCGCCCGGGCCGGGCCGGGCCACACTGACTACAGATAGGCGCGCCGATAGAGCGCCGCACAGCGAGTAGCCCAGCCCAGCCGGGGCATGCATAATGTGCATCGGAAATAAAATGTATGTCGACTCGGCGCTGCGCTGCGCTGCGCCGGGCCGCGCAGGGGGCAGCGGCGGGGCGGGCAGGCGGTGCGGGCGGAGGACGCGGTAATGCAGTCGCGGCGCGGACGCCCTTGCAGTGTCTGCGGCGTGCCTACTCTGCAGGGGTGTCCTCTGCAGCAGCCACACGCACCCAGGCGAGGACCTTCTCGTGTCCGAGCGCGTCCCCGCCCCGCCCCGCCCAAGGTCGGCCCCGTGCCGCCGTTCCGCTCAGGGGCAGGGCTGTCTTGCCTTGCCCAGCGCGGCCCGGCCCGGCGCGGCCCGGAGACAGTCGACTTCCTCGATACCACCGCGATACGATCTCTAGTCGCGCTGATGTGTCGGTCCGGTCCGGGCCGGGGCCAGGTCAGGGGGCGTAAGGCCGCGATAAAAGTGCGTCATGGATGGGGGAGCCGCCCCGCCCCGCCGCGCCCCGCCCCGCCCCGCCCCGCCCCGCCCCGCCGCGCCCCGCCCGTCGTGACGGCCACGTCCCCGCGGTGTGGGCGAAGCGTGACACGGCTCGCTCTCGATAATACGCTACTAAAAACTCTTCCAAGCAGTCATACGCAGCGGACAGAGGCCGCCCCGCCCCGCCCCGCCCCGCCCCGCCCCGCCCCGCCCCACCCCGCCTCGCCCCGCCTAGCCGCGGAGGAAATGTAACTGGGCGACCGAGCCGGGCTGCCGTACACATCCAGGTCATCCGTCCTTTTCGCTCGTTCGCTCGCTCTCCGACTAAACTGGGTTACGCAAGAGCGGTCGCGGGGCAGCAAGGGCGGGTAGGGCGGAGGAGACGCGGGGTGGGGCGGGGTGGGGCGGGAGCACGTCACAAATGTCATAGCGGATCGCCCCGCCCCGCTCCGCGCCGCGCCGCCTCGCGCGCCCGCGGCGTGCTCCTCCCCTCCCTGCCTGGACTGATTCAGAAGAGCGCTCTCCTCGCTCCCCTGTCTCTCTCGCACTCATGCGGTGCGACGTAAAGGTGCGAGAGAGACAGAGCGGGAGAAGCGCTCTTGTGAATCAGTCAGCTGCTCCTGCTCCCCGCCCGGCACAGACACCGCACAACGTGGCGGGGGAGTACTCTCCGCCCGCCGTCCCCTCCGCCCCCACCCCCGGTCCGGCCCGACTCGCCGCGCGGCGGAGCTCCCTGCGCGGTAGGCAACCCGGCCGCAACGCTGCGCTGCACCCGGGAGGCTGCCTACCTCCCGGGGGTCTCGATCTGCAGCGCCGCGCCCGGCACGGCCCGGCCCTGCGTGCATAAGCAGGCTCAGGCTCTCGACGTTCTCTTTAGAGACCCTGCTGCGGCCGCGCACGCGCCCAAGTGTCTGTCTGTGTGTGTGTGTGTATGTGTGTGTGCATGTGTGTGTGCCAAACAAAAGAACAGCTGTGGCTAAATTTACAGAGTCGGTCGAGCCGTAGTGTGTAGGGCGAGGGGAAGGGCGCGGCGCGGGGCGGGGCGGGGCGGGGTAGGGCAGGGCGCCTCGCCTGGCGCATAGGGGAGGACAGGACAGGACAGGACAGGACAGGTAGCTCGCCCCGCCATGCCACCGCCACCGCCCTCTCCTCGCGAGCATTCCCAAAGAGGAGGCTAGACAGGGCGCGCGCGTTTTAAAATTCGAAATAGTTAACTTTTTTTCTGCTGCGCCTCGCTGCCCCCACCTATCCTCCCGCGTCTCGCCGCGGCGACCACGCCCGGGATCCATAAGTCGCCTAGACAGCCCCCACCCCACCCCCCTGTTCGGTCCGTTTCGTCTGTCTTCGCTCCCAGCTCGTCTTTTAGCCGTAAATTGACGTCTCCCGCACGGTGCTACACTACCGCCCCTCCTCGCAGTTTCTTTTTTCTCAGGACGTAGGGACGCGATGCGCCTCCGTCTGAAACTGGTGGTCGGTGTCGATTCTAAAAGTTAGCTTCGGTAGTCAAATATTTCATATGACAACTAATGCCCAGCTGAATTTGTCGAAGACCTTTGTACCGACTTTCTCAGTTTGCTGCTATTTTGTTTTTTCCAATTTTGCCAATGCACACCCAGATACCCTGAAATATCCGTTCTTGAACTAAGAACATTGCATTAAATTCACGAGTTATTCTGAAAAGAACGGATTTTTCCGCTGGGTGCACGCCATGACGTTACAACTTCGACGCCGAGTGAGTCGTCGTACAGCAGCACCACGCGCCGAAATACGCATTTCACCTCCACTCACTCACTCACTCACTCACTCACTCACTCACTCACTCACTCACTCACTCACTCACTCACTCACTCACTCACTCACTCACTCACTCACTCACTCACTCACTCACTCCATGTCCTTGTCCTTCCCTGGCAGCTCGGTAGCGGCAGCTAGCGCATTTATAGTGGGAGTAATCTACAATTCAACGCTTGCCAGGTAGGCAGGCCCTCGTTGGCCTATGGGCCGGGCCGGGCGGGGGCTGTGTGTGTGTGTGTCTTGTCCGAACAGTGGCGTAGCCGAACTGAACTGGTAGCTGGGGAGCAGATAGCAGATTGTTACGCTAGCGCCTAGCCCTTCCACCTCCCCGGCCCGGCCCGGCGGCCCACCTGTCCCATGCCTTCGCCTTTATGTCTGCTCAGGTGCGCCCCGCCCCGCCCCGCCCCGCCCCGCCCCGCCCCGCCACAGCGTCAGCCTAGCCTACCCCCGCCAAGCCACGCCTGCATGTCGGGAGTGTCACCAGCACCCCATATCTGCGGCGTCGCAAACTATCCGCGGCAGCGCAAAGTCTCCGCAAAAAGACAACTTTTGTTTTCCACATTTTCGTTTGGCCGTGGCGTCACGCAACACACCTCACCCCAGCGTGTCTTTGACTCGGCTCGATTCGGTATTCAAATGGCCGGGCCGCGGGGCGGGGCGGGGCGGGGCGGGGCGGGGCGGGCGCGGGCCACGCGGCGCGGAGTCCCACTGCGACACGGCGGCCGGACCGGAAGCGGCGCGCCGCAATGGAGTGGGGTCGACCAGCCCAGCGTTGGGGGCTACTTCATGGGGGCAGGAGTGTGTGTGTGTGTGCCCAAGGGGATGCATTCACTTTGCATTACTTTATAGGGCAGTGTGGTGCGGTGAGTCCTGTGTCCAGTTGACACGACACCGTGCCGCTGCCGCTTCCTACGCTTTCTATTTGCCACTCTTTTTCTAGTTTCTGACGCGAGCGGACTAGCTAGCAGGGGAGGTGCTTGCAGGGGCCAGGGGTTGCCGAACTGCCCGGGGGTGGACCCCCGCTGCGGCGTGCAGCTCCCTACCCCACCCCATCAGCCCAGGACCCCCCGGGGCTTGACCAGTGCCTAATCAACTTTCGACACTTGACTGGGGAAGTCCCAAACCCAATGGCGTGGGAGCAGTGCATGACTGATGGCTATATGCAGCTAGGAGGGGCGCGCGTGTACCAGGGGGCGGGGCGGGGCGGGGCGTTCTGGGAGTGGGTGGGTCCGCGGGGGCTATTTCGTAACCCCTCCCCTCTCCCGCCCGCTGGTCATCCTGCAGGGCCCCGCCCCGCCGCGCCGCGCCGCAAGGCGCCCTGCCACGCCCCTGGCGCATCCCCCCGGCCCGTCCACCGGCGCCACCGGCCACCCCGGCGTGGCGCGGCGGTGCGCTCTGCGCTATGCCCTTAGGTCGCCACACCCAGTTCCAGCCCCACCCCGCCCCGCCCCGCCCCGCCCCACCCCGCCCCGCCCGCACGCAGGGGGCACGCATGCAACCCGCACTACACCTCGTCCCATAAAAAGTATCGACCAGCAAGGGTAGGGGCCGAGGGGCCGGCCGGCAGCAGCTCACACGGGCGTGGCGGGGCGTGGCGGGGCGTGGCGCTGAAGGGTGGGGCCACTTTCATACCCATTTACTCCCCGTGCTCGGCCTCTGCGCCTGCCGCCCGCCGTCCATCAGCTGTTCAGCGGAGCGGGCTCAGGTCGCCTTCAGCCGGCGCCGTCGGCCCGGGCCGGGGGCACCAGCGGTCTGCCCCCTGCCCCCTGCTCCGCCCCGCCCCGCACCCCACCCCACCCCACCCCACCCCACCCCACCCCACCCCACCCCGCCCCGAGGGGACCCCGTTGACCCCACGGCCTAGGCCCTGGGAGACTCGGCGGCCCTTATCTCTGCGATGGTTGCGACCATATTTCCTGGCCCGTTATGCGTTGCGTATATTGTCGGCTGTTTTCGTTCTCGCTGCAACATAAAGAATCTTGCCGCGGCGCGTTACAGGCCTACAGGGCTACTGTGACCACTGCCATCGACCACCCCGCGCCCAGCGGTAGGATCGACCGTCGGCCACGACCATCGACCCCCCGGTCCGGTCCGGTCCTCCGCACCCGCTCTAATGTAATGACCTTTGCTGCAGCAAAACCTCTACTGCTGGACAACTCGCTAAACTGAAAAAGATGAGAGAGAGAGAGAGTTTTAGTTTATAACAGGATTTATTGGGGGATAAGAAATCACAAAATGGGGAAGATGCGGGGCTGAGTAAATTTTGTCACATCGAGAGAGAGAGAGAGAGAGAGAGAGAGAGAGAGAGAGAGAGAGAGAGAGAGAGAGAGTCGGAGGGGGGGGGCGTAGTGTACGTATATATAATAATCATATTACATGTCGGCACGGTCGGTTATACACTGCCCCGCCCGACCTGAAAAATAGCCCTTCGGCTCGCTGCAGGGCAGGGCTCGCTGCAGGGCAGGGCGCGCAGTCCTGCGCACGCACCGGCGGTGCGTACACGCCCATCAATCACCGAGCCGCTTACTGTTTCAAGGCGACTCTGTCATTCATATCTCCATGCCCAACCAACCCCCAGAGAAGTCCAAGGGTTGGACTTGACTCATGCGCACGCCGACGGGGCGGGGAGCTGATGGAAAGCAAAGCGCTGGGCTCGAGGATTTGTTTTTTTTTTGTCGTTTGTGTTCCGCGTGAAGCCCGGTGGCGAGTGTCGAGACATGCCGGCCGATATGTGAAGTCCCTGGACGCCACGCCACCCCCGCGCCGTGCCACTTCACCTGCTCCGCGTGACGTAGCATGGCGTGGCGTGGCAGGGTGAGATCACTCTTTAATGACGGGGCTGCTCGTGTAGTAATCATTCGGCTAGAGGGGGTATCGCATGTAGGAGGTTATCTGTGCAGCGCAGCGCGAGCAGCACTGATTCGAGCTGCGAGCCGAGCTGCTCGGCGACGAAGCCCAGAGCGCGGCTGCTTCTCTTCTCTTCTCTTCTCTTCTCTTCTCTTCTCTTCTCTTCTCTTCTCTTCTCTCCTCTTCTCTTCTCTTCTCTTCTCTTCTCTTCTCTTCTCTTCTCTTTTCTTCTCTTCTCTTCTCTTCTCTTCTCTTCTCTTCTCTTCTCTTCTCTTCTCTTCTCTTCTCTTCTCTTCTCTTCTCTTCTCTTCTCTTCTCTTCTCTTCTCTTCTCTTCCCTTCCCTTCCCTTCTCTTCTCTTCTCTTCTCTTCTCTTCTCTTCTCTTCTCTTCTCTTCTCTTCTCTTCTCTTCTCTTCTCTTCTCTTCTCCTCTCTTCTCTTCTCTTCACTTCTCTTCTCTTCTCTTCTCTTCTCTCCTCTCCTCTCCTCTCCTCTCCTCTCCTCTCCTCTCCTCTCCTCTCCTCTTCTCTTCTCATTCTTCCCACACGCAGCGGCTGTCTTGTCCTCTGTCCTGCCGCCCCGCCCCGCCCCGCCCCGCCCCGCCCCGCCCCGCACTGCGGCCAGCCTAGCCTCGCTCGCTCCCACCCACGCGACGCAAGTCGAGCGCGTATAATTTCCTGCTTTCAGCCCGTCCCTCTTGCCTATCGGTATCGCTTGTCCCCATCGACTGACCCGGATCGGTCCGGCGGGGCGGGGCGGGGCGGGGCAGGCGAGGGCCTCGGGGGCCTCGGCGAGGCGTTGTGCTGCTTATCGACAGGAGTAATGTGCCTGCCGGCCCGGCCCTATGTGACCCGGAGCTCAGCCGATAGCTCAGCTATCCGCTCCCGGGCCGGGTCGGTATCACTAGCCCAGGTCAGAGGCCAGGCTGGGCCAGGGGCGGTTGCCTCAACGCCCACGCGCTGCTTCTAGCTGTTCAGACCATACGCGGCCCCTAGGATGGCCTCTAAGAGAGAGAGAGAGAGAGAGAGAGAGAGAGAAGAGAGAGAGAGAGAGAGAGGGAGGGAGATAGAGGGAGAGAGAGCTATACCAAGCACTTAATGAAGGCAAAGCCTCGATAGCGTGGAAAGTTATTGACATGACTTTAGGACTGGCGTTGTTGGCGTGGTTATTACTATCCTGACATAGTCTCAGGACGTCGGTTGAGTCAGCAGACAGAGCTGTGTACACCGCGAGGTGGAAGTAGGGGGGGGGGGTGGCGGAGGGGGCGCAGCGCTCCGCGGCTACCTCTAAACTTAGCTCCTGCTCCGCTTGTTGGTGAGTGGCGAGCAGCGGCGTAGCAGGCGGGGGAGGGAGCGCGGGAGAGGGAGAGAGGGGGAGGGAGAGAGAGAAAGAGAGAAAGGGGGAGGGAGAGAGGGAGAAGGGGGGTGATAAAGGTGCGCGCGCGGCCGTCCCTCCACCCTGCTGCTACGCCACTTTGAACTTGCTCCTTCTGAATGTTGGCTGAACTGCAATGTGGGGTCAATGACTACCTTACAAATATTTTGAAATGTTTCCAAATAGCTCCGATAAATTTCTGTAGACCCAATATATTTTTGCATGACTTTTATTTTTATTTTTCGAGAGTTGGGCTGTGCGCCTGGCTCTCTTCCCTCGGCGCCGTGGCGCGGCACGGCGCGGCGCCCCTGGCCAGTCCTCCCCACCTGGCCCCACCCCACCCCGCCCCGCCGCGCCCCGCCCCACTTCACCCCGCCCCACCCCGCCAGCCACTTCACTTTGATGGGCAACCCGCCTGGGTGATGGATCCTTGTTGATTTTCGCGTCAACCAGACCACACGGACCTCCGCGCCAGCCAGGGCCGGGCCGGGCGTTTGGAGAGGCGCCTGGAAGCGGGCAGCACTTCCGACACCAAGGCGCGGCCAGGAGCACCCACCCCTACCACCCCCCCGAGGCAGGGGGAGGGGGGGAGGGTCGCCGCGCAGCGGTGCCCAGCGCGGCCAACGCCCACCCCCGGCCCGGCCCGGTCTGTGCCGAGCCTCCAGGACTGCGGAGCCTACCAGGTACTGTACTCTGTGCGGTACTCTGTAGTACACTCTAGCAGTGGTGTACTCCTCTACGGCACTCAGCACGACACTCTGTACGACAACGTACGGTACAGAGTGGTCGCGCCGCACAGCCGCGCACAGCGTCGAGTAATCGAATTACGGTAAGCCGATTGGCTAGAGAGAGACAGAGAAAAGGAAAGAGAGAAGGAAAAAGAGGCGAAAGAAGGGGAGACAGAGAGAGAGAGAGAGAGAGAGAGAGAGAGAGAGAGAGAGAGAGAGAGAGAGAGAGAGAGAGAGAGGAAGAAGGCGAGAGAGGAAGGAGGTGGGCCCGTGGTCGACCACTCCGTAGTCCCACTGGGCCGGGCCGGGCCGGGCCGGGCCCCAGCGCGGTGGTGGTCAAACCCTACGAGTGCTTGAGGGCGGGCGTGGCGCGGGGTGCGCTGGCACTGCGGGGCCCGGCCCGGCCCGGCCGGGCAGTGGGAGACATGCACTTGTCGTGCTGGCTCTGCAGCGCGCAGCGCCGGGCCGGGCCGGGCCCCGACCACACACCCCGACCTGCCCCATAAGGTACCCGGTGGGGGCGGACCGGGCGGGGTACTCTCCCCGTTAGCCCTGTTCCGACGGCGCGCCAATCTGTCAGAGTCGATCGCCGTCGGCGCCCTGATGAGTTCCAAGTTCTAGGTCGTTAGACGCCCAATTAGACCTCAAATCCCCCTCTCCTCCCCGCCCTGCCCCCTGCCCCTGCCCCCACGGCGCTAGAGGGGCGACCACCGCCACCTCCCACGTGGCGCGGGGCTGCGCGGCCCGCCCCCTCGGGTCCGTGCCCCTCGCCCCGCCCCCCCCCCTCCCCCGTTGCCCCAGCGGGGCGTAGAGGGGCGTGAGGGCGCGACGCGTATATTTAGAAACCCTCGGGCCAGGCGCGGGGCGGGGCGGGGCGAGGCGCAAGGGTGAGGCGGGATGAGCAGCGTCGCCGGGCTGAGCTGAGCTGAGCAGCGCAGCGGCGCCCTGCAGGGATACTCGATGCCTGCGCCTTGACTGCGCTGCGCTGCGGGGCCGAGCTCCCGCTATGTTGACAGAACCGCCAGCCAAACGGCCTCCACCGCCTCCACGGGGCGCGGCCGCTGCGCTACCCTGATCAGCAAAAAGGGGCACCCGCCCCACCCCGCCCCGCCCCGCCTCGCCACGCCCCGCGCCGCCACACCCCACCTTCGCGTCTATATTGTACTCACGAGTGGGGCGGAGGGTTAACACACCTCGATGAGTGTGTTTGCGGACGGCCCCTGTCCGTCCCCAGCCCGCCCCCGCCGCGTCCCCAGCCCGCCCCCAGCCCGCCCCCAGCCCGCCCCCGCCGCGCCCCCAGCCCGCCCCCGCCGCGAACCCCAGCAGCCACATGCATGGCAAGCCCCGCGGGGTCGGCAGGTCTGTGCTGCCCTGCTGTTGCGTGACCCCACGAGTGTATCCCAGCCATTCGGGGTATCGGGAAGGGGGGGGGGGGGCGGAGTGCGACCTTGCGTTTGAGGAGCTGTGGCGACGGCGGTGCGCTGCTTGCCAGTTGCCAGGCAGCAGCCGCGGTCGAAAAAAATATTCCAAGAAATGTCTTTGTTTCATTAGTTATAGCGTTAAAGGAGGGTACTTCATCTGGTTGAGGGAGGATTACCACGGGTTTGTCCTCAGCTCCCGGCCCGGGGTCTCTGCCTCGCCCCGCCGGGCCGGGCCGGGCCGGGCACCGTGGAGATTGGAGGTCGCTTATCTGCCAGGCCAGGGCTGCAGTTACGTAATCCGGAGAGACAGCTGTGCAGAGACGTGAGTGTGTGTTAGAGCGACACAAAGACGTCTGCTCCTCGTATGCAGAAACAAGTAATTAAACGTAGTGTATAAAATTTGTATGTTGCACGCGTGATATTTATGTAGGGGAATGGTAGGGTAGTGCCACCAATTATGCACACACACACATACACTCACTCACTCGCAGTTGTATCGTAGGGCCGTAAGGCTGCCAGCGACCTGCCCTGCGAGCAATCTCCAGGTGCAAAGGCCGCCCGATAACGCCTGCTGTACAGGCCTCGCCAAGGCCCGCACGGCCTGCGCCCCGCCCCGCCCCGCCCCGCCCCGCCCCGCCCCGCCCCGCCCCGCCCCGCCCCGCCCCGCCCACAGGCTAGGCGCGCGCCTGCCGGTGGCTTGGCTGGCGGATGCCTGCGTGTGAAAAGGCAGTGAGACTGCACTATTGACCGGGAGAGGGAACACTAAAGCTGCTCCGTATGTGAGGGTGGAGAGGGCGGGTTTGTTGTTGGAACTGGCAGACCGGGTAGACCTCATGACGAATTTCTCTCCACCGTTTCTTTCTAGAAACGGTGTTTGGTATATTTCCGCGGTTTTGTGTTATCTGTATCGGCCGGCACAGAGTGTGGCAGATGAGAGGGTCGCCGCGCCGGCAGGCGCCACCGCGGCCCGCCCCGCCCCGCCCCGCCCCGCCCCGCCCCGCGGCCAGGCCAGCTCATGTCTGACAGGTGCACAGCCACACATATGGTGTCAGTGGCGTTCATCTATGGCGTCCAGATTGAGGGGTAAAAGAAAACAACGCACATAAAAGTCAGGCGGGATTTTAATTTTGTATTTTAATTTAAAACAAGCCCTTGTCACGTTTCTTCTTATTCGATTTTTTATAAAAGCCCCGGCGACTCTTTTCCCATTATAGTTTCCGAGGGGGCAACCACTCCCCATCCTAGTGTACACAGGATTTCTACTGATTGCACAAGATTTCTCTCAGATTTTGAGAGATTTCTATGAGATTTCATGCTATTTCACAAGATTTCTCTGAGGTTTCTTGAGATTTCATGAGATTTCACAAGATTTCACAAGATTTCATGAGATTTCTCAGTTGAATTTGGAAGGATTTCATCGAGATTTCCGAGGATTTCATCGAGATTTCTGAGGATTTCAGCGGGATTTCTGAGGATTTCAGCGAGATTTCTGCAGGTTTGTACACAGGATTTCCCGAGTGGTTGCCCCCTCGATAGTTTCGCTATGCCGGAGCCAGTTTGCTGTAATCAGAATCAGATGACGTTGGCCCGGGAGAGGGAGTCGAAGTGGCCATCAACAGCGGCACCGTAAACTTGTCTAAGCCCTGTACGGGGCGGGGCGGGGCGGGGCGGGGCGGGGCGGGGGGGGGGGGGGCCGGCCGGCCCGGCCACCCTCTAGCGGCAGCCGCCGTGAATGTCATTTAGACGCCGTATAACGACGACAGGGAGCAGTCCCTCTGCAGGCCTGACCGTAAACGCTCGAGGAATGATCGTTTAAAGTCCATATAGCTTTTGGCCCGGCAAAAAAAAGGCGGGGGGGTCGTATTATCGGACTGTGGTGTCTGCTAGCTGAAGGGCCAAAGCCATACAGCCACCTTACCAATATCAAAATGACTCTGATCGGTCTGCCACGCGGTGCAGTTTATTTTGACCCGGACAGCGTGTCGTGTCGTTAGCCACCTGCCTCAGTGTGCCAGCCGACTGATTCAGAAGATCGCTCTCATGTCTCTGTCCTTGTCGCACTCATGGAGCAGCTCCATACCCTGGAGGGGACACGTTCGTGGGTGCGACAAGGACAAAGGCATGGGGGCGATGTTTCTGAATCAGTCGGCAGAGCGCGGCGCGCCGCGCGTGGGGTGGTAGGCTCCGCTCCTTCTCCTGTAAGATTCCACGCTCCTGTAATTTGCTATGCGACCCGGGTCGGCCGGACAAAAAGGAGGTTTCGTAGCGGCGCTGATTCCAATCGGGTGGGGAAATATAAATCGTTGCCGGTAGCTTACAGGGCGGGGCGGGGCGGGGCTGGGCCGAGGAGGAGCGTCCCCAGGTGCATAATCAAGTCTGCATGGTCTGCGCGGCCAGGACAGTACTGCTGGCGCCGGATGGCATGGCATGAGCAGGTGTCCTGGGCCTCGCCTCGCCTCGCCTCGGCCAGCAGGCCTCCTAGATCCTCACGTGGGACATGCCGACCGGAAGTGGAGGCCCCGACCCGATTCAGTGCTAATGCCGCGGGGCCGGGGGTGGCCCGGGCAGGGCAGGACGGGACGGGGCGGCCGCGTGCATGGTGAGAACCGTCAGGACACCGCAGGGCGGGGCGGGGCGGGGCGGGGCGGGGCGGGCCGGCAGGAGGGCCGCATAAGTAGGCCCTGTCAAAAGAAGCAGGGGACACCGAGGGGCCCCGATGCTCCGCCTCGCTCCGCCCTGCCTGCCGAAAGGCTGGCAAAATGGCGCGCCGTGTTGACTGGACGCGCGTGTTGAGGGGTTGCCTACAGAGCGGGCGGCAGCGCGTCGGGGGCGGGGGCGGGGCACGGCCCGCACCGCTGTGTGGTCCCTCCCTGACTATACTGCTGTGCGAACCTGGGGGGCGTGGTGGGGCGGGGCGGGGCGGGGCGGGGCGGGGCGGGGCGGGGCGGGGCGGGGCGGGGCGGGGCGGGGCGGGCCAAAGGGGACGTCACGGAGAGGTGAGGCGAGGGGGCGCGGCGGGCGCGCTGACCAGGCACAGCTAGGGCACTGGCGTCACACGAGCGCATTATACAATATACAGAGAGTTGTAAACACGTTAGGACGGGGGAGCGGCGGGGAGCTCGGCCCCACGTGTGGGGTGGGGCACAGCGCACTGCCTCGAGTGGGGCGCGGCTGCGCGAGACGATTGAATTGAATATGGAGCGCGGGGCGGGGCGCGGCGGGGCGCGGCGGGGCGGCGACCAGGGGCCAGCCAGCGCGCCTATCGCGAGTGGAGTGGAGCAGGAAGGTTCCTTATGAATATGCACACCGAGTGCCGATGGCGAGGCGAGGCGAGGCGAGGCGAGGCGAGGGGGTCGATGACGGTGACGGTGGGGTTTCGGTTTCGGTAAGAATCTTGTCTGCGAAGCCGTAGAAGGTGCTTGTGTGTCTCTTGGGGCCGCCGCTGCCGCCCCGCCCCGCCCCGCCCCGCCCCGCCCCGCCGCCACAGCGCACTCGCCGCCCGCCCAAGGCACAAAGGCCCCGCGCCGTGCGCCTGCGCCCCTGCTGCCCGTGGTCACTCAGGAGGATCATGGGCAGAGGGATGGCAGGGAAGAACGAAACTGTGCGCGAGCTTCGGCCTGCCAGGGGCCTTGCAGGGCGGGCATCACCATGACGAGCATGTTGGTGGTCGGGTCGGGGAGAGAGCTGCCCCGTGGACAGCGGCCGGGCCGAGCCGCGCCTCGGAGCATTTCTCTTAAATACTGGCTGGCGTTGAGACATCGCCAACCTCCCCGGCGCGGCGAGGCGCGGCGAGCGCCCGTTGAGAAACCAACCGCACAGCACAGCACAGCAGGGTAGGGCGTGTAACACAGTGGGACCAACCACCTCGCCTTGCACCTCGCCCTGCACCGCGACACTTTCACTGACAGCTCAAGGGGAGATCCACGAGGGAGAGAGAGAGAGGGGGAGAGAGAGAGGATTGATGAACGGGCGAGCGCGGCTAGGGGAAGAGGGAAAGAAGAGAGGGGCCGGCGCGGCGCAGTTCGTCGAAAGTGAGAGCATTCGGTTGCGGATCGCGGTCGCGATGTGGTTTTCCCCCCCCCCCCCTCCCTCTCTCTCTCTCTCTCTCTCTCTCTCTCTCTCTCTCTCTCTCTCTCTCTCTCTCTCTCTCTCTCTCTCTCTCTCTCTCTCTGTCTCCACTCAGTGACGGTGGGGTTGTCGCGTCGCGGGGTGGCAGCCCTACGTGAAGGCGGCGGTAACTCGATGAGGACGTGACGGATACAGTACCAACAGCAAACAAAGTGAAAATCGACGAAAAGGGGAATTTTGTAGGGTGTGATTCCCAGTGATTCCCAGTGTACACATGGTTACCAGAGCGGTGGACCTCTCGACTTGGTGCTTTCCGGAGCCCCCGTGACTCTGGGGCCCAGGGCCTTGTCCTCGCGGGGCGGGGATGGCAGGGGACGGGACACCTCCTCCCCGGGGGTGACTACGGTGCCCGGCCCGGCCCGGCCCCGGCCCGGCCCGGCCGGCGGGCAGGCGCATCAACAGGTTAGCGTGGATATAAAAGGCGCTCGTGGGCGGCTGGGCCGCGGCCGGGCCGGCCGGGCCCCGCTGCTAAATTACTCGTTTCCTCCAGCAGGCTGATTCCGAGGATCGCTCTCGTACTTCTGTCCTTGTCGCACTCAGGTAGCGCCGCCATGCCCAGCATAGGGCACCGCCATATGTGCGACAAGGAGGGAGGAACGAGAGCGATCTTCTGAATCAGTCGGCTGGCCTTGTAGCGCCGCGCCGCGCCAGGCCAGGCCAGCGTGTTCAGCGGCGCAGCTGCCCAGCGGCTGATGAGCCGCGAGCCTTTCCTTAGAAAAAGAAAGCACCCGAAAAAAAAGAAGAAGAAAAAAAAAACACACACACACAACTAAACGCCGAGTGCACCACACACGCGGTACGGCACGGCACGCACAGCTGCAAATAATTGAAGTAACTGTATCTGGGTCACGCGGGTCCAATACGGTTCGCCTGCTCGATGACCGCTCCTCTCCGCTCTGCCCCGCGCCAGCCCGGCCTGCATGGGCGCCGTGCCGTACGTGTTGCTGCGGTTTCTTTTCTTTTTTTTTCCGCCCTCGCTCTAATAAGCAGGCTCACCACGCCCACGCCATCCTCGGCCTGCTCGCCGGCCCGGCAGTGGAGACCGAGACCTGCTAAAGGATAAAGCTAAAGAGTTGTGCAGGGCGAGGAGAGGAGAGGGTGCAGTAGGCAACCCCACCGTCCTGTCATGAGCGGTGGCAGCAGGCAACCCCACCGTCCTGTCATGAGCGGCGGCAGCCTCCTGTCGTATTCAGTCGTACTCGTTGATAACTTTACAGACGGCAGCGAACAGGGCAGAGAGGTGTAAGAGAGCGCGAGCAGAACGTGGTTAGTTAATCTCAGCTCGGTCGCGAGGCTGGTTGGAGTTCCCTGTAGCCTATGCGGTGCGCGGTGTGCAGTTTGATTCATTCTTTTACAAGAGACGGACTCGGCGCAGCGCACGACGCGAGGCCCAGTCGGATGCGTATTATTTCGTTTTCACTTTCTGGCGCGTTTGTCTAGGTGGGCCATCGTGTTTGTTGGACCGGTTCGCGGGCGGGGTGGGGCGGGGTGGGGCGCGGCCACCGCGGGCAGCTCGTCGAGTTGAGGCAGCCGGGCCCGGGCAGGGGACGGGCGCTCCACTGCGCCTAAGCCGCGCCGTACCGGACAAGCCCAAGCCCGGGGAATATTCCGTATGTCGCTAAAGAGACGGTTCCGACGCAAGGAGCAGAAGAGGATGCGGAAGCAGAATAGGCAGATGGAGAAAAACTGGCCGGAGACTGCGCGGGGCGGGGCGGGGCGGGGCGGGGCGGGGCGGGGCGGGGCGGGGCAGGGCGGGGCGGGGCGGGGCGGGGCAGGGCGGGGCGGGGCGGGGCGGGGCGGCGACGGTCGTAAAGGCGGATCCGAGAGGTGTGTCTCCTCTCTGCTCGGCCCGGCTGCAGGAGTGGCGCATCCCGCCCCGCCCCCCCGCCCCGCCCCGCCCCGCCCCGCCCCGCCCCGCCCGCCCGCTCCTCACCAGGCTGCGGCCGCTGCCGGTTACAAAACACTGCGCGGCGCGTCCTGGGCAGGTCGTCCAGGTGCGGCGCGGCGCGGCGGGCGCCACACCCTCCATTCAAACACACGGGGGACGTACGCACATATAACGCATTGACTCCTCGGGATCGTAAAAATGGTCGGAACCGACCGCGGCCGCGCCACAGGCTCCACGACCCCAGGGTACCCGACCTGCCCTAACGGCGCAGTTATTGCGCATCCCCCCACAGGAACGTCACACCGCGAACATGCACCCGGAAGCTCAATTCTTGAATCAAGATTCAAGTCTTGGAAGGCGGCCGCGCGAAACAACTTTTGCGACGGCTCGACGGCCGCCCTGTGCCTTGCCAACGCGCTGCTCCACGCCACGCCACGCCCCGCCAGCCGGGCCGGAGCGGCAGGGGCAGGGTAGGCAGTACCGGATGGAGCGGTGCGGCCGGGTTGCATACCTTCCAAAATAGACAGGGGTTTTCAAACACCTGGCGTCAGATACGGCTCTTCTGTGTAGGTCAGAGAAAAAAAAAGTGACGGGAGAGAACAGGAAGAGGCAAATGGGAAAACGAAAGCTGAAGTCGGATTGGAAATATGGTGAAAACGTCGCGGGTGACATCTCGTCTGATGAATAAGGAAGCAGATGACAGCAGCGGCTCGATTCTGACGCCATTTATTTTTTTTCCTCGGCCAATTAGTTTCTTTCTTGAGATGCGGCTGCGTATCGTTCCGCGGCGCGGAGTGGCGGAGCGTGGAGCGCGTACGGGATGAACTTACGATTATCATGCGGGCGGGGCGCACAAACAAACACGCTGGTCCGGTTGGCGGCCCTGCCTGGCGCGCGCCAAACGCCGCCCGAAATAGCTGCAATGTTATTGCCTGAGAAACTGTTAAGTCCCAGCGCTGCCCTGGTGTTAAGGTATGCGGAAACGACGTTTGGGGAAAGTTGGGTGTGTTTTTTTCTATCGTTTTTATTTTATTGCGTTTTTATTTATTAATATTTAGAGAGTTTTTTTTTCCCTCCGGGTCGGGCCTGGTTTGACAGACGCGCCTCGCCTCGACTGAGTTTGTCTAACGGCCCTCCCCTCGCGAGCTCCGCGAGCCCAACCCAACGCTCATTTGCATGACACGTAACCGCTTGGTGCAGCCTTTTTCTCCCGTTTCACTTCTCTTATATTTTTTTTTCCGCAACGGTTTTTTTGTTCCTTTGCCGCTATAAATCCACTGGGAGGCGTTCCATAAATGCAGCCATGTAAGATGCACTCGAACAATCATTTCGTGCATTGCGTGGATTAAAGATATCTAAAAAGAGACAACTTCTGCCCTCCAACAAAATTGGTTGTCTCTCCGGCGGCTGTCACTTTGGCCATTTCATGCGGTGCAAGCTGAACAGCCTTTACGATTGCGGTGTTCCCGCAATGAATCGTCTCTCTGGGTGATGATGAATGGTGCGTCATTCGTTCACCCCGGCGGCGTGGCGCGGCGCGGCGGGGCGGGGCGGGGCGGGGCGGGGCGGGGCGGGACCCCGTGCAGCTGGACTGTACCGCAGTCTCTCGCGTAGGAGGGTTGCCTACCCGCACGGCGCGCGGCAGAGGTGCTGTAGTCTGAGGCGAGGTGGCATAGGCCACCCCGGCCCGGCCGCGCACCGCACCGGTATGCGAAAGTTGTGCGTGCAAAGAGGTTTCCCGGATACGTGGTACAGCCTAAGCACTAACAAAAATGTGCAATTTCTTTGCCGGGATCGTTTTTTTTCTCTTTTTCTTTTTTTGAGTTTGTGGTGATCAAGTATGTAAAGATAGAGTCGGACGGAGTCAACATGACCAGGCAGCACTCTGCTCGCTCTCGCCAACAGTACATGTGCCGAACGCACACACAAGCCCGCGCGCCCCGCCCCGCCCCGCCCCGCCCCGCCCCGCCCCGCCCCTCTCCGCCAAGCCCCGCCCCGCGGTACTTGCCTTGTACGTACGCACTGTAAGTCAAGATGTGAAAAAAATCGCGCATTTTTATGTAATAAAAGCCCCGTGTGATTCCCAATTTTTATCAGTTGATAAAAATCTTCATCGCATAACGGGTGTGATAAATGCAGTCGTCATCACATTTTAATTTGCAGTGCGGTGCGGGGACGCGGCAGTGACGGCTCGGCAGTGGGGAAGCGAGTCCAGTCGGGTCGGGTCGAGTCGCGACAATGTTGCTGCCGGACGGGACGGGACGGGACGGGACGGGACGGGACGGGACGGGACGGGACGGGACGGGACGGGACGGGACGGGACGGGACGGACGGTTCTCCTTCAAACCGATGGATCGGCCGGCGACAGGAGACGAGACGAGAACGAGAAAGGACGCGGACGGGACGGGACGGGCGAGGCAGTTATAGAGGCTGCGGATAAATAAAAAGTGCACCGCACACGTGCCCGGCTCGGCCCAGCCCGGCCCAGCCCCGCCGGCGCCGCCCGTACTCGGCTCGGCGCGGCTGCGTCGTCTGCAAAGTCTTTATACTTACTCGGGCTGGTGGAGTAAAACGTACATATGTCGTACATCGCGTCAGATCTATTTTTAGGCTAGGAGTGCATGCCGTAACATTTTAGAGTAGGTTTTTTGAAACACTGGAAATCCAGGACTTTATTCGCTCACACTTGTATAGGCAACGGCCATAATGGCTTTTTAAAGTGTACGGAATCCGCGTGTGCGTGTGGGAATTTACTCACCTGGAAGTGAGCGACACTCGCACACTTGGATTCACGGTGCACACGCCACGCCACGCCGCGACGCTTACACTGTGAGAAATATTCGGAAGAGTTACGGGAAAATTTTCCATGAGAAATGTCGTAAAGTTACGATATCAAATTGTAAAATTACACAATTTTAAGGACACTTGGGATCGAATTGTAATTCTTAAACGAGCACAAATAAGCGTTCGTAAATTTACGATTTCGATTGTAAATTTACAACACCATTTGTAAATCACAAATTACGAAAATAGTCGTAAACTTACAGACATATTTTTCGCAGTGTAGATGAGACGCTCGTGGCTGATCGGCGCTGTGCTGCATCCTGACCAGACACGGATCCTGCCATGGTTGGGTCGAGAGATGGCTCAGCTCAGCCCAGCTCAGCTCGGGGCCAGCAGGCCGGACCCTGTCCTGGGCTGGGCTGGGCTGGCCGAGCCCTTGCTGGCCGGGCCGGGCCGGGCCGGGCCGGGCAGGACTTGTGCAATCCACATAAAACTGACGGCGCAGCGCCAGCGCGGCCGAGCCGGAGCCGAACCTGGCGCGGATACGACGGAAGGAGAAGAAAGTTTTCGAGAGCGAGGCGTTTCACACGGTGGAGCCGGGCCGGGCCGGGCCGGGCCTTCCCTATCAGCCATTCAGGCTCTTCAATCCGGCCGGGATGCTGCTGAAAAGTTTTACACGTGTAAAAAAATAGTATGTTAATAACTCGAATTCGCAGAGGTGGAGTGGAGGCAATGGGGTACTGTTCAATAAAATTTTGGCGAATAGAAGCGGACCCTTATCCTCTGTATTTTGCCATAAAATAAAACTCAACTTGGGTGATAAGTCACTGGTTCTGCTTCACAGCTTACTTATCCGCTCTCGGAACCAGTTCGCTTAATTTTATTTTTGCCTTCCGCTCTCGAAGTGTTTGTCACTGGACGGCTCTCGCGGCTACTGGTCCCAGTCGGCACGGCCCTGCCCCCGCCCCGCCCCGTCCCGCCACCGATAACCTTCGGCTCGTCCCAAACCCCGTCCCATCCCGCTCTCCCCTCTGCAGACGCAGATAACGGACCAGAGAGTCGTCAAAACACCGGAAACTTCAGCAAACATTACGAAACCATCATGTGGCCATCGGCGCTGCGCTGCGCTGCGCTACACTGCTGCCGCGGCGGAGTGATAGCTGCTAATGACGGGCACTGCCATGTCCAAGGTCCAACCACCCCGCCAACCAATGTCCACGTCTTCTCAAGGAAACGGAATTTTCGACTTTTTTTTTTTTTCGATGGAAGATCCATAAATCAATCACATTCACGTACATAAATTTCACGCCTAAGAGGAGTATGTGAGGCTCCTCCGCACCCCGCGCCGCGCCGCGAAACTCGAGACCAGCAGCCCACGAAAAGTCGTCTCGGATACGCACTCTTTCCGTGTCTCTCTCTCTCTCTCTCTCTCTCTCTCTCTCTCTCTCTCTCTCTCTCTCTCTCTCTCTCTCTCTCTCTCTCTCTCTCTCTCTCTCCTCTTCTCTCTCAGTGCTGCGCCGTGCTGCGCCTCGGCTGTGCCAATCAAGTTGAATGGCCTGGTCTAGTGAAGAAGCGGCGGAGGGTTCGGTTCGGCTTGGAAATGGTTTCCAGTCAGCCGGTCTCGTCACGTCACCGTCACCGTCACCAGGCAGAGGAAGGCAGCGCCAGCCAGGGGTCCCCCTCCCCTCCCCTACCCTCCCCGCCTGTCATAGTTCAAGTATAGTTGCATAATGCAGTGTTGTGTCGTTTCGTCAGTGACGCGAAAAAAGAGGGCTAAAGAAGAAGCGAGGCCCGTCTGTGCAGGCAGGCGGCCTCCTGTCTCTGCCGTGAGCCGCGAGGCCCGTGAGCAGCGCGGCGGGGCGGAGGCGACACGGGGCAGGGAGAGGTGCACGCCGGGGCGGGGCGGGGCATCATCGGTCAGGCTTGTAACGGACCAGGCCGTGAACTACGCGACCGAGATCACGAGGCGGAAGTAGGGTAGCGAACCCCGCCCCGGTCGGATCGGGTTGGCCCGATCACTTCCGGTCGGACTTGGCGACCATTTACAAACGTTCCGGGTCCTCTCTGCCCACCAGCCCACTTGGTTCACCTACCAGGGAGGAGGGGGGCGACCACGCGGCGTCTTTCCCGTCCCGTTTAGGCCTGAGGACTCTGCTCCAGCCGAACCGGCGGCGCGGGGCGCGGAGGTGGTGGGGGCGCGGGGGCTGCTGGGCGCGGGGCGGCGTGGGGCGGGCGCGGCAGGCCGGCCTGCAGGTGCACGTGCTAGCCGCCCTGCACGCCGTGATGCACGTCGCAGCCGCGGAGCGGGACGCGCCGGGCGCGGCCGGGCGGGCGGGCGCAAGGTCCAAACCGTAAAATGTCCGCACTCTCGTATGCAAATAGGGTGCGCGACGCGACGGGTGTAAGGGAGGCGGCCCAGGCCGGGCCGGACGGTCGTCGGCGTTGAGTCACTTCGGCAACGTCCTCCGCAGCCGCACCGGTGTCCACTGCCCCCGCCCGGTCCCTCCCCGCCCCTCCCCTCCCGCCCCTGCCCTGCCCTGCCCTGCCAGGGACCTCGGGACCCATAGGCGACATTTTATGGCCCCGACAAACCAAGGAGCCTGCCCTGCCGCTAGCCTAGGATAGCAGGAGGCCGGGCAGGTCGAGGGGCAGGGGAGGGGGCGGGGGGGTAGGGCAGGAACATGTGGCTCGTCTCTCCCCCCCCCCCTCTCCGCGTCCCTCCTGTTCTCTCCCGTGTCCTTGTCCCGGTCTAGTCGCCCCCGCCGCGCCATGCCGCGCCACGCCACGCCACATCGTGCACGCCCGGTCTGCACCTTGCTCTCTCTCTCTCTTTCTCTGAAGCACACTTACTCTCACACCCTCTCTTTCTCTCACTCTGTCGCTCCTTCGTTGCCCAGGGAAACTATTTAGGCCACCGGGAAGAAAAAGTTAAGTTTGTCGGACAGCCAGCCGTAAGACGGGGCGGGGCGGGGCGTGGCGGCGCGGAGCGGTCGGCCGCGGCCACCGCGTGGTGGACAATTTATCAATTAAGGCCTGCAGAGTACTTGTTGCCGCCGCTACGCCGCGCCGCGCCGCGCTGCGCTTCGCACCCCCGCCCGCCCCGCCGTGTGTCGCAGCAGAGGCTCGCCTCGCCGCGCCAGAGTCGTGGGGAAGACGTAAAGCCCGGTGTTTATCGCGGCCCCCGCACGGTCCTGGCACGGCCCGGCCCGGCCCAGCAGTCACGCCCAAGGCCCTGCTGGGCCCAAGGCTCTCCGCCCGCACCTGCACGTCGTGCCACTCCCCCCCCCCCCCCCCCCCCAGCGCCGCGCTACCCTAGTGGCAGCCGCACTAAAACTCGCTCGAAAACGGAAGAGCAAAGTCGTTTCGCCGTATTTTTTTGGAGGCTCTGGTTTCTTTTTGGGTGGAGGGAGGACAAATGGCAATGAAAGCACGTTACGGGAGAATCCTGTCCCGCCTACGGGACCCGGCCGGCCGGGCCGGGCCGGGCCCCACGCGGGCCTGGCCTGGGCTACGGCCGGCCTCGGCTCGGTTCGGCTCCGCGCGGCTGGTGCCCACTGGTGCCCCGGCGGCCCCGGCTCGGCTCGGCCCCACCCCTGCTGGGCGCCGCCCCGGCTGTGCTCGGCTCGGCTCGGTCACCAGGACGGGCCGGGGCCCGGTCCAGCCGGCTGGGCTCGGCTGGGCTGGGCGAGGCAAAGTCAAGCCAAAGGCAAAGGACCGGGTGGGGCCGGGGCCGGGGCCGGGGCCGAGGCCGTCGCGCTGCGGGCAGCAGGACACAGCCCTATCCTGCAGGACTACATCCTGCTGGCGAAGACAGGCCCAATCAGCAGGACAACAGGGGAGACAAGACGTGGCTAGCGAACGCAGCTGGGCTGGGCGAGACCGGATCGGACCAGACCGGCAAAGCGAACGGTGCCGGCTGGCCGGGGCCGGACTGGTGCCCAGGCGGCGCGGGGCGGGGTGGGGCGGGGCGGGGCGGGGCGAAGGGCCGAAGGAGGACGCAGCCCAGGCCCGGGCAGGGCCGTAATCTCTTCCTCCTCGAGGACATCGCTCCGCCACCCCGGCCGCGTGGCCGCGGGGCAGCGGCGCGGCGGAGCGGAGACGCGCGTCAGACCCACACATTGGCCGGCCCGGCCCGGATAGGGGTTTAGATGGCTAGGTGGATGGACGAATAGATCGCCGAAAGTCGTCAGACAGCCGTCTGGAGCCGAGGCTCGTCGCGGAGTTGTGCCGCACCGTCACAGCCAGGCCCCCGCCCCGCCCCACCCCGCCCCACCACGCCTCTCCGCGCCGCCAGACCCGCAGCCGCCCCGCCCCGCACCGCACCGCGCCGTCCCGGGCCGGGCGCGGCCGAACCACGGGCTGCTGCTGGGGCGGACCACATGTTCCAGAGACGTTCCCTCTCCTCGCCTCTCCCCGCCTTCCTCCTCAGCGGCGAGGCGAGGCGAGGCGAGCCACCAGCCACCACCAGACCGGCAGACTCTCTCACACACTTTTCACCTCTGGCCCCCGCTCTCCCTCCACTCTACGTCGCCGAGCAAGGCGACAATCTAAAACCGGAAGTGGGTCGGTCGAAAAAGCTGCTGCCACTATCTATCTCTCTATTGGCCCGCCCCGCTGCCCCCACCGCCACTGCAGAGCTGGCCACAGTGGCTTATCTAAGGGCCTAGCCTCGCGGCGGGCCCGCAGCGCAGCGCGGCCAGCTCGGGGAGCTGGAGCGGCGTGGAGCGGAGCGGAGCGGAGGGGCCCAGCTGAGCTGGTGGGCTGGTGGCGGGCGGTGTACCAGCACCCTCACGAGGGCTTACACTTTACAACTCTCTTGCTCTCCGCCAGATTGGCGCGCACTCTGAGCGGGGCCGGCGCACAACGCCACGCCTCGCCACTGCCACCGTCTATTCTCGATCCACGGACCACCTCCGCCCCGCCCCGCCCCGCCCCGCCCCCCTCCCTCGCCCCACTCGGCCGAGCGCCACCACCGTGACGTATCCACACCGCTGGCGCCGCCGGGCTTCATTAGCGCATTTCTCCATGAGCACGGTTCTTCCTATGAATGAGAGATGCCGCCCATACCGCCCCGCCCCGCCCCGCCCCGCCCCGCCCCGCCCCGCCCTGGGCGCCCTGCCTGCAGGCTGCACGGGCCCGGCCGGCCGGGTCGGGTCGTGTCGTGTCGCTGGAGTCTCCAGGCACGCCGCCACGGGCACCACCTAGAGGCTCCTGGAAAACCAGTTTACACGCACAACATCAACATCCACGCTTCCGCGGCGGCAGCGGAGACGGCGGAGCAAGGCGCAGGCAGATTAGATAGAGGAGCCATGCCGAGCCGAGCCAAGCCGGTGACGACAGTCATGAGAGAGGGAGAGAGACAGACACCCGTCCAGTCCAGCAGGGCGCGGGGCGGGCCGCGGGCCGGGCGCCCTCCCCGTCCCCGTCCCGTCCCCGCCGCAGAGCTTGGGCCGGGCCGTCTCTCTCGCACGCGCAGCCGCACGCCCGGCCCGCCCTGCTCACCCAAAGTCCACAAGATTCCCCTCTCTGTCGCACTTATGCCTCAACGGCGCACCGCCGCCGCGCCGTCACCGCCGCCATGGGCGGCACATGACTGTCGCACGGTGCGGGGCGGGGCGGGGCGGCGGCGCCGGCACCAGCAGCTGCTTCTAACCAACGCCGCACGACCAACCAAATGAGACAGGGAAAAAGAAGCTGAAGAAATAACAGAATGTGAGAGCGACAGACACAGGCAGGCAGGCAGGCAGGCAGGGGCGCGAAGGTCTTCGCTACGCACGTATGCTGCTCGGTGACACGCTGCTGCTGGGGCCCGGCCGGCCGGTGTTCAGTCGTCGATACGTCGGCTGAGGCGGTGACGTTGGCAGGAGGGTTCGAGTTGTTGATGTTGTAGGTGACGGTGTTGAATAAGGAGTCTGACGACATCTTTACCTGACAGTATTAGAGGCTATCAATCCAAGTCTAATGCTGCCCGGTAAGATGTGAACAGAGTCTCCGAGATGCTGGCGATGAGAGCCGCTGGGTGCTGAGCAGCGTGCTGAGGAGGTTGCTGAGCAGGGTGCTGAGCAGGGCACAGCTGGGCCGGCAGGTTTCTTGGGTGCTGAGCAGCAGGGCCGGGAGGCAGTCACGTTCACAAACTTAGATCACTAACCGCACCGCACCGCACCGCAGACAGGGTCGGCCCGGCCGCGGACACGCGCCGTGCGCCCGCCGCGTGCGCACGCGGCCGTGCAGAGCGAGGGGCGTAACAGCACGCACGCACGCGCGCACGCACGCGCGGCAGTGAGACCGAGGGAGCTGCTCTACATGTACTCAGGGCCGTGGCAGAAATTAATTAGGATGCAGCTAAAGGAACGCGCCTGCATGGCTAATGGACCGTATCGTATGTGAGAGCCAGCGGACGGGGCGGGACGGGGCGAGGCGGATATCGGCGGAGTTCGGCGAGAAAGTTGGGAGGGCCTCAGCAGAGTGAACAGCTGGTGGCCGCGGCCAGCGAGGGCCCAGAGCCCCGCGAGGAACGAGTCGACTAGACCGAGCGGGACGGGACGAGACGGGGCACACAGGGAGCGCCACGGCCCTTGGGGCTGGCGGGGCGGGGCGGGGCGGGGTGAGCAGTGCGGTGGAGGCCCGATCCGGCCCGGTCCGGCCCGGGCGAGGGCGCTCGCGGGGCGCCCCGCGAACCGACTGACTGAACCGGTCGGACTCAACTGAACAACTGGTCGAGATCCGCGACGACGTCGAGCTCGACGAGGCGAGGCGGGCCAGGCGAGCCTCCCTGCCTCCCCGCCTCGCCCCGGCCGCCGCTGCGCCGCCTCCCCCACCGGGGCCCTTGCCGCCGCTGCCCCCGCCGCCACCACCGCCACCTCCTCCTTGACGGGGGCCCCGAGCGACCGGCCTGCCGCCTGGTGGCGTATGCCTCAACTAACTCCCCGAATGGCGCGCCCCACTATAAGAAGGTTGCCTGCTGGGCCACCGCTCCGCGCCACGCCGCGCCACGCTCCGCCACGCCGCCTCACCCCCTCGCCACGTCGGGCCGGGCCGGGCCGGGCCGCGGGGGCCTGACATTGTGCTCGCGACGGAGCTCGGCGGGCTGTTGGGCGCGGGGCGGCGACCGAAGGGTGCCCCGCCGAGTGTGCACCCTGTGCCGTGCCGTGCCGGACCCTAGGGAACCCTGCCGTCGGGCCTAGGCCCCGCCCCGCCCCACGCGCAGGAGCCTGAACCTGAAGCCTGCCTGCAGTCCTCGAGACATGGACAGCACAGGAGAGCTGGAGACTGGAGTCCGAGAGTACTCTGCTGCTGGAGACTTGTGCGAGCGGCGAGGCTGGGTGCGGCGGCTGAGAGGAGAGATCTGCAGCCCGCTGGCCGCTCCTGCGCGGCGGGTTGCCTTCGCCGGAGGGTCAGGCGCCCGCCGCCCCTCCTCACAGGTGTGCGGGGCGGGGCGGGGCGGGGCGGGGCAGGGGCAGGGTGCGCGCAGCTCAAGAGGTGGACACGGCACGGAGGACCAGGACCAGGGCGGGAGCGGTGGCAGCCGGGAGCATGCACCAGCAGAGTGGCGCGGTGACCTTAAAAAAATACAACGAGTGTGTCCGAGGCGGCCGGAACAAATAGCAGAGGCGAACGCTGCTGAAACAGGTCAAGATGGCGGCAGCGGTGGCGCCATTGTGCGGTGCAGGGCGCCCGGCCCTGCCCGGCCCTGCCCCGCCCCGCCCGGCCCGCTCTCATTGGCATATCAATCTCGAGGGAGCCAAGCGTCAGCAGAGCCTCGGCGGGGCCGGGCCGGGCCGGGCCGGGCGGCTCCTGCCGATAAGGCAGTCATAAAAAGGACAGTCCGCTCCGCAGCAACACGATGACCCGCGGGCCGAGGGAAAAATAAGAGTGATAAGGCTCGGGCGGGGCGGGGCGGGGCGGGCAGCCATCTTGGGGGAGGGACGCCTACGCCTTATCGGCGCAACGCTGCTCATTGCTCGCGCCTGGCCGTGGCGTGGCGTAGCGTGCCGTGCCTCTCGATACGTCTCGATACTCCGTCATTCGAGAAACGCGATTAACCCCCATCTTTTCCCCTCCACGTGTGTATGCCGGCCCGCCCCGCCTCCGTTGCCCCGTAAGAGAGGGGTGTGTTTCTCTGGCGGCTGCCCCCGGGCCGTGATGGGCGGGGGCGGCGGGGGCGAGGCCGGGGTCCCCGAGGTTAAAGTAAGACGCTCACGCGGTGGTGTATAGTTCCGAAACACGGCCCGGATACAACCAAGTCTGCTGCGACCTCGTCGAGACGACATGAAAAACTTGTGGAGATAGGACCGTGTCGACTGATGTGGGGAATAACTGGAGCAAAGCAGTGTAGCAGGGTGTCGACACACGTGATCGAGCCGTGCTCGCCGATGACCCCAGCCTCCTCGGGTCCGACCCGGGCCGGGCCGCTCCACTCACCTCTCTGATAACAGTCACCCCCCGGTCCCTTATCTCCCAGCAGCCCCGTGTGTGTGTGTGTGTGTGAGTGGGAGACCTCCTCCTGAAGGCAGTGCGAGAGAGATCGCTGCCATGCCTGTCTCGCACTCCCACCAGTCGCACTTGCTCTCTGTCGTTCTCACCCCGGCCCGGCCCGGCGGCCCGGCGAGCTGAGCTGCCCTCTTGGTCAACAACAAGACCCTGCCGGCCTGGCCTGGCCTGTGCCGGGGACGCATGGCGCGGCGCGGCGCGGCCGGCCGCCACGTCGCTACACGTCACCCTCAGCTGGGGCCGAAGTTCCCCCGGACACCACACACTTATATTGATGTCGTTGCAGGGCTGCATGCAGCCGTGCAACTTTCCATGTAGATCCGCGCAAAACACATTGTGTGTGTCTTACAACATATTATGTATAGAGAGTCCCCGACGACGTTGATACAGCCGCCACGTCGGCGACCCGGAAGACGACAGCTGCCCTGGCTGGAGCCTCCTGCCAGCACTTTGGGAATGATAGGAGAAGGGAGAAGGGTCGCGGCGGGGGCGCGGCGGGGGCTGCGGACTCCGGGAGGGGGTGGGCGTTGAAGGTCAAGCGTAACCTCCACCTCCGCTCCGGGCCGGGCCGGGTTGGAGCCTCTTCACTTGACGGCACACGGCCTCTATATGGCAGGAGGACGTTTGTCATCGGCAGGGGTGCGAAACAATAGGGCGGCGCTAGCTATAGTCGGCCCAGCACGAGCATAGTGATAATTACGCGGAGAAGTGAAGAGAATCGGATATAAGAAAGAAATGCAGCCAAGTGCAGCGCGCGAATGCAGCCGTGCTGCAGCTGCAGGCGGACGGACGACCGGGGCGCGGCGGGGCGGGGCGGGGCGCGGCGGGGCGGGGCGGGGCGGGCGCGGTGCCATGGTATGTTGGCACAGCGCCAGTGAGACGAGCCTCCAAACGGGTAAAACTGGAACTCATGGTCTGCTCTGCTGCTGCTGCTGCTGCTGCTGCTGCTGCCGCCGCAGGCTGCAACTACCGCCCCGCTCGCCCCACCTTCCTCCCCAACCTTCACTCTCTCCCTCGGACAGAGAGAGAGAGAGAGAGAGAGAGAGAGAGAGAGAGAGAGAGAGAGAGAGAGAGAGAGAGAGAGAGAGAGAGAGAGACGCGCGCATCACGCACTCTGCTAAAAGAAAGAGGGAAAGAAACTCCCACGAAAGTAAGCAAAAATGACTCCCTATCCTATCCGCTCGATTCAGCCAAAGCAATAGAAGCAGATGACAGACACCCTGGAGCGGAGCGGAGCGGTCACTTCGCTTCTCTTCCGGCCGCGCCGCGCCGCGCCTCTGCTTGTGACGCTGGTTGACGGGCCTCCTGCCCGGCCCGGCCGATATCCAGCCCCCTTTCACATTTAATCAGCCCACTCTCCCCCCTCCCCCCGGTAGGCCCTCCTGCCCCCGGGGGCCGCGGGCGCGCACAGGGCCTGCGCAGGGCCAGGAACTACTGCGACAAACCCCACCGGCCACCGGCTGCGCGGCCGGGCCGGGCCGCGGCCCACCGCCCGGGTCCGGACGCCTACGCCTGGAACAGGACGGCGGAACGCCTCGCCTAGCCGCAAGGAGCGCCAGCGCTTAGAAAGCCATTATGCTAGTTTGAAGCCTTCAGAAAAAGAAAAGATATCGTATCGTCAGCCCAGGCACAGCCATAAAATCATGGTGTGATCGTCGGAGATTCGGTTGACACAACCATTATATGTATTGATGTCTCAAGCGTGATTTTATGGTTCCCCTGAGCTAACTTTACGGTGGTATAGGGTTGTTATAGCTTTCTTGATGCATCATCAACACGGTGTGCTGTAGTTGCCAATTTTTTTTGAAATTTTTATTTTTTTGCAACTCTTTTTTTTTGTCGCACAGAGATGCCGCTACGGCCAGTATAGGAGTGCTGTGGACTCATCTGGGATGAACGGGGAGGAGATATTGAGAGGTGTGGAAAGGCAGCAGAAAGAGGCGCAGGGTCGTGGAGAGGGAAGGGGCGGCTAAAATGTGGCCCTTTTCCCGGTAAAAATAGATTAAATTGAGTTCAATAGAGGGCTAAGCGGAGCGAGCGCGGGCGGTGCGGGGCGGGGCGGGGCGCAGGCAGCCCTCGCGCTTGGTAGGCGAGTAGAGGAAGTGAAGAGCAGAGGCATTATTCGGCGGCCACCATCTCATTATATTCATTGTTGCATTACGCAAACAAACACATACTAACTCAAGACAAGTATTTCTTCACGATTTATTCTTTTCTGTTTTCAGGTTCGCCAAGAAATGGGTGTCGCGTCGAGCGGAGACTGCGACTTTTGGACAAGAAGCTAATCTCCTTGGTGAGTGGTGCGAGGGGAGAGGTAGGGGGTGCAGAACATTGGACTCGTGTCCAGCTGTGAGTTGCACCGCTGCGGCCCCGGGGGATTGGCGGACGACTTATCCCGAAGATCGCTGTCATACCTCTGTCCTTGTCGCACTCATGGAACACTCCCATGATGTCCAGCATAGGGCACAGGGTGCGACAAGGAGGGAGGTAACAAGAGCGATCTTCGGAATAAGTCGGCTGGCCGCCCCCTCGTGTCGTCCTGTGGCCTGGCCTCCGAAGCTGAAAATAGCCCGATATCGCCGCGATATCGGCGGCGAGCGCTAGAGAATGGAGCTGACTGTAACGCGATGAGCGACACGGCTGACCCCGGGGCGGGGCGGGGCGGGGCGGGGAGGCTCCCGTCGACCCCTACACGTAAGATTCTACGTCGCAGCGCGACGGCCTCATGGCGGCGGGGGCAGGGGCTGTAGGCCGACCATGAGATCAGCTGCTTCTACGCAATTCCGCCTCCTTAGTAACAGACCGGGCCGGGTAGCATTTAGCGGAGCACATCCCTGCCCTGGTCGCGCAGAGAGAAAGAGGACACCTCCGTGTGGAACCACCCCGCTGCTCTGAGGAGGACCAAAGGTCGCCCCTGTCGCCGGCGTGACCTGGACGTTCTCGTCCTCGTGCAGGGTCTTCGCCGGGCCGGGCGGGGTGGGGTGGGGTGGGGCGGGGCGGGGCGGGGCGGGTAGGATGTTCCGGGGGTAGACTGGGGCGTTGGTCGGGGCGTGGCACCGCGCGGTGGGGGCGGACCACACCCTCTGCGTAGGGCTGGCTGGCCGAGGCCAGGCCAGGCCAGGCGAGGGGCCGACGGTACGGGACGGGACGGGTAGGGCTGACCGCCGTGTTGCCACGTGGAACGTGCCACGCCCCTCCCCTAGAGCGCCTGCCGTGCCGTGCCCCGCCCACCCTGCCCCGCCCTGCCGAGCCCCTTTACTGGCCAAATTTTTACTTCACTTACATGTCTGGCCCGGGTAGACCCACTTGGAAAATAAAAATGGTTTTATTTTTCGGCTCCAAAAATACGAAAGGGCCAGGCCCAAAACCCTGAACACATGGTTCACTTGAAGTCCTCACTTCAGGTGCCCTAGGAAACACTAGTTTGGGTCGGGTCGGGGTGGATGGGGCCCGGCCAGGCAGCTGGCGCGACGCCCGGCAGGTAGATTCACCTCCACCGCAAAGACCAGGGTGTTGCCTATGCCTCTGACCACAGGGGCAGGGGCAGGGCAGGGGGCCGCGCTCAGCACAGCTCCGGCTCCGGCCCGAGAGGTGGGGTGCCCCCCCCCCCGCCCCGCTCGCTGCCCGCCCCTTCTAGAGTTTATGACCCGGTTGTTCAGTGTGGCCGCGGTGTATGTACTCGCACTGTATGTACGGGCTACGTACTCGGGGCCGGGGGCGGTTGAAGGTCCTGTGGAGAGGGGGTGGGAAGGTGCCATATGGGTTGCCTACATACAGGGGTTTTGTTGCTGAAGCTGCCCACCTACCGTTCAGTCGGTTCACTGGAACCCGAGCCCGACATAGGGGGCACCCCCCACCCCCACCCGCAAAGTGGATGACAGCTGCTACAAAAGGGCAACATCAGTACTGAGCGACGTCAGGTCATTCAACGCTGGGACCAAAGGAGTGGAAATGAATGGTCGTCTTCAAAAGAAAGCATAGATCGCGCATACTGTACATCGTGGGTTTGAAGTGCCTTGCGCTGACGATTAACTTCGAATTTCGCTTTTACGATTGCCCTTGTCCGCAGCGCACTCGGCGTAGATACTCCCTCCTGCCAGTGGTCGCCGATACCCCAGGCAGCTGTGTCGACACCGTCGCGGAGTATTGTCAACAACACCCTCTCTCTGCCTCTCATGCCCAATTACTACCAAGCCCCAAGCCCGGCCCAGCACTGCCCGGCACCCAGCTGGGCTGAAACACAAATCAGAGTGATGAATGCCCCGCCTTGGTGTAGGCAACCTCTTCTACTGGGAGGCTGCAATGGAACCATTACGCTCGGCGTTGAGCTACAAGCAAGCGAGTATGACCAGTAAAGTGCTATAACCGCTGCTACTCCTGCCATCTTAATAATCTCAAGCTATCCTAAACCGAATAATAAAGAGACATCTCAGCGTGGTAGTTTTATGTTCTATTTTCATGTGTGCAATATTAAACATAATCAAGCACTTCGAAGTAGAGTGTTCAAACTTCCCGCGCATATACTTCTGAGGCAGTGAAAGTAATCAGAATAAATGTGTTCAAATAACGTCTTTTAACGGCAACTTAACGAAATAATAATTGAAAAAAATATCAAATTAATTTTACAAGTGCGTTAATAACAGTTTACGAATTAGAAATAACCTCATCTTCGTCATCTTCATTTGGCGACTAGTGCAGTGCATCGCTGGAGGGGGGCGGAGGCGGGGAGAGAGGAGGGGAGGAGGGAGGAGCGAAACGACAAACAAACGAATCGAGCTTCTTGCCGATGGTCGTGCCTCTGAGTGCTCCCGAGTTAAAGTTAAAATTTGGTTGGTTTTATCCCATTTTGGCCTCGGAATCCGATCAAATATCTTTTATAACAGGCCAATCCAACATCCACCCATATCAAAGTAAGTAAATTAGCGGTCTGGAGTCGATAAAACGCGTTAAAAGTTGTGTGTAAGTATGGTTAATTTTTCATAGTTGAGTGCAGGCTTCTTGAGTCTTCCTGTTGGAGGCGGGAGGAAGTGACGTCGTATGGAACATTTGAATGTAACACAGTTCGATTTGTGAGTTAACGTTTTATGTTCGTTCCCTATGAACGATACGTGTTCGTTGTATATTGAAGAATTAATTTCACAAAACATTGTTGTTTAAAGAATGAAAAAGAATAGTATTAATCATAACATTTCATTAGAATTGTGTTGATGCTACATAATTCTAACTGTCAAGATTTTCACTGTAAAAATACATGAAAAAATATTTTTATCATTGAGGGAAGGAGATAGAATCTTTCAAAGTAATACAATTAATTGAGAAGTATCCCTCATTTCAGCCAATTCAATGAGATGGACCAATTATAATTTAAAATGCCATCATTACCTAAATCTGTATTTTTGTTTTAGACATGTCACAAGTGGCTGCTATTCTTGATGGAGGAGGGGGAGCTACTGGCCCTGGAGGCGGAGGAGGGACTGGAGCATGTGGCGGAGGAAGCGGCAGTGGTGGTGGAAGACGTCGTGCTCTTGCTCACAATAATATGAATTTTCCACGGAAACAAAATATTCACAGCCATAAACATGGAAGAAAGCGGTTGCAATCTGGAGGTGATCGGGGAGGGAAGTTTCACATACCTCACAAGAAGCGCCGTAAAGACGGACATATTCCCCCTACAAAATTTCTACTTGGTGGGAACATCTGTGATCCATTAAATCTTGGCAGTTTACAGGATGAAGAAATAAATAGGTAATGCTTTATCTTTTTGTACTCCTTTTCATCTATTTCAAAGATCCTGTGTGCTAGTAGTATAATTGATACATTTTTCTTTTCAGAGCAATGAATGCAGTAACACCTAAGTCATCCCCCATACCTACTCCCAAACATCGGAAAGGGGAAGTTGAAGTCATCATTCCCCCTAACATTAATGATCCATTAAATCTTAACTCATGTGAAGATGAGGAAGAATACATGGCTCAACTGGCTAACTCTGGAGGGTCTCCAGTCAAGAAAGCACATCGTAATAAAAGCAAAAGAAAAAAGAAAAGGCTTAGTGCTATTTCTAATTCCTCAAAAGGTGAAGAAGTAAGTAGCCTTGTGTTTTCACTTGTTCTTTACCACCTACTTTGTGATTACTCATACTAACTTGTTTCCTGTTTCAGAATGCAGATGGCCAAACAACTCTGGATAGATCTGGCAATTTAAGTATGACTTCAGATAGTGGAGAAACAGGTCCAGATAATACCAGTCCTGTTAAAGAACGGGCACCTGCTGCAATAATCCCAGTGAACCCAGGGGAGAATGCAGCTCAAGGTGGAGGTGACTCAACTGAAGCAGCTGCCCCAGAACCTGCCAAAACGCACGAGAGTCCCATGAAAAGACCCAATAGGAGATCAGAAGAGGGTGCCAAAGAAAGACGTCCTCGTAAGGTTTGTATCTTTCTCAAAACTACCGCACTTGTACTCTTTTCTTCAGAAATATTTATCAGTATTTTTAATACACTTATGTGCTTTTAGATGGATCTGAAAGACAAGATTGTAAGTCCGGTTGTGTGGCAGCCCGGACAGAAGCATGTTCATGGACATCACCATGGGCATGGGCATGGTCACCATGCAAGGAATCAGAAATTCAGAGAAAAAAGAAATAGTTCTGAGCCTAAAATTGAACCAAAATTTAGAGCTAAAGATGTCACATTTCAGTATGGTAATTTTAACAGGTAGGTCAAATGCTTTGATTTGTTTTGTTTCATATTTGAGTTTGTACGGTACTTGTATCATTTGTAAATGTTATACCTTCTACTTCAGGTATTATGGATATCGCAATCCAAGTAGTGAACCAGACTTGCGTCTAAGATGCTTTGCTGAATACCCTGAACTGTTTAGAGATCGAGATGTTTTGGACATAGGTTGCAATGTCGGTCACATTACACTATCGGTACGTTTTCTTTACTTCCATCATTTTATTTCATTGTTCATGTAAACTGTATAAGGCTCTTTGTATTTTTAATTCGCTTCATTTTCTAGATTGGGCGAGATTTTCGAGCAAGGAGTGTTGTTGGCATTGATATTGATCGCAAATTGATTGAAATAGCACGTAAAAATGTACGCCATTATGTTAATTATGAGCAGTCTCCAGCGCCTACTGCAGCAGGCACACCAAGCAGTACCCCAAGCCATTGCACTCCTTCTTATACCTCTTCTCTTGGAATCCAAAATCAAATGAAAGATATAAGTCCTCATGACCGATTCTTCCCAATATCCATGCCTATTGTATATGGTCCAATTGATATCCCTGGTATAACTGATGGAATTAGAACACCAAGGCCAGCTTCAGCACCCCTTCCTTTTCCGAAAAACATTTCTTTTGTCCAGGTAAAATTACTACGATTATTAAATGATGTTTGGTTGATTTTTTAAAATCATGATTATCCCTCTAATCTTATATTTTCTCTCTCTCTCTCAAGGGTAATTATGTATTGGATTCTGATTCACTCCTTGCATTAGAACAACCTCAATTCGATGTCATTCTTTGTCTAAGCATTACAAAATGGTTTCATTTAAATTGGGGTGATGCTGGACTGAAAAGGGCTTTCCGAAGAATGTATCTTCAGCTACGTCCTGGGGGCTGTCTTATATTAGAACCCCAAGGTTGGCCATCATACAATCGCAAGAAAAAACTGACTGTAAGTAATCTAATCTATATGTAGTGAACATAGTTTCAGCATCCTAGTTTTCTTAATTCCATGACTTTATCTTTCCAGGAAGCCATTTGGAAAAACTACAACAGTATTGAATTTTTCCCCAACCAATTCAGGGAATATCTCCTTTCTCCAGAAGTAGGATTTTCACATTGCAGAATTTTAGACATCCCACAGCATTCTGCTAAGGGCTTTAGACGTCCAATCACTATGTTTGTGAAAGGTGATCCTTCACCTGCCCATTCAGCCTTAAGTATTGACAGCTCAACTGTGCTCCCTCCCACTGTATATGCCCAAACAAGCTGTGATGGCGCGTCTCCCATGAGCGGTACCCCAGATCCACATCATGCTTCTCCTGGACAAAATCTACCCTGTACATCACCAGGAGCTGCCAACTTTACTCCAGACAATCAAGTTGCCTCTCCAAGGAATAGTGGGCATACGCCTAAATATCAGTATGCTTCTCCTGGACCAAGTAGCTTCACTCCAGATCATCCCATTGCATCTCCTATCCCCAGTGGGACAACATCAGGACCGTATTGTGCCTCTCCTATGTCAGGAAGCTACACTCCCGATCCTCAGAGTGCATCACCTGCTCAAAGTTGTCTGACTCCAGATTATGCTGGTGCATCTCCTATGCCAGCTGGTCTGACTCCTGATCCTCATAGTGTGTCCCCAGGCAGTATGACTCCAGATCCCCGTAGTACTTCTCCATTTCCCAGTGGAATAGCTAGTGATTTTCAGAGTGCATCCCCAACTGAAAGCTTTGCACCTGACACACAAGGTGCTTCTTGTGATACTTCTGACGGAGAAGCTACAAGATTTGAAACACTGGACAGAAATCAATCCAAAGCAATTAGTGAGGGAACACTTGATAATGATCAAAATGAAAAATCTGTTCCACAGAAGACTGAAGAACTAGATCGCAATTGTGGTGTATCTGAAAATATTGTCATGGGTGTGGTATCTCCTGGGAAAGGTAACCAAGAATTGTCAGATAGGGGAGGGGACTGGAACAATGACTCTGCAACCTCACCTCCGGAGACAAAGGAGGCTGATGAACCATGTGATTTTCAGACGTGATCATGTCACTCGTCTTAATGTATTATTGTCTATGAACTCAAGTGTATGAGTCACTCACCCAGTGAGAAATGTAATCCAGATCTAGTGCATCTAGGTATAACCATCAAATTATGTACCTTTTTCAATTTATAAGTATTTTAAATTATTTTTCATTTGGACTATCACTTCTATTTATGATACAAATCTGTTGTGTGGAATATCATATCAATTCCGGTGATGCATTATTTCACATACCCTCATTTCCAGCATTATTTTTATTTTTAATTGCGTATTATTGTTTTTATTGTTCCTGAACGTATTTACGCCTTTGTTAAATAAACCTGTATGATTCTTTCAATCACTCATCAACCACTCTTTCATTTTTTGGATTTAAAGAAATGAAATATTCTGTAACAAGAAATGCTTCTCATTTATCATTTTTAAATATCAACTGCAGATTACAGTAAGATGATTGTACATGCAATCAGCATTAATTGTCATGGAAATATCACAATATTATTAATACAATTTCTTATCCTATAACTGAGAAAGTAAAATATCATCATCATCTGAATCATTTAAGAGAGCATTATAATCAATTTCTTCTTGTTCAATGGCAGCTTCTAGCATGGAAAGGTTTTGGGCTCCTTCATCCAAGCTATCAGGGGTTTTAAAAAGAAGTATATTAGAAAAAGCTCTATAATCGCATGTGAAATAATGGCTGGTGCCATTACTTACTCCACATCCTCTGCCATGGCAGCCTCAAGCATTGTTAAGTTTGCTGCACCTTCATCTTCCCTGCTCAATGGAGTCAAATATGACATATTAGAAAATGAAGACAATGTGTTAGATTAAAGAAGACTCCAGCTTCAACATCCACAAATTTCAGCACTATACATTCACTACAATAGACATGAAGAATACTAGAAATAGTGGGTACTTACTCATTTTCACTTTCATCTTCAGATATATGAAGTTCATCATCTTTTTCTTCTGTCTTTTGTTTCTTCAGATCTCTGTCAAAAGAAAAAAGTCAGCTTAGATTCAAACAACTTTTGTAGGGTAAAACTAATGATCCTTAGAAATGATATAAAACCTCACATGACAAATGTTGCTCTTTCAGTCTTTTGGGCATTGTAGGGCTCCCTGAGTGTCCTATAATTCTCACTAGAAAGCAAAGTCATATTCTCAGTTTTATTTTCAAATGAAATAGAGACACTCTTAATTTGTTTTCATGATATTACTGTACTTACCAAAAATTTGAGAGAGATTCCATTGATGCAACTGCCTTAACAAATTTCTGTTGCTCTGAAAAAATAATACATTTTCAATAGTTTTTTTTTCAGAGACCTTTTAGAAGAAAAGGGAAAGAAAAGGATTATCTCACCATTTGATAGACTACCGGCGGATGTATGGAACATGTAAGGGAGAACTTCAGTCATTAAGACTGTGGGGCTTACAGGATACAATGGAAAAAGAGTTTCCATTATAGTAGATCTGCAAGTTATCATATGATATACAATTAAATTTCAAACATGTATCATCAAGTGAAAGGCATGTAATGATTTGCTTAAATGCTTACAGTTTTTTATGTGTGTTGATAATCTCATGGCAACGTGAGGATTTAACTTGATTCCATGCCCGATGAGGAATTTTGTTGTGTACCATTACTCCTCTTATAACAGCATTAAAACTTATTTCGTGAGATGTTTGAACACCCTGTCAAGTAATGTAAAAATAGACTGGTGATGGTGCAACTTGTCGAAAACTCATAGGAAATGTTATCTTAAGTTCATACTTCACTGTTCATTGCTACATCGCCTTCACTTAAAGAGAATGCAGCTGCAGCAACAGATTCAATAGATGAATAAGTTTTTAGATAATTTTCTTGTACTAGAAGAAGAAAGCTTCCAGCAGAAGATAAGTAAGAGTCTGCAAGAGTATTAGGATTATGAATCCACTCAACACCAGGCATAGTAGCATCTAAATGCTTTTCATCCTCTTTCCTTTTGCGCTTTACATTCTTTTCTCCTTCAGCCTTCCCTGGAACCAAAATCAAGTTTAACTTTTGTCTCTAATCTAGCACCTGAAGAAGTGTATTATAGTCAAACAATGTGGCTTACATTTTGGGTACAAGACTCTCCCAACAGCATGCAGTAAGCCTACCCTGTCATCTTTTCCACATGCAGTGACAGCTTCATCCTCTTGGCTCTGTTTTTGTGCATTGGTTCTCTTTTTACTAGGTCCTCTCTTACCAGCAAAGTCAAACATTGCAACCACATCTGTAAAAATAAGGTAAGTATGTAGTTTTTGTCTTCTTTTTGAGATCAATTTTATTTTTTGTGTTGCTGAGAATGTGGACAAACCTTCCTGTGGTTTCATCTGTAGACTTAGCATAGCATATCGGACATCTCCATTTGCACTCTCACAAATTTCATTAAGCAAATCTTGGGTAGGCAGCTTGTAGCCAGGAGTTAAAGATTGCAGGTAAGCACCCATGCGCTTTAAGGCCTGCATCATTTTTGTCCTTGTCACTGGATTGAAACTAAATGTATTACATGTATAGAAATGAGCCATTTCTAAATTAATCACACACGTTCCAAAGGCCTATTACTATCTTTACTTACGATACATGTGCTATTTCAAACTGCCTCTGAATATTCTGTGGAAATAGCTCATACGCAATATCTACAGACTTGTCAGAACTGTCTGAGCAGATGAAAACTATGGGAGCACGTGCTGTTTTACAATAGTTCCTGCAAGAAACATATATATAGTATCTTATCAGTTTTGGAAATTCGAATGCAAACAGTATTATTAAAAAATCCGTACCCCAAAATCCCATGGAATATTTCTGGCTTAAGAAGAAATATGTTAGGGTAGTCTTCTACAAGGAGTAAGGAAGCTGCATTAGATGACTTGACAAATAAATTTGAGTAACGACTGGAAGAATACAAAAAATCTTCGAACTTCTCTGTTTGGTTCTGAAATACTCCTGTTTCAATCCCTGTAATAATTTTATAATGTGCAATATAGAAAAGTCAAAGAAAAGCAGTGATTCAAATAGGAAAGAAAAATACCAGTTTGGAAATCTCTATCCAAGGGTGTTATCCACTCTCTTATTTCAAAACTTAGGCTTCTGGAAACACATTTCACAACTGCTGTTTTTCCACAACCAGTAGGCCCAGTCACCAACAAGATTCCACATTTGTGTGTCTGTTGGTTAAAATTATGATTATTACAAAAATTTTAAAATACAAGGCCAGGTAGCTTTGAGTCAATAATTTCATGCAAAAGCAATCAAGAGACAAATGCTTACATGATTTGACAGCCAACTAGAAATTTCAGAAACCTTTTTTGGATCAACTGCTAGTTCATCTAAGGTATATGGTTCAGCCCAATTTTCTGAAAGCTAGAAAAAAGAATGTTAGAAATAGTACGTCTCATGTCATCATGAATTAAGGCTCTGTTTGTAATGTAATGCTATATTAATTATTATAACGCTATATTTATCACAATAGATTTAAAAAGTTTACAAATTGTGACATTTTGAGGGGCTTACCACGAACTGCTTTCTTTGGCCTGAATAGTATTTCTGATTGTTTGCCATGACATTGATATTGCTGAATTAAGAGTACAATATAACCAAGTATTATGCAGAAAACAATAATCCTGAAAGTGCTTATAACCTTCAAAAGAGTTAAATATTTCTTTTCAATGTGAATATGGCACGATATTCAAATAGTTGTTGACTAACATGAACAGTGACTTAAGGAAATATAACGGATCAAAAATTTGTGAAATTTGTTATTGAATGAGGAAAGACTATATTTCGGATCGGAGGCAAAGATTTGACACTGACTTCACAGAGTTTCAAAGATGCCTCCATGCACCTCACAGCCTTTGATTTGATGTGGGATGTGATATGCACTGCCCTCTCTAATATCCAAGAGAAATTTGTCTGGATTTGAGTTGAGGCGGTCTGTGCTGTCTGCTATTTCTTACATTTAAAGAGTTTTCTGTTTTGTCAGCTTCTCAAACATCGGTTTCATCCTCTAAACTGTGTTTTAAAATATTAAACGATAATGTCCTCAGATGAAGATGATTACATGTCTGCAGCTTTTATTGTTGACAGGTAGGAAAGGGTTAGACTTGATGAATGACAACTTCAGTTACATTTTTCTCATTTACACCATTGTGTTTTTCTCGCCACAAGCAATGATTAGTCTTTTACTTTCCAGCCCAGCCAAAGATATAAGACCAGGTCTCCTCCACAATCGAAACCAACAACGTTCTCACGAAATTTATAAGAAGAAGCAGGTTCGTGATGCAGAATCTAGAGAAGAACAGCGTCCTGTTAAAGTTATTGAAGCTCAGCGTAGAGAAGAGGGACTACAAGAAGCAATAGGGGCTGACAATAAAGGTTTTGCTCTTCTTCAGAAAATGGGTTATAAACCTGGTACTGGAATTGGAAAGTCAGGTATGTTTATGCTGCTTTGTTATTGTTTTAATTTTATAGAGCATAGATGACTCTTATTGCCTCATACTACTTGATAATTGTGATTGAATGTAGGAACAGGAAGTGTTGATCCAATTCCGATACACTTAAAAACTGACCGCAAAGGCCTTGGAAGGGCCGCTGCAATCGAGGAACTCAAAGAATCTAAGCGCCTCTTCAGGGCTAAGAGGCAGGAATCATCAAAAGGTGGCGAAGTTAGTGTTGAACAGTTCAGAGCAAGAATGAGACAAAAGTCAGATCAACGACTTACAGATATAGATCTCTTCAAAAGTCAAAAAGCTTGCCATCAACTTGACACAGAGGCGGTATATACCTTTTGCATGCTTTTTCAACTATGTTACTTATTTGTTTATGACACTGGTTATTTTTGTGCTTCATTTAACTTCTGCAGGGCTTCACTGAACCTGCTGAGTCTTGGTTCTGGCCAAGGTTAAAGAAACCTGACAAGAAAACTGAAGAAGGATCTGGTGAAGATCAACCTTCAGAAGCTCCAAGCAGTGCTCAAGATTCTGCACCAACAACTTGCCAGGAGGATTCTGATGCCGAGGAGGATGATGAGTTTGAGGTATCATTTCTCAGGATTTATCATGTAATGTGTAGAATTACTTTTCATAATTCTTTCATAATTTCTTTCCAGGCATCGGAAAAGTTGGAGATGTTAACAAAATATCTTCGCTGCACATATAATTACTGTACATGGTGCTGCGTGAAATTTGATGATGAAAAGGATATGCAAAATGAATGCCCTGGTCCAACAAGGGATGATCATTAACTCATTTTATTTTGTTTTTTAATCTTTCCCATTTTTTTATTATTTTTTTTTTTTACAAGCTTCCTTTCTTTTTTTTTTTTATTTTTTTAAAATTAAATAATTGTAGTGGGCAATCAACTATTACTACGTTTTGGAGCACTCCTGTCTTTAAATGTAAATAAAGAAAACAAACTGTACTTTGTTTCATATATTTTCAACAGCTGCTGTCAATAAATTTTACAACTAGTCTTCATCAATAAGAAACATTTCAACAGAGCGACAATATTCAGGTGGTAATGTTGTTCTAAGATCTTTTCGAGGAATCCACTTAAAGTCTTTAATTATTGAAGTTGACTTTAACTCCCCACCAGTAAGGTAAGCTTTATAGAAAAATACCTTATCACCTTCTATTCCTAATTTTTCACGGATGGCTTTGGGATATTTATATTTGAAATAACCACATGGAGCATTACTATAAAACTTTGCAGCCAAACGTTCACCACAGCTTTCTTTTAGTACTCTCTCAGCTGTCTCTCGCATTGTTTCACCTTCAGCACGTAGACCATGAGGAAGGACCCAACGGTTGCCACTTTCTGTTTGTTGAATGACTAGGAATAAAGTAGAATCCAGTAACCTATCCCATGACTTAACATCATTCTTCTTGTCTGCTTCAGTAAGACGAGACTCTAATTTAAAAGCATTAAGCTCTGCTTTCCATTCATCTTCCCAATCTTGACGGAGCTTTCTTCCTACTTTAGAGGCATCACCACTTTTGATTTCCTCCATTTCTTGAAGATCCTTCTCAATTTCTAGCTCCCAGTCATTTTTCCAGGATTTTTCCTCTTCAATTTGGAACAGCAGTTTTTGCACTTGTTTCTCAAAGTCTGTCATTTCTTTCATCAGGACAGGTTTCCTCTGGAGGCAGACAGATGAAACGAGGTTCCATTTCTCTCGAGCAGTGGCAGATGTACATTTTGGTTGCGTGTGCAAGCTGAAAACTTTAGTTGATACACGTCGTAACATTTTAGAGTTATTCAGATGGAAAGTTTTCTTTCAAGTCTCAAAAAATAGATAAATATTATTTTCACTGAGAAATCTTCTGGTCATAACAGCAAAGCAAGCGGTAACCGCTCGTAGCTCCTACTCTTTACACTGCGGTAATACGGTGTTTATCTGATCATGATCGAAGAGGATATTGTCAATGACACAGAATGAACAAGTAACACAGAAGAGGACAGCAAAACAAAGCCTCTTTTATCTTGTTTTACGAAGAAGAAGGTTGACTTAAATACACAATAACCTGCATGCAGTGCAGCAGGATATTCGTTGTCTGCTAGCGATACAGGCCAGCCAAACCTAGGCCGCCTAGGCTAGGCGGTGTTCGCCACTTTTTATTCAAAATGCTCTGCGGAATACAAAGAAAACTCTAAGATACGATGTAAATATAAACTAGAGTATGGAAGGGAAGAAGAGATTAACTCTTACATGACAATGTATAAAAACTTTTTACGTTACATGCTACTCGTGAATTTACGACATTGTTGGTAATTCCACTTCTGAGATGCTTAGCCAACCTGAAACATCACGAGATGTGTCTATCATCAAAAAATTGGCTGGTAAATTTCATTGACTGTAAGTTTTTCTTTCCTTTTCAAATAATAAATAAAATTGACTCCTGTTTTTTAAATTCAGATGTGAGCTACTTTCTTTTCGTCTTTCCTTTGATCTTAGAGAAGTGGGTTGCAGCTCTCACCTTATCTTCTTCTTCTTTTCTTACCCTTTCAGCTGATCGGGAGCAGTCTGCAAGGGGCTGAAAATCGAAGGAGTCCAACAAATTTTCCGACGAAGAAGGCTCCATCAGAAGCCCTAAAATGCTCTCGCGACTCGCCACCAGGGCTGGTAAATTGCTACATTGGTTTCTTTATTTTCTGATGTCGTGAACTTTCGAACTTTGATCTATGAGGACTTTCATTGTCAAGTGTCGTGGACGTTCTAACCTCTGCGCGGTAAATTAATGTTGGGATTTTAAGTTTTAATGCGCATTACGCGCTGGTTGAAGAATGTGCCATAATGTTTTTAATTTTTGGTCGTGTTCTAGAAATGTCATTTTGCGTCTTATGATTTGGTTTTGATTAGAATTGTGTTAAAGTCATATTGGGTCATTTGAAGGTTGTGTCTTGGTCTGTTCCCTGCCACCCCTAGTAAACCAATAGCTTACAAACTGCCGGGTTTGATGCCATCAGGCAGGCAATTTTTTTTTAACCTCTGCTTTTTAAGTTTAATAAGCCATTTTCTGAGGTGCCGTTTGCTTATGTTCATTTGTCAAGTCTTTTGTCAGCTGTTAAGCTGCAATCAATTTATTTTCCTTTTCAGTCCTAGGTGATCTGCTGATTTATTTATTTATATTTTTACTTTTACAGTCCAGCCAATCATCTCTCGCCCTGCTGTTTTGGGCGTCCGTCAGGCATCTTCTGAACCTGCCAAGACCCCTGCATCAGATGTTGACCCTTATGAGGGTCTGGAAGATCCTATCTCCAAAGTTCCCCGCCTCATCCCTCTGAAGGCTGAGGGACCTGAGCGTGATCTTGTTAACTTCCCCCGACCTGTTGTTAAGATGCACCCTGATCCTGTGCGCTTGGGATTCATCCCAGAGGAATGGTTTGATATTTTCTACAAGAAGACTGGTGTGACTGGTAAGTGTTTGTGCCATTTGATTTTAATTTATCTTTCTTTACGTTTGTGCTCTGTGAGATTATTATTTTGTTGTTTAGGTCCTTATGTTTTTGGAGCTTCTTTTCTTACCTACCTACTCAGCAAGGAAATCTATGTTCTTGAGCACAACTTCTACAATGGTATTTCCTTTGTGATGCTGATTATGATTCTTCACAACAAGTTGGGTCCTAAACTTGCTGAAGTCACTGACAAAGACATTGATGTGAGTATTTTGCCTTCTTTGCCTTTTGTATCTTGGTTCAAAATTCTTGGTCTGCTGACTCTCCCTACTTCATCTCCAGGAATGGCTTGCTAACGTCAGAGAGTTTGAAGACTCTGAGAAGAAGGGTATCAGGGAAAATGTCAAGATGATTCATGAGTATTTGAGCTCACTTGACTCATTGAAGGACCTGTCAAATGCTAGACGTGAAACTGCTGCTGCCGCCTTGGAGGCGACCTATCGTGAATGGTCTCATTCTGCCTACACCGAGGTAAATAAATTTTTACCGTGAATTAAAGTTTACTGTATTTTTCATAATTCATGTCTAATTACATTTGTTTTATTTTTATTTTTTTTAAGGCGAAGAAAAGGCTGGACTACCAGCTTGAGCTGACAAATGTTGAACGACGAATTTCCCAGAAGAACATGTCCTCATGGATCACTGAAAATGTTATGAAATCCATTACCCCTACCCAGGAAGCTGAGACATTGAAGAAATGCATTTCAGACCTGAAATCTCTTTCTGCATCTGCCTGAGGGGATTTAATTTTGTAGTTTGCCAACTGTCTTCAAATTCACCTACAAATTTTAGCCTAGTTGGCCAGATTTGTACAAATACTGTCCATTACCATGTGAGAGGAGAAACAATACAACTTGTAAAAAGATTTTAAATAATAAATAAGCTCCTGTGGAAAACTTGTTGTTTCATATCCCAATTCCTATGACTAGCTTCTGTTTAAACCTTAGAACCTCCTACAATGTGGTGAAATATCAATGAGGCATAAAAAAAACCTAATGCAATGCTCTTTTTCTGATCTACAATTTATCTTCTGAATGTCTTGAGTACTTACATTGGTGGGAAACTGCTTGTCTCAATTCTCCAAGACCTTCAGTACATGTATTGTACTCACCTATTTAGCCTCGTGTTTGAGAGTGCAAGCCAGCTGGCCCATTTAAATTGCATGTATCTTAGAAACCACAGCTCAATGCATTATCCGCCTCAAAGAATGTCAATGCTGCGGAATGTTGATTCATGTCATGAGAGCGTTATTTAGCTGCTGCTTCAAATTAAGTCCACCTCCAAACAGAAAACCCCACCAGTTCTTATTCTATAACTTTGAAATAATAGCCAAGTTTTCAAGGAGCATTTTTAGCATTTCTTAGTTTTGATTAGGAATTCCCTCTGTGATCGGCTCTCCGCGAGGGAGCGCCGGCGCAGCGCATAGGAGCAACGCGGCGCTCCCGCTGCGCTCCCACCCCCAGGCCGCGCGAAGTAGCGAGGGGGGGAGGGGGGCAGGACGCGATCTATCCTGTGTCCGCCCGCCACGCCACGCCACGCCACGCCTCCCCCCGCACCGCAGCAGCAGCAGCAGCAGCGCGCTCCACTCAGTCTCTCGTTGCCTTCCCTGCGGGCCGGACGCCGGACCGAGGCGAGCGCGACGTTGTGAGTGGGGCCACACCAGAGGGCCCCCGCCCCGCCCCGCCCCGCCCCGCCGACAGCCCACCTCGCGCAGACCTCGCGACCCCCAGTTCAGTTTGGGTGGTCAGCTCGGACGTCGCGCGACCCCCTTGTTCTCCGCTGCGCCCCGCGCCCCTCGGGGGCCGCCATGGTAGCTGGTGCCCCGTGCGCGCGCCCGCACCCGCGCCAGTGAGCCGCAGCGAGCAGACGACAGGGCAGGGCCAACCCGCCCCGCCCCGCCTCTCCCTCCCCAGCCCGGCCCGGCCCGGCCCGGCCCGGCCCGCGCCCCGCCAGCCCCGCCAGTCCTCCGCGACACCCGCAACAGCATGACGACGGAAGTGGCTCCCGGTGCCCCAGCCGCCCCGCCGTCGGGGGCCTCGGAGCTGAGGGAGAGCAGACCGCCTCAGCCGCAGCCGCACAAAGGTGAGCGAGAGCAACTTCGCGACGTGACGCTGAATTTGAGTTTGGTTGACGGCCAGGACGAAAACAGTTGGCCGAGAAAGAGAAAGACGCGAGCTGGGGTGGGGAGGGGGGAGGAGGTTGTGTATCTATCGACGATCTCCTTGGGAGGGGCGGAGAGGGAGGAAAAAGGGGGTAGGCTCAGGACGCAAGCCCTCGTCGCAGAGTGCCGGCCAAGAGGACGACAAGCCCTGCCCGGCCGGGGCGGTGGCCTCTGTTGAGGCGAGGGGGCTCGCGCCAGACCGGCCGCCTCGTGGGACCGGGTGAAGGACCGCGCGACGCGACGCGACGCGCCGGTGCCGAGGACACAACACCCGCACCCCGCGCGGCCAGAGCGCTCCTCGCACCTGAAAGCTCATCTTTTACCCTGTTTGCTTGACTTTGCCGTGTGTCTGAGGCCCGCCGCGCCGTGGAGGACGCCCGGGGTGACCCGGAAGGGGCCAGCCCGTCCCGTCCCGTCCAGTCCAGTCCAGACCCAGTCGTGACCAAGCCAAGCGAGGGTGAAGGGCCACCAGGGGCGGCCAGTCAGACAGGAGGGCGGTGGAGTGGAGTGGCGTGGAGTGGCGTGGCGGTGCGCGCCCACCCTTCTCTTCCCTTTCCCCGGCGCCGGGAGCGCCCCCCGCCCCCTGCCACCGCCCCGCCACCCCCCGCCACCCCCCTGCTCGCGCTGCTTGCGTTGGGGCCTCCGATCGATACGGCGCGGTGCGGGTTGTGTGGACCAGGGCCCCTCCGGGGGCAGAGCAGAGCAGGGCAGGGCAGCAGCGGAGCGGGAGCCTGCAGCGTCCCGCCCCGGCCCCGAGCCCCCACACCAGTGCATGTGCCCTCCCTCGCCCCCCCCCCCTCCCACCACCACGTGCCATAGAGCCAAAAGCAGCATTCACCCCCTGGTGAAACTGACCGCCGTAAAACACGATAGGGATGCGGTAACGCAAGGTACGGGGGCTGAGGGGGTGCTGTACTCCCCCTACCCTCGGCATCGCAGGCCAGGCGCGCGGGGCACGGCACGGCACGGCACGGACTCTGCCGCGCTGTCTGTGTTACACATGCCATATGCCGTGTGTGCAGTCGTATTCACTCAAAGCCGACCTCGATGATGGCGGAACGGGGAAAAAAAATGAAACGCTAAGTGAGATGTGCACGGGCGGGACGCGGAGGCGCTGCGAGACGAGGCGAGGCGAGGCTCACCTATGCATGCATGCTCTAGCCGCTATTGCATGCTTTGTCGGCGTCGGCGAGGGTTTGGCGCCCCCCGCCCGGCCCCGCCCGGCCCCGCACGGCACCACCACCGTGTCTGCTGTGAGGCGAGGTGGTTATCATTCCGACGTGCAGCTTGGCACTTCCCATGGGCCACATGTGTATCGACATGAAAGTGGCACCCGCTCCCCGGGGTGGGGTGGGACCTCGGGTCATGTGGGACATGACGAGCGCCCCGCCCCGCCCCGCCTCGCCCCGCCCCGCCTCGCCCCGCCCCGCCTCGCCCCGCCTCGCCCCGCCCCGGCGTGCGACCCTCTCTCCTCAGGGTGGCCACCCCTTCGCGGGGCCCTCGCCGGTGTTCCTCGAGGTCTTCCCCCGCGGGGTGCCCCCGCCGCCCCCTCCCACGCGCTCCACGCAACGCTGTTAAATATAGCGCAGTCACCCTAACGCGTCATGACGGCACGACACGGGAGTTCAGCGGGAGGGTCCGGTACTGTCCGGGAGCTGCCCCACCCTGCCCCGCCGGGGGTGCTACCCGCCTGACTCACTCACGGCTGCACCAGCTGGTCTGACGTCTATGAGACGGATGTGAAATGAGTACGGCTACTCGTCCGCCACGCTACCTGCCCTGCCACCCCCGATACCCGGTAGTTTCGATAACAACAAAACGAACGGCAAAATATTGATCGCGTGGCGTGGCAATATGCACAGGCAGGGTAGTGGGCGCCGGGCGGGGCGGGGCGGGGCGGGCGATGCCGAACTGAGCCGGGTACTATTCGGCGCGGGGCGCGCAGGGCAGGGGCATCAGGCAGGGTTAAACTATGCGGTGAGCGGCGCAGGGCAGGGCTGCAGGATGGGAATGGGATGGGAGCATACCACACTGCTTTGTCGCGTGCGGCGGGGCGACCGGGTGCAGTGACCTGCCCCGCCCCGCCCCGCCCCACCCCGCCCCTTCCTTCTAAGTCATGCCAAAAGCGCGCGCCCGCCCCGCCCCATCCGCCCCATGCCTGCCTCGCCTAATTAAATACGCTACAGTAAATCGATGCCGTGGCGTACCGCTTAGCCGGTATCACCTGCCCCGCCCCCCCGCCCCGCCCCGCCCCGCCCGGCGCGCCCGCACATGCATTACGAGGGGGCGTCCTGTCGCGTCTGGTCGGGGCGGGGTGCCCTTAGGCTGGAGTCCCCGAGTTCTGGGGGCGGGGTGGGGCGGGGCGGGGCGGGCACCGCGAGAACCGCGACGGACGACACTAGCTGCCGCCTCGAAACTGCGCCGGCGCGGTGCTGTTTGCTCTCGTACTGGTGTGAGAGAGCAGTCGACCGTGAACCTTGAGCTCGTTTCGACGCCGAATGAGACAATGTTTGGTACAGTGAGCGTCGGGCGCGAAAAGACGAGGCAAGGCCTATGATTGCATCACGGTTGTCTTCGTTTTCCCTGCCGGGCCGGGCCGGGTCGGGCCGGGCGTGCCAGCGGTGGGTAGGCTGTACTGCACACCAGAGGTGTAGGGCGGTTGCCTACCCGCAAGGCGCTCTCCGCATCCGGCACTCGCCTGAGCCTAAGCTGCGGCACGGCCTAGCTTTGGCTCTAAGAGCACATTGCCATCTGGAATACAGGACGGACACAATCTTGTATTGGCGGTGTGCTTGCAATTGACAGGCTGTTAAAGTGTCCTCTTCCTCGGCCTTCCCTTCAAATGGCCGCGATCAAGAAGCCTTTATCTCGAGATAGCGGAAATGGGATAGTGGATGCTATCTTAGATTATATCCGTCGATTTCGGCTCGAAACATAACCGACAATTAGTCCTTCATACCCCACTGCCCACTCACTTTGTAAATCTCAATTTTCGAGGTCATTGCATTGCAGGAAAGCCACGGATACACTCCTCCTTGTGGGGCGGGGCCGGCAGAGGTTTGAAAAGAATGACGCTACTGCACGGGGGACGGGTTAAAGCTCTCAGGTCTCAAAACGACGCTCATCCGTGTTGTGATTGCGGTGAAGTGGTAGGTGGGGGAGGTGGTACGCGAAACGACTCGAAGCACCCGTGCGCGGGGCGTGCCGGGCGTGCCGCGGCCGCGACACTAGGGGTGGGCCGGGGGCGGGGGCGCGGGGGCGGGGGCGGGGAGACCCGCGAACTTGACCGCTAAGTTTAAACGGGTGCGGGGCGTGGCGGGTGTGGCCGTTTGGACGCGGCGAGTAATTCGGTACCTCATGGCAAGCGTCCCCACGTCCCGCCCGGCCACGCCCCAAGCAGACCCTCAGCGCCCCGCCACGCCCACGGCGGGCTCATCTCCTGTCACCCGGGGCCGGGGCGCCGGTGCGGCGCGCTGCTCTCTGGCGGCGGGCACACGGTGCCGTGGGGTGGCGTGGCGTGGCGGTGCTCTGAGGTGCAATCAGGCGCCCAGGTGTGCACCACAGCGTCTGCAGAGGAGCTCTGCGAGGCGCCCGGGCACGGCCCGCCCCCGGCACTTCAGGCCATTGTCTCTCACCTCGCGGTGGTGCGGGACGGGACGGGACGGGACGGGGGACAATACGCCGCGAGCGGAGCGGAGGGGGCGGGGAGGGGGGGGGGCGGCGCAGCGGCGTCGAGTATTCTGGGACACCCTGTAGGTGTATGTGTATGCGCGCCGCCGGCCCGGCCGCGGCCGTGCTCATAGCCGTGGGAGTTGACGTAGTACAGGGCCGAGCCCAGCCTGGCGCGCGCCTACCACACGACTGTGTCCGAGGGAGATGACCGAGAGAGGCGCCATGGCTATGGCTAGGAGGAGGCGATAGGATCCGCGCCGCGCCTGGCGAAGACGCGCCTCGACGCCCACGCGCCGTGACCCCGCCGCGCCCCGCCACGCCCCGCCGCGCCCCGCCACGCCCCGCCACGCCCGGCTAGGTGCGTGTGAGCGCCGCGCCGCGCCGCGGACCGTACGAAGGACCGGGGAAATAAATGTGGGACAAATTGGTCGAAATTGGCCGCGCTCCGCACCCATTAGGGGACGGGGGCAGGGCAGCACAGCACCAGCACCTCTCTCCATCCACACCCAGACCACGGGGCGCGGCGCGGCGTGGCGTTGCGACCTTTTCCTCCCCACCCTCCTCCCCCTCCCTCTCTCCTCCTCCTGCTCCTCCTCCTCCTCCTCCTGGTTTCTGGATGCAAATAGGGAGCGCTGCGCTGCTAACGCTAGTGCCAGCCCTGCCCCGCCCGCGGCCCGGCCCGGGTCTGTTCGGCTGATTGCCTAGCTGTTCGCCCGCCTACTCGGAGACTATGGGGGGCTTAACGACCGTAACGCTCATGTACACCGAGCAGAACCGCTGCACGCTGCGCACGACAACAAAACTGTGTGTGTGTGTGTGTGTGTCCGCGCGCACTACTGCCCTCGCGTCCATGTACTTTTTCTATTTGCTGGCACACTCGCCGCTAGAAGTGTGTCCTCATCTTCCTGTCATGCTCCTCCCCTCTCCACCACCGCCCTCCTCTCCGTGCTCGAGTGCGCCAACGTGACGTCACTCCAACACACACACACTCACACACACACCGAGTAAATGCCCCCGGTCGGAGGGCTTTAGTCGGTTCGGGCGGGGCCCCTGTGTCGCTGGGGGGCCCCGTGGGGCCGGGCCGGGCCGCTGCCACACGTACACCGTACCGTACACGCCACTGGGGGGCAGGGCCGGTATGTACCCTCGTTGGCCGATGCTGCCGGTAGAGGCCGCGCCCAGCCCTGCGCCCTCACTGTAAAAAATACCGTCAATATAAACCGTACAAACCGGCATTGTACTTGAAATTAACAGTGAAACGCTGTACATTCAGCTCGTTGTGCCCTACAATGTACAATACATTTTAACAGTTTTCTATTGTGTTTAGAAATAACAGTTCGACACTGTTGTTAAATTGTGGTATTTTATAACAGTGCTGCCCTGCGCCCTTCGCCTGCACCCTCTGGGCAGTGCTGCCAGAAATGTAGGCAATAAAGCGCTCAAACACAGCGGAGTACAGTTGGCTGCATTTCCTCCTGCCTACTATGCGACTCCTTAGCATTGGTGCGCGCATGTTGCTTAGTAGGCAGGCGCTGATGCAGCCCGCTTCACCCCGCTGTGTTTAGGCGCTTTATTGCCTACTTTTCTGGCAGCACTGCCTCTGGGCCCAGCCCGGCGCCGCCCGGCCCGGCGCGGTGGTGCTCTTATTTTGGCGACGTGCCACGCCCCCTGGAGCTAGGCAGCCCCGCCCGGCCCGGCCCGGCCCGGCGCGCCGTGGTGGACAGTGCATGGTTCTGCTGCTGTTCTCATCCCGCGCCGTTCAATCCCTTCCCCACTCCTCTTACCCGCCTTCTTTTTCCACCGCGAGGATACGCCTCGCTGGCGACGCGTCCCTTTGGTCCAGCAGCCTCCCGCCCCCGCTCCCGCCCCCCGCCCCCGCCCCCGCCCCCGGCCCCGCTCCGCACAGACCTCCCGCTCTGGCCCCCGGGACGCTGGCTGTGCGGATCACTAAGTTGCGCAGTGCGCCACAGGCGTTGGGGCAGCATGGCGGGGGATGTCTTTTCGAGGGCCCATCTTTTACCTCTTTGTTTTGTCTCTGTCTCTCTCTCTCTCTCCCCTTCTCACTGCGGTGAGAAATAAGTTCTTTTCTTTTTTCATTCAACCCTCTCGCACCTCTAACTCTTCGCCGCAGGCCCTGCACTCTCTCTCTCTCTCTCTGAAGCACACGTGCACACGTGTGGTGCGGCCGGGGTGGGGCGGGGCGTGGTAAAGGGTTGTGGAGGGGAGGGAGTGTAAGGCGGGGTGGGGCGGCGAGGCGGCGGGGCGCGGCCGTACAGCGATTCTGCTGCGATCTGTCTCAGTGACGGCTTAGGGCGCGCGAGAGTGAGCGGGATAAAGACCTTTAGAAAAGGAGGGAGAGGCTGAGAGTGTGGGTTATCGATTGCTGCGAGGGATACCATGCTCCCGTGCACTGCAGACTGCTCCTCCAGCTCTGCGCTGCTCTGCGCCCAGCCTCGGCCCGCCGCGCCGCGCCCCGCCGGCAGCACCGCGCCCAAATCGTACACCAGATGAGTGGTTTGGAAGGGAAGTATCCGTCCGACAGCCCGCCCCGCCCCGCCCCGCCCCGCCCCGCCCCGGCCCGCCCCACCCTGCCGTACGTCGCATTTTCCTGGGCGGAGTGCCGCTGCTTCAGGCGCTGCTGCCCAGTGGGGCGTGTAACTAAGACACGGCGCGGGGGCGCGGGGTGGAGCGGGACGCCCTAGGACCCCCGCCGCCCCGCCCCGCCCCGCCGCGCTTCGGTTGACTGGCGTGTGTAAGTAACATCCATCAGACTGCATGGAAGCGCCCGCCCTGCCCGGCCCCGCCGCCTCGCCGCCCCGCCGCCCCGATGCCCCGTGGACCTTCTTAAAACTTACATGAAGGGGCACAGGCGGAATAGGGCGGGGCGGGGCGGGGCTGGTCGGCTCGGGTAGCAATGGCTCAGCCGCGCGGCGGCCACGGTGACCTCTGACCCTGATCATTCCCCAGGCTGCTTACGCTGAAGTGCACTTATTCGTTGTGCGGCGCGCTGTAAGTTGTGGTCTCGGCTCGGCTCGGCTCGGTGCAGTCCTAGAGGATGGCACACGAGAAAAGAAACAAGAAAGAAAAAATGATAGTAACGCTTGTTCTCTAACCTCTCACCCTGTATGTGTGCGCAGGTGCGGGGCGCGAGACGAGCTGCTCGTGCTAGCGCGGGCCCGCCGAGCCGCGCCGAGCCGAGCCGAGCCGAGACCAAGTCTGAGGAGCGCCCCGCCCCGCCCCGCCCCGCCCCGGTGGCGACCGTGGGCTAGCTGAGGGAGGGAGGCCTGGTCGCGCTGGGCGCCATGAAGAAGCAGAACGTCCGCACGCTCTCCCTCATCGTGTGCACTTTCACCTACCTGCTGATCGGCGCCGCCGTGTTCGACGCCCTCGAGTCCGAGACGGAGAAGCGGCGGCGCGACGTTCTCGACTATGTCGAGCGCAAGCTCATCCAGAAGTACTCCGTGTCGACCGATGACTTCAAGCTATTCGAGACCATCATCCTCAAGTCGGAGCCGCACAAGGCCGGGCAGCAGTGGAAGTTCGCGGGCGCCTTCTACTACGCCACCACCGTGCTCACCACCATCGGCTACGGCCACTCGACGCCGTCCACCGTGGCGGGCAAGCTGTTCACCATGTTCTACGCCATCATGGGCATCCCGCTGGGGCTCGTCATGTTCCAGAGCATCGGCGAGCGCCTCAACAAGTTCTCGTCGCACGTCATCAAGAAGGTGAAGCGCGTCATGAACTGCAAGGACACGGACGCGTCCGAGATCAACCTGATCTGCGTGGTGACGACGCTGTCGGGCCTGACGGTGGCGGGCGGCGCGGCCGCCTTCAGCCGCTACGAGGGCTGGACCTACTTCGACTCGGTCTACTACTGCTTCATCACCCTCACCACCATCGGCTTCGGCGACATGGTGGCGCTGCAGAAGGACAACGCGCTCGCCACCAAGCCCGAGTACGTGGCCTTCGCGCTCATCTTCATCCTGTTCGGCCTGGCCATCGTGGCCGCGTCGCTCAACCTGCTGGTGCTGCGCTTCGTGACGATGAACACGGAGGACGAGCGGCGGGACGAGGCCGAGGCGCTGCAGGCCATGCAGGGCGCCGTGCGCCTCGAGGGGGACGTCATCACGGCCAACGGCTCCATCATGAGCGGCCAGGGCGGCCACGGCGAGCACGTCGAGCACACGGAGCTGGTCGAGTGCGAGGACGACAACGCGTCCGTGTGCTCGCTGCCGTGCGGCTGCCTGGGGTCTGGCCGGCGGGACCCCGGGGCGCGCGCCCCGCCCAGCCCGCCGCCCTACCCGGGCCCGGGCCACGCGCGCCACCACCGGCCCTCGTACGCGCTGCACAACGCGGCCCAGTTGATGCCGCCGCTGCGGGGGCTCATGCCCCTGCTCCTGGAGCGGGACCGGCCCATGCGCGCACGCCGCCTCGCCAACGAGGTGGACTGGCCCGCCGTGCCCACCTACCGCAACTCCATCTAGAGCCCGCCGGGCGCCTCGGGGCTGCGCTGTACCGCCCGGCGGGTAGGCAACCCGCCCGCGTGTTCGCGCGCGGTACAGCATAGCTCCAAGGGGCTCCGGCTCCGACTGGCGAGGTTCGGCGCGGCGGCCATCCCTGTGGTGTTCTGTCGCAGGACTGCCGTTTAGTGCTTCTTTACATCTTTCCATTTGCTCGTTGGGTGCTAAACCGCGCTCATCGCGAGTGAGGGAGGTGGAACCTAGCCAGGAGATAATTTGAGTGAAATCACGTCTAGTCATCCTGCCTGTTGTACAATAAACAATCGATATATTTTAAGCAGGGAATTCCATCCGAGAAAAAAAAATGATTATAGAGCTTGGGCCACTTGTTGGCATTTTATTTACCGACAAAATTAGAAATTTATATCTTCCCTACTCGTACTGTATGCTCTGTATATAAGTTTAGATTACACTTTCCCTATTATTTTTAAGCCAAAGAACATGTGATAAACTTTCGGTATACCTTCATCTTGCCAAAGTTTTAAATAAGCTGTCCTAATAAGCTGAATTACCTTGGAACTTGCGTGCTATAATGCTCAATCTACTCTGTCAAATGATTCCATATTAAGCTAAGTGTACAAAAACTTGTGATGAACATGATCTGCTTTTCAAAACGCGCTCTACGTTAGGAGGATAAAAAGACATTTTTTTTTTGTTTCTTTGCGGGGCCTTTGCTAACTATGCGCGGCTGTGATCGTATTGTCTTGCCGGCGGATCGTTAAAGCGGAGCTCGCCCTGGAGATCCTATAGCATTACGTGCCGTAAAATGTTGACGCTCTCTGTGTGTAAAGCTTGACGGAGCCTCCCTCCCCTAGCCGTTGATGCAACCGACAGAGAGTCTTGCCTTCCCCCTCTCCCCAGCCCCCTTCAAGGCAAAGAGGAGGCGGGGGTGGAAGAAGCAGGAACGGACGGTTGCATAACGAGCCGAAGGGCAGGGCGCCCGGCCCGCGGGTCACCGGGCTTGATCGAGTTAGGGGCGGCGCAGCGGCGCACGGCGCATGCTCAGGGCGGGGCGGGCCAGGCGGGCTGCTTGCTTGCATTTGCATTTAGCGAGACTCGTCTCGAAAACAAAGTGATATCGTGGACACCAAAGCTTTTTTTATTGTGAACAATGTGTAACGTTTTGATCTATTGTTGTGTTGTATTTTTCTCCCTTGAACGGTGTTGAAAATAAGGTGGTGCTATTTAAATTTGACCAAAATTATCTTGCCTTAAAGACATAGAAAATATTATTGGTTCTAAGAGTGAAATTCGACTCGACCAAGCTAATGTTTAACTGCCGTCAGCTTTAAAAAAATTAAGTAAGTTGGAAAATCGGTTAAATGTTTATAGGCGATTTTTGCTAAGAAAGGAAAAAAAGAAAAACATTCTGCGCCACGACGGTGATAAGATTCTGTGATTCTGACTCTAACCAAGCTAATAAAAACTAATAAAAAAAACTTTCGCGCAAAGAGACTTTATATGCGGGTAAATAAATGCAAGGGAATCAATTGAATAAATAAATCGATATCAAATGGAAGCCAAAACTAACCTGTTTTCAAATTATAACTTTATTAATCCAAACTTTAAAAAAAATTCTGAACCTCATTCTTAACTTTGTATTTTTGACCAGATATGCTACGAGACTTTCGTCCGCGCGTTAATTCAAAATATACTATAGTTTAAATTTTAGCAGAACTTTAGCTAAACTGTAATCTTCTTGTGTCTCGAACCGAAAAGAGTTGATGACCTAAACATATCGATCTTATCTAAATAGCCAACCACCACCATTGCAGTATAGATAAGTAAATGCAGGAACAAGGCCGAAAGACGCCCGCTTGCCAGAACAGCAGCGACACTTGGCGATAAGGGCAAATCTGTGTGCACAGCAAATCTAAATGTTGCATAACATGACAATTTAAACTGGAAAACTAAAGTATGACAGTTCAAACCGTCAAACTCGAAAGTTCAACGCTTTAAACTGCAAAACTGAAGACTCAACAGTCAGAACAAAACCGCTGTACTCGTCAGTTTTGCATTTTAAACAGTCATGTAGTACAACACTTAGAACACTGTAGTACCGGGTGTTTCTTTGAATGCGTAACAGTGTTGCGGGATTGCATACTCTCCAGCGCTGCAGGGGCCATGGCGCCTTACGGGTGAATGGCGTAGGCAAACCCGCAACACTGTTACGCATTCAAAGAAACACCCGGTACAACAGCAGAGTGTGCCGACGTACGATGGTTTGCCTACTTCACTGTTACTCGAGGAATGTGACGTCTCATTCCTTGAATAACAGTGTCGCGCAACGTACAGTACGCATCTATCTAGAGAAAGTACTTTCGTTCCTTATTGCACTTTCAAAATGCGATTGTTCTTCGAGATACGAGGATTTCTCTATTTTCGACATTAGCGCGTATATCTGTTTCTTCCCGTACCTTTAGAGGTAATAATCGTTACTTCATAATAATGAATTTGTAATCCTTCCATATCTACATGCATAATTCACGTTAGGTAGTTTTATTACATATGCATTTTGTAATAACTGTAGAGCGCTGGTTTAGACTTCTCATCAGTCACGATACATGGTATTTAAAATAATTTTGAGTAGCATTTTGTTAGCCTATAAATTATCGGTGTTAGTCACTTTTAATGCATGGACGGACCTCTAGCCAAGATTCTCGCATTGCCAACTTTTAACTTTTGATATTATAAGTCTGTTTTTAGATTAAGTCTTTGTAAAACGTTAGACTCTAGTCTTTTAACAAACTATTTTTTTGATCTCATTTTGTAATCACTTTTGTAGCTCTCCTCTTCTTGACCAATATTTATATTAACCTCTTCCCTTCTACCAAATAAAGCAAAACTCTATTTCTTAAAATACCCTACATAAAAAAAGCTTTTGTTGACAATTGTTAATTCGTTGTGTGCCAAATGGTTAAATATGGCATGAATAAACGAAATCCTTACCTCCTACTAATATCTGAACCGTCTGATGATTTCGATTCCCTACCCCGATGACCACTGAATGGTCTGACCTCATGAGATAACACTGGACCCCCCGAGGCGTCTCTGCTCGTCCACCAGTAATCAAATAATTAAGGAAGTGGTGACGTTTATCAACTCGCTGAACAAAGTGAGGGTGGCCGGCGCGGCCCGGCCCGGGCGCGCCTGGGCGGCACGCTATCTCTCTGTCTCTCTCACTCCAACGCGGAGGGGAGGGGCAATGCGGCCGGGTCCCGCCCACGGAGTGAGTAGTCTCTCCGAATGATTTATATCACGGTAACACACCCAGCGACGGCGATGCAATACGTCCTAAGCGCTCTTACTTTTTTTCCCGGTAATCCTACTGAAACAATATTGGTCAATTGCCGCCCACAGTTGCGGTTAGGGTACCTAAGTGGCCGTGGGTGTGAACTGCCCCACTCCTTTGGGATGATGGCTTCAGCAGAAATCCACCTGCAGCAGCAAGTCAGGAGGTTAGGTCGGGCGGCATGGCAGTCCAAGGCAATAACGTGTCGTGACCAAAGTGAGATGGTGTCACTCAGTCACTGCCCTTCCCCCTCTCCAGTCCATGAGCGTGGTCTTCCGTCCTGGAGTAGTAGGTGGGTCTAGGGCTGCTGGTGGACTTGACGGGACGGGCCAGTTGTTGTGGCGCCGCCGAGCAAGGAACGGTCTCTGAGCCAGCCAGCGCGGCGCGGCTCCATGGCCTCCTCCTCTTCTCCCTCGTCCTTGCCCTCGTCCTCCACGGCCACCCTGACGATCGGCGACACACAGCGCATCCTGCAGCTATGGCGGCTCCGCCTCCTGGGTAAGCCCAAGTGGGTAGCGAAACGGTGATACCCTCGGTGTTACCTGCGTCAAATTCGCGGGGGTAACTGAGGGTAAACTGGAACTGGAGGTTACCCAAAGCCGGGATTCACCGTGAGTAATTTTTTGTAATGCAACACCAGGCACTCTAAAAAGCGCAGGTGTCCCTTCCGGTTCTGTCCCGGGTCTGTGAAAGACCCACTCACCCGCAGGTGATATTCATTCGGAAAATGGAATTTCCTGTGTTTAAAAGTGTTGCACGAGGTTAAGGTTCCCACAGTCCGGGCCTCTTTAACTGACGCTAGGGGTGCAAAGTAGCGTCTGGATCGTCGCCTTTGCTCGGTGCGGGGTGGGGCGGGGCGGGGCGGGGCGGGGCGCCGAGGGTTGAGACGCGGAACGTCCATTACACGCCTTGGCCGGCGGCGCGGCCGCCGCGCCCCACCCCGCCCGCTGCTGTGACTTACCCTCCAGTCCCTAGTCGCCCCGCACCAGCCCCGCCCCGCCCCTCGCGGGCCTCTCGAGGACCCGCCAGGGCCCCCGCGCCCCCCGCCCCGCACCCTGTTGCTCTGCGCGCGCACCTCCCCACCCCACGGCCCTCCTTCTCCACGGCGCGGTGGCCAGCGCGACTGTTCACCAATGGCTCTTAAGAATTCTAAGTCTGTTCGGCTCCCACCCGGACGAGCACCGATATAAGGGATCCAGGTCCTCCCTCCCGCCCCGCAGTAGCCCGTCCACTACTGGCGCCACCGGCGCCACGCTCTGACGTACTGATCTCAGGTCTCCGTGGTCGGGCACTCCATGTCCTCGAGCGGGGTGGCTACCGCTATCGTTATCTCGCTCAACAGAGGCCTTCGATATCGACAGATCGTGTCGGGCATAGCGGGCCGGGCCGGGCCGGGCCCCCTGAGCTGCCCTGCCGATTTGTTGACACAATCTCGGACCGTCGCCCTGCCCGGCCCCTGCCAGCCGCGGCCAACGTCAAGCCTGGCGCCATTCAGCTTCGATTCACTTTCAGACGAATGTGACGCGATATTCGAACGAACGTGTCACACGTTACACATTTAACGAGTGTGACGTCACACCCCTTGAATAACTTTGATGGAGCTGGGGCTGGGGCTGGAGAAGGGTGGCGGTGCGGTGGGCCGCTCGTGGGCTTCTTTGTGTTTGTTTTCCCTTTCTCCTCCGCTCTCTCCCCCGCACCCCACCCTCCTCTCTCACCCTTCGAGCCTCTCCCTTTGGGCCGTGAGGTTTTCCCGAGACCGTCACGCGGGGGCGCCACCTCGGCTGGGGCCCCGGCCCGGCCCGGCACGGCGGCGGCGTCCCCCACCGCGCGGAGTAGCGCCGCGGAGCGTAGCTTGGCGTCGCGACGCTCTGCCCTGAGGGACGACTCCCCTCCCAGCGTGGCGTCGCGACGGCACATGTACGCCGCCGGGCCGAGCCCCAGCCGCAACAGGCGCGGGGTGCGCAGGGCGGGGCGGGGCGGGGCGGGGCGTGGGGCCGTGCTGCTGGTCGTTCATGTGGGTCCTGAATGCAGCCCGTTTCGCAGCAATACCAATTCTTCGATGTGCCCATGCTGCCATGTTAAATCATATCCCCGCGCTCTGATTGAGGTCATTCGAAGACCGAAGTCAAGCATGTGGGTGAACGCCTGGATGGGACACGTTATTTTTTTCTCATATAAATATAGTTTTTCTTAATTCAATAAAACAGTACACACATTCTCCTCAAGGCACCATTATTTTGTCTCCCCACACGGAAATAATTTCGTAGTGACGTTTTCCTTAAAGCCGCTTTTGGAAGCAAATTAACGCGTTTCTCTTAAAGTAGTAGAGATCTATTCGTTAGAGGTGCAGGGCCGTGCGGCGGGATCTGCCGGATCATTTCGGATCCTTCTCCGGCCCGGACCGGTTCGCATGGCGCCGAAGGGGTCGAGATTGATCTGGGCTGGGCTGGGCTGGCGTGGACTCGGCAGGGCTCGGCTCGGCTCGGCTCGTCACACGTATCTGAGGACGCGGGCCAACTTGCGTGCACCATGAAAGGTGGGCAACCTGAGGAGGGAGGTGGGAGGCGGGGTGGGGCGGGGTGGGGCGGGGCGGGGCGCGCCACTGAGCGGGGTGCCGGAGCCAGCAGGGCGATGGCGATGACATCCAGGTCACCCGGGTCACCCAGCAGCTGTCACGAGTCGATTGGCGTGCCGGAAAATGTCACGAGCCGGAATAAAAAAAATAAATATCAAACACGGAGGTGAGGAGCCCCTGCAGGTGCGGGCGGGTGGGCGGGCTGGGCTGCTGCTCGCTGAGAGACGTCGAAGAAGTTCAGGAAGTCTGCGTGGGGAGAAGTCTTGAGCTTGGATTCTCGCGAGGCGATGCGGGCGACGCTCAAACAGAAGAAGACGCTGAAGGGGGACGATCGGCGCGCGCACCACGCTGCCCGGGGCCCCGCCGGCCCCGCCGGCCCCGCCCTCCACGACTCGTACGTGGCACTGCCTCCGGCCAAGGTCGCTTGCCTGCAGGGCGGGGCGGGGCGGGGCGGGGCGGGGCGGGGCGGGGCGGGGCGGAGCTAAGCGCGGGCGGAGCGCGGAGCCGCGCCGCGCCGAGCCGTCCCATCACGTGCAGTGAGCCCATATGGGGTGGGATGCCATGAGACGTCTAGGGATGGGGTTGTCAACCTCCGCCATAGGGAATATACGGTGCTGGGCTAGGGGCTGGGGCTGGAAAGAGATCTCTCCTTAATATGCATAAAATTGCGCGAGCAGGAGTAAACATGTTTACTCGTGCAGGTGCACGTGCATCGTGCACGATTATTTTTTTTTTTTTAAATAATAAAAGTTTTTAAAAGTCTTTGTTTCTTTTTTTAGGTGAGTGGCGACGAAAGTTGGTTCAAGAGGCTCAGCGCTGCTCTGGCTGTGGACGGAGGTAAGTGCAAAGTCTCTGACGGGAGCGCTCCGCTCCGCGGGTCGACGACAGGTGAGTGAGTGAGTAGTGCTTTGGTCCCCAGGGACGCGCCCGCCCGCAGCCGCTCCGCCCGCCTGCGGCCCAAACCCATCAGCGGACACGTTTCATCCCCATTTCGTAATGCACAATGACGTTGGGTCGGGCAGGTTATGGCCCAGCCCGGGCCAATGGTTATGACCGTGGCACCGCCCCGCCCCGCCCACCCCGCCCTGCTCGCTCACCCCACCCCACCCCGCCCCGCCCCGCTCGCGTGCCTGACCAAGCTTCTCTGCCGTACTCTTCGGTACGCACCGGCGCGGGGCAGGGCGTGGCGTGGCGGGGCGGCACGGGCTGCACCGCTCCTGGCGCGTAACTACCCGACATACCATGGGTCGGGCATCACTACACCCGGAAAAGCTTGTTCTTGGAACAAGAAAATGTACTTGAGACAAGAATATGCTCTTGCTGTCAGCAAGAACATTTACTCGTCTCAAGTAAATTTGCAGCATGACAAACCCAGTGGTGGAAGAATGGGCTATTCGGGGTGTATTGCCTGTCGGGTAGCTGAGGGTATACCGGCCGGTACGGGCGCGCCGCGCGGCTGCCGCCTGCCGCCCCCTAGCAGACAGGCGGCGCTGACCTGACCGCTCCCCCCCCCCCCCCGCCAGCCACGTCCACGCCCTGACCTGGGTCAACACCGGCCATCAATCGGTGACACAAAAAAACACTGGACTGACTCCACGCACTAGCATCGCCTGCACGTGCGCGCCGCGCCGCGCCCGAGCACCTCGCGGCCCGCTCCCCACCCCTGCAGTGCGCCGCCGCCGCCCCCAGCAGGGGCCCCGCGCCGCCCCGCGCCGCCCCGCGCCGCCCCGCCGCGGTGCTGGCGAGGCCCCCGCAGCCCCTACTCACTCGACGCCAGACCTCCGCCGGGGACGCGTCGCCCTCACCTCAGCACAGCCCCCGCGCAGCGCAGCGCCGCGCCGCCGGAGCGGAGGCTCCCGCCCTAGCCTCGCCCGCACCCCCAGAGGGCCCACCGCACTCCGCGCGCCAGCACCAGGTGAGCCCCTCGCCGCCCCGCCCCGCTCCTCTACCTGCTCCGACCTGATGACCATGACGTTCTAGCGGGTAGCGCCGCCGCGCTGTCGGCCGCCGTCGACACCCGCGCCGCGCCATGCCGCGGGGAAGGGCTAGAAAAATAAGTGTCGCGATGGAGTGGAGTCCGTGGCGTGGGGGTTCGCGGTCTGATAGTGTACGGCGTGGTGCCGGTCTTCTTTTGTTGTCCCGCTGCTTTTCTTCTCGTTTGAATGGTGTCCCGTCCCTTCCCGCCCCCGCGCGCGCTGGCCAGGAGGCCGGGCCCGGCCGCGGGCACGCCACGGCACGACCCGGCGCGTCTATTATGCACAGGGTATCGATTGGATAACGGACGTAACGCGCACCTGCTGCCCGGCCCGGCCACGGCGATGCATCGTCCCCGGGGTCCGGCCCGGCGCCGGAACTAGAACCGGAATCAAGCGCTGGCGGGAAAATCAAACGCACTCGCTGTCAAGGTTGCAGCCCTTGACCGTGATACGGATGGGGTGCGTGGGGATCACCCGGGGAGTCGTGAACGCTCGTCGCTCGCTGTTCTGGTCGGTCGGGCTGGCCTCGCAGCGCAGCGCAGCGCAAGCTCTCAGAGCGCCGGGTAGGTAGGCAACGCCATGCCTGTGTGAACTGCGGGAATGCCTACCCTGAGTCTCGCAGGCGCCGAGGCGAGCGCGCCGAGCTCCCGCGTTTCGCGTACTTTCTAGATCATATCTAGATCCTCGTAGTGGTTTCGCTCAATGTGAGGGACTCGTATAGGTGCCCCTCGAGGTCCTGCTGCCGTTACACGACTCACTGCCCCACTGGCCGTGGTTTATGAAAGTCGCGGAGGTGGAGAAGAGAGCGCACTTTAGCACTGAGACATCACTGTAGCAGTAGCAATGGTAAATTCTCTCCGTAAACTAGGGCAATGTCAGTACTGTAAGCTACGGCGAGGCAGGGTCCATCTGGCGCATCACTGTAACTCACAGTGTGACATCACCGTAGCTTACGGTGTAGATTCACCTGAAGCTACAGTGCTCCAGGACGCTCGCAGTGCCCGGCGGATCCGCGCCTGCAGCCGGAGATACTCCTGGAGCTGGTGCGCGAAGCGAGCCGAGGCGCCCCCGTTTCCGCCGCCCGCTATGGGTTTCCCCTCGCGATTTCTTTCCCGCGTTGTTGTCTGCCGCTGACGGGGGGGGGGGGGGGGGTCGAGGGGGCTCCCGGTGGCCGGGGGGGGGGGGGGCACAACATGCAAGCGGACAGCGTCTTCTCACGCTCTCATTACTTGCCCTGGGCGTCCACAAAAACGCCCCTTCGCCCTCCCCTCCGCCAAGCACAAATAACAAAATAGTAATAAAAATGTGCATAGCTCTGGTTATGAGTCTAGCTCAGCGCTCCCCCCGCCCCCGTGCACCTCCCGACAGCCGGTGCCTAAACACTTGGGAAATTAATGAGGCCGTGATGGAAGGTCCCGTGTCACAGGTCCTCGGTCAAGTTCACGGGAACGGCATCGTTCTGCCCCCCCCCCCCCTCCCGCCTGGTGCTGCTCACCCCACCCCACAGCTGCCTCGCTCGCGCCAGGGGCGTCTGCAACTCGGAGAGGGTCGCGTCCATGTTGGCCGTGTTGTGATGGCCCTTCTCCAACCCTACGTGACGGCCCGGCCCGGGTCATCAGCCCCCCGCCCACCCTCCGCCGTTCAAATCCGTCTAATTAGCCTCGTCGCCAGCCCGAGCCGAGGGACCGCGTGTAATCGTCGCGGGCATCCCCTCGCCCCTCCCTCCCCTCAACCAGATAGAGTCCAACCCTTTCCTGCAGGGTGATTCCGAACAGCGTTTAGTAGTGTCCTCTCTCTTGCACCTTATGGCCGTACCCCATGAGTGCGACAAGGACAGAGAGACGAAACCACTGTGCGGAATCAGCCTACTGGCGCAGACCACGCCGCGCCCCTCGTGAAGGTCTCTTGGTGGCGCGGGGGCGCGATGCGCGGGAAGGCGAGGAGAGGACAGCACGCCGATCGAAAGAAACAACCCCTCGTGTGCCCGCCCCGCCCCGCCCCGCCCCGCCCCGCGCACCCCACCCCGCCCCTCCCCGCCCCGCCCCGCCCCGCCCCGCCCGCCCCGCCCCACCGCCCCGCCCCGCCCCGCCCCGCCGCACCCCGCCGCACCCCGCCGCACCCCGCCGCACCCCGCCACGCCACCGCCTTCCTGGTGTCCCCTTCCGCGCCCGCTAGATAACGATAACATCACAACGATAATGACCATACCGTGCGACGACATTTACTTTTTTACGAGCTCACGTTTTATTTTTGGTCATCGCTGGGCCTCGGCGCGGCTCCTCGGGCGCTGCGCTGTATATGGCCGAGGTAGAGGATTGTGACATGGAGGCCGACCCCCGGCCGGCGAGCGGCCAGCCCCGGCCGGGGGCGGGCATACACGGGGGCAGACCCGGGGGCGGCACCGTGGGCAAGCGGGGGGCGGCGCGGCGCGGGGGCAGGGCAGCGACCCGTCTACTGCTAAATCAATATCGCACACACACATAGACAAACAAACAAACATACTTCGGATCCCAACGTGCCCTACCGGAAAATCGCCGTGATATACGTTTGCTGGTAATTTTAGGAAAATAAAAATTCGCTGACCGTACTGCGTTGTGTAATGAGGTGTTCATTGCGCCTAAAATAGCCCCGCCCACCCCGCCGGTCCGTTGAACCCACGAGGCCGTGGCGGGGCGGGGCGGGGCGGCGATCAATTGGCTATGCGTTGACGTTCGGGAGGACCGGACACGGGTGGCCGGTGGCCGCTAGCCAGGACACCCACCGCGCCCCGCCCCGCCGGGGAGTATAAGAAAAGCGGGAGTCGATCAGAGCCATCAACAATAACAATTCTCCAGGGCGCGGTCCGGGCCGGGTTGGACGGCAGGGGCAGGGGCAGCGGGGCGGGGCGGGGCGGGGCGGGGCGGGGCGGGGGCGCCTGTCGAACGTGTTGCCCTGTATTGGCTTGGCGGCGTGACGTCTCACGCGAGACGCCCGGCGGAGCACCGCCGCCGCGCCGCGCGGCTCCGCCCGACCTCACTTCTTGTCCTCCACGCCGTGTGTTGTGTCGGGCTGCGCGCGCGGGCTAAATGGAAAGCTGTCAGAAAGTCCCCCGGCCCGCCAAGGACACGCGCTACCTACCCGCCTGCCTGCCTGCCTGCCTGCCTGCGGGCCACAGGTGAAACGGGACACGTTTCGCCACGTAAACGGTGCGCGGCGTAGTGGAAGTCACCGCGGTGAAGAAATCTGTCCCTTATCCCTTCAACAATGGTATTCAAGGAATGTGACGTCAGATGCGTCAAAACGTGACACTATATTCCAACGATCGTGGAACGATTCACATTCAAGATCTCGCGTACTCTGCCTGTTTCGCAGTGCAGTGCAGGCCGTGTGTCCTCGGCCTGCGTCTCTTCCGCCCCCCCCGCCCCGCCCCGCCCCGCCGCGTCGTCCTCCAGGAAGCCCCCTCTCACAAAGGAAACGGGTGAGTGGGAAACAGGGCAAGGAAGTTGTTAGAGGGGGTGAAACAGGGGGCGAATCGGGCGGTGGGGCGAGGGCAGCACTGATTTTTGTTGTGGGTTCGGTGGATGATGAGTCCCGCCAGGAAAACGACGCATTGGGGGCGCGGGGGCTCGGGGGTGGGCCGTGCGGCAGGGGCGAAAGGGGCTGCGGGGGCTTCTGGCGTGCCTCGCGCCTCCAGCCCCGCCCGGGCCCATGGCGTGCCTATGGCCGGGGTGGGCCTCCTCCATAACCATCCCGACAACCCCTTTTCCTTCCGCCCCCCACAGCCCTCCGTGCTTCCTTTATTCCACAACACGACCGCAGCGCAGGGGCGGGGCGGGGCGGGGCGGGGCGGGGCGGGGCGGGGCGCTGCGAGGCGAGGCGTTTGGCGCTGCCGGCGCGGCGCGGCGTGTGAATGTCCTGCCCTGGCCGCCTCCCACCACGCCCAGCGCCACGCCGCGCCGTGCTGAGCGCCTAAACAGGTTCATCACTGAGTGATCTGTCCAGAAGCGCCCTCGCCCTCTCCTCGCCTCTCCTCGCCAGGGCCGCATGACATCGCTGCGCGGGACGGAGCGAGTGGCACGCCGAGCCAAGCCGGGCCGGGATCTCTTCCCTCGCGGCAAACGCGATGACAAGTCTCCGCTCCGTCACGAGCGCAGCTTGTGGAGGGGTGCGGCCCTGCCCGGCCCGGCCCGGCCCCGGCAGCCGCCTCTTGAGCCGCCCCCGCGCCGCCCCCGCCCTCTACTGCTTACAGCAGGCCCCGGCACCAACCCCACCTCCATCCTAACGTAGCAATGCATGTTTACCGATCGATGTTTACGACGCACCGCTGGCCGGGGCGGGCCGGGGCGGGGCGGGGCGGGCCGAGCAGACACCCTGGCCCCGCCGGGCCGGCCCGGTCGGCCGGCCGGCAGCCACCCCTGCGGCTCCGGGTCCGCTCAGCTCAGCAGCCACCAGACTGTGCTTCCTGCACAGGCGATGCGCCAGCGCCAATTGCCCGCCGCTCAATGAGGCCAATCATCGTGTGCCTGCGGCCGGGCCGGAGGGAGGGTGCGGCGCGGCGTGCTGCAGGCGCACCCGGCCGTGCCGTGCCGAGCACTGGGCTCTCCTGGCCACTGCACATCAGATTGCCAGGATTGTCAGATTGCTGGTGGAGGGATAGATCTTTTGTGACATAAAATGCTTGCATCAATATCTCTATATATGTAGGCAAATAGCATGGATTCCTATGTACCGGGTGTTTCAGAGAAAACGCATGAGCGTGCGGGTTTGCCTACTCGCTCTCGCTCTGCCCGTAAGGCGCCATACCGGCTTGGGTGGGCAAACCCGCCCGCACCTGCGTCTTTCTGAAACACCCGGCACATCCCATGAAGATTGCTGAAAATTTCCGTAGATTGCGAGGGAGTCTGTACGCCGGATGGCCCCCAGGGTTGAGGCTTGAGTCAAGGCGGCAGGCAGGGCAGGGCTAGCAGAGCCCCTCGTGCGGTGAATGCGGGGTGATTCCGAACAGCGTTTAGTAGTGTCCTCTCTCTTCCTCCTAATGGCCGTGCCACGTGAGTGCGACAAGGACAGAGAGAGAAAAAAACACTATGGGGAATCACCCTACTGGCCCGCGGTCGGGGCGTGCAGCGGCGTGCAGGTGCCCCCCGGGCTGCACAACAGCCAAGCGCCGGGCCGGCCCGGGTCGGCCTCACTCACGCCAGCAGCAGTACGGCTTCTCCGACGGCCTCGCAGAGCAGAACCGGCACTCCAAAGCTACTTACGCATTGCCCCTCCCCCTCCCCATTCCCAGTCAGACACTCGGATCGTATTCATTTCGCCATGTTCAGCCACGACAGCAGATCAGGCCTGTCCCGCCGGCCGATACGCCTGGGCTGGGCGGTGATTAGTTGCGCTCTGGGCTCCGCTGCTCCAACCCGACCAGCGCGCCTGTGAGGTAGGCAGACCCGCCGAACTCGCGCGTCCAACGGGTCGGCCTACCTACCAGGCGCTCCCAGTCCGCGTCCTCGTACCGGGCGTTTCATAAAAGACGCAGGTGCGGGCGGGTTTGCCTACCCGATCTCCGCGTAAGGCGCGATAGCCCCTTGGGTAGGCGCAAACCCGCCCGCACCTGTGTCTTTTATGAAACGCCCGGTACACTCATCATCTAAAATGACCTGTGGTTTTCCCGGTTTTCCGAAGCCGAAATGTGACGCGTGCGACTGTTTCCCGCGCCCGCACTTCCGGCGACGTCTTTCCGCTCGATGGAGCACGCCGCCCACTCTAGGACGGCGCCGCGCCGCGGACCCGCGCCAGCAGAACTCTCGCCTCGCGCGTGCAAACTCGGCCGCGCCCTTCCGTGCCGCTCCTGAGCTCCCCGTCGGTGAGGCGGGGCCGGGCCTGGGGCCGGGGCCGGGGCCGCCGGGCCCTCGAGTAAAGAGCACCCTCCTGAATTAGAAACTCATGGCCAGGAAAGCTCCCGGGCGGGCAAACTTTGCCGGCATGGCATGTGTTTGCTGCCCATTAAGGGCGATAAATTTGCCGGTAAGTGAATGCGTTGCCGCGACCCGCGACCCGCGACCCGGTTGACCTCTTTGAAAAGGCTTTAATGTCCAGACGTCATGTCAGGGGGCGGACCCGGGCCGAGGCTCTCAGAGTATTGCGTCGCACCCGCCACTCACTCACTCCCTCATTCACTCACACATGCCACACACGAGCACGCCCACACACACAGATGCCTCGTTGATAAGTCCGGCACTCCCAGGTGAAGGTACACCAGGACCCCCGCGCCTGTCTCGCCCTCGCCACGTGACCTTGGCCGCTCCCGCCCCGCCCCGCCTCACTCTTCCCGACCTGCGCTCCGCTGGCGCCCCCTAATGATCGCTGCTGTGAAACTCATGCTATGTTTGTCTGTCTCTCTCTCCTCTTGCTAAACAACAAACTCTAAACCGTAAAGCACTCGGGCTAAATAACCCGCCTCAACGAGACGGGCTGCTGGCATGGCGGGCCCGCGCCGCGCCCCCGGCTCCGGCCCCGCCCGCCCCCGGCCTGGGCCGCCCCAGACCCGCTAGTTAAACGCGGACCCACCCCGCAGTGGCGCCCCTAACTAAATGATCGCACCTGAATAAAGTAGTCGAGCGGGTAGCTCAGCAGCGCGTACAGCCCAGCGCCAGCGGCAGCGGCACCATGCAGCCCGCCGTCAACGGCGCCGGCGCCGGCACCGGCGAGCATCGCGTCGCGGCGGTCCTGTCCACCGCGTCCGAGGCCGCGGCGAGGAGCGCCAGTGGCGGGCAGCGGCCAGCCGAACTGAAACTCGCTGCGGACGCGACCAGAAGCACAGCGGCGCCTCTTGTCAACGGCGCCCAGCGGGCCCTGGCCGATGGGCCTCTGAAGGCCTTTGACACGGTGCCGTTCATGGCGAAGACGGTGTACGTCAACGGCGAGCAGCGCGCCTCGGCCGGCAGTGCCCCGGCGCCCGGCCCGTTTGGGCGCGGGGGCGGGGTGGCCTCGGCGCACCAGGTCGCCGACTACAATGGACACAACGGCCGAGGCCTGTCGGTAAGGACGTCGCGTCAAAGCAGTTACGGATCGCCAAGGTCGATCGGGCTGCCGCCGGTGGCGTTCAGCAGGTCGCCGATCAGGACCTTCTCGATTCGTCACCGGGCTGTCAGCTGTTTAGCCGCGGCTGGCCAGAGAGCGATCGTTAGTTGTACTTAGCAGATCAGCTTCAGAGAAAAGCGTGAGGGGACTCAACGCACAGGCAGGTTCCGCCCTCCGACAAGTGCTAGTTTAGCAGGAAGGGGTTGATGGGAGGGGGTGGGTGGACGGAAAGGGAAAGTGAGCGCGGGGGTTGGGGTGGGGGTCAGGGGGTGGAGGTGTATCCTCAGACCTGACCTCGAGGAGTCCCCTTCGCTGTGAGACAGCAGTCAAAATATGGAATAGATTTTTATTCGCGGTGGCAGGGGAACGGCGGAGGGTGGGCCCCGCTCCGGGCCGCGGCCCCGCGTGGTGGGGGAAAAGAAGGAGGGGGCCGGTGGGGGCGCTGGGGGCAGAGGATGTAACGGAATGGTACGACGGCCTACAAACCCCTGCCGCCGCCGCCGCTGCCGCCGGGGCCCGGCCCGGGCCGAGGCCTCCGCTCCCGCCACCTCACCGCCATGTCCCCTCGCTGTTCCCGCTCCGCGTCCCCACGCTCGCTGGCGATTCGGTCACACGAGGATCACCGCCCGTAATCCAATCTCATTTTAAGTCGAGGTGGGTGGTAGAGGGCGCGCTGCGTCCCGTCCGAAGCGCTCGCCGTCAGTGTGTGTTTCTATTGCAGGGCACTGGCACTGCTGCGGACAGCGCCCAGCAGCAGCAGCAGCAGCAGCGACTGTTAGTCAAGCAGCCCTCGCCGCCATATACCCCAGGCCCCAGCTCCACCCCCGGCCTAGCCTCCGGCCCCGCCCCCGGCCCCGGCCCCGGCCCCGCCGGCTACCAGCAGCAGCAGGCACCTCGTTACCAGAACCAAACCAACAGCTACCAGCAGCAGCAGCAGCAGCAGCAGCAGCAGGTCGAGTACAGCGGTCAGCAGTACCAGCGGCCGCGGCCGCAGCAGGGACCCCCGCCGTCACCGCCGCCCAACTCCAGCCATCTCAACTCTCAGCAGCAGCCGCGCACACCGCCCCAGGGGTACCCGCCACAGCAGGCGCCCTCTCCGCAGGGCTTCTACCAGCGGCCGAACCCGCAGTCGCAGCCACAGCAGCCCGCGTACCAGCAGCAGCCGGGCCCAGGCCAGCCGCGGCCGGCGCCTCCACCCGCGAGGCCAGCGCAGCCCCAGTACCCGCAGCCGCAGGAGTCGCCGCCGCCGCCCCCGCAGCACCGGCCAGCGCAGAGGCAGCGGCCGCCGCCGTTGACGCAGCTCCAGCAGATCAACTTCCAGTCCCTGCAGAGCCCGCCGGCCAGCCCCGGCCCCGCCCCGCCCAGCCGGCCGCCGTCCTCGCTCGGTGAGACACCGGCGGGAGCAGGCAGGGCGCCCACCGCGCCCACCCCAACTCGCTCGCAGTCGTTCCTGCTCGGCACTCCGCCGGCCTCCCCGCCGGCGAGGTCTCCCCCACCGGGGCCGTTCCACAGAGCAGTCACGTTCTCCGAGCAGCAGCAGCAGCCACCGCCGCTACAGCCGCCCCTGCAGCCCGCGCTCGGCTGGGCGCGCGTCCGCAGCAAGCTCGTCACACACGACATGGACGGCAGCGGGCAGCAAGGCGGTCCACAAGGTCCACCGCAGGGCGCTCCGCAGGGCATGCCGCCCAGGATGCCGATGTACGCGGCGCCGCGCCCTGGAGGGCCGCCAGGACCGCAGGCGATGCAGCAGGGCTACCCCGGCCAGCAGAGTCCCGCCCAGTTCCAGGGCATGAAGCAGCCTCCCCCGCAGTTCCAAGGGCCTCGGCCCGACCTCACGAATCGCATGCCGCCGCCAGGAGGCCCTGGAGGCCCTGGAGGCCCTGGAGGCCCTGGAGGCCCGGGCGGTCCTCCGCAGGGCCCAGCACAAGGCCCGCCGCAGGGCTACCCCCCGCAGGGTATGCGCCCGCAGATGCCCATGCAGCGGCCGCCCTTCCGACCGCCACCCTCCGCCGACGGCGGTGAGCCTCGGATGCCGCGGCCCTTCGAGCGCTCCGACAGCGTCCTGCGAGGCGACCCCCGCATGATGATGCGCGGCCCGCCCCCCGGTCCCGGGGGCGGCCCCGGCGGTGGCCCCGGGGGCGGACCGGGCGGCGGCGGCTTCCAGGGCATGAAGATGAACGAGAGGAAGAGCATGGACGACGACGATGACGTGGTGACGGTGCAGCGTGGCCCGGCCTACCCTAGCAGAGTGGGCGCTCCAGCCGCCCAGGGCCCGGGCCCCGGACAGCAGCCGCAGCCGCAGCAGCAGCAGCAGCCAGGCATGGGCAGAGGGCAGCCCCTACGCAACGGCGCCCCCCCGGCCCCGGGCACGCCGGGGGCGTCCGGGGAGGGCTCCCCGATCGGCGGTCTGTCCCGGCCGCCCAGCGCGGGTGGCTCCGGCGGCATGGACCCCTCGCTCGCCACCAAGCCTCCCCCGGGTCCTCCCCGTCAGCAGCCGCTCCCGGCCCGGTCCTCCTTCGACGAGGACAGGGACAGGCCTCCATCTGCCTCCGGACGGCCGGGCGCGCTGCCGGGCCAGCCCGTCAACAACCAGTTCAACAGCCAGCCCAACGGGCAGCGGGCCGGGGCGCTCGGCGGCATGCCGCCCAACATGCCCCTCAACACCACCTTCACCAAGGAGTCCAGCGAGCGGCTAGTCGGGGCGGGGGCGGCGGCGGCGCCGGGGGCGGGGCAGGTCGTCGGGCACAAGGTGGACGACCGGCGGGAGCCCGCCCCGAGGCCCGGACAGGACAGTGGCGCGGACAGGAGGCCGGAGCTGGCGGAGGCCAGGCCCCCGCAGCCCGCGCAGCCCGCGCCGCCCCAGAAGATGGTCTCCGAGAGGTCCTTCGACAGGACGAAAGTGTTGGCGGACGTCAGGGAGAGGCCGCCCAGCGCAGGCGGCGACAGAAACGGAGCCCTCACCAACGGCATCTCCAGTAAAATCGTGGAGCGAAGTCCTAGCCAACACGCCACAAGCAACGCGACAAAACACACAGGTACAGTAAAACGCTCGCAGCGCAGCTCCACTCCACGCCGCCGCGCAGGCGCAGGTGAGTGGGCAGAACTCTGTACTGTCACTGTGACAGTGTCACATAGTGTCCAGCAGGGTGCAAGGTAGGACCAACGCGTCAGCCATGTCGGCCAGATGCAGAGAGCGTCTCTCAAAGTGACAATAATTCTCACCTCCTGGCTTTGTGTTTCAGACGGCGACCATGATAGCGGAGTGGATGAATCGACTCAAGGAAAGGTAAGACTTTGGTCCCGTATGATCATATTACGTTTCATGCGCACACACTTATGGATTGCCAGTGCATCCAATTCCACATGGAAACTGGAATATTCTTTCGGGTGGAGGAGAGCCCGGCTTCACAATTCACTTTCACCAGGACTCGACCCCGAACGGCGCGATGGCACCGGCCAGGCTGCCCATCAAGCCCAGGGACCGCGGGCGGCCCCGGGAGACCCGCGGCCCGCGCGACCCGAGCGCGCCGCCGGCCACGGGCGGTGACATCTCGCCTCTCAAGTCGCCACTCAAGTCTCCGAGGTCCGCGTCGCAGTCCGTGCCCAGGACACCGGACGGAGCGCAGAAGAGTAAGTCCTGCCCGGGGCAGGCGACGCGACGCGACGCACGCGTGTCAAAAGACCTTCTAGATTGATTTTCTTTTCTTTTCTTTTTTTCTTGCTCAGAACTGCCGATGAACAAGATCCAGGTTGGCGCGGCGCCATCTCCCAACCTGAAGACGGTCCGCTCCAAGATCGGCTCCCTGCAGAACGCGGCTTACAAGCCGGGCGGCGGCCGCGTGAAGATCGAGAGCCGCAAGCTGGAGTGGAAGGCCGCGCCCAAGATCGAGGCGCTCAACGACAAGTACGTGCCGAGCGGCGGCGACAAGAAGGTGAGTGCGGCGCAGGGCGGGGCACCGTCACTGGCACCGTCACGGGCGTGTTTTCACACTTGACTTTTCGCTCTAGATCGAACAGAAAAAGCTGGTCTGGAACGCCAAGTCGAAGATCGGCTCGCTGGAGAACACAACTCACAAGCCGGGCGGGGGCGACAAGAAGATCGAGTCCGTCAAACTGGACTTCAAGGAGAAGGCCAAGCCCAAGATCGGATCCAAGGATAATATGACGCATAAGCCCGGCGGGGGGAAGGTCAAGGTAAGGGAATCGACAAAGCTGAGAGGATGTTGTGTGGTACTCGAACGGCGAACATGTTCCTATGTGTCTAAATAACAAAGTAGATAGAATGTATTTAACAATCAAGTATTTGAATTCAATTTCATTCATTCATCATTATTTCTTTTTTGAAACGCATGTCATTTTTGTAATTACTCTGCCGTCGTAGTTGTTTTTTTTAATTCTTCATGTATCGTGAAAGTCTCACTTCATTTTCCTCCATGCTCAGCCAGAGAAGAGTTTGTAACGCAGAGGGTTTGGGGTACTGGTATTCGAGATCATTGTGGGGAGTGGCAGTAATTCAATAACATTACGTCGTGTCACTTTGGCACTTCGCGTCTTTCTGCCGTACCCCGCACTGATCTCAGAGTTCGTGATGCTTGCATACAGGATGTCGAGGCGTAGGACCTGTGCGCGCGCGGACTCGCCCCGCCGCCACGCCCCGCCACGCCACGCCTAAGCCCGCCGCCTCACCACGCCAGCCCTGCAAGGCGAACCGCGACGAGGAAAATTCACCGTCAAGTCAACCAGTGTTCTTATGGATCCTTAAAGCTTCATTAATTATTTTTACCCCAGGCGTCATGATATATATAGATATTTTTTAAACCGCTATGTTATATAGAATGTGAATTCTCAACTTACACAGGATCGACGCAGCTGTCCGTATAGGCCTACGTTAACAGATTGCTCTTTTTAACGCTTAAAATTTTAAAGATTTGGTTAAGTAACGGATGTACTTCCGTGGCTTTTAAAATCGAACTGTATTAAAGTCAAACACAAGAGGGGCACAGGGAAGTCCCTCTCACCATAACTCTCACCGCCCACAAATTACGAAAGTACAAGGCACGCCCCTATCGCCCTAATCCACCCCCAACCCCGTGGGTCTAAGCAGCATGTTTTGCCACGTAAAGGGCGTCCCAAGGGTTTCTAACGCCCCTGTACTCTGCTAAAAAGAAGATGTGCATTTTCTGTATTTTTGTAACTTTGCTTTAAAATTTAGCTGATAGAGGTCTAGGTAAAGCCCGTATGTATGGTTTTCGGCGGAATTAAAAATCCGAAGGAGCACCTTGTATGGTACATGAAAACTTGTAGATATAGAGTTCCAGTGCTGCATGTATCTGACACATCTCGGGCGCCTACCTTGGTGGCTAAACTGTCCCACTCGCAGTCGGACGGGCTGGTCGGCCTACGGCCCCGAGCGGGCAGGTAGCCAGCCCCACACCTGCATGCGGTACAGTATGACCGCCAAAGTGGCTATGGTGTTCATAAGCCACCTGGTGAATCGTCGTGAACTAGCGAGCTGTCTTTCCATAGCGTATAGATTTTAAACAAACAGTATGACGGTGTGAAACAGCAGCGGAAGTGTTTCTCAAAGAAACAAATGGATAATTGGTTCGTTATCAATAAATTTTGTCGTAACTTATTTACTAACACATGCATCGCGTCTCTTATTTTTCTTGCGTGAAATAATTGTTGACCTGAACATGAAAATTACAAAAGCATCAATAGACACGATATCTGATAAGGTAAGTCGTCTTCTTCCACAGCATAATAGAACTAAATTAAACCACCCGTTTTAACAGACTGAACCCCTCATTAGATGTAAGGTCATCTAAACCGCACCGGTATTTCCGCTACGTGCACATAATAGAGAAATAACGTTCACGTCAAACTCGACTCTTAACTCATAAGAAAAGTGTAATCTGTCGTGTGTATGCACTGGAGTTTCGCATGTACACGGGCTTGCGCCCAACTTTAACAGAGTACTGATGAACCACTTTACAGGGCTTTGGTTTTCTGGACATTGCTTCGGCCTCGGGCAGACCGACCTCTAGTGTATAAATCACTCTCCTTCACGGCGTGTGTACATACACCTGCCTCCCCCCCCCCCCCCTCTCTCTCTCTCTCTCTCTCTCTCTCTCTCTCTCTCTCTCTCTCTCTCTCTCTCTCTCTCTCTCTCTCTCCTCCCTGCAGCGTCGACATCCGAGTCTCCCTTTCTCTCCTGTCTTGCACAGCAGCGCTAGAGGACCTCAACAACGGCACCACTAACCCGAGGGTCTCGGCATCCGGGCCGGCCCACGCCTTGCCGTGTACATACATTCTGCCTTTGACCCAGTGTTGACTAGGAAGTGGACGGAATCTTCCCGCAACACGAAACAGGTAGCGGGCTGCATCGGCGCGTGCGCGGGCGAATGTGCACAAGTTGCCGAGTGGGCAGGCGCGGATGCGGCCCGCTCCACTTGTGGTGGCGAACACACTGCACTAACCGTCCTTGTCGCCTGGAGCCCCGTCTGTCTGTCTGTCTGTCTCTGTCTGTCCGCCAGTCTGTCTTGCACCGGGTGGTAGCGAGCTCTCCTCTGCGCGCCCGCCGCACCGACCCTCACGCCGCCCTCTGCCCGTGTTGCAGATTGAGGAGCAGAAACTTGAGATCAAGGCCCAGAGCAAGATCGGCTCGCTGGACAACGTCAAGTACCGGCCCGGCGGCGGTGACAAGAAGATCTTTGACGACAAGGAGTACCTGCGTCAGATGTCGACCACCAGCAGCCAGCAAGGCGACGTCGGCTCGAGCAGGAGCTCCAGGGCACCGTCGGAGGGCAGAGCGTCGGGTGCCCATGTGAGTGCACCGGAGTGTGTCCAGGTTTCTGAATACCTTCCTCCAGCACCTTAGTTCGGGGCGGTATTTTCTGGCCACCGGTCATAGAACATTTCTGATAATACACGGCCCTTTTTTTTTGTCTAATGTGTTCAAAGTGTTTCTGAGCAAAGCGTACTGTCTGCCCTGTTGCAGAGCCCCATGCTGCGTTCACCGTCCACGGCTCGCTCGGAGCAGAGCGAGGGGTAGGCGGCCTGCGAGCGGAGCGAGAGCCCTCTTCGCCGACATTTTCCTCACCAAACAGGCAGCGGACGGGAACGGGAAAGCCCGACCTAGCCCTCCTGAAGACCGACCGACCGACCGGAACGGACCGATCTGGACATGAGTCTCCCAGCGGCACCGGCGCGCGGCCGTAGAGGGAAAGACTTTATACATAGGTCCCCTCCCCGAAGCCTCGTAGGCATAGCCACTGTCGAATCAGAGCAGCCTTGTTTAACATTTTGTAATACGAGATTCCCTACGATGTGCACCTCTTCCATCCGTCTTCTGTCGAGAAACACGGAGAGACATTTTTATGAATGGAAGGATTTTTTTTGTAGACTTTTTATATAACGCGTTTTGCTTCAATTTTTGACCTTTGATATTAGAGATTAATTTGACGAGTTGGTTGTCTCTTTCTACCGCGAGTGCCATTATTGATGAACTTTACTACTTACTGTACATTGTTACTAAACTTTCCAAGTGTGTCAGAGTGATACCACTTAAGACCGATATGTGTAAGAAACATACGAGCCTCCGCCTTTTATGTTCATTTACGTGCAAACATAGTTAAATGTACTTCCTAAATGTGCATTACAATATGTCTTGTTATCTTCCAGTTTTGTATAATTTTAACAAAAGACTTTCCTGCTTGAAAATCAGCAAGTATCACAAAAGTTAAAATTTCAATTTCTAGTCACGCGAGGAAATTTCTGGAAAACGAAAACACGAATTAGTTGGAAAAGACTTCAATGTTCCTTTTAACTAATCAATAAAAGCGAAAACAATTGTACCATGGACATTTTCATTTAAAAATATATCAATGTTTATCAAACGTTAGGTTTCGTTAAACTTTGCACGAGCCACAACCCCCACAACACTACAGTAAAAGGTTAGGTATCTCTGACAACACCTGAGAGGAAAATAAAAATATTTCGGCGACATCTTTTGAATTAGCCGCTGAATTGCCGCTCTGTTGAGCGTGTAGAGAAATCTCCCATATCTATCTCAACCTCAACCCCGCGACATGCATTCAACATACAAGTACATGTCATCTCTTAATACTTAACATTATCTCAACCGAAAAAGGCTGATGAGGGAATATATATTTCACTGAACATCTTTAAACAAATGTATTTATTCTTCCTAGGTTTTAATATGGTAATTTAAATCTTCAGAGATATAGAGATCGCTTGGGAACATTTAGTATGTGCAGGTTGGTAAGTCTTATGTCGGGTCACCAAATAAACTGTAAACAAAAACAAATCTTCATCGAATGTCTGCTAGTGCTTCGTAATTCGTGTCACACAAATTCCTTTTCAATCATGGCTTTTAGCATTCGGGCTCTAGCTCGGCCATGTCTCGGTTTTATTACCGACTTTTCTGTTTCCTCGAGAATTCCCATGCGATCTGTGGAATTTTCTAAAGATTTTCCGACTGTGCGACTGCTGTCCCCTTTGTCATCGTCGGCTCGTTCAGGCGTGCCTGGGATTGATAGTTCAAACAATACAATTGCAGCTGTTTTGTCAAAGTGGGAAAACAAATTCAAGGATGAAGGTGTTGCCGAACCAAAGGATTCCATACGTAACATTGTTCTTCATGTCATGGGTGGAAAGTAAGTTTTACTGCAGGGGTTATTTTTAAATCATGGCCCACTTACTGTACAAGGCCTATGTACTTTTGGTAGCCGTAGACATTTCGTTGTTAATCACCAAGTTAGTTTTGTTTTCTGCTAGATTGTCATTGAATCATGTTTTTTCCAGGACGTTTTCTGAACTTGATCAACATTCTGGCGTTGAGATGACCCCAGAGGAGCTAAGTGAAACCGATCGACTTTGCGAATGCAGACTGGCAAAGTATGAAGGAGACTCAATGTCTCATGGACTTCTTTAGCTACTCTGCGTCTAACACATTCCTATTGCAGGATGCCAGTGCAATACATTATTGGTGAGTGGGAGTTTCGTGGAATAAATTTAAAGATGGTCCCACCTGTCTTCATTCCAAGGCCAGAAACAGAGATTTTGGTTGATGTAGCCATTGCTGCCTTACCCCATGGAAAAGAATGTGATAACTGCAGTATTTCTGAAGGTTGCCATGTCCATGTTTTAGAAGTTGGTTCTGGTTGTGGTGCCATAAGTTTATCATTGATCAAGGAACACCCTAAGGTAAGTATTATTTCATCAAATAAAATTCTAGTGTTAAAGCATCTTAACTAACTTAAAAAAAATAATTGTAGGTTTATTGCACTGCAGTAGACCAAAGTACCACAGCATGTAGGTTGACTCAGGAAAATGCAATTGCTGCTGGTTTTGCGAGACGTATTAATGTTATTCATGCAAAACTCTCCGAGGATGGAACTTTCAACAAAGCATTGGGGCATGATAAGTTTGACCTTATAGTGAGCAACCCACCTTATGTGCCAAGCCAGGATATGCTTGCTCTTCAACCTGAAATCAAACTGTAAGTTCTTCTTGCTTGCATCTTCTTGCAATATTTTTATTTACGAGATATTGAAAAATAGCAATAAGTATCTCAACAAAGTGTCCAGTGTTAATCCTATTCTCTTTCCTTCCTATTCAGGTATGAAGATTTGCGAGCTTTAGATGGAGGTGTGGATGGCCTTCGACTTGTCAAACCATTGATAAAAATTGCATCAAAGCTTCTGAGGCACAAGGGTAGGCTGGTTATGGAAGTAGATCCCTCTCATCCAGAGGCAATTAAGAAATGGATCAGTGAAGAGGACCAATCGGACCTACGACTTAAGTATGAGGCTACTCATCAAGATTACTCTCACAAACCACGGTTTGTTCAGTTAATCAAAATGAAAACTGCTTGAAAGTATCACCCAAAGTATAAGAAAACAAACCATATGAAGTTTCCTTGACAAGTGCCGAAACTGTAATGAAAAGTCATTCTACCAAAGAAGTTTTGGAACATACTGTACAAAATTTAGGCTTTTTTTCTCCCTTTTCTATGTTTTTATTTATATTACTTTCAAACTTTTCAAACCAATAGAATATTTATAAACTTATGACTCAGATTGAAACAGAACGAATTTATCTATGTGATTAATTAAATAGACTGCTCTAGGCCATATATAGCAAGTAGCATTCATGAATATTTGATGTATCCATTTCCAAGGTAGTACCTATTTTATTTTGTTTCTTCATTTTCTGTATTAATGCTTGACCAAAGCTGATGTATTCTACCTATGTATAATGTAAGCCTTTGTGTTTTTAGTGGTTGTAGAGTTATTTTTTCCCCTGCTGGCTCAGGATTGATGTAAAGTGAAGGCATAAGAGTTGCAGTAAAGAGGTAACAGTTTTGTGATGTAGTCAACAGTATTCTTTTGTGCATATCAGGTTGATGATAAACCAATAGCAAGATTGTCCTGTAAGCTGAGTTTTGATTTTGTTAGTCACCAGGGTTTGTTTTAAAAATTGAAAGTCAGTTTAGAGTGTCTTATAAGCCAACAAACAATTGTCCTTGAGACATAAAAAATATAAAAATTGCATAACTGATGAAGGTGTTTGTCACGCTTTTGGCATATTAGTATTTCTGCTTTCAATCATTCATTGATTATCTTAGATTCATACCAATTTTTTTGCATGGGGAGCAATTTGCATTGAATTGTGATAAGCAACTACTCTTGTTTATTTTATTTGTGATATTACACAAATTAAAAAAGAAGGCAATACTCAAAAATTCTTTTCTTTCACTATTAGTTTGTTTGTTCGAGCTGCTTTAGCAGTTAATTTAACTTGGCTTCTTTTTAACTCATTAAATGTGTTTTCCTTACCCGGCTTGAGAAGAGTGTAGCTGTCAAAACAAACGTCATCTGAAGCTGCGGCCTGCCTGCAGGAACACAGCTCTCTATCTATTTTCTCTTGAGATAAGGCAAGGGATGAAGTAAGAAGCGTGGGGACGTCTGCGCCGCTCAGGCCGATATGTCGTCAGAAAAACAAGTTGAAAGTAAACCGCTCATAGACACTCTGCCGCTTGCCCCATAAAAATAACATACTTTACACGTCATAATTTTTGTGTGTGAAACTAATACCAGTGGCCTTCCCTATTCCATTTGGAAGAGACCTACTGAAAAGTTCGGTTTACGCAGTCAGTTCGTGAAGTGTTATCTAACGCCCACAGCTTTCAATCAAATGAATAGCTATGCCATGCGTATCGGGCGTATCGTGTCCTCCCCCGCCCCCCTTCCTTTCCCCTCCCGGAGTCCGGGGGGGGGGGGGGGGAACGGCCCGGGACGGCCTGGACTCCCTTCAGTCTCTGACTGTCCCGGCGCGAATTTTCCTGGAAAAGGCTTCGTGGACCACGGGCGGGAAAGTTCCGCGGAGCGCACAGCGTCCCTTTCACGGGAGGCCCGCACTAAGGGACTCGGGGCAAGATGCCGTTTTTAAATATTTCCCTCCGCCCGATTCTTTTCAAACTAAGTACAGTTATAGTAGAAGCAGAGAGTTACCTAAAACTAAAAAAAAAACATATACCGCTGACTGAAAATTTTGCGTTAAACCGGTTTAAACCTGACCTTGATGCCTGTACGTATTCACTGTAAAAACCTTATTTTTCTGTGTGACCGCCGGAATAGACTGGTTGTAAAAACGACAATTGTACAAACTGACGACTCAAAAACAAGTAAACTTGACGAAATTAGCCAAAATTTGCAGTTTAGAATACGAGTACTTCGCGTAGTTTCGGGCCACAACAAGGTCGGACGCCTTTGACCGGACCCGGCCGAACTCGCACTACACAGCAAAAATAGAAAAACATGCATTGAGGAGCAGGTGGAAATTTGAATCACGATTCTACGACCTACCGTTCAGGAATAAATCGTGTTAAAACCGTATCCTTTAATAAAACGAAAGATTTGATTTTTCTTTTTAGTTGGTCGAATTACCATGTGTTTAGTATCATTTTCTTCATCTTAAAACGACGAACCAGAATTTGGTATCAAATCGCTTCAAAACTCAATACCCGCTAAAGTTAAAATCGGTACTAGGCCAGGCGGCTGGAGCGGGGGGGCCCTTCTCAAGTGGCGGGTGTTTCTTTACTGGCTATAAATGTGATGTTGTTTACATGGCGGCATGCCCTTTGTGCCGGACGCATTCCTGACCCGCATTCCGGTCACGCCACGGGCTCCCCTAGTAAAATTTTGGCTAGGCTGGCTGGCTTTAACTGGCATCTTTATTTTAACTGGCATTATTTTAACTGGCATTATTTTAACTGGCATTATTTTAACTGGCATTATTTTAACTGGCATTATTTTAACTGGCATTATTTTAACTGGCATTATTTTAACTGGCATTATTTTAACTGGCATTATTTTAACTGGCATTATTTTAACTGGCATTATTTTAACTGGCATTATTTTAACTGGCATTATTTTAACTGGCATTATTTTAACTGGCATTATTTTAACTGGCATTATTTTAACTGGCATCTTTACCCTCTGAAAAAGCTTATAGGGAGTCAGCTTACAGGGAGGCGATACTGTACCGCCTTCCGGGTCCAGCGTACCGCTTTTTCCCCTAGCGCCGACTTTTCCCGGACCCCGCTTGTTTCTGGCAACTGGGCTTTCCCGATCCGTCCCTTCTTCGGTCGGGTGGCCTGCGCTCGCGCCGGGCCTGCCTGGGGCCGGCCCATCCTTGGAGGGCCCAACCCGCTGGCACGGCTAGGGCCCCCTCCCTCCTCCCTCCTACCCCTCCCCCCCCCCCATCCCCCACCCCGCAGACCCGGACTGGAGCGAGCAGCAGCCGACGACAGCCGCGCCGATGTCGGCTGCAGCACTGCAGCAGCACAAACCATTACATAAAGTAGGCTGTTACGCGTGCCTAGCCTCAGTGTTCAGGTGACCCTGGAGCAGCAGTGATCTCACGCAGCTTCTCTCTGGCCCGACTCTTTGGTAAGTTTGCTCCCGTTTGTTTTGTCGAAATTCCAAGACACGGCTCACTCGCTGTATCCGACCACCAGCCGATTTGCCCACTGCCCAGCGGCAACCCATGTGGTCTTTCTGACCTTGTAGTTATCTGTTTGTTGCCACTGCTCGGCTTGACCTCGAGTCCAGGGGTCAAAACCCTCAATTTCCAAGCGGTCTACCCGATTCAAGCCGACCGGCGTTATTTCAGTCTTAACGTTTGTTGAAGGCGGATCTCCCGTGTCGAATAGGTTAGACCCAGGGCACAGACCGGACACTTGTTGATATGGTTGTAGGAAGACCAGTCCCTTCAAGTTGTGGCACCGACCTTATTTCGAATTTTTGTTTCAGCCTTCGTCGAGTTTTTTGTTACCCTCCCACCATGGCTGCATCTGGTAAACTGGGTAAGAATTTTCCCCAGTATGCTATATTTAAGGAATCTATGAAACTCCTCAGTTACACCTTTGTCTTTTGTCTCATTGCAGCTCTCTTGAGTGTCTCTGACAAAAAGGGCTTAGTTGAGCTAGCAAAGGATTTACATGACTTGGGGCTCACACTAGTTGCATCAGGAGGCACAGCAACTGCAGTTCGTAATGCTGGTCTGCCTGTGAAAGATGTTTCAGACATCACTGGTGCACCTGAAATGCTTGGAGGGCGCGTGAAGACCTTACACCCTGCGGTGCATGCTGGTAAGATACGAACTGTGCTGTGATAACCATTTTAAACTCTCGATATCTAACCAGACATTCTGCTTTTAGGTATTTTGTCTCGTCTCAGTGACAGTGACAAGGCTGATATGGCTAAACAGAACTATGAAATGATTCGTGTTGTCGTCTGCAATCTGTACCCATTTGTGGACACAGTCTCTAAACCGAATGTTACCATCGCTGATGCTGTTGAGAACATTGATATTGGTGAGTTTACAGGCTTGGTGTGTTATGGATACTGAGCTACTCTATTTATACATGTGACGTTGTCTCAGGGGGTGTTACATTGTTGCGGGCTGCTGCCAAGAACCATGACCGTGTCACTATCATCTGTGACCCTAGTGATTATGAAAAAGTTGTGAAGGAAATGAAGAACTCTTCTGACAAAAATACAACCAAGAACACTAGGTATAAATTTTTGTTTTTTGTTAAATTGTTGGTAATTATGTGATGTTCAACATTGCTAATGTCAATTGTTTTAGGCAAACCCTTGCTCTGAAGGCATTTACTCACACTTCCGAGTATGACCTAGCAATCACAGATTACTTCCGTAAACAGTACTCATCAGGAGTCTCACAAATGACTCTTCGCTATGGCATGAATCCCCACCAGAAACCTGCCCAACTCTTCTCTACTCTATCAGAACTGCCCTTGAAAGGTATTACATATTCTTAAATATTCACACATATTCAAAAGACTACAAAATGTTAATTTATTTTCCTTGTTGTAGTTGTGAATGGGTCTCCTGGATTTATCAATCTCTGTGATGCTTTGAATGGATGGCAACTTGTGAAGGAATTGAAGGCTGCTATTGGCCTTCCTGCAGCAACATCCTTTAAACATGTCAGTCCTGCTGGTGCTGCTGTTGGCAACCCTCTTTCACCTGATCAAGTAAGTTTAAGAACACTGGAAAACCAGAAAGTCTGAACTAAACTGGAATGACTTGACATGCTATTTTTTTCACAGGCTAAGCTTTGCATGGTAGAGGACTTGGTTAGTGAGTTAACTCCCCTTGCTACCGCCTATGCTCGTGCCCGCGGAGCAGATCGTATGTCATCTTTTGGGGACTTTATTGCTCTCTCTGATGTTTGTGATGCAGTCACTGCCAGAATCATTTCACGAGAGGTAAATTGATTAATTTTTCTTTGTCCCATTGATCAATCAAAACTTCTTTAAACCAAGTTTTTATAAAAAAAATTCTTTTTGCCCCTAAGGTGTCCGATGGAATTATTGCACCTGGTTATTCACCTGATGCCCTAGAAATCTTGAAAAAGAAGAAGAATGGTGGCTATTGTGTCCTTTCTATTGACCCTTCCTATGAGCCTGAAGCCCTTGAAAGAAGGATTCTATTTGGCCTGACTATGGAACAAATGCGGAATAACGCTAAAATTGATGGCAGTCTTTTCAAAAATATTGTTTCCAAGAACAAGAATGTAAGCAGTTTGCCTTAAGTGATACTATATACCTGTATTATATTTTTTGTCTCTAAAACTTTCTGTTTACAGCTTCCAGAGTCAGCTATTAGGGATCTCATTATTGCCACCATCACTCTGAAGTATACTCAGAGCAACTCTGTGTGTTATGCCCGTGATGGTCAAGTAATTGGTATTGGAGCTGGTCAACAGAGCCGCATCCACTGCACCAGGCTTGCTGGTGACAAAGCTGACAACTGGTGGCTGCGCCAACATCCCAGTGTTTTGAAAATGAATTTCAAAAAGGGAACCAAACGAGCTGAAATATCCAATGCTATTGACAATTTTGTGAATGGCTCTGTTGGGAAGGATATGGATCGCAGTTTGTTTGAGTCTCAATTTGAGACAGTCCCTATTGATATTACCCAAGATGAGCGTTCTGCTTGGGCTAGGAAGCTGTCTGGTGTGGCCCTTGCATCTGATGCTTTCTTCCCTTTCCGTGACAATGTAGACAGAGCCCGCCTTGTATGTAATTTTCATTATCCACTTTCGTATAATGACTAGTTTAATGATATACTAACATGGCATTTCCATTTCCAGAGTGGAGTTTCCTACATTGGCAGTCCGTCTGGCTCTAACAACGATGAAGAGGTACTTAAAGCATGTGATGAACATGGAATTGTTCTGTGCCACACCAACCTTCGGCTTTTCCATCACTAATTTCAATGCTGACTTGAACCTGTACCATTTTTACTTTTCGCCTCACTTCTTAAATTTGTATTAGCTATTTGTGGCGTTTTATTCAGTGAATCTGATTATTTAAAATGTACCTGATATATAAAAACAATGTGTTAAATTTTTTAGTGAGTTATAAAAGATTTTGTATTTTTACCTTGTATTTGTTCGTTTGAGTCCCTTTATTAATCCAAAAATCTTACATTCAGTTGAGACCACACTAAGTCTTTAGTGTGACGTCAGGTCTTCCCTGGTAAAGGCGAACCGCGTGTGACTTTTCTGGTTTCTCTGTGCCTCTGCCAAAGCGAATCTCTCATAATTTGCGCCCCTTATCGGGCTCCTTGGACTTGATTCCTTTATGGACCCAGGAAAAGGCATCTTGTCTGCAGGGCGTTGTAACAGAACGAAAATTGTTTTTGCCTTTTTCACACTTTTTTGTCAATATCTCATGAACCGTGCCAGGTATCATGACAAGCTCAGGTTCATTAGAGAGCTAAGATTGCACTTTAATTTCGTTACCTTATGAATGAAAGTGATAAAACTAGTCCTTGAGCCCTAAAATAATTTTCGTTTTTTCGGAAGGGGAAATAACGTTATTTCCCTTCCCAAAATAACGAAAATTATTTTAGGGCTCAAGGACTAGTTTTATCACTTTCATTCATAAGGTAACGAAATTAAAGTGCAATCTTAGCTCTCTAATGAGCCAGATCCTGTCAGGATACCTGGCACGGTTCATGAGATATTGACGAAAAAGTGTGAAAAAGGCAAAAACAATTTTCGTTACGTTACGACGCCCTGCTTGTGTGTTTGGACGAAATCTGACACAACTTTTTCGGTCGAAAAATCGCGGACTGCGCCTCAAGCATTCACTCACCAGTTCCCCCAGGCACCAGGGTACGCAGGGTACGCGCTTGGTTTCTGCACTAGAGAGTAAAAGCTAGGTGACACCTTCAAATTTTAAGTAACTTTTATGTTTAGAGCAGGGTTTTAAGGCATTATCTGCTAAAACCATGTGGCAAGTCCATGGAGCCCGATACCGGACTTTGGTTCTAATGGAAATTAAACTCGAGCACATCAATTCGCATCTTTCACAATTGTTATCGTCACGCTTGATCCTGGCGTTTGTAAATGAATGGCAGGGAACGAAAAGGAACGAAATCTTTATGTTTCCATCCCTGCAGACAAGACATCGGGGTTCAGCTCTTACGAGAAAATCATTCAAAGATGCCGAAAGGTGCCGTAGGGTGCATTTCGCGTGAGATTGTTCCGTTGCTGTTTGAATAAATGCGCGGTTGGCGCGCGGGTACGTCACTGTCACCAGAGCGCGCTGGGAGTAGCTCCCACCTATCGTGTCCGCCCGGTGGCTGGCAGGAGGCAGGACTTCTGCTTCTGACAGGTGTTCGTCGATAATGAATGGTGGAGTACGTTGTAGGGAGAGAGTAGCTCCTCAATCAAGAATGGTTTATTCTAATAATGGACTTCCATAGGTAAACTATGAAGGCGGTTATTACAAGATTACTGCAAGGCAGTGCCGACAGCAGCGCCATCTAGTGGAGGACATGATACCACCCTCCCACCTCTCCCCTCCCCTCCCTCTTACCGCCTCCTCGGACCGTCGGATCGGGACCGCCGGCGCCGGTCAGCCGGTCATTTGGCTGCTGAGTGTGAAAGAGGTAAGACCTAGTTAATGGTCGCTGTCGTCGCTGGAGGTTGGCTGGGTTTCAATGAAACACCACGTGTTGGAAGTTTCATGCGTTTCCTGAGTCCGTCGGGAATAGGGGTTTGAAGAGATTTTGTTCAGATTCTGCTAATGGTAGCCTGTTTCCTTCGTGCTCGAGTTTCCTTGATTATACTTCCGAAATGCAGGCGTTGCGTTAATTGCTTTCATTCGCTTCCTTGATATGGTGGAGCCCTGATGGATCGCCTATGAGCTCTGAGTTCACACCTAAATTAGAATGCCAGCCTCTTGTTTCAATATTTCATTATAGGGCTGTTAATGAAACAGGATGGGAATAACGCACTTTGATTTGGGATCCTCTCATTTATTTTGAAGCATTCGACATACTAATTGAATGACATCTTTTCTTATTCTTCAGGATGATGCTGATTCCTTCGTCTATCCAGTATCTTGAATGCTGATTGAAAGTGTGGGGCCTCACTGCTGAGGAGCCTGCTGACTTTGGCCTGCTTGGAATTCCTTTTGCGATGTTTGAGGCTGCATTGCAACATGACCAATAGCTCGTGGTGTGTATTTTATTTACTGGCTTATGCCAGTTTATCCATCTTATTTCTTTGCTACCTGCTTGTCCTTCAGATCTTTCCTTCGGTTCTAATAAGTATTGTTTGTCTCTTTTAGGTTGCCCACCTGCATTCGTTCCATTGAACCCTGCCCTTGACGGCTCCCACTTCACATTCAAAGAGTTAATGGAGCTGCTTAGATGTCTACTCTGTTGTCCGACATTGCAGTGCTGATAAGCTGTTTTCATCTGTGATGTCATGATGAGCACATGGTAGGTGTTTTATGTTTCAGCTGTGCTCTTATACCTATCAGATTTGTTGCTACCTGTCCCTCTCCTTTTCTTTGCTGTCCTGCTAATAGGTTTTTCTTAATTTTTTCAGGTATTCACCATGCATAATGTATTGAAGCTGGTATTCCACTTGATAATCTACGGAGGTGCTTGGATCTCCATCTGCAACCTCATCTGCTGCGATCATGCTGTTATTTGAAGGTAAGCAATGTTTAGTGAGAGACCTATTCGATCAGCTCCACTGTGCGTTCTGATGTGTACAAGACTCTGTCAAAACGCATTCTGAACCCAAGTCTCGGCCAGGCCCCCTCCCGGCTCCATCACTAGAGCTGCATTTGGACGTTTTGAAACTACTTCAGAGCATTGGAAAAATTGTTAACCAAAGTAGAGACAGATTTTATTTATAACAACAAATTTTCTGAATTTAGCTTCAATTAAATTAATTTAATTGTTCTAATTTATATGACAATATTTTCATCTGGTTGTGTGATGAACAACTTCAACAATCATAAGCAGTGGTTTGGGTGGAGACCCTAGCGCTATTTGCTACCACTGGCTGTAGGCGGGGGGGAGGAGGGCCTTATTCTTTTGGCACGTCTAGACTGACTCTTGTCAGGGTTCTGTAGCAGCGGAACGTCCAGTGGAGCTGATGAAGTAGGTCTTGGTTAGGTGTTATGGCATTGACCTTTGAAAGAAATCTGAGAAGTTAAAAAAGACATGTATATTTTGATTTGCACCCACTTCAAATAATTTTTTGAAGCATGTTTGCTTATAATTGGCTATTCCCGTGGCTAAGACTAATGTCTACACACATCTGCTAACTTGAGCAAAGTTGTAACTGGGACAAATATGGCTTGCCTTAAATGCAGAGTGGTGCATTCATATTTATACAATTTGCAAATGAGTGCCCAAAGAGATCCTTTTCTTTGTCTGCCGAACAGCACACTGTTGCTGCTGCCTCCAAGATCTTTTCCCATTTGGATTCAAAATTCAGATCTAAATAGGCATTTTGGCAATTTTCATTTCCTGCTTCACCAGTATACTGGACATATTTTCAAAGATAATTCATTGAATCTTATCCTGTGGAGTAAGGATTCAATACTGGATAGCTCTGATCAGGTTATTAAACTTTTTCTCTAAATAAAAGAAAGTAGGCTGCTAGTCTCTTTTGGAGAACATTTGTAGTAGTAAAAGCAGTAGTTCATATTCCAATTTGTAATTGAGCACTTGGGGGTTCATCTCCAGGTAGTTTGCCACTATCAGACTAACTGTGGTTGGTTTGGCAACAGGAACTGAGTTAATCCTTGCATTTGAAGTGCCTTTGTGGCACAGCACCACCTGTTTGGTTGGGCTGATGTACAAGCTATAGTAAATGAATGATAATATTCAGCAATTTAATATTTTAATTAACTTCTATTAGTTTGAGTAGACCTTTCATGACAGTAACTTTGATAAACAATGAATTTTTTGAGCTTGCCTAGTACAGCACCACTTCTGTGGTGAATTTTAATGTCTAGTCTGTTACTTTGATTTCTTTCATTTTGAAATTCAGTGCCCTGAATTTAAGATCAGGCAGTAAGAAATATTTCCCTTTTGCAGAATGGTGAAAAAGCATTGAGTTATTTGTATTTTAAATATCTGTTGAGGGAACCTTTGACATAAGTTATGAAAGTCTACTTATTCCTTTCATTTGAGAAGTTCACTTGGTATTGCACCATTTTTCTGAATCAGAATATTGTTTAAACTCCCCTATGAAGTAGAAGGCAATAGGCTTTCAAAATTAAACTAACTGCCACTTTCTACCTTTGCTGGTTGTGAAATCAATAGAAAATCGCAATATTGCTGCTACTACTTTGGTCTCCATTAAAATACTAGAAATCATAGTGGGTAAATTTTAACACTAAAATCGTGGAATGTTTTTGAGTTGCTGCCATAGTGACTAAAACAGAGATGCATGTCATGTTGAATAAGTTACCTGTATAATGGTGAATAACATCACGCATTTGTTTGATAGTTTAATTGATTTTATTACCATTAATAGAAAATAACTTGATGCTAGTTAGTCTGCTCAGAGCTACCAATAACTGAAAGCCTACTTTATTGTAGGAGTGAATTTTATCTGTCTGTCCACGCTTTCAAGAAAAGATGAAAGAAATGAACAAAACTTATAAACTAAAGTCGCTGATGCTATTGAGAAGAAAAAATGCCATGGCTGGAAATGTGACTGAGGTCTGGCGTTACCTTAATATTCGACCAAACAATTTTTTAAAATAAAATAATTGAAGTAGACGTAACTGGCCTCATAGCTTTACCTTCTTTCAATTCCTGAATATATTTATTGGCTTATGCTGTGCTCCATATTTCTTTGCTACCTGCTTCTCCCTCTCCTAATCTTTCTTGCCCAGCTAATAAGTATTGCTTGTTTCTTTTAGGTTGTCCAGCTGCATTCGGGCGATTGAACCCTGCCCTTGACGGCCCCCACTTCACATTCGCAGAGTTAATGAAGATGCTTGGATCTCTACTCAGTTGTCCGCCATTGCAGTGCTGATAAGCCGTTTCATCTGAAGTCATCTCTGGTGCCTCAGCTGAGCACATGGTACGTGTTTCAGATATAACTGACCTCATTTTAGCATCACCTTTCAATTGCTGAATATATATTGATTCCTAATTGAAATGCCAGAGCAAGATGGAAAATTTTGGCATGTTCTCTCTATTAAAGACGGATTGGATAGTTTTTTTCATATCATGTCTTCCTAAATAAAATCTACCAAATCGTGATATCATTATAGCTTTACCTTCTTTCAATTCCTGATTATATTTGGATTTCAAATTGAAATGCCTTAGCAAGATGTAATATTTTGGCAAGTCATCACTTGTACCTGCCATATTGAATTAAAGAGGGATTGGAGAATATTTTTTTTATTTTTATTTTGATTGTCTTTCTAAATAAATAAACAGAATTATTGATGAAATGATACTCTTTTCTTGAACTGCTTCTGATACATATTTATTTTTGCAGGTTACAAGACGAAGTTACGGGGAAAGCAGAACCAAATGTGCAGCCGTTGACGATTCTTCAAATCAAGCAACCAACTCGAGCAAGGACGACTGTGAAGATTCTTCGAAACTCAAGACGAGGCTGTCGGCATGAAGAAATGAACTTACTTTGAACTTACTTTTGCTAATGTGAGCAACGATTGCTTCATGTGGAGGAGAGATCAGTCACAGTGGAACATGGAATGGCCCGAGGTCCTGGTACGCATTTCTCGGGCTCCTTTAGTGACATGTTATTGAAGGTTCACCAGGCCACTGCTTGCTCTCGGGTCCTGTGTTTCATCTCGTCGGCTGTGATTGAGTTCATATGAAGTGATTGTTGCGTAGAGTCAGTTTATGAGGGTTTTAATTAAACTCCTCTTGACAGTTAATTTGACTAGTTTTTTCCAGATGGAACTTTGTTTGACCCCAGAAATTTTACTTGGGCCGCATCACATAGGGATCTCGAGATAGCCTAAAAGGGCCTTTTTGCTGGCCTCCCATTGGCCAGCTGCTTTTGCTTCTTTTGTTCTTCTTCCAATAAAGCTTGTTTTTTTATTCAACTGTTTGTTTGTTTATTTTTTTACTTTTTTTTGTTGTTGTTGCCAATCTTCCACTGCTCCAAGTCCCAGGCTCAGCTGCTGCGCCTTTGAAGGCGCAGCAGCTGAGCTCGAGACTTGGAGCAGTGACATCTCAACAACAAACAATTCTTTTTTTCCCCTCCTTGGTTGTTGGCTTCGGCTTTCCTTGCTCGAGCAGCTCACTGGTGGAAACCAATGAGCTGCTCGAGCAAGGAAAGCCAACAACAGAGGAGGAAAAAAAAATACAAGTGCTGAAAAGTAAACAAAGCATGAATGTCAACAACAACAAAGAGCAGAAGACACAGTATGACAAAGTGAGAGGAACACTGAGCCGGCCAAATACTAAGTCCCAAAAAAAGAGAAGAAGAAATTGGCCAATGGCAGAGCAGCACAAATGTAAATAAACAAGAGCAGCTACAATGTCAACAAAGCACTGTGTTCCTCTAAATTTCTCATACATTCAGAGAGAAGGAAGGCAGAGCAAGGCGAGGCATAGGACCCGCTGGGATTCGAACCCAGCAGTGAGACAAGTCCCACTCCAGGAGGCCGTATTATACCAAAGCCAGAGGGAAAACAGCAGAGCACAGAGCAGTAAAAAAGTATCCATTCAAAATTGAAATACAAAAGCAAAGAGAGAGGAATCGTCTCTCATTCGCCCCCTCTCACCCACACATTGACCTTCAGGAGTCTGGCCTGGGTCAACATGCCAGCAAGAGGGGGCAACTACAACAAGTTTAAAGCAAGCAAAAATTTACATTTGAAAGGTACAAGAGCAAGATTACCACCCACACACCCACTCCCTCACACCCTGACCATGAGGAGTCTGGCCGAGGTCAAAGTGCAAGGAAGCAAGCAGGCCAAATGGCGCAAAACAAAGCAATCAATGGATACTTTTTGCAACAGAGCAAGTAAAGAGCAGCAGCAGACACAAAGGCAACACTCAAATATATCAACAAGCAAGACCCATCACTCATCTCTGTTCTCAACAAACAAACAAAAGCTTTAGTACTTTAAAAGGCATTTAGCCATATTATTAAATGCATTCAGTAAAACATAAAACTTGACTTGCTGGCAAGATACCAATCATGAATAAGATATAGAGAAAACTGAATGACTAGCATTTATCTAAATTACACACCAAATCTGGTAATAAATATGAGTGAAGGGCCATGCACTTTCAACAATAAACAGGAAAAAGGTATCCATTCAAAAATTGAAATACAAAAGCAAAGAGAGAGGAATCCCCTCTCATTCGCCCCCTCTCACCCACACATTGACCTTCAGGAGACTGGCCTGGGTCAACATGCCAGCAAGAGGGGGCAACTACAACAAGTTGAAAGCAAGCAAAAATTTACATTTAAAAGGTACAAGAGCAAGACACCCACTCCTCCTCACACCCTGACCATGAGGAGTCTGGCCGAGGTCAAAGTGCGAGGAAGCAGGCAGGCCAAATGGAGCAAAACAAAGCATTCAATGGATACTTTTTGCAATAGAGCAAGTAAAGAACAGCAGACACAGGGGCAACAGGGCAACACTCATATATCAGTAAGCAAAAGCCGTCACTCATCTCTGTTCTCCACAAAACAAGATTTACTACTTTAAAAGCCTCTATCCGAATTATTAAATGCATCCAGCATCTGACTAGTTGGCAAGATACCACCCTTAAATAAGATGGATGGAAAAGTGAACAAGTATTATTTTTCAAAAGCCAAATACCTTAGAAAGGTAATTGCACATCGATAAAATGCTGATGATATCTCTTATGGATATCAGTTGGCAAGATACCAACCATAAACTAGATCGATAAGTGAACAACTAGTATTTATACAATTGACAAACAAATTCTGGATAAAGACGAGTGACTGGCCATACACTTTAAACAATATTGCATTGAAAACAAATAAATCTACACAAGACTATTGTATTATTAAGTATGTTTGAAAACTAAAAGGAGTTTTAAGAATGAACATGCCTCACTCCAAATGATAAATATCTAAAGAATACTTTCAGTTCTTGAAAAAGAAAAGATCTCATTTACATTTAATTATTCTCAGTACGAAGATGCAATATTGTTCAAAGAAGAAGAATCATCATGAGCACAGAACTGCGATTTCAAGTGGAAAGATACCCACTAATGCAACAAGCCCTACTGACTTAGCCAAGAGTCCTAGCTTCCCTATTTTCCCCCCAATGTTAACTAATACAAAACCCTTTGATTTTGAAATGAACACGCAAGTGTGCCTGATAGAAAATGCTAATACTGTTGTGGGCTGTTTGTCGCCTTATCGGAATCCATCTGGTCCAAGATTTCCTCACAGAGAGTACTAAGGACACCCCCACTTTCACATTTAAACAAGAACGCAACGTAAAATAAATTTCTGATTCACACTAATGCCCAAATTAAGAGCTTCATGGATAAACCATAGTCTTAGCCTCGGCCTCACCAATTGTGTAGCCATGAGGCATGAGGTGACCTAACCTTCATAGCTAACCTCCCTTGGGCACTACATAATGTGCTACAAGAAAATTACAGCCTTTCAAGGAAATAACGACATTCCGCTAATAAGAATATCATTGAAAAGTTACACCCAATGCTGATGGTTAATTATAACCTTACGGTAGGCACTCAGCAGAAAGAGGAACCATTACAAGAGCGAGGATGTTCAGTTTGTCCTCACCGAAACAATAAAATATGTGATATTTAAATATAAAAATATCACACTCCGCCCAATTATTAATTAATTAAGGAATATTACGATTGAAACAAATAATATCACAATTTCACTCACCGCACCGCACACACCGGCCTCCGCCATGATCCCTCCGAAAACAACAAACACCTCCAGCTTCCGGCTCCGGCTGCACAAAAATGACGTCACTCGCCCGCCAGGTTTAGTGCCATTCAAATACGATTCAGAAGGAATACTGCATTTCCTCGCAGACAAACCGGGTTTTCGGACGAACTGACCCTTGGGGGTTGGTATAGGGGTACGTCAGAGTCCCCCTGGACAAACCCCGTCATTTCGACGAATATTAATTTTTGGCCCAAAATCGTAAAAATGCAAAGGCTATAGCCTTTGCGTTTTTGCGATTTTCGGTCGAAAAAAAATTGTCTCGGATTTCGACCAAACTCACAGGTTACCTCCTTCTGGGACCAAAAAACACATAGCAAGTCCTAGGACTCCTATAAGGGCCTTCGTTAGTGAGGAAATAGGTTCTAAGCCACCGTGCCCGAAGGCATTGCGCGCTATTAGGAATACTGCATTCCCTCGCAGACAAACCGGGTTTCCGGACGAACTGACCCTTGGGGGTTGGTCTGGGGGTACGTTAGAGACACCTTGTACAACCCCCGTCAGTTTGGAGAGAAAAAAAAATTCGACCCAAAATCGTAAAACTGCAAAGGCTATAGCCTTTGCGTTTTTGCGATTTTCGGTCGAAAAAAAATTGTCTCGGATTTCGACCAAACTCACAGGTTACCTCCTCCTGGGACCAAAAAACACATAGCAAGTCCTAGGAGTCCTATACCGGACTTCGTTAGTGAGGAAATAGGCCCCTAAGCCACCTTGCCCGAACACATTGCGCGCTATTAGGAATACTGCATTCCCTCGCAGACAAACCGGGTTTCCGGACGAACTGACCCTTGGGGGTTGGTCTGGGGGTACGTTAGAGACACCTTGTACAACCCCCGTCAGTTTGGAGAGAAAAAAAAATTCGACCCAAAATCGTAAAACTGCAAAGGCTATAGCCTTTGCGTTTTTGCGATTTTCGGTCGAAAAAAAAATTGTCTCGGATTTCGACCAAACTCACAGGTTACCTCCTTCTGGGACCAAAACACACATAGCAAGTCCTAGGAGTCCTATACCGGACTTCGTTAGTGAGGAAATAGGCCCCTAAGCCACCTTGCCCGAACACATTGCGCGCTATTAGGAATACTGCATTCCCTCGCAGACAAACCGGGTTTTCGGACGAACTGACCCTTGGGGGTTGGTCTAGGGGTACGTTAGAGTCACCCTGTACAACCCCCGTAAATTTGGAGAGAAAAAAAAATTCGACCCAAAATCGTAAAAATGCAAAGGCTATAGCCTTTGCGTTTTTGCAATTTTCGGTCGAAAAAAATTGTTTTGGATTTCGACCAAACTCAAAGGTTACCTTCTTCTTGGACCAATATAATTGAACCAAGTCCATCGCGTCCAAGATACCCGAAAAGGGGTTTAAATGCTCAAATGGGGAGAAATTCGCTTTGGCGGTAGCACTTCCCTCTGCCTCGTGCAAAACTCTCATAGCATTTCTTTGCTGTAAACCCCAGTTTTAGCTCTCATGAACGTGAAGGCGATTTCTGCATTGTTATTGCTGTAGCGCATTGGTCACTTAAGTTGTATCAGGAAGATAACTGGGTGAATAAGAATTGATAGGAATATAAGAATTCACTACGGATTAAATTGGAATCAACCAACTTTTGCAGAGACAGTTTTTCAGAGGACTTCTAGGGCTTAACTTTCATAGCAATAATACAAAGCAATCATAGGTGTTTCTTTTAATATGTGGTTTTGTATTTCGATTGGTATAAATGAAATTGGGGGATGAACACTGCATTTCTCAGTACATCAACTTGACATTTTCAATACCACATTTCACAGCAACCCGTGTAAATTTGTATCTAACATAAAATTATTATACAGGTTGATAGATGCAGAGTGATGTTTGACGGACAAGTTCATTAAAGTCCAGCTAGCCTTTTTCTTTTAAAGAAAAACATCAACAAAAAAAAAAAACAGCATAATAAATAGAGATAGAAAATCTTGAAGAGCTAAGAATCAGTAAATGATCCACAGCAGACAAGCCAAGTCCATGTCCAACATAGTAAATTCATTAACACTGACTAAATTGAGAACTTTTCATGGAAAAACTGCAAAGTTGACATGAAGCATCAAGGACAAACTTCACAACAATTTACAAAAATACAATTACATTTCGTAAGATATCTACAACAAATTTAGAAAAACAAAAAAAAAAAAAAAAAATCCAGTCTATACACAAAAAGGTTGTTGCAGGAACTACTGCAACATTAGATGCATTTGACAGGTTTCCATAAGTTCATGGGAAAATTTATAAATTACAGACAACACCACTAGAATGAATTAAAAATTCAATTTATCACACACACTTCAGACAGCCTATATTTCTTTTTATGAAGTGGGTTGCAAAGTTATTTCTTTCAACATGATTTCAACAACCATTTGCATCATAAAAATTATGTAGATAGATTTTTTAAAATCAAATAAATTAAGTATAACTGTACACATAAAAATTACAAAACCCAAACCAATTCTGGTTTGATTATCTCTAGCAAAACAGTTTTATGTTTGGAATTGTTATGGGGTTCCAAAAAGGCAGGGAACTGGCAATCCATTGGTATCAATTAAAATTTTAAAAAATATTTTTTGTCAAAGAAAGCTGCACACATTACTAGCCAAGGGCAGATGATTTGTTATAGCAATTTCAGTAAATTTTTGTCAACTCATAAATTTGGGACTTTGGCTAGCGGTGTAGTTTGGTCTATTCTCTGAAATAAGAAGGACTTTGTTGTAAGTAAAGAAAAACATAAAGAAAAGGTAAAAGCAAGAAATAATTTTGAGGCACCTACCTTGTGAATGTGACAAGTACTGATGAAAGTATCTTCATCTAAAATCCAACCTACTTCTCTTCCACAAGGATAATGTACTTGCATCATACAACCATGATGAAGACACCCAATATTAGCACCATCCAAAAGGCAACGACTACATTTCTAGAAAAAATACAAAAATGAAAAATAAATTTAAAAAAAAGAAAGAAAAAAAAATTAGTATGTTGTGTAAAATGAGGAATACAAGACCGAATGCAATTAAAAGGCCAACTTACTGATCTAACAGCAACCCACACAGCTTCTTGAACACCTGAAAGCCTTGAGCCTATGAGGTTGATTGATGGTGACCATACACCACAGTTCTCATGAAAATACACCATAAATTGTGCTTGTTCTCCAGAAAGAGGTGGGATTGCAAGCAAGCCATAGACACCAGTTTGTCCTATTCCACTTCGTTTATTCTGAGAAGATAAGAAAAGGAATAAGACAAAAAATAGTATAGTGTAGATTTAAAAAAACCCACACAATACTACTTGAAAAATAATTTCCCACCTTTTTATCTTTCTTGCGGTCACTTTCTGCTTCCAAGTCCAATGAGTTTTCTAATTCAGTGTCATGGTTAATGAGGTAGGGGCCAAACAAATCTCCAAGTCCATCTACATGACAGCCTTTTTTGCAGAATACACACACCCATCGAGGATCTGATGAATTAGCCTCATATCTTGACACCAAAGTATTACCACAGAGTCCAGAACTAGACAATTTACCTTTAAGATCAAAAAACATTATTAACATATGACCAACCTATGCTCAATCTTAAAAGTATAATACAAATGAGGTCTACATACCTTCCACAGCACGAATCTTTCCTATCCTATTAACGTTTATTGCTTTCTTTTTATTATCATTGTCTTCATCATCCTGTCGGGATGGCGCATTTACAACTGAAAGAGCAGTGGGGGCCCCTCTAGTTCCTTCAATATGCACAACCGGTCCTTTCACACGGCTGAAGCTTGCATTACTGGCACTGTCACAAGATGCCTCCTTCACATATTTGCTTTTGCTGGGACCAACCTTTTTCTTCTTTTTCTTTTTGTCCTCTTCCCAAGGTTTAATTGGCCTCTTTTTTCTCTTTTTCTTTGGTGTAGTTTCAGTAGACGATGTGCCATGTACACCATTTGATTTGCCTTTACCCTTCTTCCCTGTTGAACCTTTACTTTCAAGCACTGCAGCAACATTGGGAGTGCCCTGAAGACTTGATGATGACACAGGTTCAGGTTGCAGACTTTTACTAGAAGTACCCTCATCAGCAATTCCTGCGAAAAGAGCTTCTAGCTGGGATTCAACATCAAGTGCATCTTGTTTATTGGATGAATTGGAAACTGGAGAAGTGAGTTGGTTTGATGTAGTTGTTAAGCTAGGAGGGTTGGTTTGATGCATTCCAAAACTTTGTGAACTTGAAGATGATCCTACAATGACTGAGCTATTCACACATTTAGCATCATCTTCCACTTTGATTCTCTTGTGTGGAGGTTCTGGAATGTCACTGGATTTTTGAGAAACTGCATCAGTAGAAAGTGGGCATTCTGCCACAGAGGACTCTTCTTTAACTAACAAACCATCAGCAGTAGAAACTATCTTCACATCAACGTGATTAGAAGCTGAGACAGCATTTTGGCAGGTTGAATTTGACTCTTTTTCAGGAGATGATGCATTTGCAATAACACTAACAGCAGCGCTTGACTGCACTTCACCATTACGTAATGATGCTACTCCAACACTTGAAATAACACTATTATTCTGGTTTGACTGAGGGGAAGAAGACTTACTCGGGTCTTTCCCATCCATCCTAGGAGAGCCTGATAAGTCAAATGAGCCACTTAGAACAGTTGTTGTCACTGTTGGAGAGTTGACAGCTGAACTCTTTGATCCTGATCCTTGATTCATGTACATATGAAGACTGTTTCGTAAATTTTCTGTTAGTGATGAGTTGCTTTGATTCATTACAGTGGCTGGCAAATGTCCTCCAGAGCCATTCATTGGCATATTGGTAAACTTCATTGCCTTAGATGGAGAACCTGGTACAGGATGCATTTGAGACTGAGGTGGCAGTGCCGGCACTGAAGACTGTGGAGCTCCTGTGGGTGCGCCCAGTCCTGAAAAAAAAATATATATATATATATATATAAAAGAAATTAAATTCCTCCAAATAATTCATCTGTTTAGGTCCATTTTAAGAAAAGCGTCTGTACCTTGAGACTGTTGATGAGGTTGACTCCAAGTAGTGAAGTTATTAACAGTGACAGGTGCTCCACCTGAAGGGTGGAGAGGAAACTGTCCTGACATTTCCCCCTTATCCTTCTAAGTCATGTGGTAAAAAGAAATTGTAAAAGTAGTTTTTACTACTCAAAGAATATTATTTTTTAGTAATAATCTAACCATAACTCTGTATGATTCTTTGAAGGTGTGTTGCATTAAAATCAAATTTGCAGTCCTCCAAATAATTTTCTGAAAAGTAAAACAGAAGTGTAACAAGAACTTCCAGTAGTTTTGCACAGTGTTTGGTGAAATGTTTAGCAAACTGTCAACTAATAACAAAGACTTTTTAAAACAAAAATAATAACACATCTTGCATAGTTGAAAAGGAACCTTACAAAATTTAATTAGCATGTGCTACTATGGTGCCTTGTACAGTCATAATTTCCAAAATAATACACCTTGAAAATTGCAAAAATTTGATTTTAACCACTTAATCTCCGCACGGTAAATTTAATAGAGGTTAAGTGTGAGCGCAAATGGTGCCTAAGGATAAGCCCTAACCCTTCATGGTCTGCTTCGCTTTTCCGGAGGAACGCGGCTCACAGTAAACGTTTCAAGGAAACGTTTAACATTACTCGGGCGACCATTTGTTTTGAACAGTGTCAACGCAAATACTGAAGGAAATTACTACAAACACTCTATTAAGACTACAGACAGCTATGTCTTCACGTGAAGGCCCAGGAAGACAAAAATATTACCATCGGCTGTTGAATCCAAAATCACGCATCTTTGCATTGGCACCAAGGCTTGGAAAAGCGCAACGGGACATTCATTTCAAATGAGTCACTCTCTATCACCAATTTTCTTTGCGTTTTGTCTCTTTTGCCTTGCCGGTGGGGTGCGCCGCTGCGGTGCAAAGTCAGTGTCCAGCGGGCAGATGGAAGCGGCAGCGCTAACGGCCCGACTTCCTTACTAGTTGCGATTAACACCTACATTGGCGGCTTAAACTAGAGTTCTTACGCGTAGCTTTGACACACAGCCGCACTATTAAGCGGTGCGGTGACTCTCAGAAAGACGATATAGGGGATGGTTACCACCCCGCTGGAGTATGAGGAGGGGGACGTGCGCAGACCACAACTGCCAACAACGACCCTAGGTACACTGCAAAGATAGTAGCATATGTCCTCTTGATCGCACCTCTCAACACGGGGCCTCCAGGAACCCATGGCATGGGCGCGGAGGCGGAGGACCTGCTGGAACAGTGAACAGGAGCAAGCAGAGCGGAGCAACCGCATCGATTGTTGGTTGTAAATGGCCTCTAGGATTGCGCCGCCCGTGCCGTATGCTGAACTCTAATTTACACTCCCCATTTGCGTATGCTCCTTTCCATCCAGAAAAAAATTCTGCAAGGGGCAGAAAATCGCAAAAATTTCCCCTCTGCCACACACACAAGGCGTGTTCGCTCCCGCAGACAGGCCGTAAGAAAAGACCTCTCAGACTTTTTGTTAAGGCGTTAAGGGTTAAATGGATGAAATGCAATTAGCCATCACACACTGTACCGGTGCATTAATGTCGCCCTCTTCTGAAGATTCCGTTTATCGGCAGCGGGAGTCACAGAGATTAGTGGATGAGTAGTAATAATAGATTACTAGACGAGGTGAGACACATTCAATAGGCAATAATACAAAGCCTTGGAGTTTCAAAGGCCTTTCTTACTTTTTATAAGTTATAATGAGTTTTATTATCATTATTATGAACATCAACTTTAGGTTCCCTCTTACTCTGCGAGGGCCTTAAGGGGTAGGCAATCCACGCGACCAGACGTATCCTGTTTTTGTTGTTGTGGAACACAATAGCAAAAGTAATGAAAAACAAAAGGGAAAGAATGAAAACGATGATTTTAATATGAACACTTGGAAATGGAAACGTTTTGTAGCATTATCTTGATGAGTTACTTCATGTTCGATATGATTATGGTCCTAGGACTTTTGACCCGTTTGACTAGCGCGCCAGGCCCGGTCCACACACTAGTCGATGTATCGATTGAGTTTCGATTGAAACTGTTCTGACCAGTCGAGGTCAGACTCTACTACGTTCTACTACAGAACTTTGTGGAAAGTCGAACGTACTTTTACCCGCAGAGGACTTTTGTTTGTCCGCGATGTGACGGAATATATCGTTGTTGTAATTTTGATGTTTGGAAAAGTGTGCAATTTGGTTCCTAGATTGTAAAATTGATTAAGATGACTTCTAAAGTGGACTCTAGGGGTGATGAGAAGATCCCTGTTGATATATTGTATGATCTGATAAGGTAAGTCGAATGAAGGAGTTGTTGATCAACGGCCCACATCTGGATTGTTTCATGTGCACTGTATTATCGACTACATTGTTTTTAAGGTCACCAACTTAACCTGTCAAAATTAAATATTAGGAAAAAAATATTAAGGATTGAGGTTTTTTTTTTTACATACCCTTCTACATTCTCTCTGTAGTCCCTCAGCCGTTTGTTTTAGCATGAGCTTTGATCAAAATGTTTTTCTACATTGATGGACAATTATTTATTTTTTGGGGATAAATCTTAAATAAGATATGCTTCTGTTTAAGAAAAATTTCCAACCCTTTTTTTTCCAGTCGATTTATCATTAATATACCTGAAGATGAGCGAAAGAATATGGTCCGGATATGTTTTCAAATAGAAATTGCCCACTGGTTTTATTTGGACTTCTATTGCACAGAGGAAAACCCCCATCTCAAAACTTGTACTATGAAAGAGTTCACTAGCTTAATTTTAAAGGTATGTTCAAATGTTTTATTAGAATATTGCTTTTCTGTTTCCCTAAATGCTCCTATACATTTTCATAATTTTTAATGAACTACAGTTGAGAATGTTATGAAAAATATTTCACTATTTCAGCACATCCCTGATCTGAAACAACATCTCAAAAATGTAGACTCTATTCTTATGGAATGGAGGGAGTACAAGAGGGCAGTACCCACTTATGGTGCTATTGTCATGGATCAAGATCTTTCCCATGTTCTGCTCGTTCAAAGCTTTATGGCAAAGTCATCATGGGGTTTTCCAAAAGGAAAAGTAAATGAGGAAGAACCGCCAGTCCGATGTGCTGTGAGAGAGGTAACCAGATCTTATGCAACCTTGTCAAATGATGTATTATAATTTTAAAGGTACTAGGATGTGTTTTATTTTTAGGTGTTTGAGGAAACAGGTTTTGACATCAGTGGTCTAATCGATGATAAGGAATATATTGAAATTACATGGAATGAGCAAGTGACAAGACTTTACCTGATTCCGGGTGTAGATAGAGCCACTGTGTTCCGTCCACGAACTCGAATGGAAATCAAAGCTGTTGAATGGTTTCCTCTAGCAGATTTGCCAACAGACCGAAAGAAAAACACAAAGGAAGCTACACCAAAGACTAGAAAAGGGCCAACAAATCCAAATAACTTCTTTATGGTTCTGCCCTTTGTCAAGTAAGCTTAATGAACAAGATGAAACTATTTGACAGATGATGTGTATACTGACTAATATCACTTATTGATCATCTTAGAAGGATACGCCAATGGGTTAATCAGAAGCAGCCAAGGAGGCAACGCCACAAGTCAGTTACTGATGCAGATATGCTTGGACGCCAACGCCGAAAATCAACTTCTGAAAACAGTGATAATAATGCTAAGCAACTAACACAACAGCAAATGTTTGCTCTATCCCTTCAAGTAAGTTAAACCTTGCCATTTTTTTATTTTTTTTTATTTTTTAAAGTTATTTAAAAGTTATTTCTCATTTTATCTTAATCTCAGGCTGACATTCAAGAAAACAATGCAGCAAGGCAGCAGAGGGCAGTCAGCACAGGACCCCTGCACACCCCATTAAGTGCTCCCCCGCGTGGGCAAGCGCAGACAAGACGGGACAAAGCCTCTATCAAACGACAGCTTTTTACTGGTGCGTTCCATTCCACCTTGACAAAATTAATCTGATCACAACTGTTTTCTTCTTGAATTGTCTTCAGATGTCTAATAAGTCTGCTTTTTTACTCCAGGTGATGAGGATAAAAATGGTGTAGTACCAAGAAATCAACAGAATGGCAGAACAAAGAATGGAATGACACTCAAGCAGAATGGTACTGCTCCCTTTTTAGCCAGAGCTTGGACCAATTTCAAATTTGATCGAGCTCCAATTTATGCTGCTATCCAGTCGCCTCTGAGGACTGCTGGTGTGGTTGCTGTCAACTGAAATTAATTTATTCATCTCAACCCCTATGAAGCTTGTTACTGGAGGAATATGCTTCAACAAATCATGCCATATTTTTTTTTAAATCTTTGCTTTTACCAGTGGTATGTGCTTTTTTTTTTTTTTCAATCTTGCGGATAAGCATCCCACCTTTGCCTCAAAGTGTCCTGTACTTGAAGCCAAAGTATCAAAGTGCATACAGCATCCCTTAGCTTTAATCTGCTATCTGTTATTGGCATTGCCATTTTTTACTTTGTGTAGTTCTTAATCTAGACTTTCACATTGTGTAAGATCTTTTAAAGGTCATTGATTTTCTGTTTCCTTTTATCAAGCAACTTTTCAACTTGCTCCTGTGTCTTGAGTTTTTTTTTTTTTTCAAGTAATTGTACATTTATATAAATGTAAAGCATAATAATTGTTGGATACATGTTTTATGTGGACAACTAAATTTTGTGATTGTATATATAGTATATGTAGTTGCATTTACATACAATGACATCTCTTTCTAATAACAATTAATTCTTATCGATTCATTTCAATATGGGCTCATCTTTTAGAATTTCGTTTTTTAATTGGCTATTGAAATTCAAAATTGTTATTAGGCATAAGAGCTACTAACTCAGATTTTTATTTATGCAAGAGTCATGGAAGATTGGGTTTATAGCAAGTTGATAGCTACAAATTCTATTGTGAATGTACCTTAATGAGACTGCAAAAGTATATTTATTTCTAATGTCTAGTTTAAGAAGTGGGCAGTGTAATATCTAGTACAGGAGTGCTGAATCATTTTCGTACCATGTGGATTTTCATTAATTTAAGTTTCTCTTCTCCTGGAATTGTTGTTTATTGCCATTTAATGTACATAGCCCCTTTATTATCCATTTTCTGTTGTATTATTTCTTTTTCTTCTCTCTCATACCTTTCACTGCCTCAAGTTTTATTGTACTGTGACAAAACATCTTTAAGTGCCACGTAAATATCACAATTTCACTTTCACATTATTCCTGCTTGTTCTCATGCTATCTATATCCAATTATAATTTTGTAATCAATTGGTTGTGCCAAAAAGGTAATGGTATCTTTTTTTTTCTTATTTTTTTTTTCTAAACTTTAGTTGTATTGGCAGGGTATGATTGTTTATGCTTTTAAAGATGTGACTATGTCCTGTTTGTAAGTTCAAATACTTTGTTAAATTTGTTTTGCTGGACTATGTTTGGCTACTCAATTCTGATCTCCATTGATGAGAACTAGAAAGGTGCATGGTGTAATCTATCAATTAATTAATAGATACAGAACCACTTCTGCAAACATTCTGCCCCATCTTTTAAGCTCTTCTACGATTAAGTGACATTTGTCTAAAATATTTGGTAATGTAATGGGTGATACAAGGGTTCAAAATTTTTTGCTTGATTCAGATTTTATCATTACTGTCTGTTTCAACATAAATTACATTGAATCCTAAATAAGTCAGATTCTGACCAAGCATTCAACTTAGTGCCACAGTAGGTGAGTGAATGTTATTTTACATGTGTGAAAATACTCGCGCAGTACATGCAAGTTACCATTGAGATAGTGACCTAATGTAATTGTCTTTCTATCTCAGGAAATGTTTCAGTATTTATCCTGTTTTGTTTTCAATTATGAATATGTACTATAACAATGATATCATTCCTTGTTATAGTATATTGTTTTCTGCATAATAGAAGTGAATATTTTAGACAGTTCCTATGCATATCACATATGTGATTCAGTCAAATTATTGTAAAAATAACTCTAAGAGGAGAACTGTCATTTATTTGTTTTTCTTTTATGTTAACCGCATAATCCTGCTGTGACTCCTTCCTATTTGTGTTAAATGCTGGTTTGTATTTGATGTCATCTCAGAATTTGATCATGAATTTTAATTTGTACTCATCACGCTAACTATGAAAATTGTGGTTTTTCATTTTGTCATGTGTATGTGTGTCTCTTCTGTCAGTAACGTGAAAGGAGAGATGAATTATCGGATTTCTTATTAAAATAATTGGCCTGTCTTGATATCAGAACCAAATATAATGCTCAAAATCATTGTATTGTTATTACTTCAGAATAGACAGCTTAACTTAGTGGACGTTTTAAGCTCACATATTTTATTGTACGTTATGAACATGACTAACAAGGGAATACCTTTTGTGCAATTTTTGTCTTTATAGGGCTCGTGAATGTACAAAGATTTTTCTTTTTGTTTCTATGTGCTTGAAATGAGTTACCTCACAAGCATCAAAGACTGATTTGTAATGTTTCTTGTATCTTTTGAAGTGATTGCTGCAAGTTTTAAATGACTTTGCATATTATTAGAGAAAAATATTCAAACTTCACCAAATAATGTTTTTTCTTTCTTTATTTTTCATCAGACACGTGTTGATTGAAATGTTTTGGTATTGTTTTTAGGGTGTGGTGGTAATTTGGACAATAAAACCACTTAAACAATTCAGACTTCTTATCCCTTACACTTTTCACTTAAGACATCCTTTCTCTTTCCCCCAAAATACTGCCAGGGAATCAAACTTTGCAATTTAAATCAATTTTGGGCCAAGAATATTATTATCCCTAGAGAGTTACATGGGGTACTTCCCCCGCTCCATTCAGAACCTCAGTGGCAACACTAAGGCGTAACAAAGCGCCTTTCATTAAGCATACAGTCCGCACGCCCTTCTTGAAGCGAACAAGAGCTCATGCGCTCCTTTCCTCCTATCTAAATGCATTTGGGGGTGGGGGGGATTGGCTTGCAGCGTAGTGGTACGCTTCAAGAAGGGCGTAAAGTCTTCAAGCGTAGTTGTATACGCTTAGAAAAGGCGTACAACTTACACACGGTGTAGTTTTGCCAGAGTGGCTCTAGTCGGCCGCAACTCGTTGCCCTCTCGGGGCCCAGTCCATTGGCACCAGCACCTCACCTCGCCGCGCAAAGCGCCAGCCTGGAAGGGTGCAGGACTGCGGCGCCGAGCCGAGCGGCAGAGTAGAGTAGCAACAGTTCCTAAGGGCGGGGTGGGGTTGGGGTGAGGTGTCCTGCGCTCCCACCCCCTGCCCGGGTTGGGCCCTTCACCTCCCCCTGCGCGGCGCGGCGCGGCGCGGCGGCGCTCGCCTCGCCCGGCCCCGGCCCGCTCGCTCCGCTAGCAGCGCAACCCGCGCAGCCACAGGGCCGGGCCTGGCCTGCGTCGTCAGTGGCGCCCTGGACGCCGAGCCGAGAGCGACGTGACGCGACGCGCCCGTGGCGAGTGGCGGCGAGGACGAGGAGGCGGCGCCGAGCCGAGCGGAGCGAAGCGAACCCGTGGCGGGTAGCCCAGCCCAGACGTGAGGGCGTAACGGTCCAGGGCGGCACGGGACGGGACGGGACAGGCCTGTGTGGGCTCGTGGAGGATCGCAGCCCCTGAGCAGCCCCCGCCCCGCGGTCAGCGCGCCGCGCCGCGCCGGGCCGGGCCGGGCCGGGTCGGGGCCGGAGGTGGAGGCCAGCGCTGGCACTTCCACCTGCGCGGCGGCGAGGTCGTGGTCGTGCCGAGGTCCACACGGATGCCTCGGCCAGCACAGCGCTCTCACACATAGGTGAGTCGGGACGGGACCCAGACCGGACCGGACCCAGCCCCGAGGGAGGCTTGTTGCGCCGGGGGGGGGGGGGGGGGAGGGGAGCAGCCTGCGCCCCCAGCAGCTCCTTATCAAAGGGAGACACGAGGCGGCATGTTGCACACGCCGGGAGAGAGAGAGAGAGAGAGAGGGAGAGAGACCGCAGGACAGGGAGAGGACGACGACGGCGACATCCCAATCTGCAATTCCGATGGGAGGGTGTCCTGATGGCCTGCTGGCGGGGCCGGGGCCGGGCCAGGGGCCGGGGCCGGGGCCGGGGCCGGGGCCGGGGCCGGGGCCGGGGCCGGGGCGCTGTTTTGATGCTGACGGGGTGCTGTGCACACAGATGCTATGTTGTTAGGACCCTTGCTCGGGGTCCCCGCCGCGCCGCGCCCCGCCCCGCCCCGCCCGCACAGCACGTCGCGCCCCGGCCCGGCCCGGCCGGTATGGAAACAGGTCGCTCAGAGGGCCTAAGGGCCAACGCGTGACACTGACAGCCGCCCCGCCCCGCCCCGCCCCGCCCCGCCCCGCGCTGCCCCGGCCCGGCAGTGCTGCCCAGCCCTGGCCTGGCCTCCTCTGTTTCCGGAGGACAGGTGTCGGGCCGTCCTGGGGGGATAGGCATGGCCGTGCTCCGTCCTCTGGGACCGGGCCGGGCCGGGCCGGGCCAGGCCGGATGACCCTTGCTAATGACGGGATGTTCCGACGCGGAGCGCAGCGCAGCGCAGCGCAGCACTGTGCACTCCAACTCTCTCTCCTCTCGCGAATGAGAAGAGGAGTGGAGGGTCCACGGGGGTGCTCCTCTCGTTTCAAGTCTCTCGCGGAGCCGGATGTCAAGTTGGTTTGGTTTTTCAGGTAACGGCAGATTATGCCGCGCTTCTGCCACTGGCATTCACGCGCGCCGCGCCGGGCTCTGGGCTGGGCTGCTCAAGTGTCACCTCATGAGTGAAGATCCGACCAGCAGACTGACTCTGCGGATCGCTTTCGTACCTCTCGAGCGAAACGCTGCGCCTGAACGTCACGGAGTGCGGCCAGCTGCGTGATTCCGAACAGCAGCGTTTACTAGTGTCCTCTCTCTTGCTCCTTATGGCCGTGCCGCATGAGTGCGACAAGGACAGAGAGACGAAACCACTGTGCGGAATCACCCTCCAGGAGCGCGTGGCGCGGCTGCGAACCCGTTCCGTCCTCACCTCGGTCCCTCACGCAGACGGGTCGGACGGGGGCGGGGCAGGCGGGCAGAGCAGGCGCCCCTCGGGCTCAAGCCTATGCTACGTGTGCAAGCGTGTGTGTAACCTTAAACCCTTCGCTGCAAGCGCTATAATGCCCGCGTTTTCCGCTTGGCTTGGCCCAGCTGGTGCTGAGCGCCCCGCCCGCTCAGGGCAGCCGCGGCGCTGAGCTCGGGCTGCTTGTTGTCGGCAGGGCAGCAGACTGATTCAGAAGAGCGCTCTCCTCGCTCTGTCCCTCTCGCACCTATACCGCGCGCGTCATGAGAGCGAGAGAGACAGAGCGAGGAGAGCGCTCTTCTGAATCAGGCGGCTGGGCAGGGCAGAAGGTCTTCAGGGCGAACGCTAGCCGCCCGCCCCGGCCGCGCCCCGCCCCGACCCCACCGGCCCTATTTTACGGTGAGGGCCGAGGGCTGTGCGGCCCGGCCCGGCCCGGCCCGCGCCGGCCCCAATCCTTCCTCATCCCCTCCGAGGAGCGCCGTGCCGGTGGCTGTGGCGCGTCTCACCCCGCCCACCTCGACTTCCTAATTGAACTCGTTTACTTTCATGTTTTAAGCGGCTTTCGTTTATTTATAGACGGATTTACGCCCTTCGCGCTTCCACGCGCCGCGCGCCGCCCTGGCCCCCTCGAGCCAAGTCGTTGATGGCGCGGTTAATTAGGAGAGAATACATCCCCGATAATACGTACTTCCATCGCGATGTCGCGGCCCGGTCGTCCGTGGGCACACCGCCCCGCCCCGCCTCGCCTCGCCTCGCCCCGCCTCACCCCGACCCCGCCTCGCCACGCGCGACGGTGAACCTCTGCCCCCTGCCGGGCACGTTATCACCCCGTAGCTCCGGGACGGGACGGGTGTAATTTATAGACGAGCCGGGCTGCCGGGCGGGGCGGGGTGGGGCGGGGTGGGGCGGGGCGGGGTGGGGCGGGGTGCTGAGGAGTTGAGAGGCTCCGTGTCCGAGTCGGACCTGCCGTGGCCCCCTTGCAATACAGGATGCCTCTCTCGCTTCCCCCTGACCTACCGCGCTGGGTCCGACCCGACCCGACCCGACTTGACCCGACCAGCACAGCGCGCCGCGGCAGACCAAAGAGGAACAAGAAAACGGAGCACCTCTTCCCTTCCGGTCCGCCGCCCCGCCCCGCCCCGCCCCCTGCCGGTGACGAACGGAGAACAGTGAAATGAGAGGCGAGAGCAGTGGCAGCGGTGGTGCTGCCGAGTAATGCCAAAGAGCGCCGCCGTGCCGCTGTCCTTGTCGCACCTATGTGGTGTCCGTCCCATGATGGGCATGGCAGCGCCCCACGAGTGCGACGAGGACAGAGAAGGCACTGGAGCGATCCTCGGACGGAACCAGTCGGCTGAGAGGCAGGGATAGGAGCAGGCAGGGCCGTAGGACGGGTGGATGGCTTTGTCATTCGTCGGGGTGCCGGCGAGCGGGGCGTGGCGGGGCGTGGCGGGGCGTGGCGGGGCGTGGCGGGGCGTGGCGGGGCGTGGCGGGGCGTGGCGGGGCGTGGCGTCTCAGCTGGCCACGTGTGCTGGGAGCCAAACAGTGCCGCCGAGCCCCCAAGGCCTCGGGGCAGCGCAGCACCCAACCAGCAGGCATGACCAGCAGCGCCGCGCCGGCCCGGCCCGGCCCGGCCGTGGTCAGGGCAGGGCCAGGGCAGGGCGCCAGCACCGGCGCCACTTCGCCCTTCTCTCATGCTGTGGCGCTGCGGGGCGGGGCGCGGCGGGGCGGGGCGGGGCGAGGTCGTAGCCAGTCGGCGCGGGGGTCACCAGACGCCGTGCCGGGCACTCTAAAGTGAGCAGACGCTTATCGAAAACAAAACAAAAAGTAACGCGACTTGGTGCGTGGCCGGGCCGGAGCGCCACCTTTTCTCATCCGCCCGGTCGCACCGCACCGCACCGGCCAGAGGACGCCGCCTTAATGGGGTTAATGACGGGATGAAAGAAGGAGGCACGGCGCGCAAAGTTTCGCGTTTAATCAAACTCTCGTTGACGCCGCTGAGGCCCTGCTGTCTCCGAGGCCCTCGCCCTGCCCAGCCCCGCCCTGCACGGCCCTGTACGCGGCACGCAGTTAGCTCCATCTCCGGCAGCCCTGCCCCGCCCCCTTGCCCGCCCCGCTCCGCCCCGCAGGCAGGAGGCTGGGGCTGGCTGGGGAAGAGGGTACCCTCATCTGCACGCCCGCCTCGACACAGCCGAAATGGTGACGAAATTTTGTGTCTCGAGTCGAGCATAAACCCGTGCTGGACCAGCCCGCCACGCCCCGCCCCGCCCCGCCCCGCCCCGCCCCGCCCCAGCCCGCCACGCCTTCGAATGCGCCCCGCCCTGCCGCAGTCGAATCCCCGGGCTGAGGTCGCTAAGGTCAAAGGTTAGGCGCGGCCAGCCAGCGGCGCCCGGCTAAGCTGGAAGCGGTGGAGGGGCTCGGATGGTTGGGGTGGGGTTTTCGGCTGGGTCCAAGGGGGTGGGGCGGACCGGGGGCGGGGCCGGGGGGCGGGGCCGGGGGCGGGGCCGGGAGCGGGGCCGGGGGCGGGGCCGCGCGGTACAACAACACGCCCGGGCCCCGGAGGGGTTGGAGGCCCCAATATGGTCAGCAGCAGAGCTTTGGTCGGATGAATAACTTGATTCATGGCCGCGGCGGGAAACTGTGAAAGCCTCGCGCCGGGCCTCAATCTCATCCCCGCCCCTCCCCGACAGGCTCAGGCTCTCTCTAATGATGGCGACGAGGACCAGGGCGATCCCAACAGAAAAGATGATGATGACGATAATGTTATGCTGATTTATGGCGCTGAGGTGGCGATGGTGGATAGTGATGATGGTGCGCTGGACCCGCCGCGCCCCGCCGCGCCCCGCCGCGCCCCGCCGCGCCCCGCCGCGCCCCGCCGCGCCCGCTGATGGCATGGCGCTCTTGGAAAGGCGGCGAAACTTGGATGAGGTTCGGTTGAGGTGCGGCAAGCCGAGCGGGGCGGGGGCGGGCCGCGGGGCGGACCGCGGGGCAGGCGGCACTCGGATGGTGGCTGGTCGACGCGGTTCCGAGATGAATTTAAATTTGTCCCGCCGCATATCGACAACCCTGACGACTCGTCCCCTTCAGCGAGGCACCGGGGGGAGGGGGGGGGGTGCTTCCAATTCAGCTGCAAAGTCGTTAGCGAAAGAAACAACCGGGAGAACTGCCTCCGCGGCCCGTCATTACGGAGATTAACACAGCACGGCTACAGTGAATTGAGATGGGCCATGAGTGCGACAAGGACCGAGCGAGGTAGGAGAGCGATCCCCTGCAGCCTGCCCAGCCCTGCCCAGCCCAGCCCAGGGCCTTCAAGGACACACACCACACACAGCTTCCTGCCGGCAGGGCGGCCGGCCGGCGCGCTGCGCGGGCCCGTCCCGTCCCACTGCTCCCCACCCGGCTCCACCCCGCCCGGGGCGACCCCATCCTCTACCCCGCCCCACCCGCCCCCGCACACACGCGCCAGCGGGAGCTGTAAACACTGTAAACACCACGTTCCCCTTTCTCTTCCGCAGTGGGGCGCGGCGCTGCGCGGCAGGGTGTGGGTGGAGGAGGGGGGCGGGGGCTTGAGCAAAGCGCGGCCCGGGGCCCCACCGCCTCACGAGGAAGAGTAGAGATGCCACGTTCTGGAGGCGGGAACCCTCCCCTCTACCCCTCACACCCGTCACTGCCTCAGCGTGACGGCGTCTTTGCAGCCGACTGCAGCCGCGTCCGCCTCTCCGCGGCCCGTCCCGCCCCGCCCCGCCCCGCCCCGCCCCGCCCCGCCCCGCCCCGCCCTGGAAGTCTCCCCGCACAGCACTCGTCACTGTCGACAGCGACGAGCAGTGCGCCGCAGAGTGCACGGCTGGGGAGAGCAGAGCGCCCGGCAGGTAGGCAACCCGCCCGCAGTGGTGTCGTCGCGTTGCCTACCCATCAGGCTGACATCAGCGTGGCGGTGCGGGCCGGGCCGGGCGAGGTCAGCTCCGGCTCGGTCCCTTTACACCATCACCCTCCCTCCCTCCCCTTCCATCTGACCTGCTACTGCCCTCCCTCCCCCTCCCCCTCCCTCACCCTCCCTCCTCCTCCCTTCCCCTCCCTCCCCCTCCCCTCCTGCTCACTCCTCACGCATTGCCTCTCGCCCCGGGGCTGGCCGGGCGCCTGGCGAGCTGCTGTAGCCAGGAGAAACAATAAGCCTTTCGCGTGGCGTGGCGTGGCGTGGCGTGGCGTGGCGGGGCGGGGCGGGGCGGGGCGGGGCCGGGCGGGGCGCGTGGCGGCAGAGCAGTGCTGGCCTTCGCTCCGGGCCGAGCTGGTGAGGAGGGGGGCTGTTTCATTGGTGGCACGGCTCAAGTCGGGCCGCCGCGCCAGGCCCAAAGTAGAGTGGCTTTTCCTCTGGCCAGACTCAGGCTCAGACCCAGACCCGGTCCGGCCCTGACCACTGACCACCCTGGCCAGCCCCGCACCCCTCTTTCCGCCCTGCCTCGCTGCCCCCGCCTAGGCCGCGGCCGCCGCAGACGTATTGACAAGCGGGCTGATCGCATTATGGACCGTCGTACACCACGGGGTGGGGGAGGCCACCCCGTCCCAATCACTCTCCCCTACACCCACCCCTCCGTTCAGCGCCATGCCGATTTCACCGCTCTCACATTCTACTTTCATCGGTACACAATAAACCATTATGCGCGAGGGGTCGACCACTTGAAATATTTGTGTACATGGAATATATTCCAGTTGGAATATCTGGAATATTTTTGGAATATGTAGAACAGTATTTTTGGAATATCAGGAAAATGTGAGATAAGATTTTTGGAATATCAGGAATATGTTGGAATATTTGGAATATTTTTGGAATATTTGGAATGTTTTTGGAATATTTGGAATATTTGGAATATTTTTGGGCTGGAATATGTTGGAATATCTGGAATATTTTTGGAATATTTTTCAATGTGTACATGGAATATCCAAGTGGTCGACCCCTCGATTATGCGCTTTGTAGTGCATAAGCCTTGCAGGATTTGAAGCAACGCAACTATAACTTTGCACATTTTTTTCTGCATAACTATGCTTAGCTCTGTCCCTTATGCACAAATTTGTGCATAATTATGTACGATGTGCGCATAGTTATTCATAGTATTTTGTGCATAACTATGGCTGTATATAATCGTGCATAATGATGCAAAAATAATGCATTAAGGTTTACCGTGTATCCTATACCGCTTTCTCCCCCCTCCCCCCCCCTCCAGCTCCCCCCTCTCCTCTTGCGAATGAGCAACCGTCGGCAGAATAACGCTGCAAATGTAAAGACACGCCGGGGGGACTATGGAACCACGTCACCCCCGTGCTCCTCCGTCCTGATCCGCTCTTCTAACCTCACGCCTCTGCAATCACCGTTTCCCGCACTGTCTACAATGGAACACACCAAAATACAAATAACAAATACGCGGAAATACATCGAAACACATGTCTAAAAAAAACAAACATGAAAAGTGCATAAAACTACAGGAAACGCAGCACGCAGCATGGTCCTCACCTGCTCTGTCTGCCCGTCCCGTCAATGCCCAGCGACCCAACCGTCGCCATCCCCTCTCCTCGCGGGAGGCAATCTCATCTTCGACGGGGAGGTGCGTGCTGGCCGTGCGTAGGGTTGTTGCACGCCCCGCCCCGCCCCGCCCCGCTGGCAGGTGAGACTGATGCCGTGTCCTTTGTGACGAAGGGAACGCCAAAGTTTTCCTGGCAGCTTGTGGTCGGCCCGGGGCCGGGCGGGGGCCGGTACGCTACGGCCGAAGGACTCTGCTGTGCGCTGGCTCCGAGGGGGTATGCACTCTCAAAACCTGTTACCCGACTATTACGTCTATTACGCTCTATTACGCCTCAAAATATCGGAATTCAGCTAAAACCAGCCCAAAACAACCCCAAAATAGGTAAATTTCGGAGAATTTCGGCTATTACGCCACTATTACGCATACTATTACGCGTGCTATTACGGACAAAGTGACCCGACTATTACGCGAGTGCATACCCCCTCGCCTGGCTCGGTCCAAGGACGTCTCCGTCGAGACGAAGCTGAGCAGTGCTGCTGCTCAGCTTTCCCTCCCTCCCTCCCTCCCTCCCTCCCTCCCTCCCTCCCTCCCTCCCTCCCGTCCGTCAGAGTCAGCTCTGGAGACAGAGACGGAGAGGCAAGGCACTGCGCCACGCCCGACACTGCCCGACCCCACCGCGACCCCCGAGGGGGATGAGAGCGATAGATAGAGATTTGGGGAAGGCGGGGAGGGGAGGGGAGGGGAGGGGAGGGGAGGGGAGGGGAGGGGAGGGGAGGGGAGGGGCGCCTTAGGCGTCAATGCCCAATAATTAGCAGCAGCAGAAGGTCGCTTGTCTTGTCGTCGCCGATGGCTCCTCTCCGCAAGGCTCGAACCTTTGGGAGAGCTGTGGGAGGAGAAGACAGACTGACTGTTCGTCGCTTGCTTGGATTCGGGGAGGCGAGGGACTCGGCGGGGGATGTTATCTAAGGCCGGCCCCGGCAGTGAGTGCGGGAGCGCCGGAAATTATTATCTTGTTTCAAGGATACCTGGGATCCTAATTTCACTTTTCACCTCAGATGATTACCTTTTAATTAAAAATACTTTCTTCAGGGGAAAAAAATGCCTCGGAACAAGACAAAGAAATTGATCTGCGTGCGTCACTTTGAGTACAACGTTACTTGAAACAAGATCAGAATTTTCCTGTTTGAGGCCGTCGAGATAATTCGACCACAGCCGTGCGCATCCATTTTCGATCTCGTTCCGGTCGACACGGCAGTGCCGGTGGCGGGGGCCGTGTGCCACAGCGGCTGTCCCCGGCCCGGCCCGGCCCGGCCCGGCCCAGCCCCGCACCACCCCTCCGATACGCCAACAGATGTGCAATGTCCGGCCCCCCTGATTGCCAGTCCCAAACCCCAAAAGTTCGGAAATTAAATGCGAGGTAGGACCGTAATGGGCGTGAGCGAGCGCTGCACTGTAAAATGCTTGCAAACTAAATTCTTTGCAACGTTGCGAAGAATTTTTAATATACGTATTACGAAGAATTTGTTTCGTATTGCAAAGAACTTCTTTACAAGCTAGTTACTAGAATTCAAACAAACTTTTTGTTTGTATTGCAAAGAAATAGTTCGTAAGCTTTCCAAGAATTAGTTCGTAATACAATGCTTCAAAATTCTTCGCAACTTACAAAGAAAATATAGTTTGCAATACGAAGCAATTCTTTGCAAGCATTTTACAGTGTGCGGGTGCACTGTAAAATGCTTGCAAAGAATTGGTTCGTATTGCAAACTATTTTCTTTGTAAGTTGCAAAGAATTTTGAAGCATTGTATTACGAACTAATTCTTCGTAAGCTTACGAACTATTTCTTTGCAATACAAACAAATAGTTTGTAAGAATTCTAGTAGCTTGCAAAGAAGTTCTTTGCAATACGAACAAATTCTTCGTAATACGAACATTAAAAATTCTTCGCAACGTTGCAAAGAATTTAGTTTGCAAGCATTTTACAGTGTGCGGGTGGGACGACACTCTGCCGCTCTCTCCGCAGGTCGATAGGGATTCAGTGACGAACGGACCGAGCCGAAAAGTCACCTTTATTCACTGCAGCCGTGCGTTACTTCATGGGCAAAAGAGCAATAACTGGCGACCTCTTTGCATGGAACATGCACCATATACCGTAATGATTATCTTGACTGCTCAACACTGACTCAGACTTGTCCGTGGTGAGTCAGAGTGTTGACTCGACCCTGCTCGAGGTCGGCTTGGACAACAGCTATGCCACCATGCGGATTGAGTCCCACACATTTAAAAAACAAAATAGGGGCGAGAGTGGAAGGAAACATAATATAAATGCAGAAAAAGAATATGAAAGAAAGCGCGAGCGGCGGCCCGAGAGAAAACTGATTGTTTATAATGCAAAGCAGCGGCCGGGTCGGGGAGAGAGAGGGAGGGCGGCACAAGTGCTGCTCATTATTATTTCCTTTTTTGCCGGAGAAATTTGTTGGAAAAGTGTCCTTTCCTCCCGCCGGGCCGGGCCGGCCGTGGTACTGCGGCGCGTGCGGCAGTAGGGAGAGGAGACGGATCCAGTGACCTCGTGCCGGTCCTGACCCCCCCCCCCCCCTCTTCTCTCTGCTGCTACCCAACCGGTCCTGGTAACTTGACCGAACAGGCTCGCTAGCGGGCGCAGGGGGTAAAAAGGGAGGGGGAGAGAGAGAGAGAGAGAGAGAGAGAGAGAGAGAGAGAGAGAGAGAGAGAGAGAGAGAGAGAGAGAGAGAGAGAAGGGGGTATGGAAGCAGAAATAAAAAGCGGAACCGGAATAGGTTCGTTGGCAAGAAGCGGAGGACCAAGTCAGAGGCGGTGACGATCAATCGGAGTGCTGTCAAGGGAGCCGTCCCGAGCCCGCTCCCCCCGCCTCACCCCGCCCCCCCCCGCCCCGCCCCGCCCCGCCTCGCCTCGCCCCGCCCCAATCCACCCCGCCCTGCAAGCCACTCCACTTAGCGACCCTCTCCGTGGCGACAGTTATTTTTGTCAAATCAGTCAAAACAGCAAAGTGGCAGTCTCAAGGAGTATTTCCCGCCTTAAACCCTATGAGCACGTTACAAGTAGTTGCATATCCTGTTCCGTACCACATGTATCTAATTCAATCCCCCGCACTACACTGACCGTTTCCCGCGCACCGCCTGCCCTGCACTCACTGACCGTTTCGCACACCGCCCCCAGCCGTTTGTACGCGTGGGTGCGCTGGCCCACGCCAGGCCTACACTCTCATAAGGGCTGTGAGGAAAGAGGAGGAGAAAGAGGAGGAGGAGAAAGAGGAGGAGGAGGAGGAGGAGGAGAAAGAGGAGGAGGAGGAGGAGGAGGAGGAGGAGGAGGAGGAGGAGGAGGAGGAGGAGGAGGAGGAGGAGGAGGAGGAAAGAAGAGGAGGAGGAGGAGGAGGAGGAGGAGGAGGAGGAGAGAAGAGGAGGAGGAGGAGGAGGAGGAGGAGGAGGAGGAGGAGGAGGAGGGAGGAGGAGGAGGAGGAGGAGGAGGAGGAGGAGGAGGAGGTTGTTGACCTCTTTTGATCGCAAGCGCAGCGCGCGAGGCGTCTCCGCGGCGGGGCGGGGCGGGGCGGGGCGGGCTGGAGGCGGGCCGAAGTCATTGTACCTAAAAATACGAGAGTCTATTTTCTGCCTCCACCCCCAGCCCGACAGGCCCGGCCCGCACTATACGCTCACTGACCACAGCAGCAGGACCGGGACCAGCACCAGCTTGTGGCGGGGCGGGGCGGGGCGGGGCGGGGCGGGGCGAGTGAGGTGGGGCGGGCTGCGGCGGCAGCTGCACATTGCACACTGCTTACACTATAGCAGGTGATACACTGCTGCCCTTTCCCGCCGCACTCGGACGTGGCTCAACGAGGCGGGGCTCAACCTGCATGCCACTACCAATCCTCTTTAAAGTAATTCCTCTGTGTTGAAGGGGAATAAAGGGACGGGACATAAACCCTGTGCACTTGGGACTTCACCGTTAGAAAAAAAACTGTCTTTTGACAAATATCATCTGGATAAAAGTGGAACATGACTAACTTGTCATTAATCCAAGAAAAACAATTTGTCAGAAGCCGTAAAAAAAAAAAAAAAAACTTGCGTATTAAAAAACTCCCAGACTTCACAGCTAAATAACTATCATCAGTGACAACAATTATTGTCGATTAATTAGTTGTAGTTTGACAAATAATTTGTCAAAATCAAATGACAATCTATTCGTTGATCATTTTTTTGTACAGTTGACAGAAGTTTTGTTTTTATTTTTGCACAACTAGTTTGTCACAAAATATGTTGTAAATTGACAAAAAAATTTACAGTGTTGGGTTTGCTTTCAAGCGTAGACTGTACGAAGAGTTTTCTCATTACATATCCCGAGGGGCGCGGCTCTGCGGCGCAGCGGCTTAGCGCGCCTACCGCCGGCCTGGCCTTCCCCGCGGCAGTCGCGTGCAGACAGGTGCGGGGCGTGGCGGGGCGGGGCGGGGCGGGGAGACACACACGCACCAATAAACGCGAAAGGATTTCTGCGCGCATGGTTTGCGTGAAAAAAGAAAAAGAAGAGAGAGAGAGAGAGAGAGAGAGAGAGAGAGAGAGAGAGAGAGAGAGAGAGAGAGAGAGAGAGAGAGAGAGAGAGAGAGAGAGAGAGAAGAAAGGCGCAGCGTACGGTTAGTGGCGATCGCTTCGAGGAGAGGTTGTTATCCCGTACTAGGCGCTCCGCTCTGGGCCTCTTGACTGGGAGCCGCGGCGCCCTTCTGCTCGCTGGCTGGAGCCGCTGGAGCCGCTGGAGCTGCTGGAGCCACTGGAGCCGCTGGAGCCGCTGGAGCCGCTGGAGCCGCTGGAGCCACTGGAGCCACTGGAGCCGCTGGAGCCGCTGGAGCCGCTGGAGCCGCTGGAGCCGCTGGAGCCGCTGGAATCACTGGGGCCGCTGGAGCCGCTGGAGCCACTGGAGCCACTGGAGCCGCTGGAGCCGCTGGAGCCGCTGGAGCCGCTGGAGCCGCTGGAGCCACTGGAGCCGCTGGAGCCGCTGGAGCCGCTGGAGCCGCTGGAGCTGCTGGGGGCGCTGCTGGAGGGCTGATCTATCTCCCCGGCAGTTTTTCACAGCGACGCCTACGATAGCCTGCTCCCCAATCTTTCGCGTAGGGACACATGTGCGCGGTGCGGAATCGGTCAACCCACGCCTCACTCCTACCCGCTGCTGCCCCCCTCCCCCTCCCCGGGTCACCTCACCGCCCCACCACGCCCCACCCCACCACGCCCCACCCCACCACGCCCCGCCCCACCACGCCCCGGCCCGCTCCACCATACGCTGCCCCACCCGACACGCATCTGGGTTCGCACGCCGTGGCTGACGTGACGGCCGTGTTCCGTCGTTTGTTGACGCCCGGTCCCCACGCCGCACCCCTGGAGGCCGCGTACAGCCCCCGCGCCGCCCCCGCGCCGCCCGCACGCCGCCCCCACGCTGCCCCCGCGCCGTCCCCCGCGCCGCACCCCTGGAGGTCCCCGTTCCGCGCTGACTAGGATTTTGGATGCCAAACAAATCTGCGTGTCAGCATGACGAAAAGGGCACAGGTTCGTTTGCACACTCTTTGTGCGACTGCGCGACGGCCTCGTTTTCGCTAGGTGGTTTATTTACATTGCAGAATGGTAAAAAAAAAAAAACATGGAAGAAAACCCAGTTTACGGTTCGTTTTACACGTTTACCTCAGGACCACGCACATTCCTTTTTTTTTTGTTGTTCTTTCAAAAGGTTATTGTTCGTTTTGGAAACCATAGTCTAAGACAGTCTAGCGCGTTTCGGGGACCAAATACATTTTGGTGCGTGGGAAGGCTTCCTGAGGAGGGTAGAGGGCCCAGGTGCCTTTGAGCCCCCGGCCCGGAGGTGGCGCGGCTCGGCTCGGCTCGGCTCGGCTCGGCTCGGGACAAGGGATTAACTACTTTAGCAACCTGCCGAGCGCTGTCGGATGAGCGGTTGGGACAGGGGCGGGGAGCAGAGGGAGAAGAGAAAGGTGGGGGTGTCTTCAAGATCGTCCCCACAGGAGCGTCTCCGCGAGAGTATCGCCCCCAACCCAACATCTCCCCGCCGTGCCGCGCCGCGCCGCGCCAGGAGTATCGCCGAGAGTAAATCCCTCCACAAGAGCGTCTTTAATGGCGATCATCGGGCACTTACACGACCACATAGGACGACCCCGGCTGCTGGGCCTGCTGGGCCCGAGCCGAGGTCGCATCAGGGCGACCTGCGAGGAAGTCTTCCCTTTGATGTGCTGATATGCGAGGCGAGGCAGAGGGGGGGGGGGGGTAAATGTCTGTGCGTGTGTGTGGTGCGGGCGGGTGCGGCCTCTTTTCCTGTTGCTCCCTAGGGATCCGTGTGGTTGGTGTGTGTGGGTGGGGGGGCAGAGAGATTCTCCGTTCTAGTGATATTGCCGTGTACGTGCGCGGCGTGGCGTGGCGGGGCGTGGCGGGGCGTGGCGGGGCGTGGCGGGGCGTGGCGGGGCGTGGCGCGGTGCTGCCGACTGATGCTACACATTTCATGGCGATTATACGCACGCCTAGCGGCGTCGCGGAGGTGAGGCGAGGCGACTACGCTCACGTGGGGCTGCCGAGGCGTAGCGGGGCGTGGCAGGGCGGGGCAGGGCGCGCACTGGGGATGTACCTTTTCATAAATGTTGTATTTACATATATACAGAGAAGTATTCATGTATAAGTACATAAATACACGAATATTATGCGTGCACGCATAATTTTAATATGTACTGTTATATACACAGATGTACAAATTTCTTTACACATATGAAAAATAATGCGGCAAAGTAATCAGCCTATTTATATAAAACAAGAATGCTCATAACTATTTACGGTTTTGTCCATAAAGCCGCTCGGCGATCAGTGAGTGGAGTGCATGTACCGGGCGTTTCATAAAAGACGCAGGTGCGGGCGGGTTTGCCTACCCAAGGGGCTATGGCGCCTTACGGGGAGATCGGGTAGGCAAACCCGCACGCACCTACGTCTTTTATGAAACGCCCGGTACGAAATAGAAGATGCTCAGTTAAGGTGTGTGTAGCGTGGCGGGGCGGGGCAGCCGGGTACAAGGGAGGAGATCCTCTCTTGCGTGGTTCGGGGGAGGCCCCCCCCCCCCCCCTCCCAGGCAGAGGTCCCAGCAGAAGAAGGCCCTGCTGCTCCTGACCTAGAGGCCTATAGGCTGAAGCCAGCCGGCTGAATCCGCTTACGTCCTCCCGCTCTCCCACAAGACGTGCTGCTCCCTTAGAAATGAGTGGCTGCCAATGTTATCCGTGCCGCCTCTCGGTGTCCTCGGCGACCCCGCCCCGCCCTGTCCCTCGCAGTTGGGCCAAGTCCGATATAAAGCGGGCGCGAGATATGAAAAAGAAATAACAACAACTTATACATCTTCATATTCCTCAGCCTTTGGTGAGCGCCGCAGAGGGATAATGTTGGAGCAATCTCTCAGAGTGGGGCGAGGCGCGCGAGCTTTGTGTGTTTGCGAGGGTGTGCGGGGCGGGGCGGGGTGGGGCGGGGGGGCTGGGCCGGGCCGCACGTGTTTGGGTGGGGGATGGGGGATGGGTATTAGGCGTTCAGTCTGCGGAACGCGGTTGGGTTTAAGGCGATATACACGCTACGTTGGAAACCTCCTCGGCCTAGCCGCGTCCGAGCGGGGGGTCGTCGTAGGCCGCGTGCCGCGTGGATAGGGCGGAGGTGGGTGGGGTGGGGTGGGGTGGGGTGGGGGGGGGTGGGGTGGGGTGGGGTGGGGTGGGGTGGGTTGGGGCGGGGCGCGGTGGGCGGTAGGCGCGGACTATGCTCACCTCGCGTTCCACCAGGCCGCACTTTGACTGCTGTGATGACAGAAACGCTCGGGAGATACAGGCTTGGCGATGTGGGGCGGGGTGAGGTGGGGCGGGGTGAGGTGGGGCGGGGTGAGGTGAGGCGGGGCGGGCGGGACCGCACCACCCTTGAAGCCCCCGACCCAACCCAGCCCCACTACGCGTACCGCCTGTCGATCCCTTTCTGCGTCACCACTCCAGCCCTCCTCTCCTCTCCTCTCCTCTCCTCTCCTCTCCTCTCCCTCCTCTCTCTCCCAGTAGTACCCGACCCACCCCACCTCGCCCCGCCCCGATGGCAGAACAGCTGTCAAGCGCAAGTCAGTCACCGTGCACGGCGTGGAGCACGTCCCTTCCATTCTGTATCCTCACCTCTCACGGCGCGCTTCCGCCGTACCCACACTGCCCCTCCCCTCCCCGCCCCGCCCCGCCCCACCCCGCCCCGCCCCGCCCCACCCCGCCCCGCCCCGCAGCGCGTCGCGTTGTATTGTGATTGCTGGCGCTTGACTCCACCGCCTACAAACCCCCTCCCCGCTTGCTGGGGCTGCTTTATTAGTTTCGCCGCAATAAAAAAAAGAGCAGCAGCGTGAAAAGAAAATATGAAAGCGTGTGAGCGCGCCGCGCCACGCCACCTTACAAGCGGACATTTTTTCTTAAATCTTTTTCTCGTCACATGCAATACAGCTCGACAGTGAGGCAATTTTATTTAACATGGTTGAAATCAGACAAGGGCAACCCGAGAGAAACATTTAGGCACTTTTTTTGCGCGCTTTTTTGTTGTTGCTGTTCTGAAGCAGAGCCACGAATTCCTCACATAAATTCGGTTTAGTTACATGTTATCTCATCCCAAGTTGGCGACCGCCTATATACGCCGTGATCCGCGAAAGTTGATGGAAACATCATCCTACTTTCTCGCGCAGCCGACAGAGGCGCCAGTCAAGTCAAACACTGACAGCCGCGCAGCGCAGCGTTATTGTCTTTCACGGACGAACATTCCAAAATCCTCCTCCCACCCTATCTCCATCTCTCTCCATCTCTCTCCATCTCGCTCTCTCTCTCTCTCTCTCTCTCTCAACATGCACTCGCCGTTCATTGTCACTCCCTCGGCCTTTGTCTGGAGCCGGGGCGGGCCGCGCCTTTTCGTCCGTCAGTCATCCCCTCCCCCTCCCCCTCCCCCGCCCCCGCCCCTCAGAGTCATACAGTATTAACCGCCCCCCTCCGGTGCCGCTCTGCTCCGCCCCGCTCGAGGGCGGTGCAGACGAGCCTCGCGGGACGGGGCGCGGGACGGGACGCCGCGCCGGGGGAGACGGGACGGGACGGGGCCGGTGGTAATGGGGTACAGGGGGTGGCCCGGGCCGGGGCAGGCCGGGCTGGGGCTGGGATGGGGTAATGGTGATGGGGTGATGGGGTATGACCCGTGCGCTCAATTAGGACCCAGCCCGGCTTGGGCCGGCCTGACCCAGGGCCAGGACCAGAGAGAGGGGAGGAGAGGAGGGGAGGGGAGGGGGGGGGGAGGGGAGGGAGGGGAGGGGCACGGTCTGCCTGTCGGGAGTCACGCGCGCGCCAGCGAGTAAGATGTATAGACAGACCCGGCCGAGCCCAGGGAAGAGAATGGGGAAAAGTCGAGAGGAGAGGAGAGGAGAGGAGAGGAGAGGAGAAGAGAGGAAAGGAGAGGAGAGGAGAGAAGAGGAGAGGAGAGGAGAGGAGAGGAGAGGGGCGGCAAACAGATTATTCTGCTGAAAATTAAGAGGAATGTATATAGGGAGGGTCTACATCAGCCGGATGCAGCTCCTGAGCCGCCGCCGCGCCGTGACGGACCTTGACACGCCACTGGTAGGGCAGCCGGCGGCTCTTCAGGTTGAGCGGCGTGGCGTGGCGTGGCGTGGCGTGGCGTGGCGTGGCGTGGCGTGGCGTGGCGTGGCGTGGCGTGGCGGGGCGTGGCGTGGCGGGGCGGGGCGGGGCGGGGGGAGTCGCGAGCTGCCGCCGCTGCTGCTTTTGGGGTACAAGCCGTGAGCTGCGCCGTCAATTTTTACGGCGAAGAGAGGAGCATTGTAGAGAGCCTACTGGCGCCTACCGCCGGGGCCTGCACAGCCGGTTAGTGCCGTTTGGCGCCGCCGGGCCGAACCGGGGCCGGTGCCGGGGGCGGGCCGGGGCCCCGGAGCCAGAGGCGGGGCGAGAGTCTAGTTTGCAGTCGCACTGTTAAAACCTTACGGTGAATTACAGTGTAAGATACAACGAGCACTGCAGCACTGCTGTACTAGGTGGCTGAAAAACCCCGCGCACTATCGTGGTTATACTGTACCGCATGCATGTGTGCGGGCGGGTTGCATACTCAGACGGAGCCGAAGGCGGCCTCGGACGGGATTGCGCGCATGTTGTAAGGCAGGGTAACTAACCACACGGTAAAAACAAGCCCTGGGATTCTCAGGGGGAGCAGGAACCCAGGGGATGCCCTGGAAGTGTTTCCCTGGCTGGACATTCCCTGGGTTTCCCAGGACATCCCCTGGGAAACCCAGGGTATGCCCTGGGCAACACTTCCAGGGCATTCCCTGGGTTCCAACTCCCCTGAAAATCCCAGGGCTTGTTTTTACCGTGCACCCCATGCGCCCCGGTCGCCGTCCTGCTCCACGCACTCGTTGGCCTTCAGCAGAGCGCGAACCAAATAGTGAAGTATAGTATGTGTTTCTGCGGGGGTGTCTTTGGCCGGCCCTGGCGTCGGCGCCTGTGCACGGTAAACGAAAAACTCGGATTCCGAGGCAACTACCTCGATTTTTGAGGTTGCCTCGATTCCGAACTGTGGCAACCTAAATCGGAGAGATGCATTCCTAAAACAGAAGGTGAGACTCTCAAAACCGAGTCATCTACTTCCGTTTCCGAGACAGTTTGCCTTGGTTTTCACACGGATCCCCTATTTAGGGCTCAGCGTCTCGGAATCAGGGTTTAAATGCTCGGAACCGAGGAAAGTCAACTTAATTCGAGTTGCAGTTTCTAAAATCAAAATCCGCTCTATTTTTTACGCCTCGGAATCAGAGTTTTTCGTTTACCGTGTGGGCGGGAAAGGTTGAGTTTTCCAAAATGTCTTGAAAATCAAGAAAGCTGCATTGAAAACCAAGACGCCAGTTTTACGGTGACCGTAAGCTTGCTTTTATTGGAGCGCGTAGGCGATCATCCTCTTTGGCGCCGGTCCGGCCGGCCCGGGCCGTCCCTCCGGCCGGCAGGTGACGCGCCGCCAACAAGAGGAGAGGCTATAGGGCTATAGGCTATGGGGCAGAAACTGAAGACAGGCCGGGCCCAGCGGCTCGGCTGGGCTCGGCTCGGCCTGCTCAAAGAAACGACGCGACGCGACGGCAGCGGAAATAGAGCAGTGCGGAGCAGCGCCGGGGAAGTAAGGGAAATGAAATGAAACCAGAGGAGAGGCCCGTCCGGGGCGGGGCGGGGCGGGGCGGGGCGGGGCGGGCTCGGCGCCGGTGTGCGGGGCGGGGCGGGGCGGGGTGGGGCGGAGGGGAGCACTGGACTCCAGCCTGCATTACCCTTTCCTCCGCTCCTCTCCTCCACATCGCTCCCTCTCCCGGTGTCTCTCTCATTCCCTTTTACTCCACTGCGCGCCGTGACAGAGACAGCGGGCCATGTATTATTCACATTATGATGATTTGCAGTGTGTGTGTGTGAGAGAGAGAGAGAGAGAGAGAGAGAGAGAGAGAGAGAGAGAGAGAGAGAGAGAGAGAGAGAGAGAGAGAGAGAGAGAGAGAGAGAGAGAGAGAGAGAGAGAGAGAGAGAGAGTGCAGCATGCAGCCAGGTACACGGCCCGGCTCGGCTCTGGGGTAACCAGACGAGAAGCCGACAGGACAGGCGGGAGGCGGGGCGGGGCGGGGCGGGGCGGGGTGGGCCTCTCTCTGCCCCAGACACACTTTCCCGCTACCCCGTCTCTCGCAGAGAACGGACAGAAAATAGGGCACAGTCGCCCCTTTGCCTGACTACACTTTCGACAGTTCCTTGCCTCTTCACGCCCGGCGAGGACCCTGCTCCTGGCCGCGGTCAGGTCCGCCCCGCCCCGCCCCGCCGCGCCACGCCACGCCCCAACCCGCCCCTCCCCGCCCCGCCCCGCCCCGGTCCAGGCGACACGCGACTAGGCGACATTTTAGGTCAGCCTGCTCGTTCAAGTGCGCCTGCGTCCCCTTCTCTTCGACTTTACGGCCCGCCGTACCGTTCCCAGAGGAGGATCAACGGCCCTTACACCGCCCCGCCCCGCCCCGCCTCACCCTACCCGCCCCGCCCCTACCCGCGCCACCCCGCGCCAACGCGACGCGACGTACCGCTCCTGCCTGGAGCACGCCAAGGTCGCCGCTTTTTCCTACCGGGCGGGGCATTTTGGGCGTTTCGACTCGAAAATTAGTTCACGGAGGATATACTTTTTTTCGTGCGTTTTCAGGACTGGCGAACAAAGTATCGAAAGCTGGGGATAAGAATTTTTCTTAGATCCAGTGAGTTGCACCGCGGCCGGGCCGGGCCGGGAGCACTCGTGTCAGCACGGGGTTTATGTCGGACCACATCGCTCCCCCCGCAGGCTCGTGACCACGCCACTAACCGTTCGCCCCCATCTCATCTACCCCCAACGACCGCCCCCCACCCCACCCCACCCCACCCCACCCCCTCCGCACCCGCACCCCACCCCGACCCCGCGCCGCCGTCAGTCGCGGATCGCCTGCCGCGGTCCTGTGGCTACGCCTTACAAACTTGCACTGGCCGCGAGCAAGCAGAGGGGAGTGTGGCGGGGCGGGGTGGTGCGGGGCGGGGTGGTTCGGGGCGGGGCGGGGCGGGGCGGGGCGGGGCGGGGCGGGGCGGGGCGGGGCGGGCGCAGGCGGGGCGTGCCGCCAGCGAGTCCCGCGTCAGTCGGACGTAATGGCTAACGTGCGCTGCTGGAGTCAGGGTCGGGGGGTCAACCGATTGAAAAATAAGGGAGAGAGGTGCAGCAAGACGGGGGCGGGGGCGGGGGGCGGGGGCGGGGGGCGGGGGTGGGGGTAGCAGCTGGGCGCGCCTACCGCTGCGCTGACAGCGGGTTTGGGATTCAGTGGAAGGAAAGGCGAAGAGGACACTTTTAAGAGAGTGTGAGGGAGATGGCTCTAGCGCTGCGGGGCGGGGCGGGGCGGGTTGTACTCGAAGCGGCGCCACTCGCTTCGGCTCGTCCCTTTTATCGCCGCTTGGCCCGACTGGCCCTTTGGGGCGCCCCACCCCGCCCCGTCCCGCCCCACCCCGGCCAGCCCCGCCCGCCCCGCCCCGCCCTGCCCCGCCCCGCCCCGCCCCACCCCGGCCAGCCCCGCGCGCCCCGCTCCGCCCTGCCCCGCCCGCTGCTGCCCTGCTCCCCCGGCCGCCTGAGGCGAGGCCCTGCCCTGGGGCCTCAAGGTCAGGACAGGACGGACCGGGCAGCAGCGCGGCCAGAGCCAGCGGCCCCGCGCCGCATCTCGTCATGTCGCAGGTTGCACGGGCGGGGCGGGGCGGGGCGGGGCGGGGCGGGGCGGGGCGGGGCGGGGCGGGGCGAATCACCCGCTGGCCTGCCTGGGCCCCACACCCTATCCTACCCTCACTACCCTACCCGACCGACTCAATCTCAGTCTGCAGACTCGACAGGCCACACACAGACACATGTACACTGTAAAATTTAAAGCCGTCACATTACGACAAAGTCAGTGCTAAATTTTACTTTTGAAAGGTTCGTCACATGACAAAATGTTCATCACAGTGTGACGAAAGATTCATGTCATGTGACGAAAAATTCATGTCAAGTGACAAATTGTATGTCATGTGACGACTGTTTCATCACAGCTCTTGTGACGAAAATTTCGTATCAATATTTACTAGACACCCTCAAGAGGGTCACGCGGCGCGAACCTTTTTCTTATTTTAATTTATACTGAATTGTTGTTCAGCTTATTTATTGTTCTTTTTATTCGCGTCGCTCGCGAGCTCGCGGTCTTTTTTTTGTTTTTGGTCATATTTTTGTGTGTACATCAGTGTCTACATATCACAGCTCTTGTGACGAAAATTTCGCATCAATATTTATCATCACATGACAAATTGGTTTAACAGTGTAGAACCTATAGGGTTGAGCGCCCCTTGACATGACGCAGACGCGGAGGCCCCTGCACGTCCTCCAACTCCATCATATCTCGATAGGCCCCGGCCCGGCGACCCCGATTCAATTTTATTTACTTTCTCTATCCCCGCCCCGCCCCGCCCCGCCCCGCCCCGCCCCGCCCCGCCCCGCTCAGCGCCCTGCCCTAACCCCTCCGCGAGCCCACGTGCATTCATCCGCGGCCCGCAATATTGCTCTGCAAATCTCAAGTCGTGGAATCCGCCTGGAATCATCTCCCTGATGCGGCGCTGGCGGGGGCGCGGGCGGGGCGGGGCCGGGGCAAGATAGACCCCCGCCCCGCCCCGCCCCGGGCCCAGAGGCAGGGCCGAGCCGGTGGGGGGACAATGACGGATAGGACAGGGGGGCTTTGAAAAGTGTACGAGGCTCCCGCCCCGCCACGCCCCGCCCCGCCCCACTACGACCCGCCACGCCCGCTCTCTAACCCTTCTATCATCTCCCCTCGGACTGGGGCGGAGCGGAACGCGGCACGGCACGATATAGGAGTTGGACGGCGGGGCGGGGCGGGGCGGGGCGGACCAAAACTCTTGCGCTGTGGCTGGCCTGAGGCCGCCCTGCTCCGGTATGTGCGGGCTCGCCCCACCCCGCCCCGCCCCGCGAAGTTCTGTTGTCGATCAGTGGCGTCGAACCGTGGGTTCGTGGAAGAGTTTTATACAAATGGGATAGTGGAGAAAGAGAGCGAACTCAGGGCCTTTTCCCTACTCCGTGGGATCCACAACACGCGTACAGTGTTCACACTCTAAATACAAGGGTAGAAGGCTAAGGGTACGCCCCCCTCCCCCCCCCCCCCCCCCCCGGGCCTCGGGTGCTTGTCATTGACGGCCACGCAAACGCAAAAGAACTGACAGTGAGTGGACACCCCCCGCGCGCTAGGGACTCTCCATGCTTTCCTTACGGGGAGTCTCTCGCGCGTGGGGTATCGCAAGGTCCATTCTTTTGCGACTGATGACAGTGCGCTCCCCTTCTGCCCCGCCAGGCAGCGCAGCGCCAAGCCAGGAGAGGACCGATAACGCCGCCGAAAACGCGTTGTGGAAAAGCGTTTCTCGTTATTCGCACGAGCCGCCCGCTGCTCGGGGGTCGATGAGGAGGGCCCGGGGGGGGGGGGGGGGGGGAGCGGTAATCTATTTTCAGGCAGCGCGACGGCGGCGCTGGGATGGGCGGGGGCGGGCGTGATTCCGTTCCCAATAATAATAACAACAGTTGACAGTGTATCGAGGAGATGAAAGACGAAGGTAAAGCACTTTCAATCGTGTCTCTTCTTTTCTTTCGGCAAGGAGCCGCCAACGCATTATTGCAACTTGAAATCCAACATTTTAAAATTTTACGGCGTCACATTACGAGTCAGTGCTAAATTTTACTTTCGAAAGGTTCGTCACAAGGGGTGAGACAAATGTTAAATGACAAAATGGTTCATCACTGTGTGACGAAAGATTCATGTCATGTGACGAAAGATTCATGTCAAGTGACGAGATGGGTGTCATGTTATGACTGTTGCATCATAGCTCTTGTGACAAAATATTCGTAGCAATATTTATCGTCACATGACAATTCGGTTTAAAAGTAAAGTTTTGGAGGCAGTATGCGATACTCACCAGCCCAAATATTGCGGATTTAGTTGCCTTGGCTTATTCTCACCACGGTCGTCGAGCACATCCGTTATCCCAACTGCAAGAGCAGCTGTCTGACGTCATTTAAGGGCGGCCATCAAACACCCCCGTTACCCCCAACATCTTTCCTCCGACGTGAAATGACCCTCTGGCTCGCGGCCAGCCCAGGCGGACTGGCCAGCTCGAGTGCGGCGCGAACCAGTCGTGCTCGCTCATACCGCGGAGGCGTGGCGTGGCGTAGCGTTGCGCGGCGCTGTATAGCGCTAATCAGGGTCATAGGGTTTGTACATGGAAACATTTTCCGTAACTCAAGCAATATTCAGTCATTCAGTAATTCCTGTTACCCCCCCTAAGCCTTGGTGCCACCCGCGCAACCACACGACGTCGCTCCAAAAAAAAACAAAAACGCCAAAGGCTGAGGCAGAGATTAGGTCGAACCGATATTCCTGCTTCTCGCCAAAATGCAAGAGGTTGTACCCACACCTAACAGAGTAGCCCGACTCAGCCCCTGTCAACGAGAGCATAGGCAGCCGGCACGACACCCATGTTCTGACGTGCCTAACCGAAAGGCGCTTCGGTCGACTCAAAACCTTTAGCAGCCGATTCAACCCACTCTAGCGCATGCATGCTGAATAATCATGAGGCTTCACTAACGCTCGCCGATAAATCGGCTTGTATTGCAAGGCGTCGAGTTGACATAGCAGGTGTGTCAACAGTGGGCCTTTACGCAGAGAGAAGCTCTCTCAGTCTCTCCCGTTTCTTCGCTCTCTCTCTCTCTCTCTCTCTCTCTCTCTCTCTCTCTCTCTCTCTCTCTCTCTCTCTCTCTCTCTCTCTCTCCCTCTCTCCTCTCCATTCTCCAAACCCACCACTACGCCGCGCACCACTCCAGCCAGCCCCATCTGGGCATGAAATCACAATGCCAGTTCATTTACGGCGACGAGCGCACTGTGAAGCGAGAGAGAGAGAGAGAGAGAGAGAGAGAGAGAGAGAGAGAGAGAGAGAGAGAGAGAGAGAGAGAGAGAGAGAGAGAGAGAGAGAGAGAGAGAGAGGGAGAGAGAGAGACGGAGATAAAGACGCGCGAAAGCGAGGGAGAGGGGAGAGGGGTAGAGAGAGGAGGACAGGAGAGGGGTAATGCCGAATGCCACCATTGGCCGGTGACCCCCACCCAGAGGAATAACTGCGGTGTGTGATTGCTTCACCGCTCTCAGGACCAACCCAGCCGGAAGGCGCGCCCCGCCTCGCCCCGCCCCGCCTCGCCCCGCCCCGCCCCACTCCAGCCAGCCTCAGCTTGAGAAGAGCTTGTGTCGATTTGGGACATACATTAGCAAGAAGAATATCGCTGCGGTTTTATTAAATACATCCCTACGTCCTCTCCCTTCCGTAAGAAAACACAGCAGGATTCCATTTACTTGCCGCTAGAAATAATAATAAAAGGGAGGGGGAATAAAAGCAAGTGCCTTTACCTATTAAAAAAAAAGTGCGACTTCGCTGCGCAGCGCACACAAGTGCCTTTCACCCGCCCCGCCGCACCCCACCCCACCCCACCCAACCCCAAGTTCACGCGAGGTCCTGCTCCGTATACGGTCAGACAATGGCTCCGCACAGCGCAGCGCAGCACCACGGGCCCCGCCGTGTTGACATTTCAAACTCCGCTGGGTGCCGAGCCAGAGCGAGCAGCGAGTCGGAGAGCGACAAGAGAAGAGAGAGAGAGAGAGAGAGAGAGAGAGAGAGAGAGAGAGAGAGAGAGAGAGAGAGAGAGAGAGAGAGATGGTCTATCGAGAGAGATGTGGTGAGAGTGAAAGGTCTCTATAGTAAAAACCCACCTCTCCCCCCTCTCCTCTCCTCTCCTCTCCTCTCCCCCTTACTCTTGAACTCTGTCCCCTCTCTCGCTCGCACTCCGAGGCCGCACTCATCCAACTCTCTCGGTGGCGCACGCGCTGGTGAACGCAGCGGCTCGACAATAATGATTTTAAGTGACAACAGCGAAAGCAGCGGAGCGCGGGGCGGGGCGGGGCGGGGCGGGGCGGGCTCCGCGAGAGAGGCGAGGCGGCCGCCAGCCGGGTATTTAGTGAACTACAGTGCAGAACCGGATGAGCGCAGATGGGACACGCCTCAGAGACAGAGAGACAGAGTGAGCGAGAGAGCGCGCGCGCGAGAGAGAGAGAGAGAGAGAGAGAGAGAGAGAGAGAGAGAGAGAGAGAGAGAGAGAGAGAGAGAGAGAGGGGGGGGAGGGGGGCGGGATGGGCTCAGGGGTATCAATACATCGTTAGGCTCGTGTGCAACGAGCGAAGCCGAACACTGTCCTAGGGCATTATAAAGGGCTGAGGCTGAGAGGCTCTGTCGCCGTCAGCGTGGGTGCGGAGAGGGGCGGGGCGGGGCGGGGCGGGGCGGGGCCGAGCGGGGGCGTACAGCAACTGAGGCCTGCCTGGCGCGGGGCCTGCGGGGACAAACTGTACGCATCGCAAGGTGAAGGGCGGGGGTTATCGGTAAGCAGCGTCTACGGGGGCGGCGGCGAATATACACCATGGTTAACCCCCCTTCTTTTCGTAACCTTTCCCTTCACCCTCCCTCTCCGCATACCTCCGCCCACCGCTTGTCTGCTCCTCCAATGTACACCAAATCCCCTCCGCCGCCTCCTATGGGCTTGTCGAAACAACCCTCCGCCCCGCCCCGCCCCGCCCGCAAGGAATCCACTCCCACACACTCATCACGGTGGCGATGTTTGTCGCGGGCGCCCCGCCCCGCCCCGCCCCCACTCAACAGGCGGCCGGCGGGGGTGGGGTAGAGGCGGGCGGGGCGGGGCGGAGAGGGCGGGGCGGGCGGGGCGTGGCGTCGATATAAAGGAGCAGCACTCCGCCGCGCGTTCCTTTTCACCCGTTAAGGTTATATATATAGAAGATTTTACGCGTTACGACGGCAGCCCCATCAAGTCTACACGGAACGGCTCTTTATCGGTCAATTCCGTCTCAATCATCATCGACCAACCATATAGGCGGCGGCGGCGGCGCTCAAGCGCGCTCAAAAGCCGCCAGCGCGCCTCGCTGCTGCCTTTCTCCCCCCCCCCTCCCACATCTCTCTCTCTCTCTCTCTCTCTCTCTCTCTCTCTCTCTCTGAGTAAGGGCGCGGACGCTCGGGCGGCACGCCCACCGCGCTGGGCTTTTCCCTCAGGGACGCGTCCCGCCCCGCCCCGCCCCGTCCCACCCCGCCTCGTCCCGCCCCGCCCCGTCCCGCCCCGCCTCGTCCCGCTCCGCACCGCCCTGCCACGCCCCGGCCCCCGCGTTGTCCGCAGTATAAACGCCGTATGCAAAACACGCAGGTCTGCGGCCCTAGCTCTGGCTCCCGCCCGCTCACCGCTTTCTTCCCTATAAAAGTCGTCGAAAAGACCTCGTCTCCCTTATCTTACAAAGTGAAGTGACGTATAATAAGTTCCGTTAGATACATAGGAGTGTAAGAACGTGCGTAGAACGCGTAGTCAACGACGCGAGAGCAATCATTTGCACTTCCATTAGTTCGTCTTTCCTCGCAGTTTTGTTGGTAGACGTATACCTAATTGCGAAGATATGCATGCACAAGAGCTGACTGCGCTGCGCTCCGCGCGAGATAATTTGCATGCGGAAGCGTTTATCGTGCGCAGCCCGGCCCGGCGCAGCACGGCCAGGCCGGCGGGGCTGGAAGTGGCTGCCGCGACGGTCGTCTCTTTCTACCACAGTGCGCAGGGCATTTATATAAAGTTGGACAGTGTCTCTGCAAAAGTGTCTTAGCGGATGTAAAAACATAATAATAATAATAATAATAATAATAATAATAATAATAATAATAATAATAATAATAATAATAATAATAATAATAATAATAATAATAATAATAATAATAATAATAATAATAATAATAATAATAATAATAATAATAATAATAATAATAATAATAATATGTTTTGAACGACGGAGCGTGAAATTAAAAATCTCGAAGGTGCATTCCATCAAAATTGTGAAAACGAAGAAGGCGCTTAAGAGCGCCTTTCCCGGGCTAAGTTTAGTGCCCTTTTACCGGGGCACTCAATCTCAGTGTCTTCGGAAAGACGCTAAATTTGTCTGGACACTGGTGAAACAAATGTTTAGTTCTATACACCACTTGATGCATAGCTCCTAATGTATAATACTTAAACACTATGTCATGTACAGTAGTTCTAACTAAACATTAGTTGGTGTGTAGTTCTTAAACATTTAGCAAGTGTATAGTTGACTAAACACTTGGGATGTCGTCGCATCCCTATGCTTTGACATGCAAAGCCTCGTCCAAATGCATACTTCTAAACATCACGAAACGTTTAACATCTAAACATCTACGAAGTGCATAGTTGTTAAATATGTAGTGATGTATAGTTGACACTATACACCATTTGATGTATAGAAGTGGAACTTAAACACCATGATGTATAAAACTTAAACATTTGTTTTACCAGTGGAGCTCATACGAATAAGGTAGCCAGCTAAAGGCGTTAAGGTTTTACTACCTACACATTCAGCGCATGTAAAGGGGCGCTAAACCTTCGTGCCTCCTAAGGCACTCATTTTTGTTATCACCACTGTGGAAAATATCTTTGTAGGTTTACGATAGATTTTGTAAATTACACTTTACAAAATATGTTGTAAATTTACGACGGACCTTATTTGCTCGTGAATTAATTTCAAGCCGATATTTAGCGCCTGTAATTTTACGATTTGCAATTGTCATTTTTCAACTGTGCTTTGTGGACAATTTTCCCGTAAACCTACAACTATTTTTCACAAAGGCCTTTGTTTTCACAAGTGAGCTCAAATCGTCCGCGGTGGTTTTTACAGTGCCCTAGTGCGCCGCTGCAGGGCGGGGCCTTCCACCCCGCCCCGCCCCTCCCCGCCCCGCCCGGCCTGCGCGAGGTGCAGTAAGCGCGTGCCGGTGGCGCGTCTTACAGGGGTGTTAGGCGACATGACGCAGGCGTGACAGGACAGAACAGCCCTCCTGGCGGCCCCGGCCCGGCCGCCCTGCTGGCCGTCCAAAGGCTTCCCCCCTCCCCCCCCCCACCCCCACCGCACCGGTGTGACAGGCACGCGCACCGCGCACTCAGGGGCTGACAGCGTGACACTATCGACAGCGAAGATCCGCGCCGCACGCCGCGCGAAGCGTGGGTGTGTGACGGTGTGTGTGACGGTGTGTGACGGTGTGTGTGTGTGTGTGTGTGTGTGTGACGGTGTGTGTTTTTGTGTGTGTGTGTGTGTGTGTGTGTGTGCAGGCAGACGGCGCGGTGGGGCTGGCGAGCGCGACAGTTCACTGTCTTTTGTCCTCCCTCCCTCCCTCCTGCGGCACCTTCTCTTGAAACTGGGGCGGAGCGGCGCCCCGCGCCCTTTGTGATCAAAAGAATCGTTCAGTATGCCATGTAATAATGACAGCTAATTGGGGTTCTCGGGTCACCCCGGGCGCCACGCCGCGCCACGCCGCGGCTCGCCGGGCTCGTCCAAGGCTACCGGGACCTCCCCTCCCGGGTCGCGGGGCTGCCCTGCCGCCAATTCCAATGCGAATGAGCCGGCGAGAGCCGGCGAGGGCGCGGCGTCCGTTCTGATGAGGTTCACAAACTTTCACCATGTCTTATTTCGGTTGCTGACGTCGGTGGAGAGGGCGCTAGGAGCGCGGCGTCCAGAGGAGTGCGGTGGGGCGGGGCGTCAGGGAGTCGGGGAATAAAACAAGAATTCCGATTCGTCCGGCGGTCACTGGACGGGACGCGGCTCTGCGGAGCAGTACGCAATACCTCCATCACAGGCCGGCGGGGCGGGGCGGGGCGGGGCGGGGCGGGGCGGGGCGGGGCGGGGCGGGGCGGGGCGGGCAGTGGTGCTGAGGTTAGCGAGAGGGGATGGCGAGGCGGCGGTGGAAGACCTGCTGATAAATTAATTGCCAGTGGCGTGGGGAAGGAGGCGCGGCGGGGCGGGGCGGGGCGGGGCGGAGCGGGGCGGGGCAGGGCGGGGCGGGGCAGGGCGAGGCGGGCAGACACGGTAGATTTCGCGGCAATCTTGCTCGTCTCATGCTCCAGCGCGTCAGCCCTGATTACTATATTATCATGGGCCGAAACGGGCCACCCCGCCCCGCCCCGCCCCACCAAGCCCCGCCCCGCCGTGCCCCGTCCAAGAGGCAAACCCCGCGGGACACGCCTCTACAAGGACTCCATGCACAAACCGAAACAGAACAAACTTCCTCATAGTTTCTTTCCAGTCGTTCTCTCCCTCTCCCTCTCTCGCTTACGCGGCCTTTGTCTCCCTCTCTCTTTCTCCCTCCCTCACCTCTTCCATCTGTGGACACGGGGCTTTACGGTTGCGGTCGGAAGGCGTGTAAGGTACACAGAGGAGGGAGGGGCTGAGCCTTGCGGCCGTGGGAGGGGAATGGGGGGGGAGGGGGAGAAAGGGGGAGAGCACAGCTCCACCGCAGAGCCATCGCCACGGCAAACTGCCGGTCGACAGGTCCCACCGCCCCGGCCGCATTGGAGAAGGTGGCAACTCGGAATCACTATACCCAAAGCTCACGACTCACTGTCGAAAAACCTACGGGAAAAGGCAACAGTGCAGTTCGCCAGGGACCTGAGGAGGGGGCAGGCCGCGGGAGCTGGGGGCGGGGGCGGGGGAGAGAGTGGGGCCGGCAGCGGTGGCGGGGGCGGGAGTAGGGCAGGGGCGGGGGCGGTATGGCTTACTGCTGCCGTTACTTTGGCAGCAGCCTCTAGCCTTTGTGGGCCTCGACCCGGCCGCGTCCCTCCTCTCCCTCTCCCCCTCTCTCTCTCTCTCTCTCTCTCTCTCTCTCTCTCTCTCTCTCTCTCTCTCTCGCCGCTTTCTCCGTCAGCCGCTTCACCCTTCACTCCTTGACACCCTTCACGCCCCGCCTCGGCTGCTCCGTGCGCCCAGCCCCACCCCGCCCCACCCCGCCCCACCCCGCCCCGTCGCGCTTTTGTTGAACATACTGCAGCCACTTGCCTTGTTCGGTCTGATCCCCTACTGCCCCCCCCTCCCCCTCCCCCCTTACACTTACACTTCCCTATCATTCCCCTCCGAACCTCTCACCTCAGTACGATGGGGCAGCCAGCAGGGGCCTAACTACAACGATAACGACGCGACGAGGAAAAAACGAAATAGCGAGAGTAGTTCTGTGAAAGGAAAAGGGGGAAATCAAAGCGGAGAGGAGAGGAGAGGAGAGGAGAGGAGAGGAGAGGAGAGGAGAGGCGAGGAGAGGAGAGGAGAGGAGAGGAGAGGGGAGGAGAGGAGAGGAGAGGAGAGGAGAGGAGAGGAGAGGAGAGGAGAGACCCTCTCACTATCATTTTCCCCCGTCTACCTGCCCCTTCTCCGCGCTACCTCTCAACTGCTGGGCAGGCCGTGGTCCCTCGAGGGCTCAGTGGCTCGTTCTGGCCACCTCTCACTCTAGGCCCACACAGCCGTCACGGAAGGGGTGGGAGAGGGGGGGGGGGGACACGGGGCACGCGCCCAGCGGAGAAACCCGGGCGATCGGAGATAGAAAAAAAGTAACAGCTAGAGAGTCGAGAGTCGAGAGTCGAGCAGCTCATCATCTCCATCCCTATGAAAAAGATATGTAAGAGTTGCGGGAAAATTTTCCATGAGAAATGTCGTAAAGTTACGATATCAAATTGTAAAATTACAAAATTTTAAGGACATCACTGGAAAAACAAAGGTGCTAAGTCCTACCTTTAAAAGGCACTAACAAAATTTAGTGCCTTTGGAAAGGCACTAAGATTTAGTGCCCCAGGAAAGGCACTAAACTTAGCACTTGATTTTAGTGCCCCAGGAAAGGCGTTGCTTAGTACCTTTTGTTTTTCCGGTGATTTGGTATCGACTTGTGATTCTTAAACGAGCACAAATATGCTTTCGTAAATTTACGATTTCGATCGTAAAGTTACAACACCGTTTGTAAACCACAAATTACGAAAAAAGTCGTAAACGTACAGAGATATTTTTCACAGTGATCGAGCGTTGCGTTGCGCCTGTGAGAGCCGCATCCGAACGCCTCTCTAGTGCTGAGGCGCTCCTATTGGAGAGACAGGGCTGCGGGTAGGCACGCCACGCCCTTCTCGCCCGGCCCCGGCCCCAGCCCCGGCCCCACAGGCTCCCGCTACTCCTTGGCTAATATTTAAATTAGAGAGTCGAGGCACGGGGCTGGGCTGGGCTAGGGTGGGATGGTGCAACGACTTACCGGGTAGGGCCCAAGGAGGGAGGAAACCCCCACCCCGCCGCACCCCTCCCCGCCCCACCCCGCCCCACCCCGCCCCTCCCCGCCCGGCCGGCCGGCCGGCCCGCGGGTCGCTCGCGGCCGTGTTACTCCTGGCTTGCTCCTGGCCGGGCTGAGGCTCAGGCCGCTGGAGGCTTGCCAGCAGCCATTGTTAGGTTGAAGCGGGAGCACTTCGCCTCCAGTCGGACTTGCTGCTGGGGCTTTCCAGGAAACTATAGACAGCACCAAAAAATCGGAAAGGCAATAAGTGCTACTTCAATTTAGACGGGTGTAACTACGATCGGGTGAGAAAGATGTCAGTGAATAAATTCCAGCATGAAATAAACGACCGTTTCGCTTGGTCTACTGTGCGCTCCCCTCGACGCGGCCAAGTTACCATTCTAGCAGCAAAGTAGTAGGCGACGCTGGTCCTGGGGCGGGGCGGGGCAGGGCGGGGTAGGGCGGGGTAGGGCGGGCAACGGCAAGGCCCCGTGGGCAGGGGTCCGTAACTTAACGTACCTTTTAACATATCAAATATTAGCACGTAACAAATAATGTTGTTACAAATTTAATGTTTGTTATTAACTTAACAAAAACAAAGGGGCATAAAAGTTAAATTTTACAAAATTGCTCTTGGCAGTCTGCCTACCCTGCACAGAAAATTTGAGGGCCTGTATCATTTAACATAAAAAGTTTATATTTAATATTTGTTACCAAAGTTAAACCTTATAAATGGGTGGCCGACTGTTAAAAGTTAAAAGTTATGTAACTTTAACTTTTATTGTAAATGTTCCTAGAGATATTGCTAAGTTACGGACCCCTGCCCGTGGGGCGGGGAAGCCTCCAGCCTCCCTCCTCCCGCCGTGCACCTGTCCCCATTCTTCACGTGGTGCCAACGCCCCGCCCCGCCCCGCCCCGCCCCGCCCCGCTACTCGCGCAGTCGCGGCAATTTCAGAATGATATACTTGGCTGACTCCGCTACAGCAGCTACAGTGCCCCCCGCCCCGCCCCGCTACGCCGGGAGGCTGCGGGTCGCGCACTACTATTGTACCGTGCGTGTGAAGTGCCGCCGCCCCGGCCCAGGACGAGCGGCGCAGGGCTGGTAACGTTATGTCACGAAGCGTTACTGGTATAACGTAACGCGTTACTCTTCCCTCTGAATTAACGCAGAGACGCGTTCTCCTTACCACCCCTCGGTGACGAAGTACCTCTGCAACGAGTTACTTTTAAAGACCACCGTTCACCGCCCTGGAGCCGGCGTGACACCGCGTAGTACCTACAGAGCAACACGGAGTACTCCGTACCAGTTTCCTCGCGCGCTAAAAAATAAAATTCAGTTCTGTGCAACCGACTAAGCTGGCCAATTCTAGCACCCGTGCCAAAAGGTTTGGTTGCACGAAAAAATTAGTGGAATTTACCTCCTCAGTTACAAGAAGTGCAGTTTAAAAAATTGTGCCAGTGCTAAACAAATTAGCTGCGCCTCTGCAGCTAACATTTTCCCCCGTAGCTAAAACCTTGGATAAGACGCATTTTTTTTTTTTTTTTGCGTGCGTTACCCTCTTGCTCCTTACTTACTTTTGCTCGTTTCCCCTTTTCCAGACACCTGCATGCTGCAGCGCAAGTCCGGTGCGGTCCTTGAGCTTCTGTTGGCCGGGGGTTCGTACCGCAGTACCCTCGGTGAGTACCAGAGCTCCATCCTCGCCGGAGGTCCTTGCCGGTCCACGCTGGGTGAGTCATGAAGCACCCCTGCTGCTCGCTATCCAGGACCATCCGCCTACAAGCACCGCCTAACCATGGACATGCACTGGAGCTGCACCCCTCTCGCTCGCACCTGCACGCCTTCCCTCTCCGACACACACACACACACACACACACACACACACACACACACTAACACACACACAATAACACACACATATACACAGGCGGGGTCGCGGTTCGGCCCACGGCGCGGCCTCAAGTGCAACGTCCAATCATTTTTCAAGCGCCTCACATTTTGTTTCCGGTCCTCCTCTTTTTATCCGTCGCGGCGCCTACGACCCACGCGGGGCTGCCGGCTGGAGTACACCCCCCCCCCCCCCCGCCCCTGCCGCTGCTCCTCCGAATCGCAAACATTGGTCTGGTGCCAAGCGGCGGCAGCGCGACCGTCCGGGACCACCCGCGGGGCAGGGCGGGGCATAGGGCGGGGCGGGGCAGGGCGGGGCCAGTCGTCTAGTACATAATTCATGGTCCCGGGGCGGGGCGGGGCCCGGGGCGTGCTCCGCGCTTGCTAGGCCGTTAGGCCTGTTAGTCTACGACGCCTCACGCCTAGTTTAAAAGGCCACCCCCTCCCTCTCCCGCCCCTGGACACGGCCGCCGGGCCCCCAGGTCCGGGTCAGGTCCGCCAGCCGGCAGCAGTCCTATCCGCGGGAGCAGGGAGCGCAAACTTCGCCCTGACTTCCCTGACAGTGATGGCGCGGGGCGCGGCGACTCTATCGAACATTGAGACACGGCTCTCCATCTTCTTCTACACTTCTTGTGTCCGTTATCCGCGCTAGCTCTCCCTCCGCATCTTTCCTTACAGAGAAAGTTTTGAACACGCCTCGCCACGCCACCTGTCTGTATTAGAGGCGCGCCCCGCCCGCCGCGCCCCGCCCGCCGCGCCCCGCCCGCCGCGCCCCACCCGCCCCGCCCCGCCCGCCGCGCCCCAGCCGCCGCGCCCTGCCCGCCGCGCCCCGCCTGTTGCACCACTACTCTATACACACTCCATACAACTACATCCCTCCTTCTCCACTTCTAGTGTTATTTCCTATACCTTTTCGATTTCGCTCTCTTTTACTAATTCCCTCTTTTCTCTGTCTCCTATCTTCGGACTCTATGCGTGAGAGTGTACTTTATACGCGCGCGCTCCACATGCCGGAGGAGTGTCGCCTTTCACTGACAATATTTCAGGACGCGCAACAAATTTCTGGTCGGAGTCACGGGACAGTGATGCCAGCCGAGCGTTTCTAAAACAAAACATCATGCACATGCACCGACCGAAAAGCAAGGGAAGCTTTTCAAAATCGACTTCATCACTATGCGCCGTACAAAAAAAAATCCTCAGGGAAGAAAGGTGATCTGCTTTCAAAGATCATTTTTCTTTTACGTTTCCCAACTCATCTCAATCGTTAGTATGATGACATTTTAGTGTGTTGGAAAAAACTGACCCAACGCGATTACACTCAAATGTTTTGTCGTGGCTCTATCTTTGCCAGGACTTGACATTAACACGGAGCTAATCACACAAGTGTCATGTAAAGCCAACAGCAAGAGCTGTAAAATGAATTACGAAGACGAAAACGGATCGTAAGAACGCCCGCGCGACTCGCCGTCTTGGCGCGATACCACTTTCCTCTCTGCAATAGCTTAGCTGTGGCGGGGCGGTGGCGGGGCGGTGGCGGGGCGGGGGCGGGGCGGGGCGGGGCAGGGCGGGGCGGGTCGTGGGGGAGGGCCGGGGGGAGCAAGGCTAAGCAGCCACTCAAAGACCCTTCCCTGTACGCCCTGCAGCCACGGCGCCATTCCGCCACGCCACGCCACGCCCTGCCCCCGCCCGCTGCAAAGGTCAGCCACACAGCGGCCCCGCCCCGCCCCGCCCCGCTGCCTCGCACGGTAGAAACATTGTCTGTTTTTTTGAGGAAAAAGCAAGGGAAGACTTTGAGAAATCTCCTCATATTTTGAGACAGTCTCCTCAAAAAAAAATGTGGCATTCTCCCTCAGGTTATGAGGATGCCTCCTCAAAATCTCAGGAGTTTCCCTGAAGTTGATGCAGTTATCACTTTTTCCTTTAAAAAATCAGACATTACATATACCGTGCGGCGCCGGCGCCGCCCTGGCTACTCCTCTCCCATCTTCTTTCCCTCCCTCCAACCTGACAGAACTACTTCACCTTCCCGGCAGCAGCAGGGGCTCAGCGCGGTCCACAGGCGCTGCTGGCGAGGCCAGCGGTGCCAGCATCCAATAACGGAATACCTCGCCCCGCCCCGCCCCGCCCCGCCCCGCCCCGCCCCGCCCCGCCCCCAGCTCGGCGTCCTCATCTGCATGGCGTGCGGACTACTTCCAACTTGGAGCCGGGCCGCGCCGGACCGGACCAACGCCTCGCGGTAGCAGTAACCGTACTGCCAGGCCGAGCTAAATAATTATTTTTAAAGCCATTTTAAGTCTGAGGAGGAGAGGAGCAAAGTTGGTGAATGTCGAGATACGAATCAAGAGGCGCGCGGCGGGGCGGGGCGGGGCGGGGCGGGGTGGGGTGGGGCGGGGTAGGGCGGGTCGGGCAAAGCGGGTCGGGGCAAGGCGGGGGCTTTCTTGGAGCCCCCGGCCCGGCGCGGGTCGAGCAGGCTCTCGGTGCTCGGGCCGGGGCTTTCAGACGGCGGTGTGTAGGGGATCCCCTTCGCCTCGCCACGCGCCGCGAAAGCCGAAAGCACAACAACATGGAGGGGAGGGAGTTTGGGTCTGGATCGGGCCGGGTGGGGCGGGGGGGTCCTTGCTAGGCCCTACCGTGGGAAAGAAAAAGAGGGCCTCGTCCTCAATAGCGGCGAGCAGCGGAGCGCGGAGCGGGGCCGAATATCGAGCCGGAGGGAAGCAAAAAGTAGGCAATTAGGTTAGTGTTAGCACTCTAATCTCATCGCAAAGGCAGTCCCGGCCCGAGCAGGCCTCCCCCTCTCTCTCCCCGGCCCGCCCCCGCTCATACGAAAGCACGGCCCACAACCCTTCTCTCCAACACACTCCCCACCCCGCTCTCCTCCGGCCAGTAGGTCGCGAGGAGGCCATGCACTGGTTGCTCCTCCCCCTCCCCCACCACTCCACTCAGACGTGCATGAGCCTCGGGCGGGGCGGCGGCAGCTGCTGGTCGTCCCGGCCTGGGCTGGGCCTGGGCCGCCGGGGGGACAGGGCAGGACAGGGCAGGACAGGGCAGGACAGGGCAGGACAGGGCAGGACAGGGCAGGGCAGGACAGGACAGGGCAGGACAGGACAGGACAGACAGCTAGACAAGCAGATCGCTCTCAGCGACGGGGGAAGGAAGCTCCAAAGCCAAGCCTGGGGTGAGCTAGGACCGGCGGGGTGCGGCCCCGGGCAGAGAGACAGTAAGTACAGTCTCTCTAGGGTGGGGCGGGGCGGGGCGGGGCGGGGCGGGACAGCGCGTCGACGAGGACCTGAGGACCTGAGGCCCTGCGGGCACATCCGGTCCGGTGGGGTGTGGACGGGGACGGCCGCGATTCTGCAAAGAGGAATGAGTTGCGGCCGGGGCGCCCTGTCCTGTGGGGCTCAGCCCGGGGCCTCGGCGCGGCGCGGCGCGCTGGAGCAGAGATAAGCGGCGCGGTGGGGCGGGGCGGGGCGGGGCCCAGCTGGAATCCCAGCTGGAGAACTGCCCCGCCCCGCCCCGCCCCGCCCCGCCAGTCTGGCCACAAGACACCGACGCGACCGAGGGGGCATCCATTCGAGAAATCCTGTGTACAAACCTGCGGAAATCTCTCTGAAATCCTCAGAAATCCCGCTGAAATCCTCAGAAATCTCGATGAAATTCTCGGAAATCTCGATGAAATCCTTAGAAATTTAACTGCGAAATCTCATGAAATCTCATTGAAATCTTGTGAAATCTTGTGAAATCTTGTGAAATCTCATGAAATCTCAAGAAATCTTGTGAAATCTCATGAAATCTCAGAGAAATCTCTCAAAATCTGAGAGAAATCTTGTGCAATCGTTAGAAATCCCGTGTACACCAGGATGGGGAGTGGTTGCCCCCTCGGACGCGACAGTGCGCGACATCGGTGGTCAAATTTTCTCTCTGCCGTCTCCAACACATTCCATGCGCTCGCCCCTCACTCTCCCTGCTGCCCTGCCCACTCCCGGAACTGGAAATTGCTCTCCGAGTCCTTCCTGCGGCAACTCCAAAGTGTCCGCCCCACCCCACCCCAGCCCGCCCCGCCCCCCACCACCCACCCCGCCCGCCGCCGCGGCGGAATAGTAACAGCACTTTTTAGAAAAAAACGACAGTAGGTGGACGTAGTTTTGCATGGAGAAAGATGTCGCTAAAATATGTCCATGAACATGAACTCAACGTGTTAAGCTCCTTGCAACCAGCGTAAAACAATTAAGCACTGCCAAAACTGCCGCAACAAACAATGGCCCCAGTGGGAAGTGTTTCGCCTAGATGACAGGGGTTCCACCCACCGCTACCCTCGTCAGGATGGCCCCACGCCCAGCCAGTGCCCCCGGCGGGGCCCCAGGCCCGGCGGCAGAGCGACTGGCGTTGGTTTATTTGTCCGACGCGATGTGGCGCCACAGCGCTAAAAGGCCCACGGGCCTCGGAGGGCAAGGAAGGGAAGAGGCCTCGAGTTACTGACACGAGAGCGGCAGGACGGGGAGGACTGGGTGGCATGTTCATCAGCTGACGACGGGACGGGACGGGACGGGACGCGACGCAAACAAGACGCAGTCCGTCTTCGTTGGGGCTCGGGTTACACGTACTCTGGAAAACCAAGTGTGTACATGTATTCATTATTTACTGCATACTTACAGGTATCCAGTAAATAATGAATACATGGCCATGTATGCATTAAATAGTGTGTACATGCCAAGGTACACACTATTTGCTGAATACATTGGTATGTACACACGTAGTTTCTGTGTAATTTTTCGTGTGTATATGCCAAGGTATTCAGCAAATAGTGTGTACCTTGGCATGTACCGGGTGTTTCTTTGAATACGTAACAGTGTTGCGGGTTTGCCTACCCTACACTGTAATCACGAGCGTCGTTTTTTGACCTTTGTAGGGTTCGATTTTGTTCACCGTCTCCTTTAAAAACACTAACAAACGCAGTGCAGTCGACGTTTTCGGTTTCAGGGGTGCCCATAAGATACAGTTCAACCAAGGTAAAAATCCAGATCAATCGAATTCGTATGAAGAATGATGTTTAAAAATCAGCTTGTGAACAAAAACGAACCTACCGGGCGTCGAAATTCGACGCTTCTGTTTACAGTGTATCCGCCCGTAAGGCGCCATGGCTCCTGGAGCGCTGGAGAGTATGCAATCCCGCAACACTGTTACGCATTCAAAGAAACACTCGGTACACACTATTTACTCCATACATGGCTATGTATTAATTATTTACTGAATACCTGTAAGTATACAGTAAATAATGAATACATGTACACACCTGGTTTTCCAGAGTAGTCACTCCAGGGGGGTGTGGTAGAAACGCCGGCGTTAACAGTTAAGTTGCCATGAAAATATACATACAACAAATGGTATAGCCTTGTATAATAAAACGTTAAAGAAATCTGTGCTAAGAGCAAAACTAGCAATACAGAGCAGTCGAAAATATATGTATAAGTTGCTATAATGAAACAAAATGATAGAAATATTTACATTTAATTTAAAAATTCGTGAGCAAAACCTCGCACTATACAAATTCTATTGAGAGAGAAAATAGGTGATTTATGACAGTGTACTTTGGACTTCGGTTTAGGACGGATACAAATCGGGCTCCTGCCCGGACCAGGACTGTTAACGGACTAAGTCCGACGAGCTTGAGACTCTGGAACTCTGTTCGGACAAGTCCGCAGCCAGCCAGTCCGATGAAGGGCAGAAGCCGGACCAGTCCGAACGACCCACGGACCGAACTCGGATCTGTCCGGGGACGTTCGGACTGTTTCGGAACAGAATAGGAACAAGTTCAGGAACTTTTTATTTCTAAACGGGCCCTTCGGTGAGCCGCCGGCGAGAAACTGACCGGATAGAGCACTACTTTTAACTTGCCAATGAGTGGCGCGCATGTGGAGCCTACATCCTTCCGTCCTCAGTAGTTCGGCCACTCGATGCAGAGTTTAAAAATAAGATTTTTAAGAGCTGTCACCTGATAAATGTTCGGGGTCGACGAGTCCTACCTGTCTCTCTCTGATCCGTGTTCTTGAATGTCCTTGTTCCTCGCTCGTTGACCCCGTGTCCATGGAGTTACGGGCGGCTCCGCTGCTCAGCTGGGGCCCAGGTCAGGTCCTGGAAAGGTCCGCCAATGATTACGCCTATGCCTTACAAAAATGAGTGTCACAAAATCACAAAGTAACAAAATCGTCAGAAAAATGGCGATGATCGTGCAGTGGCGGCCCTACCCTTACCCGCTACCCTGCTCCGGGTCTGCTAGCCACATGAAGGGACAGGATGGGACCGCAAGGCGACCGGCCCGGCCCGGCGCGGCCCAACCCGGCGTCGACAAGCAAGCAGCCCTCAATGACGGCGCCAGCATGGACGTACGTGGAGCCGCCCGGGGCGGGGTGGGTCGGGGCGGGGCGGGGCGGGGCGGGGCTGCGGACTAGAGCCGGATAAAGCTTGGCTCGCCCACACCTACATCCCCGCGCCAGCGCCACAAGGACGCGGGTGGGGACCGGGGATGGGAGGGGAGGGGAGGACGAACGGTTCAGGGATCACCGGCGTCGAAAAGGGCATTCGAGCGACGCGGGCGGAAACATTTCCACAAGTTCTCCTGCTTCTTTCCCAATAGTAAGAGACAAGGATGACGCGGTTTTCGGTCGAATTCACCGAGCTATCAAACAAGGCGACTTTTCTTATCGCGGGGCGGGCCTCTTCCTCCTTGTTCTTGTTTCCGCTGCTCCGCGGCCGGACGGCCGACGGGCGGGAGGGCGGGCACCAATTCGAATAGGGGACCCGCGGCGGAAGTGAGAGAAAAAATATCGACATCATGTTGTCAGATACGAGAGTGGGCAGGGGGGAAAGGGAGTGAAGAGCGTTAGGAAGAGTCGCACTGAAGACGGAAGTGCTGATGGAGGACAGGGGAAGGGGAGCACTGTACTTTTTGCGGAAACACTTGTTTCCAATTTATGGCGACGAAAACTGCTTTTGGAATCAAATGTGTCACCATTTGTGGAAACATTCCGACTTTGGAAACTTCCCAAATGTGTCGCCACATTTGTGGCGACACATTTGTTTCCAACTTAAGAAGGTGACACATTTGTTTCCATCCTAGGCAACACATGTTTCCATGAGGGTGACACATTTGTTACCCAAGAGGATGATACACATATATTGCAACAAATTTTTACTAAACTCGAGACTTTGTCTCCCAGAATGGTGTCAAATTTGTCACCATATTTGGTGGCGACACATTTGTTGCCGAGATTATGGTCACAAAAACGGGAAGTTTCCAAAAATGGCGACAAAAGTGTCGCCAACTATGGTGACACATTTGATTCCATTCTAGTTACAGTGAGGGGTCGGGGGGCCACAGCCCCACAGTAAATACCACAACGAGGATTCTCACCCTCAGAGCGAGGGTCGTGCTCTAAATTTCCTCGCTCTCCCGAGAGCGAGGTTTGATTCCCTCGCTCTGGACCAGGTCTCCCCTCCCCGGTCCCCACCGAGGAGTGTTATGGATAAGTTTAGTGTGCTGCCGGCGCCGCCGGAACTGCCCTGCCGCACGCGGGCGGGGAGGGGATGAGCCCCGAACCTCGCCCTAACAAGGCCCCCTCCCCCCCACCCGCCACGTCCCTCCCATTGCGTACCTTTCTCGTTGCCCGGGGCGGGGCGGGGCTGCGGGCCTCACGACGCTTTTGTTCCCAAAGCCGGCGTCCCTGTCCTGTCCTGCCCTGTCGTAGGCGTGGTCGGGGGTCATGTTGCGGAGCAGGGCAGAGCTCTGCTACTTTAGGGGAGGGGGGGGGGGAGAGGGACAGGGGGCGGCACTGGGCAGCGGGGCTCTTAAAGGAGGGAGGGCGGCTGGCTCATGACTCTCGCATGCCACCCGCCCCACCCCACCCCGCCCCACCACGCCCCGCCCCGCCTCGACCATTCTTCACTTTGCGAGCAACAAGTATCCCCGAGCGTATGTCCCCGACTCGCTTTTGCCGGCCATCTCCCGGGGCGGGGCGGGGCGGGGCGGGGCGGACGCTACGGTGGCTGTGGGCCGCGGCAGCTCTCCAGGCCGAGATCCGGGACATAACATTGAACCTCGTGCCAGAGGGCCAGAGGCAGGGCCACCCGGAGAACCCCCGATATGAGAGCTGGCAACGAGATAGTCCAACTGGAAAACGGTTTGGAAGCGTCCGCGTCAGTGCCCGGGGTGTGTGAGGAGGGCCTCCTGCATGTGTGAGTGTGTGTGTGGGGGAGGGGGGGGGGCTGAGGGCGCACGCAAATAGAATAAAATAGCCCAGTGAAAGTGGCTGTACGCCAAAAACCAAGCTAACCACTACTCCCGTCCTCTCTGCTTTTATCGCAGTACCCCATCGACGAAATGTGGTATCCTCCGGAAGGAAACAAAAATGTACAAGAAGGGAAAAATAAAGGGATGAGGTATGGGTTCAGAGAGGAAGGAGGAATAGGAGGGGGTAACGTTCGTTGGCTGGGAGAGGGGTAAGGGGTCACGTCTGTGATACAGGGAGCAAGAAGCATCCAATAAATTGATGCCTGTCGTGGAAGATGGAGGAGAGGAGAAGAAGGGGGAGGGGAGGGGAGGGGAGGGGGTGGGGGCCGAGAGGGGCTCCATCGACCTGCCTTCTCTTGATGTTTGATGATAGCGCTCTGCTCTACTCTTTCGTTTCGTATGCACTTCTCTCAGTCCCAGACATTTCACTCTTCGCTGCAAATCATTTCGCAGTGCCCCTCTTCTCTATGTGTAAACGCTCGTGTATAACTCGTGCCCACTACTGCCCCCCCCCCCCCCCAACCCCCACCCCCACACTACTCTCTCTCTCTCTCTCTCTCTCTCTCTCTCTCTCTCTCTCTCTCTCTCTCTCTCTCTCTCTCTCTCTCTCTCTCTCTCTCCCTCCCTGTCCCTCCCTCACTCTTTTCCTATGAGACGTCTTTGACATCTCTTTGAGGTTTCGCGACGGGGGAAGAAGGGGGGAAGGGGGGGGGGACCGCCATTTCCGCGCGAAAAATAATTACCGCCCACTCATACGTCTGACGTCGACGTCAGGAGGCAGCGGTTACGCCCCACGTTCTGTCAAATAAGATATCGCCGTTGAAACCCCGCAGCGCCGCGCCCGAGGGGGCATCCACTCCCCATCCTAGTGTACACGGGATTTCTACTGATTTAACAAGATTTCTCTGAGATTTCGAGAGATTTCTCTGAGATTTCATTAGATTTCTCTGAGATTTCATGAGATTTTACAAGATTTCTCTGAGATTTCATGAGATTTCACAAGATTTCAATGAGATTTCTCAGTTAGATTTCCAAGGATTTTCATCGAGATTTCTGAGGATTTCATCGAGATTTTATCGCCGCCAGCAACAGCGTTGTGACTTCCTCGCAAATAATAAGCGAGCGGCGGCGGGAAAAAGGCGGAAGAGAGGAACAAGAAACATCTGGTCTGGCTTACGGGGATGGGTGGGGGCGGCTAGGCTGCCACGAATACCGTGGCGCCGAGTTCCTTTTCGCGTGGGAATTAACACAGCAATTAGCAAGAGCCGTGTGCCGCCCGCCCCGCCCCGCCCCGCCCCGCCCCGCCCCGCCCCGCCCCGCCGCCTGCAGCGCGTAGTGGGGCTTTGTGATCGCAGCACAACAAGACCGGGGCGTACGGGGGCGGGGCGGGGCGGGGTGGGGCGGGGCGGGTGGATGGTAATCAACTGGTGTTGATGGTTTATTCATTCATTTGGCTAACGCCACGGCCGCTCTGCTGCTGCTGCTGCTTTTGATGTTGCTCTGTGGATTTCGGGAGGGGGGGGGGGGGGCTGCACATACATACACCATATACTACTTAACTTTTCGGATGGGAGTTGTGTTTTGAGGGATCCTTGTATACGTTGATCATCTCGAGGTATGCCATGGCGTGCATATTGCATTTATGTACACACGGGGAATTCTTAAAGTAAAGGTTTACTTGACACACAGGGATAGAGACAACTCAAATGGAAAAATGGGAGAAGTAATCGGACGATCCTATAAATTGGAAGTTCCGATCATCAATAATTAAAAGTTTGTATTTTTTTTTAAAGAATAGTCCGGGATCCGCCTTTTCGTAAGAGCAGTCGTGTTTAGTTAATGTAGCAGCTCGGAGCACTGTGTGCTATGAGCAAGAACACAAGATACACACATGCACATATGTACGTGCACGCTCACCCTCACACACACACACACACACACACACACACGCAGTGAGGCGTGCGCGCGCCCCACCAGAACCCATCTAATCCTAATCCTATTTGCCGTAATCAGCAGCACTTTGAAATCCACTCGGCGCCGGCCGGCCGTCTGGTCTGGTCCGCGGGGCGGGGCGGGGCGGGGCGGGGCGGGGCGGGGCGGGGCGGGGCGGGGCGGGGCGGGGCGGGGCGGGGCGGGGCGGGGCGGGGCGGGCCCATCCAGGGCACGTCCGCTACTACAACACGTCCGATCAGAGGCGGCGCGGGACCCAGCTCGGCTAGAAGGTCATCTCTGAATCTGAATCCCAATCCGAGACCGCCTCTGCGCGTGGGATACGACCGCAATTCTGAATACGAATATGAATTCAGGTGGGCGCGGCGCCGGCGCTATGGTCAGCAGCACGGGGGAGAGAGAGAGAGAGAGAGAGAGAGAGAGAGAGAGAGAGAGAGAGAGAGAGAGAGAGAGAGAGAGAGAGAGAGAGAGAGTCAAACATTACTTTTGATACGCGCTGCTGGAGCCGGCCAGCCCCGGAGCAGAGAGCAAGAGAGGGCAAAGTAGTAAAACCTTACGATGCGAACGAGCAGGGTGGGTTGGAGGTCAGGGGCGGGGGGAGGAGAGGGGGGGGGGGCAGGCACGCAGCGTACGCAGACAGGAGATGAATGCCCCCGCCCCGCCCCGCCCCGCCCCGATACCCGTAACGAGCCGCCCGCCCCGCCCCGCCCCGCCCCGCCTGACCGAGGTCTCCTTACTTGCGCAGAGGCTCTGAGCGTGGTGGGGCGGGGTAGGGCGGGGTGGGGCGTGGTGGGGCGGGGTGGGGCGGGGTAGGGCGGGGTGGGGCGTGGTGGGGCGGGGTGGAGCGGGGCCTCACTGCCCCGCTGCTCTCCTGTAATCGCGGCCAGCTTCATTAGCGAGCTGATGGCGGGGTGGGGCGGGGTGGGGCGGGGCGTAGCGGGGGGTGGGGTCAGGTGGGGCGGGCGCGGTCAGCAGTCGAATACCTCTGCTCATCCCCGGCCCGGCCTGGGGAAGGCGCGCAGGGAGGGTGAGGCCAGGTTAGGTAATGGAGATCATTAATTTGCTGAGCAACGAAGCACTCTGTTGGGCTTCTGTACGTAGATAATGCCCGGCCCCTCACCCCTCCCACCCCCGTGTACCTTCAGTATTTCATAGGTATTATCCTATCATAAGAATTTTTCGAAGTAATCTTATTCGTAATTAGGCAAAATGATGGAGCTCAGGTGCTTAGACTACTCGGCGCACGGCTCTCACGAGCTCATGGGAAGGGGACGGACCTCGGGCGGGAGTGACAGGGCGGGGCGGGGCGGGGCGGGGCGGGGGAGGGGTGTCCAATCCACCCACCCCCCGGCGGGGCGGGCCTGTGGAGCGCGGCAGGGCGACAGGGCGGGAGAGGCGCTGGGCGTCGCCGCCCCGCGCCCACCCCGCCCCCGATAGCCACGCGGGCCTGGCCTGTTGGGCCTGTTGATACACCAACTCGCAAATTCAGAGCATCCCCGGCCGCCCAAGTGCGGCGGTCTGTGGCTGCGTCCGGAGCGCGTGCCGCCACCAGCGCCCTCGTTAAAGGGAGGGAGAGAGGAGGGCAGAGAAAATAAAAGAGACGGAGAGAGAGAGAGAGAGAGAGAGAGAGAGAGAGAGAGAGAGAGAGAGAGAGAGAGAGAGAGAGAGAGAGAGAGAGAGAGGGGGAGGAGGGTAGTAAGGGCTGCGTGGCCTTCACACCACACGCAGCCCGACAAGGCCAGGCGGTGGGGCGGACGGGACGACCCCAAAGCCATCCTGCTAATTGCACCCGCCACACCCCGCCACGCCCCGCCACGCCCCGCCACGCCGCGGCTATGAGGCCGGCGGGCGGGCGTCGGGCGCGTGGTCCCGAATCCACTAAGAGCTCCCCCCTTCCCCCTTCCCCCGCCCCGCCCCGCCCCGCCCCGCCCCGCCGCGGCCCGGCCCGAGCTGTGTGGTCCCCCAACGCCCCCAATCGGCAATAATCGAGTTGCAGCTGGAATTGGAATTATTCCGCAGGCCTCTCCTCTCAGTACGGGCACGGGCCGAGCTAGAGGCACTAAACTTAATGTTCAAAATTAGCTGCGACGTCCGATGAAGGCACTTTCCTCCAGACCGATTTTTACGGCGTAGTCGTAATTAGTAATTAGTGACATCTTATTTTTATCTCGATCAAACCCCCCCCCCCTCCCACCGTGCTTTTGTGTCTCTTTCTATTCGTGCGTTTATCTCCTCTCTGAAGGGAGGCGACGCCGCCGCACCAGACCGCGTTTGGTCCCCCTCAAAGTCAATACAGCCAGGGGCCCTTCGACGTGTACACTGAGAAAAGCTCACGGCAAAAATCCACAATAGGTGCTCGCAGGCTCCATACTTGCTGAAAAAAACGAAATAGTTTTTGCAGTGGCGGGACGCGCCCACTGTGACGATCAGCCAAGTGTGTTTCTATCCTTTCCTTTCCCATCATCCCCCTCATCGGGCACACCCCTCATTCAGTCCCCGCCTCTGCCCCCTCTCCCCCCCTCCGATACAGATGTCTGCCCGAGATACAGGCTGCGGCTGAGCCCTCTCCTACCCCCTACCCCCCGCACTCTACCCCCACCGCCCCCAGTCCCCTTTGCTGCTGCATATTCAAAGAGGTGAATCGTCAGCGAAAATAATCAAGAAGCGGCCCACTGCCTCCCGGGCCGGCCCGGCCCAGCGCGCCCGGTCGCAGCGTCATTGCTGGAATGGCTGTCAGGATGTTACATAAGCGACGTGACCGTGACGTCACTGCTCTGTCAACGACCTTCACGTCAGACGCACCCTTCCTCGAAATTTTCATTCCCCACACAGTAAGAAAAAAAACTGTCTTTTGACAAATATCATCTGGATAAAAGTGGAACGTGACTTACTTGTCATTAATCCAAGATAAACAATTTGTCAGAAGCCGTAAAAAAAAAACATGCGTATTAAAAAAACTCCCAGACTTCACAGCTAAACAACTATCATCAGTGACAACAATTATTGTCGATTAATTATTTGTAGTTTGACAAATAATTTGTCAAAATCAAATGACAATCTATTCGGTGATCATTTTTTTGTCTGGTTGACAGAAGTTTTGTTTCTATTTTTGCACAACTAGTTTGTCACAAAATATGTTGTAAAATGACAAAAAAAATTACAGTGCACCCCCTCCCCCCTCTCTGCGCTGGTGGTTGTGGTGGTGGTTGGAGCAGGACAAGTGGCGTGGTGTAGTTGGTGAAACCTGCAAACTACTCCACTCCGCTCCTTGAACGAGAGGGAACCGGGCCGAGCCGGGCCGGACCATAATAAAGGCGAAGGGGCTAAATTCGGAGAGCGATAAGTTTGCGACAACTCTCTGGTGCAGCTCGCCTGTGCTCGGGGCGGGGCGGGGCGGGGCGGGGCGAGGCGGGGTCTCTTTACAGCACCCGAGCTGAGCGCGGCCCGGGCCGGCCGCCGGAGGCACCCCCGTGCCATAAAGCCCTTCGCTCCCGGGCTCCGCTCTGCTCCGCTCCGCCGCGAACACCACCGGCTCAGACTTCACGCTTCCCCAGGATCGAGGAGAAACGGAGACGCGTTTGTCCCGCTTCATCTCATTGGAGAGATCGCGACACTTAAGCGTTAGGCAACCAGCACGCTTGCATGAATGCGGGTTGCCTACTCGCACGGGGTCCGGTCCAGACCAGCAGCTCCATTCGGCGGCGGCAGCGTGTGTGTAAGTGCGCCCGCCGCAGGGTAGAACTTAATTTGGGCGTGATAAACAAAGTGAGCTGGACACACAGAGCCGCCTATCCCGTTGCGGCTATGAAACATTCATCATTCACGGGCTACGCTACGCTACGCTACGCTACGCTACGCTACGCTACGCTACGCCGCGGCGGCCACTGCGATCCCTTTTGTTATTCCATTCACGTGGAAGTAGGCGATAATTGTGCCGCTGGCCGCCACCACACCGCGCATCGCGGCGGCGGCGGCGCCGAGCCTCGCCCCTTCCGCTCGCCACCGCACTCCATTAGGACTGCATCCGGCCCGGCTTCCGGTTTCCACTCCCCGCCGGAGCAGTCGCAGCCGCCTCCGGAGTTTGGGAGCCGGGGCGGGCTCCGGGCTGGCGCCGCTGGCACCCCGGAGCCGGGGCTCGGGCAGGGCGGTCGCCGTCGTGCCGTCTGCGCAGCAGCGCCAGGCATCTCATCAAGAATATTAAAAGTTTCCTCATGGTTTTCACAGCAACTCGCCGAGGAAAAAATGTAAGGGAAGAGTATTTTCTTTTTTCGACCTCCTTTCTCTGCGGGTAGCGGCACGGCGTCCGCTACAGAGGAGAAGGGTCGAGTGCATAGTGCATGTACCCATTTGAAAGTCACGAGACTGACTGTATTAAGGACGAGTTAGTTAGTGTTCGCGGTGTGTTCTGCGCGGTACACATACACCGATGTGTGGGTCCAACAGAGTCGGTACGTCACGTTGCTCATACACTCTCATCCCACAGCCCGGCGCGCACCAGCACCGCAATAACAACGCAAAGCACGACGAGTTACGGCCATGTGTTACGGGTGAGGAGCATGGCTGCCGCGATAATGCCAAATAAACCAGCGCGGGGCGGGGCGGGGCGGGGCGGGGCGGCGCAGAGCACAGCGCGCCGCGGCGGGCGATGCGATCAGCACTGGCTCACACACACCCTCTCCCTCTCCCTCTCTCTCCTTCTCCCTCTCACCCTCCATGCATATGTCTCCCTCCCTCTCTCTCTCTCTCTCTCTCTCCCTCTCTCCCTCTCTCTCTCTCTCTCTCTCTCTCTCTCTCTCTCTTCCTCTCCCTCTCTCGCTCTGACACATTGCCGACGAGATAAAATAATCTGCAGCGGCGGAGCACTGTCATGTGCATGATACTGCCTCCCGACTCCCCTCCTACCACGCCCCGTTGTGATGGCGATTCAATACCACACATTAGCTGGACCAGACGAGTGGGAGAGGGAGGAGAGGGAGAGGGGAGAGAGGGAGAGGGGAGAGAGCGGGAGAGAGAGAGAGAGAGTGAGAGAGAGAGAGAGTGAGAGAGAGAGAGAGAGAGAGAGAGAGAGAGAGAGAGAGAGAGAGAGAGAGAGAGAGAGAGAGAGAGAGAGAGAGAGAGAGAGAGAGAGAGCGTGTGCCCGTTGCATGAAGTGTGCTGTAGCTTTGAGGGTCCCGCCTGCCTGACCCCCGGTCCCCCAGTCTGGACCACAGCATCCCTCCCCCCAACCCCCGGCCCCTTGTCCTCATCTGATTACGTCTCCCCCGTATGCGAGCGGCCGTAACAGCCCCTAGGGGCTCTCTCTCAGGAGGGGGTCCGCCCTCGCCCGCCCCACCCCACCGCGCCCCGCCCCACCCCACCGCGCCCCGCGCCTGGGCTGGGGCCTAGCCGGGGACAGCGCCATCTCACGCTGGAAGAGGGAAGGGGGCGCCAGGCGCCAGGCGGCCGCCGCGCCACTCAAAGTCGAGAGTGTTTAACAACGTTATTGCCAGCCGGCCGCCGCACCGCACCGCACCGCACCGCCGGGCAGGAAATGTCTGTCTATACAGTAACGCTCTAGGCCGCAGAGCGGCACCATTCCAACCTAATCATTTTCGCGCGCGACGCGCCATCTTTAGAGGGGGAGCCGGAAGCGAAGAGTCGGCTGAACAGAACACTGTTAGGCCCTCCATCCTGCCTCCCTGGAGGAAACAGTATAGTGTCGCACAGCGCAATGTCCTCTTTCTCACTTACTGGTCCTCTGCCTACACCCGCCCACCCGCCCGCCGTGGCCTATAAAAGCGAAAGGGAAGCCCGAAGGAAGCTGATGAAAACGCTGTGCGAATCATCCTGAAGACGTATTGCCTGTTCGCGCCCCGGCTCGGCCCCGATGTCGTGTCCTGTTCCTGTCCCATTCCCTGTCCGCCCCGCCCGCAGGACAGGGGCCTGCCTGCGGTGGGCAGAGGCGGGTTGGGGGCGGGGCGGACACGAGCACAGGCCGGCCCGCGCGACCGCACCGAGCCCCACCGCGCCACAGGATGTGGGCTTGCTTTGCCCCGCTTTGCCCCGCTTTGCCCCGCTTTGCCCCGCTTTGCCCCGTTTTGCCCCGTTTCGCCGCTTTCAGTTGTGGCTCGCTGGGCCGGACCCGTTGTCATCAACCCTTTACGCCGCCGTGCGCGCACAGTCCGCGACGTGACCCGTCTGCTACGCTACGCCACGCTATACGCTACGCTACGCTACACCACGCTACGCTACGCAACGCTCGCACATTTTCCGCCTCGGGGCGTCCCGTCCAGCCCCGCCCCGACCCGTCCCGACCCGTCCCGACCCAGCCCGACCCGCGGCGACCCTCACGATCGTTAGCGTTAGGCAGGGAATGAGGCGCGGGCGCGAGGCGAGGGCCGGGCCGCTGCTGGTCCTCCGTATGGCACCCGCCCCACCGCGCCGTCCCCCGAGTAGAGCCACCAAGCGGCCGTGCGCTGCGCTGCACTGGGTGGCTGCCACGGGCAGGTCAGGGCGGGGCAGGGGCAGGGCGGGGCAGGGCGGGGGCGGGACAGTAGTCTGATTCCGCACAGTGGTTTCGTCTCTCTGTCCTTGTCGCACTCATGGGGCACGGCCATAGGGTGCAAGAGAGAGGACACTTCTAAACGCTGTTCGGAATCACCCTGCTGCAGGGCGTGTCGGAGGGAGAGACGCGGGCGCGGCGGGGGCGGGCGGACCCCGCAGGCCGCAGGCTTCTGCCCCGGCCCGGGCGGGCGGGGTATCGGCGGCGCTCTATCGCCTCGCGCCTGTTGCAGTGCGTGGGGTATGTCCGCGGGCCCGCCTGCTGGCTCGACACATACGCCCCTAGCCTAGGAATGCTTTTAAATCAATCGACGGCCGACCGGCGCGGCCCTGGGCGGGGCGGGGCGGGGCGGGGCGGGGCGGGGCGGCTTAGACCGACCTGGCTGGGCCGGGCCCGGCCCGGCGGCACGGCGCCTTGCGGCAGGTCCGGGCCGCGCTGCCAATAGTCACCCGCCGCGGCCGCGCCGGTCGGGTCGGACTGTCAATAACGCCCCGGATCCTCTGCGGATAATGGACTGCAGCGGCGCAGGCAGATTGACGGCCGCGCTTAGGGGCGTGATGAATGGAGCCATCAGGGACGCCCGCCGTGCCGCCCCGCGCCTTTGTTTAACCCCGCCACGCCCGCCACGCTCTGCCTCCCTCACCTCCCCCGCCCCGCCCCGCCCCGCCCCGCCGGCCCCGCCCCGCCCCGCCGCACCACGCCACGCCACGGCCCGCAACGGTGCGCAATCATGTCTGAGCCTCGGGGCAAACCGGCGGAACTGTTCCATCATTTTCCCCTGCCCCAGCTGGACTGGCCGCCCCGCCCCGCCCCGCCCCGCCCCGCCCCGCCCCGCCCCGCCGGCCGGCCGGCCGTTTACCAGCCACACCGTATGTTTTCCTCCCGCTCCCGCGCTTTTCCCACCCTTGCATTCTCCCCACCCCCCACCCCCACCCCCACCCCCCACCCCACCCCTCCTCCCTCTGACCTACCGTCACCTCGCAACCCCCCACCCAAACTGTATCCCTGCGCGAGCGGGGGAGGGGGAATCAATAAACATCCCCTGCCCCCACCCCTCCTCCTCCCTGCCGCCAGGCCGGCCCCTGCCAGAGAGACTTGGCGCCAAAAACGTGTCTGCGCTCACAACAGGCGGACACCGCTTTTTGCGCTGCCGGCCGTGCAGCGCGGGTCCGCTACGCTAACAGCGAGCAAGCCCCGCCCTGCCTCGCCCCGCCCCGCCCCGCCTCACCCCGCCCCGCCCCGCCCCGCGTCTCTACCCCCTGCTAGGCCCCTGCGGAGTGCACGCCGCGGCCGCGAGAGGCGCCCGCCCCTCCACGCTCCGCCCCGCCCCGCTCCGACCCGACCCGCTCCGCCGCTGCCCCACTGCCCCGGCAAGAGTTGTTAAGAGCACTGCTAACACCCTACAAAGCATTTAATTTCTTTCTAGATTGCGAAGCATCAGCTCTGCAGCTTCGAAGCATTGGTTTGCAGCTTAGGAAGCAAACGCTTTGCAGATGGTGACGTTTTAAAATTTTTCGCACCTCGCAAAGCGTTTGCTCTACCAGAATTGATGAGTAAATAATATGACCTCTTCGACCCAATCGCAATAATCCGCCCCAGCACCAGGGTTGTTAACGATAACGAAAAATAGTTATCGCGATACGATACGATAATATTTATTCTCGTTATCGTATCGCGATACGATACGCCGTTGGCAAAAATTTTATCGCGATACAATACGATAATCGTTTTATCGTCGACACGATAACGTCTCATACTAAAAAATCTGAAAGGCAATTGAAAGACAAAATGCAATGAAATTAAAAAAAAACATTAATTATTTGTAGTAATAATTAAACCAGGGTCCAGGACTTTGGTTATTTGGTTAATCAGTTACTTCCACTAATCGAAGTTTGCTTTCAACAGAACTTCATTTCTGAGAGTTTTATCATGTAGCAGGGTCCACTCGGAGAAGTTAAACCCGCCCCGAGCTGCACTCTTGTCGCGCTCGAGTAACATCCCAGCTCTGGTAGAGGCGCTTTTGGGCTTTACTAGCGTATTTCATGAAACAAAGACCTATTTTTTTTTTCAGCCGCAAAATCATGTTATCGATATCGACGATACGGCGATACCGGCTCCCGTTATCGTATCGCGATACGATACTGCCCGAAAGAAAAGAGTATCGCGATACGATAACGATAAAATATCGTTATCGAAATCGTCGTATCGTCGATAACCGATATATTATCGTTAACAACCCTGCCCAGCACCGATGGCCTCACGATCCCTTTCCAATGTGGATAAAAGCCTCGCGGATTAAAAAATAACCGAGGCAATTCTGATACGCAGAACAGAACGCGCTGGTCGCGTAAGTAAGGAGGCTGCGTAAGCTTGCGTCTCTGCTATTTATGTAGCAGTGCTGCTGATTATGAATTCATCGCGCCTCGGCATACATAAGGGATGACGAGGGCAAACACAGAGAGCGGCAGTCAGAGAGGCGCCGCCCGCCCCGCCCCAACCACCCCGCCACGCCACGCCCTCTACACGCATGGCTGGTCCTCTTTATACGATTTTGGCGAGAAGACATCGCAGCGGGAGAGGTATGGCGGTGCTGTAGCCGCCTCCCCCCCCCTCCCTCCCCGTCCTCCAGGGCCCGCATAGCATCGCAATAATCTTGCCATACTGCGCGAGGAAAACGGCAAATGGGTCTCTGAAGCTTGCAGGGCGATGAGATTACCCTCGCGGAGAGATTACTCCGGGGAGACATATGCAGTAGGGGTCGTGTACCCCCCTTAGTCGATGGTATGGGGAACACCTACGCTCAGGGAACCTGTCTCCCAGGAAGGACATATGTATACTCACTAAAAAGTTCCAACCCGAAGTCAGTGCGAAAACCGCACATCACAAGTGCAAAAGCTCCAAATCACACTTGGTGGTCCAAAATGCTCCTTTGCTCTTATGAGCGCGAAAGTTGATCAACAAGTGCGAAGTCACAAGATGACAGCACCTGTGCCTGTGGGTGCAAAAAGTTTTAACGCTCACCAAGTGCGAAATCTCTCGGTTCTGATTGGTCCAGTAAGTCATGTACTGCCGTACATGGGGTGCATGGGGTTGACGCGCGATGTGGTACGTCATCCAAGACGATGACGATGCCCAAACTCAAATGCCGGGAGGTGCAAGGGTCTCGGAGGTGTCTCCAGAGGGGTGACAACCCGTAGGATCGATTGTCGAAGTAAGAAGTCGCGAACACTATGACGAAGGCACTGCAACGGTGCAAAGCTCGCACTGATAAGTGCTAATCCGACCTGGAACTTTTTAGTGAGTACTAGGGCTTGTTCTTAGGCAAACCAAATGACAATATTCTAGAACCCAAAATATTTCTTAGAGTTGGTTTTATTACCTATTATACGAACGCAACTAAAACGTGACAATTTCGAGGACTACTACCGCTACCGCCATAGGTTGCCGCGAGCTCAGCCCGCCCCCGCAGGCGCAGGGGGCGTGCACTGGTAAAACAACTGTGCAGTTTTTGCACGCTTACTCGTCGAATTCGGAGTGGCTCGCAAGCGCAACAGATCGCAACCGCAACGGGTCGCAACCGCAACGGGTCACAAGCGCAACGGGTCAGAAGCGCAACGGCTCGCAAGCGCAACGGCTCGTAAGCGCAACGGCTCGCAAGCGCAACGGCTCGCAAGCGCAACGGTTCGTAAGCGCAACGGGTCGCAGCCGCAACGGCTCGCAAGCGCAACGGCTCGCAAACGCAACGGGCAACTGCGGAAATCCGACTGATAGGTGGCACCGACTATAGACGAGACCGACTTAACTGGTGACCGAAACAACGCACGTTAATTAAGGAAAGAATTAACCGACGACAAACGCGCAGGAATAGTTTTAATTTCGATTTCTCAAACAAACAAAGAGAGGAAAGGCGAGACACTCTCAGACAGATACGGCTCCGAGCGCGCAGGCGCAGGTGACCTCGCCCGGTCCCGACCCCGGCCCGGAGCGGAGCGGTCCGACCGGCCAACCGCGCCGGTGAAGCCTACACCTCCCTGGCCGCCACCTCCGCTGCACACGTCGTAACGTCAAGCCGTGAGCACCATTAGAAAGCTCTGAATTTCGACTACAATCGCCTCGCTTGCACCCAACCTCTATCTCTTACGGTTTAGGAGCGGGCCGGGCGCGGATTCATGCACACATGAATGTCGAGCGGAGACGAAAGGGAAATAAAGTCGGGGTGCAGAGGCGAGCGACAGGTAGTGCAAGAAGCATTCGCAAACCAGAACAGAAACTGAGTGTTAGATTGCATTTCACGCCAAAGCCCAACCACGCGTTCAGGTTATAAAAGTCTCCTTACCTCTGGACGAACGAGAACGAAACGATTGTAGTACGCGGGGCGACGGGCGACGCAATAATAAAGAGTCATTAAAGTACGGCCGGTGATCAAGTACACACATCGGCGAGTACTAACAACATCGCACAAAACCGGTGATAAGAGCACATGCTCCAATCTGCACATGTTCGTCACTATTTCTTTACTAACACCTTGTTTATTTTATTTATTTACATTCTTATTTGACCAGGTCTCGTCTATAGTCGGTGCCACCTATCAGTCGGATTTCCGCAGTTGCGCTTGTGACCCGTTGCGTTTGCGAGCCGTTGCGCTTGCGAGCCGTTGCGGCTGCGACCCGTTGCGCTTACGAACCGTTGCGCTTGCGAGCCGTTGCGCTTGCGAGCCGTTGCGCTTACGAGCCGTTGCGCTTGTGACCCGTTGCGCTTGCGAGCCGTTGCGCTTGCGACCCGTTGCGCTTGTGACCCGTTGCGGTTGCGATCTGTTGCGCTTGTGACCGGCGTCGGTCGAATTGATGACTTTGCACATTACATGGTGTCGAGACAAACTAAACATTACGTAATGTCTAGTTACTAAACATTTCGTAACTTCCACACGAGTGCACAATTAGAACCACACCCTATAGGCATACCGTTACAACAGGATACTTCGAGAACCTGCACAGTGCACACCACATGGAGTGTAGTTCACTCACTAATCGCTTATAAAAGTGTAGAGCAGCTACACACCAGTTGACCTTTAGCTCACCTCGACACCAGCAAGTGTTTACTTTTCGCACATTTGGAACTAAACACCAATTGATGTGCAGATCTAAACATTTCTTTTCCCAGTGCACTAGTAGCTCTGGGGGGTAGAATCATAGTACCCTGGGGGTAGGGGGTAACCTGCCCGGCCCGGCACTCCCTGGAGACACCACCTGTTCGCCCGTCACGTGACGCACGGCCCGGTGGCTGACTCCAGCTAGGCTCCAGTGGGCAGTGAGCGCACCCCCAGCCAGGCCGGGTTCCTGCCTCGAGCTTGTCGCCTCCTCCAGCGGGCGCGCCACCGTCGCCAGCTCAGCTCGGCCCTGCTCAGCTCGCGGGGTAGCGCCACCGCCCGGCCCGGCCCGGCCCCGCCACCCCTTGGCTCGGCTTGGCTCCAGCGCGAGGCGAGCGGGGCACAAGCCCTCCTGCTCGGCCCGGCCCCGGCCCGGCCCCTCCCCTGCGCCAGTGCACCTCCTGCCGCCCTGCCGCGCGGGTCGCCTCGCCTGGCCTCGCCTCGTCGCGCCCCGCCGCGCCTCTCACTGAGCCTAGCCTCACCGCGAGCTCAGCCCCCGCACCGCCTTGTTTTGTTTGGGCCTCCAGTGATATATCCGTGACGCCCGCGGGCCGACCCTCTGCGTGTGTGTGAGTGTGTGAGAGAGAGAGAGAGAGAGAGAGAGAGAGAGAGAGAGAGAGAGAGAGAGAGAGAGAGAGAGAGAGAGAGAGAGAGAGAGAGAGAGAGAGAGAGAGAGAGAGAGAGAGAGAGAGATAGTGAGAGTGTGTGAGAGAGAGTGTGTGAGAGAGAGTGAGCACGCCCCGCCTGGCCGAGGACCGGATACACTCCAGGCGGGTGCGTTTGGTTTAGTCCAGGCCGCAGCAGCGCGGACTGCCGCTGGCTGGGCCTCCTGAAATGGGCGACCTGAGGTGAGCTAGCGCAAGGTGTCCTGCAGCCCGCCTGCAACTTCTCATACTCTCACTTCCGCGCGCCTTACCGCCTTCTCTTCCTCATCGCGTACAGTGTATTCTGCTGTGTATTGCAGGCCCCCCCCTCCCCCCTGCAGGGAGGGTGTGTGTTTCCAGTGTAGAGTGTGTGCGGGGAGGGGTGGGGGTAGGGGCGGCCCCTCCGAGGCTGGGAGGGGAGGGGCGGGACAAGCAGCTCCCATTTCAACGAATCGAGGGGCCAGTGGGCTCGTCCGGGTCCGGACCGCGCCAGTAGACTGATTCCGCAGAGCGCTCAAGGGGGGTTTCTCTCTCCCACCTAATGGCCGTGCCTCACGAGTGCGACAAGAACAGACGTATGAAAGTCCCGTGCGGAATCAGTGTATGAGATTGTGAGAGAGAGAGGGAGAATGGACTGGGAAAGGGGGGGGGGGGCCTCACTCCAAACTATTTCACCGACAGTGCGTCGGGCCGGGGCCAGCCAGAGCGCCACGAGCGACGCCTTGCTTTTACCGCAGGAGACCCGGAACACTCGCGCGCTGCCGTGTTCTGTTCGCAGACAAGGAATCATGGAGAGGGCGACACGGACCTGCCTGCGTGCCCCGGGGCCCCTCGGGGGCTGAGGGGGAGGGGGGGGGGTAGTTACTCCAGACAGGCAACGCGCCCCGGCCTGTCCGCCTGGGGGCCTCGGAGGCAGACCTACCCCCACCACTTCCCCCCCACGGCCCACCCCCACCGCCACACCGCGCCGCGCCGGGCTGACCTTTGCCTGGGTTTTACTGGCCGTAATGGTGAGGGCGGGGCGGGGCGGGGCGGGGCGGGGCGGGGTGGGGTGCGTACGGCCTAGGCGTTAACGTCTATTTGGGCAATGACCGATACCGATACCTCGGCCCTGAGTCCGGAGCGTGAGCAGCCCCTAGGGGTGCTGCGCTGCGCTGCGGCCCGGAGGCGTGCGGTCAAGGTCGTGAGGCTGACCAGACCAGACACCACGGCGCGGCTGGCGGCTGGTGTTGTAGCGCGGCGGGGTGGGGTGGGGCGGGTGGCGCGGGGTGGCGCGAGGCGGGGTGGGGTGGGCGCGCCCGCTGCTTCTGCTGGCGGACCTGGTCGAACATATCCGCTGTAACGGGGCGGCTACCGTCTGGCCTGGTGTGGGTGACGCAACGAGTTGCAACGCCACGCCATGTCCGCGTGTCATGCCGGGGACAGGCCAGGAGGTTCTATCGGGGGTCTGGGTGCGACGCGCGAGGTGGGGTGGGGGCGAAGGATGAATAGGGGTGGAGTGGGACGGGACAGAGTAAGGCGGGGTGGGGTGGGGTGGAGTGGGGTGGGGTGGGGTGGGGTGGGGCAGGACTTGAGCAGCGCGGAGTTGCGCTCTGCTGAGCGATGACGGCCGTGTTTGGCGGCCACTGCACCTTGAGGACCCCTGCTCAGCTCAGACCCTCCCTCTTTCTTTGTACTTCTTCCCTTTTCTCTCTTTCCTTTTTCCCCTTGTCCCTGAGTTTGCGCGTGGCCCTGATGCAACACATTGCTCTATGTAAGGGCCCCGCGCCCGCCCCGCCGCCCCGGCCCCACCTGCTGCCCCGCCTAAAGCCCGCTATAAAGCCCCCTCACCCCTACCCCCTCTCTCGTCCTTTCCCTCCGCGTGAAACTTGTCCAATATGCATCCCGGGCGCGTCGCACCGCACGCCCGTGTTTGAACGAGGGAGACGACGGGACGTCACGCCGCTGCAGCAGAGTACACCCTGGGTAACTGTATTTGTATGTTTTTGTGCAAACGTTCGTGCAAAGTTAAACCTACATATCTTTTCACACAAATTTATGCGAAAAACTGCATGAATTTGTACAAATGTATGTACAAAATCGTTCAAATTTGTGTGAAAAATTTGATTGTTTAACTTTGTACAAATAAAAGATACAAATACAGTGTGTACGAGCTGGGGGTGTTGTTGGAGGAGGGCGTGTTTCTGGGCCCGGGCCGGGCCGGGCCAGACAGGATGATCCTACGCATCTGTCTCACGATCCGCCCCGCCCCGCCACGCCCGCCCCACCACGCCCGCCCCACCCCGTCGAGCAGTGCGCAGACTGTGCCGGACGAGCGTAGCGTGGCGAGTGGATTGGAGCAAGGTGGTGGACTCCGCCGTGCCGTCGACGGATAAATCTGTCGGATCTGTCGGATCCGCCCAACAGATGGAATCTAAGTGAGGCTCACACACGGTGGCCGCCTGCACCGTGCGGTGCGGGGCGGGCCAGGGGTGGGCGGGGGGCGGGCCGGAGCCGGGCCGGAGGCGGGCCGGAGGCGGGCGAGGGGGAGGGAAAGAGACTAACCCCAGCAGAGCGTCTTATATCGGGAATCAGTGAACGGCGCGCGGCTTGGAATGGAAACACGCAGCGGCGGAGCTCTGGCGGGGCGGGGTGGGGCGGGGTGGGGCGGGGCGGGGCGGGGCGGGGCGGGGCGAGGCGCGGTGGGGCGAGGCACGCTGATGTGATCAGATTGGCGGGACGTGTCCAAGCGGCCCGCAATAAGCTGATCGATGGATCGTCCGGATCAACAGTCCGTGCGTGCTCCCGCATGCTGCCGCCCCGCCCCGCCCCGCCCCGCCCCGCCCCACGCCCCGCCCAAACGAGAGCGCGCGAGCAACACGCCCCGCGACCACGTGGCCCAGCATCACGCCGCCACGCCACGCCACGCCACGACACCGCCCGTCGTGAATACCTGAACGGGAAATTAAAATTTAGTAGCAGGGCGCAGGGGAGTGAGGCGGGGGCGGGGCCGATAGGCTGCCGAATGGGGTCGATGGGCTCCTCCCCGCTCCGCAGGGCGCCGCACCACGCCGCGGTAGAGCGTAGTTACGCGCGGTGTGGCGTGGTGGGGCGGGGCTGGGCGGGGCGGGGCGGGGCGGGGCGGGGCGGGGCGGGCCTGGGCTGCTAGCGCACGGGGCGGCCAACTTCGGCCATATGCCGCGCTCCGCTCCGCTCAGCTGCTCAGCTCTGCGCCGCAGATCGTGGCTTAGAGTTGGTTCGGGACCGCGCGGCTGCAGCTGGTCCGGGGAATAGAGAAGGGGGAGGGGAGGGGAGGGGGCGAAAGTGAAGTGAAGCCAGCCACATTTCCACCGGCTAAAGGGTTCAGCTGGATTACCGCTCAGACAGGCTGCTGCGCCACACTATAACCTACATTTATAATTCCATTTTCCCCTCAGCAGATCCTGGTTTATGGCAGCGGCCTCGTTTCTCGTGTCATTCTCCCCGCGCCGCACCGGCCCGGCCCCAGCCACCCACAGCGTGCTGCTTCTTTCTCATTTTCGCGCTGAGACTCCATCAGTCCCATCCACCAGGCCCTGAGGCTCTTCGTCCGCCGCCCCGCCCCGCCCCGCCGCACCTTTTCCTTTTTTTTTTTGCAGTGCAGCATAAGGCATGGCTGGTCTGGGCGCGTCGCTGCTGAGTAGGGCGGGGCGGGGCGGGGCTGGTTGTCAGCCGGCCACAGCGAGGGCGTTCTGAGGCGGGGTGGTGGGGCGTGGTGGGGCGTGGTGGGGCGGCCCTGTCGGAAATGGGCGCATTTGATCGGGCTTCATAAAAGCTCTTTAGGAGAATGTCAGAGCCGTCTGGAATCCTCGCCATTCCCCTAAAGAGGAATCCAGAGGAAAATATGCAACACAGAAAGGCATTGTGGAATCTCTTAAAGAGAGGTATCAAGAAAGGATTTGGGAGGTTTGTTGCGGCTGCGTGGGGAAGTTTGACAACCACGTTGGAAAGCGCTTAAACGCTCTGAAAACCCCTGGGAACGCTTTGAAAGCCTGTTGAATGCTCTCGGGCATGTGAGAGGTTTGGAGAATTCTTTCGGAATGAGCTTACAACGCTCCGAAAACCTTTACACGTGTTTTGGAATCCTGTGGATATCTCTTGAGCGCTTTCTGAATTACGCGTGATTCCTCTGGGAATGGTTTTCAAGGACGGGGAGGGGGGCGCTCGTTGTTGGAGTCCGGGGGGTGGGGGGCGCTCGTTGCTGGGTCGGGGGGTGGGGGCGGGGGCAGGGGTGGGGGTGGGGGTATATCCGCCGCGGATCCGCCTAGACTCCGCCTGGCGGACGGCGGAATCCGCCGGGCGGAAGCCGGCGGACCCGGGGCGAATATGTCAAAAGTGCGTTCAGTATAAGAAATGTAGTTCTCACCTCTCGCCTTCTCTTTCCTCCCTCCTCCTTCTCTCCCTACCTCTCCCCTTCTCCCCCTCTTCCCACCTATCCTCTCTCTGCCTCTAGGCCTCGTGTGTAGCCGGGTCAGTCCTACTGGCCGCGAGATACGCATGTTGTTGGCGGTGCCGGGGATCGAACCCTCAGCCACACCAACTCAGCGCTCACGCTTCGGTCGGAACCTACTGAGCTACGGAGCCTTGTGCGGGCGAGACGTTCTGCACCGCACCACATTACAAGGCTGCCTGGTGTCCCTGCCGGGCCGTCCGCCCCTCCCCCTGCCCCTCGCCCCTCCCCTCCCCTCTCCTTCCGATAGTGGTGCAGTGTTGGGGGCTCCCCGGCGGGCGGCAAGCTGCGAAAGGCTACATTCACTGCGCTGAGGAAGGACAGCGAGTCAATGACGACCCTTCCGGAGGGAACAATAGGGCTGACCTGCCCGGCAGCCGAGGCCGGGATGGGGCCACTGCACCGGGCCCAGAGCTGGGCCGTCGGCGTTGACGCGAGGGGATGACGGGCGATTAGCCACTCGGAGGCTGGTGGCGAATCAGAACGTTTCTTGATACGCGCACCTGTTCAGAATAATCTAATGTATTTTTAACCAAGTAGCGAGACTTTTTGTCTTGCTGACTCCCAAACTGAGTTCGAATGACACCAAACGGTGGTACCAGGAATTCTCGGCTTACTCACTCCCTACAAGCGAGCGTTTCGGGCCCGCCGTTTTAGTTGTAGAGAGGATCTCGAACCTCGAATATTTACTTACACAGAGTTTACGTGTAGGAAAAAATTACTGTTCTCAAATATATTTTTTTAAATTCCAACTCAGCCTAAAACGTAAAAGCAAATTTTGGGCGTGGGCGGTCTGAGGAAGCAGAGCGATAAAATTCGTTTACAATCTTAATTAAGTCGTCTCGCTTGGTATCGTTAAACGATTTACAGACACCAACGCAAACAACAATCATGTCTCAGAGGTAACAGTTATCGACATGCAAACCAATTTTTGTTAAACTTTTTCAAGCTCTTTTATGTTGAGGATCCGCACAACTACTGTACGCGTGGCGCGGTGTTTTCATGTTGAGAACCTGTATCGGTAACAGATCGTGTATGCGTTCTTTTATGGGCCAACAATTTTTATTCCTAAGACTTATATTAAAATGAATATCCCTCTTCCCCCCCCCTCGCCCCCCAAATTGCTGCCAACACTTTCATAAGTTTGTGGAATCCTGTTGGAAAGCCCGCCGTAGAAGCATCGTTTCAGAGAGAATATTCAGGACGTTGTCAAACAGGCCGGACGGACAGAGCATTCCGAGAGGATTTCAGAATGCTCTTAGAAGCCCGCGTAGGAAGGCGTTTCGAGAGATATTCAGGACGTTGTCAAACAGGCGCGGACAGGACAGGCATTCAGAGGTTTCAGAATGCTCTTAGAAGCCCGCGTAAGGAGCGTTTCGAGGAAAATTCAGGACATTGTCAAACAGTGGGCGGACAGACAGGCATTCCAGAGGATTTCAGAATGCTCTTAGAAGCCCGCGCGTAAGACGTTTCGAGAGATATTCAGGACATTGTCAAACAGGCGGACGGACAGGCATTCAGAGGATTTCAGAATGCTCTTAGAAATCTCTGCAGGAGATATGTACAGTTGTTTCAGAGCATTGTGAAATCCCTTCATCCAAAAGAATTGCGAAAGTCCTTTACAATGCTTTCCAATCCTCTACAATGCTCTACAAACCTCTGCAATCCCCTTCAAATGCTCCCATACGATTTCAATTTCCGACAGGGGGGGCGGGGCGCGGGGCTCTCGCCGCGCTGCGCAGTGATTGATGACGGTCTCCTACAGGATTGATCGGCAGCGGGTCACTGCTGGCTGGTGGCTGCCGAAGTGGTCGAGCGCCCCCCCCCCCCCCCCTCACAGGCACTGGTGCTGGTCCACTCGGAGCGGAGCGAGGCGCCTCCCGCATCGCAGCAGGTCTATGATCAAGGCTCTTCCCACAGGAGTGTCTCACCCGCACATGTCGCGATCCGAGAGAGAGAGAGAGAGAGAGAGAGAGAGAGAGAGAGAGAGAGACCCCGCCCCGCCCCGCTCCGCCCTCTGTGCCGCTGCCCTCCCCGGCTGGGGACGTGACGGCGCGTGACGCGGCGTGACCGGGGGGGGGGGGGGACTGCGTGCCGGGTACCGGCTGACCTCACCTGACCTGAGCGCGCTCGGAAGTCCCCAGAGCGCCTGTCAACTCCGGGGTAGGCAACCCGCACGCACGGCCGTCGGCCGCATTGCCTACGTCCGACTTCGCAGGCGCTCCGCTCCGCGGCGGAGCCTCCGCCTATAGAGAAATGAAATCACAGATGACGGTTGTGCGTTTTCTTTTCTTTCCGTCTCTTTCCGTCCTCTCGCTTTTTTGTTCTTGCGGAGCGCAGCAAGCAGCGAAGACCTTGTGACGAGAAAAAAAAATGGCGCCAGGCTCGATCCCCTTGCAGCAAAATCATAAACCTTCCTTCCCGGCGGGTCGTTCGGCCAGATACTGTCTCGGGCAGACGCGCTGTCCGGGAAATAAGAAGGGAGGGGTAGCCGCGGGGTGGGGCGAGGTGAGGTGGGGGTGGGGTGGGGCGGGGCGGAGTGAGGCGGGGTGGGGCAGGCCCCACTTGCGCAGATAGCGGCGGCCCGTCTCAAGTATCGGCCCATTGGCCGGCACACGGCATGACATGGCCGGGCGGGGCGGGGCGGGGCGGGGCGGGGCGGGGCGGGGCGGGGCGGGGACAAGCCCGTAGGGAGCGCCTCCGCGGCAACTTTATCTTTTCAATATCTCGACTCCCTCCCTCTGCCCATCCTTTCCTCTTTCTGGTCTAATGTGATAAACGGTGATCAACTTGTACCGGGGATTTTCAAAAGCATTCAAAAGTCCGACCTTATTGTCATTTCTTTTATTGGGGGAGAAACGGCATTTGTTTGATAATAACGTACAAATCAGCGCACATAGGGGCGGCATGTCCCCCGGGGCTGCCGCGCGAGGAGAGAGGAATGTGTGAGCCTGGCCAGCCTGGTTGCGGCCCCCCCCCCCCGCCCCGCCCCGCCCCGCCCGCCCCGCCCCGCCCGGGTGCTTGCCGCTGCGGCATGGCACGCCCAACCATATGCGGACGTGGTGGACTCCCCCAGCGGCGCGCCGACACGGCAGGGCGGGCAGGGCGAGAGGAGGCACACGCTGCTCGACCACGGGCTTAGTGTGAAATATGGATCACAGAGGGCCTAACTCAGAGTAGTAGGGGGCGGGGAGAGAAGCAGGCCATTCGTATTCGTGATGCGGAAAGAACACACTTGCCTCCCTCACCCCACCCCACCCCACCCCACCCCACCCCACCCCTGCCGCCAGCGTGGAGTGCGGTGGACGGGACGGTGCGGGGCGGGACTGGCCGCAGGGCTGATGAAGGGTCCACTTGCCGCCTGGTCCGTGACCGACCGGCCTCCCTGTGATTTGCATGGTAACTAGAGGGGCGGGGCGGGGTGGGGCGGGGTGGGGCGGGGCGGGGCGGAGCGCGGTGCTTGTCTGCGCACTGTGAAAAATAGTCGGAGGTTTACGGGAAAATTTTCCACGGAACGCAGTTGTAAAATTACAATTGCAAATCGTAAAATTACAACCACTACACATTGGCTTGAAATTAATTCACGAGCAAATAAAAGGTCCGTCGTAAATTTACAACATATTTCGGAAATCGTTATTTACAAAATTCATCGTAAATCTACAAAGATATTTTTCACAGTGCGCAGAGCCAGAGCCCCGGCCCGTGAGCCTGCGGGCCTATGGTCCTGCGCATGCAAAGGGCTCCCACCGGCGCCTTTGTCTGCGCCTTGAAAGAAGTACCGTGAGGCTGTCGGAGTGAGGGGAGGGAGGAGCTGGGCGCGCCGAGCCGAGCCGAGCCGAGCCGAGCCGAGCCGAGCCGCGCCGCGTCATGCCGCGCCAGGCCGGGGGCGATGGCAGGGGAAAGGGCACGAGCGCTCCCTTCTCAAGCCAAGCCGAGAATGGACCGGTATGGACCCGGCCCCGGCGGGGAGGTGCGGGGCGCGGCGGGGCCGGGAGCTTGTCCCACCGCGCCGCGCCCTGCCGCGTGGGCCCCGACCTGTATGCGAGAGGGAAGTTTCTCTACAAAGGGGACGGGAGAGCGCACGTGCGGGCCGGGCCGGGCCGGGCCGGGGGAGCTCTACATCAATGTTTGATGGACGTTCAACCCCCGAGTGGTTCCCGTCCCGGGCGGGGCGGGGCGGGGCGGGGCGGGAGGCGGCTAGGTGTCATGGCCTGCTCGTATCCCTCTCCATCCCCTGTCCACGCCCCGTGGCATGGGACTGCGGCCGCCCCGCCCCGCCGCGCCCCGCCCCGCCGCGCCCTGCCCCACCGCGCCCCGCCCTGCACGGCGCTGCACAGCTCCACAGCTCCCCGGTGCACGCGGGGTGGGGCACTCCCAATGCCTAACGCCGACCTATTCGCTCTCCGTGTTCATGACTCTTTCATGAGGATTGTCTGTCCGGGTTGGTTCTCGTTGCCACCCGCGGAGGCTGGTAAGGGGGGGGAGGGGGGTCGAGAGTGCTGTTCAAGATGACAGCGTAGGGTAGAGCGGAGCGGAGCTCTGTGGGACTCGCGGAACAGGGCGACCTTTAGCGCCCCGCCCGGCGCGGCGCGCTGCGCTTCTCGTCCAGTTAAAGTGAGGGACAGGGTGGGGCGCGGTAGGAGTGGGGCGGGGCGAGGGGCCCATGGGGAGTCAAGCTCAAGGTCGCCCCGCCCCGCCACGCCCATCGACATGGTTCTGTGTGAAAATAGTAGAGTTCCTTATGGCCGCGCGGCGCGGCGCGGGCTAGTCGTCGGGGAGGGGGCGTGGGGGATGCGCTCTGCATCGCTGTGCCTGCTACCCTCTCTCCCCCCCCCCCCCCTCCAATCCACCTCCTCGCCGGCGTTGGCGTCGCGCCCTGCTGCTGCTTTGCGTCCATCCCCAGTCCTAACCATAGCGCAGAACTAAATCTCTTTCGCTCCCTCTCCCTCTCTCCCTCTCCCCCTCTCTCGCCTTCTCCCTCTGTCTGGTGCCCCACCCCCGCTTAATGCAGGGCAGCCAAGCGCGAGATACGGACGGGGCGGTAAATCAGCCAGTTTATTAGTCGCCAAACCTTTCCTCTTCCCTTTGTACGTTCCTCTTTCCTCTCTCTATCTCTCTCTCTCTTTCTCATTCTGAGACCCCCCTACCCACCCCCTTCATTTTTCGTAACGCGCGTATATTAAGTCGCGCGTTTGTGTTATCATCCGTGTACCCACCCATCTCCTTCCCACCACTCTTATCGGAGCCATCATCGGGGGCATCAGGCCCAGGGATTAGCCCAGCCCAGCCCAGCCCGAGACCACTGGTGGTGGACCCCATACCCTGCCTCGGCCCGCCCGGCCCGCCCGGCCCGGCCCCGGGCCCGCTCCTCTGATGTGCTGTTCAACTTGGCCAAACTTTATTATCTCGTAAGTTACCCCGCGTCCCCTTCGTGGTCCCCCCCAACTCCGCTTTGTCCACTCGAGTGTCGTGGCTGGCCTGGGGTAAAAAGTCAGTTGGCAGCCCCTGCCCCCGTGTCCTCTCCTCTCCTCTCCTCCTCCTCTCCTCTCCTCTCCTCCTCCTCCTCCTCCTCCTTCTCCTCCTGAAGAGTTAACGCGCTGACACCCCGCCCGGCCGCCCCCGCCGCATTACGAGCGATGCCCACGCCACGGCGCACCGCGCAATTTTTTTTTTTATTCCGCTTTCGAGAGGTGTTCGTGCGGGAATCTCTCTGCTTCCGCCTGCATATTGGGTGCGGGCCTGATCTGGTCCTCCCCTCCCCTGCCCCGCCCCGCCGTCACAACCTCGCCACGCCACGCCACGCCACGCCAAGGCGAGGCGAGGCGAGTATACCGTGACTTTGCCAACAAACTTTGCGCCGCGAGCGCTCGCTGCCCCGACAGGCTGTTCATTCAGGATCTGCCTGATTACCTGACACTGCCGGCCGGAGCCGGACCCGCGTGAGGCGGAAGGGGTTGTTGGCAAGCGAAAAGAGATACAACTCTCCACGCCTCGCCTCGCGACGGCTCACCACACTGTTAAATTTTAAGTCGTCACATTACGACATAGCCAGTGCTAAATTTTACTTTTGAAAGGTTTGTCACGTGACAAATGGTTAATCACAGTGTGACGAAAGATTCATGTCATGTGACGAAAAATTTATGTCATGTGACGAAAGATTCATTTCATGTGACAAAAAGTTCATGTCAAGTGACGAAATGTATGTCATGTGACGACTGTTTCATCACAGCTCTTGTGACGAAATATTTGTAGTAATATTTATCGTCACATGACAATTCGGTTTAACAGTGCACAGGACTTGACTTGACGGAAATTTACGAAAGCCTATTTGTGCTCGTTTAAGAGTCACAAGTCGATACCAAGTGTCCTACAATTTTGTAATTTTACAATTTGATATCGTAACTTTACGACATTTCTCAGGGAAAATTTTTCCCGTGACTCTTACAAACATAGTGCCACGACTGACTCGCTCAATGAAACAACTATAGCTTAACACAGCTTAGCTTACACCCACACCAGGAACGGGTGGGGCGCAGCTAGCTCAGCGGAGAGCGTTCGTATAAGAACAACAGCGCAAGAGCGTCCAAAGCAAACATCCTGCAACACTAATAAAGGGACACGCTCCGCCGGCCGGTGGAACACCTTCGTGCCGGGGCGGGGCGGGGCGGGGCGGGGCGGGGCGCATCCAGTCTCCTCCACTTCCTCTCCGCTCGGCTCCCCTGCGCTAACGAGGCTGCCGCTGACGGGACGGGCGGAGCACAGCTAGTGACCCGTTAGCCTCCGCCGCGGTGATGGCGGCAGAGAGGCCGCCCCGCCTGCATGCCTGAGCTCGGCTCCGTCATCGCGCCGCCCGGCGCCCGGCCCGCCTGACTAATTAACAGCCCATCAGGCAGCCTGGCCGGGCGGCGGGCGCTGTGCACCCTGTGGCGCTCGCTCTATCGGTCCCCAGACGCCCCGCCCCGCCCCGCCCCGCCCCGCCCCGCTCGCAGGCCCAGGCCGGGCAAGGCCCGGGAGGTTTAATGAGCTCGTTGGACAGCGATTGCGTACAGTGATGAGCCCCAGCCCCGCGCCCCGCCCCGCAGCAGCTCCCCGGCGCGCCCGAACAGCGTTCAGTAGTGTCCTCTCTCTCTCTCTCTCTCTCTCGCTCCTTATGGCCGTGCCCCATGAGTGCGACAAGGACGGAGAGACGAAACCACTGTGCGGTGCGGAGACGCCCTACTGGTGGCGCGCTCCTGGACTGAACTGGCCCCGCGCCAACGGCAGCCCGACACTGGCCCGGAGGGGGGGGGGGGGGGGCGCCTGTGACACTCGGGTGACACGCGCGACTGAGGACGCGAGGGCGTGGCCCGCCGCGCCGGGGCCCAGGCAGGACAGGGCTGGAACCGGAAGGAAACAGCTACAGCGCTGACTGAGCGTCCGTGTCGTGCGCTGACTCAACCCCCGCCCCCGCCCCGTCCAATCTTCTGGGATTATGTTCTTATCGCGGGAGAGAAAGGGAGAGCGAGAGTGAGAAGCAGAGGCTTGTGACTCTGTGGTCGCCCCACCCCGCACCTCCACATGCCGTGCCGCCAGGGGCGGGGCGGGGCGGGGGGCGGGGCGGGGCGGGGCGGGGCGGGGCGGGGCGGGGCGGGGCGGGGCGGGGCGGGGGCGGGGTGGGGTGGCAGGCGGAGCGGGGGCTGCTCAGCCCTACGCCTCCAGCCGAACCTCACGGGCGTAAGGCCCCGGGCCGCGCTGAGCCGCGCTGCTGTTGTTGCGCCCCCCACCCCCCGGCCGCTTTTGGCCTTGAGATCTCTCGCCAGCAACACGGCCAAGGGGCCGAAAAGGAGTTTGGCTCCGCGTGACTGATGAAAGGAGGCCATTTCGCATTCCGCCCGGGCGCGCCGGGCCGGGCCGGGCCGGGCTGAGCGACGGAATAAGAAGGGCCGCACGCTCTCTGTAAGAACCACTGCGCAGCGCAACCGTCCGGCCCGGGCCATGAGGAAGTCTTGGTCAAAGTCGATTCGACTGCGGAGGAGGGGGAGGGGGAGCAGCGGGGAGCGCGGTCAGGCTAATTCCTTACGGCCGCGTTTGAATTTATTTAAGTCCTGGGAAAGTTGTTCTTTTCACATTTTGTGATGGTTTTTACCAGGGCGGGCGGCGGTGGGCCGTGCGGAAGCATATGAGCACCCACTGCTGCCTCGGATTATCCGCCCCGCCCCGCCCCACCCCGCCATGGGCCAGCTGATTTGAATTGCAATGCCGAATTTGATATGCCTGTCGTCGACTCGCCAGACTGCGACCTGCCCCGCCCGGCCCCGCCTATAGAGAGACTCAGAGGGTCTCTCTAGAGAGACTCTCTAGCCCCGCCCCGCCCCGTCCCGACACGTCGAGGGTCGCGCGGCGCCGTAGCGGCGGTGGTGGCGTTCGTGTAGGGGAAGCCGTCATGTCGTCTGCTCTTACTCCTGCGGGGGGCAAGGGGAAGGGGAGGAGGGGAGGAGGGTGGGGGTTCAATGCTCCGCGAGCCGCACGCATCGATTGTGAGGGGGGGTGGGGGCGGGGGAAACCCCTCGGGGGGGTCAGAGGTCAAGATGGGAGGGGGGCAGGGGGGGGGGGAGAGAGGGAGGGAGAGAGGGCTACTACATATCCGCGGAGGGTGGGGAATCCGCCGCAGGCAATAAAACCACTCTCTCTCTCTCACACACACACACACACACACACCAATACGCACATTGTACACGCACATGGTCGCTACAGCGCTCGCGACGGCATGCGTTGTTGGTTTTGTGACCAATTTTTTTTTTACTGTTTTTATTATTATTATCGGGCCCGCCCCACCCGAGGCTTCAGCTCTCGTTAACGCCGTGTGCCGAGTTTAATTATTATCTGCGGTAATTGGCGGCACTCGGCACGGGGGAGAGCCAGGCCAGGGCAGCGCAGCAGGGCGAGCGTTGGAACGGTTTCGCGAGAGAGAAAAAAATGTATTTAGATAGAGTTACAATGAATAAAATAAATTGAACACAAATTCTAGGCTGCTGGTAACAATTGGTTGGCTGCATAGTTGATTACAAGATTTTCGTTCGAGAAATACTGGACAATGTAGCTATTATGGGTGGGTTATAAAATCCTTTTACGCCAGAAAACATTACTTTTTCATTAAATTTTTTACAACGCTTTCATTAAATTTTATAAAAGGCACGCTCCAAGGGACGGCTCGTAGGCGCTCGCCACCGGGGTGGGGTACCTCAGCTCACCCGTGTCTTCACTGCCCGTGCAAGGGTCAGGTGGGATGGGTTGCGGGGGAGAAGGGTGGCGTAGTAACCACAACACCGCACCGTGCTCCCCCTTTCCCTACCCACCCCGACGGGTCCGGATGGAGGGGGGGGGGGGGAGGTAGGGAGGGACCTAATATCAGCCCGGGGACGGGGAGTTGGGCGATTAGTGGTTACGCCCCGCGTTAGGCCCCGGCCCAGCGCTACGCCCCGCTGGCTCTGCCGCGCCTTATTAAATTCGTTACGACACGGAAGCACCGCGCGCCAGCCAAACGGACAAACAAACGAGAAATGAAGAGGGGCCCCTTTGAGAGAGAGAGAGAGAGAGAGAGAGAGAGAGGCGGAGAGGGGAAGAGGAGGAGAGGAGGAGAGGAGGAGAGGAGGAGAGAAGGAGAGGAGGAGAGGAGGAGAGGGGAGAGGGAGAGGAGGAGAGGGGAGAGGGGAGAGGGGAGAGGGGAGAGGGAGAGGGGAGAGGGGGAGAGGGGAGAGGGGAGAGGGGAGAGGAGGAGAGGAGGAGAGGGGGAGAGGAGGAGAGGGGAGAGGGGGAGAGGGGAGAGGAGGAGAGGAGAGAGGAGGAGAGGAGGAGAGGTGGAGAGGGGGAGAGGGGGAGAGGAAGGGAAGACAGTGTTACGCAGTCAAAGAAACACCCGGTACATTTGCATCATCGTCATTGTCGATCCCGTGAGTGAGCGAGCACGGCAGAGCAAGGGCTTCCGATGAGGATGCGGTATTGCGCCGTTGCGTTGTGCGGGGCGGGGCGGCTGTCTCCCTTGCGGAACCACTCGCCGATTTGGCGGAGACGTGAGGGCGGTCGGCGCCCGTCTGTCGGGCGAGCGAGCGAAGCCTGCGAGGGCGCGGGGCGCGGCTGGAGTGGCGGGGCGGGGGGCGCGGCGGGGCGGGGCGGGGCGGGGCGGGGCGGGGCGGCAGATCGGTGCGGTGCGTGGCGCCGGGAGGAGGTCGTCAAAGCCAAGCTGCGGCGCTGCGGTGTGGGGCGCGGGGCGGGGCGAGGCGGGGTGGGGCGGGGCGGGGCGGGGCGCAGCCCGTCGTTAAGTCTGCCCTGCCGCCGCTGCCCGGGCCGGGCCGGGCCGGGCCGGGTCGAGCCCCTGCGGCCTGCGCGGGGCGAAGGCCGATCAATGGAGGCCTGTCGCCAACGCAGCAGCCGCCCCGCCCTGCCCCGCCCTGTATGGAACAGCTGCGGATACATGTAGTTTTGGTGGTGTCTGAACCCTCTGAACACCAAATGCTCTTTGTTCAAAACAAATGAATGAAGTAAATAAATAAAAGAGGAGGAGCACTGTTAAAAAAAGTGTCGTAAATTTACGACATATTCGTAGTTAAGTTTGTTAGCGACACATGTCGTAATTTTACGAACATGTTGTAATTTTACGATGTTCATAGAATGTCATGAAACATATTTTGCACTTGGTAAAAGTACGTGTTCACAAACAACACAACGATGAGGTTGTATTGAAACGACATGTGTTGTTAACAAACTTAACTACGATTCTGTTGTAGCGTTACAACATGTTGGGAAGAACTTGTTCCTTAATGGACCGATACGGTTGAAATAGAAAGTGATAGAGCGTCTTTGCTCAGTTGGACAAATGCAACAAATGCTTTTGTAAACCAACAACACGGTCGTCACGGGTAGTGTCGTAAACTGACAACTATTTTTAACAGTGAGCAATAGGGAAGCATACCGGCGCGAGCTCTATTCATGGCAAATTCCTCGGCACCGTCACCGCGGGTGCGGGGCGGGGCGGGGCGGGGCGGGGCGGGGCGGGGCGGGGCGGGTCACAGCAGGACGAGGGAGGAGGGGCGGGGCGGGGCGGCCGAGCGCCTCGCCTGGCTATTGCGCTGGGCTAGCGAGGTATTATTGGCGCAGCCTGGCCGGTGCGCTGCGGTGCATTCCGAGGCGGGTAGGGGTAGGGCCGGGGCCGGGGGCCGAGGCCCTCGCTTTCTTTATCTCGCTGCGCTGCGCAGTGCTTAAGGGTGCGGCGCGGGGCGCGGGGCTGGCGAGCGTCCCGGGCCCCGGAGGCCGTGCCACACAGGCGGGTGGATTGAGAGGAGCTGGCACGGGCGGGGCGGGGCGGGGCGGGGCGGGGCGGGGGTCGCGGTATGAATTAAATGAATAAAGCGCCCGGTGGCGCTTCCCCCGCCCCAGCCCCAGCCCGCCCTTCATCCCTCTTCTCTCTGAGGACTAGCAGCAGGAGGCGGTGGTGGGTGGCAGAGCGGAGAGGAGGGAACTTCTAGGCTGAACAAAGTGATTCCGTCGGGCCGGGACGGGACGGCAGAGGGGCCGCTTCTCAGACTGAAATCCCCCCATGATCCTACTTGACGTCGGGCGGTTGGCCTCCTTATCGTGGAGCCCCTGCTATTGGTCCGGCCCGGCCCGGCCCGGCCCGGGTCGGCCGCCGCCCCCCGCCTGGAGGACTCCGTGTACAACACAAGAGCACAGCGGGGCTCACCTCCACCAAGTCAGACTGCCCCCAGTGCGACCACAGCTGAGTACGGTAGAGCTGCTGCTCGGTCTCGAAACGAGGACACGGTGAAAAAAAAAACAAGCTCTGGGGAAAAGGTACCCCATCTCATCACAGAGTACACCCTGAGATATCCAGGACTTCCCCCTGGGAATCGGGAATCCCAGTTCATTTCCTGGAAAATCCCCGCGCACCCCCTGGGTTCAATTACTGGGGCTGCTCCACTTTCCAGGTAGTCTTTTCACCGTGAAGGGGTGCAGTACTGTGGGCCCGGCCCCTCACTACGGGATCACACCAGAGGTGCCAGGGCTGACTCTGCTCCACGCGGAGTTGCGCGGTGAGTTCGTGTCGGGGGTGATCATCGCTACCCGCCCCGCCCCGCCCCGCTCCGCCCCGCCCCGCCCGCCCCGCCACGCCCCGCCCCGCCCCGGCTGTGCCTGGCTCTAGGGTCGTCCGCGCAGCCCACAGCCGCGCGCCCGCCCAAAACTCTCGCTGCCCTTCAACAAGTGCGGAGAGGTGGCCGCCCCGCCCCGCCCCCAACTGGACTACACTCCTGCGCAATGGCTGTCCCCACCCCGCCCCGCCCCGCCCCGCCCCGCCCTGCCCAACTCCCCTTACTGCTGAAAATGGCGCTTTTTTCTTAACACCAGCCGTGCCGCGGTACCAGTGGTACCAGCGGAACCAGCCACCCCGAGCCCCTTTGTCGTCCTGCCAAGCCCGGCCAGGCCAGGCGCTCTCTTCCCATTTCCTCACAATCTCCCCCATCCTTCTCCTTCTTCCCCATCTCTCTCTCTCTCTCTCTCTCTCTCTCTCTCTCTCTCTCTCTCTCCCTCTCTCTCTCCCTTTCTCTCCCTCCCTCATTCTCTCTCTCTCTCTCTCTCCCCGCGCCTCCAGGAAAAAGTTTCCGGCAGGCAGTGAATCTCCGAGAGTTAAGCGCGTGTAGGAACTGGCCTGGCCTGTCCTGGCCGACCCCGCTACCGCTGCCTCTATTCTTCCCTCTGTGGAGAGCGACTCTCCCCCGCCTCGGGGCTGCTGGCCTGTGGGCCGCCCCGCCCCGCCCCGCCCCGCCACGCCTTCACTGTGACCGAAGATTAAATTTCCCAAAGTGCTGGGTGGCTGCGGTGGCGTCTGAGGCGCGCGCCGCAGGTGACGCGACAGGGCGGGGCGGGGCGGGGCGGGGCGGGGCGGGGCGCGGCGGGTGCGCCAGCGCCGGGGCCGAGCTACTTTCTTTTATGTCGGGTCCGACGCGTACATCAACGTCGTTTGCCGACACTTTTATCAAATAACGAATAACTCCTGCCCCAGCCCAATGCCGTGTCGCACGGGTCGGGTCGGGTACCGAGAGTAACGAAACACCCGCTGCGCTCGAGTACGCGGGTCTGTATCGCCGTGAGGCGCCGTGGCCCCTGGAGTGGTAGGCAGACCCGCAACACTGTTGCGTGCGCGGGGGTAACCTGCTCACGTATCCACACAGAGGAAAAAGTGAAAGCAACAAACTTATCGCTCGATTGCACAGCCCAAACTTGTTTCGGATTTCGGAGGAAAAGAAATGACGTGAAAGTGCGGAAAAGCAGTGTGACTGAGGGGCTCTATCACTTCACGCCGTGACCTGCCTGCTATGCCGGGCCTGGGAGACAACGCCACGACGCACCCAGGAAGCCTCATATTGAAATTTATGGGCTGTTCCTTTCTTTTTTGTACCTCAGTGTTTCACTGTACTTGGCGCGGGGCGGGGAGGCGATCCCGAGAGCAAACAGCTCGGGCGTGGCGCGGCGTGGCTCGGTAAGCCCCCAGTACAGCAACATGGTGCGCGCCGGCCCCACCGGCCTTTGACGCGGTGCTGTGCTCACAGCGAGCTGCTGTGGTCGCGGTCGGTCGCCTCGCCTGACTGCCTGCTCCGCAACTCACGCTCAATTCATTCGAAATAACGACCTTTATGTAACTGTATATCTGACTGGGAAAATTTTACGGCACTATTTACTTTCGGGCACCAGCAATAGCCGGGCAAAAAGAGATACAATACTACCTTGGTTTAGGTTGCGTTGACAAGGTAAAAACAATTCTGCCGCAATTTTCATATTGACGACGACGTCTGATCAACATATCATATCAATTCAATGTCTTTGTTGTTAGCGGCTAGTAAGTAACAAAATCCACCATAAGGAAACTGATAGGGCAGCAAATCCTGTTCCCGTTGTGTAATCCTTTCGAATCCGTTCAGCGAATCCACGTCAGCGCAATGTGAAGCCGAGCAGAGTCCCGGGGCCAGGTCCAGGTGGGCGGCGGGGTGGGCGGCCATCTTGCCTCTCTGCTCGCTCACGCTTTTCAAAGAGACGGGGACTCGTGTTATTGACAAGCCCCCAGCTAGTGGCCGGGGGCCGGGGCCGGGGCCGGGGCCTGGCGGCCCCTCCGCTCCGCCTCCGGGGGTCCATATCCGGCCATATCGCCCAGAGAGAGCTCCCCCGTGGCTCCCCCCCCCCCTTTTTCCTCTCCTCCCGCCCCCGGGCAGCGACCAGAGGACGAAATGAGACGCGAGGCGTGAGGGGTGGGATGTGGCTACGTCAAGTTATTGTAACTGGATGAATGAAACAACGCGTACTTCATAGACCGAACGGTGCGCAGCAGGCCGCGCACTTCTAGCTCAGCTTGACGCGGTAGTGTAGCGTGCAGCGTGTCGGGTGTCTACCTTTAGTAATAACAACATGTGGGGCCGTGGCCGTGCGGCTGGAGGGATTACCGCAGACGTGCAGCTGGCTCTGCTCGGCAGGTGCGCAGGTGCGCAGATGCGCAGATGAGTTCCTGGCGGGCTCGGCTCAAGGCCCCCGCGGAGCTTACTCCGGGCTTACCCTACTCCCTCCCCACACGTAGCACAACATATGGCGCTGGCTCCTGTTGTTGTGTTTACTGCTGCTCGCCGTTGTTACAGTCTGTGTTTGCACTGCCGCTCCAAGCTGGAGAGCGCGGGGCGAGACATGCTGACACCCCACACTGCAAAACACAAACACAAACTCACGAACACACACATAACTACGCACACAGCCGCGCGTGCGCTGGTTAGTGGCTGTTGTCCGTGTGGCCTACTTCATCTCGTTAAAGAGCGTGTACTCTACGATGGCCTAGTGCAACATGCCTCGAGTGAGTGAGTGAGTGAGCACTAGTTAGGTGCTCGCGAGCGCTTCCGCTAGCCGTGTAGCGGCGCTGCGAGGCCAACGCTGTTTTATTTTTTCGCGGAAAGCGCATTGCGCCCGAGCTAGTCGCGTTGTCCCCCAGCACCCCACCACCACCACCACCCGGACCTGAGGGTGAGGGGAGCGGGCCGCCCGAGGGTCGACGCCCCACTAACCCCCTGGCCCTCCCCCTAGCCCTGCTCGGCCGGGCAGCGCGGGGCGGGGCGGGGCAGGCCGGCCCCCGGAACCACCCCACAGCACGCCGCAGCCCCCCGCCCTGCCCCGCCCCGCCCGGCCCCACCCCGCCCGCCAGCGCCTAGCTCTATCGACTCACCCGCTCCGGCCCGGCCGCCCGGGAGGTAGGCAACAGGTGCAGCAGGGCCGGCAAGCTCAGGGCAACCGCCACGGCCCTCCCTCCTTACGCGCGCTGTGGTGTGCACCGGAGTGCCGATAATGAGATATGGGTAACAGAGCTAGGGGCGCTACCTCGAGGGCTACGCGGGGTATGAGGTGGGGTGGGGTACGGTGTGTGTGAGGGGTGGTGTGTGGAGGGGTGTGGATGGGTGTGGACGGGTGTGGAGGGGTGGGGTGGGGTGGTGCTGACCGCTGCACAGTGTGCACGCGTGTGTGGCCTGACCGCATCGGCCCCTCCCTGCCCCGCCCCGCCTCCCGTCTCTCGTGGAGCTCCACAGGTCGGGGGTTGGGCGGGGCGGCGGCGGGGCGAAGGCGGGGCGGGGCGGGCTGGCGGCGACCGCGGCGTCGGGCTGTCCGTCCGGCTCGCCCGCCTTTCCTCGCGCGCTCCGCCCCGCCCCGCCCCGCCCCGCCCGTGAACCACTCCCCGCGCCGCCTACCCCTCGCTCCGTCCCGTCAGCTCATCAAGGAGAGTTCTCCCGCCCCGCCCCGCCCCGCCCCACCTCGTCGGCGAGCTCAGCGCCCGCTATAATCCTGACTAATGGGGGCCCCGTCGAATGACAACCACTCACGCGGAAAGTGAGCGGGAATGAGGGGAGGACAGACACAGCTGTGAATCCTGTACGCGAGTGAGAGGCATAAGAGAAAGTGTGTGAGTGCGAGATGAGTGAGAGAGAGAGAGTGAGTGTGGATGAGACGAACGATGGCGTTTTCTTTCCGTCGCACGTCAGGCGGACGGCGGCCCCGTCACGCCGCCGCCGAGCCTCGGCCTCGGGCCGCGAGTAGCATCAGCAGTGCGCCCACGTCAGTGAAGAGGAGAACAAGTCCGTGACCAGCCCGCCGCCCCAGCCCCAGCCCCAGCCGCAGGTAAGTCAAAGAGACCGCGTCGCGCTCAAGTCTCAAAGTTTCAAGTTCCGGCAGCGGCGCTTCGTCACGGCTTACTTGACACTCATGTTGCTCCTCGCCGCAGCCATGCACTCCATGGGGCTGCACTCGGCGCTCGCCATCAAGCGGCAGCGCAAGCGGCGCGACGAGCAGCGGCGAGCGCGGGAGCGCCGCTACTCGCAGCAGTCCAACGAGTCCGGGATGGGCGAGAGCAACTCGAGCTTCGTGTCGCCGCGCTCCTCCGTGCGCGGCCGGCGCCGCCACCCGAGCTCCAACATGCCCGACGCCATGGTGGAGAACAAGGTGAGCGGGAGGAGGAGACCGTGCGTAGCGGATCCAGAGGCTGTCTTTGGGAGGGGCAAAGTAGCACTTTTTGCCTACTTACAGGGGCAAAGTATGGCATTTTGCCTACCTTTCAGGCGGTTACCTAGGTGCCATGGGGGGGGGGGGGCAATTGACCCTTTGGTCCAACCCCCCCCCCCCACCACCACCACCACCTTGGATCCGCGCTTGGGAAGAGAGCGTCTGCCAGGGGGGTCCTTAGGGGGCCCTTTATAGGCAAAGAACCAGCCCGGCGCGGCCCTGGGAGGGAAGGGGAGAAGTGGGGAGGGGAGGGGGAGGGGAAGGGGAGGGGAAGGGGAGGGGGAAGGGAGGCGACGTGATGGCTATTACCAGCACATTCCCTCCCCTTATGCGGAGCGTGCGCGAATCGAGACGTGATACGCTCAATTTAAATTCAGCGCACATCGGGCGGGGCGGGGCGGGGCGAGGCTGGGCGCCTGGGCTGAGAGTTTTGGGCCGGTGCGCGGTGGGCTGGTTTCTCTCGGTTTATTTCGCCCCTCCCCTCATATGTGCGTGAACCTGAATGTACATTTTATCCTCCTGTCGTAACACTTTCCCTCCCTGGCCCTGGCCGGGCCGCAGATGATGTCCTCGGTGGGCATGCTCCACATCGGCGTGGTCTTCCTGGTGCTGGGCGGCTTCCTGCTGGGCTCCGGGCTGCTGCCCGACGACATCACGTCGTGGAGCCAGTTCCACACGACCCTCTGGTGGAACGAGCTGACCATCGCCGGCGGGTACGTACACGGGCGTGAGCATGCACACCAACTACCAACAGGTTTCCAAGCAGTTTTGGAAAAACCAAGACGTTACAATTTGTTTTCCCCATAAGAAAATCGTAGCTGCTTGGAAGCCTGGACGAAGTTTTAACCGTGCAGGCAGCCGTGCTGCTGCTGACCGCTGCTGACCGCTGCTGACCGCTGCCGCTCTGCCCGCAGGTGCGCCATCCTGCTGGGCGTCCTGCTCATCGTGCTGAACCGCTACGTGTCGCGGCGCGAGGAGGAGGACCTGACGGAGTACGTGCAGCGCCAGCTGACGCGCTCGCGCTCGGGGCACCGGCTGGTCCGCGACGTGGAGACGGGCGCGCTCACCAACAAGCACAGCGCGGGCGCGCGCGCCGCCCAGCGCTCGCCCAGCGACCCGGACGTGTTCGCGGAGCACGCGGAGCGGCGCGCGGACCGCGAGAGTCGCGACAGCGTGGTGGACGCCGGCCTGTCGCCGCTGCAGAGCCCCACGATGCGCTCGCCGCCGCCCGCCGCGCACCACCACCTGCACTGCGACCTCGAGCAGATCCTCGAGGAGGACGGGCTCAGCGAGCGCATGGACCACGCGGGCCACGGCCTCGGCCACGGCCCTCACGGCGACCTCATGGCCCCGAGCCCCGCCTCGGCCTTCAGCCCGGCAGGCATCAGCCCGGGCTCCGGCCCCGTCTCGCCGACCGAGGCCCACGAGCTCCTGCACCACCACGGCAGCTACCACGGCGCCCACCACGGCCGGCACGACAGCGGGCACGGCGCCCACCACGGCCGGCACGACAGCGGACACGGCGCCCACCACGGCCGGCACGACAGCGGACACGGCGAGCACGGCCACCACGACGGCGCCCACCAGCCGCACATGCCCTACGGCCACCACCACCACCATGTGGTAGCGATCTGAGCGCGAGGGCCAGGCAACAGGGCGGAGGGGCGGCCTCCTACACATGAGGGTAGCGAGAGGCCACAGTATCCCCACCACAGCCCCCGCGTCAGCTGGTGACTTCCGCGAGCGCGGTCCGGCCCGGCACGGCAGGGGCCCTCGCCCCGCCCCGCCGGGTGCCAACGCGTTCTCTCCAGGGGAGTACCCCCTCCCCCACCCCGACCTCGTCTCTTCCCACAGCGACCCCCTCTCCCCCTGCGTCCTCACTGGGCCAGGGGGGTGACACGCACGTGAGGGGGCGCGCGTACCAACCCCGAACATCCTGTCGCGTGACTCTATCGCTATACTCTGCGTGTCTTGTGTATGTGTGTGTGTGTGTGTCTACTGTGAGAGAGTGGTTGTGTACGTCGGTGTGTACTTTGCTCAACTTATCTCGCAAACTTTTTCTCTTTTTTAGCCCTGGGGGTTACAGAATCCAGTCTGCTGAGAGGCAGGGATGGTGGCTGGAGGAAGAGGAAGTACGTCAAAACTTGCCGGGTGATCGAATGAGTAAACTCGGGCTTTAGAGTTGTGATTAATCTGTAATCGGGAAGTTTCATACATTCTTTACATATTTCGCATTTTAACCGCGGCAGAATAATCGGTATTTCGGGTGGAAATTCGTGAATCTAGAGCACATTTGCTCCCCACGACACATTCTTTACTTACTCATCGACAAGATGAGGAAAAAACCTTTTTTTTTTTACATCCTTCTTTTTTTTTATTACAATTTACAAATTCTAAAACTATTTATTCTCCATTTTCTAGATTTACATAATGCTGTTTTATATTGCACACTATGCATTAAAATATTTTACTGCCGTGCGTGCCATTTGCTTTAAGACATGTACTAAGAAAATGCAAAAGAATTGGTCCCGCCACGGATTATTCTTCTAAAATCAGGTTTCGCTTATGACGACTTCTGAAGCATCTCCCATGTCAGCCAAAATCCCCCAGAAGGATACAGGTATATTGAATCCTCAAAGAAGAGCAGGGGTTAGGAGTCTTCCACATATTACGTCACGCGATTCTTGGCCCTCTTTGACCACCCCTCCCCCTATGTCGCGACCGTCACGAAATGTCGACCTCCCCCCCCCTCCCCCCTGTTTTCGGAAATCTCCATTGAAAAAAACAAACTAGGACGCTATAGAGGAAGAATAAGAGTGTTGAAAGCGCCCCCCTCTGCTTTGCTAAAGACTTTTTTTCAAACCCAAAATGTGACATACCGCTAGGCCAAGAACTCCCCCGTCACAGACCGTCACGTTTCGACGACCCCCAAACCGCGTAACGTAATGTATGGAAGACCCAGCGCGGCGTTGCCAAATCTCCCTTCAAGCTGTGATATCAATGATATGTGTAAGTAAATACTCTTAGCTTTTTCTTAACGACGCGGTCAAGGAGGGGCCTTAGCTTCCGTGCCTCGCTTTTCAATACTTTCTGCCACTCTGTTCTTATGTGTCCGTAAAACGAAACGAAATTAAATCAGTGCAGTACTGGCAGAACAAGTCCTTCTTTCAATGATCAAGTATTTAATCGAAATTTTGGCCTAAATTAAATAGCTTTATGGAAATCTTTATTCACGCTCCTAAGAATCGACCAATAGATTTTGCTTACTTCTACGTTTCTTGTGATGTTTAATGTCAGTCTTCTCCGGTATTTACCCATTCCGTATTCCAGTTCATAGGCCCTAGGGCGCGTCTTTCTAAGGTTTAAAGTTATGACCAATTGGAGAACCGGATCAACCGGGTGGACGGTGCATCAAAGGATAATATAGGGCTGTTACTCTGTATTGAGAATGTAACTGCATTGTGATATTTTTACACTTTAACTTCTATGCACCTAATCAAACTACGCTATCGTCTAAGATAATCATGTCGAAAAAGAATTGTACCTTATTGCATTGAACCTCAGCCAGACAGAACGCGCACATAAACTCATCATTAACATTGGGACATGAAAATGTCGTGGGCGTCTCTTAGATGAAATGCCATATTTTCCCTTCTCTCACGTTATATAATAGGTTTTCATGCACTTATATACTATTGAATATACACAAACTAGATGCCTCATCATGTTCATCTCTTTTTCGAGTTTGTTCATTAAAAAATGTGTTCTTATTGAAGAACTATATACGATGTATTTCGTTTACTCAATTTGTATGACATTGTGTGTTCGCCCCTTCCTTCCTTTAAAGGATTCATTAGTCACTCATTCGTCATTAATCAATGACTATGAAAACGCGTTGGTTTATTGTGCCCGACGGCCGGACGGCTATAGAGACCTACGCCTGTCTGTTGTCCTGTGTTCGTCGGGTGTATTGTGAGATTGAGCTGAGCTGCCGTGTGATTTCCAGTATTATAAAGTCTGATTTGTCGGTGAAGGAAAAAAAAATAAAATAAACGAAAAGATGTGACGCCAAACGTGTCGTTTTGCGCTTTTCCTTCCCGCCATATTACTCTCCCTCCCCGTACCAAAGCCTCGATAGGCCACGCAGAACGCGTTTGCAAAGGCACGTTCCAAAGGTGCCGAGTCACACGTGTTTCTCCCCAGTGCAGTGTACGAAGCGAGAGAAAAACCAACATATTTTTTCTATCGTCAGTGGCTAAAGAGTAAGTACATCTCGTACTCGACCACGCATAGATATTCCACACTTCATCTATCTCTCTTCTTCATCTTTCTGCTGGCCCACACTCTCTATGGAGCGCTATCTCCTTCCTATCTCTTCTTACTGCGCCCCTTCCGTTATTACGTTACACATGTGTCATCGAATTTTATTTTTTTCGTCGCCTTGGCAGCAACGCGGGTCGCGGGTGCTTACTTTTCCGTGTTTGATATGCAGGATGATTGGGGCGATGCCCGCAGTGGCCGTGCGCCACGAGAGACAGAAGCAACAGAAGCGCACCAAGTGGTCCTCCAGCCTGGCCCTGCAGACGCCGCTCACTATCTCAGGTGACCGACTAACCCCCAGCCCAGCCTGTGAGAGATCTGAGCTGCGGACCCGCAACTAAATATCGACCTGGTCCCCGCATCCAAAGGACACACAGCAAGTGTTCTTTGGCTGAAATTTGCCCTCGTTTAAAGGGCCTTGGGTTGATATTGTGTTGTTGTTTTTTTTCCGCTCCTGTGTATGTATGTGTGTTGTGTGGTGTGTGCGTGTGTGTTTGTGTGTACGTATGTTGAGGCTGCATGGCGCATTTCACACTGAAAGTCAAAAGTAAGTCATAAACTCGATGAAAATTGTATGCACAATCTATGCAAATGCAAAAAAATACTCTTTTGCAAGTTTGCCAGTGTGAATGCGCCATGTTTCACTACGAGAGAAAATTTCAAACTGGCGGTTTCCTGAAAATCCGTCAGTTACACAATGCCACCTGAACCATGAAACGCTTTCAACTTCCAATCGTGGAGACAGAGACAAAGAAAAGAGCTGAGTTAATCAAAATGCCCCTTTCATAGAACGACTCGAGAGCGCTTTCAGAGAGCAATGTTACAATCCAAACACATCCTCCTCCCTCCTCTTTTTCCATATTTTCCCACAAAAGACTGACGTGGAAAAACTCTGGAGCCGCCGCGTTGCGGACTTGGTGTCTTACCGTTTGGCGAATAAAGGTAAGTCCACCAGAGAGCTTCGCCAACGTACTTGCGAACAAATGCTTTTCCTTTGCGTCATATATAGCCTCAGCAGGCTCCGAGAACAAATCTCTGGCAAGAGAAAATTAAATCTAGTTTTAATTGCACCACGCTAATATACTTGGAACGCAGCAAAAACTACACCGCCAGCAGCTCCTAGTAATTGAACTTACAAATGACCGGAAAGATGTAGCGGTAACAAAACCATCATCTCCATTCCGCCCACACTCCCCCGTCCTACCCCGCCCCGCCCCGCCCACACGCTTATACGTCCTGCACCAACCAGCCGCTTGGAGGTGAGCCCTGGCGCCGCACAGCGAGCTGGCCCCGCTGCCGACGCTCTGCAAAGCAAAAACCGATCACTATATCACCCGCACCTTCAATTTATTTATTTTTTGACCACCGTAAATTTTTACATTCATGTATGCAGCTCATCCCAAGTACACCAAGATATGTTTTTTGTTATGCATGCCAAGTAGGTGATGAGCACCGCCAAAGTCGCCTGACGACGACGCTACTGGCGCCTGAAGTATAGGTGCGAGAGAGAGAGAGAGAGAGTCTTACTCAAAAAATCGTTTCTTTAACAGCAATTCTTTATAATTTTTTATTTTAATTCACGACGTACTTCTTTATTATCCGCAAACAAACCACTTATTCGATCTGAAAACACTGTGAGAAATATTTGTAAGAGTTACGGGAAAATTTTCCATGAGAACACTGTAAACGCTGTGGCAACTTTTGATGCCAGTATATTGGCGTCCTTTTTTGAACGCCAAATTTTGGCGTCCTTCTAAAAGGATGCCGATTTTTGGCATTTTTTAACGCCAAAAAATTGGCGTTCTCTAAAGAACGCCAAATATTGGCCTTGTTTAACGCCAAAAATTGGCGTCCTTTACAGAGCGCCAATTTTTTGGCGTTAAAAAATGCCAAAAATCGGCATTCTTTTCGAAGGACGCCAAAATTTGGCGTTCAAAAAAGGACGCCAATATTTTGGCATCAAAAGTTGCCACAGCGTTTACAGTGAAATGTCGTAAAGTTACGATATTAAATTGTAAAATTACAAAATTTTAAGGACACTTGGTATCGACTTGTAATTCTTAAACGAGCACAAATAAGCGTTCGTAAATTTACGATTTCGATTGTAAATTTACAACACCATTTGTAAATCACAAATTACGAAAAAAGTCGTAAACTTACAGACATATTTTTCACAGTGAAAGAATTGCTTGGCAGATCAAAGAAAAATGTACTTTGAAACAAAATTTTACTTGTACTCGTATTGATAAAATTGTCACTTTGAATCAAAACAGTCTGTGTTGTTTTAAACAAACGAGTCTGTGGGTCTGCACTTGGGTAGCACGAGGAGCACGAGTGGCACTCCTTCTCCTTCCCTCTCTCTCTCTCTCTCTCTCGCACCTGTCCCGGGGCCCCGCACTGAGCCCCCCGGGGGGCCCCGCCCCCGCCCGCTCCGGTCCGCAGGGCTCACGATGATCGGCGCCATGCCAGCCGTGGCCGTGCGCCACGAGCGCCGCAAGCAGGAGCGGCGCCACAAGCGGCCCTCGCAGCTCGGCATCCAGTCGCCGCCGGGCGCGGCCGACTCCCTGGACAACGTGATGCTGGGCGTGGCCAGCCCGGAGCAGCTGCAGTCCCCGCCGCACCGCCACGCCGGCCGCCAGGAGTACTACATCTGCGGCAAGGTGAGACCAGCGAGGTGGAGGAGAGGAGAGCGCCCGCAGAGTCGGGGGTAGGCAACCGCAGCACTCGCCTGTCGCGGCATTGCCTACCCGCCAGGCGCTCCGCCCGCACTGTTAAACCAGCCAGAGCCCCGCATCGGGCGAGCGTCGAGGCTCGTTACTACGCCGCGCCACCTATCGGTAGAGGCTCGGCTCGGCTCGGCTCGTTTCAAGCGAGGCCCGGCCCGGCCCGGCTCGTCTGGTAAGGGGACATCTGCCGGGCCCACTAAGGCTCGTTTAGCAGGTGAGAGAGACAGACGCAGCCGGACGCGGCGGGTGCGAGAGAGACACTAGAGGCTCGTTTGCGAAAGGTGGTGTGAGGTAGGGTAGGTAGACTTTGCCGCTGGACCGTCGCTACTCCCAGCTCGAGAGACTTTAGAGAACCTCTACCTACCCTACCTCACACCACCTTTCGTAAACGAGCCTCTAGGCTCGCCCGATGCGGGGCTCTGAAACCAGCTCCGTGAAGCTGGCCTCACCCAAAGTCGTACTAATTCAACGGACAGTGCTAAGATTTAGTACGCAATTAGTACGTTTCACCCATACCAAATTCAGAATTAGTACGACGATTTAAACGTCCTAAAAGTGAAAACAAAATTTGGTGGGGCCAGCTTCACACCCGCCCTACCCAAATTAGTAAGAGACTCCGGACCAAGCCCATGTTTTAGTACGCAATTAGTACGTTCGAACCGTACTATGGTTGTAATTAGTTCGATCATCGGTTACGCGCATATTGCTAAGAGAAGTGGGTGAGGCCAGTTTCACGCTGCCCCACCAAATCACCGTACAGGGAAAACAAACATACCAGCGTGACGGGCTGAATTAGTACGTTCAGAATACTTAACTCTGTAATTTTGTACGCACACCGGTGACACCACAAACAAAGTGCGAAAGTACCCGCTCCCCTGCAGACCTCCGGATAGGCAATCCCGCAGTACGCGCCCTACCCAAATTAGTAAGAGACTCCGGACCAAGCCCATGTTTTAGTACGCAATTAGTACGTTCGAACCGTACTATGGTTGTAATTAGTTCGATCATCGTCACATGACATACATTTCGTCACTTGACATGAATTTTTCGTCACACTGTGATGAGCTATTTGTCGTGTGACGAACCTTTTTAAAGTAAAATTTAGCACTGACTTTGTCGTAATGTGACGAATTAAAATTTAACAGTGCGGCCCGCCCGCTCTAACCGCACTGTCCGGTCCTGTCCACGGGGCAGGTGTCGGTGCTGCACCTGGTCGTCGTGTCGCTGCTGCTCGGCGCCATCCTGGTCATCGTCGGGCTGGTGCAGCTGACCCCCGGCGCGGACGCGAGCCAGCACCGCTACCTGCTGCTGGGCGGCGGCGGCACCATGCTCCTCTTCGGCATCCTGCTGGCGGTGCTGCGCTGTTGCGTGCTGCCCTGGCGCGAGCGCCGCCTGCCCGGGGCCGCCCCGGCCCCCGCCCACGCCGCTCAAGGTCAGCCTGCCAGCCCGGCCCCGCCCCGCCCCGGCGTGCACGCCAACCAAGTGTTCAACTGCTCAACACTTGTGTGTGTGCAACCTCCAGTCTAGCACGCACAAGTGTGCAACTCGGCGGTTGTGCAATTGCAAGTGTCAAACTCGCCAAGTGTACCGGGTGTTTCTTTGAATGCGTAACAGTGTTGCGGGATTGCATACTCTCCAGCGCTGCAGGGGCCATGGCGCCTTACGGGCGAATAGGGTAGGCAAGCCCGCAACACTGTTACGCATTTAAAGAAACACCCGGTACACTTGTAAGTGTTCAACTCCACAGTTGTGCACTTGCAAGTGTTCAACTGCCCCGTGCAACACTATCCCTGTTGAACACTTGCATGTGCACAACTGGCGAGTTAAACACGAGAAATTGCACAATTTCCGATTGCGCACTTGCATGTGCTGGGCTGGAAGTTGCACACATTCAAGTGTTGAGCAGTTGAACACTTGGTTTAATAATGTGTCGACTTGAGACGGCAATGACTTTTCTTTCTTTTTTCATTTTCCCTGCTCGTAGGCGGCGGGGCGGTCGCCGCGGAGGCTTCCGGCTCCGGCTCCGGCTCGGTACGCGACGGCAGCCGGTCCCGGACCAACTCTGCTACGAACGGACAGGTACTAGTCAAGACACTTGCACTCGTCGCTCTAGGAGATGCTCATGTCCGCGTGCACCGTTCAACCGAATTGTCATGTGACGATAAATATTGCTACGAATATTTCGTCACAAGAGATGAGATGAAACAGTCGTCACATGACATGCATCTCGTCACATGACATGCATCTTTCGTCACATGACATGAAACATTCGTCAAATGACGTGCAACACTCGTCATCTAACATTTATCTCACCCCTTGTGACGAACCTTTCAAGGGTAAAATTTAGCACCGACTTTGTCGTAATGTGACGACTTAAAATTTGACACTGTGGTCGCCTCGCCAGGTGGGCCGGCGCGCCTCCGCCGCCCTCGGGGTGTGCACGCCGACGGGCGGGCAGCGCCGGCGCAGCCTCATGGAGATGGAGCGCGGCCTGACGCTGCACGGCGCGGCGCAGGGCGCGGGCGTCGCGGCGCCGCTCAGCGACCTGGACGACGCCGAGGCCGAGGACCCCGATGACGCCCAGACCCGCGCCGAGATCCAGAACCACATGAACGAGATGACGGCGGCCGCGCCCGGCGAGCTGGCCGCCACCTTCCCGGTGGCGCTCGCCCCGGTGCCGTCACCCACCCCCGCCGCCACCACCGCCGCCACCGCCCCCGCCGCCACCGCCACCACCGCCGCTACAGACACGTGAGCGCCAGACGCCCGGGAGGCGCGTCGCCCCGCTGGAAGTTTACTTTGATGGTTTATTTGCTTGGCGCCATGGCCAGCTGCTCCGCGCGCCCGGCCGGCCCGGCCCAGCGCCCAGCGGTATGGCGCTTGGTCTTGTTTTGATGCCCACCCGCGGGTCGCACGAGTCGTGAAACCTATTTTTTCCCCTTATGAAACCTCGCTACCTGCTGGTCGGACCAGAGGCGTCATCGAATATACTTCTTGTCACTGACGTTTTCGTCTTTGTATATTATCTTTTCAAGCACGCCATAGGAGGTAACCCAAACGGTCTTGCGGTAAAAATAAACATAAAACAGCGATATTTTTTTCCATGCGCGTGCTAGGCAGGGCAATGGTGATCGGTGGTGTAAAGAGTCGGGCGTCGGAGGTCGCTCACGCCGCAATTACAGCTGTAATTCGTGACTAGTTTACCTGTTTGTTACGTGTTTTGTCCATCCTACAATCTTCCGAGCTTTGACGGGAGGCTGCGATACAAGCACCTTGGATACAAGGTAACGGACGACTTGCTACATGCAGATACTAGCTCGATCAGCCTACGGTCAGCGCAGCGCATGTGGTGCATTGATACGCTGATATAGACCGAGCGGGATTTTAAATGGATGCTCTAACTCGTCTTGGAGTTTTAGCCAGCGATTACCTAATTACTTATCATTGCAAAATGCACTTCTTGAAAGAAGCCAAAAGGTTATTAATTATGTTTTGCGACAAGAGGAGAGAGAGAGGCTTACCATTTTTATCCTATACTTTCTTTGCCAAAGGATATTGAAACCATTGTGTTACATTATAGTTTTTTAAGGATATACTATTTCCATTTTATAGAATATTTGCATGGGAAAGAAGTAAGCACTTCTTTGTGTCCACTGTATTAAGAAAGGTGGCTGAATGACTTCTTGGTCCATGCTTTAAAATTAAAGATCCTACAACTTTTACTTTAATAATTATCTTTTCATTTAAAAAATGCTTCAGCTGTAATTGTAATGCTACAGAACAAAATTATATATAGTAATATTTTTCATCAGACCAGTTATTTTGTTTTCGTAAGTTTAAGAAAACATGCCCCTCTAAAGGAAACATTGTGACTCATCTGAGAAGTTGCAACAGATGCATCTCCTTTCCACATTCCTATACAAGCATTGCACTTGTAGCAGTTCAAAGAAAAGCAACAACCAGGCCTCAGACTCTTTAAGAACTGGTATGGCAAAGTATGGGAATTGTTTGAGCGCTCAACTCAAACTACTACCATAGAAGCAAAATTAAATTTTCCCTGCCCAAAAGGTAGGATGCAAATATATTCTGTATTCCAAATGCCGTCCTGGATTGACAGAAATTAAACTGCTGTTTCATACATAATTTTCACCTTTATATCAAATCTTAAGATGTTTAATTTCAGCCTTTTTGCAAACTTTTGCAGTCTGGATAAAGCTGCGATCAGGGATATTTTTATCAGCATGACTTGAGTTTAATTGAAAAATATCCTTCGTTCACTCTCGACCAATGCAATCATCTTAGATCAGTCCCGCCCATTCAAGCTAAACCTTTTTGCCAAAAATATACATACATATCTCACATATTTATTTAATTATAAGAAAATTGTATAATTACTTTGGCCATTTAAATTATTCCTATTTGTAAAATTTATTTCATAAGCTACAGCTAATATTTAAGCTCTTCACATTGCTTGCACTGTTTAATACAACAAGGAAGTTCTATTAAAAATAACACAAAAAATATGTTCTTCAGGGGAAAATATCATGGTATGACTTTTGTATAATTGTATATCTTGTCACGAGGGGATCATTACTTGGAATTCTTTGTAAGGGCTCTTATGTTGTATTGCAGAATTACGAGCTATAATAGGGCACCCCCTCGTTTTGTCAGTTGTTAATACATGCCATATGTGAAAGTGTATGACATCAAATTACGTAACATTTAATGTAAAATAAGTTTCCTGAAAAAGTAGTGTTTTCTTTAACAGACTACGAGCGCAAGCAGGGGCATTGGACCCAGCCGACGCCCGCGAGTGAGAAGGTAGGCAACCCATTTGGCACGCGCTGCACGCGCGGAGCTTAGGTGTTTCTGTAATCAATGAGCGCACCGAGACGGCGCGGCGGGGTGGCCTGCGCGGCACTCAGCGCGCCGACCAGAAGTACCAGAACACCAGGGCTGGGGAGAGGCAAGGGGCATTCTCCCTCCAAACCCCTTCATGAAAACGCCTGTAGGCAGGCAAAATGCGCTACTTTTAACCTGTAAGTAGGCAAAAGTCAAAACTGTGCCTCCCCGCTCAGGCCCGGTCTAGATCCGCCCCTGCATGACACCGGGGGTCGGCGGTCTACCCAACACGTCTAAAAGGGGAACCCGAAAATGATGGGAGGCAATTTCCACGCCAACTCGACAGGTGAAAACTGCCCCCCACCCCCTCCGGTCCTTTTTATATTCCTTCAATGCCTCGATCGGTTTCACTCGGTATCGCAAAAGTGGCCACTTTCCTCTCCTAGTACGTCGTGGTCGAGGTCTTCCCCATCCCCACTCACGCGTGTGGCGAAGCGCGGAAGTGTCTCGGGGAAGGACAACCACGGCACTCTCAAAAGCTGACGGTAAATTCCACTAAGCTACGGTGAATCAGGGTGCATCAGTGTAGCTTAGGGGTCGTCCACATATTACGTCGCGCATCCGAGGGGGGAGGGGGTCCTATCTCTAAAGCATTGGATGGTTAGGTTAGCCGCGTAACACGGGGGGGGGGGGGGGTCAAAAAGAGCTAAAAATCGTGTGACGTAGTATGTGGACGGTCCCTTACAGTGACATTCACCTTAGCGACAGTGCTGCATGGTTCACCGTAGCTTATAGTGAAATTCACAGTAAGCTTTTGTTAGTGTGCGCTCTCAAAATCGTTGAAGACACGAGTACAAAATAGTGCGCTTTCCCACGGGAATGAAAAATAAAAATACAGACAACTCACCGAAGACTTGTCTCGCCCGATAGGGTTGCTCCATGATGATGGTGAAGGCCGAGCCCCGATCCTCGGATTTGTCGCGGCCGCCCTCACTTTTGTCGTGGATGTGCGCTTCGCACGCGTTTTAGTTTGCTTTGAACGGGTCGTGGGACGGGGTGGGAGGGGCGGCGGCATTGTTCCGGTACAGGCACACGCACACGCACGAAACGAAACAAAACGAAACGCGCGAAAACTCGCCGCGACGCGACGACACTCGCTGCAGTTGCTCGACCGACAGTTGACCGGACCCGCCGGTCCCGGGCCGGGCCGGGCCCCCAATTAGACTATGGTCGTCCCACTGAAAGAATAGACTATCTCTCTCTCTCTCGCACTCATGGGCTGGCGTGTTCTTTTCACTTTTCACTCCTTTGGTGTACTAAACTCTTGACAGTTCCACTTGGTTCCACTGTAGACTAGACGAGAGGGGCGGAGCGGCGCGGCGCGGCGGCTGCTGTGAGCGACGGGACGGTGTGGCCAGTGAGGCTGACGGAGCCACATTAACTGCGAACCAGCCCTGACCAGCCACTGGTGGCAGCCGGGCCGGGCCGGGCCGCGCGGTAGACGTGCTAACGCAAGACGGGGACAGAGACTAGTGGCCCTCCAGTGAGGCCATAGCTAGCTATGGATGGTCGTCCCCCCGAAAGAATGGACTATCTCTCTCTCTCTCTCGCACTCATGGGCTAGCGTATTCTTTTCACTCATTTCGTGTACTAAACTTTCGGCAGTTCCACTCTACACACCTGTCGAGTGGCGGGGACGGCGCCAGGATTTTAATGCGTGACGAGGGATGCGTCTTCTCCGCTCGTCCCAGGGCAGATAACCCTCGCCTTTAAAAGGTTACGGGGAACGCTATCTCTGTCTCTATTTTCCCATAATAAGAAGCCCTGACTCGGCCTGAGCGTTACTAAAGTGCCCCCTCCCCTCCCCTCCCCCCAGCCTCCCCCGCGTGCGCACGATTAAATAGAATGCAGCAAATGGAGAAGAGTGAGATGAAGAGTTCTGAATGGAAATAAATGCCCACTATATATATGTACCGGCCATCAAATAAGGCCATCTGCCTAAATTCTGATGCACAAAGGGGCATGGTCCCACATGTAATATACCATTTAAAATGTACATACAGTATTCATAAATTTATACATATTAAGTAACTCAGCTGTGAATCGACTTTTCAATTGTTCCTGGATTTAATTAATGTTTGGATATTTCTGTGTGATGATTTTAGCAAACTATTTGACATGGTCAGATCAGTTTGTTTTGTACTACTAAACCAACCCTCTAAATTCAAGTTGTACTATACTTAAACAAATCCTACACTTAAATTTATTTATTTCTAAAAGTTAAAAAATTGAGAAGAGAAGTAAGCCATGATGACAGGATTCTTCTCCCCCCACTAGAAAAGAAATTGATTTTTGATTGAAGACTCTTTGCTGTCAATCCAAATCAGTGAACAGGTTAAGAAATGCAGTAACGGTAAACTGAATGCAAAATTTTAGAGGAAGGGGGAAATTCCTGGAACATGAAAAGGGACCATCCATACTATTGTCTGACTGCCCTCAACTGTGTTACACAAAACAGAAAAATATTGTACAGGAATGTCCACAACTCAAAAATACATTGTTTTGCCTTTTTCTTGTAATATGTAGAGATTTCTATCTTTCACCCTGGCCTCTACTACACTGCATACTTTTAATTTCCCACAGTTCATGAGTTGGATTCAAAGGTTTATATTGAGAGATAGAACGTCTAATCCTCATCAGTTTCATTTATTTTCTCTTTATCATTTGGACCAAATTGTACTTGGCCCACTGCAAAAATAAATCAAGAGCAAGATTGTTTTAGAATCATTTAATTACTCTAATTAGGTCTTTTGAGACCAACATGGATAACATGACAAATTCTTTAAATGCTATTTTTTTTTTAGCTCACATGAATGGGAAGTTTATACCGTTCAATACATGAACAGATTTGAATGAGATCAATTATCGCACCAAGACAAAAATTTGTAACTTACTCAGGATCTACACTCTAAACCCTTACAAAATTAAATAAAAAATATTGTAAGTCAAACATACATTCATTATTAATTAATTTTACTCATAATAATGTTTAACCCAACAAAAAATTACACCCAACAAAGCACCAACAGTATCAGAGTAAGTATTTATCAATCAAGTTTAAACAAAAGTAATGGATTGACATTGCTTTACTCTACCATTCAAATGACGTTTCTAGTACATCTAAAAGACTAAAAAAGGTTGGTTACAAGGCTTGAAAGGTGTCCTTGGTTGAAATGTCAAAATTTGTTATTGCATATCTGAGCAACGCATTACTCCAGAGGCATAGTTGATGGGATGGGGAAATCTGCTATGGCATCTCATTTAGAAGAATGCACTATTCAATGACAATCATAACTGTATGGTAAATAGATAGTTAGATAACAAAAAAAATAATCAAAACAACAATATTTGAGAAAATTAATAACTTTCAATAGGATCCAAACATGATTGAGTCAGTAGATATAAAATACAAAAATATAAAAGAATTCTTAATAATAACTTACATTACTAGAGTGAAACTGATTGTAATAGTTTAAAGCTTTTGAAGTACAAAGTCGGTCAAAACATTCAGCAGTCTGACACATCAAAGACAATCCGCATTGATAAACACAGCAGTATGATACAAAAACTGTTATTAAACCTGATTTTGGAACAGAAAACAAAACATACAGAAACTACAATAATTAATTTGGAATACATTCACAGCTGTCATATCAATTGCATGGCACATGTTTAAAATATCTATAATAACCTAAAACAAAAGTATACAAATCATCACATGTCCCCATTCTCAGTCACAAATGGCAGTTCTACAAGCTAGCATTAACAACTGAGTACAGGTTTGTTATCAATTTTAGTAGAAATGAAAAAAACATGGGGTGAATTTAATCTCATGAGTCCTAAGATTCAGCAAGCTATAAACAAAGTTTATCACTTGCTTATGGTATTGACAGGAAACTAGGTGACTTCAGCTCCACCTTCCATCAGCTTTTGGTTCATGAGAAAAAATTCACCAACACTCCCCCATACACACAAACAAACACATATGACAAAGCAATAACACATAATGTACCAAACTTCTATTATCTGACAGAAATTTAGCTGTCGTCAAGCCATGGTGTAACAAGAAAGAATATGCTGAAACATTACATTTGGAAATTGGCAACAATTGCTCTATATAAAATAAAACGGTATTAATGAGTTGGAGTACCATCAATTCAAAAGACAAATTTAGTTAAGATCAGAGCTTAACAAATAAACAAATTAGTGATGTCCAGCAACTCCACACCATATTTTATTTGGTACCAAGTAATTACCTTCATATCATAAAAGTAAACCAAGGGAAACAATTGAGTGTTATTTAAAAAAAAAAAAAAAAAAAAAAAAAAAAAAGTTGGGGTTATTAACAATACTATTTCAAAACAACAGAATACTGGGTGATAAAAATAAACAACATACAATAGCACTGTGCTCTCATAACTTAAGTCAAAATAAATAAAATAGATGTAGTTCCAACACATTCAACACAAACACCACACACACAAAATCACTTGTATTTTGGATTAGCAAAATTAATGTATTTGTTGGATCATTTTTGAAAAAATTGAAAAGTTTCCCATCTTTAACCTACTTTACACAATATAGCTTTAGCTAGGGATTTCACATTAAAGTAGAATAAGTGATTTGTTTTTGGTAGCAATTCAGGAAGACTAATTGGCATTAATTATTGTAAATTTTAGAAAAATAAGTTAATACACATTTCTGTTTTAACTAGGCTAGGCACATTTGGAGGAACAAGAAAGCCTTTCTACATAACGATAATTATTGCAGATTACAAGCTTCCAATATTATTGCTTAGCTTATAAGATACAAGAGTTTTCCCCCAGAGAGCCACAGAGTACAGATTCATTTAACACTTGGACTATGTCCTTGAAAACAATTTATTTTCCTAAACTAAAGATTAAAAAACGAGCAGAGGGTTAGGCCCACTTTAAAACTTCTTTTCCTACCAGTATGTTAATATTTGCTACAGTATTTAATATTCATTGGAACAAACTGAATATACAACATGACACAAAACAGATGGGTTGTTTTAAGTTTCCTTCTGTCAGTCAGTAGTACTGTCAGTGAGAAGGGGCAGATACTGCACAAATAAATTGTCACAATTTGATTATACACAGTGAAACGTTAAATACATGTATGGCTGCTTTACCATAAGAAAGGTAATTTTTCAACAATTTCTTAAATATGACATGAGTTTACTTGTATATAAACTTTTATCTACAGTTATGTTCATCATGATTGAATGACTAGTGTAACGTTCATTATTCTTTTGAAAAGCTTTAACTTTAGTACCCTGTATATGTACATATATTGAAGTTATAAGCAAAGATAAGTTTACATACAATAAATTTGGAGTTATTATTATAAGAAAAGAATTACAATTCCAAATGAAAGCCTATACAGAGAATAGGAGTCTTTGTTCACGGACATCCCGGATCTAAGTAGGTTGCTCATAGGGATATTCTTGCATTTACCTTTCCCGTTTTTTTCTAATCTTCTCTATTTCTAATGTCAGTCAAAACTAACTATACTCACACAGGGAAAGTTAAATGATTATAATATTCTTACTTATTGTTTGTTGTTCTTTGCAACATTGTGAGCGGCCCAATCCAATGAGGTCCTCCACGCCAAAGCTAGTGCCTCATCAAATTTTGCTCGAAAATGAACAATGGCTTCTTGCTCGGTCTTGTTTAACACCTGTGTAAGTTGAAATGTAATACATTGAATCTTGCCCAAAATAGTTTGGTTGAAAACATAGAGAAAATAATTTATAAATGAAGAAGACAATAATATAATAAATACTGACCAGAGTATCTCTGATATAGTTAAGGTCTTTCTCAGAGCTGAGCTCTGGAAGTCCAGTAGAGATCATCATGGCAAAGAGAGATAAAATTAGTCCTCCATGCTTTCTTAAGATTAAAAAGGCCTGGAAAAGATTTAAGGTAAGTAAGATAAAGATGTTGGTATGCTTGATTTAAATTGCAGAGTAAGCATTTTCATATGTGAAATCTACCTTTTCACAATGGCTTTGAAACATTTGAAATTCAAGAGCTTGTCCTTTCTTTGTTTGTCCTTTGTTAATGACATGAACAAAATCGTGGACAAGCACAAATGGAGCTCGTTCTCTTTTTATACCAAACTTTGCTTTGAAATGGCCCAAGATATGACCAAAATCTATATGGAACAGCTATAATACAACAATTTCATATTATTTCTGTAGTTTGTAAAATCAAAACGGAGGGAATCGTGTCACTAAAAATGAATGACTCTTACCTGTCCTGTCTTTTTTACCATGATATTGTCTGAATGTCTATCAGCCACACCAAGTACATATGTAGCTACACAATAGCCAGCACAAGATAAGGTAAACTCTTCAATTGCTTTATTTAATTTTGTCTCTGTAGGGTTGTGGTCTTTCAGCCAAGCTATGAGAAAATTCCATTTATGAAGTTGCATATTCCAGCCTGGTTGTTTCTTTGTTTTTGCCAAAGGGAGAAAAATCACAAACTCTTACTTACCAAGAAGGGAGCCTTTTTGAAAAGCAGAAGTTGCGGACAGCATGCCCTTATCTTTCTGAATGTTTGCAATAGTTTCTGCATTTAGAACTACCTCAATAAGACCTACTCTATTATCAGTTGAAATACAGCCATATGCATTCATCCTGCAATATGTTAAGTTTTAATTTACAAGAACTCAGACAAGAAAAAACACAAGTTTAAAATTATAAATCTCTCTACACACCTCAGATCAAGTCCTTCATTTTTCCACAATTTGTCCATAATACGTATCATTTGCAGAGTTAACATATCTTGTCGTAAATCATCACCATTTTTGAATATAACATAGACATCTTCTCCATAGGGATCAACATTTTCAAATACAATCCATAGGGGTCTCATTTTACTGTCCATAACCTTGCATTTCTCAACACTGTAATTTGACCACAATAATGAAATAAATGTTAAAGTTTTAAGGATTCATACAATGTTAACTGGTGTTTTACAAATTCAAGGAAGTAGAATTCTTCCCAAAACCATCAATGTCGGAACCTACCGAACTTTCTTACAGCGATATCTAGGATCAAGAGGACTTGCAAGCTTAGAAAGAGCATCTTGACAGTGTGGTTCTTGAAGACGCTCTTGAAGGAATTGTTTGGCTTTGTCTTTATCTTTTTTGCTTCTTATCATTTCATCACTGGTAAGCTTAAGTTTGTCAAGGCATTCTAGTTGCCGAAATAGTAAGCGCATATGTTCTTGACTACCACGACAATAGGCTTCAAGAATAAGGCCAAAACGCACTGATACTGATGCTACCTGCATTTCAGACCTGTAAATAAAATTTTTGGTAAAACTATTTATCACCAGTTATCTTAGAATATAGGACTGTTCTTGAAGTTTGAAAAGTCTATTTCACATACCTTAGGTGCCAAAATAAATAATGACCAATCTTTTGATTATTTAGAGCTCGGCGTAATAAAAACTCAACTAGATCACAGGATAAATAAGACTCATGTTTAAGAGCTTGTACAAGTTGAAGAAGATATAATGACAAATCTTCATCACTGGAAATGAACACAATATCATATGGTTATAAGTTAAGATGCCATAAAAAAATATTTTATTGCTGACATAAAACTTTATCACTAACCTGACATCTCGCAAACACTTCACAGCAAAGCTTCTCACTGACTGATCGGCATATGCATAATCTAAAAGTTCTAGTGCTTTTTCAACAGGTAATGAAGGCCAATGCTGCAACAATGCTATGGCCTCAGCAATCTGGAAAATAAATTTCAATCTGATTAATTGAGCTTTTTTACATACAATTATACAGTTTTAAAAAAGTAAGACATCAGCTGAACATACTTCTATCTGATCATTCCACTCTACACATGTTAAGAGCATAGGGAGCTGATGGGGCATAAGTTTCATACAGTCATAGCGTAGCTCCCAAACTCTCTTCCTCTCTTGCTCATGCATTTCATATGTAGGATCTGTTTCTACGTTTGACCTGTAAATACAAAAAATAGATGAGTATACATCAGTACATGAAACAACAAAACATAAAAACAGACTTTCATTAATACCTTAAGGTATCAAGATATTGTTGACTTGCACTAGAGGGTTCTGATTTATCCAAAGCAAGTTTAAGTTCGCCTCTGTTTTCTGAAAACTCCAAGACTTTCTCAAGAGATGGGTACACAACAGTGTGATCTGGATGATACCTGAAATTATTTCAGTAAATAAATATATGAACAATATCTTGAAACTAACACAAAAAGAACCTCTTTTCCTGACTAAAATAAAGTGGTAAGAATAGAGAATTGGAGGAAAACTATCCACAAACTTCTTAAGCCAGATTTTGATTATATCTTACTTTTTAAAAGCTAGAGTAAGTTGAGTTGCATCACTTCCTAGAGGATTAGACACAACTGTACCTAAAGGATGCAGTAAATCATCTGTTTGAATGTCCTCTGCATACGTCCACATGTAAAGAGTTGTAGCAGTGTTCATTTGATTTTTGAAATCAAAAACTGTAGTATTAACCCATGCAAGAGGAACAATATACAATTCCTGAAAAATACACCCATGAACCAAATTTTAAAAGTTCTTTTAAAAAAAATTTATACTGTTTAGATAATAATAATAATTCAAGTTACAACAGAAAAAAAAATCAGACCTGCTTAGAGTCTTTTAATCTCCTAGACTTTACACCTTTAGAACTTTTAGATATTTCATAAACCATGAGGCATAGCCTAGCCATTCGTGGGATATTGGACACATTGATATCAAACTTCAAAACTTCTTCAAATTTAGCAACACAATTTGACTCAACAGGTTTTTCTGTGGTTTGCTTGGGTTGACACAGAGACTTTCCCCCATGAAAGAGACCAGCTTTCACCACAACCTGAAATACACAATCATTTTAATGTAGGAAAGACAATAAACAAAATATGTACAATTTGGAGTGGATTTGGTTTAAATTATATAAGTGACTTACCTCAACAGGACGATTAACATTACAATTTAGTCGAGATATTTCTTTTACTTGAAACTCAAATGGTTGTTTAATGGTCCATGATGAAATATGCTTCCCTTTTTTGCGTTGGGTGTTTGTTGAAGAAGGTTGCCTTGTTCTCTGCATTTCTTTACTATAAATGTCATTAGAATTCCCTCTGTCAACTGATAACCGAAAAAGAAAATGGAAAAATTGAAAATAATTTGAAATTTAAAACAAGAGGAAAAAGCAATATCCTATATTTAATGGTAAATCGCTTTACCTGGAATACTGTCTATTGCAACGGTAACAACAAGTGGACAACAGTCTTTGGCAATCATTTCTTGAATGTATAAAAACTGGATGAGAGGCACATCACCTACTAGATATTCATCTTGACCACATACTTTTAACACAAAATTTTGGGCTTGTTCTCCACTAAATGCCAAATTCTGTGATTTCTTGTTTAATATTTGGGTGATTAACTTCTGTGGTTTGTCGTTATAAGCCACAATAAATGTAAAAGAGGCCTATAAAGACAAAGTAAACAATTAGTCCTTTTCAAAAAGCAGGATCCATGTCCAATAATTCAGGTTCTCACTAACTTACATCAGTATTCTCAAATTTGGTGGTTAAAACAAAAGTTCCATCACGCAGCTTGCAAGAAACATTTTGAGGTATTTCTTTATTTGGATCAGCAAGTCGTGGAGGAAATTGATAATAAAGTCTATCCAGCCACGACTTATTGATTCGGGATCTAGCAACTTCATCTCCAAGATTTTTCATTTTCCATCTAAAATCATTTATCTCTGAGTTTTTCAAAGATTGAAACTCGTGAAGACCTAGGAGAGATTCAAAGGAAGGGTCACAAACAGCTTTCCTTGGAAAAAGCATTGTGGAAACAATATTTTAAGTGACTTCATACACATCTCAAACAAAAAGTGCACACACCTTTTCCAATTAATCGACCAATTTCAGTATTTATAGCGTTATCTGCAGTGTCACCAACACGTTGAGACACTTTCAATATACAACAAAATGGTTTAACATCACAAAGACGCCGATTCTCATCATGCAGCTCTTCTGGTTCAGCCATTGAATTGACACACTTAAATACATATATTGAGGCATCATGAAGAAGACCATGTAATGGATACTTGCTAGCCTCCTCCCACAAATCCTAGAAAAATGAAGAGCACAAGGAAAAAAATTACTGATTTGCTATGTATTGCTCAAATATTGTGGAAGAACTATTAATAGTGATTCTTTAATACACTTTTATGGTACCTCTTTGACTTCCTGGAGTGTGGCATTTCTATTAACTTCCATGGGTATAAAAATTCCATTAGGCATAAGACAACTAAGCTCAACTGTGGACTCCTCAGAACTCTGTATCCAAAAGTCATATTGGTAGGGAGGATTCGGAATCATTTTGAAGCCTTTAGCAGAACCTTAAGAGTATATAAACACCGAGGCCCAGTGGGTCAAATAATTCCTATACATTTATGGCATCGTAAAGTACCTGAAAAATAAGCTATAATTAATCATATGAGTGAGATAATAATCAGAACTTCCTATCATCAGTAGAATCTTATCTGAAATGCCAGGAAAATACTGACATAACCTAGAGCTCATAAATATTAACAGAAGGGAGCACAAAAATACAAGGCAGACCGGAGGAACCAGAAAGTTTAAGAAGCGACCAAAGCAAGTCAAAGTAAGGGTTACATGAAGAAGTGAATAGTACAAGTTTGAGAGTTTTACAAACAACAACAACGGCAGAATTATAGGATTGGTTAAGCCTATGATACCACCGTATTTACTGATCAGGTCAAGAATAATATGTATATAACAGCACCGGAGAGCTTTCACTGTAAGCACATGTGGTGATTCGAAGTATCTAAAGATCATAAAAGTAGACTTACAATTGTCATTTGCAATGCTTAAGCGAATCGAAACTAAAAGTCAACAAACTGGCAGCCATGAATGCTACAGCTAGGGAAGCGTTTAAGGCAGTTCAAGGAAGGGGACTTTGAAGTATGAGAACAATTTCCGGTGAGTTATCGTTCTAGCTTCGAGTCTGCTTCGAGTTTGATACCAACTCCTACCTATAGTTTCCTTTACCCAGCCTCAGCTGGGTTGGAGGTGGAGAGGAAGGTTGTTCTTACGGTGTTGACTGCAAATCGAAAATAACGAATTGTTTCAAACATTTTGACAGTTGTTAGTAAAATTTAGGCAACAATGGTTTCAGAAGACTCACCAAGTGCTTTCCTAAGAATCTTTCTAGCCATCGGACGAGCTGTTGATGGTCCTGTTACTTGGTGGAGAGGTAAGTTTCTTTAAATTTGCCTCCTCCGTCTTAAATGGTAAATTAAATTCAGAATAAATACGTGCGCGTCCTGTATTTGTAAATTTATCTTCTTCGGTTTCATTTTTCTGGTTTATGAAACTGAGTTGTCCATGATGTTTGGCAATACAATCTCTGTTAACCTGATTGTGGGGCACCCTCCATTATTGTTCCTTCTGCTAATTGACATTTGTTTTGTTTTACCAGAAACTGTTGTGGAACCCAACCAAAAGAAGTACAATTGGTACCATCGGAAATATCCTCGAGTTCCTACGGTTGATCAATGCAATGTTGATGATCCAGTATGCCAGTTTGAGGCAGACTATCAGGTCATGCGTGACAAGTACGTAGAACAATTTATTACATGTCTTCATTCTGTGTTATTTTGTCAACTCTCCCATTCTTCAATGTTTAGTAGTTTTTCTCTAGTAGAGGGAAAAATATATTTATATGCCCCCTGCCTTTAATGTTAGTCAATTCTCATTACTGCGATTCCATCCAGACTGCATTCCCGTTATGGTATAACAGAAATTTCCTCATATCAGATTTCCCCAATAAAACAATTTTGTAACTTTTTCATGAAATTTATTATATCCTGGATTTTAGGGAGGGGGGTGAGAAATACGCCATTAGTTCTAAAGATCTGCATCCTAGAACTGAACATTTATGACATTTTACATTGCATACTGCATGTATTTGGCATCGACTTCAAGTTATAGCAAGTTCCAGTGCAAAATTTGCCCTATTTGAGAGGAAAAGGCATTATTTCTGGTAAAAGTTTACGCCTGGGACAGTCGAAATGTATTGTCAAATCAGGGTGTTTGTTATGAAAGGGACTTACAGCATTAAAAAGCATAAAGGTGAACTGGGACCGGGGGAAAATTATGCTATAACAAGGTTTTAGTGATATCCGGGATCGCACTAACGAGAATTGACTATTTTAATACCAGTTCATAACATTCGCTTTTCTTACTCAACAGACAGGTAGATGGACAGATTGTTTCGATTCTCCGTGCACGCTCAGAATTCTGTGTTCGATACCATGGTGGCCAGGATGTGACAGCTATGAGGGAATGCAAAGCGCTTTGGGATACCTATGAGGAGGCCGCAGCAAATTACTTCTGCAAGTGTAAGTGAAGTCAATGCATTTTATGTCCATAATTTACTTTTGATACCTTGATTTATTTATTTCTTTTAAATGTATTTTCTAGTCAAAATATACTGCTATTTTTATAAAAGTAATAAATACCCTTTTTTCTTTATTTATTTTTTTTATCCATCTATATCTGCCCAGATGGAGATTTAGGATACATGCCAAAAGCTAAGGATGTTTACATGAAGCAGAAGCACCGTATGATTTGGGAGCGTCGCCATGGAAAGGTTGGGTCAGGAATGAAAACTGAACCACAAGAGGAATAATAAGCAATTCTGTTGCTGTAGGACTTTCAATTGTGTACCCATAGCTTTCTGCATGAGCCATGAATTTGACAGAACCTTCAGGCCTCTAAATTAAATGTATTTTCTTTTTAATTTTGTTTTTGATAACAGCAACTGATTTTTATAAACAATTCAGGCTATATGTGTAAATATTACTGGTATGATGGGTGCAAGATTGTGTTACTGTCTAGATTTTGATTGAAAGGTGTAATTCTTGTAAATATAACACCTAGGTGTTCATGTCACTGTTAATAAAAATCTGAAAGCTTATAATTGTAATGTTCTCAAGGTTGGAGGTCACAACAGCAATAAGACAGTCTGGTTTACATGTTTTTTATTGCAAAATTACAAATCAAAACTCTTCACCCCAAAATAGTACATACAAAACAAGTATTCTTTGCTGGAATTGCCACAGAAAATAATACTGAAGACAACTGAAATTTCTGGGGGCAGAAAGGCACAAGTCAACTCTCAATGCTTACTGGTCAGGACTAAAATTTGGCAGCATTCAAGGTACTTTTCAAATTATGGGAACCCCAAACAGCCAACTTATCCTTCAATTCCCTATAAGGGAAAACTACAGTAACATATGTAATGCAAGAATAGGGCTTCGAACACCGATATTATGATTGGTCTAATTCCCCTCTGATACACTATGTAAACAAGAGGTAGAAAACAGCTATAATCATAGCTGATAAGGCAACATCAGGTAAACCATATTGGATGGTAAATAACTGACTTTAAACAAGAGACCAAGACTACACTAGTTCAGAAATCCTATTAAAATGTCACAAGAAAGGTGCAGGCAGATCTTATATAAAACACCTAAACAGAGATCAACAAGTACCCATTTAAGAATGTTAGCTCTTTGAACTTTGTGGATAATTTGAATTAGCAGATCATTTAATCCATTACTAACTTTTAATGTGGAAAGTTGAAAACAATCAACATCTTACTCTTTTATTGTGACAAAAGCTAGTTGAGAATAAAAGCAAAAGATCTTTATAAAGAAACATTTAATAAAAGTTTGCAAGCCCACATTAAATCAAATGTACACCACAAAATAGATTAAAAACAATGGTAATGGTACATGAAAATAATGGAAGATACAATAACTTGTCAGGTACCTCAGCAAAACTTGTATCTGCCCACTTCCTCCCAATATCTATGCAACACAAAACTTTCCACACTTGCTTCTTGAAAACAGAATGGAAACTAAGTTAACAGGAACAAATTTCACTTTGTAAAGCTATTAAGTTAGAAAGTTCTAAGTAACTTAAAAAAGGGGTGATAAAGGGAGTGATCTTTTACCTGCCATATGATGTTACAATGTTAAGTACACGTCTCTAGCACAGATCAAATCAACCACAAATTGATAGCTGAGAAGTTGCTTTGAACCAGCGAAGTCACTTTTATAAAGTACAAATGGAATAAGTCATGATCAGGTATAACGATCCAAGTTTAACAATGACAAGACAAACACCCTAAAAATTTAAGAACAAAGTTGCTTTAAGGGCAAAGTTTGAAAGGCAGAGAATCAGCCTAAATAGGACAAGCACCATGAGACAATGACAAACCTAGAGAAATGTTCCCCTTACAAGGTCACCTTTGCATAAATTTTAAAGAAATATAATCACAGAAAAATAGTCTGTACCACAGAAGAAATAAAAAGGTACATTTTTATACATGTCACATCCATCTGTAAACTGTAAGCTATACAGAAAACTCCTAAAAGCACTCCAGCAAGTTATGAACTTGCTCACTACTCCAAGATTTAAAACAAAAATATCAACTGACTTTCAAAATAGTTATGACATCATAACACGACAGCATTTTCTTCATTATAAAAAAATACATAAATAGTAAAAACGTTTCTAGGCATGCTCTGCACTCGTTTGTCTCCATTTAATTAGAGGCAGGAAAAATAAAAAAAAGGATACGAGCTCTTAGAATCAAGAGCTCAGAATTCATTTGTAGACTATTAAAGCTATTCACCTCCAACCACAAACTACATCAAAAATTTCACTGTCACCATGTGTTAGCTTTTTCAACTAGAAAGAATTACATCCTTTGCATGATCTAGTACTTCACACAAATAAATATTGATAAGAAAAAACTACTGAAATGAAAACGAGTTAAGCTCATGTTTTAACCCCAATATCTTCACAAGCACAGTAATAAATATTTTAGTCTTTAACACACTTTGCTTTGCAAATTTCTCCACCCCAAAAAGGGTTTTAAAGATAGAAAATAGTTACTCACCATGAAAGGAAAATAATAAATCTTGGAATGAGAATGTAAATTCGATTGAACAGCATTAGAAACATTGATGCAAAAATTTAGTTCAGATAATCACAACTCTTAGAGGTCAAAGATTGTAATAAGAAAACAAAGTAAAATTATCTAGCAGAAACCCCAAATTGTGCCACAGCTACCGTTTAAGACAATTATCATGATATCACAAACTTATCATTGACATGCACTGAAAGTGATTGAAGAGAAAAAGTTGGCAATGGAATCAAAGTTGAGCATCCAAAACAATTCCCCAAGCTATAAAGGGAAAAGTACCCAAGTTTAGTTGAGCACAAAATAAATATGACTAATAGGGGAAAATATGATAGAAACAGTCCGATTTCAAAATCTGTCTTCGTACACATTTGGAACTTGAATGTGTAAGAAAGAAATAAAAATGTCAGTTGCAGTACTACCTTATAACCATTAACAATTGAATTTTGATGGACTCTAATATAATACTAACACAGTATCAAAGCACTGATTTGCCACAATTTCTTTCTTACAGGCTTAAATATTACAGTAACAATCATGAGGACAAAACAGGCGGATGTTCAAAGTGGTTTCTCAAACAGAAAAACCAAGCCTACCGGAAATGTCTCCATGTACAATCTTGATTAACAATCTTGAATTATCACGATAAATATATCACAGCAGCACTTGGCCCTATAAAACTGGTTTCTTCATTGTATAGGGACAAGAGGAGAACTGAACTGAATCGCGAGACGTTGCTTTCCTGGAATACAGATACTTTAGCCTCACATCAAGCACAGAGTAAAAGGGATAACAGTAGAAAAACTTACGTTTTGAACGACCAGCATTCTGACTTGCATCTTGATTAGAGCCATGTGCTCCTTCTTGAGCACCTTCAATGGACTCGTCCATAAAAGACGAATTAACACTCCCATCAGCAATTACAGACTTTTCTTCTTTGTCTTCACAGGTTGCCTTGTTGTTTCTAAACAATCATACAGGTCAGAAAAATATGTAAGGAACTCATTCGAAGACACCAAGTTGGATCAAAAGAAAACTCACTTGTCATCCACGTGAGAGGATACGCTGGGCGAAGCAAGAGCTAGACGAGGCATGGGCAGTTCAGATGGATGCGGAGGTTGAACAACTGGCAGGGAGGCGTGAGCATTCGGGGGACTGGCACTCTCAATGTCTTCAAACCCATTAGCAAGCAGAGATGATGTGTTGTCCAAAGAACATGGAATAGAGATTGGTAGCTGCAAGAATAAAACATATTAGACTTCAGTAGAGAGTAATGCAGAAAATGAAAATACCATCAAGGCAAACAGAAACAAATTTGAAAGTAAAATATAATGTGACAGAAAGGAAAATAAAGTACCGTGAAGGAAGAATATCCACTATTTGAAGTTTGAGGAGGACCCCATGCAAAGTGATGATTACTGTTATTGTGCAGAGGTTGCTGACTTGTAGCAAAACCCAGAGGACGATAGCCTTGAGCCCCCCCTGAAGTACCAAAAAGGCGCTGCTGCACCCAACACAAAGATAGATAAAATCATATGTATAAAATGCATAAAAAGCAAACAAAAGATTAAGCAAAGAAAAAAGGAAGATTAAAGAAAAAAAACAGTGCAGATAAGGCAGATTGTTAAGGAAAAACCAGGAACAGAAGAAAATCTAAGCTATATACAGATATTCAAAACAAAAACAAAAAAAGAAAACATTAATTTGAAGAACACAAGTTACCTTGGCTGGTGACGGCTGATTTGATAAGTTCCTTATCAACTTTTTTAGAACAGTGTCAGGAGATTCACCCACTGAGTTTTTGTCTGCTAAAATAAACAATATTAGGAGAAATATCAAGTAAAGCATGTAGAATCATCACTTCAAATTGATTAATACCTGTAGTAGCTGGTTTTTTAGGAGAAAAATGATCATAGGTCTCTGAAACTAAGTCAGTCCAAGTTTTGGTACAATCATTTGGGTTTGAAGAGTTGTCTGGAAATAAATAATTAACATTAGAGAGATAGTGCAAAATTTCTACAAAAATCAAAGGATTGCTGTATGTGAAAATATACCATGTTGGGTGTCTTCCAAGACAAGAAAACGGCGCTGTCCCTTTCCCTTTAGAGTGACAATGTCCTGCAACGCCTGTAGCAAAGCTGACATAGAAGAAAAGCCAAGCTGAGCAGGTTGCACTGCTTTTCCAAAACGCTGAATGTAACTTGTTTCAAATGAAGAAAGTGGCAAACGCCCATCTGAATCTTGCAGTAATTGATACACACTACGAGCAAAAGTATGTAGAGGCTTCAAAGTAACATATTCCACAGAACTGTTGACATCTTGAACCACCTTTTGAAGAAACAGGAGTCAGTAACTTCACAGCAAATCAGAAAAGGGAATAGAAGGAACATAACTTTACCTCCAACATGTCATGTAAGTCTCTTAACAAGTCATCAAAATTACACTTGCTACCAATGACTTTTTGATAAGCTTCTTTAAATTCAGAGACTTTCATGCGACAATCTTCAACAGTCCATAGAATGCGACGGACATTTAGACTGATGGAATGTAGATGACTCTGATCCACAAGACCCACAAATGTTCCACTTGGAGTGAAATGAAGCTAAAGAGATATATGTTAAAATCATGGACTAAAGAGTACAAATGTCAGAACAAGAAAGATTCATACCTTAACTGAGAAGTGTATTGCAGAGAATAGATCCTCCAATGAATTAAAACCATAATCTTCAGGACGAAGAGCGTAGCCAGAGCTAAGAAGGAAATATTCAGAAACTGCTGATAATGGCATAAAGGGATGTCCATAGTCCTGGACAATTAATGCCACAATACCACCCAGAACTCTTAATCGTTGATCCAAAGTAAGTTGAACTCTACGTTCGCCCTCCTCTCCTTCAGATACCTTTGGAAAAAAAATCATTACAAAAATAAATTGATGGTTACTGATAATTTGAAGAAACTTAATGACATACCTTAACAACATCAGGGATTGCCTCAAATAGTTCTATGAGTTTAGAAAACCCATAATCTGATACTCTGCACTGCTTTCCAAAATGGTGATGGTAATAGGGAATAAATTTACTAAAATCCATACTACATTGCGGAGCATACTGAAGAAGTTGGAGAACCTATCCAAATTTGTTTCAATGAATAATACCGTTACAAGACAGAGCTAAGTATTACAAGGTTATCCTAGACTATTACCTCAGAGGCGAATTGTTTAGTTTTCTCCATTTCCTCTTGAGTCTGTTCTCGTTTTGGTATAGCGATTAGAACATCTTTGGAATTCTGAACAGAAGAAACTAAAACTGTAGTTTCAGCAACTTCCGAGAGCAAGTCCTCAACTCTACAAACACCATAATTAACAACTTCAAAGGGTCTATTTAGAACCCTCTGATACGCAGCTGGAAATTCTGAAAGAGTGACCTGCTTGCTATACTGTGCTTTGAGCACTCTCAACAAGTCTGAGGTGAACCGTCGAACCTGAGCACGATGTGACAAAGTCACCATTCGTTTGTTGCCTTCACCAAGAACCTGAAACAAACAAAAATGAAGTTGATATCTAAAACATTGTACTGTGGATCAACAAAGAAATTTGGCTGGGAATTTACCTGAACTATGTTGGGCAATGCTTCCAACAACGGCATAAGCTTCGTGTAACCGTAATCAGCAACTCTGCATTGACGTCCAAAATGGTGGTGATATGCAGGAATGAAACGATTGAAAGAAATCTGGCAGTTGGGAGCAGTTTTCAGCAAATCTACAAGTTCTCGTGAGAACAATGCAAGAGGTCCAGCTAATGGAGGACTAACATTAGAAGCAACAGAACTTCCATCTGTGTCATTAGCAGTTTCATTGTCAGCTCCACAAGCCCATCTGAGGTACTTGACACATCCTACTCCTTGGTACAGTTCTATACCAGACACACAAGAAACTAAGTGCTCCAGTGCGACACCAGATTCATCCACTTCTAAAGGTCCAAACTGAGCGCTGTAGCAATGAGCAAAGCTTGGCAGTGGCAAACTACCACCATGGGACTGTAGAAGACTGTGGACTCGTTGTGTAAACAGTTTGAGTCCTACATTAACATTAGGAAGAGTAGCTAGTTCCTGTTCGGCCCAACCCCTGTCTTGGGTGTTCGGTTTTTGATAATGCTGAGTACAATAAGGCAATTCCATTGCTGCTTGGCCATCCTGTACTGCGCTGCTCATTAAAGGTGATGGAGTATTTCTATGCTGAGGATTCAAGGATACCATTCTTCCATTTGGCTCTTCACTAACAAGACAGACATCTCTCAACTTGTACATATCAGACACACTGATAGTAGTTAGATAGCGATTCTCAAACATTTCTCTAAACTTGAAAAGAGGCAAACGATGTCCAGGGACTTCTTGTAGTAATGAAACAATTTGAGAGCGAACTAGGGCAGGGTTGATGGTTGGCCCACTCTGAGAATATGAAATCTGTATACGTTTGAAGCCCACCTTCTTACGATGCAATTGAGAGATGGCATACTGAGCATCTTGCAAGGACTGTACTCTGACAGTTGCCGCAAGATTTCCATCCGACTGAACAAATACTGAAATATGAAGAACTGACACATGCTCTCTAAACACAGCTTGAAGGACTCTCTTCATTTCCTTGGGATCCATATTTTGATCTAAATTTGTGACTTGAAGTTCAACGGGTCCGTTACTTCCTTGGCTAGTATGCCGAGCTTGAGATTGTATTGGATTGAAGAATCTATCAGGTTCTTTGATGTCCATTACAGGGCTTGTCTTGCTGGAACTACCCCAAGAACGTCGATTTGCTTGAGTTGGATACAACTGATCCACATTTAAGTTATAAGGCGATGGAGTGCGACTTTTGGGTAATGTTCCACTTCCATTGGTACCCACTTGAGTGCTCCACTGCATACTATCCCCACCACCACTTTGTGATTGAATAGGGGCATGGACTTGAGCAGACACTGATGATAGAGAAGATGGCGAAGGAGTACGTGTATGGGGTGCTGTACTACCTCGTAGAGGAGAAACGTGGTGCTGAAGTCCAGATGAACCTTCTTCCCATCCAACACTATCTGGTTTAATTTGAGGAATCTCACCGAGATGTTTCCACAGGTCTGGTTTAAAGTCTCCAATTCCAGAGCTAGGCAGGTTTGCAGCAAGCAAGGATAGTGACTGGGAGGCCATCTGGAGGGAAGACTGGTTTGACTTCACATTAGAAGCAGAAGGCTGCCACACTTGCTGCGATATCTGGTACTGCCTTTGCTGTTGCTGCAAGGTGCGAGCAGCTTTAGCATAGATGGCAGGAAAAGTTTCGCCTGTTTGAGGTTGAGGTGATCTGCAACGTAAGAGGATAAAACTAAGTATCTTAATTAGAAACTCATTTAAAGACTATTAAAGATAAATCACATACCCTGACGACAGTGAACCACCAGCATTTATGACTGGATTCCAACCATTCATGATGGATGGGTTCGAAGACTGAGGGTTACTGGTGGAGACACCTGAGGGAATGCTTCCAAGTACAATGCGTGGAGGGGGTGTGTTCCTGTAGAAGTTAGCTGTGCCAATGCCAGTTTGACTGATATTAAATGGTGGTAGGGTTGAATTGATTGATTGACTGGCTGCCATAGGTGTAGACCCAATGGAAGAAGCCATTGAGGCAGAAGAAGCCAAGGAACTTGGAATGCCATCAATTTTAGATCCATTTCCAAAGCCTTTAGACAGATACATTCCCTGAGAAGTATTTGGTGTAGCAGCAATCTGAGAATAGTGATTGAAGTAAGATAAATCCTGGGGTGGGGGCAAGTTGGAAATTTTGAGATCTTCTCCGAAACGCTGAGTAAGTCTCCTTACTGCTGAAACATGTGCACAAAGATTAGTGTGATGAAAACTCTCCATAATGAACACATAGGTACCTGAAATTCATACAAACCTCGATTCCTGTCTGAATTTGATTTAAGAGGGGACTCCTGTTCTTTCAATAGTACTTTTTGAGGCCTACTGACCAATATTTTGTTGCCTAAAACGTCTTGACCATCCATGCGCCTCTGTGCCCTGAAATGAACAGATCAAAGCTGTTTCATCCTTTTCTCATGGGGAAGGTTAACACTTTGCCGGAAGACGAAGACAGAATTGCAAGTTGCGGTACAACAAATTACACGAATTTTAGACACACTGTCAAGGTTCCGAGTTTCAAGATCGGCTCAATTCATCGGGCATGCAATCAGGAATCCCATTCATTGAAGACCTGGGCCCGTGCCCCCCGCGCCCCACGTCAACGGTAACCCGCCGAAACTTTGGTATAATTAACACCAAGAAAGCCAAACGTTACGATTGAGACAACTCACGATGATGCAAAATGTACCTTCACGACATGGCCATCATTTCCTCCAACACTGACTGCAGACATGTGCTCCAACTGATAACCAAGACTGTCAAATAATGCTTGCTTTCTTTTTTCTTTCCAGGCACTTTTCTTTTTTCTACCCTAATGGTTATTGGCACTGAAACCAAGGCGACCGATTGACAGAGTACCGATGATGTGACCGCGTTAACCGGCGCAAACAAGCTTTGGATATTTTTTTATAACTTTAAATTAATTTTTATTCTAGATCAAATTTTTAAAAAGTGAATATTTCCTACAATACTATGAAAAGAAATTGCCCACGAGGCAACATTGCAAGGCGGTGACTGAATTTTCAGACTTGAAATTGCCCAACTGGATAAACCTCCCCACCACCCCTTCTCCTGCAGGGCTGATCCCCCCTCCCCTCCCTCCCCGCCCCCCTATTCTCCCTATACACAAAACAATCAACAGTTGTCATCGGACACCCGCACCTATCGCGTCGTCCACGATGTGAACGAGGAAATCAAGATCGCGTGTATCACAACACGAGGCCGACTACGGACCAATACGAAAAAGAGTAATGATTTAAGTTTTCCGGTGAGTTATTCCTTCTCATCATTATATACAGTTTTGCATATGACGTGGGGTGCTAGAAATCCATTGTAAACCTACCTGTTAGCAAACTCGATACTTGGAAACCGGATTATTGCCCGGTCATATATGATTTGTCCAACTCGTCCACCACAGTTATCTGATAATTTTCTCAGGCGATTCTTGATTTTCCCCATGTCTTTGTCTGGAGGAATGTTGAAAATCATCACCTCAACCGGTTGATTGCCTGACTAATAAAGAAATAAAAAAAAAAAAGAATTAAAAAAAAATAACATACTTAAAGAGTATTACGGCTTCAGGTTACATGTATGTACACTTAGAGCAAAAAGGATAGTAGCATGCAGTAAGGAAAGAACACTTTCTATGTAACATTAAGTTGATCGTTGATTATAGATATACTTTGGAAAACGAATTGAAAACTTATGTTATAATGACCCTTCTATGCTTTTCCCAGTTGATGAGATTGACTAAATTAGATGCTTGATTGAAGACTGGTGCTCTTTCTGTACATTGAAACAGTCCATAACTCAAGTGTGAATATAAAACTTAAAATGTTGTATTCAAATTTTTAAATATTTTACTTTTTGAATTTAACCAGTTAAAAACTTAATGTTGTCAGTTCTTTACACTATTAAAAAAAAAAAAAGAACCTTATACTTTTATGCAAAGATCTCTTTAACTTTGCTCTATTCAGAAATTTGGGGGTGGGGCAGGTTAATAAAACACAGTTAAAAACATTCATGACTTTTAGTTTTTTTTAAATGTGTGCACAGTGAAAAAAGTTCTGAGTACGATGAAAATACTATTTTCATTGTCAATGATGATGAATATGACAACCATCCAGAAATATTTCAAAATTTATTACATTGAAAAATAGTCTAGCTAGCACTTAGAACAAAACTAATATTCTGATGGTTTTCTTTGCTCGTTATCATTATTAGTTAACTATGAGTTGATTATTTACTAGTCAGAATCTTGAAAGAAACGGGTGTCATGCAAAAATCGATAAACTTGCTTACCTTAAATGCTCCCCGCAGTGGTAGATTCTCCACAAGACTACTAAAATTATAATGCTCATTAGCACATAAAATCAGTGTTTCAGATGTATTATTATTATGAATCAGTATAACATGAATCTTTTTTCTGTAAAAAAATATACACATAAATTATCTATAGCATGAGACGTCTCATGTCCATAGGCATTAGAACTTCTATATCAATACAGAATCACATACCTGTGTCGTAAATCTGTGAGGTCTGCAGCAAAGTTTACATCTCCTGAAATCAAAATTATTGCAGCTGGGCTCCCGTAAATTTCTGCAAACCTTCGTATTGACTGCCGCAACTTCTCATCTGCTGCATTTTTACATGTTGCTGACACATGTATGAGATTAACCTGAAAGGTGAACACTTTTAATACCTTTGTTTATCAGAGGGTAAAATGATGTAGGGGAATTTCAAATATCAGAATCGCAGGGATTTCATGCCACTCTTATGTAAAAGGAACCAGGATATTTGCACATCAAGGCTCAACCCTTACATGGAGAGTCAGACTCGGCCTTGTTTGTCATCATTTTCCTTAAAAAGGGGAAAAAACTAAATTTTTGTTATTACCTGAGCATCATTTAGTTCAGATATTATTTGAGAGTTTTCTTTTTTCACATCACAAACAACTAAAAACTCAGCTTCTCTTCTTCCTTCAAAGAACTTTTCTCGAATCAATTGAGCCACAGCTACTGCTGACCTACCTTTGGGAACCTAGGGGATTACATCAAGTTTGTAAAAACAATTTCATGGTACTTCCAATTATTGCATTCAGGTAAAAAGCAGACAAAAACCAACCTGACAATTTTCAATATCCCAAAAAACACCTATAGGAGGTAAAACATTTGCTTGTGGTCGTATCCCTACTGGACTGTTATCACTTTCATACCCCCTTACGGAATGAAATGGTCTATGGATTGGAACAGGCGATGATCTCAATTGTATATTACAGCTTCCAGAGACTCCACCAAAACCAGTATCTGATTGACTTCCTGTGTATTAATAGTCATCAGCACTTGAAATTATCCTGGGGCCAAAAATATAAACTAATCCTATATTTATTCTTACCTGACTCTTTATGAGTGTGTTGTCGGCTGTGAGAGCCATGGTCATTGGCTAACATAATACATGAACTAGCTAGTCCTGCTGCATCTGACTGACTGTCAGAATTATCCTCAATGTCAGAGGCACTGCCAGTTGTTAGCGAGTTGTCTGATTCACCATGCTCAAATGAAATACGGTTTGCCGAGATTCTTGATGATTGTGCAAAAAATGGTGGAGGTGGAAAACAAAAAGGATTTTTAGGTGGAGAATCAGATGAAGAAAGACTGGTTGGAATGGAGTTTCCAAATTCTGATCCATCTAGAGAGTAGGTGTGCTCAGATTCCATATCAAATGGTCCACAGCCTAGAAAGTTACTTGTATCTACATCAAAAATAAAAAAAAATTATAAGTGAATCTTGAGAAAGTACAACAAAGCAAATAAGGATTCAAGTACACCCAAAACACTTACTCTTAAGCTTCCTTTTCTCCTCCATCTTTTTACTTTCAAATAACTGATAAAGTGTTGAGTACTCTGTTGACACACACTCATTCCTCTAGTTTCAATGTTGATCAATAACTCCTCTCAGACACATTGAATATCAATAAAATAAAATGACTTATGGATGACTAGATAAATGCTATATGGCTAGAAATATTTGAGGAACAAATCTGTAAAAGATAAGAAGGCATAAGGAAACTCAAGATTGCAGACTGTTTGAAGTTAACCTACATCTGAATTATAGAAGAAAACACAACTATAAATTTTGGGACCACATTCTTAAGGAAACTTAAACCTAATTTAGTAGAAGATCAAAAAACTTCATTTTTCCAAGCTTCAGTTGTTCTATGGTAAAACTCAGTGTTAGAGGTTAGAACACCCTCAACATTCATACTGTATGCTGATACCAGATCAAATAAATATTTTATTTCGATAGAATGAGCGTCTTTAAAAATAATGTTACTATCTAAATTTTACAAAATGTTATTCCTCAAGAAGTTTCAATTCCTATACCACTGAAGCAATATGATCTATCTTTAAGTCCAAAGTTGTATAAGCTGCAAATATAGATCTTTCTTGGAAAAGGCGTCTGAATTCAAAAATGATTAAAAAGCTGGCCGAATTAGCATAAACCTGGTATAGAAATTGAACTTCATTATATCCTAACCGCAATCAGGTCTTCATTGTTTATATTGACCACCGTTCTCGGTACCTTGAAAGTAGGAAAAAACATCTTTCCATTTCTCTCCCTTAAAGCATCCTTAATACATATATGCTCTTATGTGCGACGATCTACGGTGCAATAAAAATCTAATTTAAAAGTTTATTATGTCTTTGTACGATTATTTTGAACACAGGACTTCGAAGATCAGAGAGAAATCTAGAGGTTTGAAACTATGAGTATGAGTCTTCACGGCATGCTTGATGTCAAGGGGAAAGTGCCAATCCGTGGACTCAAGGTACCAGTGACGGAAACGAAGGATAAGACAAGACGTACAAGAGCGCGAGGCTTCAAAATCAACCGCAAATCGTTACCAGCGTGTGTCGGTGTGTTTATTGCTGCTCTTATTTAATAGCATATTATTGGAAGCTCCACTATACCACACTGTAAGGAAGGTCACTTTAATATCTCACACACTGCCTAGGAGCTGAAATGCGAGGGGGATGGGGCAACAATAGCGAAGGAATTGCCCCAGAACCCCTAGACGCCCTAGACCTAGATGACTTAGATACCACCAAAGAAAAACCCGCAATGGGACCTTTAGGTGTTCCATCTTGAAAAGGCGAGAAATAAATTCGTGGGTATAATAATGCTCGTGAACATGACACAGACATGTTATGGTTTCCCCCAAACTTGTGGGCTCCGTATTTTGTGGTCGCGGTGCGGTCCGAGCCCAGTTTGCTCATCGAGACCGCCCTTTACTGCATCGTGGCATGTTTTGTTGTCATCGCAATGCTTGTAAGAACAGTCTATTCTTCACAAACGCTAAAAGGTGACGCTCCAAACAGCGCTCAGCGGGTAGGTATGGTAGACAGACCCTTAACTCGCGCCGCTCCGTTCGCCAGCCCTCCGTCCACGTCCCAGTCCCAGCGTCGCGGATCAGCCGACGCCGTGGAGGATTGGCGTCGGCGATGTCGCGGCCGACGACTTGTCTGATGGCGACTTGTCCGCCGCGGAGGCGGAGCTGGGTCGCGGTGACGCGAGCGGCGAGCTTACGCTCCCCGTCATGTGCCTCACCCGCGTGACCCCGGCGGCTGCGACTCCGCTGGAGGCGACCTCAGGACGCGGCAGCGAGGTGGCCCTCTTGGCCTGCACACAGTGTGAGCAGGCTGAGCGCCACCACGCCCTTCTGGTCGACGTTCAGCCTGGCGACGACATTTCAGTAGATGAAGATTACGAACCGTTTGAAGACGACGACGATGGTTGCGGAGGGGTCCGCGACCCAGTAGTTATCTCTGGCAACGATGAGACGGCCACGGAAGTCACTCTCCCCGAGCACGAGTGCGCTGGCCCTGTGCTCCACCCCGGGCCCGGGAGCAGGAGCATGGTGGACTACGTGACGGCTCGGTACCAGGACTTGCGGAGGGCGGCCTTGGCCGGGAAGTTACCCACCACTGTCGGGCAGCGGGGGGCTTCCCTGTCACCAGTGCGGTCGCGGTCGACCCGGGCGGCTGCGGAGGTCGACCTCGTCAGCGTCCTCACGGACGCCCTAGGGCGGTCCTGCGCGGGGGTGGGGCGCGAACACGCGTCGCTTCCCCGGTCCAAGTGGAAGTGAATAAAATCAATAGGGGTGAAAAGGATTAAAGAATGTTGAATTTTTATTTGCATTATTTTTCAACTGCTCTAATCTTTATTTTTGTGCTTGTCATGGTAGTCGATGTTCGTAAACTACATCGGTGCGTCCGTCGGTGAGCCAGGCCAGGGAAGCGGAACTGGTGAAAGGGCTGAACCGCTAGCCAGTGCAATTTGTAGAGTGGCGGAGCGTGGCGCGCCGCGCCGCGGCTGCGTCGTCGCGAGCCGCGAGCCGCGAGCGATTTGTGGCGTGGCGGGGTGGGGCGTAGCGGACGCGTCCCGAGTTTCCCGTTCCGAACCCACTGCGCATCCAGCGCTGCGCATGTTGCCGGTCCGGCTGTCATTTTCGACGTAAGGTCTCTCTCATGTAAACTTTTCTAGTGCTGTAGTTAGTTTATTTTCTACTTTAGTACTTCTTCCCCGCGTTTGCTGAATCAGGAAAATAAAGTTGTACCGCAAGTATATACTTCGTAGAGTCTAGGGCGTGACTCAACAGTGAAATTCGGGCTCGGTGCCGCCCTCCCTAAGACAACCTGTCATATGTTTTGTTTGGTGAGCTTCTCTCGGTTCAAGCTCCCCTTTTTGCCCTTCTCTCCGACAAAAATGTCCCGTAATCCTTGGATATGTAGATGAAACTGCCGGCGCAACCCGCTGACCTCGTTATATTTCCGAACAGAGCATTGAGATCAGCCAGGGTGGGTACGTGCGTCAGCCGTCGGTGATGTTTTCGTTCAAGCAGAACACTCAGACCCCAAACAAAAGCGAATGGTGGCTCCGGCCCGGCTCCCTTGTTTTGGTTTATTCTTTGCCCAGGATTTTTACCTTACTCACTGAATCGAATAGTGGAAGCGTTTGAAATCTTTCAAGTATTTGCCCGGTAAAGTTTTGGAAGAGGGAAGCTTTGATTTATTTAATTGAAGTAGTTTTGCCATTGTTCTCTGCAAAGTCCTGTCCGGTCCAATGTGTTGTTTGGTTCTTTGATTTCCTGAAAATATTGCATTGGCAAGTATTGGTTCCCTCTCAAATTGGGTTGAATGAAAAATATCCATGAAAAGTTTAAATACTTCAGCTAATATGTAAACTGTTCCTAACAAAATATGTACCCTTACTTTTATTATAATACACAGAAATTGACAATTTCCCTAAATTAATTTTTTCTTTTTTGTCATACTTTACGGTGTAGGTTGGTTTCATGCTTGTTTAAAACCTGAAAAATGGCGTGGCGCTTCAAAGCTTCCAAGTACAAGAATGCGGCACCAATTGTGCCCAAACCGGAGGCGTGCATTCGTGATATATCTGTTGGCTCCTATCAGACCTATGGCAACAATATAGCTGCCTCTGCAGCTTTTATGGCATTCAATGTGGACCACAACGGTATTGTATTCACTCACACTCAATTTTTGTGGGTTAAACCTAAATTCTGACTACTTATCAATTTTTTTTTATTAATTTTTAAAAGGTTCAAGTTTGGCTGTTTTGCCAATTGATGACTGTGGGAGGAAAAGCAAGACTATGCCACTGCTTCATGCTCACACAGACACGGTAACTGACATGGACTTCTCTCCTTTCCACGACGGACTTCTTGCCACTGGATCACAAGATTGTCTGGTTAGATATTTTGGCTAATTGGACTAAAATCGTCAATATTTTAATATTTCCTTGTTTAATTTATATCTATATATATACTTCCAGGTTAAATTATGGCATATTCCAGAAAGTGGCCTGCAGGAGAGTCTGAGCAATCCTCAGTGTGTTTTTTCTCACAAGCAACGACGAGTGGAAGCTGTTCGTTTCCACCCCACAGCTGACTGCCTTCTAAGCTCTACATCTTACACTACTCTGACATTATGGGATGTTGCTGCTCAGAAAGAGATCTTTTGTGAGTATATTTCAGTGTTTCAAAACTGCTCTTACTGAATTTGTCTGATCTGTAAATTAATATTCCCTGTATGTTCTAATTTATTGTAGCCAATAGTCAACACTCAGAGGTGATTCAGTCTATGAGCTGGAAGACCGATGGTCGTCTCATAGTTACATCCTGCAAGGATAAGAAACTTCGTGTGTATGATCCCAGGGCAACAACAAGCATCACTCATACTACTGACAGTCATCAAAGCATAAAGGATTCAAGGGTTGTGTGGTTAGGAGACTCTAATCGTATTCTAACCACAGGCTTTGATGCAGCAAGATTGAGACAAGTTTACATTCGAGATCTTAGAAAGTTTTCAGAGCCAGAAAAATCATTGGAATTGGATAGCTCAACTGGGTGGGTATTGTGCTGCATAATAACTTTCAGGTTTATTATTTTTAAAATACCCTCATAACATTTTTCATTTTGGTAAATTTTAGAATTCTGATGCCTCTATTTGATCCTGATACAAACATGTTATTCCTTGCTGGAAAGGGGGACATAACTATTATGTATATGGAAGTCTTAGACCGTGAACCATTCCTTGTAGAAGGTATTCGTCACTCAGGTGAGCAAACAAAGGGTGCTTGCCTTGTCCCCAAAAGAGCACTAGCTGTTATGCAGGCAGAAGTAAATCGCTTACTCCAGTTGACCTCGAGCTCTGTGATTCCCATCATGTATCAAGTGCCACGAAAGGTGAGTAGAGTAGCTTTCAACTATACTTAAAACGTACAATGGCAATGTTTTGCGAGCATAGGCATTTTTGATGCAGTCATACCGTGACTTCCATGGTGATCTTTTCCCCGATACTGCTGGTTGTCACTCACTGAGTTCAGCCAGCCAGTGGAGTGGTGGGGATGATACTCCTGTGCCCAGAATTAGTTTGGATCCAAACAAGAAACTAGCTTCTCCGGTAAGGATCATGTTTCCACATCTAACGCGTTCATGTTAATATTTCCCAATCCTCATGAAATGTGTTCTATACATCTATATATAAATATGTGCATGCATATATGTGGTTTGCTTATGGGTTGTCTGGGCTTGGAAATGGCATCTAGGCTGTCTGCCTTGCTGGTTTCACTCTTAATGTCTAACATCTGTCCGCATCAATTAATTTTCTCAGATTCATCGTGGTACACTTTCTCAGATAGCTCAAGAGATAAAAGATAGAGAGAGATCATCTGTAAAACCCTCTCATCCACAACCTATAGTCAAAAATATCAATCAAGGATGGCTGAAAGAAAAAGAAAATAGCCAGGAGATAGTTTGTGGTGTAAAGGCATTGAAGACTAAGTTGGAAACAAAAGGCAATGATTTATTGGATGATTCTGTTGATGCTAAAAATGTTCAGAATGGCAGTGACCCTCACAATATCCCACCCAAACCTTTGCCTCGTGCTTCTCGTAATGGATCTTTGTCTGAGCTTAATGAGGAAATTCCTCCTGTAACCAACAATCCTGCTCCAATAATTTCAACTCCAAAGCCTGTTGCACGTCCACGCTCCAGCACCACAGGGGTTGTGGCAGGTGGTGGATACAAAGTAAGCTTCTATGTTTGTATGGTTGTAGGTGTTTCTCTTCTTCACTGTAACCTAACACATGCTTTTCTTGTTCTTTTACTGCTTTTGCATGAATTGTTGATCAACATCTATCATAGTCCCTAATTAACTTTTACCGTCACATTACAGCCGAGGCTAGGGCCTAAACCATTTACACCACCAAAATTGAACTTTGGTGTTGGGTCTGGTGCAACAGAACCTGATTCTTTGGCTGCTCCACAAAATTCTGATGAAGGATTGGCACAACGCAATTCTCCTGAAGGAGCTCCAGACACTCCACCTTGTTGGTACAGTAATGGTACTGCTGAGCACACTAATGGCTCTGAGAAGAATGGCAAAGCAGACATGAATAGCCTGAATGAAGAGGCCAATGGTTCACCACCACACTCAGGTTCATCCTCCCCTGAGAAGCCCAAAACACCAAGCACTTCTGAACGAAGGAAGGTGTTTGAAAGTAGAGTTTCATCAACAGAGAGCCAGCAAAATGTTGATGGTGTCACTTCTGGTGTTGATGGTGTTGTGTTGGAAGATGTGAAAGGAGATTTTGATCGAAATGCTTCTCAAAGAAGCTCAATTGCTGAAAGACGAAGACTGTACGAAAGCAGGTCCATGTCTATTCAAGATTCTGGAGCCAATAAAGCAAAGACACCATCCCCAACACCGTTACGACGGAAGGACTCTCTTAAGAAAAATAACACAGAGGGTTAGTAAAGCCTACTGTAATTCTTGTTCCTCTAGACTTGTGCAAAGTGGTTAATTTTCTTATTCTATCAGATGATGGGAGAAAGTCTGCTCCATCTGTACAACGCCAAATGTCTCATGAGCCTACAAAGTCTGCAAAGCTAGAACCTGCTGTCACTCCAACTCCGAAACGAACTTCCACAGTTTTTGGTAAACTTATTTTTTAATTTTTTACATTTTAGTGTTATTTTAAAACACTGTGTCTATAACACTACTATCTTATTTAATAGGGAGAGTGTCTAAGTTCAGGCACTTAAAAGGAAACCCAGGTCACAAGTCAACACACATTGAAAATATCAGGAACATCAGTCGACAAATTTCTGGAGAATGTGATGGCTTTCATGCCAACAAAGATCGGGTCGCCGTACCTCTTAGTGGGCCTGGAGGAAGAATTGCTGTGTTGGAACTAAGTCGAGCAGGGAAACTGGCAGACGGAGTTATTCCTGCTCTAGTGCATGGAGCCAATGTAATGGATTTTGCCTGGGATCCATTTAATTGTAGTCGACTTGCAGTTGGTAAGTTCAACATTTTTCTCGTGTTTGGTCTAAAAATTCAGTTGTACCTTACTTTTCAACCATTTCTTTACTTGTTTTACAGCTTGTGATGATGGAACTATCAAACTTTGGACAATCAAGGCTGGAGGACTAACTGAGCCAACCAATACTCCTGATGCTCAGTGGACAGCCCATTCTGAGAAAATATATTTCATCAAGTTCCATCCAGTTGCAAAGGATGTTCTTGCGTCCTCAAGCTATGACATGACAATTCGCATCTGGGATCTGCAGACTCAGACTGAAAAATTTTCTTTGTTGGGTCACACTGATACGGTTTGTTAACTTTTTCCAATTTTTCTGAGTTGTTAATACTTCTTGATAACTTATATATAAAGTCTTATCGTAGATTTTCTGCATGGCCTGGTCTCCGTGTGGAGTATATTGTGCCACAGTATGCAAAGACTTTAAAATCAGAGTATATGAGCCCAGAACCAGTTCTCAACCAATTCGAGAAGGAAAGGGTCCTGCAGGCTCCCGAGGGGCACGAATTGTGTGGGCACTCGATGGAAATTACATTGTTGTGATGGGATTTGACAAGTATGATCTGATATAATTTTTAAATAATCTAATCTTATCTATTTTTATTAAAACATGCTTTATATTTTATATTTTTGTTTAAAACATAATTTTTTTTAAATAGAGTATCTGAACGACAACTGAGTGTTTACAAGAGTCATGCCCTGAATGTTCCCATGAACACTATTGGACTGGATGTGTCCCCATCTATTCTGATCCCATTTTATGATGAAGACAGTTCAACTCTCTTTGTGACTGGCAGGGTATTTGCATTTCTATATACAGAACTTCCCTTTTCTCTATGCAAAATTTTATTTTTTCACACATTTTAATTTTGTTTACTTTTTTTTCTAAAAAAAAATGTAGGGAGATTCTACTTTGTATGCATTTGAGGTGTCAGAGGAGGCCCCGTTTCTCTGTCCTTTGAGCCACCACCGTGCTGCATCTCTTCATCAAGGATTGTCTTTTTTGCCGAAAAATTGTTGTGATGTTGCTAGTGTTGAGTTTGCAAAGGCACTACGCCTTACAAATAACTCCATTGAACCTCTGAGTTTTACTGTTCCACGTATCAAGGTAAAGCATTTGCTTAAACTTTTAATTTTTTTTTATTATTTTGAGGCGCAAATGTTGTGGGTTTCATAATTTACAAGATACATTTCTTCAATTGCAGTTGGATCTTTTCCAAGATGACCTATTCCCTGCCACCAAAGTGACATGGGAGCCTACAATGTCTGCCAATGAGTGGTTTTCAGGAGTTCAGCGTCTTCCAAAAAGAATTAGCTTGTGTCCTCCAGGAATGGACTCATGTGAGTAATTATGCATCTCATGTTATTTCTTGATCTGCCTATTCTTTTGTCCAGTCATTTATTCTATTTTTTCCCCTAGTATCTGACTCTCAAGGGGCAGCTGAGGTCTTGTCTACTGTAGCTCCGGTAAAATGTAGTGGTGGTGCCAATGCTAACAATGCCAATAACACCAATAACAAGACAGGATGGAGTGAAGATTTATCAGGATCCAAGCGAAGGACTGAGCAAGTATGTAGTCTATTAAAGGAATTTATGTAATTTTATATCCTTTTTGAATGTCACAGCTTAATTACAAAATCATCCCAAAATCTTGCCAGATTCAACAGTCAATGAGTAGCCGCGTGGAGATGAACATGAAACTTGAACAAGATGACATGGAGGGAGTTGATGAAAAGGAATGGGTAAGCAAAGAGATTCCCTCAAAGTCATTTTATTAATTCAATTTGTAACATTCCTTCAAGTTTTTATTTCTTTTTCAGGATGATTAAAAAATGTGTGTAGTATCGTGCAACCTGTGAGTTACATATAAATCTGTCAACTCTAATGAAGACACTTCATAATACTCTGCACTTATCTACAGTTTTCCTACAACATTATATATACTCTTTATGAAGCAACTGTCATATTTGCGCTATAATTTATCATACACTCATGATATTACTTTGAATGTTTTAGTGCTTGTGAATTGGTACTCTCTTAAAGTCCTTGCTGGCGTAATGTTCAGAGATTGCACATGTATGTTGCCATAAAGGATACTTATCATAACCATAGCCATTTATTTGTTGAGTTTGTAATTTTTTAAACTATTGTTCTCATGCAATTTACATTTTATGTTTTGTGATATTTTTAGTCTTCAGTGTTCCTCTTCCTCTCTGTAAAGACTTGATGATCCTCAAGGACAAATGTATTATTTTGAAAGTCTTTCTTCTCATCCTACTAAAGGTCATTTGGACTTCTACCTTGTTAAATTGTCCTAGGAAATCAGTAAACTTAGGCGATACCTACTACATATGCAATGATATTAGCGCCCATCTTTTTCTATGACATTTTTTAAATCTGATTATGAACAGTATTCTCTATTGCTGTATTGTGTATATTATTTGAGTGTATTCTTTCTTTTTTATAGATAACATTGAATAATCAGCTTTTTCCTTTTTTGTGTCAAATGTAACTTTGACTGAATTGAATTGTAAATGTAATGTGCATCATTTTTATTCTCAGTGGAAGTTGAAAATTATTTTATTTCCGCTTTTACTGTGGTGATTGGAAGACTGAGAGAGGTTCTTATAAACATTTATACACTGTCTCCCTTTTAAATGTTTGTCATTCCTTATGTGTACTGGTTGCCAAACCATTTTTATGTTTGTTGAAAGAAGGAAAATGTGCACTTTTGAATTATTTCTTGAAGCATACCTTAGTAATGCTTGCACCAATTTTGGTATACACATTTGTGAATGAATGTCAATGTGTGATGTGGTATGTGATGTGTACATTCCACTTAAAATCCATTTCCAGTCCTGATTTTTGGGACCATAATATCTTATCTGCTCACCTACATTTTCAAAGATTGTGTAATGTAATTCAGAGTTTAAAATTGCTATGTGATTGGTGACACCCTCCTGTGTATATCAAACAGCTGATAGCTGTATTTTTCCTTTCATTAAGTGTATATTTTCATAATGTGCTAGTCTGCGCTTGATTCTAGTCCCCTCTGGTAAATAATCCTTATTAGCATATTCTCAGGGGAGTTAGCTCAATGAATGGATAGGTAAAAAAAATTTTGTGAAAAAAATGAAATGGACACTATTGTTTTCTCTTCTGTCTTATAAGCTTAATAAAACTGTCCATTATTGTGATGCGGCATCTCTGAAAGGTAAAGTTAATCGGTGCGTTATTTATACTTCTGAAAATTTTCAGTACATTTGCATGTTTTTTTTTCTTTCTGTAAATGGAAATTGATAGTAGATCTAGTGTTGAACTTTTTAAACTGTTCCCAGCATTGGATGGAAATATTCCAGTATTACTTCGTCTACTCTCTGCATTTGCTAATACATAATTTGCCTTTACACAGCAAATATTTTAAAAATTCTTATTTAGTGCTTATTTTTGGTTCTTTCTTTACCAGGAAGTAAATAAAATTTAAAAGATACATGACTTTTTTGTTTTGCTTAATATTACTTTTTGATGCAAATTTCTTTTTATTAGGCTTTTTCTCTGTTCCTGTGATTAAACTATAAACTTTGCATACTTTTTATATTTATATTTGTTTTTTTTTACTTTTGCCATTTAAAAGTAGGGAGTAGGGGAGGTTGTATCATGTGTTACTTAAATTTTTAAGAAAAAAAAGACCATTTTTTTATAGTAGGTACTCAGTTTATTTTTATTTTACATGCTTTGGTGTTGCTTACGGTTTCCATGTTTTCCAGCCTGTGTTATACAGACCTAGTCCTGATAATGCATGTTTTGAACTGCTTCATTGTAAATTTTTGTGTAATCCTAACTTATGATTAGTTGTAACTTATTTTATTGGCCATTCATGAAATCTCTCAATGATAGCATTTAAGAACTATTCCAAATAAGGACAACTCAACTGATTTCATTCCATTCTGAACTGTGTTAGATTATGTTCAAATACTTTGGTCCAAATTGTATCTCCTCATGAAGGCAGGGGAAGCACTGCTAATTCCTGTTCATCTGTACTCAGACTGCTTTGCTTGACAATCTTATTCTATGTTTGAAGTGCCAATGAACATTGTGTTTGTGAATTATATGAACCAGGTTTTGATAGTTCTGTAAATCAATTTCCATAAGTATCACATGTATTTTGATTTATATTTTTTTCTTAAAAACAGTTTCTTTTACATATACTACTAAGTACTCCAATACAGTATTTCATAATGTGTAATATTCACCTGAATATTTTATTTCCCTCCATGCCATGACAACCATGATGTACAACACCAAGATAGGTATTTACAGTTTGCAGATAAAATTCTTTAGCATTTTAACTAAATTTTGCTAGCAATGGGATTAGTTTTAAGAAGACTCCAGCGTGTCAGGGCTGCCTGTGTTCCACTAAATGTTTCTCCACTGGCCCACAGTAGACCACCTCTGAACATTGAACTTATTTCTTGAGTTTCTGTTTTCAGTTTACCTGAGGTGGCATCTTCAAGAATGAAAACATTGAGAAAGTCTTGTTCACCTCTTCTTAGCTTTGTAATTGTTTCAGGAGTATACCACGAGTAGGCCATTACTTCCTCAGGATCCAACTAAAGAGAAAGAATAAAAAAGTGAAGATGTGTTGTTGAGAACAGTATGGTGGTTGTTTAAAATTATGAATACCTTAATTTTGGATGCCAGTTCATCTGAAGTGTAGGGTGCTTTGGCATACAAATAAACTACAATATGGTGGCTACGGGGAAGACCAAATGGCAACATCATAGGATAGACCGATTCCCAAAGGCATAGCACACTCATATTTACATGTTCAGGTTTAAAGTACAGGCCTGTCTCCTCTTGCAATTCTCGTAGCCCACAGGTAAACAAAGACTCATCTTTTTCTGTAAAATCATGTATTACTTCATGTAAGCTCAGGCAAAGCAATTTGTAATTAAATCAATTCAGAACTACAAACCTAGGTGACCACCAGGGGGAACCCATGCTCTTGGAAATGATCGCATGTGCTGAGCTCTCTGAGTCATCAGGACCTTGCCATCAGATGATTCTAATAGTACAGCAACAGCTACCGCCACACATTTTTCAGCTACTTGAGAAGTGGCTAGGCTTGAGCGTTCTTGATCAGACAAATGTCTCACTGGACAGTGTGGTGCGTGCTTTAAAAAGAATGACTCTTCTCAATAACATCATTTGAGAGGGGTAAAATTTTAAAAACTCAAAACAACATGAAATTGTAAGAGAGAGACAGCAAGTTAGTTAAAGGGAAAGAAGTGGTTCAGTGTATATATGAGGCCAAATCATACAAGTCGCAGCAAAACTAAGGGAAGTCCAATTATTACCTCAAGTACGACAGGACCCACTGTATGACCGTCACTTAGAACACCTTCGGATGACAATGTTTCGGTCTGTGTCAGGTTATGATGCCCATGGTGACTGTCACTAGCAGGCGAAATACTGAAGACATTATTGGCCAACTCGCAGATGACACTGGCCGAGTTGCCCTTAAAGTGAAGGTGGTCTAAAACACACGAGAGAAAACCGACAATTCTCGTGTTACTACTTCTTCCTAATCCAACTACGACACTTTTCATCTGCTGCGACGACAGGGACGCCATCTCGCCTCTCGCCCCCTCCACCTACTGTGGCTGTGGCTGGGTCCTAAGAGCTCTTCATCGTTCGTTATGTATGACCCGAGATAAAACTCAAGACAAACATGATGGGTTACGTCAATTAAAATTTCCGACGAGGACCGGATCTTCTCGCCTCTCCTAGCTGGAATCTCTCCTAGAAGATCTACGAGGGTGCAAGCGGGGAAGCAAGAGAGCCTATTGCAACGAGCAACGCCGCTAGTTCGACAACCCATCCTGCTCTCTTGCTATGAGGGTTGCATCTGCTGGAAACCCTTCTTTGGAAGGATGCGAAGCTTTCCTGCTACGGTGGATATTTTGCAGTCAAAGAGAAATCAAGGCTGGCAACAAATCCATCTCGCTACTAATGAAATCGCCTGTGGGCTATGTAATTTTTTAAAGCGGGTGTCCGCTCGGCTGGGGGAGGGAGGGAGGGAGGGCTTGTCTTGCAATAATTATTGGTAATTCAGTTCTCAAAAACTGTAAGGTGTCAAAACCTTGAGGATCGATTTTAAGAAACACATGGTAGAGGTGTCGTCTTTCTTCAGAGGAAAAGTCGTAAAAAAGACGAACCGGCCGCAAAAAGCGGCAAGACATGGTTTCTAGGTGATTCGATGCTTATCAGTCTGACTTCACATCGACGAAAGCTTGGCAAGGGGAAGGGAGGAGGGGTGGCACGCTTTCACGACAGTCATGTAGGGAGTTAAGGAGTATTGGAGGGAATAAGGGCACGGGACACCACGCCGCCTCACCCTACCCCGCCCCGCCCCGCCCGGCCCGGCCGTTTCTCAGGATTCTCGGCCATTTACCACGAACCTCCACCTTGGCCCCAGGAAGCCCAGCCCACCCCTCCCCGCCGAGCTGAACGCAACGCAAGGCGTTGTCGGCGGCCGGCTCGGCGGCTCCGCAACGCAACACGACAACACTGCTGGCCGCCGCCGCCGCCGCCGACCCCCTAGCTCGGGTCATTGCCCCCGGGCGAGGCAGCGGCAGCCCCTGCAGTGTCCTGTGCGGCTGCGGTTGCAGTCGGCGCGGAGGGGCGAGCCGGGGGCGAGCGGCACGGCACGGCAGGGCGGGGCGTCGCGTTGTCTGCCAAGGAAGGGGGCGCGCTCGCCGGCCGGGCCGACACCGACACCACCACACCGGCTCAGTGCGAAGTGAGTCGCGAGGGGGAGAGGATCGCGTGGAGAGCGCGTGTCAGACCCGCAGCGCAGCGCAGTGCAACAGGACCCCAGCGAACAGAAGCGACCATGGCGAGGCACTCGGCCGTCAGGTACTCGGACGAGATCAACGACAAGCTCATCAAGTGGATGAACGAGACCGGCTACAACATTGTGCAGATCAACGGGCAGAGGATCTCGACGTCTCCGCGCACCGACAAGAAGCCGTGCCGGTAAGTCCCTCGCAGCAGTCCGCAGGTGTCCGGCTCGGCCCCGCCCCGCTCGGCCTCCGCGTTTTGGCGTCGTCGTTGTTTAAGCACTTAGAAAGCGGCATTGTCGCGGATTTTTCCAGTGGTGACGTCGAGTTTCGTGTCAGAAATCCCCATCGTTAATCGTGAAGGCGTTGCTTTGCGTTGCGCTTGCGCCCTGACGAGGGCTAGCGTTGCTGGGGGCGGCCGTGGCGCGCGCCGCGCCGGCTTGAGGGTGGCCATGGTGTGGGGTGGGTCGAGGAGCGGTGTTTTAACGCGCCACCGAGGTCAAAGACCTCGCCCTGCTCTGGCTATCGGGCCGGCTCATGTTCCTCCACTGCTAGTGAACGCCACTCAGTCGCTTTGCTTCCGAAATGTTCATTTATTAGTTAAAAAGCCCCCCTCATGTGAGGGTTGAAAGTTAAGTCGCCATAGGGAGGCCCTTAATAGGAACCCCGATGGGTGGGCGGTTTTCATTGACATCCGCCTGTATGTCTCTCAGCGTCACTCCTTGTCCGCAAATTTTGTCTTGAGATTTGAATTATCAATGTGCGTATCGCTCTGGTGCAGAGGCGGTTTAAGGGGGGTGGGGATAGGGGGTAGTGGGGTCGATTTCCCCCCCCCCCCCCCCCCGTCAGGCTTTTAATGCCGCCTGAAAGGTAGGCACTTTGAGGTGCAACACCCCTGTATGTAGGCAACTCACAGTTCATCGCCCCTCCCGTCATCCGGACTTCAAACCGCCCTTGCCCTGCAGGGTGATTCCGAACAGCGTTTAGTAGTGTCCTCTCTCTTGTACCTTATGGCCGTGCCCGTGCCCCATGAGTGCGGCAAAGACAGAGAGACGAAACCACTGTGCGGAATCAGCCTTCTGGTGGGGACGCGACGTACGGGCGGGGGCGGGGGCCTCTGCCGCCTACAGCCGTCTACATCCTCGTCTGTTCTGTTTCCAGGGGCTGCGAGGTGTTCGTCGGCAAGATCCCCCGCGACTGCTACGAGGACGAGCTGTTCCCCGTGTTCCAGCGCATGGGCCACATCCACGAGCTGCGCCTCATGATGATGTTCTCCGGGACGAACCGCGGCTACGCCTTCGTCATGTACGAGCGCCTGCAGGACGCGCAGCGCGCCGTGCAGCAGCTCGACAACTACGAGATCCGGCGCGGCCACCGCATCGGCGTCCTGCCCTGCGTCAACAACTGCCGCCTCTTCGTGGGCTGCTTCGAGGCGGACGAGCGCGCCGAGGCGCAGCTGCAGGAGGTATGTGCGCGCCCGCCGAGGCACCATCCGGGGGAAGGGGGTGGGTAGAGAGACTCCCTCCGAGTCTCTCTAGGGGTGGGGCTTGCCTTTTGCCCAAGTTTTGGCGGGTTGTGCCACGGGTAGTCTACCTGTCTGGCGATTTGTTAAGCCCCCCCCCCCCCCCTTTGGATCCGCGCCTGGCCCTGGAGAAGAAGCTTGCGACCTGGACGCCGTCCTGGAGTGCCTGTAGGGACGTGGGCTCACCCTTTTCTGTTGTCCAGGTGCTGCGCTCCGAGACGGAGCACGTCGTGGCGGTGAACAGACGCGGGGGCCGCAGCGGCCGCTGGTACCTGCTCGTGGAGTACCTGAACCACCGCGCCGCCGCCATCGCGCGCAGGGAGCTCACCCCGCGCCGCACCCAGCTCTTCGGCCCCAGGGTGATCGTGGACTGGGAGATCCAGCTGGACAAGAGGGGCCGCAAGCTCGCCCTGGAGCAGCGCCGCGCGCTCAAGGCCATCCCCGCGGTAAGCACCACTGCACAGTGCATGAGTAGAGGCGCAGCGCTTAGCATGGGTTGTGCATGTCCTATGCGCGTGTGAGAAGGATTTGAGTGGAAGTGTGTGAGTGGTTTGCTTCAGTAAAGGTGGTTGATGACCCCTACTTTAAAAACTAAATCATGAGCATTTTTAATTCGCTGGATGGTATTTTTTACTTGAAATGAAATTTTATAAAACCATGTCTTTGCTTAATAGGCCTCAGATCTGTGGTGGCTTATTGATAGGAATCGCGGAGGACGGGGGAATGACCTTACTCAAGCGGGAGGACACTGGGGAGGGGGGGAAAGCTCTGTAGTAACAAAAATTTTCTTTATCTTGTTTCCCTTCCACAGTTCCCGACAGTAGCTCTTTTGTTTGTCTTACTTTGCCTTATGCAATCGATTCTCCTGTTTCTAAAGGCAATGTGACGTCACATGTCTCCCCGATACTGCACTTGTTTACCCACCCGCTGCCCCCTCCCCCCCTCCTCACCCCCCACCCCCGGGGCCGAGCCGGCGTGCGATCAGCTGAGCGGAGGCCGAGCCGAGCAGACTCGTACTCCTCCGCTACTTTCAGTCTCTTTCCACCTCTCGCGAAACGCACTCGCTCTGCGTCCTCGTCTCCCTCACTCTGTGATTCGCGTTTGATCGTTCGTAGTCCCCACTCGTTGCATCATGGATCAGGGTTACTCCCAGGGAGATTCCAGTTGCGAATATCGGTCGCCGTTTTCCTCTCGCTATGCCTCCAAAGAGATGCAATATAACTTCAGTGACAAGAAGAAATTCTCCACATGGCGGAAGCTCTGGACCTACCTAGCAAAGGCTGAAAAGGTGACTAGTTAGCCGGACGTGGTAGTATTTCATTTTCTGTTCATTTTCGCACCCTCCAGAATGCAAACTCTAATGACCTTCAACGACAAATTTTTTAGACTTTCATTGTGTTTGTCCTAAAATATTTTTAAAACAATTTTAGTTTTACGTAGGGAACTGATGGGATTAAATATTTAAGCTATCGTTATCAATGGTACATTATAATACAAAACTAGAAGTCAATGTGTTGGGTAAGGTTATGTTTTTAAATTTTTTTATGGAATGAAGATTTGCTATCCAGTGAATTAAATATGCCGTGATTTCGTTTGATGAATGCTTGTTATGCGTTTGGTGTGAATGTACTTGCGCCTTGAATAGTGTTTTGTAATTTGGAACATCTGTCGCATGGGTGAGTATTTGCTATTTCGCTTTTTTGCATGAATACATAAAAGAAGAGACCTACATTTGTTAATTGAATCCTTATGGAATGAAACATAATTGTTACCTGACAATTTTTTTATATTTCTTACAGGTAATGAAATTGTACAAGGGACTTGGAGCCCCTCAACTCCCTGAAGGAAACAGACCAGGAACTTTACATGTATCCTCTGAAAATGAGTCCATTAAATCTGGAAAACAAGTGGCACTCTACTCTCATCCTATCCAAGCAATGTCTCAAAGTGATTCATATCAAGAATCCTGGATTAAGGATATCCCTTTGAAGCAAGAACATATCTCTTGGCCTACTAGCATCTTGCAGCTGAATTCCCTCAATCAGTCCCCGGGTAGTATATCAGAATGGTATACTGATGGGCCCAATATTCAAAGACCTGTTAGGGGACGGAGAGACTCTGAATTAGATTCAAAGTGTGCTGTTGACCAGGTAAAAACTATTTACTTCATGATATATACTTAATTTTTAATGTTATCAACTGTCAGTTTGGCCTCTATTAAATAACACATGACTCTATTCTTTACAGGATATTTGTGGCTCAAACTCGGATGTCAATCATGTTGCATCCCGCTCGTCTGTCTATCAACTTCTTGTGGCAAGAGCTCAGCAAGATTTATTTAGAAGTACAGACTCCAGTCTCTATTCAGATCCAGAAGGGCAAAGACCTTTCAGCTCGGAAAGTTCGGACAGTGCTCGGAGCTCATTTTCAATGTCTAATTTGGAAGGAAGTACAACGAGTTCTAACAGCATAGGATCAACAACTTCTGCAAGCTGGGATCAAAGTCTACTCAATGACATGACAGACTCCGGTTATTCTGATATTGGAAATCAAAGGCTGATAAGGGAAAATAAAGTTTGTCAGTATTCTCCTCAATACCAGTCATGGCAAGCTGAAGAGCAGTCTACTACATATTTGTCATCTGATTTAAACAACAACAGAATAGGCATATGGAGCTCCTGTTTCCAGTCTCAGGAAGATCATGAACTTATTGATGATTTGTTTATGAAAGAAGATAGATCCTCAAGAGTTCACAGTGTGGGCTATGGCAACATCAACCAGTCGCTTCAATCTCTTTCTCTGTCTAACAACCATCCGTCTAATGCCAGCTTTGGACGTGCGATCCAGCCACCCAAACCTTCTTTTAGCATCTTAGCCAGAGGGAAGATAAATACTTCAAGTTGAGTTTTTAGGTAACTGTTTTTCATTTTGTATGCTTTTTAGGGATTATCTTGATGGAAATGTTACTTGTTGTACCGATATATCTGTTTAAATACAGTGCAAAGATGATTTTTTATACTCTTTCCAATTGGCAAAGCTTTTAAAATGTTGTTAAGTTTAAGGCTGATGTTGTTATCAAATGACTTTGTAACTGCAAATTTATTCTGTTTATCAGAAAAATTTTAAATGACCTGCATGATCTTTTGATTGTAATGAGGTTGTATTTGCATCTGTATTAACTCATATATCAATTAAAATTTATATCATTGTTAAATCTTAGCTCTAAGTATGTTGTAAACTTGTTTTCTGCTCAAATTACTTTCATGCATTGTTGAATGTGCACATCATTCCATTTTAATGGTTTTCATGTTTTGATCTGTCTCTAATTAACTTTCCTTCTCGTTTCCCCTTATCTTTTTGATTTACATTATGATGTGTGCTTTTTGATTAATGATAATGGTTTTAGATTTTGAATTAAATTTTGTGGTTGTCATCTTGGTACTGTGACGATCTTCCTGACAATTTTCATTGTGCAGTAATGTTTCTATTCTATAAAATCCTATCTTAGCTTTTATTTTACCTATGAATTTAAGTATTGCATGTTACTACAGTATTTGTTATGCATTCCTTTGTGCTTGTGTGTTATCTGCTATACTATGATAAACATGATATGAGTATTATTTGTATTATTTTTGTGTTGTACTTGGGAAATGGGTAATTCACTTTAAAAGTTGCTCAATGTCTTCTATTACTTCCTCTATCTCCTGTAAATGTGTTAATTATATGTATCCAAACTCTTCTCTTAATTTCTCCTGCTTCCATACTGTTCTGTCATAAGTATTTTTCTATGTCAAAGTAATAATTTTATTTTAAATAGACGTGTTTCTAATTTCATTTTATTGTTGTATTTACATCATTGTTACTAAATCTTCCTCCATTTCACCTAAGGTTTAGTTTAGGGGCCGTCATCAGGGATGTTCTCTTGACTCGCGCGTATGTCAGCACCGCGTCGATGCCCAAAAGTAGCCCGTCTAGCGCCAGGATCGCGAAAAGGGGAATCATAAGGGTGTTGTTGAAGTAGCTGTAGCTCAAGGAGGCAGCCGTGGAGGTGAAGAGGGCAAAGCCCAGCACGGTGAAGGCGAACATCTGTGTACGTCGTGGCCGTGCCGTCAGACTCGTAACTTTTAGGGGTGCTTAAAACGCGGGTATAATGTACGTACAGCGATGGCCGCAATACCACCGCCCAGGAACCGACAGGCCACGTCCGCAGTGAGGACGAAGATGGCGCCGAACAGCAGAGCCATGAGGTAGCGGCAGAACGCTCTCGTCATGTCTGTCGGGAGCGGCTTGAGGTAGGACACCACCAGCGTCACGATCAGGGACCCCACCATGAGCACCTGCGGCAACAAAGCTCCTGTCAGTTCATGTAACACCTGTTGGTTCTGGGAACGGAAAGGTTTAGGGATGCGTACCAGCTCCACGAGTCGGTACACCAACGTGAAGCTAAATTCGATCGCCATGTCGAGCGACTAATCCTAGTAGGGGGAAATTCAACAATGGTAAGGCCGGCCTGTTGTGGCTGCGGGGTCACGGTGGTCTCGGTCGTCTCGGTGTCGTGGCCGCGCCGCCGCGGTGCCGCGTGACGACGCCCTTGGTGACGTGCTTGGACACGCGCGCGGGGGTGGTTCTGCTCTTCCGCTGCAGCCGCCGCCAGCGCGCGGTCGTTCGCCTGCTCTTCTTGGCCTTCCCCGCGGGAGGTTTGCGCCGTTTCGGAGTCGAGCGCGTCGTCCCTTTGGACGCCGCTCTACCGCCCGGCCCCGGTGCGGGACCCGGCGCCGGCGCGCGCGCTGGCGCCCGTGTCCTCTTACTCGGCCATGTTTGACGTTTGGCCCCCGTCTGCTGCCGCCTGGGCGCCGGGGTCACCGGGGCGCGCCGCGGCGGGGCGGTCCGCTGTACGGTGTTCCCGCGGGGCGCCGCCCCCGTGCCCCGCCCCCGCGGCGGAGGCGGGCGCTTCCCGGCCTTCTTTCGGGTCGCCGCCGCCGTGGTGCGTCTCCAGGGCCGGCTCGTCAGCCTCGCCGGGCGCCTGACGGCGGGGGTGGTCCTGGCTGCCGCCGCTCGCGCGGTGGCTGGCTTGTTTCTCGCGACCGTCGCCGAGGGCGACGCGGATGCGTCCACTGCGTCGTCCTCGTCGGCGCCCAGTCTCTCCTCGAAGGCGTACGGGCTTGTGCCCCGCTCCGGGCGCGGGGGTGTCGACGCCGCGGGCCGGACTTCCCCGGTCCTCTCAACCACCCTCACCGCCACGGTCTTTTTGACACTTAGGACCGGGGGCGTAACCGACCGCCCTCGTCCTCTGGTCTCGTGTGACGCGCCGGGGCCTCTGGGCGCCGCCGCCGCCGCGCGGTCAGTCGGCTCGGGCTCGTGCTCTGCGTGTCGGGATGCTCGGCGGGTAGGCGCTGTCACCCCCGGGTCGCGCTCGCCCTGTCCCGAGGGGTGCGCCTCTCGAGAGGGCGCCGTCACACCTGACTTTCCGTTGTCCTGCGCGCTCGGCACTGCTTCTCTAGTGATCGCCTTCACTTCCGGGTCGCTCGTGTCCGGCGCGGCAGGGCGTGCCTCTCTGGCAGGCGCCGTCACACTAGACTCGTCCTTCTCTAGAGCGCTCGGAAGAGCCTGTCTAGTGATCGCTGTCACCCCCGGGTCGCGCTCGCCCTGCCCCGAGGGGCGCGCCTCTCGAGAGGGCGCCGTCACACCTGACTTTTCCTTGTCCTGCGCGCTCGGCACTGCTTCTCTAGTGATCGCCTTCACTTCCGGGTCGCTCGTGTCCGGCGCGGCAGGGCGTGCCTCTCGGGCAGGCGCCGTCACACTAGACTCGTCCTTGTCTAGAGCGCTCGGAAGAGCCTGTCTAGTGATCGCTGTCACCCCCGGGTCGCGCTCGCCCTGCCCCGAGGGGCGCGCCTCTCGAGAGGGCGCCGTCACACCTGACTTTTCCTTGTCCTGCGCGCTCGGCACTGCTTCTCTAGTGACCGCCGTCACTTTCGGATCGATGGTGTCCAGGGCGGAAGGACGTGTCTCTCGGGTGGGGGCCGTCACTTCGATTGCGGGCGGGAAATTCCTGGCCTGCTCTGTTGGCCGAAGGAGGCTTAAAGGGGTGGTATTTCTTTCGTCCCTCTCATCATACCCCACTGGCGGCGGCCTCCGGTCGGCTACATCAGTAGATTTTTTCCCCTCCCTCTGTAGTATGCCTTCCGCTCCCGGTTGCCTCTGATTGGATGGTGGGTAAGAACTAGCCTCTCCCCTTTTATCTAGCGTCTCCGTTGGCCTCCGGTCAGCTGAGGGGGTAGTGCCAGCCTCCACCCTGTCAGCGCCCCTCACTTCTGTTGGCCTCCGGTCAGCTGAGGGGGTAGTGCCAGCCTCCACCCTGTCAGCGCCCCTCACTTCTGTTGGCCTCCGGTCAGCTGAGGGGGTAGTGCCAGCCTCCACCCTGTCAGCGCCCCTCACTTCCGTTGGCCTCCGGTCAGCTGAGGGGGTAGTGCCAGCCTCCACCCTGTCAGCGCCCCTCACTTCCGTTGGCCTCCGGTCAGCTGAGGGGGTAGTGCCTACCCCCACCCTGTCAGCGGCCCTCACTTCGGTTGGCCTCCGGTCAGCTGAGGGGGTAGTGCCAGTCCCCACCCTGTCAGGGCCCCTCACTTCCGTTGGCCTCCGGTCAGCTGAGGGGGTAGTGCCAGTCTCCACCCTGTCAGCGCCCCTCACTTCTGTTGGCCTCCGGTCAGCTGAGGGGGTAGTGCCAGCCTCCACCCTGTCAGCGCCCCTCACTTCCGTTGGCCTCCGGTCAGCTGAGGGGGTAGTGCCAGTCTCCACCCTGTCAGCGCCCCTCACTTCTGTTATCCTCCGGTCAGCTGAGGGGGTAGTGCCAGCCTCCACCCTGTCAGCGGCCCTCACTTCCGTTGGCCTCCGGTCAGCTGAGGGGGTAGTTTCTCTCCTATTTACCATTGCGGAGTCATGCGCCTCTGGCCCCTCTCTGTCCCCGGAAGGGGAAGTACCTGTTTCCGGTCTCTCCTCCTGCTCTCCTGGCGACCTCGGGTCGGCCTGAGGTTCGGTTACCCTTACTCCCCTCTCAATGTCCTCTTCAGTCGATCTCTTGTCAGCCGTTGGGGCGGTGCCCGCTGCCACCCTGTCCCGCTTCTCGGACGACCTTTCTCGTAATACAGGTATGTTGGTTACATACTCGCCTCTCTCCTCCGCAGTTGTCTCCGAGGCCCTCCCCTCAGGCTCTGCCTGCGGAGGACTCCGTTGAGGTGGAGCGGTGACCTCCGCCGACCGCGTCGAATAATTTCCGTAAATTTCTCTTGCTCCGTCGACTGTGGGCGCACTGTCACGACCACGAGGCAGGGCCTCTGTCACGCCCCGGTCGGCTGGGACTGTGTTCTCCGTCGCGCGGGCGTCAACCAGCACTCCACTAGCACTGCGGTCCCGTTCCACGGGGGTGGGCTGGGGCTGCATGTCGCGGTCAGGCGCGCGGGTCCTCACCCCTACGTCCAGCGGGTGCGTGGTGGGGGCGCTAGGCTCCGTAATATCCCGTCCAGGTGGGAGCAAGGTCCCCGTTGAGTGGACGATCACTGCGGCCTCTGTCGTATCTCTGCCTACGGGAGTAGGGTACCCATCTGGGCGTCCTGGGATATCCGGCAAAACCAAAGCCCGGTCTGGTGCGGTAGGGTTGTTGGTTGGCTGAATAGGGCCTACGCCGAGTCCCGTTAGCTCCCTGTCAAAGGTTGTAACATTTTCATTCGGGCCGTCCGCCGGCACTGGAGAAGATACATCCCGGTCTACAACAGTGGGGCTCTCAGTAGGGCGCGTCTCGCCCCCTCGAGGGGACAGATAGCGGTCATGTGCCGTGACCTCTTCTTTGGGGCGTTCGTGTACCTCCGGAACAAGTTCACCCCGGGGATATGGAGTCAAGTTCTCAGTCACGTGACTTTTAAGTTCGGGCTGAGTTACGTACCGGTTTGGCGGGGAAGTGACTGGCGTGAGCCGCTCATATGCTTGTGGCTCAGTAACATCTCGGCTAAATGAACTCGCTGTCTCTCTAGGAACAGGATTTATTTCTGGCACAGTCTCGTTACGGAAATCAACGGTCGGGTTTTCATTTGGTCGGGGCTCTCTTTCTGGTAAAGTCTGATACCGGTCGGATGCCGTTACGTTTTCGTCGGGATGTTCTTTCAGCCGCGGAGAGAATGTTTCCCGTGAATGTGGAGTAACGCTTACAGTTTGGCGTTTCTCCAGCGCTGGCCCAGTCACGTTCCGGACAAGCGTTGGGCTCAGCGTTGTTCGACCCCGCACGTCGGGCTTGGGTACATCCCGGTCTGTTGGAACCAGGATATCCGCGGGGCGGGCCGCGTGGGCCCCGACCTCTGGCCCTGTAGAGCTCCTGTCAGCAGGCAGAGTGGTACCTGCGGGCCTGTCCTGTATCCCCGGCAGAGCAGAGCTCCTCTCGTGCGGCGCAACTTCGCGAGTCCAGCGGTCCTGTGGAGTAGGCAGCGCCCCCTCTCGCGTACTTCCCGTTTCCTCCGTCACAGTGTCCCGTGTCGGTGCGATAGGGGAGCCACTCTCATCGAGCCCCGGTGTTGTGTGCTCGGCGGACAACCCCGGCAGTGAGGGACGCGGCTCCGGTGGCGACGACGCCGAGCTGCGTTGCTCCTGTGTCGGCCGCGGTGGCGGGGGCGGTGGGGGCGGTGGGGCGGTGGGGCGGCGGGGGCGGTGGCGGGGGCGGTGGCGGGGCGGTGGCGGGGGCGGTGGCGGAGGCGGGGGCGGGGGCGGGGGCGGCGGCGGCGGCAGGGGCGGCGGGGGCGGTGGTGGCGGGGGTGGCGGTGGGGGCGGCGGGGGCGGCCGAGACGGAGGCTCCCTCCCCGGAGTCACGAGCGTCGCTCTGGTTGGCCGTGCGGTTGTGGCGTCGCCCCGCAGCTCGGCCGTGACGGACGCCCCCGGAGCGCCCCCGGGGGTGCGGAGCGAGGCTGGCGGCCGCGGAGCTGGTGTGGAGTCCGTACTGACCCGCTTGGCTACGGTGTGCGCAGGGGCGGATCGTCGGGGGTAGGGGGTGGGGCGGGCGCGGGGCGCGGCCGTGCGACGGGCTCCTGGAGGCCGAGGCCGAGGGGTGGACGACCAGAGTCGGCTGACCGCCGCGGGGACCTGCGAGGTCCGTCTCGTGCCGGGCGCGGAGGGGTGCGCTGTCGGCCGATCGGGAGCGCCAGGCACTGTAGCACGAGGCTTCGGCGCGGCGGAGTCCAGTGGCCTCGGCGTCGCCGTGGGGCTCGTCGGCGTCGGCCTGGCGCTGGCCGAGAGGGTTGCCGTCGGTCGCTCCATCATGCCAGGCGTCGCGCTGCTCTCCAGGGTGGCGTGAGGCCCAGCGGTTAGGGAAACGTCGGGCTTTGGCGGCGGCGAGGGGCTCGGCGTGGGAGGCCGGATCTCCACCACGGGGTGCATGGCGACGGCCGACTGAGGCTGGCGTTCCTCGGGGGTGGGCAACCAGGTCGTTGGTTCTGCGAGGGTAGGCAACCAGGTCGTCGGCTCTGCGGGGGTAGGCAACCAGCTCGTGGGCTCTGCGGGGGTAGGAGCCTCGGGCAGGCGCTCTAGTGGGACAAGCGCCTCGGGCGGGCGCTCTGCTGGGGTGGTCGCCCAGGGCGGGCGCTCTTCGGCGATGGGCAACCAGGTCGTGGGATCTGCAGGGGTGGGAGCCACGGGCGAGTGCTCTGCAGGGGTGGGTGGCCATGTGTGGCGCTCTTCGTTGGTGGGCGCCCAGGTCGAGCGCTCTGCGGAGGACTGCGGCCTTGTGGGTCGCTCTTCGGGGCTGGGCGCCCACGGGGGGCGCTTTGTGGTGGTAGGCGCCTCCGGCGGGCGCTCTGCAGGGGTAGGCGCCTCCGGAAGGCGCTCTGCCGGGGTAGGTCCTTCGGGCGGACGCTCTGCGGGGGTGGGCGCCTCCGGCGGGCGCTCTACGGGAGTGGACTCAGGCGGGCCCACTGCGGGTGTGGGCGTCTCAGGCGGCCGCTCTGCGAGAGTAGGTGCTTCTAGTGGGCGCTCTTCGGGGTTTGGTGCCCTGGTCGGACGCTCTGCGGGTGTGGGCGCATGAGGCGGGCGATGTGCGGGGGTGAGCGCCTCAGGAGGGCGCTCTGCGGGGGTGAGCGCATCGGGAAGGCGCTCTGCGGGGGTGCGCGCATCGGGAGGGCGTTCTTCGGGGGTTTTCGGCCATGCTGGGCGCTCTGCGGGAGTGTGCGCCTTCGGAGTGCGCACTGCGGGGGTGGGCGCCTCAGGCGGCCGCTCTGCGGGGGTGGGCGCCTCAGGCGGGCGCTCTGCGGGGGTGGGCGCCTCAGGCGGCCGCTCTGCGGGGGTGGGCGCCTCAGGCGGCCGCTCTGCGGGGGTGGGCGCCTCAGGTTGCTGCTCTGCGGGTGTTGACACCCCAGGCGGGCGCTCTGCGGGGCTGGATGCTGTCTCTGGCGGCGAGCTCGAGCAGCCCTCCCCCTCCCCCTCCCCCACCTCGCAGTAGTCCCCTGGGATGTCGCTGGGTCCTGGAGGAGGCGCGTGTGTCCCGGGGGCGGGGCTGCGGTCGGCCTTGTCGCTCTGGTCGGGCTCGCACTCGGGCGGGGGCAGCGCCTTGTCCCCCGCACCCGGAGGCTCGTCCCACTTGAGCTGCGGCAGCAGTGACAGCAGCACCGCGCCGAACAGCGCCACGGCGATCTGCAAACATCGACACTGTGCAATGTCGCGGCTAAACGCGCTTTTTCAAAGGGAAATAAGCCACTCCTCTTAACTCACTAGCTCCATCAGACGCATGCAGTCCATGCACGTGAACTTGACCGGCGTCAGCAGCAGGTCGTCGCTGTCCTGCCACTGTGCGCTGTGCGCCGATGTCCCCGACCGTCTCGCAAAACGCTCGGACTCCAGCGGGCTCGAGGTACGGTGCCTGGACCTGGAGCTGGTTTTCAGGGATGCCTCCGGGTACTCTTCCTCGAGCTCTTCGTCCTCAGCCATTAATTCTCCCTCCTCCGCTTCTTCATCGATTACCGAGTGACGTGTGCTTTTCCCGCTGCTCTTCCTGGAACTGGAGGTTGAACGCCCTCTGCTGCTTTGGAGTGAGCTGATTGGGTCCGACTTCCGGCTGCTTGAATTTTTGCCTGACTGAAGACTGCTCTTCTCTATTGAGAGGATGGTTTTGTCGTCCGCATGGCGACTGCTTTTATCTGACAGAAGGCTGTGTTTTCGATCAGAGCCGTCCTTACTTTTCCGGTTCGATTTGAGACTGCTCTTCCGGCTGGACTCTTCGGTCTGTTTACTGCTGCTACCACCTGACTCGAGGCTGCGCTTCTCCTCGGAGTGACGACTGCTCTCCTTGTCCGACTTGCGGTTCTCGTCGGAGAGAAGACCGCTCTTCCGGTCGGCGTCGCTCTTCTCGCTGGAGTGGCGACTGCTCCTCTTGGTGGAGCCGGAACTCCTTTTGGAGCCGGCCGGGTCCAGCGTGGTCCGCTCGGACTGCACGCTCCAGCGCGGGGCGCTGGACGGCCGCTCCTCCGGGGGCGGCATGATGACGCGCGTCTCGCTGGAGGACGTCGACGAGATCCTCGACGGCACGCGCTCGTCGCCCTCCGGGTACGGCGTGGGGTGGTCACTGCCCTCGTCGCCGTCCTGGTCGCCCGGAGCCGGGCGGCCCGAATCGGGACGTAGCGACTCGTAGGCTGTTGAGCGCGAGGCGGCCGCGGAGGCCCCGGAGGCGGCGCCCCCGGAGACCCTCCGCCCGCTGCCAGCTGCGTCCGAACACCGCCTGGAGCCGGAGGCGGCTTCCGAAGGGCCTCTCGAACCGGAGGCTGCTGTAGACCGCGCCACTGAGCCTGGCCCGGAGCCCTCGCCGGAGCCCTCGACGTAACCTTCGTCGTACTGGGCGCTGCCCCCGCCCCTCGAGCCCTTGGCTGACCCGTCCTGTTGACTGGGGGCTTTGCTGGACGTGCTCCCTGCCCGCCCCCTGCTGCCCTCCTGGGTACTGCCCCTGCCGGACACGCTCTCGAGCCGGTCGGCGTCAGTCGCACTGCCCGCAGGGAGCGTGCTGCCCCCGCTGTACGCGCTCCCACCCTGTTCACTGCCTGCGGCCTCCCCCCTGCCGTGTGCGCTCTCCGGCCTCCCTTTGCTGTACACGCTCTGGGCCTGCCCCCTGCTGTACACGCTCTGGGGCCGCCCCCGGCTGCTCACGCTCTCGGGCCGCCCCCGGCTGCTCACGCTCTCTGGCCGCCCCCGGCTGCTCACGCTCTCGGGCCGCCCCCGGCTGCTCACGCTCTCGGGCCGCCCCCGGCTGCTCACGCTCTCGGGCCGCCCCCGGCTGCTCACGCTCTCGGGCCGCCCCCTGCTGCTCACGCTCTCGGGCCGCCCCCGGCCGCTCACGCTCTCGGGCCGCCCCCGGCTCCCACTGCTGTAGCGCTCGCCGTCCCCGCCCGGCACGGGGAGGTGCAGACTGCTGTGGCCGTGCGAGTCGTAGCCCGTCGAGTCGCTGCCGTCCCTGCGCAGGCCCTGCTCGTGGTCCTCGCCGCCCCCACCTCCAGGGTCACCCGCGGCCTCCTCCTGCTGCTCGCCCGCAGGCGGCTCCACGGGCTCCGGCGCCAGCGGCTCCGGGTACAGGGGGCAGCTGATGGCGGACGCCCTGGAGGAGTGCGGCGACGTGGAGATGGACGCGCCCTTCTTGCGGGAGGCGCGCGATGACGGCCGGATGAGGGACATGAGCAGCGACCTCCTGCTCGACGGGGCCGGGGACGGGACCTGGAGCGCGTCGGGCGGGGGCTCGGCCGCCGGCTCTGGGCCCGGCCCCGTGGTGATGCTGGGCGGGGCGGGCGCCGGCGCGCGGCCGCGCTGCGACGCGTCGTCGCCCTCCTCCATCTTGGCCACCTTGGCGGGCGGCGCGTGCGTCCAGTCGGTCTGCGCGGTCGGCTCCAGGTAGATCCGGAGGCGCTGGGCCTGGAACTGCTGCAGCAGTTCCAGCGGGAAGCCGGTCCCCATCAGGAGCTGGGTGGCGTCCACCGGGTACCCGGGCACGGGCGCGGCCGGGTACGCGGCGCCCGGCGGTGGGCAGGGGCAGATGCACGCCCCCGCGGGGTGGCCGTCAGGGGGGCAGATGCACGGCCCCGACGGCCCCGGAGGCGGCGGTGAGGGGCAGCACCCTGGCGGGGGGCTCTGGGGCTGTCCCCCTGGGGGACAGATGCACACGCCTGGGGGCCCTGGAGTCGGCCCCGGTGGCGGCCCCACAACGTAGGAGGCCGGCGTTGGCAGGTAGGGGTAGGCGCCGCCCTGGAGCGCGTAGGCGTCGGGGGGCACCTGGAAGGTAACGTGTGGCGCCTGGTAGCCCGGCGGGTAGCCGCCCCCGCCCCCGCCCCCGACGCCCTCCTGCTCCGGCGACGGCGCGTAGCTGAACTGTGGTGCGAATGGTACCGGGTGCGGGTACCCGGCGGCCGCCATCATGGGGTACTGCGTGCTCTGGGCGCCCATGTTGGAGGCTTCTGTCTCCCCGGGCCCGGGCGAGCAGACGCACGGCGACGCGCCGGCCGCCGCCGCGGGCGCCTCCTGAGGCTGCGCGCCCTGGCCGCCCTGGCGCACCGGGATGAACTGTGGGGGAACACGGGCACGTGTGAGGCTCGGCAGAGCGATTCCGCTGCACGCACTCGTCGGCGCACTCCCTGAGTGCGAGCGAGACAGAGTGCTCCCTCGCCCTACGGCAGACTCCTTGAGGGCGAGAGAGACAGAGCGACGAGTGCGGCAGCGGAATCGGTCTACTGTTTGCTCGGCTGCCGCGCGGCCCGAACCGGCTGGGGCCCGGACTGCAGCACGGAAGCCTTGGGGCCGCCCATCCCAGCCTAGCCTCTGTCGCCATGCGGGGCGTTGCCTAACCCCGGTGATAACCCCTGAGGGCGCTGCGTTGCGAAGGCCGCGGGCAAAGAGTGTGTGTGCACGCCGCAGCGCCTGCGGGGTAGGCCACCCAACTGGCGCGCCTGCCGTGCACGCGGCCCGGCCCCCACGGCGCGCACCGGCCCAGCCGGCAGCCGCATCGAAACCTGCGTGCGTGCTCCATGCGGCCCAAGAGACTGTCCACTGCGCTCTCGCGGTTCTATTTCCTTTCAACAAGTGTGCTCACGAGCTGGGAGACGGCCACCCGCGCGACCTTGGGCTTGTCCTCGTCGGCCATGGCTACGGCGGCGCTGTCCCCAGGTCCTCCAGGTGCAGTTCAAGGTCGTCCGGATGGGTGCGCGGGTGGTCAGTGGAGCCCTAACCTCCATGAATGTTGTGGTCGGTTTGCCGCAGGCCAGAGTATTGTTAGCAGGCGCTGTCCCCTCCCCGACCCCCCTCCCGCTGCCCCCGCTGCCCCCCGCTGCCCCCGCCCCTCCTCCGTCTCTCTCCTCGCCTCGTGCGTTGCACGTTGCGGTCGGCTTAGATCGATTATCGACTACCATTTGCGCAAGAAAGAATTGGTTTGAGGATATTTGCATATATTCCCGCCCACAGCACCATGTACCCCATTCGCCATGTCCCTCGCCCGTCCCGTCCGTCCGCTCACGCTTCTTGGCCGGATGATGTTCATTTTAGGCAGATAGTGAAAAAACAGAAATCACTATAGGTTCATAACTTTATTATTTAAAAAACCAAGGTATAAAAACTTGAGGCAGTGGTGCAATACATTAACTGAGTGCTGAAGATGACATTGTAATGTGAGCAGAAAGTAGAATAAGGATTGTAAAAATTCTTTTGAGTAGTTGTAAGACTTTGAAGTGTTTCATTTGGAGCTAAGGACGACTAGAAAATTATTGTTTTGCCTCTTAACTAAAATATAACTACTGCCTCTTAAAACTCTTTTTGTAGGAATAAATCTTAGCTAGGGAATAACTTTTAATAAAAATATATGTATATATAATATTTAACCTTATTAAAGAAGACAAACGTACTCTCATACACCCAAAAAAGCATGTACTTGGATCATGCAAAATGTACTTGAATCCAGTGCAAAGTACTTGATGATTTCAAGTACCATGTTCTTGAGTATTTGTGCTTAAATCAACCTCAATTTGTACTCAAATCGTTCCCCTTCGCACTTGAATGGAACAAATGTTTTTGGTTCAAGGCCAAGTTGGGCTTGAATTTAGCGCCAAATTGTACTTGATATATTCAAGTACACGCTTTTCTAGGTGTAGTATAGTCTCACTTATTTTGGTTTCGAGCGCATTTCGTAAAAATTCAATACATGATATGGCCGATAGAAAGTATACAAGTTATGCCTTTTGCGCACAACCAGGAGAGAGCCCTTGCCACTCTGGCAGCTATACTCTGTGCCGCATGCAAGCGTGTGCGCGGGTTGCCTGCTAGCCCGGGGCCCGGGGGTGCGATAAGAAACCTCTGCACCCCGCCTGCACGCGGCTCATTGAGCCTACACGGGAAGGCGCCGGGCGTCAGCAGCCTGGAATATGCGCTACGCAATACTGTACGTTTTCCATCTCTCTATGAACACAATAAATTAATTGGAGGGAAGGGGGTCTTTCTGCCTTTCCGCCAAAATGCTTCCATCTTCGGCTGCCTCAAACATTCCTCTTCGCTCTTCGTCGTCCTTGCTCGTTCACTCTTCCGCCTGCCCCAGCCGAAGACAGCCAGTGGACGGACTTGCATGAGATCTGTAGTAGTGTCTGTTCTTATATGCGGATGCTGGTGGGGTTGGGCGGCTCACACGGCGAAGTCCGCCAGGTCGGTCTGCTTGGTGGAGCTCCGCTTGGCCGCCCGCTCGTCCGCGGCCGCCTCCGCCGCCCCGCGCAGGGCCGCGCGCTCCTCCGCCAACCTGCCGGGGAAAACGAGACGTGCTTGTCAGGACGACCAACTGTAGAGGGACGGGACGGAGCCTGGAGACAGGAATTATGACTGCGTCTACCTGAGCGAATACGTGCAGTTTTCGGTAAAAAAATAATAATAATAATGGTTTGATGACTTGAGCGTTACAGTAGTTATTAGCGTACGTAAAGCTTTACTATTCATGCAGGTGCAAACGTATCAGCCCTAGTAATTAGTATTGAATTCGTTTTTATTTTTTCAAAAAAGCATTTTACAACTTTTGATCAAATAAGCAGCATGCCATGCCTTATTATTGTGAGTTATGAATGACATGAACTATATAACGAACATTTTTTTTATTGAATGACTCTAAAACGCTACACACTCAGTGCCTCTACTCACACCAGGGCGAGCTCCCATCTCGGGTCAGAGACACTAGTTAAAGTGGCTGGCCTTCTCGGTCGTGTACAGTCTGCGAATTTTGTCGAAATACGTGACACGGCGAAGGGCTCGCCGGGGGGTGGGGTCACGCCCCCACCCCCCACCGGGCGGCCCCCTCACCGCGCCCGCCTCTAAAATACACAGAACAGCTCGTCATCGTCATGTCGCGTGAATGGTCCGTGTCACCTGGCGTTTGATTTTGAACTAATCAGCATGCTCCTCCAGCAGCCATCGGTGGTTCTATTAGATTTACTGTTGGAATAAGGAGAGCAACAACCCCCAACCTTTTGAACCAACTTAGTATGTAGACAGTAACACCCTCCACCGCTCCCCCCTGCCCGGCCCGGTCGGTCCGTCTGCGTCCTCTGCCGCGCCCTCCTGCCCCACGGCCTCCTCGGCCTCGCCTCTGAGATGGGGGACTCACCCTGGCGGTGCGGGGCCCGGGCGCGAGCCCTCTGCTCTTGGCGGGGATATCTACGCGTATCGGACGGTGATGACGACGTCCGCGAAGAACAGGAGGGACGTGAAGATGCCGATGATGCCCGAGGTGATCATCATGTCCATGTACATCTTGGGCGGGTGGTAGTGCATGGTGTAGTTGAGGGTGCGCCAGTCGTGGATGAGCAGCGCGCCGGTGGCCACGAACAGGACGCCGCCGACGAAGGCGAACAGCAGGTTCTGGCCGCAAGAAATCATTTTGGGACATTTACCATATAAATCCTAACATTTAAAACAAAACAATAAAATTTGGGGGGAAGTGGGTCGAGTTACTCACGGCGGTCTTGGGCAGCGGCTCGCCCGTCACCTCGCTGATGATGAGCACGCAGTTGATGAGGATGTAGCCGGCGTAGGTGACGTACGTCAGCGCCGAGTGGTTGACGTTGTGCTGCAGCCGGGCGTTGATGGGGTCGATGACGAGCCCCAGCACGATGATGGTGAGGCACTGGGGGGCGAGACGTGACGGTGGTGACGGGTAACGGGTGACAGTGGTATCGACGGGTCGGCGAGGCGAGGCCAGGCACCCTACTTACCAGCTCGGCCACTCGCAGGATGAGCGGCAGCTTGGCGAGGATGGCGGAGCGCGCGCCGCCGCCGCCGCTCTTGGCGGGCGCTGCGGGCTGCTGCTGCTGCTGCTGCGACATGTCTGCAACACGCCACCGCCAGGTGAGAGGGGAGGAGGTATAGGATGTCATTCCATTTTTCCCGCTTTTTCTCCCGCTCCGCTCTGCTGGCTCTGCTCTCCTCGGCGGCGCGGCGCGTAGGCCGGCGGTTTAAACTGGACCTTTCTCCAGTGGCGAGCGCTCCACCGCGCCGAGGGAAGTCCGGGCGTGTTAAAGTGCTCGGGGGTATAGTAAATGCCGCGAGGTCCGGTCCGGCGGCGTCGTGGCGCCTCGCCGACCGAGTCAAATATATGTGACGTGAGGAAAGTAAGCAGCACCGCGCGGTATGTGTGTCAAACGTGAGGGGGGGGGTGCAAGGCGGGCACGGCGTTAAAAGAGAATAACGCAAGCTAGCCTGGAGGGGGGAGTGGGCTGCGAGCCCCTTGTCGATATGCTGTCCCGCCGCGCACGCCTGCGGGAGGGTTGCCTACCCGCACCGGCCGTAAGGCGCCGTGGCTGGAGCAGCTCCGCCCAGTGCCGGATCATAATTTGTACCATGCGCCATAAATTTGTACTCAATTTGTACTTTCACCCTATCATAGTTTTTAGAAATTGTTCTAAGATAGTAGTAGCGATGCTTAACGCAAATCGATATGTATTGGGTGGTGCGGGCTTGACGTTTCTACCGCCCCAATTGCCGTAGCGCTTTGAGAAGCAGTGTATTCTGACCGGAGGAATTTGTGAATTTATGCTGTTCGAATATCAGCTTGCCAAAATTTGTACTCGACAAGAACTTTTCTAAATCTATCTCTTGTATTCCCAGCTCCAGCGGCGAGTACAAGTGTTCTGCCGCGGAGGCAGCACATGCACATACAGTGCGATCCACCGGGTGGACCGGACCGTGTTAGTGTACGGACATGTGATGTGGCGTCGCTCGGACACCGCGCCACGCCACGCCCCGCCACGCCCCTCGATACCCGTCGTGGACTCGCAGTTGGACGCGACCTCGGGACCCCTGCTCCACTGTCCCCTCTCCTTCCGGAGCGTAGAGGAGGTGCAAACATGCATGTCCTGGCCGTGCCCCCCCTCCCCCGCCCCGCCACGCCCGGGCGGCCTGGTTGCGCAACGCTCCGCCACTCGCCGCGCCGCGGTCCACTGTCACCCCGCCCCGCCCCGCCCCGCCCCGCCCCGCCCGCGGCTTATCATTCGTTCCGTTTCCCAAAGAAACACTCTTCGTCATTGGCGCCCCCGCCCCCCGCCCGCCACACTAGACAGCGCGCCTGTGCGTTTCCGCCAACCGAAATTAGGTTATTTTGTTTTCTTCCTCTCTGGTTGTTTTTTCGCCAACACTTAGCGCCGTTCTCCGACAAATAGTTTCGCGTACTTGGCGCGCACTCGCTCGGCAGCGCTCTGGCGCGGTACGGGTCTGTCTGGCCACCTGTGGGCCCGGGGCCGCCCCGCCCCGCCCCGCCCCGCCCCGCTGTCCGTCTGAACGCATCTAGTTGTGGAATTCGAAAGGCGATGCCTGTGCAGCCGCCTCGCGCTTTCTTCTGTCGCCAGAGGAGGGGGGGGGGGGGGCAACCACCGCTGCGGGACACGGCGGCAGAATAAGTCGGAGGATAAAAAAAAATAATGTCATAGTGCATCTCTAAGGAGGATGGAAATGGGCAGGAAAAGAAAGAACGTTCGGGCCCACTGCACTCGCGGACCAAAAGAGCAAGGCTATGGCCGCACCGCTCGGGCGTCGGGCGTCAACCTGAATGTGATGGCCGGAAATGGGGAAAATGTGTTCCACATTTTTTTACCACTTCCCCATAAAGATGGTATTGACAGGCTGACGGCGGCGCGTCCTGGCCGCCGGCCCGTGCCCTCTTTGTGAAGTTCACCGAGTAACGGACGGCGGGGCGGGGCGGGGCGGGGCAAGGCGGGCGTCAACGCGGAGTCCTTTCTTCCTGCGCCACGCCTCTTCCTCCTCTCTCCCTCCCTCTTCCTCCCCCCTCCCTCCCTCTTCTTCCCACTCAATCCACGGGACCCAGAATTGTACGGTAATCTCGTGCGGGCCAAGCCGCGGCGCGTACGGCGGAGCCCCACCGCACCCCACCCTGCCCCGCGCCGCCCCATGACCCGTGCTCTGACTGTGACCTGCGCGTAGCGTACACGGCGGGCCCGTTGTTCCTGGCCCATGTCACACCGCCGCCGCGGCGGAGAAAAATTGTCGAATGATTTCCGTAAGCGCGCACTCTGCTGGAGGCGAGGCGGACACCTGAGCACCATTACCCGCTGCGCAACGCGTCGCTGCTGCTGTTTTAAATACTAATGATTTGTCGCCTGCTGGCCGGGCGCGGCGCGGGGGAGGGCGCGTGGCCGTTGACCCCGGCCCTGCCCTGCCCGGCACTTGAGTCGGCTGCCGGCCGGGCCGCGCTGTGCATGGCAGGCCCCGCTCCGCCACGCCCCACCACCGCCGGTGTTTGTAAACAGTCCCCCACCCCGCCGCGCCGCGCCGGCCGCCACAAACCACCACCTGACCACCACCTGCTTGTGCTACCACTTTCCTCTCGCGAGTGGAACTGCTGCCTGACGCGACGCGACGTGACGTGACGGGAGCGTGGAAGCGTTCTGCTCACCTCCTCGCCGCAGTGTTGCAGCGGGGCGGGGCGGGGCGGGCCGGGGCGGGGGGGGATGGGCGGGGGGGGGGGGGGGGGGGCGGGGCGGGGTGGGGGGGGGTGGGGCGGGGCGGGGCGGGGCGGGGCGGGGCGGGGCGAGGCTTGCCTCCCTCGGCTCGGCTCACGTGTCGCGCCCGTGCGGCTTATCTCCTGCTCGCGCTCTGCCCGGCCCGGCGCATGAAACCCGTGACCCGTGACCCGCTCCCTGCGCAGGGCGGGGCCGGGCGGGGCGGGGTGTGTTATTGGCAACACGTCAAGTCACACCGTAACGCCCCGCCCCGCCCCGCCCCGCCTCGCCCCGCCCCGTCGCGTGGCCTGGCCGCCACCGCCACGCTACGTCATGTCATTGTCTCGTCCGTCCGCGTGAGGGGGGCGGAAGGGAAGGGCATCGCGCGGGGGCCGGGCGGGGCGGGGCAGAAGTGGGGAGGAAGTTGGTCGCCGAACACTTTGGGACACGCTGAACCGTTACCTCCTCGCGCTTCTCACGGGGCGCGTCGCGTCGCGTCGCGTGTCTGGCATACGCACTTTTCGCGTGCTCGTTGGGACCTGAGCGTTACCCAGGCAATGCGTTAGCTGTTACACCCACCGCGGTCAGGTCGCGTGTCACGCCAATAGCTAATCGCCGTGTCGTTACCCTACGCCGCGCCGCGGGGTGTCTCGCACGCGCTCGCGCGCCCATGTGCCGAGCCCCGCGGCTCCTCCGTGCTATTACTGATTCCTTGACTGATTCCTTCAGAGGGTCGCTCCCGCTGTGGTGCGAGACCGATCCTCAGAATCAGTCGGCTGGCTGGCAGACAGCGCACGACGTTTGCCCCGCGAGCAGGACAGGACAGGGGCACGGGCACGGCCTTGAGCTTGGGCGGCGAGCACCAACGGCCGTGATTCAAGGCCCCGCTGCGCCCCGCCGCGCCGGCCCTGGCCTGGACGACTCGCACCGCTGCGCGTTCGATTGGCGCGAGGTGTTGGCTTGACTGCAGCAGGGTGATTCCGAACAGCGTTTAGTAGTGCTCTCTCTCTCTCTCTCTCTCTCTCTCTCTCTCTCTCTCTCTCTCTCTCTCTCTCTCTCTCTCTCTCTCTCTCTCTCTCTCTCTCTCTCTCTCTCTCTCTCTCTCTCTCTCGCTCCTCATGGCCGTGCTCCATGAGTGCGACAAGGACAGAGAGACGAAACCACTGTGCGGAATCACCCTACTGCTCTACTGGTCGAAAGAGAGAGGCGGCAGGGCCGGGCCGAGCAGGGCCGATGCACTGGCGCGGGGCGGGGCGGGGCGGGGCGGGGCGGGGCGGCCGTGGGATGGGGCGGTCCGAGTGAAATCGAATGTGGTCCTGGCTAGCTGCCTGCAGCCCAGCCCAGCCCAGCCCAGCCCAGCCCAGCCCAGCCCAGCCCAGCCCAGCCCAGCAGCCTGGCCTGGACCAGCCGCTATGCAGCGAAAGTTATCCTGTCCCATCCACGTCCCGCTGCGGCTGCCGCAGGGCTGCAGGCCAGCAGGCGCCAGCAGGCAGGGGCCTCCTCTCCTCTCCTCTCCTCTCGTGTCAAACAGCTGCACCGCGCGTCTAGTCTCAGTTTCTCCGTCGCGGGCCGGGCCGGGCCGGGTCTGGCCGGGTCGGGTCGCGTCGGGCGGGGAGAGCTTCTTCACACTTCGTACGTCTACTGGCTTGTTTTTCCGCTGTCACTGGGTGTCGTCGTGTCGTCTCATGTCAACTCGTCTCGTCTGCGGCTCTGGGCTCTCAGGTCAGGAGGCGGCGCCGAGCAGCTGCCCCGCCGCCTCGCCTCGCCCCGCCCCGCCCCACCCCGCCCCGCCCCGCCCCGCCCCGCCCCGCCCCGCCCCGCCCCGCCCGCGAGAGCGAAGGTGTAGAGGAGGGAGGGAGGGAGGGTGGGCAGGAGGATGAGGGAAGGGAGTTTTATCGCCTCCATTGTCCCCTTCTGGGCTGGGCGCGGCGCGCGGTGCACGGCGTCATAGGCAGACCGCAGACCGGCCCAAAATAATAATTTTAAAAAACGTCGATGCACATCTGTATCCTAGGGACTCTCATTCTCAAATCCCGCTCGTCCGCCGCGGTCTCCTCCGGTCTCGTCTACACGCCGTCACTGTTCTTGCTGCTCTAGGCCCCACGCTCCACGACGGCACCTACTTAATCGTGTGCCGTCGTTTTCGTCATTATTATGTTTTTTCTCTCCGCCGCGCCGTATGTAGTGGGCGGGTTGGGGAATGCGGGCATCGGGCATGCCGCGGCCGGGCGGCTGCTCCCCGCCACGACGCGCCGCGCGGGCCGAGCGCTTCACGTGTGTGTACGCGAGGCTCCGTGGCACCCCCCTCCCCCTCTCCACCCGCGACCTTGGCCATTGGGAGTGAGTAGCGCCGTGAGGCTGGGCGGGATGAATCAGATGAGCGCGCTGGACCACCTCGCCCCGCGCCGCCCCGCGCCGCCCCGCGCCGCCCCGCGCCGCCCCGCGCCGCCCCGCCCCGCCCGCAGGACGCGGCGCTATTTTGCTGGCAGTGTATATATATGTAGTGGAGTGGTATACCACTCCACTACTCCTCTCTAGCCGGGAGGCCCAGCGAGCAGCCAGCAGTTTGGCCCTTTTAGGCCGTTTAGGCCCAGCGCGCCGGGCCAGCCGGACGAGCCGCCGTGATATGCACTGGGGGAGCAACGCCTGCTTTTAACTAGTTCTAAGTGGAGGCGTGTGCCGTAGACGGGGCGTGGCGGGGCGTGGCGGGGCGTGGCGGGGCGTGGCGGGGCGGGGCGCCCAGGCCAGTCCGTGCCTAGCGTGCGCCAGGCCCCATTCATGCCCCCCAGACTGGCCTCTTCCTCCCGCTGCAACTCGATCTGGACTTGAAATGCAGCAGCGGCGCTGCGGGGCGGGGGGGCGGGGCGGGGCGGGGCGGGGCGGGGCGGGGCGCGGTGAGGCTCGTGTTCCCTCAGGATGGCTGCGCGTGTCTGCTGCGCCCGGCCCGGCCCGCCTCTCCGCCGCTGGCGCGGGCGATGTGTCATGGGCGGAGCCCTGCTCCTCCTCACTGCCGCACCCCGCCCAGGCCCTCCCCTCCCGCACCGTCGGGATGGGCTGTCATATATTTCAATATTAACACATTTGGTGTGTCGGATGACAAAGGCCCCTCCCCTCGCCTGATGAAGTGACAGACTCTAGACCCGTGCGTGCGCCGTGCGCCGCCCGTCAGTAACCACGCTCCGCCCCGCTCACTGTTTTCTGGAGTATATTTCCCCAGTGTCGCTGACCGGCATTGCGCGTGGTGACTGAAAACTAATTACAGAGCAGTTCTAGTTCACCAGCCGGCCGGCGGCCCGGCGGCCCGGCGGCGTAGGGGTGGACGCTGCTGGTGACGTGGTTTGTCGGCGCTGGAAGGAAAAGAACTGTCAGGGCTGTGAGGGGAGCGAGGTGGTAGGCGAGGCGAGGCGAGGCGAGGCGAGGCGAGGCGCGCCCTGGGGTTGGAGGAATATCTCTTAGCCGCGCCCCGCCCCGGCCCCGCCCCGGCCGCCACACCGAAGGTTGAGCGGGGCGCGCTGCGTCGGCCCTTCCCTCCCCTGCCCAGCACGCTACCTGCCCTGCCCCTGCTCGCGCTGACGTGTCAGTCACGTCAGTCGTGCTGTCACTGTCGGCGCGGCCCCGGACGGGCGGAACACTGTCTCTGTTAGACACGGGGGGCTGGCGGCGCCGGCGCCCCTGGAGGGTAGGCCAGCCCGGAGCGCGCGCACGCACTGCGGGACTGCGGCAGAACCTCCTGCCTGCATGACCAGCAGGCACGCCCGGCCCGGGGCAGGGGGGGGGGGAGCCACGTGCGGTCGCCCGCCTACTGCTGCTGGACGGTGGTGATGTGAATCACCAACGCCCCCCCCCCCCTCCTAGAGCGTAGCGTAAGCGTAGCACGGCGTCATACACTTGGTGTAGCCCAGCCCAGCCGGCCCTCGGCTGACCACTCCCGCCTCGGCCGGTCGATACCGACGGTGTTTATTTTGCACCTCCTTGCTGGCCGCGGTGAGGCGAGGCGAAGCGAGCGCGACGAGCTGCTATTTATTATTTGTCCAGCAGTGTCCCGATGCCCTGGCCTACGGGCCCCGGGGCCCGGGGCGTTCTGCTTGACGGCGTCCTTTCCTTTCGTCCGCGCGGCGCGCGCCGCCCGATTAAGGAGCAGGGAGGGGAAGAAAGCCGCGAGGAGATGAGATGGGCCCTCCTCAACACCAATATTCATTTGCCATCGTTTTTACGGCCAGGTTGTCTTACTCTCGACTAATCACAGCTCCGGACAGGCTGTCGGTGTCCCTGGCCTGGCCGACCTTGCCTTCTTCAGACCTCTCGTCCCCGGCTGAAGGGATGGGCCCCTGGGGCCCTGCCCCGCTCCCGATAGAGACGCCCGAGCCCGACGTCGTTGTTTTTATCATCATTTCCGGCCTTCCATGCACCAGTGCTACGGCGCTCAGGAGAAAACTGACTCGGGGGGGAAAATGGCGGCGCGCCGCGTCTCCCCTGCTTAATGGCCGCGATGTTCGGGTAAAGTGATTGCCACAGTACAGCAGGCCGGGCCGGGCCGGGCCGCAATGGGGTAATTGTCCGGTTTATTTAATGCGACGCCCGCATGCCGCGGCGCAGCCGCCCTGCTCGTCCTGCGGACGGCAGTACAGGCGGAGGCTGGGCGCCAGGCCGGGAAGTGGCCGCGCCGCTGCCCTGCCGAGGAGAGGACGCACTCCTGTCCTTCCTTGTCGCACGGGAACAGGCTCGTTCGCCCCCACTCGAGTCGTCCCATGACAGTATGACCCCATCCTTATTGTCCTTATGTTTTGTCCCCAAATCAATGTTTTCAAGTTGAATTTAACGTACTGTGAATATATTAGTTACATTTCTCGCCCGTCGGAGGCGACGGCCGACGGTCGGGCCGGCCATGCCCAGGGCGCCGTCAGGGCCCTCTGAGTGTGTCGGGTCGGGTCGGGCAGAGCAGCCGTGGCGCGTGTATCGCCAGCGCAGCGCCGGGTAGCGCGAGGTGCGCCCCGAGCCCAGGTCGAGCCGGGCCGGGCCGGGCCGGGCAGGGGACGGCAGCCGTGATGGTGATGGCGTTAATGATGATGGCGCGTGTCCCGCCGGGCCGCCTTGCTCTCCCCGCTGCTCATGCATTAATGCATGCCGGCGAGGCGTCGCGACGCTCTGCACCCGCTGCACCGCGGTGGCGTCGCGCCGTCATCGCGCCAAGCCGGGCCCGGCCCACGGAAAAAAAGGGTTGGCTGTAGCCATCAGCATTGCTTTGTTGAGTGCAAGTTGGTTGCCTGCATCGGACATGTCGGTTGAGACGAACAAGTGAGTTGGTTGGGCAAGTACAGCTCTCTTGGTAGGCCATGGCTGGTTCCTGCAACCAAGTCGGCTTTGCTGAGGGAAGGTCGGTTGCTGGAACCACCTGAGTTGATCATATGCCGCGATCGACTGGCTCCTCAACAGCCGAGGTTGACCAAGTAGCCGGGTCCACCTCCCTACCGACTGTCGCCGCTGTGGCGCAGGTGGTCTCCGTTCCTGGCGGCTGAGTGGAGGGTCGAGGTTCGACTCCGGCCGGCGCCCATCCAGTTTCTCCATGCGTGGTCTCTTCCGACATTGGTCAACGTAAACAGAAAAAGGAGATGGACCGGAAATAAAGAAAAAGGCTACGGAAAAGGAGACCACGTGTATTCTTTTGACTCTTTTCTCATTTTCTGCTCAAACCGACCGCCTGATCACAGGAACCAACCATCTGATCATTGCGACCATTCTTTCCAGTTGTCACCACCAAGCATAAAATTCGGGACGGTTCTCACGACTGACCAAACGATGGTTCGGACGACCGTCTTTTTGATCCTCAGAATCAACTTTTCGCTTCTCGTAACAAGCCTCTGACTACTAAGCCGTTTGGTTCTTACAATCAGATAGTCGATAGCGCCCCCAGCTACCAGGAATTTCGGTTGTGGCAATCAACTTCTGATTGTGACAACCAATCATTTTTTTCCGTGCCCGGGGCGGGCCTAGGCGGAGAGATGCTGGGCTCCTAGCTCCGCCGGCCCCGCCCCGTCCGGCCCCGCCCCGTCCTGCCCCGCCCCGCCCTGCCTCCGTCGTGGCGTTTATTTCGACGTCTCTCAAATGTTGAGTCTCTGTTCGCGCACGGCAGGATTGCTCGCGGCTCGGCGGGTCCGCGGGTCCCTTCCGACGGCGGGCGGGGCGGGGCGGGGCGCCCACGCCCACTTTGGGCATAATGGCAATGGCGTACCCGCGGCGCCACTGGCGCGCAGAGCTGCGTCCTCTTTCTGGAGAGTGCCCTGCCCTGCCCTGCCCTCCCTTCCTCCTGCCCTCCCCTCCTCTCTGCCCTCCCCTTCCCTCTGCCCCATGCACACAATGCCCAAAACCCCAGAAAAGACGCCGGATGTTCATGTTCTACCGAAAGCACGACTCTATCCGTAAGCGTTTAAGTCTCCGGCCGCCCGTTAAAATTATCCAGCCTTTTGCGGCTCACAAACCTATAATAAAAGATATCCCTATTATTTTTTTGCCCGAAGCAAGCTACACGCTTTCAATGGCATGGGCGTACTTTCCAAAATCGTTAAACACTATCACCCGAATCTGGGTGTGCCTTGCCTGGTGCTGCGCGCAGGGGGAGGGTGGCGGCGGTCTCGAAGGACTCCGTCTTGCTGCACTTGTCGCACTTGACCGGCTGCCCAGGGCTCGCCTCGCACTGTCGTCACGCCGCACGGGTACGGGTCGCGCTGCGCTGCGATCGCGTTTCGGTCACCTCGACTTGTTCGGCGGTTCGCGTCGCGACTGCGATCGGGAGGTGCGTTCTGCTGTGGCGTCGGCACTCGACTGGCGTCCACAGCGACGCCCAGCCCACACCGCCTCGCCTGGTCGGCGGCAGGAGCGGCGCCCCCCCCTCCCCACCTCGCTACTACCACTACGCTACAACTTACGAGTACCAGTGGCGCTCACGCGAGGGGTGCGGGGTGGGGGGGAGGGGGGGCTGCAACCGCGGGAGGCAACGAGCGTGCCGCGGGGAAAATCACGAGTCGAGGGGAGGCACTCACTCACTCACTCACTCACTCACTCACTCACTCACTCACTCACTCACTCACTCACTCACTCACTCACTCACTCACTCACTCACTCACTCACTCACTCACTCACTCACGGGGGTGCCTGCGCCTGCGACTCCCTGCTTATATCCGGAGTGCTGCCACGCCACGACGCAGTGGAAGTGGAAGATCCCGCCAATGTGTGAGGTTGGTATTTTTGCCGCTCTGGACGCGCGACTGGCGCGGCGGCGGCGCGAAGCCGGGCCGGGCCTGCCTCGGCATGGAGATGAGCTTAATGAGCACGGTGAGGGGCGGGGCGGGGCGGGGCGGGGCGGGGCGGGGCGGGGCGGGGCGGGGCGGGGCGGGGCGGGGCGGGGCGGGGCGGGGCGGGGCGGGCACGGCGCCCACGTCTAGGACCGACCCGACCCCACCGGGAGCAGGGTTCGCGAACAACGTGCCGACCTCTCCGTTCTGCACATGCACACGATTTCTTATTGTCACTATTTTATAATTGTTTCGTCGTTTGATTCGCGGTCAGGCGTTTCTCTTCCGCTTCGCCCTTCTCTTTCTGTTTCTCTGGTCGTCACCGGGTCGGAGGCGCCGGCGCCGGCCCGGGGCGTCGCGACGCCCGCTCTGTGGAATCAGGCCAGTGCAGCGGCCCCCGCTCTCTCGCTCTCTCTCGCTCGCACCTCGCCGCTGCGCTGCATCGGGCAGGGCAGGGCAGGGCCCTCTCCTTGTTTTCGGGGGGCGAATTAACGCACTGGTTGCAGCGTGGCGTGGCGGCGCGTGCCGGCGGGGCGGGGCGGGGCGGGGCGGGGCGCTAGGGCAGGGCAGCGGTGTACGCAGCTCATTAGATGTCATCGACCGGACCGACTTAGCCTCGCCTCGTCACACCCAGCAGGACCTTTCCCTTACGCTGTCCCTCCGTGTTAAAGGGCATTCGCTCCTCACGCGACGCCTGTTGGGCTCTCGCCCGCCTGTAGGGCCCCCGCCTGTAGGGCCCCCGCCTGTAGGGCCCCCGCCTGTAGGGCCCCCGCCTGTAGGGCCCCCGCCTGTAGGGCCCCCGCCTGTAGGGCCCCCGCCTGTAGGGCCCCCGCCTGTAGGGCCCCCGCCTGTAGGGCCCCCGCCTGTAGGGCCCCCGCCTGTAGGGCCCCCGCCTGTAGGGCCCCCGCCTGTAGGGCCCCCGCCTGTAGGGCCCCCGCCTGTAGGGCCCCCGCCTGTAGGGCCCCCGCCTGTTGGGCGCGCTGGAGGCCAGCAGGGCAGGCCCGGGCCCCTGCTGACCGCTATCAGCCCCGACCCTTGGCGAGATCTCTCTGCGATAGCTGGCTGGTCGGCCGGGCCGGACTGCAGGGCCGCGGTGAGCAGGTGGTGGGGAGGCGTTGTAGCAGGGCTGCAGGCCTGCAGGCGCCAGGCGGCGCGGCGCGACGGAAACAACCACAAGTCTTGTCCCAACTTTTCCCCCGTCTAGCTTTACTCAGGTCGGGGATGGATCGTGTCCAATGAATGGTTGCGAGTGTCTCCGCTCCGCTCCGCTCCACTCCTCTCCTCCTGAGTGGTATCCGCTCTAAACAGAGCGGCTAATGTGGTTAGCAGCTGGGCGGGGCGGGGCGGGGCGGGCCCGGCCTGGTGCGGCGCGGCGCGGCGTGGCGTGTCGGACTCGTTAGGATTCTGCTGTTAGCATTTACACTCCCAGGCCCTTGCGGGAAGGGACAGTAGGGCAGAAAGGGCTTTCGCGCCTGGGGCCCTTTCAGCCGGGTTATGACCGAAAGCCGCGTGCCCGGCGCCCGGGGCCCCTGGAGACCCGTGCCCGGGCCGGGGGCACCGCAGGGAGCTTGCCACTGCATGGCCGGGCGAGGCGGGGCGGGGCGGGGCGGGGCGGGGCGGGGTTCCCACGCTGCGAGGGCCGCGCCGTGCACTCTTGCCACGCCCTTCTGCCGTCCCCAGATGCGCCGTCGCGTCCAGCCGAGGGCTTCAACATTAGTAGCCGGGCCAGGGCGACCTCGACGAGTACCATGACTACTTGGGTTTGGTCCGGGAGGTGCTCAGGTGGGCTCAGGTCAGCTCGGCAGGTGCAGGCGGGGCCGGACGCGCCGCGCGAGGAGCGTGAGCATGAAGTCGACCGTCATGAAGATGGCGTTGAGCGTGGCGAGCACGGCCTGCAGCGGCCAGGCGCACAGCGCGGCCGAGTGCGCGTCGTCCGGGCACGGCCAGGCCGTGAGCATGAGGGCCACCACCAGGTTGAGCAGCACGCCGCCGCCCAGGAACAGCAGGTCCTGCACAGACCTGGCGGGCGTGGCGCGGGCGCTCTCGTGGTGAGCTGCCGCTGCCGCTACCGGCTCATCGCGAGGCCAGGCTCACCGTGAGGCGGGTGCTCCTGCGCGCCGCGTGGATGGTGATGGCCACGGTCCTGGTGAGCAGCAGCCCGCCGAACGCCATGCTGGTGTACCAGGCCGGGGCCGTCTCCCCCAGCAGCAGCAGCGCGCCCAGCCCGTCGCAGCACTGCGAGCGGAACACAACCCCTGCACTGCTCCCTTATGAGCTCCACCCCCAAAAGAGAACTCCCGAGCGGACTCCTGGCCATCTTGTGACATGAACCAAATCATGCGAACCAACCACCCTCCATATATCATAAGCATAGTCTGTTCACGCCACTGATCCGCCCGTGGTTTAGAAACTGCAGAGCCTCCGTGTGTTACTCACGCACTCGGCTATCTTGAGGAGGAGCAGTGGGTCCGACGCGTCGCAGTACACCATGTCGTGAGGGTGTTGTCATGGTTACTCGCTCGCGATCCAAATTGTTATTTTCAAATGTTTCGCAGCATGAAAGAAAATGTTCGGCACATAAAAAAAGGACATTTATTTGCCATGGAAATGATTATGTACACGCGTCTTATATCTTGTACAATTATTTTCAAAATGTTTACGACGAGTCAGCTTGACGCTATATATATGGACAGTATATTTTGAACCCAACTTTTGGCTTCGTTGATATGCTTGTAGGCCAGTTCCACGATGCATTGTCGAAACCCCAGAAAGAATTGCATTTCAATGACAAAGTATCGTCGACTTTCCGCCATGTAGCCCTTCGTGCTACTCGTAGTAAATCTGTTTTAAGGAAATCGTGAATTTTCAATTCACGTCTACAAAAGCGTCCTTTAATACATTTAACATCAAAGTAATCTAGTAAATGTACACAAACAAATAAATAAATGGTCGCCGAGACAGTATTTATCGGCTCATCCACAACGCTATAAACATTTAAAAAAATACAGACAGAATTAACCTAATGTTACGCATTATTGAAGTAATCGAGGGATGAAGTGGTGATGAAATGTGGTCAATGAGGCACGGTTTGCAATGGATACAAATGGAAAGGAAATCGGGGAACTATTCTACACTACAAAAAAATTGAATCAAGTACATATACTTTAAACAAGGGAATGAACTTGGTTCAAAATTTGGATTTTTGATCCGTGTAAAATGGGTGCAAAAAACGGAGTGGTGGGATTTGAATGGGGCATTTGTCTAATCGTCGTCGTTGGCAAAGTGTATGAAGGACAGCACGGTGTCGATGAGGTAGGCGGCGCCCTCGATGACGCAGAGCGCGCCCACGGCCAGCCCCACGGAGCGCTCGGGCACGTTGGTGGTGTAGTGCTGCTCCTTCATGTAGCCGCTCCAGTAGTGCAGCGCCGTGCCGCCCACGGAGATCCACATGATGGTCCCGACGAAGTTCATCATGATCTCCTGCGGGGGGAGCAGAGGGGAGGGGAGGGGTTACTTGAGACTGCAGCCTGGCCTGCACAAACATCCCACTGCCGGCCCGGGCAGGACAGGACGGGACGGACTGCTACGCGACTTCCGTTTCCGCCCTTCCTCGCCACCGTGGCGCCACCGGCGCCACTTGACTTGGTCGTTATGTAACAATAAGCAGAGCTTTGTCGCGTCTGGCAGAACGTGCCGCTTTGTCAGGCCGCGGCGGGACGTGTGAAAAGCTCGCGGAAATGCAAAGAGCGGACGGCCCCGCCCCGCCCCGCCCCGCCCCGCCCCGCCCCGCCCCGCCCCGCCCCGCCCCGCCCCGCCCCGCCCTGCCCCGGGAGCCCGGCTGCTCTATGACAGGCGTGAAGTGGTCACCCGCACCGGCCGGGCCGGGCACGACACCGACGCCAACGCCTGGACTATTTCTCAAGGACGCGCACGATCCGCGACCCGGGCGGGGCGGGGCGGAGCGGGGCAGGTGTACTCACTCCGCACCGGGCACTTCTCGTGCTTGCACTGTTTTAAAGTCACAGTGCACCTCTGTAATTTACGGCGAATATTCGCCGCAAGCGACGGCGAATGTCACTTTAAGCTGCCTTGAACCGGGGTGAATCATCATAAGTTCCATTGATAATCAGTGCAGCTTACGGTGAGAATAATTAACCGTAGCTGACGGTTCTGCAGTCTGTACGGTGAAAATCGCCCTTGGCCGTTATTTGTAACGGTGTATTAACTCACCACAAGGGACTGCTTGTGCTTGGTGTAGCCGAAGCAGTACGCCATGAGGCACACGGCCGTGTAGATGAAGTAGCCGACGAGCACCCCGCTCGCCACGATCTCGGCGTCGGCGCTCTTCTCCTCGTTGAGGTTCCATGTGCCGCCCACGCCCAGGAAGCCGCCGGCGTAGCCCGTCCGGTAGAGGATGAGGACGATGAGGTTCACCACCTGGACGAACACGAACGCGCCGAGTAATGTTTGCGCAGGAGACGAGACAGGGTGGTCCTGGGACCGCTTTCACTTGTGTAGGTAAACTGAACCGCACGGCCAGGCCACACTCACCCGCAGAGCAGATCGTACAGCACTGTTTTAAAGGCGCGAAACAATAACAAGCCGGTGGGTGCGAAAGTTGTTTGGGGTTATTTTTGACAGGATGCGTGGTGGGTCCGCGACGGGGCGGGGCGGGGCGGGGCGGGACGCGGCCCCTCCACTCGTTTTGATACGCCCGGCGGGGCGGGGCGGGGCGGCCGCGGACGCTATCGTGGCGAGGCGATAAGAACGCGGAATGCTCTGCGGGGCGCGTCACCTACCGCAGGTGGGTTGGACACGCCCCGCCCCGCCCGCCCCGCCCCGCCCCGCCCCGCCCCGCCCCGCCCCGCCCCGCCCCGCCCCGCCCCGCCCCGCCCCGCCCCGCCCCGCCCCGCCCCGCCCCGCCCCGCCCCGCCGTGAGCCCCATGGGTGCGTCACCTCTCCGGGGTCCTACCGACTCAGTATGGTTCCCACGCTCTGCGGTCCACCCCCGGAGGTTCAGGGGAAGAGCGGTTTCGAGACGATGACGGGGCGGAGGGAGGCGGGGAGGGACGCGAAGCACGGCACTCAGTCCGCCCCGCCCGGACGCTCACGGCCGACGCGACTCCCCGGCGGAGGTGCTGGACCTGGGCTGGGCCGGCGGGCGCATGGTATGGGATGTCCAGAGAGGTGTCCGCGGGGACGTCTCTCTGATGATCGGACACGCCCACCCACATGTCGGTGCGACGGGTGAGTGCCCCCCTGGGTGCCCTCCCGGGTCCGTCTCTCCGGGCCAGTCTTACCGCGTAGAAGTAGGCAATAGGTAGCTCAAACACAGTGGAGTAAAAGGACTGCATCTGCGCCCGTCTACGAGGCTACCAGCACGCACGCACCTATTGTAAGGAGGCGATGCCTAGCAGGAAGGCGCAAGGTGCAGCCCGCTTGACTCCACCGCGTGTAGGCTACACTTTGCCTACTTTTCCTGCGACACACGCCCCCCCCCCTCTCTCTACTCACCAGCTTGAATATCTTGAGCACGAGGGATGCGATGGCGGTGACGGTCACCATGGTGTCGTCCGGGAGTGTTTCCTGTGTGGTCGCGACTGTTGCTGCACTGCACTCGGCGTTCGCATCGGAGAAATGAGGTGCGAGCGCGTCGTGCACGGCGGTGCGGGCGGGCGCTTATCTCTCCGTATCGCGAGGTGTTTACCCGCGCCTCGCGGCGTCTCTCTCGCGCCGCGGGCGCCGCCCAGACCCCTGGCGCGGCGCTCTCCGTCTGTCCGCCGGTCCGGTCCTTATCGGCGCTATCGGGGCCTTAATCATGGCCAGGGCGCGACACGCGTGCCTGCCTGGGTGCGCCCCGCCCCGCCCCGCCCCGCCCCGCCCCGCCCCGCCCGGGACGCGCCCGCCTCGCCCCGTCACACAGTGCGTGACCTAATAGTCTTCCGCGGAAACAGGTGCGACGGCTAGCTCGGCGGGGACCCCGGCCCGGTCGATCCTCGGCTCGTCTGCCGCCAGAGGAAGGGGCGGGGTGGGGCGGGGTAGGGCGGGGTGGGGCAGGGCGGGTGAAGGGTTCGAGCCGTCAGTGAACGGGTGGGTCTCTCTGACCAATCAGTTTCCCAATCATATCCAGTCATTTTCCAGTCACGCACTTGCAACTCCTCGGGTCATTCTTCTCTGAATCCGACCACAATATCCTTGCATTCCGGCGATGGGTTTATTTATGTCCAGTTATGCACTCTGTGTGTCGCAGTGAAAACCTACTGAAAGGTGGCAAAAGGAACGCTGACGCTCGTGACAGCGATACTGTTTTATCGTGTAGGAGTTATTATGAAAGCGCCGGGCTGGCGGGCGGGCGGGCGGTGCGTGCAGCGGAGTGCGTCGCGTCACCCTGTTGCGCGTCTGTTGCAACCGCCGCGCCGCCCGGCGGGTTCAGGGTAGGCCGCCCGCCCGGCAGCCATGCGCCTGGGTTGCCTATCTATGGTGGCAACGCAGCGGCGGCGGCGTAGCAGGCGGCCTGCACCGTATAATCTTGGGTGACTGTCGGCCGGAGTAAGTAACCCGCCAATAAAAGTCAATCACCTATACACTCTTTGCTCTGGAAAGCGCGTCGTGTGGCCAAAAAAATGTTAGCCTGTCTCACACTCAGGTCAGTGTTGACAGAAAAGTAGGCAATCAGAAGCCCAATTACAGAGAAGTAAAGTGGGCTGCACATACACGTACCTGTGCAAAGGTGTTGCCTAGTAGGCAGGCGCAGATGCAGCCCGCTTCACTCCACTATGTTTAGGCTTCTTATTGCCTACTTTTCTGGCAACACTGACTAAGATTCACAGGTTTGCTGCGCCTCGTAAGCCCATCACGTGCTGACCCGGCCCGGTCCTCCTGTCGGTCCGCAGGCGCTGGGGCTGGACATCAGCGATGAGCAGGTGGCCGAGATGGAGCGCCACTGGTACTCCGTGGACCTGCAGGCGGCCGCCAAGGAGGAGGCGCTCACCCGCCACGACGTGATGGCCCACGTGCACGTGTTCGCGTCGCAGTGCCCCGCGGCCGCGCCCATCATCCACCTGGGCGCCACGTCGTGCTACGTGGGCGACAACACGGACCTCATCGTGCTGCGCGACGGCCTGGACCTGCTGCTGCCGCGCCTCGTGCTCTGCATCGAGCGCCTGGCCGACTTCGCGGCGCGCTACAAGGCGCTGCCCACCCTGGGCTTCACGCACCTGCAGTAAGTAGAGGGTAGGGCAGGGCAGGGCAGGGACGCTCGTCCGCTGGCCAGGCCACGTGGGGGAGGGAGCTTCGACGACGGGGAGGCCACGTGGGGAGGGAATTTCGACGACGGGGAGGCCACGTGGGGGTGGGAACTTCGACGACGGGGAGGCTGAGGCCACGTGGGGGAGGGAACTTCGACGACGGGGAGGCTGAGGCCACGTGGGGGAGGGAACATCGACGACGGGGAGGTGGTGAGGACGACGCTCTGGTCCTGGTTTGCAGGCCGGCCCAGCTGACCACCGTGGGCAAGCGCGCCTGCCTGTGGCTGCAGGACCTGCTGATGGACGAGCGTGCGCTGCGGCGGGCGCGCGCCGACCTGCGCTTCCGCGGCGTCAAGGGCACGACGGGCACCCAGGCCTCCTTCATGGCCTTGTTCAACGGCGACGGCGCCAAGGTGAAGCAGCTGGACAGGCTGGTGACCGAGATGGCCGGCTTCACGAGCAGCTTCACCATCAGCGGCCAGACCTACAGTCGCAAGGTGGACGTGGAGGTGGTCAACGCCTTGGCGTCCCTGGGCGCCACGGTGCACAAGGTGAGTCAGCCTGCGAGATGGGCAGCCCCGTCGCACCGGCGGATAGTTGTGGCCGAGGAAGCAAGCTCACAATGACGACTCCGCTCCGCCTGCTTCAGCTCTGCTCCGACATCCGGCTGCTGGCCAACATGAAGGAGCTGGAGGAGCCCTTCGAGAAGACGCAGATCGGCTCGTCCGCCATGGCCTACAAGCGCAACCCCATGCGGTCCGAGCGCTGCTGCTCCATCGCCAGGTTCCTCATGTCGCTGCCCGCCAACACCCTGCAGACGGCCGCCACGCAGTGGATGGAGCGCACCCTGGACGACAGCGCTAACCGGTGAGTCGAGATTTTTTTTTTTTTTTTTCGATAAGTTCGGCCGCCCAGTGAGTGGCACGCGGCCTGACACGACTCCCCTCCCCAGGCGCATCACGCTGTCCGAGGCCTTCCTCGCGGCCGACTGCGTGCTCCTCACGCTGCAGAACGTGGTGGAGGGCCTGGTCGTGTACCCCAAGGTGATCGAGCGCCACATCCGCGCCGAGCTGCCCTTCATGAGCACCGAGAACATCATCATGGCCATGGTGCAGGCCGGCGGCGACCGGCAGGTGTGCCACGAGAAGATCCGCGTGCTGTCGCACGAGGCCGGCGCGCAGGTCAAGCAGCTCGGCCTGGACAACGACCTGATTGAGCGCGTGCGCGCCGACCCCTACTTCGCGCCCATCATGGGCCAGCTGGACGCGCTCCTCGACCCCTCCACCTTCACCGGCAGGGCGCCTGAGCAGGTGAGTGCCGGGCGGGGCGGGGCGGGGCGGGGCGGGGCGGGGCGTGCCCGCGCAGAGCGCCCAAGGGCCTAAGGGCCGTGTTGAGGCGTGTACTCTTATCGTTGCGGGCAGGAGATCATCTTCTCCTTATTTGTTGGGCGCGCACAGGTTGCGGAGTTCATCGAGGAGGAGGTGACGCCCGTCGTGGAGAGCTACAAGAAACAGGGCAAGCTGAACCTCACGTCTGCCGAGCTCAAGATCTAACCGACAAGTGCCATACACTACATCTTCCTGATCCGATTTGTAAAAATAATAATTATGCATTTTTTTAAAAAAGATTACACAAACGTAGTTGTACAGCTGGACGTGTCCTGTTTTTCCACCTTTATACGTGAGCATGGAGTCATTGTCCGATGGCCTTGTGCGCTGCTTTGGAAGTCAGACGCGCGCACCGAGCGCAGGGAGGTCGCTGTAATGTGGCCGAAGTGGTTGCACCGACTTTCGAGAGGGGGGTGGGGGGTGGGGCGCTCGCATGAATTAGCACCAATTAAGGTGCTCTGCCCGGGCCGGGACCAAGTTCTGGCAACTGTTTTTCTTACAAGGGTCACACTGGAGTTGGTGCGGGGCACCCACGCGTCCACCCACGTGCAGGAAGAAGCTCAACGAGTTCCCCAGCCCCGCGACAGGCCAGGCCAGGCCCGGCACGCGGCGCTGAGGAGGGGGCCATGGCCGGGCGCGAACCCCGCGGACTTCCCTCGTTTCAATTTCGCTATCATCGTAGACGCGCCGCGCCGCGCCGCGCGGTTCCACTGCTACTTAAGTCGGGCACGAGCCTCTCACGTGGTACGTGGCCGTGCATTTCCGCCCCACCGACCAGCGATTACATCGTGGTGCCGATGAGTCGACCCGACCCGACCCCGACGCGATGCGACGAGGCCGAGGTGCGCGGGGCGGGGCGGGGCGGGGCCGGGCGGGGCGGGGCCGCGGGGCGGGGTGGGACCGCGGGGCTTATACCGGCACCGGCTGCACCGGCTGCTCCCAGCCCCAAACTTTCACCTGACCTATTCCCGTCGGCACCCTCGGTTTTTGAGTTGGGAAGTCTGCTGGCTGCTGACCGGGCCGGGAAGTACTGCCTTAACGCCCCTGTCGCCAGGTAAGTGCGATTTACTACCCTCTCCCTCAAGTGTGGTAGGATGTTAAGACACCTTCGATATCCGGGGAAAAACCATTTCCGACTCCTTTCCTCCTATGCATGCGTCACGATATGACATTCGGTGTGATTCAGTGATGAGCACTGTCATGCCCGGTGCCCCACCTCACCTCACATCACACCACTCTACGCCTCCCCGCGAGCTTTATCGATGTAGTGACGCCCCGCCCCGCCCCGCCCCGCCCCGCCCCGCCCCGCCCCGCCCCGCCCCGCCCCGCCCCGCCCGCGCCACGCTCAGGGCCGTCCCGTCCCGTCTCAGCTGAGCCGCGCCGCGCCGCGCCGCGACCGCGACCCTCGGCTGAGCCGCACAGCCTAGTGACTTGCCGAAACCGACGTCCTCACCGTCGGCTGTGCGGTACTCGCTCTCATTAACCCGTCTTTTTTCGGTAAGTTCGTTCACCTTGTTCGGCATAATTCGACCGCTCGAGCCCTTGCCCCTTTCCTGGTCGGTCGTCTCTAAGTTGAAACGAAACCGGACCGTCAGCAGATGGCGAGAGGTTAGGTTCGTGAAAATTTCGTCTGGCATTTATTGATTTACAGTAGTTTCCTCGCGGTGTCAGTGAGATCTCTCGTCTCTATCGGTATCTGTGGAGTGGTCATTTATGTTAGGCAATTTAACAACGACTTGGCTGACTTTGCTTTCTGCTAGAATTGAGAAAATATAAAGTTCTGTTCATCTGATTCAATTTTGAAGACTTGGGATATTTTACTCATGTTGGAATGTCGTGAGTTTGGGGAGAGTATACTGTTTCAGTGAGGCCGTTTTTAAATATTTTCTTCAATTTTATAACTATTAAAATACAGCATTGTATTTTTCTGTGGGACTGGCTTGGTGACCCTTTGGCATTGTTGAAATGTTAAATGTCGAATCCTGAGTTATTTCTGTAAGTTGTCCATGCTATCTTTTTCCTTAGTTGTCAATTTTTTTCAGGCCTCAACCTTTTTTCTAAAAATGGCAGAAACTGTGGCATTTGAGGAAATAACCATACCTGTACCCTGGGGCCATGTCAGTGGTAAGAAAATGGAAATAATATTATTTTCTTCTCACATATACATTGCTTTTGTTTTCTTATTTCGACAAATCTTTGTGTCCAGGTAAATGGTGGGGTGGGCGTGGAAGACAACCTATCATAGCTTTGCATGGATGGCAAGATAATGCCGGCTCTTTTGATGGGCTTGGCGCACTCCTACCTAAGGATATTGCCATGCTAGCTATTGATTTTCCTGGTCATGGTAGATCATCTCATTATCCCAAAGGACAATTCTATTATTTATTTTGGGATGGAGTGTTACTGGTAAGTCCATAAAAAAATTTAAAAAATTCTCATTTTTTGTCTTATTTTAAAAGTAATTTATTCATTTTTTTTCCAATTGATGTGTTTGAATAGCTGAGACGAATTGTAAAACATTTTAAGTGGAGCAAAATTTCTATCATTGGGCATTCTATGGGTGGTGCTGTTGGTTTCTTGTATGCTGCATCGTTTCCTGATGATACAGAAAAATTGATTTCACTTGATATTGCAAGTCCTACAATCAGAGATACCGAGAATGTGGTCAACATCACTGGAGTCTCAATTGACAGGTGGGGTGGGATATGTCTAACTGTTCTTGTAACCATTTTTATTGTTTCAAAGCACTCATTAATATCTCTTACTTTCTTCAGGTTTCTAAAATATGAGAGTCTAACAGAAGATGCTATGCCATGTTACACAAAAGATGAAATGATTGACCTTGTTCTGGATGCTTACCAAGGAGCAATTACTCGCAAGTCAGCAGAGATTCTTATGATCAGAGGGATGTCTCCAATTCCTGCCACTCAAAAAAATATCATGAAGAAAGAAGGGTTTTTGTTTGCAAGAGATGTCCGCTTGAAGGTACGTGCTAAGCTCTTTTTAATTTCAGTGATTCATACGAATTAAAATGATCTAACTGTAATAAATTTTCCAGGTTGCTGGGCTTGGCTTGATCACCTTAGACCTTGTCTTAGAATATGCTAAGAAAATTAAATGTGAGTACATGAACATCAGAGCAGTTCCTGGCCTCAGTTTTGACCGCCCAGAGTATTACACACAGGTGCTTGATGAGATCAAAAAGTCTTCATGCCGTTTTGAGTACAAGGAAGTTGATGGCTCCCATCATATTCATTTAAATGAACCGGAAAAAATTGGACCTCTTGTGTTTAGCTTCATTAAAACTAATAAATCCGATCAAACTTCTGCAGACACTAAACTGAATGGAAGTAAGTAGTACATACATCATAAATTTGAATCATAATTATGGGGATTGTTTCTGCTTGTGCACTCAAAACGCAAATACCACTAGATCAAAAAGGAAGCTTCTCTGCTATGAGCTTGGTTGTGCTCACAAATTAGTCACAATTTATGTAATTGAGGAGTCATCAAAAATCTTCTCATGCCTCAGATTTTTGCACAGTACATAATGGTCTCATATACTTGTAAGTCATAAGATCTATGTTGTTCATTTTCCTTACCAAATGATGTTGAAATCAGCTCAAGACAGCATATTATTCTAATTAATGTCCACTGCAGGCAGTGGGATGTACTGTAAATTACTATGTGTTAAGCTGTAATTTATTATTGACTGTTGCTTACAGTATAAAACATTGCGTATTATGTGTACTGTATAGGCCTGAACAAATTTCTTAAAATAGTGACAAAGGACTAGCAAATTTTACAAATCCTGTTTAGCTGGCCATTTCTATGTACTGGAGATATTCTTTGGGAAGTTGTGGATGTGCTAGATTTGGTCACTGATAATCACTTCTGATTAAGCCTGTAAATTTCAAAGAATTAGGCTTACTTTGCTGTAATACTGTACTTTGTTAAATTTAAGTTCTTGGTGATTGTTTTCCTAATCTGATGTATTCTATAAAATTGAAGGGAAAGACATTCCATTCAGATTTGTGTTATATATTAACAAATTCATTGTGCATGTTTGTGAACTTTCATTTTCACAAGCTTGTAATTTATGTATCTGCACAAAATTATTTTTGTGATCTCTGTTGATGGACAAAATACTTTAATTATAATTACTCATTGTGGATATATAATAAGTAATTGTGATATCTAAGTTTTGTTTTTTAGTATTAAAAATATTCTTGTTTACTAATCTTTATTGTAACTGGTGAGACATACCTCCTTTTACACTGCAATAACCAATAAATAAGAGGTGTGGATGTGGTTGAGGATGCCAACAATTATTTATCAGTATGTTTTGTGTTCACCATTGCTTATAGGATTTCTAATGTAGAGTCTCTCTTCAGTGTTACCAGAAAAGTAGGCAATAAGTAGCCCAAATACAGTGGAGCAAAGTGGGTAGCACCCCTACCAACTAGGCAACACCTTAGCACAAGTGCATATAAGTTGCCTTGTGGGCAGACACAGATGCAGCCCGCTTTAGTCCTTTGAGTTTGTGCTACTTATTACCTACTTTTCTGGCAACGCTGTTTCTCTATCTTAAACCCTTTTTTTTTAAATTTTTACTCCACATCTTTTTGTTGTAGTACTGCTAATTCTCTCCTCAAACCAGATATGTTTTGCTTTTGTGATTCAAATTTACTTTTCCAATCCTCCAATTGCTTCAATAATGTTTCCTTCTGGGACAACGAATCTTTAAAATCTTGTAATAGTTTTGGTTCTGATAGTAGACCTGCTTCTTGTCGCAGGCGAACAGTATCACTTCTGCTCATATCTCTTCGCTTTTTTTCAGAACCGACTCGCTCTCTGTTCTGAAAATTCCATTGCAATAATCATAAATACGCCAATGAAGTCTTGTTGTAATGATTTTTAAGTTATCCTATTCTATTTATATAATGATAATGATGCACACTAACCCTATTGAGCTCCTGGTTAATGTCATGCAGATATACTTTGCTGGTTTCTAAATCTTCTACCAAATGGTGTGTTTTTTCACGTATTTCAGCAAGGATGTGAATTGCTGAGGTAGCTTTGCTACGAAGCCTATGTAACTCAGCATCTCTCTCCTCTAATCTTTCCACATAACTTTGACTGTGCATTTTTAGTTGCTCATATTCCATTAATGTTAAATTGTCACCAAGGTTCTCCAGAGACTGGACATTAAATATTTAGTTGTTAGTAAGTTTTGGTATGCGTAAGAGGGCTAAGAAAAGGGAAAACTAAATAGACAAACCTTTAAATGACTCTCATCTGCTGCTGCCGCATTTCTCAATTTAAAAAATATGAGTCTTTCTCTGGCCAGCTCTTTTGATTTAGCTGTTTGTCTTTGAATGAAATCTTCTATATTCTGAAACCAATATGCATCATGTAGTAGGTTCAGTGGTTTATTCTTTTCTCCAAAACTCTGCCTCTTACTTTGCCTGATAAATGTTTAGTTGTTGGGGTGATAAGAAGTCCCTTGGTTACCTCTCTTTCTTTATTTATTAAATTATTCCACTCCTCTTCAAGGATGGCTTCTACCTGCAATGAGATGTTTGGCTATGAGTAACAATTTAACTAAACAATGTAGCCAAGTAAAACTTACTGAATTTTTTTTCTCTTCTAGAGCAGAGACTTGCTTGAAAAATTTTAATTCTTCATCATTAGCTTTTTTCTCAGTCTCTTCATATGCCAATAATGCTTTAACATACTTTCCTTCCATATCTACATTGGCTACTGGCATTTCTTTGAAGAGATGTTCAATCTAAAGATACAGTTGAAATTCTTGTAGTCTCTGTAATGCCCTCTATCTCTCTCCTTTTTTTTTTTCCCTTCCCATTAATACCTTACCTTCTTTCTCTTGTAGTGTTCGTACATCTGCTTTATTAGAAAATTATTCCTACGCTTGAGATTTGTTCTGGATGCTACTAGGCTTTGGTATAACAGTATGTGTTCTTGATGAAGTTTTTTTTTGTTTAACTCGGCAGCCTCTTGTTCTGCGGCTAACTGAGCTTGCAATTCTGCATCTATATCTATACTTCCCTGCTCATCTACACTTTTAATTGTTGTGATGCTTGCTGAAAAAATACAAATTAAAAAAGTATTCTTGGAAAAATTAAATTCATTTGAAGATCAGAAAGTAAAACATTGTAGGGCGTGCTTACAGAATTTTCTGCCCATTAATTGTTCGTTTCCTATTTCTTCCTCTTTGATTTGAATTACTTTGTTGAGAAGATCTTCCAAAATACCAGTCACAATGCCAAACCCTGAAGGTATATTTTCATCACTTAATTTTGCATTTTGATCTTGGTCGTAGACAGAATTACTGTCTTTCTGGAGAAGTGCTTCACTACCAATTTCAGGTCTTATATTGGTCACTTCAGAAACAGAATTAGCCGATTTTGATTCTTTTTCTATTTGAGAGTTCTCTCTATCACTTGTCAATGATTTCAAATTTACATCCTCGTCAGCGTCATCTCCAGCATCCTGCATAGTATCCCCTCCACCACCCGAATCCTCGCCAGGTTGATGCTCAGTTACATGTTCCCCTGATGTCTCCCGGGGAATGTCATCTTTATCAAGAGAATTTTTCTGAGATGTCTCTTCCTCGTCACGGTCAGGGCTCCGGCTATCTTCCACTGAAAATGAAATGTGGTTCTCATTTTACTGCCATGCATCCAGAGTCGATGAGCGCGTTATCTTTTTCAATAACGTTAGTTTACCTCCATCACCGTCTGTAGCAGAGGTTTGGGAGCCATGGTGCCGCGGCGTTCCTTCATCAGCCTCCAAAATAACGGACATCGCTATTATGCTCTTACAAGATCTTGTTATGAAGGAAGGTGGTGATTACTGAGCCATACGGGTTTCATCGATTCCCTCCGAAGTCAGGCTGGTTGCCAGGCTACCAGGCGACTGGCCGCGCCCGGCTCGTAAAGCTCGTAGAGGCCTCATAGGCGTATTTACCGTATTTACCCGCGCGGCTGACACTGCCTGCTAGGACTCTGGACTTTCTAGCTTTCCTTTGCGGGCAGTTGTCATTTGTCCTTCATTTGGCGGGAACACCCGCGAAAAGGGTTCAGTAGTATCTGGTCGGCGGTCAGCTTAGCAGCCGTCGTTCAACGACCTCCGCCCGACCTGTGTTCCAGCTGTGCACCAAATTTAGAGCCATTTACTGACGCCTGAAATCCAGGACACGTTACTTTCAACATGCCCAACGGAGTCGCCAGTGGAGAGATTCAGGTATTAAGGAGGAATTTTGTGTTTTTGATCGTCAGCTGGACGTTAAAAATATCTTCGCTTTTGGTATTTTCGACTCCACCGACTGCCCCCTTTGTTTACCCCGCTATCGACGCGCCAGTTTATCTTTATACAGAAGCATAAATTTGTTGTGCTTTCTGCGTTGTTTCGAGCAGAAACCTCCGGGTGGCGGGAGGGGTTAGGGCCTTATCAGTTTTTAGCCGCCCCGCCGCCCGGCTGGGTGGGGCCAGTCTTGGGGCGGCCAGGCGAGGAGACGTGACTGATCACGTTGCCGTTTGCGCGAGTGTTCTTCTTCTCAATGTGCAGCCAGCCCCCCTTCCGGACCTAACCTTAACCTCATCACGTTGGGCCCCTTATCTCTTCTGCTGTGCTGGACTCGCTGAACTACGCTGGAGAGGGGAATCGCTAACGCACCCAGCTTCTACAGTCTCTCTACGCCGCCTTCACTGGCATTGCGTCACTGGCAACTCGACACCTGCTCCTGCTCCCCACTTTCTGACTCCAAATCCCAGCTGAATTGCTGAATTTCAGTTAATCAGCTGTTAGAGCGGACTTGGCGCGCTTCGTCCTGTCTGTCGTGGCACCCCTTCACCCCCTCCCCTCACCCGCGGGCTTCCCCCCTCTCCATTCATTCCCGGGGCCCCGCGGGTCCTTTGTTTGGGTTCGTTTCCTGCAGGAAGGCTGCGGTTCAATGTGATTTGATTACATAACCTGCGTGCGTGAAGCCCACGAAGTTCGCCCCGTCTCCAGTGCACCTCAACTGCACTCCCGAGTCGTCCTGCGTGTCCTTCCTCCCAAGAATCCGCCCCTGACCCCGTCGACGCGAGCCTTGCAGTGAGGAATGAGCGGGTGCAATGGAAACCAACTACGACGAAGACTTGAACGAAAATGTGTTCTTTCAAATGTTTCACGGCGAACACAAAGAATTGTTTCAAAAAGCCACTGCGGAAGGGTGGGTGATCTGTGTTCCCCGGGCGGGTTCCTTGCCCAAGTACGCCCTGACGGACAATGACATCTACAGTCACATCCTGATTCCTAGTGATGAGCTGCCAGAAAGCCATTTTCGATCATTGAATGAAAAAGATGTCCGAATCTGCAACAGAGTCGTCACTGTTGAGCAAGATGATATCTCCCGTCCATATAGCACCCACATTCTTTTTGAAGAAACGTTCTACACTGATGATTACATGAAGTATAAAGTCTTGTGTGTTGAAAGCCCTCTTGACCAGCAGTGTGAACCGGGGCAAGTTAGCGATGTAGGTATTGTGTCTGTTAATACCCTCCAAGATTGTATTGATTTGCTGTGGACAGAAAGCAGTGGCAAGGACGTTCTGGAACAAATGGATGACGCAATTATTAATTTTCTCAAAGACAATGATGGTGTCGAGCTAGAACCTCTTCAAAAACAACGAGATCAAAGCAGTGCATTGTATTCGAGGTGTCTGCAAATTGCCCTTCGTGACACCCGCTTAAGAGAGAAGACAACAGCTAACAAACATCTGCTTCAGAATGTTAAAGTTGCTGTGGAAACCTATTTACATCATGGTATATACCATATCCTTATTAAAGGGGTCACTGCCTGCACAGCATACGAGGATGCTGCTTTGAACAAGATAATCCGCAATGTATCTGATCTTCAGCTCAGAGATCTAGGTGTGAGGTCAGACTTGTATGACACTGTTCCCAAGGCCAAACAGGAACTTGCTAGAATTGATAGATACAGTACAGTATTAGGCAAAATCGGATGCATCAAGAAAACTTTAGCTGCTATATCTAGGACTAGACCTGGGGAAGACCCGTCTAAAGGTAATATCATAGCTGCTGATGATTTGCTCCCGATGATGGTGTTTTTAGTCATCAAAGCTAGTCTTGCCAATTGGATTGCGCATCTGACAGTGATGAAGACGTTTCGGTTTTCAGCTAGTGCAAGCTGTCAAACTGATGAAGCCAGTTTTCTCATTACCTCTTTAGAGGCTGCTATTGAGCATGTAAAGTCAGGTGTTCTTTTGGGCCCCTCAGAGCCTGAAGCACAGTGGGTCTATGAATCATCTAAAAGTGAAGGTAGTGATGATGATTATGAAATTATAAATTCTCCAATGGAGAATGTCAAGCTTGATGTGAGATCAGATTTAGATCCATCCTCAATTGCATACCTCTTCGAGCATATTAGAGTTGGAAATTTAGATGAAGTTGTCAGGGTATTAGATAATGGTACCAAACAGCCTAAAAAAGAAATTGATTCAAATCTTGCCCTTTGTCACCCACTCTGTTCCTGTGATCGATGTGAAGGATTATTATCTAAAGTGCTTTGTGTCACAACACCCACCATTCACTCATGTGATGATAGAGGTTTCACTGCTCTTCACGTGGCAAGCCTTTATGGTCAGCCTCAAATAGTTGATCTTCTTCTCTCTCGAGAAGCTGCTGTCAATGTCTCTGATTATAGTGGATCTACTCCCATGCACTATGCAGCATCAAGGGGACACCAAAATGCACTTTTGCTTTTGGCTCATTCAGGTGCTGAAATTCAATGCCGAGACAATGAAGGCAATGCACCTCTTCACTTAAGTGCTGGAAATGGCCATGAGGGTTGTGTAAAGGCACTTCTCTACTTTTCAGAACATGTTGGGGTGAGGTTGGATGTGAATTCTTGTAACACAAATGGTGACACTGCTTTGCATCATGCTGCTCGCTGGGGCTATGAAGGAATAGTAAGCATTCTGCTTGAATATGGTGCGAACCCTAGCATAGAGAACAAGCGTAAATTGACTCCTAGTCACTATGCCCATAATTTGCATGTGTCAAGACTTCTCTCTAATGCTGTCTCAAGTAGGGCTACTGGTAAATCATCTCCATTAGACCTCTTAAAGAAATCAGCGAAAACTCAGTCTGATGTTTCTATAGCAGCAATTCACAAAGAAAAGCTTGATTTTAGTGATGATCATGAAACCTCTTCTTTAAATGGCAGTGTTGGAGAGCATTCTAGCATAAGACCTCACAACAGCGAGCAGATAAAGCGAGTGGAAAAGTTGCTGAGAGCTATTGCTGTTGGAGATACTCGTCTGGCATGTTATTACCTCGGGCTAGATGGACCAGGAGAAAGTCCCCAGTGTAATGATGTGAGCAGTGTAGTGATGTGTCATCCTTTATGCATTTGTGAAAACTGTAGACCCAAAACCATTGATGTAAAAGCAGGTTCAGTTACAGAGCGAGTCACATTAAATGTCAATGTTTCCAATTCTGAAGGGTTTACACCTCTGCATATAGCAGCAATGAATGGTCAGTCTGATGTGATGCGCTTGTTATTAGATGCTGGAGCATATCCTAACGTTCGTACTCGGCAGAAAGGCTACACACCTCTGCACTTAGCATGCCAGCATCAGCGAGTGGCAGCTGCAAGAATTCTCACCCAAACTGGGGAATGTAATTTAAATTTACAAGACTTGCGGGGCAACAGTGCTTTACATCATGCTTGTTTTTCTGGTAATGCTAAACTTGTGGAACTTCTTGTTAAAGAAGGAGCCATTGTTGATCTAAGGAATGCCGAAGGCAAGAGGCCTGTTGATGATGCTGAAGAAAAAATGTCCTTGAGTGTGATAAGACTTCTCAAGATTGGAAAGACTTCTAAAAATGTGTAATTTGAAATCTGGTCATGTTTTAAAGTTGTTAAGGCTCTGAATCTCATTGCCTATACTGTTTCAGTATGTGTCTAAACATCACCAGTGTTCAGACCCTGTATATGCATTTTGCAAGTACAGTCAAGAATTGCTAACAACTGCTTTACCATTGTCATCTGTGATTTTTGATAGTGTGTTTAATAAGATTTTATATGATGTTTTTTAAAAAAAATATGTGTTAAATCCAATATATTTTAAAAACATGTTTTAAGACTGTAAATAATTGTGCCAACTAAAATGTCAGTCACAAAAATGATTTTGGTTGAAAGAACATTCTGTGCATGATCTATGTCTAAAACAGCTTGTTTTGTTGAACTGCTTACATTCCAAATATAAGCAGAAGAATGACTATCAGTATTGTTGGATGCAACTCAAGAGGTTTATATTCACCAATAAAATACAATACTTAACAACCAAATGTATTTTCAGTATGAGATATACAAGAAATGTACTGTAGAGATGTAATCCATATTATTACATGTATTAATAAAATGTAAAATTTCAATGTTTACAAGTTTTTTTTGTACCTTGCTTCAACCACAATCTTATTTATTGTTTTAAGACTTTAAGAACAAAGTTGAACTACATAATTACAACCTCATGCAAGGTAACCATTTAATCTCAAAGATTCTGATATCTAGGTCTTAGGTTTAGCTTAGAAGAACAAAAAGCATCTTGAGAACAGATTCTGAGGCTTTTTTCTTTTCTGTTTTTCAGGTCATTTTTGGCCCAATGTTTTCTGGGAAAACTACAGAGCTAATTCGCCGAATGAAACGTTACCAAATTGCAAAATACAGTTGCCTAATTCTAAGATATGCCAAAGATGTCCGCTACAGTTCTACAGGCATAGCCACCCATGACAAGCAGGAGCTCCCTGCAGTTTCAGCTGAGATGCTAGCAGCTGTCAAAAAATATACCTATGATGTGAATGTCATAGGTATTGACGAAGGGCAATTTGTAAGTACTTCTAGATGTACTTTGCCATGTATTATGTCAGTGAATGCAGCATGAGGTTTTATGATGTCTTACATTAAAAAAAAAAAAAAAATCTTACATTATCATGTTTTAGTTTCCTGACTGCGTGGACTTTGCTGAGGAAATGGCAAATGCTGGCAAAATAGTTATTGTGGCTGCCTTGGATGGTGACTTCCAACGCACTGGCTTTGGAGACATATTACGGCTTATCCCTTTAGCTGAAAGTGTTGTGAAACTTAAAGCAGTTTGCATGGCGTGCTTTAATGATGCCTCTTTTACCAAGCGGACAACCTTAGAAAAGGAGGTAAATAATGGAACGAAATACTTGTATTGTTTCAATTTCAGTTTATGTTGTTCTTTTAATTCTATTTGTCCTTTTAGCTTGAGATTATTGGCGGACAAGACAAGTACATGGCTGTCTGTCGCAGATGCCACCACTCTGTATCAACCATGACTCCGTCAAAATTTCCACTATCTGAAAGCACCAATAGGATGAAGACCCCATCCAAAATAGAAGAGCATGTGAAAGTAAAGCGTGATCTAATGGATTCAATGGATGTTGAAAACTGCAACTATGCATGATTTCCAACTGTGTGATAAGAACTATTTAGTTTAATATTTTTATATCCTGTATTATCAATCATATCATTCTTTGGTGCATGAAAGTAACATATATGGATAATCTTAATGTAGATTTGTGTATTTTATTTTATGGACTTAGATTTAGTTTTCTTTCTTTCTACCTCTTTTTCTGTGGTGTTACCACTGTTCTTTCCTATTCTATTTAACAAAGAAATGTGCAATGGGACTACTGGTCCAAAATTATTTAATTGTGCTCTAAATTAAACAAAATATTAAATTATTTACACAAATACTTCAGTCTGTATTTACATGAATTCAAAATCTCTGTTGAAAGTTACTCGTATCGACTTTGAAAGGACAAATTGGAAAGAAAGACTTTTCACTTGCTGCCCTTTCGTAATTTTTGGGATCTAGTCGATGGCCAGGGACCTGAAGGATCCCTCCACCCCAAAGCTGCTCTTAGGCCCTCCGACCCTCCTGGACTCATCAGCCTTCCACACGCGTTCGTCCAGGAAAAAATCGCGGTGCGCGGTCACCTTCTTCCTCCACACCTCTGCAACAGAAATGTCCCGCTGTGAACTAAGAGCTCACTCATTACCCCTGTGGGTGGTTCCGGCTCCCTGACCTTTCAGCTCCGCGCAGCTCGGCTGGTCTCCCCCGTAATCCTTGGGCATCAGCTCCTTCGGCACGAAGTCGTAGAAGGCCGGGTCACCGGGCGGGTGGTAGTGGATCTACGGGGTAAGCACACCCATTTAAAATCCCACCCGTTTGATGACATTATTTTTTTGCTGGGTCTTATTTTGCCCGCGCCGTCCTCTCACTCACCATCGAGGACACTTCTCTCCGCGTCAGCGGCTTGATGAGGGTCATGATCTTGTCCATGATGGGCGGCATGTTGATGATGTGGATGTGCTTGAGCTTGACGGGGTGGGCCTCCTGCAAGCAGTTGGAGAGGGTGAGTCGGTACGAGGGGTGTTAGCGGGGGAGGGGGGGGGGGAGCGTGACGTCAACGCCCGGGGGATCGGCAACTAAGTGGCCCCGCAGCCGTGGCGTGTTGCCTACGCTCCGGGCGGGGCGTCCATCGCACTGGCGACAAGCAGCACTCGCGTGTGCAAACACGGGCCAGCCGGGCCGAACAGCGCAACGCAGCGCAGCGTAAGGTGCGGGAGGGATCCTCCTCCCATCTCACTGTACTTGAAAGCAAAGTCTCAGCGCTGCTGGCACCCTGGCGGTGCTGTGGTACCTGGAAGTACTGCATGTACTTGCGGAGGCTGGGCAGCACGACGCGCGCCAGGTGGCGCAGCGACACGTCCTTGAGGTCGAACACGGGCACGTCGCCGGCCGGGATGCTGGTCTCGCTGACGAGGCGCACGTCCGCGACGAGCAGCAGCATCTTGATGTAGTCGTTGTACACGAGCTTGTCCGGGTCCGGGTCGCACAGGCGGTACAGGAACACCTGGTAGTCCTCCGGGGTGCGCTTGGGCAGCGGGATCACGTCGCTGCGGAGATCAAAGTCTGCGTTCACTTATGACTTATATGTACACAGTACAGGGGCAGCGGCCAGCGGCCCACTTACACGACATCGAAGGCCGCCTGGACGTTGGCCTGCAGCGGGTCGCGCTGGCTGAAGAACTCGGGCGCCGCGGTGCGCAGGGTGCAGTTGAGCTCGAGGACGTTCTTGGCGCGCTCCACCGAGTGGTCGCAGCTGTGCAGGAACCGTCGCAGCAGGCTGTCAGCTGCACAAGGCAAGGAAGGCGCGCGTCAGCTGTGCTCTGGGGCGGGGCGGGGCGGGGCGGGGCACTCACTGATGGTGTCGCCGGGGAGGTGCGGCTGCTTGGCGAGCCACTGCCGGATGGCGTCCACCTCCGACTCGATCTGCTTCTCCGTCGGCTGCTGCCCCATGGCGCTGCTGATGCTGCTGCTGCAACCGAGACGAGACGGGTCGTGGAGTCTTAGCGTTCTAAAAGAGCCTCTGGCTGCGCGCTGCGGTGCGCCCCGCCCCGCTCCGCCCCGCCCCGCCCCGCCCCGCCCCGCGCGGCAGGGCAGGGCAGGGCAGGGGTTGTGGTTTAGTGCGTCGTCCCCGCAGCGCGGTTATAAAGGAGCGGGCCGCGTCGGGAGTGACATTGCGCCTGTCATTGCATCGCCGAGGCGAGGAGGGAGGGGGGGGGGGGGGTACGGCCCGGGCCATGGAGTAAGCGCACAAGTAAAACTCACGAACTTGTTGGCGAGCATTATCTTCTCCCTCCTCGGCGCAACAAGACATCCTTGTCTCTGCTTGAGCAGCAGTCAAATAACTCAAATCCGACAAAGACTTCTCGTATAGTAAGCGCCGCAGCGCGGCGCTGCCCAGTTGGAGAGACTCGGAGTAGTCTCTCTAGGCGCAGTTCGCGGCCGGCTCTAGCCATCAATCACGTTTTTGTCCGCCCGAATGGATTTTCTAATGCCCTTCGCGTCGGGAAACAAAACGCGCCGAAGTTCGCGGCCTTTTGGAAAGTCACAATGAGGAAACGGCCCGGCCCGCCGGCCGGTTCATTGATTAAGCTTTGGGGGGGGGGGGGGGGGGGGCAATGGAGCGCTTTACCCGTCTCTTATCGGAGCAGTGGCGCGGTGCGGCGAGTTCTCACGCTGTTTTTGAACCGGCCCGGCGCTTTGCGCTTTTAAGCGATTTTATTTATTCCGCACTCGCGCCGTCCGGCTGGGCCTTCCCTCCTCCTCCTCGCCCCGCTGCTCCGCCCTGCCCTATATCACCGCGCCACTTCGGCACTTGCTGCGGCTCACCGCGGCCCAATCAGGAAGAGAGCCTCACCCCGCGCCCGCCCCGCCCCGCCCCACGGCCGTGTCGTCTGGCGGACCCGCCCCGCCCCGCCCCGCCCCGAGACTGACCAGTCTGGCTCCGGCCCCCACCCGGCCCGCCGGCCCGCCAGTCTGCGCTGCAGGCTGTACCTCCGCCCGCCTACTAGGCAACATCTACTCACGCGTGTCTCGGTGTTGCCTACCGTAGACGCCACCGTCGCGGGAGCGATCCTCGCGGTGCGGTGGACTGCCTTGTGCCCCAGCAGGCAGGCGGGCGCGGACGGAGACACCCGTCTGCCTCTGTGTTCTCGGGAATGTTTGCCTGTGTGGAACAGCGAGCAAGATTGTTATTGTGGTCTGGAGGTGGAGGGCCTCTGCGCTGCGCTGCGCTGTCCGGCGCGGAGGCTGAGGCTCGCGGCGGGGCCCGCGGCATCGGTAGGCCATTACACGTGTGGCCGTGTGGAAAAACACAAACACAAAGCAATGCTTGGATAGGGTTACTCGAAAAAAGTTAAAATCGGTACTAGGCCAGGCGGCTGGAGCGGGGGGCCCTTCTCAAGTGGCGGGTGTTTCTTTACTGGCTATAAATGTTTACATGGCGGCATGCCCTTTGTGACAGACGCATTCCTGGCACACCACGGCCTCCCCTAGGAATATTTTGGCTGGGCTGGCTGGCTGGCTGGCTGGCTGGCTGGGCTGGCTGGCTGGCTTTAACTGGTATCTTTACCTTTTTACCTTCTCGTAAAGCCAGTCCTACTGGGGACTGTCTAAAAATAAAAATATACTGTTCTATCAATATGCTCATGCGACACTCAGTGCGTGAAAAAGCCCGCTCGTTTGCATTTTATGTAACAGTGCAGAGAGCACCTCAGTGATTTTTACTGTCGGTAAACGTTAAAGGAAGAGAGCCGCTCGTCGTCTCTTTATGCCGAGATAAGGCAGCAGAAAATATTAGAGAGAGGGAGAGGGAGAGGGAGAGGGAGAGAGAGAGAGAGAGAGAGAGAGAGAGAGAGAGAGAGAGAGAGAGAGAGAGAGAGAGAGAGAGAGAGAAGGGGAGGGGGGGGGCACGCGGCGCTTGAAAAGCAAGCCGCACTGCCATGCCAGGCGTGCACATGTGTGTGTGTGTGTCTCCCTCGTGCTTTTAGGCTGGGGAAGAGAAAGAAAGAGAGAGAGAGAAAGAAAGAGAAAGGATGAGGTGAGGTGCGCCAGCGCAGCGGTATTCCTTTTAAAAGGAGCGGTGAGCGACGCAAAAATATAGTACAGACGAGCAGGCAGGCGGCTAGCTAGTCAGCGAGGAGGAGGGCGCGCGTGCCTGGAGTGACACGGAGGGGAGGGGAGGAGGAGGAAGAGGAGGAGGAGGAGGAGGAGGAGGAGGAGGAGGAGGAGGAGGAGGAGGAGGAGGAGGAGGAGGAGGAGGAGGAGGAGGAGGAGGAGGCTGCATGGCTTTCACCCGCGCGGAATAACTTGTCGATAAGGTAATGACGGTTTTCGCAGTGTAGGCGGAAGAGGCACGCCCCGCGGCTGATTCGCCTACGGGGAGGCGCTGCGCTGCGCTACGCGGTGCGATGCGGCGCTGCGAGGCGCCCCGCCCCGCCGCGTAATGGAATCAAGCTGTCATTCAAACCGCAAAGTAACGTTTAGATTGCCTGGCTCGTTTTTCACGTAGAGTAGCGTGACGTGACGGGGCCGTGCCCTGCGCAGCAGGGCCTCGTGTCGTTACCCGTCACATGTCATGACGAGTCACATCTCTGACCGCGATCGCTCACGGGCCGGGCTCATCTGGCGCTGTGCGCCCCGCCCGGCCCGGCCCGGAGCCGAAGGCGACATCGACTAAGGTAATTCTGCTGACACGGCTCGGTTTGACTACTGGTGGTGTAACCCGATAATCCGAGGAAATTTGGGTAGTTTAGACAAGTTTTAGATGAAAATAGTGGTTACTCTAAGGGGTATCCCAGGTAATCCGGCTGACACCGCGTTCCCCGCGCGCCCAGGGTTCAGCGGCGTCCAGCATAGCATATTACAGTCGTCCTTGATTTATATATTTTTGCGACACGCAATGATGTCCGCAGGCGTCCTCCGCCCCGCCCCGCCCCGCCCCGCGCTGCGTTGTTTTAATTTCTGTATTAATATTGTGATTAGCGGGGCAGAATAATGTGGGGCTGACAGCGACCTTTTTGCAATGCCTGTCGCCCCTGCCCGGCCCGGCGCGGCCCTCCCTGCGGTTGACTGGTCATTAATGTTGAGCCAGCCGAGCCGTGTCGCCCTCGCGACTCCACTCCACCCAAGCAAGTGAGCGACATTTGTACTCTTGGTTTTGCAGTAGATTAACTGTGGTCTCTCTTTCGGCTGTCCTGTCACTCTATCCTGTAACTCACCTGGCAGGGGTCGTCGTCCCTTGCTGTGGGCCGGGCCGGTCGCTCCGACGCTCTGCCGGGCCGCTCCGGGCCGGTTCTACTCCAGGGCAGGAGCTCCAGTTCCAGGAGGCGTCGAGGCGAGCTCCAGGCGAGCTCCAGGCTCTCCAGCCGAAGCCGTGGCGCGCTGTGGCGGGTACGCGGCGCGGCGCGGGTACCGCGTGAGGCCTGTGGCTGCCGGTGGCACAACACTGCCCGACCCGACCCGAGCGTACTCATTGCGAGCCACGTGCTTGTTTGGGTCGGCCCCGCCCCGCCCCGCCCCGCCCCGCCCCGCCCCGCCCCGCCCCGCCCCGCCCCGCCCCGCCCCGCCCCGCCCCGCCCCGCCCCGCCATGCCTTTAGCGGCTGAGTTGACGGCGGGAGGCATGGCAGGTTCTGGAAGCACTCGGCTGACGGCTCCAGCTGCTGGAGTGGGGCGGGGTGGGGCGCAGCCCAGCTTCCTTGGGACCTTCAGATAGGCAGCCCGCCACGACCGCCACCTGGTTGCCCCCCCCCCCTCCTCACGCCCCCGCCGGCGGGACAGCAAAAACAAACACACTTTTCGCAGGGCCCGGGCCCGACCAGGTCAGCCGGCAGTTGCCGGAATGAATGGAAAGAATAAGGAGATCCGGTGAATGAAAAGGGAAATGGACTTGAGAAGTACGACACGCCGGAGGTGAAGCCCATTTCCTCTCTTGTCGGGCAAAAGCGTACAGAGGAAAGTCGCCGGGCCGGGGCGGGCCGGGGCGGGCCGGGGACCAGGGACCCCCACCCCCGCAATGAGTCCCCAAAGGCGAAGCCGCGCGGTCATTTTCTGACTAGGAAATAATTATATTGTGGGGGCCCCGCCCCGCCCCGCACCCGCGGGGACTCTCGGCACACCTCGCTCATTATCGGTCACCTCTAGAGTGGCGCGGCGCGGAGAGGAGAGAGCCCACTAGAGCCTGACGTCACTCTAGTACTCTACGCGGACACACACCTCCGACACATGGAGGCGCAGCTGGCACTGCAGACTGCCGACTTATTCCGAAGATCGTTGACGTGACCTGCAGCCACCCGTCCTCTGCGGGGAGAGAATCTGGTGTCTGAAATGTATCCCGTGGCGGCGTTAATGACCGAATGAATAACTGAAAGTGTACCGAAAGGGCGGGGTGGAGCGGGGCTGGGGTTCCTGCGGGTCCCACCGCGCTCCGCCCCGCCGCTCCACGCCTCTCCACGCCGCTCTACGCCGCTCCACGCCTCTCAACGCCGCGTGTGGCAGAAATAGCATCCGATATCGATCTGCACCGCATGGCCCGGCCCGGCCCGGCCCGGCTTGTACCGCGCGGCGCGACCGAAGCGTAGAACACCGGAGAGGAGCACCGGCCGGCGCCCCCGCGCCTCTTGTTCGAGAGTTGCTTCCGAACCAGAACTTCCCTCACCCAGCTGTCCCTGCACGAGGGTGCGCCCCGCCCCACCCCGCCCCGCCCCGCCCCGCCCCGCCCCGCCCTACCCCGCCCCACCCCGCCCTGCCCCCGGCAGCACGTGTGGTACGGAACTGGATGTTTCTTTGAATGCGTAACAGTGTTGCGGGTTTGCCTACCCAAGTCGCCCTTAAGGCGCCATGGCGCCTCCAGCGCTGGAGAGTATATGCAGTCCCGCAACACTGTTACGCATCCAAAGAAACACCCGGTACACAACTGATTTTACACATTACCTCCGAGGAGGTAGGCAACCCTCCTACGCATGTGGCATGCGGTACAGTCTATAACGATGATAGCAGAAGGGTCCCGGAGGTCGGTGGAGGTCGCGCCCGCTGCTCTGGCCTCGCCTCGTGGACCCCTCCACATGGTGGTGGTGGGCGCCAGGGCGGCGCAGCCCCGCCCCCGCCCCTGCGCGTGGCGAGGGGTAGGGATGTGTCGTGAACATCCGCGGGAGACGATCGCCAGGTGTGTGGTGGTGTCATCCTAGCGCTGCAGCGCGGGGCGGGGCGGGGCGGGGCGGCCGTTAACGGCGAGGTCCCGCCCCGTCTTGGCTCCGCTCGGCTCGGCGAAGGCAGAGTGACTTTTATATAGATTGGGAGTGAAAGGAAATGACACACAACACGACCGGATCTGATGAGAACTGAGTCGCTTTATTTTTTTTTCCTTCTCAAAAAATATTGCAGCAGCAAAACACATCCCACACATAAACGTGATCGACTTAGTCTAAATAAAAAATAAATACTTTTCATTAACAATTTGATTGGATTCGAATTTCAACCTTATCAAGTAAATCTACATAATGTACACATTGTACGTCACCCTCTCTGCGGTGAGTTTTAAGAAAAGAAGGTAAAGAGTAAGGTGCATAGGAATACGAAAAGTTTGCACGAAATTGACGGAGGAATCAACATTTACATGATAAAAGAGCTAAATTGGAAAACAAAACATGAGCTTTTTATTTTCTATAGCCACTTAATTTTTAATACAGTACTAAAGAGCAACATTATCTGGAGGGGTGGTGATATAGTCGGTACCGCCGCAGAGCGCCCGGCCCCTGCTCCTGCTTTGTGCGGATGGTGTGTGGGGTCCTTGCGCGGGCCGGGACCTCTCCGGCGCTAGCGACTATGTGTTAGTGAGCACCCCTCGCCCCGCCGTCGACTCCGTCCCAAAGCCTCGACTGGCAGGCCCGTAGCACCGCGACGTTTTCTTTTTCGAAGCTTTTTATTTTTTATTTTAAATAATTGCCTGTTGTTTTCGCTCAGGTTTGGCTAAGTGAGGCCCGCGGGCCCGATCTACCAAAATTATATCCGCAAGTGATTTCGCTTAGAGAAACGAACCACGGTGGATAGGGAATAGGTTGAGAAGGAATCGGAAAGGAACAAGAAACCGATCGAACCTCTTTCTCTCTCGAGAAGAGGGCGGTGCAGTAATTTATGTGTAGGATGGGCGCCGACGATCGCTACAGGCTAAAGCGGCCAGTGTTAGCGGAGGACGAAAATTGAAAAGAACAAAAACAAAGTAAAAGGGGGATGCTGAGGGGCCTGCCCTGCCCCGCCCGCCCCGGGGGCCCCGGCGGCGCGGTGTCGTGTTGGGTTCCGCCCCCGCCGCGCAGAGCGCCTCGCCTACAAAGCTCCTCTAGCTCTCATCTACGGGCCCGTCGAAGCAGGAGCTCTGCAACAGAACAATCAACAGGCAATGTCACATTTAATAAAAATACGCACACGTGACGATTTATCGGGCGTTGACGGAAAAAGTAGGCAAGGAGCAGCCCAAACAGAGTGGAGTAAAGCGGGCTGAATTTTGCGCCTGCCTACTAGGCTACATGCACGCACCTATGCTAAGGTGTTGCCTAGGCGCAGACTCAACTCCACTTTGTTTGGGCGACTTATTGCCTACTTTTCTGACAACACTGCGATATTCTGCACAGCGGACACCATGCAACTATGCACCAGCATCACAAAAAAAAGAAACACACACCCACACACACTGTCACACATGGCGGCGGCGGCGCCTGGAAACAAACGGACAGGGCAGGGCCGGCACGAAGCGCTCGGTGAGGTGAGGTGAGGTGGTGCAGGGATGAAGGGCGCAGGAGGGAGATTAGATGGCAGTGGCCTGGGCTGGGCTGGGCTCTGCTGCCTGTCGCAGTTCTCGCACCTCTCGTCTAACGCCCCGCCCCGCCCCGCCCCGCCCCCCCCGCCCCGCCCCGACAGGGAGCGCCGCGCCTACGGGGCGGGGTGGGGTGGGGCGGGGCGGGGCCGAGGGCGGGGCGCCCGATGGTTTTGCTTCTCATTTCAATGGTGCCCTGCCCCGCCCCGCCCCGCCCGTGCTGCAGGAGAATACCTCTGCTCTACGTCGGCACGGGGCAGCAGGGCGGCGCGGCAGCGGGGGCTGCTGGCGGCGGCGGTTACAAAGGAGAAGCCTTGCCGGCTGAGCCAGGCCGCGGCGGGGCGGGGCGGGGCGGGGCGGGGCGGGGCGGGGCGGGGCGGGGCGGGGTGGGGCGGGGCGGGGCAGGGTGGGGCTGTTCCCGCCCGCACCCCCCAACACTAATAGGACATGGCAAAGGTGCCTGCCTGTATTGTGAACCCCGAGAAGACCCCCTCACCCTACCCCCTCCCACAAACACACACACCCACACACACACACGCAGCGGAGGCCATACGCAGTCCATCCACTGCGACTGGTATGCCCGGCCCGGTCCAGCCCAACCAGGCCCAAACACTGGCAAAAATCATGTACCAAAGTACAGGAAAAGTACGGGATCCCGTACAGGATGAGGCACGGGATGCCCGCACTTGTTCGCTGTACTGTCCATAAGACTCCATGTTAAAGAGTCCTGTACATTGTACATCTCGAAACACCGTATACCTAAGCAAGTACGGAGGGGCCAGGCAAATGATTGACCATAACGTCCCGCACTTTTTGCCGTACTTTTTCCTGGCAGTGTACCGCGGCTGACCAATAACAGCGAGGACAACGGGCCCAGAGGGTTTTCGCGTGGCCCGGCCGCGACTCGGCCCGGCGACGACAGGTATTCCAAGGTCGCGGAGGCGGGGCGAGGGGTGGACGGTGTAGCACAACAAATCTCAAGCAATGCAGAGCGGAAAATGAGCGAAGTTGTGCGAGAAAAAGGGTGGGGTAGGTGTAGAGCAGGGCAGGGCACGGTCATCCCATTGCCGATACGCGCCGGGGCGGGCGGTCATTGGGGACCGTGGGACGGGGGCATGCCATGCCGAATGCAAACGAGCAGCTGGCTTTGTTCACCTGACTCACGACTGCATTTGTTATTTTAGAGCGTGAAAATGTATTCGGAAAGGCCCCCCCCCCCCCACCCCTGGTGGTATAGTGGTGGGCGGGGCACGTCACACACGACATGCGCCACGTACCGTCACGCCGTCGCGTCACCGGAGTCACGCGCGCGGCTACGTCACGGCCCGTCACGGCCCGTCGTCACGACCCGCGCCACACACACGCACACACAGAAGGAGAGAAATGCTCACCTCACCTTCATGGCGGGGTCGGAGCGTCGTCCGTAGCGCAGGCGCAGTGACGGGGTGCGGTTGGACTTGCGGACGAGCTGGTGGTTGGTGAGGGGCAGGCCGGCCGGGCCCGCGCCGCCGCCCGCGCCCGCGCCCGCGCTGCCGCCCAGCAGGCTGAGCAGGCCGACGGGCGCGGGGCCCTGGTCGTAGCCCTCCCCGGGGCCGGCCGCCGCGCCCACCGCGCCCGCCTCCAGCAGCTGCTGGTACAGTTCCCGGAGACCTGCAACAGTGCACCGAACAGACCGTGTAGTGTAGTTCACCCCAAGGTTTGCTCTTAACTTACAAGTCAACCATGTGGGTAGTGTTGTAAGCAAAAAGTCCAGGTATCACAGTCTAACGTAGTTGCGGTTAGATTGAGCTAAAAATGTTTCGTTAAAATTTACGATTGAGACAGGGGGGGAAACGAGCAAATGACGCGTGGGAAGCTGCCTCCACGCCCCGCTGCTGCTGTTCCGGCCGAGACAAAAGCGCCCTGCTGGGGCTGCTGCGTCCTGTTGTCCTGCTGGCCTGCTGGCCTGCCGGCACTGCCCGGCATTAGCGCGTGGGCGTTAACAAAACAGCGAGGCGTTGCGTTGTCATGCATTGCGCCGCTGCCGCTGAGCTGAGCTGAGCTGAGCGGATGTGTCGGTCGGATTAGTCGGGGCGAGTTGGCAGGGCGGGGCGGGGCGGGGCGGGGCGAGGGCATGGTCACGGTCATCCCCTCGGGGCGGTGCTCGGCGCGGGGCGGCGGGCCGGCGGGGCGCGGCGGCCGCGGAGCCGGAGGGGGCTATTAGTGGACGCTGTCGGCCACGCCGCGCCGCGCCGCGCCACGCCACGCCACGCCACGCCACGCCACGCCACGCCACGCCACGCCACGCCACGCAACGCCACGCCACGCCGCGACTCCAGAATGGGCGGGGAAAGCCCAGGCCCGACCCGAGCCCGCGCCGCCGGGGCCGGGGCCGGGGCCGGGGCCGGGGCCGGGGCCGGGGCCGGGGCCGGGCCGGGCCGGGCAGCGCAGATCGCGAGGGCGAGGGCGGAGCGAGGCTGGTCAGCAGGGTGATCCCGCGTACATAAAATAGGCACGTCCTCTCCTATGGTGCGATTATGGACGTGCCTCGTAAGTGCGACAAGGACAGAGAGAGGAAAACCGCCGTGGAGTTGCACCCGGAAAAGCTTGTTCTTGTAACAAGAAAACGTACTTGGGACAAGAAAATGCTCTTGCTGTCAGCAAGAACATTTACTTGTCTCAAGTAAATATGCATCACGACAAACCCAGTGTTCTTGGTACAAGATTGGGCTGTTCGGGGTGTGGAGTTCGGCGTGGAATCAGCCTGCTGCTTGGGCCGTCTGAGCGGGGCGTGGCGTGGCGTGGCGGGGCGGGGCGGGGCGGGGCGGGGCGGGGCGGGGCGGGGCGGGCCGGGGTGGGGCGGGGCGGGGCAGAGTGAGAGGGGCCTTCAGCTTCCAACATTTCTCCCGGCCGACGCCGCGCCCGTTCACAGCGGCGCAGGCTGGGGATGAACCTTGGCCTTCGACAGGCGCGGCGCGGAGCCACCCCATAATGTGGGGACGGCGGGGTGGGGGCGGGGCGGGGCGTGGCGGGGTGGGGCGGGGTGGGGTTGGGGGGAAAAGTGAATCCTCAATCGCAAGCAATCAGGTCGGGTGAGGCGGGGCGAGGCGGGGCGACTTGGCCGCGCGCTCCGGAACGCTGTTGTGTTAAATTAGGTGTGGGGTGCGGACGGCCTCGGGACGAGCTGTGTGTCTGTGTGTGTGTGTGTGTCGTGCTTCTGTCTGTGTGTGTGTGTGTGCAGAAATACGGACAGGTGCTGGGGGGGCGCCGAAGCCGTTGACTCGTTCGTTTTGCTGACCACGTCACGCGTGATAAAAATTGAGGCGAAAATACGAGCTTCCCTCTCCGGGGGAAAGGGGGGGAGGGGAGGCAGGCACCGCCGCTCCGCACCACTACGCTGTGCAGGTGTTTGCGAGGGGGGCGTGGCGTGGCGTGGCGGTGGTGGCGCGACCTCATCCCAGCACGGCCACCTGGGGCTTGTTAACCCCGACGAGCCCTACCACTGCCCATCAAACGCCCGGGTGGCCTGCCCTGCCCTGCCCTGTCGTGTCCTGCCGGGCCGGGCCGGGCCGGGCCGGGCCGCGCTGAGCAGGGCCGCGTGCAACAGTTGTCTGCTGGGTAAAGGCAACAGGGCAGCCGTACGAGGCGAGGTGGCGCTCAGCTCGTGCTAGGCGCCCCGCCCCGCCCCGCCCCGCGCGGGCCGCACGCACGCTGCGCTGCGCTGCGTGTTCTAATCAGGGCGCACCCTTATCACGGCGCTCATCGAGGCCCGGCTGGTGGAGCTGCTCCCTCGGGACGGGCCTAAGGGCGCGCAGGGCGCGCGGGGCGGGGCGGGGCGGGAGCTACGCCTCCCTCGCGCTCTTTGTATTTCTCACACTCAGAAGGACGCTTTGCTCTCGTGCCCCCCCCCCCCGCAGCAGCTGGCGCGCGATGCAATGCGTCGCCGCTTCGTTATGCTAAAACACTGCCTCGGTATCACCGCGCGAGCGCGCGCGCGTGTGTGTGTATGTATATATGTGTATATGTGTGTGTGTGTGCGTGGGTGGGTGCTTGTATGTTCTCACTTCCCTCCCATGCTGTGTTGTTCACTGCGTCACCATTTTATACACGCGAATGACCCCCCGTCTCCCCCCCCCCTCCTTCTCCCCCCTGCTCGGTCGCCATCATGGCGCGTATGTTGCGCGAATATTGAAGTCATGTGTCACATGACTGCTCAACCCGGCTGGCTGTGTGTTGGGGCGGGATTTGCCTACTTTTCTGGCGATAGCCAGAGCCAGAGCCCCTGCGAGAAGATCGGGTAGGCCGCCCTCCTCACTGCGGCGCGCGGCGGGCCTGCCTACCCGCGCTCTGCCGGGCGCTCGCCGCGCCCCGCTCCGCCCCGCCCCGCCGCCATGCCACGGTCGCGGCGCCATCCGCGCCATCCGCGCAAATACAATAAAGTGACGGACAACGAGATAATGGGCGTCATCGATCAGGCCGCGGAGGCCCCGCCCCGCCTCGCCCCGCCCCGCCTCGCCTCGCCCCGCCCCGCCCCGCCCCGCCCCGCCCTGCCCCGCCGCGGACAGTTTGGTCAGACAGACGACCGTGATGAGTCATGGCCCAGCAGCAGCAGGTCACAGTTTTTTATTAACCTTTTTTTTCCTGCGACGCGAATCAAATCTATTATATGAGCCGAGCCGCTCTCTGGCGGTGGCCGCGCCACCTATCGGCTGCTCGCGAACTACTTCACGCACGACCGCCCAACCAAGCCCGGCGTCCACCTCGACTGTTTATTAGAAAAAAATCAAGGTGGATCTTGATTCACATTGTTAGAAATTTAATCGTCAGTTAGACAAAATATTCGGTCTGAAATCGTTTTCAGATTTGTGGTAGTCGCCACACGAAGTTTCAAGTGTCGTCATTTTGTAGACGTGTGCGTACGAGTGATTTGTTGAGTGTTGATGTCTGTTGGGTGGGGTGGGCAGGGTAAGTGCCTCAAGTTCTTCCCCAATTACCTTTGATTGTGTTGGATTTGTGAATGAACGTTACGGATTACTGAAAGGACAGCCAGGATAGCTTCAACTTACTTCTGAACTTATTATTTGGGTGAGTGACATAACCTAATAACATAAACAATGTTGTTTACAATTGAGTATCATACAGCTCTGTCTCGGACACAACAGAGTTTGGTCTGAGTATTACAACCACATAACACCTTGGTCTAAAAAGTGAGAGTTAATAACTTGAAAATTATTTCCTTATATTTGGTTAAATTTTGTTTCCAACCCTTGCTCGGTTCCCCAGTGTTGTGATTTCTTATTGAGCCGGCACAAATTACCAGCCAAACGGTTTCAACTTGTCTGATGTATGTGATTGTTGCCCTGTTGTCCTTCCTGCCCTTTTCCTCTTTCAGCTGCCACGCCCCCCCCCCCCTCCCCCCCGCAATAACTTCGTGTTGACTGGCATGTATGTTGCCTTTCTATTCGGCGTTAGCGTTGAAACCGTCCTTTATTTTTCCACACTAACTTCGCTCAGCTACTACCCAGGTAGAACGCGAAAGTCAAGAAAATGTCAAAGTGACGTCACTGTGACAATTTTTGTCACGAAACAGTGCTTGCTGTAAGACAGATTGATGTCATTTTGAGATCAAAAAGGGGTCATTGACACTTTTTTGACATCTTTGTTCTACCTGGGTACGCGCCTGCCGCGCGTACTCCTAGCGTATCCTCATTGCTCTGCTCGGGTTCTTAGAAATCTCGACAAAGTTGTTTTATACCGCGAGACAACTTGTTGCCTGAGCCTGACAGCAGCAGCAGCAGCACGGACACCTTGTCGCTGAAATGAGTCGCGCGCTACGCTTTTTAGCTATACAGACAGAACAGAACCGACGACTTGCTTTGAGCGGGAAATTTATCTTCCACGAATGGAGGTGGAAAAATGAGCAAGCGCGGTGTGGTGTGGTGTAGCGGGGGGTGTTGTCCCACGCGTCCCTCACGCATTGCGCTCCACGGGCGGGGCGGCGCGGGGCGGGGCGGGGGCGTTCAGGTGGAAAGGAGGATAGGAATTAGTTCCCGGGGCGGGGCGGGGCGGGCCCGGCAACCAGTGTGGATATGTGTGCTAGTGGGAGGGCAGGGGAGGAGAGAGTGTGTGTTTAGCGAGGTGGTCTCAAATTACTTATTCAGCAGAGGGAAAAGTGTAAAGAGCCCGGGCCGGGCCAACACGGTGCGCGCGGGGCGGCGCGTGGTAGGGAGAGAGCGAGAGAGATAGAGAGAGAGATTGAGAGAGAGAGAGAGAGAGAGAGAGAGAGAGAGAGAGAGAGAGAGAGAGAGAGAGAGAGAGAGAGAGAGGTTGCCCTGTTGTCCTTCCGCAATAACTTTGTGTTGACTGGCATGTATGTTGCCTAACTATTCGGCGTTAGCGTTGAAACCGTCCTTTATTTTTCCACACTAACTTCGCTCAGCTACCACGTTGCTCATTGCTCGGGTTCTTAGAAATCTCGACAAAGTTGTTTTATACCGCGAGACAACTTGTTGCCTGTGCCTGACAGCAGCAGCAGCAGGGACACCTTGTCGCTGAAATGAGTCGCGCGCTACGCTTTTTAGCTATACAGACAGAACAGAACCGATGACTTGCTTTGAGCGGGAAATATATCTTCCACGAATGTAGGTGGAAAAATGAGCAAGCGCGGTGTGGTGTGGTGTAGCGGGGGGTGTTGTCCCACGCGTCCCTCACGCATTGCGCTCCACGGGCGGGGCGGGGGCGTTCAGGTGGAAAGGAGGATAGGAATTAGTTCCCGGGGGGGGGGGGGCGGGCCCGGCAACCAGTGTGGATATGTGTGCTAGTGGGAGGGCAGGGAGGAGAGAGTGTGTGGTTTAGCGAGGTGGTCTCAAATTACTTATTCAGCAGAGGAAAGTGTAAAGAGCCGAGAGAGAGAGAGAGAGAGAGAGAGAGAGAGAGAGAGAGAGAGAGCGAGAGGGAGAGATTAGAGCCGCGCAGGGCCGAGCAGGGCCGCGGGTAGGTAAAGGCACTGCTGGGTGCAAAAGACGCGTGATGGGAATGTGTCTCATCGCGTACGGGGCGCTGTGGGGCGGGGCGGGGCGGGGTGGGGGTGTGGACACTGCTCATACTCATTTCCGGCGAGGCTCACCTACGCGCGCGCGGAGTATGAGCACAACACACACACACACACACACACACACACACACACACCACACACACACGAACACACACACACAAAAAAAATGATAACCACAGTGCTATGAAGGACCGCGGGAGCCGCGGGGGCGGACGGAGGCGAGGGTAGGGATGGGGGCGGGGGCGGGGGTGGGGGTGGGGGCGGGGGCGGGGGTGGGGCCGGGGGGCGGGAGGGGCGGCGCGACTGGTGGGCGCCTCCGTGTCAGCTCGCGGCTTTATTCGTGATCCTTTCAAATCCTCGTGCAGCCAGCGCACCCTTTTCCCCTTTCCCCCCACCCCGTTCGCTCTCTCTTTCTCTAAGTGAAAGCATACGGCCGTGCGTGAAGCCCGCGCCGTGAATGTATGTAGTGCAATGTCGGTGAGTTTGCCAACCGCAAGCTTGGCGAGCCGCGCTCTCGGGCCGTGCGCGCTGGCTAAACTCACTCTACACTAATTAAGAATCCCCGCTGCCGGTCAAAAGTGTTTTAAAAGTAATTTTTAGCAGATGATACATCTTACATCTTAGCAAAAAAATAAAATAAAAATAAACTAAAGAGATGTTTCATCGGCTTGTACTCTCGCAATAGTATAGAGCGGGCCGGGTTGTCACAGTGCGGCGTCGGCGCGTGCAGGCGCGTGTGCAGGCCTGGGGAGGGGGAAGCCAGGCGAGGCTCCTACCCATGGTATTGTTGCCTTGCGGCGCCCGGCGGCACGGTTCTCCCGAGTGTAATTTTTACCCGTTCTCGGGAAAACGTTATAGAAATGAAAAGATATGACGTGTGTATACAACTATATAAGACTTCAAAACGGTCACTTCTAAACTATAATAATCAAAATAAATATAACACCATAGAAATTTTCAGCTAGTATAAGATTTCAATATCATCTGCTTTCATTTCCAATCCTGATTGGAATTTTTATTTTAGTCGTGATTTTATAGAATATACGCATATCACTATGGCGATTATCCGATGACAGTCACACATTGCTGAAGGTTTTTTGCACATGAAAACTATTGCTTTCGCAGCCTTGATTCGCAGTGATACATGTCAACAACTGTTACAGTGTACCGGCGGCCTGGCCGGGGTGACAATGAGGTGCTTGCTGCCTACATGAAGAGCGCCGAGCCTGCCAGCCAATTTGAATGAGACAGGCCGCCACGCCAGCCGGCGGCGCCGGCAACACCGCAAAACGTGAGTCGTAGTTATGCTACTATTAACAGGACTACAGTGTAGCGCTCGTGGAACAGGGGCACAACGCCTGGTGGGTAGTCAACAGGCGCTACGTTCACCCTGTACCTAGGCACACAGTAAAACTCCCCCTCCCCCCCGCTCTGGCCCAGTCAAGATTCGGCCCTGTCGAGGGCGACTCCGCCCTTGCTGATCGCACCCTCTCCGCCAAAAATGGCGAAAGGTGAAATATTGCGTACGAGCGCCAGTTCACTTCGTTCCGCATTGTGCCTTCCCGGGTTCTCCCTCGCTCCCGCCCGCGCGACTTACCGCGAGGTCGTACAGTTTTAGGTCCCTCCAACGACTCTGTCTGAGGCCCTTCGCCTGCACCCCCTCCGCGGCCCTCACTGGCCCTGCCCGGCCCGGCCCTGCTAGGCCCAAGGATGTGTCTCCGGGGCTAAGGGCCCATAACCCATCCGCGAGGCGGGGCGGGGCGGGGCGGGGCGGGGCGGGGCGGGGCGGGGCGGGGCGGGGCAAGGCGGGGCGGGGCGGGGCGGGGCAGCAGTCATGTCTCGCGGGTAGGGGCCGTCCAGTCCCGCCATGTCATCGACAGGCGTCGAGGGCCCGCCCCGCCCCCGCCCCGCCCCGCCCCGCCTCGCTCACTGCACTCTGTCAGTCGAGCACACGAGACATGCACGTTAAAAACAAGCCCTGGAAACCCAGTAACAGATGCCTTGGAAGTGTTTCCCTGGGCATTCCCTGGGTTTCTCAGGACATCACCAGGGTTACCTTGGGAAAACAAGATTGTGTCCAGGGAGAAACTTCCAGGGCATCTCCTGGATTCCAACTCCCTTGGGGATCTCCCGGGCTTGTTTGTACCGTGCAGGCGCGAGTTATGTGTACCAAACTACTGTACCGCGACGGCAAAGTAAAAATAGCAGACGGGTATTTTTATTCCGTCTCGGGGGCGGCGGGAGGCGGGAGCCCGCCTCAGAGCCGGGGTGCGCGCGCGCGCTTTTGAAACCTAAGGCACGGCAGCGACGGCGGCTTAGTCAGTCTGGCGGATTTGTGACAAGTCAATAGCTTACCGCCTTGGAGGAAGGAGGACGGCGAGAGTGGGCGGGGCGGGGCGGGGCGGGGCGGGGCGGGGGGGGGCAGGGCAGGGCAGGGCGGGGCGGGGCGGCTCAGAGGACCCTGCCGGCGGGGAGCCGTTTGCCCAGCAGCCCGACCAACTGCCCCGCCCTGCCCCGCCCCGCCCCGCCCCGCCCCGCCCCGCCCCGCCCCGCCCCGCCCCGCCCCGCCCCGCTGGTTTGCGAGGTAAGGCTCGACTTTAAATGTAAGGTAAATACAACCCCACGGCCCGCGCCGTGCGGCCAGGCTCGTGGCCCGGGCCGGGCCGAGCAGGGCCGGTCATGCTATGCCGCAGGCCGCCGCCCCCGCTACGGCCAGGGGTCTGGGAGATTATGATAACACAGGACCCCGGCTGGGCCAGGCCTGCCGCCCCGCCTAGTGTGTCCGCGTGAATATTGCCGAGTATTTCCCGACTTTTTTTTTTCCTCTCACGCGAACCTTGCTTCCGTACGCCTCCGAACTGCTGCAGGAGTTTTGTCATGGAGCCATTGTGCCAGAAAAGTTGCCAACATCAGACTTTTTTCTCTCTCCATTTTTTTTTTCGAACTATGCCCGCACGATATCCACGCGCTTCCTACGTTAGCGTCGCGTATGTTGTTTTTTTTTTTTTCAGCAGACTGACGAAATAACAAGCGCGATGTGGCGGGGCGGGGCGGGGCCTGCAGAGCGTGGCGTATCTGTACACATGAGGCGATTGTATGCAGCTTTGCAGATCCATCCTCCGCGCCGGGCGGGGCCGGTACACCTGTGCGAGAGGGCGTGGCGGGGCGGGGCGGGGCGGGGCGGGGCGCGGCGGGGCGGGCGGGGCGGGGCGGGGCGGGGCGGGGCGGGCGGCTGAAATGTTACTTTATCTCAAGTCGCAGCCCCCTGCCCTAGCACATTCGCATTCACACACTTGAGTGTGTCCGCGCAGGCGTTAGCGATTGACATGCGTCAGAGGCAGTTGGGGGTGAGCAGCTTACTCCTCCACCACTTGTCCTCGGCTAGTCGGTCTCGCCAGAGGCGCTCCGTGCTTGGCACGACGCTAGGGCGGGCGGCGGGGCGCGGGTCCTAGCCGGGCCGCCCAGGAGCTCCGGAGGCCGCATTTGAAAGTCATGACGGTGTTCAGCGCCGCGCCACGCCACGCGAGCAGGCGATCCACGGGGATCCGATTCCCTGTTGCAAGTCCTGGCCTCCTGCCCCCGCTCACGACAAATCTTACAACCGAGCTTTATGTGCCCCGTGGACCCGGCCAGCCCCGGCGCGGCGGTCCCAACAGAAACTACCTGCTCACGCACTGTTAAAAATACCGTAGGGCGTTACGGTATACCTACGGTCCGTACCGTAATTTTCGGGTACGGTCAGACCGTAACGTATCCTTACGGTGCGGACTGTACTTCATTGCGTATGGAATGTTGATCATTTAACTTCCCCAACACATTTTGCAGGCTACGGTACGGAGCGTACCGTAAGATTCAGACCGTAGTCAAAAATTACGGTCCAGGACCAGGTAACAAATTAACGGCGCGTACCGTAGGCATTTACCGTGGTATTTTTCAACAGTGCGCGCCGGGGCCAGAGCCCCCTCCCCTCCCCCGCGCCACAACAAAAACGTAATGACATTGCAATTTTAATTTTAATATTCGTGCGTATTTACGTTACATATTTACGTTACGTTACGACGCCCTGCCGGATTGCCTGTACATTTTTAGGCTTATTACATAAAATGCCTGCATATAGGCAACAAGTGCGGCTGTTTTACCCTGTTTTGTGAAAATTGGCGAAGATTGCTCATGGACTGCCAGGGCCATGGATGTACACCGGGTTGCCCGAGTTGAGGCCCCCTCGAGGAGGAGGAGGAGGTTTACTTTCATCACGCACCACGTGGTATATCTCCCCGCTCCGCAGCAAAGCGTCAGACCTGCAGGATAAGGCTGGCACCTCGCGGGTCGGGTACGAGGCTAGCCACTTACCTCCCGAGCAGGCCCCGCCCCGCCCCCCTGCGCCCCGCCCCGCCCCGCGCAGCCCTGCCGACGCCCCTTTAGCATTCCGTATACGCAAAGCAAAGCAGCCCACAAATGAAAGAAATGGCCAACAGAGGCACCGGTGGCGGCGCGGCCTGCGGCCTGGCGCGGGGCGGGGCGGGGCGGGGCGGGGTCACGGGGCGGCCCGCAGTCACGGAACACCTGCATTACATTCTCTGTAGCGAGACGCGGGCATGGCGAGGGTGGGGCGGGGGTGGCGGGGCGGCTTCCGTTGTCCATTTGTTTTTGTTTATAGTAGGGGAGCGTGGCTGTTGCGTCCTGTTTGCGATGAGTAAGGCTCGGCTCGGCTGGGCTCGGCTCGCAGGGGCAGCCACACCCAGGGCAGGGCCGCCGCCCCTCCCCCTCCCCTCCCCTCCCCGCCCCCTCACCTCCCGAAACAGAGAAAAATAGGTTAAGCGTGGGAGGTGGGGTCCCTATCGGGAAGAAGGGAGGGGTGAGGTCGTGTCGCGCGACCCCGCGGCGGGGTGCGGCGGGGTGCGGCGGGGTGCGGCGGGGTGCGGCGGGGTGCGGCGGGCGGGGCGCCACACGACTGATGAATAGAGAACGCGCCCTGTTCCCCGTGATGAACCCCCACCGCCATCTCACCGCTGCTGGCGGGTTTCCCCCTCCCCCTCCCCCACCCCTCACGACACGCGCGTGCTCAGCAGCGCCTCCACTCCGTCTCGTGACGACCCAAGTGCGAGTAACGGAGCCGAAAAAGTTTTTTCATCAAGATTTGAATAGGAGCGACGCGCGTAAACCTGCCGGGGGCGGGAAGTAAGTGGTGTCGTCGCGTTAGGGGTAATGCGCTCTTTTCTTACAAGTGGGGGTATAGGGGAGGAGAAGGCAGGTGCAGGTGTGGTCGCTGGGGACGGCCTACCGCCCGCCCCGCCCCGCCCCGCCCCGCCCCGCCCCGCCCCGCCCCGCCCCGCCCCCGCCGTAGCCACGGCCGCGGCTCGCGACATTCGCCGACATTCTGGCGGCGCAGAACAAGACTATAAAGCAGAGGCAGTAAGTACTGCGCCTCGCCTCGCCTCGCCTCGCCTCTGGCCCCGCTGCCGAATCACTTGACATTTTACGAGAAGGCTGCCTGCGTCTGCGTATGCCGCCCGGGCCGGCCCGGCCCCTTCAGCAAAGTGTTGCACAGTGCGTACAGGGGTGCGTCGGTTCGGGGCGGGGCGGGGCGGGGGGACGCGGGGCGGGGCGGGGCGGAGTGGGGCGGGGCGGCGCGCGCAATGTCTCCCCTCCCGCCCATATGTCCGCCCCTTTATATCCTATTCAGCACTTATTTGCTGCCCTGCCCAACCCCCCGGGGAGCCGGCCGCACGACCTGTAACATTCGCCCCCGCCCGCACCTGCGCGGCGCGGCGTGCTGCTTCAAATGTCTCTCTGAACGGGACAGAAAAAAAAAGTTCATCTCCTCTCCTAAACTTGCCCGCCCCGCCTCGTCCCGTCCCGTCGGGAGAGAAACTGCTGGAAATAGAGTCATTTCACGGTAGGTCCGCTCACCGATGCAAATGCCCCCTGCAGGCCGGGTGGTAGCGCTCAGTGTAGGAGAAGGAGGCTATTACGGAGAACGCCAATGGCATCCAAGACCGGGTCTTGAAACTATTTTTTACCGTGCACGAGCATCCAGCGCTATCTCCTCCACCGCGGCCCTCCTCTCCTGTGTGTTATTGCAGTTAGTGCGGCCTGGCCGGGTGGGCGCCGGCCGTGTGTGCGGTGCGCTCACCCACACGTGCACCCACACGTGCACGGGCGGGGCTGCCGCACGTGCCGCACCGCACCTACGTACGAGATTTAATTCCCCGCCCCGCCTCGCCCCGCCCCGCCCCGCCCCGCCGCGCCCATCGGATTGTATTGTCTTTCTCTCCGTGCTGGCCGGCCCGGCCCGGCCCGGCCCGAGGCAAAGGCTCCGCTCCGCTCACATGAACCGAACTGACCTCACCGCCTACCTGGCGAGGGGTCCAGCTCCGCCCCGCCCCGCCCCGCCCCGCCCCGCCCCGCCCCGCCCCGCCCCGCCCCACCCGGCCCCGCCCCGCCCCGCCCCGCCCCGCCCGCCCCGCCCTGCCCCCCGCCACGAACACCGCTTTTATTTCATTTCATTTCCCCGCTCTCGCCCCAATTAATGTCCGTGTCGCTAATGGGCCGGGCCACTGCACGAGCCGAGCCGAGCCGAGCCGAGCCGAGCCCCTCGTCTGGGAATTGGAGTAGTCAGGGGGAGAGTGGCCGGCTGGGCGGCGCGTGAGGGGAGGGTGCGCCCCCCCCCCCCCCGGTCAGGCGGCGCGTCCAGCCGCGACAGGCCCTCGACTGCCCCCCCCCCCCCCCCACACACACTCAACACTCAACCACTGGGCCGGGCGCTGATTGTGGACACAGTGTTAATTTCCAGCGCTCTGCGGCCCAGACCGGGCCGGACTGGCGAGGCGAGGCGTCGGCCCGGTTCCGGCGCCCATCTACAGCTGCCTGATCCGCTCCCTCTCCTCTCCTCTCCTCTCCTCTCCTCTCCTCCTCCCTCCTCCCCTCCCTCTCCCCTCCCCCCGAGCTCAGCGTAGAGATGGAAATTTTCCGGAAACTTTCAAAGTGTCCGAAAAAAACCAGAAAAATAGGAAAAAAAACTGAAAAATACCGGAAAAATTGGAAAAATTTGTTTTTAAGTCCTATAGTGGAATATGAACATAAAAGCCACTACTTTCGTATTTCATCAGGTCTTTACTTCCACTGGCAACTCTAGATAACCAACTGGAATCGCAAAAAACGCACGAGAAGGAAACGTAACAGGGTATAAATAGTATGAGTACACTGAGAAGCGTCTTCACATAGTGATGAAGATATGCTTTTTGCCTATTTCCAGGCGAAAAGTCGTGCTTTTTGCCTATTTTGCAGGATGAATCTTTCCAATTTTTCCGAGGCTAGAGAAAAAAAAACGAAAAAAACAGTGTTTTTTTTTCAATTTTTCCGGAAACTTTCCGGGCATTTTCATCCCTAGCTCTAGCTCAGCGCCGCTCAGCACAGCGCAGCCTTTCGTTTGCGACAAGGAAGGGAAATTCCAGTAAAATATGGTCGTTACTGCCCTTTATACCTCAACTGTCTGGCGCCTCCCACGCTAGAAATAAAAAAAATAAGCGAGATAGGAAAACAAAGGTGGCCTGTGGGGTTGGTGGCCGTGGCCGGGCCGGGCCGGGCCAGCCCAGGTCGGCCACACCCCTGCTCATGCTACTCACCCTCATAGTTGTTGACGGGCGGCGCGGCGGAGGCGAAGTGTCCCAGGACGAGGCAGACGCACAGCGCCCCGGCAAAACAGCTGGATGCCACAGTCACCATCCTGCAACACATCCAAGCAGACACACGTTTAGCCCTCACCTTCCGTCGCACAGTATTTTTTATTATTTTTCACGTAACGGTCTGTGGCATTTTTTATGTGGCGGAGACTCGCAGTCTTCATGACTAAGCCGCAGCAGCAGGCGCGTCGCTGTGAATACTGCCTGCGTGCGCCTGAAAGTAGTTCCCCCCGCGCAGCTGACACACGAGAAGTACGGCGAGGATTATTTATCACCGCCAGAAATTACGGAAAATTGCCGTCGCTGCCGCGTTAAATTACCGTGACGACCGTGTCCTGCGGCATAGGGAGGCGGTGGGCTGTGGCGGGCCGGGCGCGGCGCGGGGGCGCGGTGTGTGCCCGGGGCGGGGCGGGGCGGGGCGGGGGCGGAGGGGGACATCTGGAGAGTGAAGTGGATGAGGCCGCGGGGCGCACGGCCCGGGCCCGGGTCGGGTCCCCCTCATTGGCCAGCTGAAGCAGCCCAAGGCGCGAGTAGGCAACCCGCCCGGGACGCGTGTCGAGCGCGTTGCCTACCCCGCGCTTGGTGGGCGCTCGCAATGCGCGCCGCGCCGCGCGCTCCCCCGCCGCCGCCGCTAGCGCCGGCCCGGTTCAGGGCGATGAGATTACCCCGGGTAAGATCGTCGCGCTATGATTTTACCCTCTGTAGTATCATCGCGCGATCATGATTCTACCCTCCCACCACCGTCTCTGTGCTCGGTAAATCTACCATTTAATTATTATTATTATTATTATTATTATTATTATTATTATTATTATTATTATTATTATTATTATTATTATTATTATTATTATTATTATTATTATTATTATTACTTTTTTTTTTTTTTGGTCGCGTAATAGAGACCCGGTCGCGGGGACTAGCGGGCAATTGCCGTGCCGTGCCCGCGCCCGGCCCGCAGGACATGGCCAGACCAGGCCTTTGATCAGGTCCTGATCTGGCTGTGGTTTACACAGCAGGACCCGCCGTCCCGCCCCGCCCCGCCCCGCCCCGCCCCGCCCCGCCCCGCCCCGCTGCTGCTCCGCGGTGACTAGCAGGTAAAAAGGAATGGGGGGCCTTGAGTTGAGGTGAAAGCCGTTTCGAAATTAAGGACATTTACAAAAGTGGTTTTACATGGCCCCTGCAGGGCCAGGGCGCCGTGCCTCGGAGGCGGTTGAGCAGCAGTCGTGCTAATCGCGCCCCAACCCCAAGTTGTAAACGCTCATCCAACTTTCGGCGCAAATGCTTCCACACTAAACTCAGGGGTCCTTGAAAAAAGAAAAACATTACGTGATTACTTTGTGAACGGTCCCTAAGGCGTTGGTGGGCGAGGAGGGGGCGTGTGGCCGCGTGGGAGACGTGCGGGGCGGGCGGGGCGGGGCGGGGAGGGTATGCCAGCAGTGCTTCACAAAAGCGCGTCAAAATCGGATTGACCGGCAGGGCGACGCACCTGCCCCCCCCCCCCTCTCTCTCTCTCTCTCTCTCTCTCTCTCTCGCTCTCTCTCTCTCTCTCTCTCTCTCTCTCTCTCTCTCTCTCTCTCGCTCTCTCTCGCTCTCTCTGACCCGCCACGCCCGGCCCCACCTCACCGCCACGGTGCGGCGTTTAAGTCGCCCCGAAACCAGATTCGACTCTGTCCCTCTTGTCTCTTTTGCTTCCTTTTTCCCCTTTTACCTTTTTCTCTACATATTGTGTTGTTTTTCGCGCTGGCCGCGCCAAGTTCTATTGGTATATGGGATAATGTTCAATGAAAAATGTCGTTAAGTTACGAAAAATGTTTTCGAAGATATTTTTAGCAGGGTACTTGAACTTTACAATTACCCTCATGTCTGAGAGTTGGAGTCGACTCAGTTACCGGCCGCGCCCGCCCCCTCCCCTACAACCCGCTTACCCGGACGCCGTGAAGTTTCCCCGGGGACGCGCTGAAAGAGAGCTGGTCTTAATCTCGCTTTCCGCAATCCCTACCGACTTTTTTTTCCTTCCGTCGGGGGGAAAGAGGAAACCGACGTCAAAGCAATGAATGACTAACATCCAAACACACGGCAAAAATCACAGCGCAGATGTGGCAAATTAGAGAGACAGAACGGTGTATATAACTTTACAGGCGCACCCATTCGGAAGGGAGAGAGAGGGGGGGGGGGAGCAGCTCGGCCCCGAAAAGCCCTTAATCTCTTCACAAGCGCAGGACTCTCTCTGCCGAATTACCTTTTACGCAGGGGAGTAAAAGCGGCTTTACGAAAAGGTGTTATGCCCCGCGCCACTTAATGCCGCGGACCCCGAGCCCTGGCGCGGCGCGGCGCGAAGTGCGCTTGTTGTTGTTTGTTGGCGCCGACTCACTCTATCTATGACTGCACTGGAGAAGAACGCTGCTAGAAACGTTAGAAAATAATGCTTAAATAGTTGCGCTGAAACGTGTAGATTACACACCACAAAACGCGTTCTTAAATGAAGCATTTAAGCATGTAAGAGCATTCACACGTGTAAGGTGTACGCGGTAAATCTGTTTCCTGGGACCTCCCAGGAAAGTAGGTAATTTTCCTGTACTTTCCCTGCAAATACCGAGGAACTTTCCTGGAAAATTACCTACTTTCCTGGGAGTCCCAGCCAGACTCCCAGGAAACAGATTTACTGTGTTACGGTGGAATAAATTGCAACTTTCCCGTATAAATTAAAGTATGATTGAACACGAATAACACAGTTTTCTGTAGTGAATCGCAGGTACATTATCCTGACTTTTCTGAGCCCCTCGTGTTCTTCCTGTAGAGACAAGACATCCGGTTCCGGTTGGCGGACGGGACGGGGTGGGATCAGACGTGCGACCCGCGGCGCGGCGCGGCTGCGGGCGCCGTAACGGTCATCTGGATTATATAGCGAGCCAATAAAACCTACAGGGGGAAGAGGGGGGGGAGGGGCAGATCTACGTAGCCGCGCGATCACGCGCCACTTCGCAGAACGGGAAAGGCGGCGAGGGCCGGGGGTCATGTCATGAACGCCTCGCTACTGTACGTGGAAGACGCGCCTACTCTGTATCACTGGAAAGTAGTGACATTTAGTGAGTTTATGCCTGCTCTCTAAAATCCTTACGAAAATTCTTCGTAACGTTGCGAAGCATTTGGCTGCTTCGCAATGCTTCGTAATACAAAGCATTTTCTTCGCAAGCCCAGCCTTACGAAGAAATTTGTTTGTACACTACGAAGAAAATGCTTCGCAATACGAAGCAGCCGAATCACTGGTAAAACTAAGGCGTAGTTGTACCCCTTTTATGAAGCGTACCGTCCGTACGCCCTTCTTGAAGCGTACAAGAGCTCATGCGCTCTTTTCCTCTTATCTAAATGCATGGGGGAATTTTCTTGAAGCGTAGTTGTATGCTTCAAGAAGGGCATAAGGTCTTCAAGCGTAGTTGTACGCTTGAAAAAGGCGTACAACTACGCCTTAGTTTTACCAGTGATGCTTCGCAGCACTGTTAGTTCCTTACAAACAGCGGTGTTCGTATTACGAAGAATTTGGTTCGTAACGTACAAAGGATTTGAAGCAGCCATATTACAAACCACTTTTCTTCGTAATACGAAGACCCCTTGTTCGTAATACGAAGGAGCCTCGTTTGTAATACAAACCAGGCTCTTCATAATACAAAGAATTTGTTTGTATTACAGTGGCTCAGATTCTTTGTACGTTACGAAGAGCAGTTCTTCGTAAGAAACTTACAGTGAGCCTACGAACGCTTACGAACGCTTACGAACACAATTTCTTCGCAAGGTTATCACAGTATGGTTGGGGGGGTGTGGGAGGGTAGGGGGGCTTCCCTCGCTGATGAAACAAAGCTGTGACCTTATTAACTACTTGTTCATACGGGTGTTAGCAAGTGTTAATCCTTGGCGTTATAAAGCCCCTAAAAGTGTTCCAAATGATAAAGCCCCTAAAGGTGTTCCAAATGAATGCCCCTGTGTCGGTTGTAATTCATTAAGCGTTCACGGAAAAAACTTCGTCCTGGTTTTCAAGCAGCCCCGGAAACCCCGTGTATTTTCTCCATAAGAGCTGCTTGGTTTTTCCAAAACTGCTTGGAAACCAAGACGTCGTTTTCCCCGTGTTTGAGCTATAAAGTAACCCGTGTGTTTTTTCAGTGCTGTCCCGACCCTACCGCCCTGCCCTGACACGCCCAGCCCTCCCGCCCTCGAGGGCGTCACCTCCATGAGTACCCCGGCCCTGGCCCCGGCCCTGGCCCTGGCGCTGCAAAAACCAATTATGTACGCGACAGGACAGGCAGCCCTGATGGCAAGTGCGTCACTGCGTGTGCCGTGCAGGCGTGCACTCGCGCGTCACGGGGTGGGGCGGGGCGGGGCGGGGCGGGGCGGGGCGGATCAGGCAGAGTAGACGGGAGGAACAAGTGTTTCCGCGGGCTCCGAGCCCTTCGGTCAGGCGACACCGCCCCGCCCCCCCCCGCCCCGCCCCGCCCGCCCCGTCACGCCCCCACGCCTCTCCGCCCCCGTGATAAATGAGCCGCGATACTCCTCTCTGGCCGCGCCGCGCCGCTCCGCTCCTACTGCTCTGGCTCGCCGCTGGTCTTGCTGTTGTTGTTTTGGATGTCGTTAGAGTCGAGGAAGTTTTTTTTTAGGTGCCAGTTAGTGGTCCTTATTGCTTTCGCCCGTAAGTTTTTGGGTCCCCGTCAGTCATAGACGCGTTATAACGTTAATTTTTTCATTATTTTTAATTGGTGATTGCGACCGGACAGGTATGAAGGCCGCGCAGCCAATAACGTCGCCTCCCCCCTACTCCGGTCCAACACCACTTAGCGCGAGTGGAGATGGGGATTATTATTTTTTAATAAGGCGGGCGGTGCGGTGCGGTGCGGCTGCTGTTGTAATGGCAGCCCACTTACCCCGCAGCCTCCACACCCCGCCCCCCCGCCCCGCCCCGCCCCCGCCCCGCCCCCACCCCGCCCCCACCGCTCCCCCCGGGCGACGTGAGGTGCAGCCTTAAGGCACCTGACACTTCGGCGTATTTATTTAGCCTTTAGCCTTTAGCCTCATGTATTAACGCGTCGAGCCCCTGGCAGAAAGTTTTGCCGGGTAGCGTTTCCCTTACATGGCAATTGCAGTGAACAAATTTGGGTCCTGAATCAAGAGAAATCAACTTGAGTCGAGCTTTTCGGCAGTTATATTGCTTCGGTTCTCAAGTTTTGCTCCAAATATATACTCACGTGGTCACGCGGGTTTCCTCGGGGTTAGAAAGCAACCTTAGATCGCGACCTTGATGTATTCAACGTTTGGCAATGTTTTTGCTGTGGAAGGCCTTGTACATTTTGGGCGTGTGGTGCGAGTAGTGCCATGTCCTTTGTGCTCATACAGGTAGTAATCCGGCGGGGCGGGGGCCGCGCCGCGCCAGGCCGGGCCAGGCCGCTCCGACTGAAAATAACCCCCGTGACTCTGTGTAGCAGAGCGATGCTGCGGCGGAAGGGTGCCCGGGGGTGCTGGCGGGGACTGCTGGGACTACTATAGTAGTGCATCTCCCTCTCTCTCTCTCTCTCTCTCTCTCTCTCTCGCTCTCGCTCTCTCTCTCTCTCTCTCTCTCGCTCTGGCTCTCTCTCTCTCTCTCCCTCTCTCTCTCCCTCTCTCTCTCTCTCTCTCTCTCTCTCTCCCTCCCTCTATCTCGATCGCTTCCTCTTTCTCTCCCTTCTCTCTCTTCTCTCGCTCTCTCTCGCTCTCTCTCGCTCTCAGCCGTGAGCCGGCTGGCCTGCGCCTGAGCCACGGTCGGATCCGGTCGGGTGGACAGCGGCAGTCCCAGCCCGGCCCGGCCCGGCCACGGTCACTGTTGGTATGATGGAAGACAAACACTATTACTGGGCAGATGATATAGAGCGCGGGGCGGGGCGGGGCGGGGTGGGGCGGGGCGGGGCGCAGGGTGGTGGCTTGTGCCTGAGCCTGGCCTGAGGTTGTCGGCCTGGGTCAGGGTTCGGGCAGGAATTGAGGGAGGGGACGGGAGGGGAGATGTGCGGGGAGGGATTCCTCGCGGCGCAGTGCCCTTCCCTGCCCTGCCCACTCGTGGTCAGGTCGGACCCTTTGGAGTGCGCCGCTGCGCCGCGCACAGAGGGCGCCGATGAGCGGAGCGGAGCGGGGCCGTGGTTCCAAGGCTCGAGCATTCTAACTTTGAGCTCTCTGCCACTGCTGGTGCGGACGGCTGGTGAGGAGGGGCGGGGGGGGGGGGATGAGCTGTGACTCTACGGGGCGGGGCGGAGCGCCGCGGGCCGGGATTCCAGAGGTGCGGTCATTTCAATCACTCGCCCCGCCCCGCCCGGTCTCACTCCCCGCTCCCCCCCCCCCCCTCCCCGCGCCGGTCATGCGGGTATCCTTTCTGAAAACTGTGAAATATCGCCCCGGTGCCGGTGTAGCAGATTCGTGTTAGAGGGGAAAATACCTAGAATTGCATTGTTTCATTACTGGTTTTGGCAGAGATTCGGTTCCAAAGCTGTGCTCTAAAAAAGGCAAAAGTGGTCTGGACTTTAGGACTTCCTGCGTATTGAACCGTCGCACATTTGTGCTCCTCTTGAGCGCAGCGCAGAGGGTGGTAGTGGTGTCGGGGTGGGGCGAGCCGGGCCGGGCCGGGCTGTACGCCGGCGACTTGTGGCTCTCTCTCTCTCTCTCTCTCTCTCTCTCTCTCTCTCTCTCTCTCTCTCTCTCTCTCTCTCTCTCTCTCTCTCTCTCTCTCTCTCTCCCTCTCATCTCCTCTCCTCTGAGCAGGACCTTAGCGAGACACACACAAGTTTGGTGCGAGCCAGAGGCGCTGGCGCGCTGAGGGCCTGCTGAGTCGCTAGCCCCGCCCCGCCGGATCGAGCCGCACGGCATTCTCGAGAGAAGGAAATAAATGAGGTAGTTAGACCTTATTCAGCCTGCCGCTCCAAGTTGGACTGACCCCGCCCCGCCCCGCCCCGCCCCGCCCCGCCCCTCATCGGCCCCGGCCCGGGTGGATTCTTGGCTGCTTCGCTGCTCTCAGGGGAGCGAGAAGGAGAGGCAGCCCGGCGGAATTTAGCAGAGGAAAGGCCATCGGGGGGAGGGCGCGGGGGTGCTGGGGAGGGGGGATAAATCGAACAGAAAGTAATATCCACCTCCATTGCCTACAAAACAATCCTACCCTACATAGCCCCCCCCCCCCTCTCTCTCTCTCTCTCTCTCTCTCTCTCTCTCTCTCTCTCTCTCTCTCTCTCTCTCTCTCTCTCCCTCCCTCCCTCCCTCCCTCCTCCCTCCCTCCCTCCCTCCCTCCCTCCCTCCCCACAAACCCACCAAGGCCTCACCAAAATCTATTCCCAACAATCCCTCCAGTTCCTGAGTGATGCCGACTGTCCTCCCGAGACCTTTAGGGCGCTATAGCAGGGGTAGGGCTGGTGGTCCCCGAGGGGTCGCCAGTCGCCATCAGGTCAGCGCGCTCAATGTGGACGTCTGCCACGGCTCAAGACGTCCAGTCCAGCAGGCGAGGCGGGGATGAGGGCTAACGCCGAGGCTAACGCCGAGGCTAACGCCGAGGCTAACGCTGGGGCCAACGCGGGGCTAACGCAGACAAACGGCTGGGGCCCGGCGTGACGTGCCTGTGGCGGGGCGGGCCGCGTCACGTCACCTTATGTCACGCGAGCGTCACGCGGCTGACTGCGCTGCTGCTGGCGGGCGTTAGGCGTTAGGGTGAGGCGGCGCTCAGGGATGGCGCCCCTCGAGTAAAAGAGAGATAAGAAATCAGAGTGGACGAGAGGCTTATTGGCGAGGGGGCAACCACTCGAGAAATCCTGTGTACAAACCTGCGGAAATCCCGATGAAATCCTCAGAAATCTCGATGAAATCCTCGGAAATCTCGATGAAATCCTTGGAAATCTAACTGAGAAATCTCATGAAATCTCATGAAATCTCATAAAATCTCATGAAATCTCAGAGAAATCTCAAGAAATCTCAGAGAAATCTCTCGAAATCTGAGAGAAATCTTGTGCAAACAGTAGAAATCCCGTGTACACTAGGATGGGGATTGGATGCCCCCTCGCTTATTGGCGCGACCAAGTCAGATTCACCGTGTGGGGTTCACTGTAGACTACAGTGGGAATCACTGTATAAGGCGCGTCATAAGGTCTTGTACATGGGGCGCCATGTCTGTGCGCCGGCTAACCCTAACGCCTACCCCCCCTGTATACTAGCACGGTCTATAGCGCCTTTTCCCCCTCGATGTTGATTTGACAGCCAGCAGGTATATCGTTCCAACTATACATGGACAAGACAATCGGGGTGTGTATGTGTGGGGGGGAAGGACACTGTGGGCGGCTACTCGCTGTTGGGGCGCGGGCGGGGGGCCGGGTGGGGCGGCGGGGCGGGGAGCCTGCCACACAAAATGAGAGAGGATGACGACCGTGATGGAGGCGCCTAGCGCAGCACCAGCAGCAGCAGCAGCAGCACGTGACCTTAGCGCCAGCGCCCGCCGCACACAGTAGCAGCAGCAGAGGGGAGGAATACTACCACGCGTCCGTTTCATCATGGGGTTACGGTTCTCTGTAATCTCCGCCGCCTTCCTGCGCCTTGTCGCGCTATACCCCCGCCTCTCTCTCTGGAGAAGGGGAAAGTATGTGAGCGGCTCAGGGAGAGGGACAAGGATGGAGACAGAACGAGAGGGGGAAGAGAGGGGCGGGAGTCGCATGGGAGTAGTCGGGTCGGGCTGCGGGCGCGGGGCGGGGCGGGGCGGGGCGGGGCGCTGCAGCCCGCGCGCGGCCCTCGCGGCAGATGTCGGGGCATTTACTGCCTGGTTACCGCACCGCGCGGCACAGCCAGAACACTTGGCGCGCGTCCCCGGCGAATAGTTTCATTTCTCTCTCTTCTGTCGGGGCGCTGTGCTGAGTGCGAGAGATAGGGAGTGAGCATGCTGTTGCGCGGAGTTAGTCGAACAGCTCACAAACAGACAAGCAAACAAACACACCTCGACCCCCGGCACGCGGCTTTATCAGTACTGCGATAAGTGAGGTGGAATCAAACATCCCACCTCTCCCTTTCTCTCTCTGTCTCTCTACTTCTCGATCTCTCTCAGTGCTTACTGCCTGAGAGGTAGGCCGCCTGCCCGCACGGCTGTGCAGCGCGTTGCCTATCCTCGACTTGACAGGCGGCCGGCGAGAAAGCAGGTCCTCATATCACATTCTTCCTGAGCGACTCACAAGCTGTTGTTTGTGTTTATTATGGGAGTTGGCCGGGCCACTTCCCTGCAAGTACCCACCGTAATAATAACAACCGTTCGTATTTCATTCCCTTTTCCTCCTTACTTTACTTTTGGACGTGTAGAAAAAGAGAGGCAGCGGTAACAACTGAACGGCGAGGCGCGGCGCGGGGCGGGGCGGGGCGCAGTGCGTGTAATGGCGGCCAACAAGCGCCTGATTGAGGTGCTTTTGCAGCGGCTGATGCAGCCCAGCCCAGCCGGCGAGTGAAATACAATCAAATCAGCGAACGGGACTGGGACCAGGCGGGGCGCGGCGGGGCGCGGCGGGGCGCGGCGGGGCGGTGCGTGGCGCGGCGGGGCGGGGCGGGGCGGGGCGGGGCGGACTCAAAAAGTTGTCAGACCGTGGCAAATCGCTTCCAAAGCAAACAATGAGGCCGCGGATGGATGAACTGACGGTATATGGCTGGACGGGACAGCGGGGCGGGCGGGGCGCGGCTGGCTTCTTCTATCGCCTTGCTTCTCTCCCTCTCCTACCCTCACCCTCCTACCCCCCCCCCCCCTCTCTCTCTCTCTCTCTCTCTCTCTCTCTCTCTCTCTCTCTCTCTCTCTCTCTCTCTCTCTCTCTCTCTCTCTCTCTCTCTCTCTCTCTCTCTCTCTCTCTCTCTCTCTCTCTCTCTCGCACTCACACATTCGACACATCTATAATCCCCCACCCCGTGCGCCAAATGCCGCCGCCCCCCGCTGTTACATTTCGTTGCTAATAACGCAGCGTGGTGCAGATGGTGGAAAATGGGGAGGGGGGGGGGACACGCCCTGAACAACGTTGCAAAAGAGAGACAATATTTGTCTTTCATTAAATTACACGATGCACAGAGCAACAGTTTTAAAAGATGAATCCGCCTGTGTGCTTTTCCCCCCGGGCATGTTGTCAAATATGTTAAAAAATCAGAAACCACTGTAATACGCAAAAGTGTTCTGTTCATCAGTGTAAAGTCAAAGTCCCTCATTTTCCTTTTTTATTTTTTTTCTATTTTGTCACAATAATAAAAAGAGATGAGCAGAAAAGGGTCCCCGTGCGCGAGCACAGCGTGTCTCCCCGCCCCGCCCCGCCCCGCCCCGCCCCGCCCCGCCCCGCCCCGCCCCGTGTCGCGATGAGCCGCCAAATGGAAACAGAGTGAGAGGCAAAAGAGTCTCGGCGGGGGCGGGGAGGACGGGGAGGGTAGTCTGAGACGCGACGTGACGCGGCGGTGGCTGCACACATCTTCATTAGCGGCTGACGGAGAGAGGATGAACGAGATCGCGATCTGACAGCAGCCTAACGCCGTGCCGTATGCCGCGCCAGAGACCCGCCGCGCCCTCTTCTTATTACCTCTCTTGCTCCCCACCAAATCTCTCTCCCTCTCTCTCTCCCTCTCTCTCCCTCTCTCTCCCTCTCTCTCCCTCTCTCTCCCTCTAGCTCTCTCTCTCTAGCTCTCTCTCTCTCTAGCTCTCTCTCTCTCTAGCTCTCTCTCTCTCTCTCTCTCTCTCTCTCTCTCTCTCCCTCTCTCTCTCCCTCTCTCTCCCTCTCTCTCCCTCTCTCTCCCTCTCTCCCTCTCTCTAATACCCACTGTACCCTGGAGCGTAGCAGACTGAAGTGATTGCGTCGATACATGATGGGCTCCGGCCCGGCTCGGCTAGAGTCCGCGCAGCCTAGGCACGCAATCTCAGACACTTTATAAAAAATTACAACGGTAGTAGCTAGTAATCCTGTACTTTTCTGTCTCTAGTTTATTTTTCAGTAATGAAAAAGTATAATTTCTTTTTGCTGTTGAAGAGGTTGTTAAAGGTTTTCAAACTGCAGGAATACTGACAACTGGGTGCAAAAATCAGTGAGGGGATGAATGTGTCGAGGAGGGCAGGGCCTGGCCCAGGCAGCCGTGACGTGACAAGACGAAGAAAAGCAAATCTCCCTGATCCGAAATCAATTTCTCTTTTTTTTCATCCCATCGTTTTTTTCTTTTATAATGAAATGTTTTAGGAGAAAATATCATTACCCGCGTGTAGGTCTCGTATGGGCCGCCTGGGCCCGCCCCGGCCCGTCCCGCCCGCCGGCGGGCTGGTCCTGTTCGTGGTCATTACGGTCCGAGTGGGCTCTTGGCCTGCAGGTCGTTATCAAAACGACGACAGAGTGCGCGCGAGCCGACTGTAGGTATCCCCCGCCCCGCTCCGCCCCGCCACGCCACGCCCCGCTCCGCCCCGCCCCGCCCCGCCCCGCCCCGCCCCGCCCCGCCACGCCCCGCCACGCCACGCCACGCCTGACCGAGCCCTTTGGGCCTAACGGTAATCCAAACGCCACGCCCACGCCTGGGCCTGCTGCGATTCGCAAAACTGTAAATTCGACGCTCGCGCGCGGCGAACTATTCTATTTTTATATATTCCATGACGGTTATGAACAGTAAAAATAATTGACTAGTGTCGTGGTGTTGTAATATTATTCGTCGTGGAAAGGACGGGTGAACTTGTTGATTCTGAAGGGCGGGGCGGGGCGCGCCCACGTGTTGTGCTCTACGGCTCAACCTTACCCTCGGAAACGGAATCGGACTTCCTGCGCCGCGGCGCGTCGCGCGCACTTGTAGAGCGGCCCGCCCCGCCCCGCCCCGCCCCGCCCCGCCCCGCCCCGCCCCGCCCGTCGCTTGAGTAATGAATGAAGCGAGTCGCCTCCTCTCACCATCTCCCCCGGACGGACGGACAGCAGGAGCAACTTTCCCAATTATTGAATTTTGATGAAGAAAGTGTTTTTCAACGGCGACACAGCATCGGCCCGGCGCCATTAGCGTGATTATGCCCTCTCTGCTCGGCGAGCTGCGCCGCGCGCAATCAGCCTGATCGGCTACGCACTTGTCTCGCCTGGCGGGGGGGCAATAGCAACAACAAGGCCTTATAAACCATTCAAAACTTTTACCAGCCGCCAAGTCACACGTTTGTTTTTGCAATGTAAATTTCCACAACAGGTACACTGGTAAAACAAATGTTTAAGTTTTATACAGCATGGTGTTTAAGTTCCACTTCTATACATCAAATGGTGTATAGTGTCAACTATGCATCACTACATATTTAACAACTATGCACTTCGTAGATATTTAGATGTTAAACGTTTCGTGATGTTTAGAAGTATGCATTTGGACGAGGCTTTCCATGTCAAAGCATAGGGATGCGACGACATCCCAAGTGTTTAGTCAACTATACACTTGCTAAATGTTTAAGAACTATACACCAACTAATGTTTAGTTAGAACTGTGCATGACATAGTGTTTAAGTATTATACATTAGGAGCTATGCATCAAGTGGTGTATAGAACTAAACATTTGTTTTACCAGTGTATAGCATCCGGCTCTACACTGTAAAACCTGGGTGTTCCCTGAGAGCACGACTTAGTCGCTTGCCTCCAAAAATGGCACACCTTTGTCGCTCTGCCACAGCACACCTTAGTCGCTCTGCCACAGCACACCTTAGTCGCTCCCATGTAAAAACACCTTTGGGTCCTGTGAGTTCCTCACACTGCATGGTATTGATGGAATAAATCCACGCTGCTCTTTCCAAATGCAAGGTCCAAGGTGTGCAGTAACAGCGCACCTTTCCCCTGTCTTCCCCTGGAGCCACAGGACCCAAAGGTGTTCTACATGGGAGCGACTAAGGTGTGCTGTGGCAGAGCGACAAAGGTGTGCCATTTTTGGAGGCAAGCGACTAAGTCGTGCTCTCAGGGAACACCCAGGTTTTACAGTGTAAGCGATTGGTAATGCCGACCGGGGCAGATCGACGACGACACCTGCAGCAGCAGGAGGCGCCCTGCCAGGGGCGTAATTAGGGGGGGGGGGGGGCGATGGGGGCGATCGCCCCCCCCTCGGGTCCCCGAAGGGGACCCGATTTTCCGATTTTCTGGTGGCATACGGGCCGCGGGCTGCGACCCCGTGCGGCCCCCGGCCCTGGCCTCTTATTAGTTTTTTCTTGAGTACACAGAATACAATACACAGAAACGGAATAATAGAGATAAAAATTATAATTCGATGGTTGCCCCTAAAGTTAGGCAACCCGCGAAGCATCGCCCCTCCCTTACACATGCCCTAATTACGCCCCTGCGCCCTGCTGCAGCCCCGCTGCAGGCCTGCTGCAGGCCTGCGGCCTGTTGGCTTCAGGGCGCCAGTCGCCAACAAGTACTGTCGTTTGTCGGCCGCGCGAAACTTTGGAGGCCCAGCCGAGGCGAAGCTGGTGGGCTTCGCGGCCTCAGGTTTACGGCTCTTGGAGATTTGCGTTTTCCAGCGAGGGGGCCTCAACTCCGCGCCCTGCCTCACCTCACCTCACGCCCTGACGCGACGTCCTCGCGTGCCCCTCAGGAACCCCACAACACGATGCCCACGAGGTGGGACAGTGACGCCAACTGCCAACTCCCCGCAACTTTATCTGTGTCAAACTAGTCGCATTTATCCTGCGCATACTGAGCGGCGACATTGTTTCCTAGTTTATGCGTCGTCTGTACTTTTCACTACATCGATCAGTGCTTCCTTTTTTTTTTGGGGGGGGGGGGGGGTCGTTCTCTCTCTCTCTCTTTTACTTTCCGAATCCATCAATCAGCGCCGATATGACACACAGGACGTAGTGCGATGCGGGGATGGGATCGGCCGGGAGGAGGGGCCGGGCCGGGCCGGGCCGGGCGCACTACCAGGAGCCGGAAGTCACTGGGGTGGAAGTGCGGGCGCCGGCGCGCGGAGCAGTATAAGTCCAGCGCAACAGCGTCGCGTCGCTGTGCGGCTCATCGCGGGCTCATGGAGCGCTCTCTCTCTCTCTCTCTCTCTCTCTCTCTCTCTCTCTCTCTCTCCCTCTCGCTCTCGCTCGCTCTCGCTCGCTCTCGCTCTCGCTCGCTCTCGCTCGCTCCATACACATCACACTCCTTCCCTTCCTAATGCTGTCGCAGGGATGAGCGGGAGAATCCGTTTGTGGGGCGGCATGCTAAGCGGACAAAACGCATGAATGTTTGTGGTGCGCCGAGAGCCCCACACGCCCCGCCCCGCCCCGCCCCGCGTGCGTATGGAGAGGCGATTCAGCAATATGACCAGATTTTGTCCGTCAAAGAGAGACGCGCGCCGCGCCATTGAAGCGAACGAGCTGGAGGAGCGGGGAGGGGCGGGAGGGGGGGGATTATGGAGAGAGTGTGCGAGTGAGTGAGAGCGAGATAGAGGCCCTCCCGTTTTCGCTCGGTTGGACAAGTTTTACAAATTTAGCTGACGACATTCAGGCCCGGCGCGGCGAGGCACTAACCCTTCTGCTACACATACGCTCCCGAGGCAAACATCGGGCCCCGCCCCGCCCGCGCCTCGCCTGGAATTCAGGATGGCCCGCCCCGCCTTGTCCCGCCCCGCCCCGCCCTGTCCCGCCCTGTCCCGCCCCGCCCCGCCCCGCACGCCCGTCCTCGCGTGTGTCCTGCCGGACCCGTCTGCTGTTCACTGCAAGACTCTTAAAGTGCAACGACAGGGCGGGTGGGGCGGGGCGGGGCGGGGCGGGGCGGGGCGGGCCCGGCCGGGCATTTCTCTAACGCTGTTGACCGTCGTAAGGCACAGTACGGTGCAATAAGTGCGTCCACGAAAATCGGGGTACGGAAGCGCCGTACTTCAACGCCGCGTATTCACGAAACATGGGGTATGGTAGCGCCATACTTGCCTCACCGTACCAAAATTTCAGGTACGGTGACTACCTGCGGTCATCACCGTTAGTGGCATTAAGAATGGCGCCGTGGTGTTTTATTTTTTTATTTTTACAGTGTAGGACATATTGTTCGCACTGTCTCAATAGTTGGAATCTTTGTGCCATGACAGTCCTACTCTTACAGCAGCGGAAATGGGGTGGAATTCTCGTCCCTCTGTTGTTAAAGTTGGACTATCCGGTTCGGTTCCAATGTTGGATTTTCAGAAGATTTGTAGCGCTCAATGTTGTTTTCTCCAAATGGCCGTTCCCAATCGCTTGGATAGGACACCCAAGATTTTAAGCAACAGGGGAAAATGATTCAAACATGTTCCAGTCAGCCCAAAATGGATTTTCAGACAACCGCGAAAAATACTTGTCGGGGGTCGATGTCGACCTCTGGCCTATCTGCCGCCCGCGGCCCGGCCCGGCCCGGCCCGGCCCCGCGCCACCTTCCGTCTCTCTCCGCTCAGGTCGCACTCACTCACTCACCTCGCAGCCCTGCGGTGGTCCTCCGGTGCCCGTGCGTGTGTCCTGTCTGTCCTGCAGGCGCCCTGCTGCTCCTGCTGCTGCTTGTCCTGCGGCTCCTGCTGCGGCTGTCCTCCCAGTGCTGTCCCGCTGCGTGCGTCCCGTGCCTGAGCCGTGAGTCCCGGTGTGCCTGCCCGTCGTGTCCCGTGCTAAGCGCCAAGTGGTCGCAGCCGCCTGGCGCGCGCCCTCATATAGACCAACAGGGCCAACAGGGAGGGGGAAGGCGGCGCGCGCGGGGCGGGGCGGGGCGGGGCGGGGCGGGGCGGGGAGTGCGGGGCGGGGTGGGCCGGGGCGGGGTGTCGGGGACAGGGAAGGGTTTTGGACAGCGGCGCGAGGGTATTGGTGGAGCGCGGGGCCCCCGCCGCCCCGCCCCGCCCCGCCCCGCCCCGCCCCGCACCGTCGCGGGCCCCACGATCACCATCGGTGATTGTTTCACTGAATATAAAAACTAGCACGTACGATTTGTTTGGTTTGGCATTCGGAAAGGGCGGCTCTTATGCTGTTATACTGCCGTGCAGATATTCTTGTCTTAAGGCAATCTAAAGCGGTGGTGCTGGTACGATGTGTGTGGCCTGTTAGACTTGTCGCGGTTCAGAAGGGTATCGGAGCGGCCGAGGGAGCGGTGCGACTGTTTAGAGCGGGATCTAACAGCGGGGGGAGGGGGAGGGAGAGGGATCTGTGGGTCCGGGTCCGAGGCAACTGGCAACTTAGGACCTGGTGCGCGGCGCGCGGTGCGGTCTCACAAACAGACCTACCCTGCCTGATCCTGGCTGGCCCGGCCCGGCCCGGCCCGGCGGCACTACTGCCAAACTTTGGCTTTCAGTTGCCGGGCCGGGCCCATGTGAGTATTGGGGTGGGCCCGTCCTCCATGCCAGAGTTGCCCTGCCTGCCAGGAGGGGCAGATGATTATTAAACAGAAAAAAAATTGACAGTGTGCATGTTTGGCACCTAATATGCTGCTGCACCAGCTGCAGTACTGATTAAGGGTAAATTGTTCGGAGGCGTTGCGCGGGGGCGATGCGCGGGCGGACGGCACGGTGGGGGCGGGACAGGGCAGGGCAAGAGTGGCGTCTCACCCTGGCTACCCCGCCGCCCCCGCCGCCCCCGCCGCCCCCCGCCGTCCCCCGCCGCCCTCCGCCGCTCCTCCTGCAGGTCTGGAGAGGCTACAGCGAGCAGCCCAATTACACTCACCTCGCACTCCCGACACAGGGATCAGCACCACCAGGCCCAGCGCTGCTTTTCGCGCCCGCCAAATGAGAATTCCACTCGGTCCTTCTGCCATAGCAGTCTTGGTCAGTCAGGGATGGCAATATTGTATCGTGTTCCCGGCGGAAAAAAGAAACATTAACGTCTCTGCAAATTTGTTGTTTCAATTTTTACTTTCTTGTTATTTTCTCTCACCCCGAGCTCGTGACCTCTCCCTCCCTTGTAAACCTTCGTTTGCTGTGTTAGGGGTGGGGATCGGTCCAAGGTGCCCCCACAATGAACTCATCGGGAGGTGACGGCACGAAATTTTGAGTACCAGGAATTGAATTCCTGCTTCCCCCTGCGCTTGGGCTCTCCGGGTAGGCCGCCACCTTCACACGAGTGCTTGGCGGGTTGGCCTACCCAGTGTGTCGCAGGCGCTCAGCTCCGCCTCGGTAACGCCCATTGTGGGGGCGGGGCGGGGCGCCATCCCGCACTACACGGCCCGACCACGCCACCCGGCCCGCGCCTGCTAACGCTAACGCGCCGCTAACGCCGCAGCGTTACTCGCGGTCAACTTTGCGGGGCGCCCCAAGTAGTGGATGTGCTGTGCCCCGCCCCGGCGCCGCCCCTGCGCCGCCCCCGCGCTGCCCCCGCGCCGCCCCCGCGCCGCCCCCGCGCCGCCCCCGCGCCGCCCCGCGCCGCCCCGCGCCGCCCCCGCGCCGCCCCTGCGCCGCCCCACGCCGCCCCCCGCGCCGCCCCACGCCGCCCCCACGCCGCCCCCACGCCGCCCCCACGCCGCCCCCACGCCGCCCCCGCGCCGTCCCCGCACCGCCCCCGCGCCGCGCCCGCACCGCCCCCGCGTTAGAGCTGCATGCCGCCCTGCTCCTCGCCCTCCCTGTTCTCTGTGGTCCCTTCCCTACCATCGCGTTGACTCCGGACTCCGCGGCCCCCGAAACCGACACCACAGGCAGCGGCAGCGGCGCGGCACCAGCAGGACGAGGGTGGGGACAACCAGGCCGCGCCCCGCCCCGCCCCGCCGCGCCCCGCCCCGCCGCGCCCCGCCCGCCACGCTACGCGCCTTGAAGCGCCACGCCCACGCAATAACATGGCGGCGGTGCGAGCGTGCAGGGCGTGCAGGGCGTGCAGGGCGTGCAGGGCGTGCAGGGCCAGGGCGTGCAGGGCGTGCAGGGCGTGACGTTGGTGAAGTGATGCGCGCTGCACTCATGACTCCTAATATTTGAAATACCTTGCTACTCTCTCAAGAAAAAGTCAAACTGAAAATTTCAGGTGCGAGAAAAGATTTGTCATTTCAATCGCTTTGCATGACGGTTTTCTAAAGGCAATTGCACTTTTCTGAATGAAACACCTCTCGGGGGGTGCCCCTAGCTCGGACTGTATTGTGAAAGGGGAGGGCGGTGTGGGGGGCGTCGGTCGAGCCCTCCCGGCGGATAAGACGGGTGCGTGCATGGGCGCGAGGCGAGGGGCTTTGACCCACATTGATAGAGGAGCCCGGCCTGGGCCGGCCCCGGGGCGTCCTCGTCCTCGGCGGGAGTGAGGCGACGCGATGCGATGCGCTCTCCCAACTCTCTCATTTCCTCTCTGGGGCCGGGCCGGGCCGGGCCGGGCAGGATGGGTACTCGCCCCACCCCGCCCCGCCCCGAAGAGAACAGAATAGGGCTTGGGAAGTTGGCCGCAGAGCGGCGGCGTCGTGCCCCTGCAGCCCCTGCAGCCCCTGCAGCCCCTGCAGCCCCTGCAGCCCCTGCAGCCCCTGCAGCCCCTGCAGCCCCTGCAGCCCCTGCAGCCCCTGCAGCCCCTGCAGCCTCTGCAGCCTCTGCCCCTCCCCGGCCCCACTGCGCCTCTCTGCCGTCTCTCTTTTTCTCACTGTCGCCCCCTCCCCTTTATCTCCCGGCGCCCATGCCTCTGCTGATTGCGCAATATGAAAGACATGCCTTTTCCAGGCCCGCGCCACCTGCCCTGCCCTCGCCGCCCCCGACGCCCCCACCAGGGGCCCCGCCTGCTTCTCTTAGCGCCGCGCCGCGCCGCGCCCCGCGCACCTTGACAATGGCCTTAATGCCTTCTCTGAGGAATGCAGGGACGCGGGGTGAGATTCTGTTTGAAGCCGTCCTCCACCCCGCCATTCCCCGCCCGCCCCGCCACCCTCCCATGCCCCACCATGCCCCGCCCCGCCCCTCGCTCGCTAATGGACGCGACGCTACCAGCTGACCCCAATCAAACTTTCATGTCGTCTTTTGTCTGTCCGTGCGGCGCGGCGCGGCGCGGCGGGCCGAGGCGAGCAGGCGGCCGAGGGCCGAGGCCGGGCCGCCGGGCCCGCCTGGGCTGGCCTGCAGAGTGATCGGACAGTAAAGCGTTCCGGTGCGATACCTCCACCACTGGCCCGGGTCCGGGCGGGCTGAACGTGAACGCTCATCTCCCCCGCCCGGACCCGACCGGACCGACCCGGCCCGGCCCGGCTGTTTGATATCTCATCAGAATTTCCACTGCCGACTGTTTCAGAAGATAGCTGTCGTCCCTCCGTCCTTGTCGCACCTATGGCGGTGCCCTATGCTGGGCATGGCAGCGCTACATGAGTGCGACGAGGACAGAAGTACGAGAGCGGTCAGTCTGCTGCTAGCTCGCCCCGCCACAATGGCGGGGGAGGGTATAGTTTGGGGGCGCGGCGGGGCGGGGCGGGGCGTGGCGGGGCGCGGCGAGGTCCTGGGCTGGACGGTTCTAGCGGCCCGGCCACCACAGTGGGGCGGAAAGGGATGGGGAATGCTAACTGGCAAATCGCTTCAGTTGATAAACTCCCCGCGGCGAGTGGCGGCGCGTGGCGGCGCGGATAGCTGCTGGCCGGAATGATGATGACTGACTGCAAAACGGACCGGAAGCCGTTGGCCGCCCGGAGCCCGCGGGGCGGGACGGAAGGGCACGGGTGGGCCGCGGGCCGGGCCGGACCGGGCCGGGGGTGGGCGGCCCGCGGCCCGCGCTACGCGGTCACGTGCCGTGACAAGGGAGGGTATTGGATGGGATGTATTCATTACCAGCGGCGTGCCTGTCTGCCTGTCCCGTCACCCCCGCCGTCACCCCCGCCGTCACCCCCGCCGTCACTCCCGCCGTCACCCCCGCCGTCACCCCCACCGCCAGCCCCGCCGTCACCTCCACTTCGTTACGCCTGTCAATCAGGTTACCCCGTGCCGTAGACATTGTACACTTATTACCTGTGCGACACTACACCTGTTAAAACAAAAGAAAGTTGCACAACGATTGAAGTTTGGCTGAAATGTGCCAGTCTAAACACTTGGTGTCCGCCGGGCCGGGCTCTGCTGCGACCCCAGCCCCGCCCCGAGCCCCGAGGCCGTAACCTTCCCCGCCAGCTGATCACGGCCGCGGCCTCCACCCCCGACCCCCGGCCCGGCCCGGCCCTGCCCGGCCCTGCCCGGCCCTGCCAGCCTGCCCTACCCGCCAGCCGACATTTCGCTTCGTTTCCCGAACGACGCCAATTCGAATGTGAATGTTGCAGGGGGGCTATCATCAGGGCGGAGCACCTGGGCGCCGTGCGGTGCCTGCAGGGCGCGCCGCACCTGCCCACCCCGTTACGCAACCACCCGAGTGTCGTGGGCGGGGCGGGGCGGGGCGGGGCGGGGCGGGGCGGGGCGGGGGGGATATGAAACATCGCCGCGACGGCGCGACCGGATGGGACATGGCCGCGTCAGAAGAAAGAGTGTTCGGAGGGAGATCTACGCAACGCCCCCGCCCCGCCCCCACCCCCACGCTTCCGTGATGTGACGTCACCCGCGTTGCGCTGCGGGGCGGGGCGGGCCGGGGCGGGCCGAACACGTACTTCAGCCTGGCCTGCCCCGCTGCTGGCTGCGGAGACAGACTCTCCTCCCTTCTATTTTCCCTTACGCAGCGATCGAGCTCCGCGTAATCAGCGTATCAGCGTAATCTTATTCTCAATGTTCTCAATGCAGTTTCTCGCGGAGTGTCAAGTGAACGGCAGGGCATCGCTCGCCCAGCCTGACGCTGACGAGATTTTTGCCGGAACCAATGAGGCTTTTTTTTTTTCGAACACTTCATTTTTGACGAATTGGGAAAGGTTGATTTGATCCTGGTTATTGCGGAAATCATTTCGTTTCCCTTCTGTGAGAAGGAGCGCTGTCCTGGAGTCGACTTTTGCGCACTTAGGTCTACACGTCACCCCCGCCCTCTCGCAGCAGGGTACCGTCTCTTTTTATTTTCTTTATTTTATTTTGTGCAATAAAAGTGACCGCGTCGCGCCGTCTGGCGTCTGGCCGGTTGTCAACACGGGGCGCACCGGCCGGGGCGTGGCGTGGCGGGGCGGGGGGAAGAATGAATGGTGGCATTGCGAATTAATTAGCCCCGGTCGTGCAACTATATTTCACACTCCCCCCCCCCCTCTCCCCCCCGGTCCAGTCCACCCGGGCCAACTTGTATTCTCGCTTATTTTTCTTGCATACCCTCTGAAGAACAATGCAGACGCATGAGGAGAGACAGAGAGCTAGGAGTGCGTCTATCTTAGTCTGCGCGGCGCTCAAGCTGGACGTGACATCATTGTGAAAAATATCTCCGTAAATTTACAACCTTTTTTTTTCATCGTAATTTGTAATTCACCAAAATGACGTAAATTTGGGGCACCGATCGCTATGGCACTATGACCTACTCGGCGTCGGCGGCGCGCGCCTGTGGACTCAGTGGTAGGCAGCAAACTGCGCCGTGGTGTCGGGCGGGTCGGCCTACCCCGCCCCTGCGCCCCGCCCCGCCCCGCCCCGCCCCGCGCTCAGGAGACGAGTGCGCGTCGAGAGATGTTCGTGCTGACGTTCTGTTTGAACCACTGGCAGGGCGGGGCGGGGCGGGGCGGGGCGGGCGCGGCGGGGGCCTCGTTAGTGTGCATGTGTGCGGCACACATATGCGCTGACGTAATTGTTGTAATGATGATCCTGATTGCAGGCGGGCGGGGGCGGGGGCGCGGAGCGGAGCGGGGCGTTTGTGATCCGCCTGGTAATTAGGAGGCGTGGCGTAGAGTGGCGGGGCGGGGCGGGCGGGGTGGGGTGGGGTGGGGTGGGGTGGGGCGTGGCAGCCGTGTCTGTCCTGTCATTCGTGAGGACGTCTGTCATTTTGTCGCGCACTGCTGCGGCGCGGCGCGGCGGCCCGTCCCGTCTCGTCTCGTCGGGCGCTCTCCTCTCCCGCCCCGGCCGGCCTCACACGGAAACCCACGTGTGTGAATGTCGTGTGAATTGCCATTCGTACGCTGGGACAAGGAAAGGTGTAAATTTTCTGAGGACTGTCCTGTCACGCTCTTCGAGTGCCAAGTGTGCGAATGGAAAAACTCATACACCCGAAAGTGTGCGACATTCGAGGCGACATTCACAACTTGTGTCGTGTCGCTGCTCTTTAACAAGGTAGACGCACGTTTAAAACCGTGTGAGGCTGAGCTAAAAGTGCGTCTACCTTGGCCTGCGGCGCGCTGAAGTTGGGAGCCAAAACACCGATAACCTACAATTGGTAGTTGTGCATTGGTGGTTGGCAAGCCTGTCCGCATCTCTCAGCCGACGTCTCACGCCTGGCGCCTCACCTCACGCCGTCTTTCCGTCGGTCTCCCCTTGGCGCATTCTGACAGGGCTGAGCATTTAAAGTTCAAATTAAATTTAAATTTAAATTTAGCTCAGCCAACAATGCTTGAGCTAAACAAACACTGAGGGCTGGGCAGGGGAGGGGAGGGGGCGCCAGCGCGCGCGCAGGATGGCGGTGACGCTCCTGCTCCTCAAGCGACCGCAGCGGCCCCCATGGCGCGGCCCCGGCTCCCTCGCGCACCTGCTCGGCGCCGCGGCCACGCGCGCGCCACGGCCGAGCACCGCGCCGACGACGTGCTTCAAGCGCGAGGCGATCACCGCTGCCGGCGGCGGCGCAGGCTGGGCGTCGCCGGCCGCGGCCGCGCTGCCGGCGGTGAGCAGGCTGAGGTGCGGGCGCGGGCGCGGAGGGGCCCGAAAGCTGCGGGTAGTGGATGGAAACATCATGCTTTATCTCAGCAGCCCTACAGTCCTGCTGCTGGAAGTGTGCGAGTGCAGTGAGACAGAAGCGACTTGGGTTAAAGCAGAGTATCCCCACCCTCCCCGCGGGTGGGGCGGGGCAGGTGTGCGTCATGCGTGGCTGCAGCTGTGCGTGCTCTGCAGCTGCAGGTGGCTACTGCCGGCCCCGGCCCCGGCAGCTAACTCTCGCCGCCAGAGCAGCAGCGAGCGCCCCAGCAGCGGCAGCGTCGTGGAGCTGACGGAGGACACCTTCCGAGACTTCGTTGAGGTAGTCTTGCGGATCCCCTCCCCGCCCCGCCCCGCTGTCCCGGGCTGGTGCCACGCTACACGCCACGCTCCTTGCTGCAGGCCGAGACGGTGGTGCTGGTGCTGTACCACGCGCCCTGGTGCGAGCACTGCGAGAGAGTGCGGCCGGAGTGGGACCGCGCCGCCGTCCTCCTTCAAGAGCAGGGGGTGAGGCCAGGGGCCAGTGACATTCACCTTATGTCACTGTAAGCTACTATGAATCGATAAAGGTGCATCACCGTAGCTTACAGTGAAAATTCACCGTAAGCTACAGTGCTGCAGGGTTCACTGTAACTTACAGTGAACTTCACCGTAAGCTTTTATCAGTGCGGGTGTGGGTGCGGTACGGTGCGGTGCGCTGCTCAGGTCCGCGGCCGCCTGGGGGCGCTGGACACCTCCCGGCCCGGGCACGAGGACCTGGCGCTGGCCCAGGGTGTCCAGCAGCTGCCCTCCATGCGCCTCTACGTCCGCGGCCAGCTGCAGGCGCGCCACGTGGACGTCCGGCAGGCCGACGCCATCGTGCAGCTGGTGCGCGACGCAGCGGCGCCGGCCGAGCAGGATCTGGCCCTGCAGGACCACGTGAGTGAGTGAGTGTCACCCTGCGGGTGTAGGGCGGGCAGGGGCGGGTCGTGCCGGGCCCCGCGGCTCCTGCCCCGCGCCGCCCCGCGCCGCCCCGCGCACTGCACTGCAACCCCGTGCCCGTGTGCTGTGCTGCTCGCAGGGGCCGCTGCTGCGCCTCGCCGGGGACCAATTGAAACCATTCCTCAGCAAGAAGAAGCACGCCTTTGTGCTGTACTACAGACCAGGTAGGTACCGTATCACACAGCCCCCCCCCCCCTCCCGGCCCTCCGGGGCGGACCGGTATGGCGCGGGATTACAACTGTGCTTCCGTATTTTATTTGCCCCGCCCTCCCCGCCGCGCCCCGCTGCTCGTAACCCTCCGCCCCGCCCCGCCCCGCCCCACAAGCGCCATTACCCACGTCCTGGCCGATAGGAACTCTGGCGTATCGGCCGCAATGCCTCGCCCTCGCCTCCCCGGGGTATAAATACGAGCAGTGGCGGAGCTTTGATGGCCGTTGCACCTCGCTGGGCCGGGCCGGGGCGAGTCGGTTTATCCGCGGTCATTACGGAGCACTGCCCGCCCCGCCCCGCCCCGGTCCACCGCAGGTCAAGTCGTTCTCGGCCCCCGCGAGTCGTCGCGCCGCGCCGCACCGGCCGCCGTCACAGTGATCTCGATGTGGGCTGGGCTCGGGTACATAGGTGCTGGGGTGGGGTTGACGTTTCCCACGGCCCTCTCGATAAGTCTGAGCTCTACGGGGCGCTATGCTTACTCCCCCGGATACGTGTCACTATGCGTGTCACCTGCCCTGGATCACATATAAAGTGCTCGGAAGTACCCTGATATATGCTCTGGCGCAATCTTGCGTGGTTTCTGAACGAACTCCTGGTCCTGGCCGCGCGGGAAGGCGAGAGCGACGACAGTGACCGGGTGGCGGAGAGCTTCGAGCGCGTGTCGGCCGCGCTGGGCTCGGCGGCGGGGCCGTCGTCAGCCGCCCTGGTGGCCGTCGACTGCGCCGAGCAGCCCGTGCTGTGCGAGGCGATGCTGCCGCCGTCGCCGAACCTGCCCGTCATCAAGTACTACCACTTCCTGGACCGAGCGGGCGCGATCTGCGACGACCAGCTCCAGGTGCGGGGCGGTGTGGGGTGTGGGGTGGGGTGGGGTGTGGTGGGGTGGGGTGGGGTTGGGTGGCGACGGTGGAAAGACTCGCGCCTCTCCATGCGGTCTCTTTCTTATCGATGGTCCTGGCTTCGCTCGGGCCGCACCCCGCCCGCCGCACAGGGGGCGGACATCACGCGCTTTCTGTCCGCGAGGACGGCGGCGACGGAAGCCGGCGGGGGAGGAGGCGCGAACGGCAACGGCGGCGCCCAGGGCCAGGGCCCCGAGGGCGCCGCCCACCACTGGGCCGGCGTGCAGCACAAGGAAGCCGTCGTCTTCCTCAATGACTCCTCCTTCGACGAGGTGCTACGGCGCTCGGGTCGCGTCCTCGTCTTCTTTTACGCGCCGTGTGAGTGTTGGGGCCGGAGCCGGTTACAAGGCTTAGAGCTTCGAGGCTTATTGTGCCATGGTCCTTCCCTCCGCCCCGGGCCTTTCCGATAACATCAGCGTGGAAGTTAAGCGCCTGAGCGACGCCTATTCACTGAATCTTCAAAGGAGGTTGTGTTGGCGCAGGGTGCAACTACTGTTCGAGTATAAAACAGAGCTACGCGACAGCAGCCAAGCAGCTAGCTGAAAGCGGACTTGGAGGGTGTATGGCAGCTGTGGATTACTCATCAAATCCGCTTTTGGAGAAGAGGTTCAGGTTGGTTGAAAAAACCAAGGTCAGAATCATACCTCAAAGTCCTAATTCTTGTAACGCGTCTGTCCCTGTTTCATACAGACTCGAATTTCTGCCTGCTTTTAAACTTTTCAACAACGGAGTATTTGAAGAGGACCACAACAAATTACGCTCCCGTGAAGAGTTTGTTAACTTAATGGATAGGACTTTGAGACAGAAATAATCTTGAATATAGAACTCTTTATTAAACACTTTCACTTACCATAAACTCACAATGCATTCTAGGTTGATTTTTTTCCCCATCAACAGTCTTATTAGATTACACAAATTAAAATATTTTGTTGTGCAATATGTAAAAGGTAACCATAAGGAGTATTGTAATTATACATAAAATAATATCATAATATTGTAACATTGATTTGGTAATTGATTACCAAACAATTGCTCAAGTAAGAGATAAAATGCAGAACAAAAGTCCAAAAGTGAATCTTTTTCATGCATACTTGTCAAAGTAAAGATGTCACTGATAGAAACTACATGTGTGACATAGCACATCACATAAAAACATTAGAGTGAGATAAAGATACATGGTGTTCTTAGACACTTCTTAATATATAAACAATTAAATTGAGTTTTCAGCAGAAACAATTATGAAGTTTCATTATCCATAATCCATACATAAGTGAGAATTCTTGAATTCAATTTATCAATATCACAATTCTAAATATATTTGAGAACATTTTCACAGCAAAAAGGCAAACCAGCAAGTTCAACTATAACTAACCTTTAAAGTTTATGACTCTTCCTTTCAACTGACACAAATCAACATACTTTGGTATGGAGGAAGGAGGTTACCCGTGATTTTTTAAGCAAACAAAGTAAAAATCCCCTGTTGGCAATGAAACTCCCCACACCTTACTTACATAATGCCCACATCAGCCTCCTGACAATAAACTGATTGATCCTACCACTATGGTTTGTCATTTCACTTTCACAAGGTTATTGGTGATCTCATATGTTTTCTCCACTTTGCACAGCCTATCATTTAAAAAAAAAAAAAAAAGGAAAAATACATGACTACTTACATAATTAACATATAGTAAAATAGCCCCATTATATTAATTATTGGTCATTCATTAGGATGGCACACAATGTCTCATTAATAACAAACCAAACAATTATATAGAGTTGCCAATCGCAACAATCATCACAGCTCATCGTGAATCCAAATGTTTTAAGGAATAACTGCAATCCTAATTACAGAATACAAGGTGAACAGATCAAGAACCTCACTTCAAATAATGAATATGGCAGTGAAAATTTTCTGGAAAGAATGTGACACAAGACAGATCTTACAATTGAATATCAATCAAAAGTACAGCAAAAAATTAATTCACATTCTGTTCCACAAAATACTCATTTGCAGCGTTGCCTTCTACATAATCATTAGGTGATATTGGAGCAATAACATTGCTGTAATCATAAGTAAACACTTTCGGAGCAATAAATCCGCCATAATGAGGCTGACCTTTGTGGAAAATACCAACTCCACTGAGAAGGACAGGTGGATCAGGGGCCAGGTACTGAATGTCAATGAAAGGTACTGTGGTTTGAGCCGCATCTCTTCCCATATCAGTGTTAGTGAATCGGACAAACATGTCTGGTTTTGAATCTGGCCTAGATGATGCAATTGTCTTTGTAGATACATCAGGTTTGTCCAAAAACAACTCGGTCCTGAAAAATGAAGGATATTGTTTATATATAAATGAGAATAACAAAATTAAATAATTAGCCCATAACAGAGAGCTCATAGTTAATCAATTCACCTTGGAGTTCCAGAATTTGGTGTGTTTGCATTGTCAATCCAAATACTTCCCTCAGGGCGAAGCCTACCAGTTCGAATATCAATGGGTGTAGCCCTCATAATCAGATTGAGATGACCTCCAATATTTCTGAAAGCTACACCAGTGAGAACATGGCCTGGTGGTGCCATCAGATCATCTAAGTCAATAGCTCTTTGTTGCCAGTCAAGCTTGAAGTAATCTTGTCCTTCTCGCACATCTTTTCCATACATTGAGAAACCATCAACTGACTTCCAATCTAGTTCTGGTTTGTTCAGACCTTTTGGTGTTACTTCACCTTGCTCAATTTGAAAGTGGAAGATACGATTTTTCTTTACAAGCCGAAGACCAGTGACAACTCTGCAAGAAAACAAAGGCAATCAAATATATTATCTTGGTATTGGATGAAATTATCTATTAGACTCCCATTCTTACTTATTGCTTGATATATCTGATAAAACAGGACGCAAACTGAAGTAACGGTCAGATAGTGGACCATCTTCATCACAAAGGCACATGCAGTATGAACAGTGCCACAACAGATATCGCCACCATGAATCTACTTTAGATGTGCCTCGTTTGCAATGTTTCTTTTCCCCTAGCACTTGACCATTTTCAAACTCTAAATAATCATAACGACGACTGGTGATATTTGTCTAAAAACAGTTTGAATCACATAATTTAAATTTTAAAAACAGAAATTTTTGAAAATTACTCCAAATAACAATAGCTAGTAGTTTACTAACCGATTGGCAAACCCACATGTCTGCATCAAAATATTGACAATTATGCAAACGACCATGGCACCTAGGCTGCTGTGCACAATACTGATCTTTGAAACAACCATGTGATGTTTCAGCATAGTCATAGAATGCACAATTCTCCTTGCAACTCTGCTCACCATTCAAGTCTACCTCATTAACCAAAAATCCCTTACAAGCAAAAAAGAACAGAAGCAAGAAAATGTAAATACAGTATATATATTTGGCAGAGAGAATCAAGAATTTTATTATGAACAAGACATGTGACCTACTTGGAGAAGCCGGGTAACTTGCTCATATGTTCTACCCTCAATATGGTAAGAGGGATCACATCGCCATGCCGCACGAGATGCATTTTTCAAAACATCTCGTACAACAGCAACTTGTGTTTCCTGATGTCTCCTGAACTGACGTTCATATATTTTGGCCTCTACACTGAAATTACCTTTAGACAAGAGAAGAATTGTTATACCAGATCCAATTTAACAGAGCTTAAACAGAACAGTTTAATATACAATCTTTCAATCACAAGTACCTTTGTCATACAGTCGCAAAATCATCCATGAAAACTGCATAACAGAAAAACCTTGGAGCTGAACAAGCTGAATTGAATTGAAGAGATTTAATAAAAGTTGCTGGGGTGATTGCTGTGTACCACATAGTACACCAGCACCCTGATCTTTCAATGCATCTTTTAGCAGCACAAAAATACTTCTGGATCGAAAAGGGCCACTAGCAGGGGCAACAAGTGAATTGATTCTGCTCATTAAGCCTCTGACCGAGGATTCTTCATGCGCAACCGCATGATTGGCAAAATCAAGTAGTGTGTGTGCTTCCACTTGGAAAGCAGACTTGCCAGGCGTTGTGCCTAGGATTTCAGTGGTGTTATCATATCCATCTTTGATATAGTCAGATAGCTCCGCATTTCGAACAGCGACTAGAAAATAAATGTTTGGGATGTGTTTAGAGAAAAAACTTTGACATTACTGGAAGTGAAAATTAAATTCACACAAACCTCCATTCATGAGCTCTGTCAAGCGATCCAGACGAAGCTCTAAGCGAACAATATCTGGGAGGTCAGTCATTAGGGCTCGGACTGTGGCTTCGGTGCTTGCATGGACAGCTCTTTCTACTTGACTCACAAGACGGCTTACTTCCTTCATGTGGGACAGCAATTTTCTCTCCCTGCGCCGAACTCCTGGTAACTAAAAAAGAGATAGGAGTGAGCAGGAATTCCTAGATGCCAGACAATAGACACACATGTCGGTGCTTACTTCGGGTCCCAGGTATTCCCCTGGTCCATCTCGGTCCCCCTCAGGACTCACAACCTCCCAAGTATTAAAGATCTTGGCAAACACCTCTCCTCCTATTTGTACCCAATCTGTTACATCCGCAAGCTCGGCGGAGCTATTACTGAAAAAGCCTGCAGTGAGAAGGCCCACACACGCGAGCAGAATGTTGAAGGACCGCATTTTTTTATCCTGTTAAAAATAACGGAGTTTAAGAGGTTATTCGCTTTAATTCTGACTAATTTTTCCAAAGTGAGGAGACGCACCTGAACTCTATTTGGACGATAAAGTTGTCTGGAAATAGATACTGTAAAGTTATTTCACCTTGAGATCCAATTTAACACATGTCTTCTCCATTGGAAACACCACAAAGACTAGAAAGTCACTACACGGGTCTTGGCCTAAAGACGTCCCCCGGATGGACCGACGGTGAGGGGCTCCCCAGGACTTAGTCATCTGTGATCAACAACAACAAAGGAATGTTATCCTATTCCGCTCAAGCAATTTCTTGTATTCCGTAGCAAGCAATTTCTCATTCCGGTCATATTTGACCAAGAATGGATAACCGAATAACCGGTCCAGCGGACGGAGGAGTTTCTAAGGCTGTGAGTGTAAACATTTGTGACTGTTTGGGAATGCACCCACAGTTGTGACGTGAATATCAGAAGAAAGTTTCGTGTCGGCACTTTTTCTTGTCTCACAAATTTTCCTCGACATTCTGTGTTTTCACTATTTTTATTATTTTAAAACTTTCTTAAGAATTATGTTCGACGCAACATGTCGGTGAAAGTGGGCTGTCGTAAGCTGCATTCTACCAAAAATTAGCAGGACCTCCGTCCATCTGTGAGTGCTGAACAGAAGTCACTTATTATTTTTAAGCCTAACCTTTATGTCTTGTCATTACTTTGGGCAGCCACGCATTCCTGTGTATGTAAAAATTTTATGGAAGTCGCCTGTCGCGTATGGGAAGTGCTTTCCAATTTTGTGTGCATGGGCTATGGTCTCAATCTGCCAATATTACTTTACATAAATAAACTATACACCATCCCTGTCCCCAATACTGTTTTGATCTGTCAAGGCTGTGTTTTTAGCTAAAAGTTAAGATTTTCGAGGATGATATCCACGAAGGAATTCTTATGGCTCTCTAATTGTGACATTAAATTTGTAAAACTTAAGGTTGAATCTGTGATTTTTCTGAAAACATATGCAGTTGATAGTTCATCAACTGTCTTGCTCCACATTTCCTAATCTATTGAATAATTTTATAGCTCAGCTCACTTTCAGTATTTCATAAACTTTGACAAAATTTCCTATTTGAAAGAAATCAGATAAAGTTAATATTTTCTTTACACTGCTGTTTCAATGTACTTATTTATTTCTGAATACGTTTTTGTGTGTGTGTGTCAAACAAATCCTTCATACTTGCCTTTGGATTTTTGACATTCAAAACATGAAAATGAAATTAATTGAATAATGTGATAGTCAATTAATGATTTTTTTGAAGTGTGAGCAGGTACTGCATGTTGCTTGTGGATGTTACAGGGCTGCTTATTGCTTTTCTCTGAGCTGCAGTCATGTCGGATCCTTACTGGGTCAAGACGGGTGGTTTAGGGGCACCTTATTACAGCATGGCACCACCACCTCATCAGGTATGGCGTGCTCTATGTACCATAGTTTTACTGCGACTCTTTGTGTGAGCCTCTCAGTTGCGGACATAGCAAAATTGTCACTTCCTTGCATCCACTTTCCTGCTTCATCCAGAAGTTTCTTACTAGTATTAGAGTCCTGCCTCAAAATTTCAAGAGTTTCCATTTGTCTGAGTAAAAAGAAAAAGAAACCCACATAAAAAGAATTTTGTCATCTTTCAGGCTTGCATGCAAATAAATTTTTTTTAATTTTTTTGTTTTATTTCCTTTTCTTTTTTTTCTTCCACTTACCAGCAAGCCCCTCAAATGCCACAGCAACAAGTGCCGCCACAACCATTTCCTCAACAGTTGCCCCCACAGCAAGTACAGAACCATCACCAGTACCAAAACATGAGTTGGAACAGTAACACCCCTAAAGCTTCTGAAGACTGGGGCTCTTGGCATAATCAACCTCTCGCAACTCCATCATCTAATAATGCAGCACAGGTAAAAAAATGCTAATGGGCAGGTTTCAATTTTCTGTGGTTAATTTTGTGCGTCTTTTCCTCCAATTTTTAATTTTTTTATTTTACAATCATTTTAGAATTATTCTTCGTATGATTATTCTCAGCAAGCTGTGCATCCTGGTACGCAACCCCACACAAATGATGCTTGGAATTGGGGTCTTGAAGACAGTTCCCAAGTGCCTGTGGCACAGCAACCATCAATGAACAACAACATAGACCAAGTATTCCAGAATGACGCCTCATGGAATTGGCCTGTTGATCAGACTACTGCTTCCCAAAATGACCCTAACTATTACCAAATGGGATATGCTGGACAGCATGGATATGTTGATCAGAACCAAACATCTGAAAACCATCTGCCTGTCAACAATAATTTGAGATATACTGACCCAAATATTGAACAGGCTACATCAACTATACAGCATAACTTATCTAATGTAGGTCAGTTAACTAAATTGGAGGAAGATTTCAAGACTGAACCACCCGTAGGAGTATCTGAAAAGTATGAGGACCAACTTGAACCAGCTATGAGTGAGACTAGCAAAAACAGTATGACACCTCAATGGTCAATTGAAAGTCAAGTAAGCCAAGATTCAGATGATATTTCATCTAGCTTAGGACACACAGGAGGTATATCTCCCACATCAACAAGCCTAGCCAAGTCTGAGGATTCAGCTCAGCGAGGATTTGGATCTGCTAGTGATGCTCAAAATCTATGGGAAGACACAGAAGATGATGAAGATATAATTGAGAAAAATTCTTTCCCAGACCACATGCAAGATGCAGCTCAAGTAGACACTCCTAACAACCTGAACCTTGATGAAACCATCGATGCAATGGAAAATTTGAACATGACATCCGAAACCCCCAGTGTACTTGGCAATGAATCGTCATTACTTGCTCCACCCAAAGTTACCAGTGCAATATCTGATTCATCCTTAGGACCCTCTCTTTCTAGAAGTTATCTGTCTGGTGTGCCTTCTAGTGCCAACGCAGGAGGTCCTTCTCCTGGAGTCGCTCCCTCTGCTGGCCCACCTCCTGCTGCAGTGCCTTCTTTAGCTCCACCCGCTGGGCTGCCGCCCCAATCAGGCATGGCACCAGCTGGTGTAGGAGCATCGGGAAATCCATATTCTGTAAACCGGTCAGGGCTGACTCACAAGTCTGCCAACAAATTGTTTCCTAATAATACAATGTCAAGACAGCTGTTTTCACCTCCTTTGCAACCAAGCAACCCCATTGAAAACACCAACATGCAAACCAGTGAGAATGCGACAGGCGGCAGTGCACCTGTAAATCTACTTGGATCAGTAGAAAACAGATCCCAAGAGCCTCCAGCTGGACAGGTTTGTGTCTTCCAAAATTTAATTTTCCCATATTCCTCATGTTCCTCTGTATGGTCTAATGAGTTTTTGAATGATCTACAGGAAACAGGTGGCCCTGTTATTACAAGCTCTCAAGCACCACCTTCATGGCAGAATCAAGATAACCTTGATGTTGCCCCACGTTTTGGTCTTGATCGCAACCAGTACCTGGAAACAGGTCAACTTACCTCTCAGACATCTGAAGAAGAGAATGCTCCTCCACCTGGCTTGCACAGGCTTGTTACTGGTCAATTGACTGAACAAGACTCTCAGCTAGAGGTACACATTCTTCATAACTGTTTCCTATTTATTCAATTTTGAAACCTCAATTTTGACCTTTATGGCCTTTGTTTCATTGTAGGTTTCAACCCCTCCTCCTGGGCTTGACCGCATGGTGCCTGGTCAAATCACTGAGCGCGAAGGCATGCGCATGGTGCCAGGACGAATGGAGGATGATGATGATGATGACGACGATGATGAGGGCATTGATAGTAATTTGCTCGGTCCATCGAGGAATGCTCCTCGAGATCAAAGTACTGAGCATGCTCCAAATTTAAGACGCATGATTCCTGGTCAAACCGATTCTCAAGAAGAGGATGAAGAGCTGCCCAATATATCTATTGGACCTGGTGACCTTCCACCTGGGCTTCACAGAATGGTTCCAGGCGAATCGAGCAGCCCTGAGTCCCTGGCCAATCCTACAGGAGTGCAGAACAGTCAAATCATTTCTGCCTTCCAACCGATTGAGCCTCGTGAGCAGCGGGTGGTCACTGGTGTGTCAATGGAGTCCATGCCCCCTACAATTGCAGCTCCAACACAACAACAAGGTGCAATGATGTTGCTATTTCTATGTTGCTAACACATGTTTTTAATTTTTCCTCATTAAACTTATCATTTTATGTTCTAGCTATCAAAGTAGAACCAGTCAGTCCATCACCCGATCATGCCCATGAGAGTAGAAACTCTGGAAGTGTTCAGCCCCCAAGTGAAAGAAGTGAGACGATTGGATCAGATGGAGTAGATGATAAAGCGGCTGATAACACCATCAAGAAAAGGTATTTTGTGGTACCTTCTTATGAATTTGATCTCATTTATTTTATAGCAATGCCTTCACTGCTCTACGTTTCCATATTAGTGACAGGCGGGCCAGAGATGATGCGGACAGTGAGGGCCGTGATCGAGACCGAGACCGTGACGAGAGGGATCCCCGTGGAAGAGACTATTACCGTAGGGAACGCGATGACGAGAGGGAGCGTGACAGGGAGCGCAGCTTGTCTCCCAGTGACAGCGGGAGCAACCGCTACCGTGACGACCGGGACCGGGACCGTGACCGTGACCGGGATCGACGTTACGACTCTCCAGAAGGGCGATCTCGTTATCGTGGCGATAGAGATCGTAGGACAAGAGAAAAAGACCTGGATTATGATTCAGACCGTCGGCATCGTTCGTCTAAACGGGACGGCCAGATGGAAAAATCTAGGAGAGGGTAAGTAAACTGTCTACCCTACATCCTAACTTCAATCTCAATGGGCATTATTGGAATGATTTTGCCTGGTTGGTGTTTTATGTTGTGTTGAACTGTTTGCACAGATACACCCGGGAAGAGGATGAGGGTGATAGTGATGAATATGGTAGTGATCGAGAAAACAGAAAGTGGAACCGGGATAGAGATGTCGACAGAGATCTGGATAGAGATCGGAACAGGGATGTTGATCGTGACAGAGACCGTGACAGGGACAGACCCCGTGAACGCGAGAGGTACCGCGAGGGGTACCGGGAAAGAGACCGAGAACGTGACCGAGGAGATCGCTCTTATGGAGACGACTATTACCGGCGGGGAGAAAGGCGCGGCCGAGACGATACTGACAAAGGTCGCAGGTTAGTTATTTTGAATATTTTGGTTTCCTTGAATTAGGGTTCTCCATATGGGAAAGTTTTCCTAGACAAACCCTGCCTACTAGGCAAACTGCAGTACATAGGTGTAGGCATGTTGCCTAGTAGGCAGGGTTTGTCTAGGAAAACTTTCCCATATGGAGAACCCTACCTTGAATATTTTGGTTTCCTAACGCTGGCGTTAGTATGTATGTGACATTCCAATTCATGTATTTTCACTTCAAACTTTTTTTGGGGGGGTATTTTTATTGCACTAGGAGTGGAGGCCGTCGTTCAGATGACTACCATCGATATGATGATGAGTACTACAGAGACCGAAGGTGAGTTACTTTTCTTTACCAACTGTCACAAAATTACACATTTAAAAAAAATGTATAACTGTTTTCCTTTAACTTAAGATCTTCTAGGCCATCATCAAGGTCTGGGTCTGTACATGAATATAGCCATGCTTATGAACGAGATTTCAGAGAGGATCGACATGATCGTTCAAGTGACAGACATGCTAAGCACAACCAGTACAATTATCCTGGTGGTATGTAAGCAATTTAGTTCTGATCATGAAAACCTATTTTTCTTTCCTCAGTCTTAGTAATCTCCTTTGCATCTGTCATAGGCTATTACTACAACCCTCAAGAATATTACCGTTATCAAATGTACTATGCTAATTTAAGGAAAACAGACCCAGAGGCTTATGCAGCTTGGTATCGGAAGTATTATAGTCAATATGCTGCCTCTCAACCAGGAACATATGAAGATCGAGGAAGTGTACACTCCGGCCGAAGCTCCGCAAATGAAGAGCTCAACAATCAAAGGTAAGAACATGAGTGCATCTACAAACTCCTGTCTCATATCCTCACCTACAGATATAATTATTATGTTCCCATGTATCATGAGTTTCAGGTTTGACAGACATAGATCACCAAATAGATCACAAAGTTACCATTACAAAAGTCCTCAAACTTCAAGCTCTAATCGCTATCAAAGCACTGATAATCCATCACCATTTTCACGGGAAAGTGGGCGGTGAGATTCTTTCTCAGACATATTTGTAGCAGTTGTTTCTCTTTATTTCTTTTAAATAATTAATGTATGTTAAGGAAAAAACAAAAAACCATTGGACGTAAATGATGTAGAAGCTACGGTATCTATGCGGTCACTCTAGTAATAGCTGATTCTGGTAGTTTGGAAGTTAATTTAGCAAAGATTATCATCAAATTACAATGTATTGGTTTGGATCTTAGTGTTGTACTGTATTTTCATTAGTATGATTGTTAGTTTACATGTAGACACACATATGGTCTTTCGTCAAAAATTGCTTTCTCTCCTTATGAGAACTTTCTCTGTTTTTCATTCTAGGTTTTTTTTTTTTTTTTTTTTTTTTGCTTTTTTTTTTTTCCTTTTTTTCCCTTAAAAAAAATAATCAAATCTCTATTTTTTAAAATTTTCTTTAATATATATTTTATGTTTGTTTACAGGGGAGTTGGGCATGGAGAGAGCTCTTTGGATGAAACCAATTCTTCTATTCAAAGGTTGACTCCATTTAAATTTTCAACAGCCCACATTAAAGGTACAAACTTTTCTGTGAAACCAATACCTTTGTACAAGTTTTATTTTTGAAGTTGCGCTTATTTTCTGGTACTTGTGTTGTCCATTCCTAGGCATTCTGACAAGGCGAGGACAGTTGCTGAAGGTGCTTCCACACTATCCTCTTGATGGTCAATCAGCAACAATAGAAGTCCATAGTTTGCAGTCCTTGATTCCACAGGATGCAGGCCTTCAAGAACTCTTGTCCCTGCCAGGTCCTCTTGTTCGGGGAGTCACGCACAAAAAGACAATAATATTATATTTGCGCTCGAAAATGGAGGCTACTAGAACTGATCCTGCTGTTTTCGACCGGCAATCTGTCATTCTTCTGTATGAGTTACTCATACTTTTGTTGAAACAAAATGGGGTATGGCTGATTTCTCTATCTATGTTTGCTTGTCCTAACACTCGAAATCTTGCTCCTCCTCTATATATTTCTCTTAATTATACCTCTTCTTGATCTGTCTTGTAGATGATTGTTGGCACTGACATTGCGGAGCTTCTTCTGCGAAATGGAGAAACTTCAGATGCTGATGACAGCTGGTCTGCCTCGGGGAACGCTGACCCGCGTGCCCAATCTACTCCTTCTCCTGCCCCAAGCGGAGGAAGTCGTGCAAGCTCAGCAAGTGCCACTCCTGCTGTTCAATTTATGAATATGCCTATTAGTCAACAGTCCAAGCTCTCAGAGGCTGAGATAACAAACAAATTCCGGGAATATTTGCTGTATGGAAATACCAAGGAAGCTCTTGGTGAGTTAATTATTGATATTTTGCTTTTCTAATGATGGAAAAACACTTGTGAAAACACTTGCTTGAGATTTAGAAACTGATTTATCGCACCCTCTTCTGTTTTTCAGAATGGGCTATGAAGCATGGTCTTTGGGGTCATGCTCTATTCCTATCATCAAAGCTAGATCAACGTATGTACCACAGTGTAATGACTCGTTTCGCCAATGGCCTTGCCTTAACAGACCCCATTCAGACACTCTACCAGCTATTATCTGGCTGGCAGCCTGCTGCTGTGACGGTAAGTGCAACATTAAGTGATGAATTCTACACTTCATTCCACTCCCAATTTTCATTGTCCATGTGTCTCTTACTTGCAGTGTGTTGCCGATGATAAATGGGGAGATTGGAGACCACATTTAGCCATGATTTTAAGTAATACATCTTCTCGGCCTGAAATTGACCACAAGGCTATTATGACCTTAGGAGATACACTAAGTAATTATCAGCTTATTGTAGATTCTTTTCCTTTTGTTCTTTTTTTATGATAAATTTATCATGTGCTTCTTCATTGATTTCTAGGCGCGCGTGGATGCCTTCATGCAGCTCACTTCTGTTACTTGATGGCTCAACATCCATTTGGAACTTACTCCCAAAAGTCATCAAAGTATGTGCTTCTGGGATCATCTCACCTACGTTCCTTTACAGAATTTGCTTCAACTGAGGCCATCATGATTACGTCTATTTATGAGTATGCACGCTCTTTGGCAGATCCTAGTTTTCATGTTCCAAACCTCCAGGTAACTTTCATTTAGTTCACGTTTTCATCTATATACCGTATATGCACCTCAGTTCTATTTTGCACTTTTCTCTCTTTGCAGCCCTATAAGTATCTAATGGCAACCAGACTTGTTGAAGCAAATATGCTTCCTGAGGCTGTTCACTACTGTGAAGTAATGTCCAGACTTATTGTTCAAAACCCTCATCAGTACGACTCAGGATTTATCCATGATATCGCAGAACTTGGGGAAAGACTGAAGTTCAATGATCCTTATTATTCTACTGGTGGTGATTTGAGTTCTCAAGGAAACCCTGACTGGCTTCTACAAATCAGTTCCTTATGTAATGAGGGTAATGTAAGTATATTTTGTTTCTGCCATAGTTCAATAGTTCTGCCCAATTCAATGTACTTTGATTGTCACAGTCTGAAATTATTAATTTTTCCAGGTTGAGGTATCATATCCAAATATTGCTAATTATAATGAATCATACACCAGTGCATCTTTTGGAACGCCAAATGACACTGTGCATGAACAAACCCTGACCACCTCACATACAATGGTAAATACTGTTTATCGTATTATTCTTGTACCTAACATCAAAAGCTTGTTCAATTTTAATTGCTCTGTTTTTGTGAAAGTAAGCTTTTTGTAACATGGTGTTTTTCTTTCAGGATAATTTTTCATACAGTCAAGAACCAGTACATGAACCACTGGTTACTGAACAGCAGCAAGAGCAATATTCATTAAACCAGGTGCAGCAACCATCTTACCCTGAGCAAATTCAGCAACAACAAATGTCTTACTATTATACTGAGCAACAGAGCTGGAATGCTCAAGAAGGAGAGCAGCCACAGTCACAGACAGCAGACTCAAGCTCTTTCAGCACAGATGGTTAGTGATACCTTTAAAACTTGTGTCATGATGTTGAGAAAACATTTGCCATCATTTATCAATCTATCAATACAATCCTATAATTGCATGTGTAATTTCTATCTTCCTTTTGTGATTTACCTAGGGTATGGTCAATTGGAGTCAGATAAGAGTGGCTGGTGGGGTGGTCATCAGGAAGAGGAACCCAGAGCTAACACAGAGTCACGTGCTCCGCTGCCAGGACAAAACAATTTTGAGGTAAGATCTTGATTCCTAGTCACTCTTTAGTTGTGCCAGCTCTATAAAGTAGTTTTGTTTCCTTGCATTGGCAATTGAGTTTCTTTAGTATTGACTAAGTATGAACGTTTTTCTATAGTATTCTCAAAGAGCTTTGCTCTTGTTGAACGGTCAAGTCCTGTTTAAAAATCTGGAGTGCCATTATTTAGTGAGAAATTTTATCCATGAAATGGAGTCTTTTTGTTTCATTTTTTCTCTATCCACTTTATTTTAATCTGGACAATGTGATATTTTTCAAGAAAACCCCACACACAATTATGATTTTTTTTTTTTTTTTTTTTTCACCTCTATCTGTATTTCTTCATTATTAATCCTTTCATGATATCTTTCAACATTTTGTTTGAAACTCATTTTCATGTTTTTGTCTTTTTCTTCTTTGTTGCTTCATGTTGGACAATAGTTTGAGGCTACAGCCTCTAAACCTGTAAGTACAAAGAAAACTCTGTCCAGCTGTAACATGAATATATCAGACTGCTATGAAGATGACCTCCTGTCTTTTGCTTTGAAAACTCCAAAAGTAAAACCGGAAATTTGTGGTCCTGATAAGCCAGGGCGTTTCTCAAAATCAAATTCTTTGCGTGTTCGCAAACCAGAAATTATAATGAACACAGTGGAAGCATGGAGCAAGGATTATAATGGGAAACTTCTTCGAAATTTAAAACACGGAGACATTTGGCGAAGTCGCAGTGAAGCTCGACCACTAGTATTTGGTGGAACCTATCCAATCGATGAACCTATACATCGAAAGGGCTATCAAGAACCTTCTAGGAAGACTGATTTTAGTGCCTGCTTTGAGCCTAATTCATTTCCCATTGACCAGCCAGTGCAAAACTTAGCAAATTGGAATTCTGAGAATGTTAAGCGTCGTACAGTACATAATGAGTACAGAAGAGAGGAAGATTTAAGTGACACAGACATTACAGATAGTGAGGACAGTTGTCATGTTAAAGTTGCATAAATACATAACTTGCAATTTGTATTTTTAAAAAGGAAAAAAATAGGATATAATAATTGTCCTATTTTTAAAAAAATGAAACAGGCTTTTTTTACCTCTTCTTATTGACTATTTATTCTGTTTATTCCGCAAATTTGTGACCTACTGTGATGTTGCAACAGGAGCTCATCTTCATTGCCTGACCTGAAGAAGTACAGTATTGTAATTTTATATAACCTCCCAAAAGCTTTCATCATAATTTTCACCCAATTATCTTTATGTGGAATGCAGCATTTTATTTTACTATTTAAGGGAAGTCTGTTGCATTTGAGATTCTGTTCAGTTAGGGTTTGAGAGGTAGTAACAGAAATCATTGTGTTAAGGATATAATGGTTCTGACTTTCATCCCTATTTTCATTATTTTACTGAGTGGGTAACATTCCCTTAAATTACATAGATCTAGTACTCTTTGTAAAGTTGTTTTCAGTATTTGCTTGTAAGAACTTGATTCTCCAGGCTTTTCTAGTTATTTCTGTGTGGTCTAGTAATAAATCACACCACTTTATTTACACTGTTGTATGATCTGAAGCATGCCTCTATTTTTTTCTTGTGATTAAATTCATTTGTTATAAATGAACTCTGAAATTTCACAATGTGATAAATATTTTAATTAAATTGGTATTTATTATTCATCATTGTTTTGTTTTTGAACCTTAACAAATCACTCCTGGATTTTGTACTTAGCAGTTTAGTCATAGAAGATTTTCCCATTTTAACTTGTCATACCACTGACAAAATCCAATAACTGAAAATAGTGATTTAGTCAAACATACTCTTCTAAAACTTTTTGGTTGAACTATGTTCTTTGAGTGGATTTGGTGATGAGTAACTGTCATGAAAGGCAGCACTTCTTAATTTATTTAATACTCACTGTACTTTTTTTTTATTACAGCCTCTGCAGCAACCATCCATTCAACCTGTAAAATCCACTCCTCCAGTCCCTGCTGCTCAGCCTTCCAGTCCCACGTCAGCACCAGCGCCAAGCGTGGCTTCTGCTGCAGCTTCTAAAACGGCTAACAGACAACCAGCAGCAGCGTCAAATACTCAGTCCAATAGTAGTTGGTTTGGAGGCTTGTGGAATAAGTTGGCCCTAAGGCCAAAAAATCAAATGAAGCTTCCTGATGATAAAAACCCCTCAGTGAGTAGAAAGCTTAAAATCTTGCAATGTTTACACTCAACAGTCAATCTGGACATGATAGGATCTCATGTATTTTTATTTTTTACTATCTTAGATTGTTTGGGACGATCAGAAAAAGCGATGGGTGAATACCGACGCAGATGGGGAAGACGAAACTGCTAATTTAGCACCACCTCCAAAAATGTCAGAAATGCCTGGCAGATTTTCATCTCTTGGACCTGTGAGCAGCACACCTGCCTCAGCTGCACCTGTTGCAAATGGAAATGCAGGTGTTCCATTTAGCTCCCCTGTTACGCCTATTGTGCCATCATCCTCTCAAAATGAAGGAGAAAATGCAGCAAGCAAACCCCCAACAGGCTCTAACATGTTTAAGCTACCTCGGGGACGAAGTTAGTTTACTTGGTGTTATAGTTGGATAACTTTGGAACCACTGTAAAAGATAACTATCTAATACTCTTATGATTTCCCCTCCAGGCTTAAAAGCAAGCTATGTAGATGTAATGAATCCTGGTGGGGTCAAAGCCTCTGCACCAGGTGGCATTCCTCCTCCAAATCTATTCCCTACATCTGGCAGCCAGCCTAACTCCCTCAATTACTTTGTCCCTGCTGCAGGTAAGATGATGATTTTTTAAAAAAATTTTGTTTTCTTTGTGCGTGTGTCTATGGGGTAGTGAAAGCTTTTTGTATTGTATTAAACCTCTCATAATGTTTTTTAATTTTTATTTTCTCCATCTTTTACTCTAGTTGAGGGAAATGAAAATGCTCCTACTGATTTCCTTACACCTGCTCCAATGGGTGCTCCAGAAACTGTTCCCGAACAGCAACCTGTAAGTGGAAGTAATTGATTGAAATTGTCTTTCTCCCAGTAACATCCTGACACTTTTTGTTGTTTCATATATTCAGTTAGAGTATTTCACTTACAGTAGTGTAAATCATTGTATTACTTGAGAGAACTTCATCGGTATGGGAACTTAGTGTGTTATGATTTTGGTGTAGGTTTATTGGTTTCGCACAATTGCATGCATGGTTTTCTATTGTGTCTTTTAAATCTTTCTGGGTAACTTAAATATTTTGTATATCATGTTACTTTGGTGGCAGCATTTTTTTTCTAGGTAGCCTTTCCACCATAGTCAGGTTGTAGAACTAGTTTAAAATTATTAGGTTTTTTTTTTTTTTTTGTGTGTGTGTGTTTTGTTTTACAAACCATTGCTCTGCCGAATTATTTTATCTCTGTCTTATGCTGTAATTACTGAGTATAGCTTTCCTGCAGGTATCTAAAAAGAGAGTGAGCTGGAATCCAAAGGCTTCACGATAGAGGTTTCTTCTCCTAGGTCTCTTAAACTTTTGTAAGGATTAAAAATCTTGTGTTATTTTGCACTGCTACTTGAATGCATGCCGTCGAGGTTCACAACTTGTTGGGTTTTAATGTAGTTGTTGACAGTTAAATTAAATTTCTGAGGACAATATAACACATTCCAGCTTAGTAAATTTATACTTTAAGGTCTGTTCACATTTATCTTCTGAAATCTGATGATGATTGGCTGTGTTCATTTTGTATGTTTCTGTTTGGGATGTCATGTGTATGTGGAGCTTGGCTATGCTTCTTCCATCAATTTCTTCATTACGGGATTTCTAGCACAAAAAATTGTAAAAGTCTATAAAATTTCTATTAGCCTGCCTACAAATATGATGGATTTTCTTTTTGGTTTGGTTCAGGTTGCCTTAGAATTTTAGCATGTTTGAGCATATTGCCTTTCGTGTCAAAATGCAAAGTTTCTTTTTCTTTTTTTGTTTTGTTTTGTTTTAAATAAGCACTCAACTGTTGTGGTTGTTAGAAAGAAATTTTTTGTTGTTGCGGTTTTAACAGTATTTGAAACATATTGGTAAACTCTTTTCTTTCATTTTCTGAGTGAAGGGTTTGCAATTTGTAGCTTTGCAAAAAAGATAGATATTTTGCTTCTGCTGGTTAGTGCCTCATGCTTCTGTCACGCTTGTGTAGCTTTCTCGCTGGAGCTCTACAAGCTCTCTGTCACGTGAAGTTCAATCCTACACCAGCAGGCGACCTCCAAGCAGGAATCAGGTAATGCCTCGCCTCACATGTGTAGTCTAGCTAAGACATTGTTTTAGAAAATATTGTGACCGTCGTGTAACTTCCACAATTACAGTATTATTTCAATCAATATCATGTATCATAGTGGGATACAGTTTCATTAAATAATAGCTGCTTTTCCTATAAATCAGGAGGGGTGATTGTGAGGCATTAATGAAACATAGTGGAACAAATAGGACCCCAAAAGGGCAACAACTGCTTGGTAAAGGATATTGGTGTGGCTGGTCTTCAGCTTCTTCTGTTTTGTGTTGTCATACTGTTTTTGTTTTGACTTTATATGCACTTGTGTATACCCATCACATTCCACTTGCATGGTTGCAAAAGATTTAGACCACCATATTTATTCTATTCTATTCTAAGTCCCACTCAAATCTAAGTCACATTCCTTGTTTCAAAGACCAAAACTATATTTTTTTTAATTTAAAAAAAAAAAAGTTTAATGCCGATTCTGAGACGCACCGGTTTTGTACTTCCATCTCCCCTCACCAACCGCCGCGCATCTGGCTCATCGTACGAGTGGCCGGGAATGGAAGCACAGCATAGTTTTTTTTTTTCTTTCTTTCTTTTTTTTTAAATAATACACCATATAATAAATTAATTTTTATTTTTCTTATATATTTTCTGACTTTCTTCTTTCCCTTGTAAAGCCTCATTCCCTAAACTTGTTTTACCTACTACTAAACAGTAATTTTCTTCTGGCATGTATTAAAAATTTGAATCTTGTTCTAATAAAATTCTTACCTGTAGTAGTCACTAATTTTGTGTGTATTTGTGTTATCAGGTTCAGACTGGTCCTGCTGGTCCTCAGATGTTCAACCCTGCTCAATTTTCCCAACAGACATTAACAAGTCATCCTGCTCGGAAACGTTATGCTAACTAATTAATGTGTCTATTCTATGAGCTAGAAATTTTATGAAGGGAAAGAGTATTTTCTGCAGAAGTGTTAGAAAATGTAACCACTTTTGAGGCATGTGATTTTACCCTTCTAATTGTGATACTTTCAGAACATGTTATTGTTGTGTATTTTAGAGTTTGTATGTGAGTCTCTTAATTATCATCTTATCACTCAAATTCGGAAGAAAACAGTTTCTGTACAATTAAAAATTTAATTTTGTTAACCTGTGAAATATTTGTGTACATAAGTGCTGAAGAATGAATTTGTAAAAACTGTGTTGGATATATTTATTGAAAGAATGACAGGTTTTGTTATGTATTTTATTTGTTTAAATTTTGACCCTATTCTCCATCAGAGATGATGCTCAACTATAAACAGGACATGTGGATGTTTGGTCTTACCCTGTGTTGGTCTTATGAGGTTTTGTGCTGCTGGACAGTACAGCATAAATTTACCTTAAAATATGCTATGATTGAGCTTCATTAAAATGGTAAATTTGTGCAGCATCTAGTGATGTAAGGCCACTTGGAAAAAAAAATTGTCGGTATTCAAACCAAGTATGGGTCGTTAGCTTCAGCTGTCTGCCCCATGATCTTTTATTCTTTTTGTTTGATTTTCGCAATATTTTCTATCTACACTGGGCTTGATGACTCATGGAAGTTGGTCTGTGTTCGAACAATGTTTATACTTCCGTCCTTGTGAAGCCCACATTCCCTTATGGTAAGATAAACATACAGTTACCAATGGTATGATAAAAACCAAATGTATATAAAATATTTGTATATAACAATCCTTGCAAAGAAGTATCTTGTACTCTGTGGTGGAATTTGCGTAATATTTCCTTTTGTACTGACTCCCAATTACATCTGACATAAGAAATGTAGAGTAACAGACATTGTCTTTATGTCACTCGATGGCTAAAAAAAACCCTTGTGATTATTTTACGCATTTAAATTTTGGAAAGACCACAACATAAAAGTTTTATTGGAAGGAAAAAAACTTTAGATTTTTTAAAAGTCTTTTGTATTTCACTGAAGTTGTTTTGGTATGCTCACAGCAAAGACTTTTAACCCAAATTATAATTATTTTTTTTTAAGCAGACAAGCAGGATTACCCATAAATGTTGCCAAGTATAAATGCATGATCTGATGTTTTATTTGATGATGCTGTTTAAACCATTATTTTAAGTTATATGTTTTAAAATTTGTCATGTCAAGAAACTACAGTGTGTGTTTTAATTATATATATTGAAATTTTATACATTGTTGATTTTGAGGCATTTTAATTAAGCTTGTGTTTACTGTCAGTCTACAGAGATACCAGTTGCATTGTTGTAAGACTGACAACTGCATGGTTTTAGTCGAGACATTTCCCTAATAAGGGTGCCAAACTTGAGCTTGTAGCCTTTACATTAAATGGTCTATTTGATTAATTGAAATTCTAAGAAACTATAATTTCATCTCTACAATATCCATGCATTTTACTTTCTTGTTTCTGACTTGTAAAATTCTTGAGTTACAATAATCAATGTTAGGGTCAACTCCTGTCTTATGTAGAAATAGTTCTATTGGGTCCAGTACAATATTAATACGGCCAAATAGAGAGGATTTACTGTTTTGTGAAAAGCGTTAATTGATTGTCTGTGGTAATCTTATGAGTAGAGCTTTTGAAATTTTGAATATAACCCCAACAATTATAGGATACCATTACTTCTGCTATTTTGAAAGCAAAATGTAAGTGATGAAATCAAAGTTTTACATAAGCTCAAATTTTGGGTTTGGTGCAGAGTATATTGTAATATGGTTTAAAGTTACACATTTTATTTGAAGAGAAGTGAAATATAATTGTCTCTCTTCACTGAACATTTTGATACCTATCAATATCTCCTCCCCTCTTCTATGATTGTCGACTTCAGCCTGTGCGTTTTATTGATTTTTTTGAGACGTTGCACAACCACTCTGAAACTTTGTTCAGCCACTCTGAACACTTGCGCACGCCTACATAGGTTCATACCTAAGAGCCTTAAAAAATCATTAAGTCTCTCTCTCTCTCTTACACTAAGCGCACCAGACCCCAGGCGCCAGGCCAGAAGCACGCGAAGCTCGCCGACGGCTACGACCCGGCGCGGTCGCGGTGGGTGGGCCGGGCGGACCGCTCGTTTGAAAGGCGCGCGGCGCGGCGGGTTGTGCAGGTTGAATACGACAATTGCTAGCAGGCACAGGCAATGCCGTGTTGTTGTGCTTGGCCGTGTTGCTCGTTGTGCTTATTGACGTCGCTAACATCTAAATGAGAAGAAAATATGTCAAATCCTGGGTGTAGTCGGAGAAATGGAGCTATGAAGATTAGATTAACTCGTAAGTTTGTTGTGGACCGTTTCTTATCTTCTTACGTATGGTCTATTGCCCGTAAATATACAGTGAATGTAGGCAAAACTTCATTGTGTTTGCTTTTATTCCAAGATGGCCTCTGTTAATCAACCATATCAAAGGATTTAATTTGCCCAATTGTCCTTGTTGTTCATTGCATAGTGTCCTTAAGCTCTCGTTTGGGTTCGTATTGTACGTTAGAAATCTTTAACCATCATGTCTAACCCTAAAACTGTTTTTAATCGCGTTGTACATGTAAACCACATGCCTCGTCTTGCATAATCCCCAGGTTTGAAGTATTTGTTTGGCAAAGAATTCTGTGACTGTCATTATTACAATCTGCAAGTACCCAATATGATTATGTGGCCGTCCTCTTGCCCTTGCCCATTTCGTCCCTTTAAGAAATTTGCTCTTGTAGAAATCTTTATTTTTGCAAACATGACAGTGTTAAGCAATCATTGTTACCTCCTCAACCTTCTCTTTTAGCAGTTCGTTTTGTATCCTGTGTATTAATTGCTTTGTTTTTATTTACAGTCCTCTGCGCACGAAATCTTGCCAGAAAGGACCTTTTCCGTAAGAGTTTTGAAAAATGATCTAGTTTGTGTAACTTCCTGCCAATCTTCATTTTTGATTAATTTTGTTTTTGCACAATTTAGGATTACCTGATCCATTTGCTAAAATAAGTGTTGACGGCTCCGGCCAATGTTTTAGCACTGAAACTTCTAAAGCAACACTTGATCCTAAATGGAATCAACATTTTGATTTGTAAGTAATGTAGTAAGCTATTGGTTAATTTATAGTACATTTGTCTTTACTCACTTTACTTTTCTTCTTTCTTTTCTTTTCTAGATATATTGGAAAAGGAGATGGAATTACTATTAGCGTATGGAACAACAAAAAAATTCATAAAAAGCAAGGTGGAGGTTTTCTTGGATGTGTCCGTATTTTATCAAGCACTGTTCAACGTTTAAAAGATACTGGATGTAAGTATTAATCCTATCAACAAGAAATTAGGTATCTACTATTTTTTGTGTACATCTCTACCCTTTTAGTGTATTCGGAAATGTCTTATGCCATGCTCAACTGTAAGTGAGCAGTAAGCATTCACTCAAGCATCCAAAGGATCCATAGCTTAATGCCACTACATAGCTCTGCTGCTAGCTCATCAGCCCAAATAGACTTTTTCCTTTTTCATCTGAGCTAAGTCATATTGCTTCCTCTGCAAGTAGTTTATCTTATAACCATGTAGCCCCGTGATCTTCTTAGATGTCGTATACAGAGAATGTCAATGCTGTTAAGTTTTAATTCTTATTCCAGGGCTGCTACAGGTCAGGGAGGTCAGGGAATTCGAAAAGAGTCGCAAAAACATTAAAAAGTCTGGGAATTTCCTCAGAAGCCAGGGAAAAATTTTAAGAAGATATGACCAGGCCAGGCTTAATAAATTGTGTTCTACTTACATTTTGTCTCTCAATACTTTATATTAGCTACCACATTAGACGTTACGCTTATTTCCCCTCTTATTTATTTTGCTTACCTTGGATTGCATTGAAAAAACTCAGGGAAAAATGATGAATTTGGTCTGGAAATCAGGGAATTTCATTCCAGGACCCCTGTAGCAACCCTGTATTCTTTAATGTAGTTAGAGCAAAAGTGCACTATGTCAAGCAAGTTAATCATAAAAATGGTTTCAGTTTATGCACTACATATACTGTTATTGTAATATTTTGTAAATTTTGGGAACTTTTTAGGGTGTTGACAGGCATATTAAATTTCTCCCTCTAATATCTGTAGTCATGTTCGTACCTCAAATGAACTCCTTGCAGAATAAGTAACTTGACCAATTTATTTAATCGGTAATCTTTATTGTCTTGTGACCGCATATTTTAATTTTGTTATCTTCCCTTAACTTTTAATGCAGATCAAAGACTGGACTTGTGCAAAGCTAGTGCTGAAGATCCTGATCCTGTTAAGGGGGAAATAGTACTATCTTTACTGTCACGGGATGGTCATGGTGGTGTTGCCAGTGGTGGTCACAATGCTGTTGTTGATCCTTTGGGTGGGCTTAGCTGTCCAGAGGATCTCCCTGAAGGGTGGGAAGAGAAGCGAACCTCTGCAGGACGCCTGTATTACGTTAATCACCACACTAAAACTACCCAATGGGTCCGTCCCAACAGGTTAGTAGAATTATTTGCAATTTAGATTTAAATTTGTGGGCTGGTGAAGGTGTTTTTGGTTTCTGAGGTAAAACAAGTTTATTTTAGATTTCACATCCACCCTAAGCTTCTTACAAGTGCTTAACATAATAGAAATATGAGATTTTAACAACTTGTGATCTGTAATACTCCAATTTTAATTCTAAAATTTTGACACAGTTATTTTATTAATTACAAGGAATTGTTCTGATTTGTTTTTTATGAGATGATATTAGCAAAAGAAAGAAGGTCAAGATGGTTAGATTTGAGTGTTACCTATTATTGCCTAATCCTAGACTAGTGGAGTCTAGCCTAGTTTTGTCTTGTCTTCTAGTCTATTAACTGGGATTGTGCAGGGTATCTCTACAATACTTCCCAGTTATTAACTGTCAGTAATTTCTAGCCACTTTACAGTGACTAAAATATTATACTTTTTGGTACAACTGTGTGGTAAATGCTGTGTGTTATTTTTTTTCCTTGTTTACTAAGAAAACAGCAAAAATGATTTAAGTCTTACAGTTTAAGTTGTGCATGATAGTTTGGATACTGACTCACATCTTGCTATGTTTCTGCATCCTGGCAAACAGCTATAGTTTGTTAATAATTGAAATGCATTTGCTTTGCTCTTGCGTGTGATGTTCATCTGGAATGCTTTCCATTGACAGGCCCTCGCCCTCACACCCTGCCTCGAATGGTTCCTCAAATGGCTTGATCCTAAATCAATCAGGTGCTGAATCTGATTGTCCTTCCCCAATAACTCCTGCAAATTCCCTTGGACCCTCATCCCCACAGGCAGCATTGCCTGCCACTCCACCCAGGTCTCAATCAAGTGTGTCTGGAAGCGTCCCCACTTCACCTGCTTCACCTTCAACACCAACGAGGTGATCACCTGCTTTGTGTGCTTTAATTGCCCCACCCTTGTCAAGCAATTCATTTTCATTTCCTCTTGCACATTTTGCCAGTTAATTAAGTTCCTCTAACCGTAAAGTGCATTGAAAAAGGGAAAAAATAATCAAGGATTTTTCTTATTTATTAATCAAGTTACATCTATTATCCTGATACATGCTCTATATGGTTTTAGGGACCAGCACAATGGAGGAGAAAATACTCAATCAAGTGACAGGAGAAGTAACTCTTCTTCAGCAAATGGTAATGCTAGGGCAGCTCTGACCCCCTTGAATGGATCTCCTTCGCCTCACAATACTCCCTCTCAGCCTGCTAATAAACGGCGCTCGAGTCGGACAAGTCGCTCATCTCAGCAACATCAACTTTTACTTCAACATCAACAACAGCTTTTGGGCCAAAATGGACGGACTCTCAATGTGGGGCAGCCAGGTGATTTACCGTCCGGTTATGGTAAGTATCAGCCAATCAATTTCAACCAAAATCAAACCAAGACATTTTGTCATTGTTTTTTGTTACTATTACAGAGCTTCGCACTACGCAACAAGGTCAAGTCTATTTTTATCATATACCCAGTGGAGTAAGCACTTGGCATGATCCTCGTATACCTCGTGAACTCACAAGTGGGACTGGCTCTGGAAGCCAAGGAGGAAATACTGAGCTAGCTAGCCTTTTGGGGGTAGACCTTGGCCCCCTTCCACCTGGATGGGAAAAGAGACAGACGCAAAGTGGACGGGTCTACTATGTTGACCATAATAATAGAACAACTCAGTTCACTGACCCAAGGTTGTCTTCAGCTATAATTCAAAGGCTATTCAAGTAAGTATTAAATTTGACTAGAATTTGAACTACTGTATATCACTTGCCGTCTTTGTCTCATTAAGACTTAAAAAAAAAAAAAAAAAAAATATTTTTTTATTTTTTTCCCACGTTTTTTTCCTGTAGGAGGCAAAATCAGCAAAATCAAGCAGCAAGCCAAGCCTCACCTCAATCAACTGTGATTTCGAATGAAGGAGTTGTGGATACTGTTCCTCCCAACGTCACAACTAGTGACAGGGACAACATAAATACAACTAACAATAATACTAATGCTTCTCTTAATAATACTAACAATTCAAGCAGCAGGCCCCTCTTAAACCGCATTAGAACTCCAGGTGACGGGGCTAGTGATGATACTATCACTACTGCAATAACAACAGCACCAACAAGCATCACTCCCACTACCACAACAGCAACAACATCACCAGCTACATCAACACCTGCACCACCAGTTATACCTATTCCTCCAACAGATCTAGACAGTGAAGGGTTGCCAAAATACAAACGTGATTTGGTAGCAAAGCAGCGTATTCTCAGAGCTGAACTTCAAGCTCTTCAACCTCAAAGTGGACATTGCAGACTAGAAGTATCACGCTCAGAAATATTTGAGGTAGGTTTAGGCTTTTATCCCAACACCACCACTACCATTTAATTTACCAGTCCTAATTCAATTTTTTAACCTTCAGGAGTCCTACAGACTGGTCATGAAGATGCGCACTAAGGACATGCGTAAAAGGTTAATGGTTAAGTTCAGAGGCGAGGAAGGTCTAGATTATGGTGGAGTGGCTCGAGAGTGGCTTTTTCTTCTCTCTCATGAAATGCTTAATCCTCAGTATGGTTTGTTTCAATACTCTCGCGAGGATAATTATACATTGCAAATAAATCCAGACAGCAGTGTTAATCCAGTAAGTCCATGTCATTGGGTATTGTTTATATTTAGGTATAGTATTATTTCTATGGTGATTTCCTAACACATGCTCGATTTCAGGAACACTTATCCTACTTTCATTTTGCTGGTCGAATTATTGGTATTGCTGTTTTCCATGGCCATTACATTGATGGAGGTTTCACAACACCATTTTACAAAATGTTATTGAACAAACCAATAACTCTAGATGATATTGAAGGAGTTGATCCCGCACTCCATAGAAGTTTAACTTGGATGCTGTATGTTTCTTGTGCTGATGTACGTTTAAATACTGTCTCATTCCTTTCATTGATGATGATCTGTCCGTTTTCAATCTATAGGGAAAACAAAATTACTGGAGTGATAGATACAACATTTGCTGTTGAACAAAACAGTTTTGGAGTTCTAAAAGTTCATGAGTTAAAGCCTGGTGGCAAAGATGAACCTGTTACAGAAGAAAACAAAGGCCTTTATGTGAAGTACGTATTGCCTCAGATACTGTGTTATTAGTGTTTTATCTTAATTCTAATTCTACCATTATTTTATGTTTCAGGCTTTATGTAAACTACCGGTTCATGCGAGGAATAGAACAACAATTTTTAGCTTTGCAAAAGGGTCTTCTAGAACTTGTCCCACCTCAATTGCTCCGTCCTTTTGATGAAAGAGAGCTGGAACTTGTCATATGTGGTTTGGGAACTATAGATATTAATGACTGGAAAACTAATACAAGACTTAAGGTATTAAGTGCAATTTTTCACCCACATTTCTGTCTTTTAAATCTTATTTATGTTTCCAAAAATATGTTTTTTTTCTGTCTTCTTACCCATTTTAGCATTGCACTCCTGAGACTCCTGTTGTACGGTGGTTCTGGCAAATCGTAGAATCATATAGTGAAGAGATGCGTGCGAGATTACTACAATTTGTAACAGGAAGTTCAAGAGTTCCATTACAGGGTTTTAAAGCTTTGCAAGGTATGATAAATGACTGCTACAATCAAGGCTAAGTAGTGAAGTCATTCTTATTGCTGTATTCTTTTACATTTGTACTTTTTCAGGTTCTACAGGAGCAGCTGGTCCCCGTCTGTTCACTATCCATGTTATTGATGCTCCAGTTGAAAATTTGCCCAAAGCCCACACATGTTTTAATAGAATTGACCTACCCCCTTATGAATCCTATCAGAAAATGAATGAAAAACTCAGCCAAGCGGTGGAGGAAACTTGTGGCTTTGCAGTGGAGTAGTGAGTGTTAGTGGTCTAAAATTTTCACCACGACTGAGTATGTATTATTTTTTAAACTTTTTACATCCAAGGTTTTATACCTGGCAATCACCCTTATTTGGTTGCCCAATCTGTAACCTTATTGTCATCCTGGTGAAACAACAATTTTAACATCTACTGTATCATTGCATGTATATTTTAAATTCTTTTACATATCTTAAATTTTAAAAATTCTATTTGCTGTGATCCAAGTGCATTATTGTTATTTACTGTTGTGGATTATTGTGCAGTGGTTTTTCATATTGTTCATCCCACTTTAAAAGTTCGAATAGCTGTTTTGTTCTTGAGCCTGCTAGACATTACTTTGACGCCAATGACAAGCTTAGAGTCCTATCTATTCTGTTTCCCATAATCCAAAAGTTTTTAAAAAAACACCAATAGTCCAGTTCTCATTGCTTTTATTTATTGGAAAACAATGTGTCAATTTGCGATATACAACTACCGTTTAACATAATTTTGGCAAGGAGTCAGAATAGTGTTTGGGGCCTTTTAAGAACTTTTTGCATATCTGTGGATGTGTTATTTGGTATCACTGCTGTTTTTGTTTTATTATTATCATTATTATTATTATTATTATTGTGGGGAGCAGCCAAACTTGTGGTAAGCTATTTTTATCTTACTGTATGAGTAGTATATCATATTACCATTTTTATTTCATTACAGTGGTATGTTCATTATGAATATCCAATTTTACAGATCTATATCATATACCAGTTGAATATTTTCATAACTTAGGCCTTTCTTTAATTAAAGGGAGAGTATGAACTCCATATCATGAAGGTAGGATTGTTTTGGCCACTTCAATTTTACAACCTGTGGTTGTACAAGGATGGCTGTGCTTTTTAGGTTCAGCTAAAAATATGTGTCTTTACCTTTCTTTTTCTTTTTTCCTTTAAGCCTTGTTATGTATATTCTTGTGATCCTTTGGGCCCTCATTTGTATTTATTGATTTACTAATTGTGGGCGATGCTTCAGATGCATCAAAACAGGCCGATGTAGGAGAAGGGCAGAAATCGAACTGTCAGTTCTGATTTATTTTTCTCTCTTACAATCTTGAAAAGCTACCTGTTTGACCCAAGACTGAATATTATCACTGCCAACACAGCTACTCCAATTCTGGTGTCTGCATTATCATTTAAATTGTCACTAATTAATTGGATTATTTTATGTGCACAAATAAATTTCCTTTTCTTTCATGTGAGGCCTTAGTTTTAATATTAGAGTAACATGTCTATGTATGAACCAAAATTATTTATTTACTTACCTACTTCTGTCTTGTACATATTATTTCTTTGTAAAATGTATCCTATGTTTGTACATGACAAACTCCTCTTCTTCTTTTTTTTCTAATTAAAAAAAAATACATATCGGAGGCAGCTGCCTTTTGTACCACTTTATCGTGATATTTTTTGTTTCTTGTTGCGTGGGAGCTTGTGTTGTGAGCTATTTGTTACTGCCTGTACAGTAATTTTAGAATTTTCCTTCAATATTTAGTTTTGTTTTATTTTTCGATTTATGCAAATTGTTCAAGATATTTTCATTCTTTGTTTCTAATATGTCAGGGCAACAGGATTTTTTCAGGCACAAAATTCACTGACTGTAAGGAGATTTCTCCTGCAGAAACCTGTAATAATTACTGCATACTATTATAATAAAAGTACGCACTGACTTAAGTATAATGGGAATCAATATGATGTACTGTATCTACAGTTAAAGTTCGATAAAATTTAATTAGCTTCTATATTGGTTATTTTTGTATCTATGTAAATGTGTTAACTGTATTTGGAAAAGTATATACAAATGTTGCTTGTTTTGATTAGTGAGTGGAATCCTGCGACTGTATTGTTTTGTATTGATTTTGTCAAGATGATTTTGGCCTTTTCATTGTCCTTAGACGATAGTCCGTAGACTAACATTTTACTGACCAGTTTTAAAAAAAAATTCTAAATTTAGTCTGTCAGTTTATAGTTTTGGACGAAATTAAGATTCTAGTGCTAAGTGCCTCCATTTTACATGGTTGCCAACCAATGGTTTAAATCATTATTTGAGGTAAAGTTGTGCAATAACAACTGCCATTCAGTTGATTTGAATGGAAGTCAGATATCCTTTACTGGAATGGACCTGCTATAAGGAACAAACTACATATGCGTTACTTGTTGGTAATATTGTTTGTAGCTTGTTACTCTATGCGAAGTATATCTATCTGTTTTACATTTTTGAAAAAACCTTTTGCTTAAATCACATATCAAAACTTTTATGTTGCTTTTCTGTAAAGTACTGTACTATTTTGACTGCCATTTGTCACTTTTACGTACAATGTCACTTGTGTATGCTCTCTACTAGTTGGGTTGGTAGATAGATAAGTCTTCTTCACCTCCAAGTTTTTCTCTCAACCTTTTCAAAAGTTATCAATTTCTGTTAGCTCTGCATAATGATTTAAGAAATTGCTCATTCACTTATCTGTGAACTCAAATTTTCCTTTTTTTTGTACTAATTAATGAAATTGTGAATGACATAATGAATTGAATCTCATTTTCAAACACTCTTTTATTGTGCCCCTTTGTTGTTGGCATGTGCCTTGAGCTCGTATGAATTCTGATCACAATTTCTTTTCTCTTGTAAGGAAAACCACATGCAAGAAACATAGCAGTTTTTAGTTGTCTGTTACCAGTGTTCTTTGTCAGTATTTTTTTTCAAACTTTGTACCAGTATTAGTCATTTTTTGGCATGGCAAATTCTTATTGGATTATGCTGAAGTCAAGTGATGTGAATCAAGGTGAGAGAGAAGTAAATATCGTCAACCCATATTACATATGTGATGAACTGTGATGAGAGAAATGTCTTTGATAAACATCAATGTGCTGTGGCGTGGGGACAATACATTTATTTCATTTAGGTGATGAACATGTTTCTTTAATATAGCAGCAATAACACTTATAAAGTTACATGTAAAAGATCAATTTTCTTTGTGAAAAAAAAAAAATCTTAATAAATGGCGCTAAGAAAGTTTCAGTAATGGCAGGATGTTTCTAGCACCATCTATAACTTTTGGTCCGAGCTCCTTGGTCTTCTATAATTTCATCCGCTTCAAAATTATTAATAATTTAATCATTCATAATGTGTATATTGAAACTGACCTGCACATTTGTCATATTATTTGTATTATTATATGAGTACCTAGTGTGGAATTTTGACTTCCACTACACAGAACTAGCTCCAGGTGAAAACATTTTAACCTGTCGGTCTAGAAGACGATAGTGATAAGTGCCAGAGGAAAGGGACAAACCCCATACACTCAGACATCCTGACACATCCTTGCTCAAACCTGTTTGCAAAGCTGATACAGTAACTGTCAAATCTGATGCATTCTTCAAGAATGCACCCAATAAACGTTCACTTTCGTCATCGTCAGTGACATGTGTGGAAATTACTAGGGATAAATTAGTGATTTCTGAGAGAAGTCCTTGCAAATAATTTAGAAATATAAAAAGCTGTGTGTTTGATACGCCTGAGGTTAACAGATCATTCACATTACCAATGATTAGGCAAACAGATTTAAAATTCTCTTTCAATTTTAACAACTTAGCTCTAATACTAGCAAAAAGTGATTTTACAACAATTGTTCCATTTTCACATACATCTTCATTGGAAGTTTCCTTTGAAGTTGAGAGGGACTCACTTATTATTTTCATTAAGTCAAATTCTTCAAACAAACCTTTTTGACTCAAACTGGTTAAGTTTAAACTGAAAGAAAGAACGATATTACGGGAAAGGCATCTGATTACATTGTAAAGAGCGAGTCAACAGCTGAATGGAAGTAGACTTACCCCAACTTCAAGCTCTGGTTTCGATAGTGGGCAGCTGAGTGGTGACATGTGAGCAGCAATACTGCAGTAGACGTTTCGGATGGACGGGGCAGCAGCAGCCCGTTGGCGCGGCTCTCGCGAGCTGAGCGGCCCACCAAGCACTCCCACATGAAGCACGACAGGACAAAGCTGGAGTCTGCGTTCCCCTTCTCCAGGACAGCGATCGAGGAGGACTGCACCTCGGGCTGGTCCAGCCCCAAGGCAGCAATGAGGGCGGCAGCCATAACTTGCTGAGAAGAGGACAAGAGAAACATGGTAACTAGGAGAGTAAATAAACGATTGGAAACAAATATGTTGTAGACGACGGCTGACATAACCCCTTACTGTCACATGTTCGGACTGTGTCATACCGAGACATATCACTGTACTTACCTTAAGAGGGAAAAATGTTTTCGGTGCCTCCTGGTGCCTCAACAGCTTGTAGATTCCGAGTGTTACATTCAATGTTAAACGCCAAGGACGTGTTTAGAAATGCCTCATCGGTTTGTTTTCCTGTTGATGGAAGGGAGGGGGGAGGGTGTAGCTTCGGGTCAGGGGGCCATCGGCATTTGAGCAGCGCCAGTTACTATTTTTACCTTCAACAATTATCTTAAACTAAGTATTTTAAAAGCAAATGGAAACTATTCTCCATTTTGACATACATAGTTTGATGGGTAACCTAGCATTACCTTTGCGATTAGTGATGAGTTCGGGTCCTCCCGGGTGATGTTGGCATACCTGGCTAATGAACGTGTCAATTGGGCCAATTGTTCGGCGGGAGCCCAGGAAAGTGTGTGGATTGGGCAGGATTTGTGTCTCTGATTTGTTAAAAAACAAGAGGTTAAAGGACCATGTTTCTTTATTGTTTCTGTCGGGCGTTGAATCTCCCATCGATCTCGAAAAGAACATGTTTCGACGGACTATTTAAGTCGTGAGAGCATTCATTTAAAACATGTAATAGCATATAGCAAAATAATATAGCATCCATGCGATCCATGCCTCCCATTCGTTCCAGGCTCAATTTATGGCAAGCCGCTATCCTTCTTAGTTTACTTCTTTACGCATCCGCGTTAGTGCCGTGCAAAAATGGTGGGGAATTAAGTGACGATGGGAAAACTTGCATGTGTTTTGATGGTAAATTAACAGCACAATACAAGACATGGTTGTGTAGCTGTGAACTTTAATCTAACTTGACTAAAAATGTTAACAGGCTTTACTGGCCCAGACTGCAACGAGCTGGTTGACTTTTGTAGAAATGAAGACAATTACAACTCCAAATGCGCCCCAAAATCCTGTGTCCCAATAAACAATGCTTTTTATTGCACTCGATGTAAGGACAGCGAGAAAACAGGACTACATTGTACCCGCGGTAAGTCCCGTTTTCGGACAGAAAAAAATAGCTCGTTGAGATTTGAGATGCTGGGATTTGAACCCAGGACTTTCAGCATGTGAAGCAGACACGGAGTTACATCCTCGTAGAGGGACATTCGACTCCATGCGATTGTGTGTCTCTGTTGCTACAGATGCCAACGACACGACGGCGACAGCCAACGCGCCGTACTTCGTGTTCCTGCCGAAGGTTCGCCTCTTCGAGGCGCTGCCGGTGCTATTCAGCCTCGGGGAGCTCGGGGACGACTTCACCCTCAAGGTAGGTCAGGTGACCGCGCCGGGCCGGACCTCGCCGGGCCGGACCTCGCCTGAAGGTACCTCTACGGGAGGTGACTGCACGAAAATTTGGGTACCAGGAATTCAATTCCTGCCTCTCCCTGCGCTTGAGCTCTCCGGGTAGGCCGTCACCTTCACACAAGTGCTTGGCGGGCTGGCCTACCCAGTGTGTCGCAGGCGCTCACATTAGCTCCATAACGTCCATTGTGGGGGCGCCATAACGCGGCTGCGCTGCGCCACCACGCCGCCACTCACTGCTCGGGGAAAGCCGACAGCCAAATTTTCAAATTAAAATGACAACTTGCGGCTAAACGTCACAAATGGGTCAACATAAGCGGGCATTTTGACGCCACGAAGACTCGAATAATAGCTACGAAACGGGCTGATAGTGGCAAGTGCCCCCTCCCTCTCGCGCAGGTGGTGTGGGGCGACGGCGTGGAGGATGTCCGCCAGGGCAAGGACTTTCACAGGGGCTTCCTCCGCGACGAGGTGCCCTTCATCGGCCTGGACGCGCTCGCCCCGGGGACGGCCGCCTTCCAGGCCATGCCTCGGGGTACGTCCATGGTGGGGCCCGGCCCGGCCCGCCGCACAGAAGGGAAGGGAAGGGACGCGTGAACGACATGCGTTCATCGACAGTTCTAGTGATTCCCGTCGCCTTCGAGAGCTGTTGACGCCCTGCCTTTCTCGCGACCGACAGGGCGGCGATACATCGTGCGTTTGAAGCACTCATTCAACCGCTGGCTGTCGTCGAAGGGCCCCGTCAAGAACTGGTTCATCCTTATCAACCAGCCAGCCAACTCGCTCGGCAAAGAGATGCAGCACCAGTTCGCGCTCAAGGTGGTCTTCCCCGCAGCCGACTCGGCGCACGCCCAGGACCACGGCGTGGATCTCAGCATGCCCGAGCTGTACGTGATCGTGCCGAGCCGACCTCGACCTCGACAAGTTGTCATAACAACACATACATGTGCATTGAGATGAACCTCATATGTGTAAAGAACGCATTTTACACCTTAATATCAAACAAATTTGATACCAGGAAAGACTTTGACTTTTGACTCATGTTTTCGCTTCTTGTTTTAGTAGCTGCTGCTAAGAGGTCTGATGTTCTGCAGAGGCGGTCTGTTCTCCTCGGATCACCTGATGCCGCACTGGAGCCGGCGGGACTCGATCCAGGTGCTCGGGGAGGCGCAGGACTCGGTGACCAAGGGCAGCGCGGACCAGTATACCTTTACCCACAGCCTGGTGACGAGGATCGGCACGGCGGGTGAGTCGAGTCGAGTCGCTCGACCAGCAGTCTACTAGGCAACATACTCGCACCTGTGCCAGGGCTCTGCCTAGTAGGCACGCGCAGATGCAGCCCGCTTTACTCTACTGTGTTTGGGCGACTTATTGCCTACTTTTCAGAAGGTTCAAGCTGATTTTCTGTGTATGTATAGCTGACTCGCCGCCCTGTCCTGTCCTGACCCAGCGCAGGTAAACCGCCCCCACGTTGTCTCGCCCGACAAGCGGTTCTACGCCGCGCCGTTCACCGTGCCCATCGGCAAGCACGGCCTCAAGTACTGCGCCTGGAACGGCACCAGGCTCGTGGACTTCATCATGGTGAGCTTGAGGCTAACCCGGGCGGCGGCGTGGCGGGCCGAATGGCAGAGCGGTGGAACGAAAATTTCTATTTGATACTACTAAAATTTCGTTAATTACGGGGACGAAATTATTTCGTTCGCACAAAGAAGTGGTTTCCTGAGTGCACCCTGCTCCCCGCCGAGAGCCCCATCACCCCCTTCCCTCTCCTCACGAGCAGGGGTACTTCCTGGTCGTCCCCTCCCCGCTGCAAGTCGTGCTGCGCGGCGGCTCGGCGCGGACCGTGTCGCCCCGACTGCCGCTGCTGCTGGACGCGAGCGCCTCCGTCGACCTCAACGAGAAGGACCTCGCGGAGGTGTCGTTCGCGTGGGAGTGCGCGCCGGAGGGGCCGGAGGGGGGCAGCCCCTGCCCCTTCAGCAAGGCGGCGGGGCCGCGGTGGACGGTCCCGGCGCACGCGCTGCACCACGGCCAGCGGTTCGCCGTCGTGCTGGAGGCCAAGCGGGAGTTCCTGGCGGCGCTCGTGGTCCGGCAGAGCGTGACGGTGGACGCCGGCCTGGCCGTCAACGTCGAAGTCATGTATTGAAATAACGCAAACCTACCCACCCCGCGGCGCGTCCACGCGGTTTTGCAATGGATCGAGGGGGTATACACTCGCGTAATAGTCGGGTCACTGTGTCCGTAATAGCACGCGTAATTGTATGCGTAATAGTGGCGCAATAGCCGAAATTCTCAGAATTTTTCCCTCTTTTGAGGTTGTTTTGGGTTGTTTTAGCTGAATCCCGAATATTTTTGAGGCGTAATAGAGCGTAATAGACGTTATAGTCGGGTCACACGTTTTGAGAATGCATACCCACTCGCAATGGATGTTCGTCCGTCGCTGCTGCAGATGCGAGAGGAACTGCGGCGCGGGCATGGGCGTGCTGCACTCGGAGCGCGTGTCGCTGCAGGCGCACTGCTCGGCGCCCTGCCCGAGGCTGTCCTGGTCGCTCAGCCCCGCGCCCCCGGCCGCCCAGGAGGAGGCCGTCCTGCCGCTCGGCTCACGGGGCCGCCGCTTCGTCATCGCGCCGCACAGCCTCGTCGAGCACGACACGTACTCCGTCCACCTGAGGGGTGAGTAAGACCAGCTCAACTGCCCTGCCAGAGTACCAGTCCTGCCAGAAAAGTAGGCAAAACCCGCCCAACACACAGCCGTGTTGAGCGCTCGGTATCAGCGCCTGCCTACTGGGCAACATCTTCATAGCTGTGCAGAGGGATGGCAGGCGTTGATACCGATCGCTTAACACGGCTGTGTGTTGGGCGGGTTTTGCCTACTTTTCTGGCAACACTGCAGAGTACTCCTCGCGAGAGAGTTGCGGGTCTGCCTATACTCTAGGGGCCACGCGGTGCCTTACGGCGAGATCGGCTAGGGCCTAGCCGCTAGGTAAACCCGCATACTGTTACGTGTTTCATGTTACACCCGGTGCATTTGGCAAACATTGTGTGTGCGAGTGAGATGGCTCTGAGTGTTTCTCTGCAGTGGACGTCGGCGAGACGTGGGTAAACGCGTCCTCCCTGACGCTCTCCATGATCCCCAAGCCCAACCACACCTGCAGCTCGCGCGGCTACGGGGTGCAGACCACCATCCGGTGCCAGGACAACTTGGACGCCTCCTCGCGCTGGACTGCCTACACCCTCTACAAGTTCTTCCAGCGTTCGTCCAAGGGCGGTGCGCTTCAGCGCCATTCAGACCGACCAGAATTACTGTAATACACACACCGTGAGATTGAGAGCTGTGCTTGGGTATGACTCTAGCTCGGGTCATGATCGGGTACACGTTCACGGGCATCGGAGTGGCCCTCGTGTTCCTCAACGCCCCCGTCGAGGTGGTGGCCACCATGCTGTGGGGCGCAGAGTGGTCCATGAACCTGACTGTGGCTGGGGTATGTCCACGCCCACGGCCCACGGCCGCCATCCGCAGCAAAGTTCACGTCAACCGCTTCGACCTGAAATTACACCGTGCCTCCTCGCCAACAGGGACGGCCGTCCAGTCTCAACCTTTCGACGACCATATCCAAAGCGGTGCAGCGGTACCAGAAGGGAAACGAAATGGGTAAGAGGCGTGGTGGCCCTGACCTGCACTCACCGCCCGGCCCTCTGCCTTGGCCCTGTACACCCTGTACACCCTGTACACCCTCCGTGATGCCAGTGGCCACCGTGATGATCGCGTCGTCGCTCGTCGTGCTCCTTGAGCGGGGAGAGACTCCGGACCAGAAAGACTTGACCAACGCGGCGGCCATGTGTAGCGAGGTAAGCTCCCAATTCTCTTCTTACTTATTCGAACTCAAAGGGGTAGAATGATGGGGTGGTGAGGGCGGTGTGTGAGTGTCTGATCCGTTTGCAGTACATGAGCAGCACGCCGCACCCCGCGCTCTGGTGGCAGTACGCCGAGATGACGCTGATCCTGGGCGAGCTGGGTGTGAGCGGCGTGGGTACGTTCCTGGACGACCTCTCGCAGCACATGGGCGCACTGATGGTCAAGATCTCCGACCAGCTCGTGCAGCTGGCCAAACACCGGGAGCCGCCCGCCATCAGCACCCAGGACGTGGAGGACCGCTTCCGGTAGCCTGTGGGGCCGTGTGGCATGGCATTTCTTTCCGTGGTCGAAATCTTTGGCCAAATTCTTTTCGGCTTGCGGTTGTTGAGAGGCAGTGAGCAGACATGTCTCTACCAACTCGAGTCAATTTTCCCTCTTTTTCCAGAAAAATAACCAAGGTGATTACGTACATGACCGTGGACGCGAATAGTGACATGGCTAAAAAGATTCGAAATTTAAGCGTGAGTGAGGACGAACTTGAGCCGGACTACCCCCTGTACACCGACCTACTCCCCGGACACGTGGATCGGGAGCGCAAGGTTTGAGCCGCAACCACTTACACTGACTGGACAGGCAGGACAACCGGAGACACGCTGCACCTGCACTCCGGCAAGCCCATCTCCTATTCCTCCAGTTCCGAGCGGGCGCGCGGGGCGCCATCAAGACCCTGTACAACCTGATCCGCGCCACCCAGTGGCGGCTGCTGCCGGGGCTGCCGCCCGCCCAGGTGGACGTCGACTCGTCCGCCACCGCGGCGGGGCTGGGCAGGATCACCGTCTGGAGCCAGGTGGACAGCATGGCCGGGCTGGCGGAGCGGCCCAACGCCACGCTGCCCGAGCACTGCGACTTCCACGTGGACGTGGAGAAAGGTCGCGAACTGGACCTCCACGCGGATGCGTTCGCCCTGACGGTACGGCCGGGCTGGGTCGGTTATAACACAACGAAAACTGCAACAGCTGCTTGGACCGGCCTCCCTCTGCAGGTGGCCTTCATCAGGGGCAGCCTGAGCTGGTTCGAGCCGGTGCCGGCCGATCTGTTCGCGAACACGCCGTCCTCGGCGCTGGTGGACCTGCAGGTGTACGACGACGGCCCCGCAGGGGCGGCGCCCACCATCGCCGAGGTCGTGGGCGTCACCCTGCCGGCGCCGGCTGCCGTCGCGGCGGACGAGGCCCGCGTCCAGGGCGAGCTGCGGGCGGCGCCCGGGGCCGGGGCGTCCCAGTGGACGGACCACGTGGTCGTGTACCACCTGCACGCCTACGACGGCACGGGCGCGGTGCAGGTCACGTTCCCTGCAGGGACGCGAGGCGGAGCGCGCAACGCCAGCGGCGCTGACGAGCAGGTGAGCGCCCGGGCCGGCCCGGCCCGTGGAAACTCGTCTTTTTCATAGGTGGTTTTTATAAGCGTTTTCTTTTCTTTTACCCTGCTGGTATTCTCAGACCACTAGAATGGTCAACTACTGTCACTCCTTAAATGACCGCGAGTCTTTCTTCCTTTTACTTCCAGATGGAGATGATCGTCGTGCTGCAGGAGAAGTGGCCGAAGACCAAAGACTTCTTCTCCCCGCGGGCCGTGGTCGTGAGCCAGGCCGCGCGCCAGGACGTGGTCGTCGGCGTCGCCGTGCGCAACAGACTCAACTCGTTCGTGCACCTGGGCCTGGCCTTCTCCAACGCGACGCTCGAGGTGGGTGGAGGCCGGACCGGGCCGGGCTGAGTGGGGTGTACCGGGTGTTTCTTTGAATGCGTAACAATGTTGCGGGTTTGCCTACTCCATAAGCCCGTAAGGCGCCATGGCTCCTGCAGCTCTGGAGGGTATGCAACTCCGCAACACTGTTACGCATTAAAAAAAAAAACAAAAAAACAACACCCGGTACGTCCGCCCGCTGACGTACTGACGCTCGTCTGCAGAGGGCCGCAGCGAGAGGCGACGCTGAGATCACGCTCAGCTACACCTTCATCCCGCTCAACCTGGCCTGCAAGAGCTGGAGCGACTCACGCTACCGGTGGGTGACGGGCGAGCACAGAGAGGTACGGATATAGACACCCCCGTGACTGCCCTCCCCTCATCCACTGTTTCTCGCAAGCGCGATGCCCCCCACACCCGCAGAAACTGTGTTCTTGATTTTCCATACCTGCTCTGATATTTCCGAGGGGGCAACAACTCGTGAAATCCTGTGTACAAACCTGCGGAAATCTCGATGAAATCCTCAGAAATCTCGATGAAATCCTCGGAAATCTCGATGAAATCCTCGGAAATCTCGATGAAATCCTTGAAAATCTAACTGAGAAATCTCATGAAATCTCATTGAAATCTTGTGAAATCTCATGAAATCTGAGATAAATCCTGTGAAATCTCATGAAATCTCAGAGAAATCTTGTGAAATCTCATAAAATCTCAGGATAATCTCTCAAAATCTGAGAGAAATCTTGTGGAATCAGTAGAAATCCCGTGTACACTAGGATGGGGAGTGGTTGCCCCCTCGGATATTTCCGAGAGCCCGTCTCAGCGAAAAATAAATAGTTTGAGGTTGTGTGCACTGCAGGTGTGGCAGCTGAGCAGCCCGCGCGCGCTGAGCTGCGCGCTGCACCACCTGTCGCTGTTCTCGGGGCTCGTGCTGCTGCCGCCGCACTTCGTGCACCCGCTGCGCGACGCGGCGCTCTTCGCCACGCTGGACCGGAACTGGCTCGTGTTCGTCTACGTGATGGTCTGGCTGTTCGTCTGGCTCGTCTGGCTGCCGTTCGCCGTCCGACGCGACCGCGCCGACAGGAATGAGGTCGGCGGTCGGCTCAAGTTGGGCGGAGTCAATCCCACTTTAAAATTATTCATTCGGAAGGGCTGCAAAAAAAATGTTGCAAAGTTTAAAATTTGAAATGGCGAAGTTACACATTTTAGCGTTACGCAAAGTGCCCTACACTCTACTCGTCTGTGTCTGCAGTGGAGGGTGGTGGTGTTGGACGACATCTCCCCGGAGGCGGACTACCCTTACCTGGTGTCCGTGTTCTCGGGCAACCTGGCCCAAGGCCAGACCACGGCCTACGTCGGCCTCCGGATCTGCGGTGACAAGCAGGACAGCGGGGTTCGTGTGCAAATCATTCCCCACTCTTGCACGCACACTACTTGTAGGTGATTGAATTCGTGCACCACTCGCCAGCCACCTACGCCGTTTCCGTATCCAAAGGTGTACGCTCACCTACAAGTGCGCACGCGGGGCGGTGTACTGTATGAAGCACATCTGCCGGCCTGCAGGCGCACATGCTGTCGCACTCCCGGCGCGCGCTCAGCCGCACCTACGACGACTGGTTCCTGCTGTACACGCCGGGCCCGCTGGGCGAGCTCATGTCGCTCGAGCTGTGGACGGACTGCGCCGGCATGCGGCCCTACTGGTACTGCGAGAAGGTGCTGGTGGAGGAGCTGGCCACGGGCCGCGTGTGGACCTTCCCCGCCTACTGCTGGCTGTCGCTGGAGCACGGCTCGCGGCGGGCCTGCGTCACGCTGCCGCCCGCGCCGCTGCTCTGGAAGCACCGCTTCAACTCGCTCCTCAAGGCGACGGCGCGCGGCGACCACACCTGGCTCAGCGTGCTGTTCAGGTGAGGCGCGGCGCGCGGCAGGGCAGCGGTCTTGCACCGTGAGTCACGCGTTTAAAATAACTTTTACTATGCGTTATACCGAATTGACGCTACTCGGTGAGATTTGTGAGATGTGTAACAACCCCTTGCTCCGCGACCTGCTCAGGCATCCCCGCATGACGTTCACGCGCGCCCAGCGCCTCACCGTGGCCTTCTCGGAGCACTTTCTCGACATGGTGGTCAGCATCATGTTCTTCAACGTGGCCGAGGAGGAGGGTAGATGAGGCCTTCTTGCTCAGACAGTAAATGCGCGCTGCGCTGCGGTGCTGCTTGTCGCGCACTGCTCCCCGCCTGGCTCTCTCTCCCTCTATCTATCTCTCTCGCTCTCTGCCTCGACAGAGACGGAGCTGACGACTGTTCCCGAGATGATGTGGCACGGCTTTATGATCGGCCTGGAGTGCAGCCTCATCACCATACCGGTGGCGATCCTCATCAACTGGATCTTTCAGTAAGAACAGAACGAGACCGCTTTAGCTTTCAATAGTTTCGTTTCGTGGCTATATTTATTTAGAACCCGCTGACTTCAGCTGGATTGAACCTTACCGTTTCGGAGCCAAATGGTTTCTCTGGGCTGGGTGCTTGAGCAGGGTGGAGGAGCTGGAGGCGACTCACTCCGCCGACCCAGAGGACAGTCCGACGCCGCTCGCCTCCCCGTGGTCGGGCCGAGCGTCACCCGCACCCTCCGCTGTGGCGTCGCTGGCGAGCGCCCGTGCGGCGGGGGCGGCGGGGGCGGCGGGGGCGGCAGAGGCGGGTGTGGCGCCCGCCGTGTCTGCCGGCGCGCTGGCCGCGGCCTCCGCGACGGCGTCGCCAGCCGCAGCCGCCTCCCTGCTCCAGACGGTGTCGGAGAGGCTGCAGACAGGCGGGCAGGGCGGCGCCTTAGGAGGCCGCCTGTCAAAGCTGACGGCCCCGGGGGCGGGGGTGGGGGCGGGGGCGGCGGCGGCGGGGCGGGGCGAGCGGACCGCGGGAACGGCGCCACCGATCCCCGCTCTCCCGCGCCTCGCAGAGGAGAGCCTTGCGGAGGGCGGACCCGAGCTAGCGCCGGGGTCTAGCATCAGGACCTCGTTCGAGCGCTGCTCCGGTGCGTTTAAAAACTAGTTTACACGGTGCACTCCTGCCCCTCCGAGTCCTATCTCCGTCCTCTGTTATCCGCAGGATACAGGAAACTACGCGTTAGGACCGTTCCTCGGTCCTCCGGAATGCCAACCGTCCTCGTATACCTGGGCGGCTGGGTGGACCCTACCGGGAGCTTGGAGGGAACGGAGGACCAGGTGACGCTGAAAAGGTAAAGCTGTTGCCGCGAAAATCAGTTTTTCGAGTGCTGACGGTGGATTTTGCCCAGCTTTCTAGCAACACTGCTGTAGGGCAAAGAAAATTTTAGTAAAGGTGAAAAGTGCGAAAATCTGTTGTTAACCCCCGCCGAATCGCATTGCTCTGCACGCGGGCAGCCCGAGCAGCCTGGCAGTCAGCAGCAGCAGGCCCCGGCCCGTGTCCGGGGTCCCTGCGGCGGCGATCTCGACCATCTCAGTGCGTCCCGCCGCCTCCGCCCTCCCGCCTCCCGCCGGGGGTGGCACTGCGGCCGCCCCCAGCTCCACGCTGCCTCTGAGGGTGGTGGGGGTGGGGGCGGGGGCGGAGGCGGTGCAGCGGGGCCCGGCACCAGAGGGCGTCTCCCGCACGCTCTCCGCCAGGCAGCTCGCAGACCAGGAGGCCGATAAGAAGCGAGAGGCGAAGAGCACGACGAAGAGGGCGGAAATGGAGATAGTCCGCACCTCGAGGCCAAAGACCGCGGATGACGGCGAATGGAAAGACACGAAATCTGCCAAGGAGAAGCACGAGTGGGACTTTCGCCAAAAGCGGACCTGGCGGCTGGTGACGGGCTGGTAACGAGCACAGAGCGCGCCATCTCGCGTGGCTTATTGTTATGTGGTGATGCTACCGCTGTTCTGTTCATGTCTCCAGGGTGCTCTGCTCAGTGACGATCGTCACGTGCGCGTACTTCACCATCCTCTACGGGCTGAAGTACGGCTGGCAGCAGAGCTGGCAGTGGTTCATGGCCTCGCTGTCCTCCCTCTTCCTCGGCATCTTCATCATCCAGCCCATCAAGATGTTCGTGGTGGCCTACATCTTCGCCCGCTTCCTCGAGGTCTGGATGAGCGCTGAGTGCCTGCCTAGTGCGTTGGGCGCGGTTAGGCTGTAAGACGGGCGCGGGGTAGGCACTCCTGCCTGACACGGCGGCTCGGCGGGCTTGCCTACCCTGCGTTCTGCAGGGGCTTCGGCCTCCAGCTGCGTAGTTATGGGAGATTTGACGCGAGCCTATGCATGGTTGCGATTTGCACCGAAACATATGCACGTTGGAGAAAACGTATTTCTGACACGAAATTTAAAAAAAAAAAATTCCAGAAAGACACTCCGCTGGAGCAGAGGTCTGCGCCGTTCTCCCGGGCCGTGCGGCTGCCGCGGCTGGTGCCGCCGCGCTACCGCTCGCCCGGCACCAACCCCAAGATGTACCGCAAGCTGACGCGCACCGAGGCGGAGGTGCTGCTCGTGCTGCGCCGCCACCGCCAGCAGCTGCAGCGGCGCGCCGTCGACACGCTGCTCTGGCTGCTGTGGATCGTCTTCATGTACGCCTGCGTGACGGCGGCCTCCGACACGCTCTACTTCTTCATGCAGCGCCACGTGTCCGGGATGGTGCTGCACGCCACCCACACCCGCACCAGGCCCTTCGGACAGTTCTACGACGTGCGCAGGTTCGCCACCGGCCGGCCCCGGGATGGTCCCGCCCCGCCAACACGTCGTGTTTTTCTGCGTGCATTTTTAAACATGCGTATTTTTGGTGCATTTTCGTTTTGTCGAGTGCTTTCTGTGTATGACCCCCTGGCCTGGTCTGTGTTTTAGCTACCGCGAGTTCTACGAGTACCTGAACCGCACGGTGGCGGCCACCCTGCTGCGCCGCAAGGCCTCGTTCAACGAGACCCCGGACGTGCTGCAGCCGTACGTCGCCTTCGCCGCCGACAACGTGACCCGCATGATCGGCGTGGTGCGGCTCAGGCAGCAGCGCATGCAGGTGGCGCCGTGTAAGTCATGTTTTTCAACATAAATTTCACAGTCTAAAAAGTTTGAAAATTTAATTTTTATATTTCCTTTTATTATTTAATTTTATTGGAAATGGATAACGGACCTCATTGTTAATATTGAAGCACTAAATTGTGTGACCCTGACTTTTCATGACAGTAATAAAAAAAATAGATTCCCATAAAATTGTGCCCTTTTCCGTGAGCACTGTGAGACTGTCTTGTGCGCTCCGCTCCCCAGCGTGCCTGGTGGCGGAGCCCTTCCGGGGGGCAGAGACGCCGTGCTACACGGACTACTCCAAGAGCTTCAGCGACAGGGACGACTACGGCGAGGGCTGGAACACGAGCCAGGTCGCCGTTAATGCTTCTACCGAGGACCTGTCCCTCGGGAGACACTCGCTGTCCATCTGGCGCTTCCGCCCTGCCTGGGACCTGGACAGCATCTTCTCCATCGGTGCGTATGGGGTCGGCTGGGGCAGGGTTGTGTCCGTCGGTTCAACAACCATCACTGTGACTTGAATAGTTTTACCATGTCTACGCTTCGCTGATTTGTTACACCTTTTCCTTTCGGGGCCGGGGCGGACGCAGGCCAGGAGACGCAGTTTCTCGGCGGCGGTTACGTGGTGGACCTGGGCCGCGTCAACCTCAACGCCGAGATCGAGCTGCGGTACATGTACAAGCAGGGCTGGCTGGACCGCAGGACGCGGGGGGTGTTCATCGAGTTCGTCCTGTACTCGCCGTCCACCAACATCTTCTGCGACGTGTTCCTCTTCCTGGAGCGGACCCCGGCCTCGTACTTCCACTTCTCCTCCAAGGTAGGCGAGACCGCGACCAGCAGTAGAGTAACCCGGCCATCCCACGTAGCAAAAACAGCAAAACTGCATCCTGACTGCAATAAATGTCACATGTAAAATGCGCAAAAAACGCATCAAATGCGCAAAAACGCACCAAATGCGCCTAAGGCGCCTGAAATGCGCATTTTAGATGGGACATATGCAGTCAGGGTGCAGTTCTGCTACCTGGGAGGTCTCACACACGCGCACGCTGCAGCTGTACGCGTACCGGCTGGGCTATGCGGCGGGAAAGTGGAACTCAGCGCACATCGCCTTCCTGGTGGTGCTGATCTTCGTCTCCTTCGTGATGCTCGTGCGCGAGGTCGTGAGCATGTACCGCCTGGGGCGGCACAACTACCCGTTCAACTGGTTCGACGGCATCCTTGTCGGCGTCATCACAGCCAACGGCGCGCTCTACTTCGGCGCCAACCACCTCCTCAAAACCGTTCTGGAGCGCATGAGCCACCTGGATCCCAAGTTCTTCATCTCGTTTCAAGTTTGTGTCGACTTCCAGCTGCTTATCGCCCTTCGAGACATGTCCGAGCAGGCCGTGTTGGAGAGCTTGCGCGCTACGCTGCAACAAGTGTAACGTATGGCGTTTTCCCCAGTTCACTACGTTCCTCAACTCCTCGATGCAATTCGGTCTCGGTGTCCTCGTGGTGCTGTCCACCGTGCGCTGCTGGAGGGTGCTCAGCTTCGCGACGCACTTCCAGGTGGTCAAAACCATGCTGGTGAGTAATCGGAGAACCCGCAACAAAATATTCCGTGGAAAATCAGCCCGCGTAATTATGTAGCACAGGTTCGATTTTGACATGTTTTTTGAGTATGCCTCGCCTCGCCCCCAGAGACTGGCCTACCAGCCGCTGCTGCACCTGCTCTCCTACCTGATGCTGGTGCAGCTGCAGTTCGCCGTGCTCTTCATGCTCATCATGGGCGGCAGCCAGGAGAACCTGCACTGCCTGCAGGACGCCTACGTCCTGCTCCTCGCCTACCTCGTGGACTACACTGCGGACTACGACGAGTTCGCCGGCAGCGCCCGCCGCGACACCCTGCTCTCCCTCGTGTCGTACTGGGTGTTCGTCGGCTTCATGTACTTCTTCTTCCTCAACTTCTTCCTCGGCATCGTGTCCATAGCTTTCGAGTCCGCCGGAGAGATTGTGCGGCAGCAGGTGCGAACCAGCGCACACACTCCCTGTTCTGTTATCAATACATTCCTACTTTTTGGATATCGACTCCGTCTTTCGTGTCGACATTCGCGAACCGTTTTGCACCGTGTGCGCTCATGTATGGGCTTCTCTCCCTAAAATCGCAGGAGATCGAGGGCTTCTCCATGGCGAACCTGATTTTCGACGAGCTTCGGTACCTCCTCAAGCTCCCTGGCGGCAAACTTCGTAAGGACAGTTCCCTCTTCCAACACACGAGAAAGAACTTCATTCAGCAAAAAAGCAGGGTGGGTCTATCTGTTTTGATATCGTGGAGTGGGGTACAGGTAATCATTTCATTTTGATCGAAACTACTGTTTCCAGATCCACGGCGAGACCATCCGGGTGGCGCGCGCAGAGCTGGGCGCCATGTCCATGATGTACAGGCTGCTCACGGACCAGCCCGTATCGGACAAGGAGCTGGAGGGCGTAATGGCCATGATGACCCTCAACGTGACCACGCCCATGGACGAGAGGGTGTCCTTCCCCGGCCCACCGGTACGTCAGGGGGCAGAAAAAAATGTCAGCCACGTTAACGACGATAAACTTTCGTCGCGGTTTCGATAGATTCCCTCTTTGTTTGCAAAAGAAAACGTGGCCCCTTAATGAACTCTTCGGGAAGTGACGGCAGGAAATTTGGGTGTACCAGGAATTTAATTCCTGCTTCCCCCTGCGCTTGGGCACTCCGGGTAGGCCGCCACATTCACACAAGTGCGTGGCGGGTTGGCCTATCCAGTGTGTCGCAGGCGCTCTATCGTACTTTGTGGGGGCGCCAAAAGAATGGGCCCTTTTCGACATGAAAACAATAACTGACTAGTGATAACCCTTAAGTCGTATCAGAACGATGTCGTCGAAATATTTCGGACCTAATGGAAACTGGCCCAGATGGAGGTGAGTGTCGGCAAATCGTGGAGCGGCGAGGAGCTCCTGGACATGAACAAGCTGCACACCGTCATGAAGACGCTGAACGCGCGGAGCGTGAACCGCGACATGGCCGTGGACCAGGAGCACCTCGACGTGATCAAGAGACTAATCAAGGAAGGTTTGGGTGAGAAGCCTCCGTCCACGCTACCGATCATCGTCAGGTGGGTTCAGCGAGACTACAAATCTAGTTCTGCGTCGTGGGAGAAAAGGAGAGGGTGTAGTTTCGGTTTTCGTCGTTTATTCGCCATTACGCCGCGCCGCGCTCGCTCCGGAGCATGCTCCCTTGCAAGGGGGAGTGGGCTCATAAAATTTCATCTACCGGAGGTCGAAGGTCGAAGGTCAACGACATTCTTTAATGGAAGTTCAGAAAAGAATAGACCGAAGCTGAAGCCTAATTCCTCTTGCTGCAGAGTTCGGCGAGGAGCGCCCTTCCAGCGGCGCCCCATGTTCAGGCTCGCCGACCTGGTGATTCGGCGCCGGCGTTGCGTTCAGATACGCTTCCGTCTCAGGAGGACGTCGGGCCCCAAGCCCAAGCCAAGGCCGCCCTGGAGGCCTTGAGTCTCTAGAGCCTGAACTTCAGGGCACCCTTTACTCGCCGTGTTTTATTCGATTGACTCGCTGGAATAAATCTAGTGATGCGAGATGGGTGTGCTTTTTCTTGCGGCGTTTCCGAAATTCGCGCTGCATACACGGCGCACTAGATGCCGAGGAAAAATGTCGTACGTCAAGTATACCGTGGCTACGCTACATAACCGACATAACCTAAGAAGACAACAAAACATTGATTCTGTTTGACATCACCACCACCACCACTACCACCGGGTCACTTGTTTATCATTTGCTCGGATCGCTGTTGTTTGTGTATGCCGTGCATTGTCATGTGCTCCAAGCTGCTCATTGGTGCTTCTAGTTATTGCTTAACTGCTGTTCGACTGCTTTGAATCCTTTGTCAGTTTATGCCAATGTTTCTAAAATGAGTGGCGTGAGGTTAGAGGTCCTATGGTCACCAGTCCATCCTGATAAGTTCGTCACTTGGGGAACAGATATAAATCTTTATGAAGTTAAACCCCTAAAAGATGCACCTCAATCGAGTGAGTGATTAATTTAATTTCCTAGGTAATGTTAATACATTTTGACAATCATTATCATGAATGTTCTGTACTTTTATTTAATTTCAGGTTTCAAGATTTCAGAAACTACTGCCGCCCATCTCTTAGCATCTAACTCTACTCCCTATGTGAAATGTGTTGATATATACCCTCACAATGAGACTGACATGTTGCTGGCTCTTGGGCAAATCAATGGAAAAGTAGTGTTAACTACATTTGGATCTACTGTTTTTGATTGTGTGGGTTTAGCAGGGAAAGAATTGGGTCCGTTACTTTTTAAATTAAATTTTAATGAACTGCCAATACATTAAGACACGCATGTGCCAATACATTTAATTCTCTCTCTGCCTTACAGTCCCAAGGCATGGCCGTCAATGTAATACTGTCGCATGGAATCCGTCTGAGTCTAATCTCATTGCTGCTGGCTTGGAAAAACACCGCACAGACCACTCAGTTCTCTTATGGGACTTGCAACGCTGTCCACATCCCAGTGGTAATTGGATACTTTTGCTTTTATCAGATAAATGCTGACTAAACTTCTTTTACATCGTACATTTACATTTTAGGTCATGCATCTCACCATGCTCCACCATCATCAGAACCAGCAAGACCAAGTGCTGAACTTGGGTTATCTGAAACTGCTCATTCCCTTGCATGGTTAAGAGGCCAACCTAGATGTTTAATGGTTGGATTAAATAACAAGCATTTAAAATTATTTGACTTCAGAGGTGGGCTATAGTTCACATCTATGAAACTAAATTGTAATATTTTGCATGTTAGTAAAACCAATTTACATTTCTTAGATCCTGGAAGAGCAGTAAGTGCCACTGCTACCAAGGCAGTGTATGGTCTTGCAGTTGATCCACAAGCAGATCATAGACTTGCATCATTTGTTGAAAACCAAATCTTTGTGTGGGATACTCGTAATTTTGAGAAGCCTGTCCTATTTCTATCCCAAAACAAACCTGTCTCAAAAGTGTCATGGTGTCCAACCAGGTAAATAAGTCTCTTTTTTCTACTTTATTTACTAATGTGGGCCAGCTTTGAACACACTGATTTTGCTTCTCAACATTTCTTAGAAACAATCTACTGGGTACTCTTCAACGTGATAGCACCTGTATTGGCTTGTATGATATTCAGCCAACTATGGTTGGGAATGACGAAGTAGAGCCCTCCTTTTTGGAACGAGCTGTGCTTCCAGGTGTAACTGGAGTTGTTGGAGGTGCTCAAGCCTCTGCAGCAGGAGCAATTACTTCGTTTTCCTGGCATCCAACTCATGAAAACAGACTTATCAATATAAATTTGTCAGGTAAAAGTTCACAATTTGGATTGAGAGGGAATCACAACATCTTGTGTTAGAGATATAATCTTACTTGCTATTATGTTGTAGGTCATTTGACTGACTACACAGTGTTTGAAAGAATTACTTTGAATTGGTCTCCCAGTAATCATATTGTCTGGACTCATGGGTGGAGATCACTCAAAACAGTCTGTGATAAAGATCCTATTTATGGCACTATTGATAATGAAGCCATGCTTATTAAAAAAAGAGCATTATCTGGTTATGGTTTAAGTGTAAGTCAACAATATACTCTCAAAATAAATACTAACTATTATGATTTTAATCTAAATCACTATATATATTTTCCATTTTAGACTAATCTCGAAGAAAATGGAGATTTAGCTGAAAACAAGGATCTGAAACGCATGTGGCGGTGGTTACAACTCAGTGCAACTCTTGTAGAAGATGGTTTGGTTCCTAATAATAACACCGGCCACCCTGGTGTGAGGTAAATACTAAATGATCAACCATGGACATAACTTGACTTACCAGTAGTATTTAAAATTAATATTGTGTGTTATTTTCAGATCCGTTTTAAAGAAGCATGAAGGAAGTCAAGCTACTGGAAGTGATTCCGCTAGTGCACATGGACCTTGGGCTGAAATGAACGCTTGCCATATCAGTGCTAGAGTATATAGGTATTGTATTTTTCTTTCTTACCATGAAAGAAAAAGGACTTCACATTTGCCAACATATACTGTATCTCTTATCCTTCAGGAGTGAAGAACGTGAACATGCCCTTCAGTTATGTGGCTGGTCCTTAGACAGAGACCAATTTCTTGGCCAGTTGGAGTCAGCAGGCTATTATTCTAGAGCTGCAGCAATAGCAGTCTTTAATCTTCGACTGCCTCAAGCTGTCAATATTTTAAGGAAAGGTGCTGAGCATCCACGCACCACATCCCCAGCAAACTTAAATATTGTTGCAGTAGCATTGTCGGGTTAGTATAGCTTTAAATTTTTTTTTTAGAATAACAGCAACAAGTCATTGCTTTGTGCAATAAATTTTGTTTTGCACAGGATTTTCTGATGACAAAACAAGCATGTGGAGACAACAGTGTATTGCTGCTAAACAGTATCTCACTGATCCTTATCTCAGAATAATGTTTGCATTCCTCACTGCAGAAAATGAAAATTATGAAGAAGTTTTGGTTTGTGCTGAAATTACTGTACAGTTGTGCTTTGGTTAAAGATACATATCTTATCTTAATTCAGTTTTGCTTTGCAGGAAGAGAAAGAAGTTACAGTCGAAGATCGTGTTGCATTTGCTTGCTGTTTTTTATCAGACCTTAAGCTTTCAGAATATCTCAGAAGTTTAACTTCAAAGTTAACTGAGGAGGGTGATCTTGGAGGCATACTCTTAACTGGTAATCTTGTGAACCTATCATGTATATTCAATTTAAATGGAAATAATTAAATGCAAACTTTTGTTTTTTGGTGGATTACTAGGAACAACATCAGAGTGCATTCCCTTACTTCAACGCTTTTTGGATAGATCAGGAGACATTCAAAGTATAAGTTTCATTGCTGCCAGAGCATTCCCTCCTCAGTTATTGAAAGAAGATGTTGTTCAAGAATGGATTTCAAAGTACTGTTCTGATGTGTCTAGGACTTAAGCTATCCTTCCTTGGACTGTTTGACTATCTTTCCTGTGTTTTGCTTTTGCAGCTATCGTAACTTACTGGATAGCTGGAAATTATGGACACAAAGAGCTCACTTTGACATAGCACTTAGTGCTAGGACTGAGTCTGATAAACCACCCCAACAAGTTTTTGTCTCATGCAATTTTTGTGCGAAGAGTGTTTCAGCTTTCATGCAGGGTCGGGGTAGAGGGTTGTTTGCTAGGGTGCCAAACAAGTCGAAGGTGTGTAAGGTGGGACGCTTCATTTGACCTCTGTTCTAGCTGTTTTAGGCAAAATATTTCTTTTCCAAGCCATTCATTATACTCCACCCTTCCTTCCACTTTGTTTTTGTTATAGATAACTTCTTGTCCAAATTGCCGAAAACCTCTTCCTCGCTGTTCTATTTGTCTTCTCAACATGGGATCTGCCTCTGGAGCCTACAGTGTTAGAGCAGGAAGCACAACAAACAGAACTATTGAACCTGGATCAAACTCTGACAAATTAGCAGAGTTTGCCAATTGGTTTACATGGTGTCAGTCATGTCGCCATGGTGGACATGCCTCTCACATAATGCATTGGTTCAGGTAATGCAACAACCATTTTTTGTGCTTGAGATTGAAGTTTATGACTTCTAACCTGAAGCTATTGATCTATTTCATGTGTTTCAATTACAGTGAACATTTGGAATGCCCTGTGACAGCTTGTTCATGTCGGTGTATGTCACTTGACTTTGCAGCTAAAGTTATTTCTGTACCTGTAGTGTAGTGTAGGGTTATCACCTTATCCTCTTTTGTTTTAATAAAATTATAAATCATTGTTTATAAATTAGTGTTTCTTTATTAATTAGATCCAGCCTATCTTGAAAAGTGTTTCAATCCTTCCTCTCGCCTTAATATTTCTTAAGGATTAGGTGTATAATGTTCACTCAAGTAAATTTCCTTTTTTTGAAGTTTTAGAATATTAGAAGTGGATGAGGTTATATTTGTGTGTGTCCTATATGTCTTTCTCCTGCTGAAACAACACCGTTTATACGAGGAAGCTGCTGGTCTGGTCAGGTATGTGGTATGTCTGGACTCGACAGGTGGTGTTATTTTGTCAAAGTGACTCATGAATTATTATTTATATTATTATTTTTATTTTTTTAATTTTTTATTTTTTGACCGTAGCACTTGCCCTTGTCTCTAACCCTCATAGGTTTGTGACTCTTTGGGCTTTTAGTCTTCTCATTCAGGTCTTCAATTAGTTGTTGTTAAGTTTTGTGCTACCGTCAACCAGGAAAAACCCTGCTGGCTACTCATCGTAGGGCAGTTCGGATGTGAACGCTGCCAGCTCCAGCGCCACTCAGAGCCCCAGGTTAGCACCCATGAATGTGATAAGTCTAAACAGCATGTTTGTTTATCTAGTAGTGACACAACAGAGGTACACCACGTGTTTGAAATCATAATTATTTTGGCTCTAAAATTGATTAGGGGCTTATATTTGTGTAAATATGAGTGGTTTGAAAAGGTAGGATACCAAACAAGAGAAATGTTTTAAATTGCTTTACATATTTTAATTTCTTGTTACGAGAAGACCAAAGCATGAACTAATCTTCCGAGGTAGTAGTTGAACCCTGAAATCAAGCACAAATCTTGATATGAGGATAATAATCTAACATAGACTTTTCTCGTCATATGCCAAAAAAATATAGCCTTACAAATACATTTCTATACAAATTGACAGTACTGTATTTTGTTACAGTTTACAAAAATTGAGCTATAAAGACATGTACACTGAAGGAATGATATAAGAGAGGATTAAATGTGCATACTGTTCGAAAAAAAAAAAGAAAACAAAACAAAAAACATGTAATACTAATACTGTTTGAAAGTATGTTCACAAAATTCTTGATGCACTTACAGTGTTAGAGAATACATGCAACAAGTGATCAAGCAACAGATTTCATTAAAAATACTCTCTTGTTTGAGGTGACAATCCTCAAAACGATCTTAGTTTTAAAAAAATGTTTAAGCTGATATTTTTGTTCAATGATTTGATCAAGTCAATATTTTGAATTGCCCTAACCATACAAGGGTGGAAAAGGAAGTCATTTATATCACAGTTTGTCTTTGCACATGCACACTAAGGCAAACAATCCCAAATAAATTGGAAAATACAAAAAAAATTACTAAAAAATTCTAGATGCGTACTCAACATACTTGAATATTTGTACCGTACTTAGTTTGAGCAAACCAGCAATACTTAAGATCATTCATAGCATACAGTGCCAAGGGTCCCAATCAATATACGTAACCAACCTAAACACTTTGCATTTGTTACTCAATTTTTCTTTTTTTCAGAGATAGGTTTGTTGGGGTAGATGACAAAAAGAGAGAGCTGAACTGCTGACAACAAGAGACCGACAAGATTCTGAATCTGAAACAATGAAGAGAATAGGTAAACATGAAAAATTATAATAGTATAATTCATAATCATAAGACATACCAGGGATTGACATTATTACTGTCAATATTTTTTTTTTTTTTTTTAAATTTATAAAATGGTGCTTACCTGAATAAAGGCATCATTGAGAATAATACCATACAGGAGCCACATGAAAGCTGAAATAGTTCCCATAAATATCATCGGGAAAGGTAAGCACTCAGTGCTCTCAGTGCGGATCACTTCACCCTGTAACCATACCCATACCAAAAACATAAGAACAAAAAAAGACATACCAAACACAAAAAAATTTAAAAATTTTAGATTATCATACCAATTGAGCCAAAGGTGATGCAATGAGGAGAAGCATTAAACTTGTAGTTATGATTCCAAATCTGAATAACACTACTTCTGGGTTTTCCAGGTTCACATACAGAAGAACTGATCCAAAAAATAAAATGGCCTTTAAGATTCCTTTGATGACGCCAACCTAAAAGAAATTTCATACCAAACAATCACTTTATTTCACAATGTTATCACTTTTATCTAGATTTTAAAACGTGATTGCATAATTATTATTACCTTGTCATTTGTATAGATGTAGTAGCAGAGGAGATAACCAATATTTAGTACGGCTCCAACAACATTTACAGGGTACATTCCAGGGTCATTGATCAAATCAGCATATTTGAAGAACAGAACAGACCTAAAGAATGAATGAAAATTTATAATTTTTTCTATTTTGTATATATTGTACCCAGCACAGAACAGTAGACATATACATACAATCCAATACCACCAATGAATGGGGCAGATTGAACATTCTTAGTGTTACCCTTCCTTATGATGTCTCTGCACACAAATCTGGGGGAAAAAAATGAATGCAATCCAATAAGGCTGTACCGTAAGTATATTGACTAACAAAGTACGTAATATAATACAATATAAGGTACATAAAGAAAACTCACACGCCTGAAAAAAATTGCGCAATAGTCACAATACTTGCAGCAGCTCCAACAATTCCCTTATAATCTTCTAGAGGCATCTTTGAAGATTCTCTAAACAATTAATATTATTATTATAAATATATAGTAAGCATAGTTATATCTATTTTTTGACTATTAACAATCTTTTTAAAGAAAACCTATAGGCACATAAACATTAACATTCCTGTCTTACATCTTACTTGAAGCGTTCTTTTAAAAATTTTCAGAGTCAAGAGATAGATCTTCTGATAAGGATGCTGATAAGCTATGTCCAAAGTTCTTGATGCCTGTATAAGTAGTCAAAATGTCAATGACAGTCCGGGATCGGTGACTCCACGAGGAAACTATTAGAATTCTGTCAAAAAATTGTGTAACTGCTAATAGAAAGATCAAAAGTTTGACCTTGAAAGTGATTCTACTTCTAGTTTCTTTGAATCAGTTCCGTCAGTCTACAACCTCTCAGCAGACGACGTCAGCTGGCCTCTGATTCACGTTCACCTATTTATTCCTCTTCCAGTACCACCCCCTCCCTTCCTCCTCCCTCACGTTCATCCCCCTCCCCCCTCCCCCTACCCTCAGCTCAGAACATTACGTCAACAACGTCAAAGTCAAACCTCTCCCCGCTGCTTCCATCACTTTGTGTCACCGGTGGCGTGCTACTCCGTCCAGTTCGCCGCTAAGTTTCTATTGAAGTTGTAGGGTTGCAGGTAGTCCTTGAAGATGACTTCCAATTGGGCCAAAAGTGCCGAAGAACAAGAAAAAATGGTGAAAAAGGTACGGTTATTCGATTACAAGCCAAAGCGTTCTTAAGTTGTGTGTGTGTGTGTGTATGTATGATGGGGTTAGGTCAGGGCCCAGCAATCAAATGCCGCCTGTCAAGATTTCAAAATCATGTTTCTACCTACCTCTCTTAGTAAATTTTATATTCTTTAAATGAATTTCAGCTGATTACCACCGATATTACGCCTCCCAATGATTCAGAGGGCACCCCTAGCAGTGGTGGCGCCGGCGACGAGGATGAAGAGAAACCGGTGTCGCCTGCCGAACGATCTCTTCTGCAAAAGATTATTCGCAAGGGCTTGGTCGAAAATAAAAATGACATCGAAATTCAGCGGAAAGACCCAACATCACCTCTGTACTCTGTGAAAAGCTTTGAAGCCCTTCATTTGTGAGTTCAGCAATCTTATGGATTCTTGCCTTAATTTCTTTAATAATTATGGCAACATTTTGTTTGTCATTTAAAAAAGATATGTCTCTGTGCACCAATCCTTTCTCACAAACTTTTTTCTTTTGCAGAAAGCCTAATCTTCTCAAAGGTGTATTTCAAATGGGATTCAATGCACCATCTAAAATTCAGGAGTCTGCCTTGCCGCTGCTTCTTGCTGACCCGTAAGTAAATCTCACCTTTATTACCTTCTTCCATTTATAAATGAATATTGTTAATGAGGTGTTGTTGCATTTTTACGCTGCAGGCCTCAAAACATGATTGCACAGTCACAGTCAGGAACTGGTAAGACTGCAGCATTTGTCCTAGCAATGTTAAGCCGAGTAGATCCCACCAAAAATTTCACCCAAGCCCTATGCCTCTCTCCTACATATGAGTTGGCTATTCAAACTGGAGAAGTTGCTGCAAAAATGGCACAGTTTTGCCCTGAAATTAAAATTCGATATGCTGTGAGAGGGGAGGAAGGTAACATATCATGTCATCTTTTTTTAAAAGTTTTGACAATATTATTTCTATAGTATCCCTTTTTTTCCCAGTGTACAGTTTTATGTTCAGTTTTGCAATACTTCTTTCTTTTCCAGTCCCCCGAGGAACCAAACTTACAGAACACATAATTATTGGTACACCTGGCAAAGTGGTTGATTGGGCAATCAAATTTAGGTTTTTTGATTTAAGCAAAATTTCAGTATTTGTTCTGGATGAAGCTGATGTAATGATAGCTACACAGGGACATCAAGATCAGAGTTTCAGGATCCACAAGTAAGTTGATTTCTCATTTTATTCTTCTTTATAACAAATTTGAATTCTTACCTATTAATCATCTTTTCCTGGTTGCAGAGCTCTCTCTCGAACATGTCAAATGATGTTTTTCTCTGCTACTTATGAACATGATGTAATGGAGTTTGCTGAGGCAATCGTCACTAATCCTGTTGTTATCAGATTGAAGCGAGAAGAAGAATCGCTTGATAATATTAAACAATATTATGTGCAATGCAAAAACCAAGATGAAAAATATCAAGCCATAGCCAATATTTATGGTGTAGTTACTATAGGTCAAGCAATGATATTTTGTCATGTGAGTATATTTATAAGGGATAGTAATAAAATTTCTTTGTCTACTGTATATAACAGAATTTTTTTAACTTTTATAGACTCGTAAAACTGCTCAATGGCTTGTTGAAAGGATGACTAAAGATGGCCATGCTGTTGCTCTTCTGTCAGGAGATCTGACAGTAGAACAGCGGATCGCTGTCCTTGACAGATTCAGAGAAGGAAAAGAAAAAGTTCTTATCACTACAAATGTTTTATCCAGAGGTATGAATTATTCTCAATCTGCAAAACTGTTTCTTTGCGTAGTTTTTCAAAATCTAATTTGACTCAATTTTTTAAATTTAGGTATTGATGTAGAACAAGTAACTATTGTCGTAAACTTCGACTTGCCCATTGATTTGCAAAGACGTGCTGATTGTGAAACATATCTTCATAGAATTGGTAGAACTGGTCGTTTTGGTAAAGCTGGTTTAGCTATAAACTTGATTGACAGTTCTGACAGTATGGAGGTTTTGAAACAAATAGAACAACATTTTGGTAAGTACCTGTATTTTTAATTTTTCTTCTCTTTAACTTATACCTTTTTTAGTTTTTGTTGCATACTTTTTCCTTGGTTTCAATTAAATTTTGTCTTGCTCTGTGTCATTAATTCATGCCAGAGACATTAAACAGTTGTAACATACAAAAGTGAAGTGCATTTTAATACATGAACTAGAGCATAACATGTTCATTAACTCAATAAAATCTTCTTTTCAGGACGAAAGATAAATCTTCTGGATGCTGATGATGTAGACGAGATTGAAAAAATTGCTGCTGATGCATAGCTTGAAAATTTGTTTATTATTTTTATATTATAAATTGTTTTATATCTGTGGAGTAACGCTCAGTTTTTATGTTTTCCAAATGACACGTATGGTGCACCACCTGCCCAGTAATTGTAGAATTGCAGTATTGTTCTTGGTTCTGTACTGGTTTATGTTTCTTTTCCATTAAATTTATTCATGATTGTCTGCGACTAAAAATATATTTTATTAAGTTCCATAGAAAGCTATCTGTCTCTCTTTTACCATAGGTAGCACATTAGTACAAAAGAGTAGGTTCCCCCTTCACGGGAGTTACAAGACAACTCATTGCATTTGTTAAGCTCTCAACTCTCACTGAGCCCGTCAGCGGGTGGGTATGACTGCCCAAGAGCGAGAGGAGTCAGTGGGACACTGAAGTACCCGCAGATCAACCTCTGAGGGTGGATTTGAGCAAAAGCCGGGGTTTACAGCAAAGAGATGCGACGACAGTTTTGCACGGCGTAGAGGGAAGGACCTAATCCGACATAGCGAATTTCTCCTTATTTAAGTCCCTTATTGGGTTTCTTGGACTCCATTCCTTAATTTTGGACCCAAGAGAAGATAGCACCGGGCGTGCGGTCTCGGCGCTGCTGCTCCAACGTGCAGCTACTCTAGAGCACTTCTATACGACAGCCATTGGCACCACGTTTCGGTCCAAAACTTGAAATTCAAGTTTCTGGCGCGATTTACCCATGGCGGATAGTTTAGCTCTTTCCGGCGGCCATGTTGGCGGATGTGAGCTTCACGAGCCATCTGGTGGTCGATCAGGCGACTTGGGGATCTGGCATCATGGCGGCTGCCTTTGTTTATGCGAATTTGGTGAGTTTAAGTGTGATATTATTTATTCTCAACGTAATATTTCTTAATTAACCGACTGGGGTGGGGGGAGTTTGATAATGTTTTTATAATTAAATATCATATATTTTGTTGTGCTGGAGAGGACAAACTGAACGTCCTCGCTTCTATGATGGTTGATGGTTCCTCTATCTGCTGAGTGCCTAGAATTGACCATCAGCATTGGGTGTAACTTTTCAATGATATTTCTATTTGCGGAAATTCATCATTTCCGTGATAGGCCGTAATTTTCTTTCAGCACATTATGTAGTGCCTTAGGGAGGTTAGGTATTAAGGTTAGGTCACCTCATGGCTGAGATACATGGTGAGGCTATGGTTCATCCATGAACCTCTGTAATTGGGCAATAGTGTGAACCAAAAATGTATTTTCCTTTGCGTTTTTGTTTGAATGGGGAAAGGAGGGCATCCTTAGAACTCTCTTTGAGGGAATCCTGGACTTGATGAAATGCGATAAGGCAAGAGTCCACAGCCGTAGTAGTTTTATCTATCAGGCAATCTTGCCTGTATAGTTGCAAATCCAAAGGTTTTGTAGCACTAAACAGTGGGGATAGGAATTGGAAGAAAATAGGGAAGCTAGGACACTCAGCCGAGTCATTATGACTGGATGTATTGGTTGGTTTCCTTCCATAAGAAATTGCAGTTGTGTGTGCCTGATGATTCTTGCTCTTTGAACAATATTGCATCTTTTTACCCAGACAAATTAAACATGACAGTAGTCATAAGGTAAATTAGGCCTCTTCTTTTTCCAAACTTTGTCAAGGTTATAATCGTGTAGAGTATGGCACGTTCATTGCATCCTTTTACCCAGAAAAATTAAACATGACTGTAGTCATAAGGTAAATTAAGCCTTTTCCTTTTTCAAACTTTGTCAAGATTTTAATCATGTAGAATATGGCACGTTCATTCTCAGAAAGCCGTCTAGCTATCAAACAACCTGGTGAATTATTTTTATTTGTTTTAAATGCAATATTGTTGAAAGTGCATGGCCCTTCACTCATTTATTACTAGATTTGGTGTGTTATTTAGATAAATGCTAGTCATTCAGTTTTCTCTATATCTTATTCATGATTGGTATCTTGCCAACAAGTCAAGTTTTATGTTTTACTGAATGCATTTAATAATATGGCTAAATGCCTTTTAAAGTACTAAAGCTTTTGTTTGTTTGTTGAGAACAGAGATGAGTGATGGGTCTTGCTTGTTGATATATTTGAGTGTTGCCTTTGTGTCTGCTGCTGCTCTTTACTTGCTCTGTTGCAAAAAGTATCCATTGAATGCTTTGTTTTGCGCCATTTGGCCCGCTTGCTTCCTTGCACTTTGACCTCGGCCAGACTCCTCATGGTCAGGGTGTGAGGGAGTGGGTGTGTGGGTGGTAATCTTGGTGTTGGACCTTTCAAATTCAAATGTTTGCTTGCTTAAAACTCGTTTAATTTGCCCCCTCTTGCTGGCATGTTGACCCAGGCCAGACTCCTGAAGGTCAATGTGTGGGTGAGAGGGGGCGAATGAGAGGGGATTCCGTTTTATTTGCCCCCTCTTGCTGGCATGTTGACCCAGGCCAGTCTCCTAAAGGTCAATGTGTGAGTGAGAGGGGATTCCTCTCTCTTTGCATTTGAATTTCAACTTTTGAATGGATACTTTTTTTTACTGCTCTGTGCTCTGCTGTTTTCCCTGTGGCTTTGGTATAATACGGCCTCCTGGAGTGGGACTTGTCTCGCTGCTGGGTTCGAATCCCAGCGGGTCTATGCCTCGCCCTGCTCTGCCTTCCTTCTCTTTGAATGCATGAGAAATTTAGAGGAACACATTGCTTTGTTGACATCCCCTAGACCAACCCCCGAGGGTGTCTTGTGAGTTCGGTCGAAATCGGAGACAATTTAATTTTGGCTGGAAATCGCAAAAACGCAAAGGCTATAGCCTTTGCATTTTTACGATTTCGGGCCGAAAATAAATTTCGCTCCAAAGTGACGGGGGTTGTGCAGGGGCACTCTAAACATCGACTAGACTAACCCCCGAGGGTGTCTTGTGAGTTTGGTCGAAATCGGAGACAATTTATCTTTGGCTGAAAATCGCAAAAACGCGAAGGGTTATAGCCTTTGCATTTTTACGATTTCGGGCCGAAAATAAATTTCGCTCCAAAGTGACTTGGGTTGTGCAGGAGCACTCTAAACATCCCCTAGACCAACCCCGGAGGGTGTCCTGTGATTTGGGTTGAAATCGGAGGCAATTCATTTTTGGCTGAAAATCGCAATCACGCAAAGGCTATAGCCTTTGCATTTTTACGATTTCGGGCCGAAAATAAATTTTGTTCCAAAGTGACGGGGGTTGTGCAGGAGCTTTCTAAACATCTCCTAGACCAACCCCCGAGGGTGTCTTGTGAGTTTGGTCGAAATCGGGGACAATTTATTTTTAGCTGAAAATCTCAAAAACCCAGAGGCTATAGCCTTTGCATTTTTACGATTTCGGGCCGAAAATAAATTTCGCTCCAAAGTGACGGGGGTTGTGCAGGGGCTTTCTAACCATCCCCTAGACCAACCCCCGAGGGTGTCCTGTGATTTTGGTTGAAATCGGAGACAATCTATTTTCGGCCGAAAATCGTAAAAACGCAAAGGCTATAGCCTTTGCATTTTACCGATTTCGGGCCGAAAATAAATTTCGCTCCAAAGTGACGGGGTTTGTGCAGGGGCACTCTAAACATCCCCTAGATCAACCCCCGAGGGTGTCTTGTGAGTTCGGTTGAAATCGGAGACAATTTATTTTTGGCTGAAAATCGCAAAAACGCAAAGGCCATTACCTTTGCATTTTTACGATTTCGGGCCGAAAATAAATTTCGCTCCAAAGTGACAGGGGTTGTGCAGGCGCACTCTAAACATCCCCTAGACCAACCCCCGAGGGTGTCCTGTGATTTTGGTTGAAATCGGAGACAATTCATTTTTGGCTGAAAATCGCAATCACGCAAAGGCTATAGCCTTTGCCTTTTTACGATTTCGTTTCGAAAATAAATTTCGCTCCAAAGTGACGGGGGTTGTGCATGGGCACTCTAAACACCCCCTAGACCAACCCCCAAAGGTGTCCTGTGATTTTGGTTGAAATCGGAGACAATCTATTTTCGGCTGAAAATCACAAAAACGCAAAGGCTATTCCCTTTGCATTTTTACGATTTCGGGCCGAAAATAAATTTTGCTCCAAAGTGACGGGGGTTGTGCAGGGGCACTCTAAACATCCCCTAGACCAACCCCGGAGGGTGTCCTGTGATTTTGGTTGAAATCGGAGACAATCTATTTTCGGCCGAATATCATAAAAACGCAAAGGCTATAGCCTATGCATATTTACGATTTCGGGCCGAAAATGAATTTCGCTCCAAAGTGACGGGAGTTGTGCAGGCGCACTCTAAACATCCCCTAGACCAACCCCCAAGGGTGTCCTGTGATTTTGGTTGAAATCGGAGACAATTTATTTTTGGCTAAAAATCGCAAAAACGCAAAGGCTATAAGCCTTTGCCTTTTTACGATTTTGTTTCGGAAATAAATTTCGCTCCAAAGTGACGGGGGTTGTGCAGGGGCACTCTAAACATCCCCTAGATCAACCTCCGAGGGTGTCCTGTGATTTTGGTTGAAATCGGAAACAATCTATTTTCGGCCGAAAATCATAAAAACGCAAAGGCTATAGCCTTTGCATTTTTACGATTTCGGGCCGAAAATAAAATTCGCTCCAAAGTGACGGGGATTGTTTAGGGGCACTCTAAACATCCTAGACCAACCCCAAGGGTGCCCTGTGATTTTGGTTGAAATCGGAGACAATTTAATTTTGGCTGAAAATCGCAAAAACGCAAAGGCTATAGCCTTTGCCTTTTTACGATTTCGTTTCGAAAATAAATTTCGCTCCAAAGTGACGGGGGTTGTGCAGGGGCACTCTAAACATCCCCTAGACCAACCCCCGAGGGTGTCCTGTGATTTTGGTTGAAATCGGAGACAATCTATTTTCGGCCGAAAATCATAAAAACGCAAAGGCTATAGCCTTTGCATTTTTACGATTTCGGGCCGAAAATAAATTTCGCTCCAAAGTGACGGGGGTTGTGCAGGGGCACTCTAAACATCCCCTAGACCAACCCCCGAGGGTGTCCTGTGATTTTGGTTGAAATCGGAGACAATTTATTTTTGGCTGAAAATCGCAAAAACGCAAAGGCTATAGCCTTTGCATTTTTACGATTTCGGGCCGAAAATAAATTTCGCTCCAAAGTGACGGGGGTTGTGCAGGCGCACTCTAAACATCCCCTAGACCAACCCCCGAGGGTGTCCTGTGATTTTGGTTGAAATCGGAGGCAATTCATTTTTGGCTGAAAATCGCAATCACGCAAAGGCTATAGCCTTTGCCTTTTTACGATTTCGTTTCGAAAATAAATTTCGCTCCAAAGTGACGGGGGTTGTGCAGGGTCACTCTAAACATCCCCTAGACCAACCCCCGAGGGTGTCCTGTGATTTTGGTTGAAATCGGAGACAATCCATTTTCGGCCGAAAATCATAAAAACGCAAAGGCTATAGCCTTTGCATTTTTACGATTTCGGGCCGAAAATAAATTTCGCTCCAAAGTGACGGGGGTTGTGCAGGGGCACTCTAAACATCCCCTAGACCAACCCCCAAGGGTGTCCTGTGAGTTTGGTTGAAATCGGAGACAATTTATTTTTGGCTGAAAATCATAAAAACGCAAAGGCTATAGCCTTTGCATTTTTACGATTTCGGGCCGAAAATAAATTTCGCTCCAAAGTGACAGGGGTTGTGCAGAGGAACTCTTAACATCCCCTAGACCAACCCCCGAGGGTGTCCTGTGATTTTGGTTGAAATCGGAGACAATCCATTTTCGGCCGAAAATCATAAAAACGCAAAGGCTATAGCCTTTGCATTTTTACGATTTCGGGCCGAAAATAAATTTCGCTGTAATGTGACGGGGTTGTGCAGGGGCACTCTAAACATCCCCTAGACCAACCCCCGAGGGTGTCCTGTGATTTTGGTTGAAATCGGAGACAATTTATTTTCGGCCGAACATCATAAAAACGCAAAGGCTATAGCCTTTGCATTTTTATGATTTCGGGCCGAAAATAAATTTTGCTCCAAATTGACGGGGGTTGTGCAGGCGCACTCTAAACATCCCTAGACCAACCCCGAGGGTGTCCTGTGATTTTGGTTGAAATCGGAGACAATTTATTTTCGGCCGAAAATCATAAAAACGCAAAGGCTATAGCCTATGCATTTTTACGATTTCAGGCCGAAAATAAATTTCGCTCCAAAGTGACGGGAGTTGTGCAGGCGCACTCTAAACATCCCCTAGACCAACCCCCGAGGGTGTCCTGTGATTTTGGTTGAAATCGGAGACAATTTATTTTCGGCCGAAAATCATAAAAACGCAAAGGCTATAGCCTTTGCATTTTTACGATTTCGGGCCGAAAATAAATTTTGCTCCAAAGTGACGGGGGTTGTGCAGGGGCACTCTAAACATCCCCTAGGCCAACCCCCGAGGGTGTCCTGTGATTTTAGTTGAAATCGGAGACAATTTATTTTCGGCTGAAAATCATAAAAACGCAAAGGCTATAGCCTTTGCATTTTTACGATTTCGGGCCGAAAATAAATTTCGCTCCAAAGTGACAGGGGTTGTGCAGGGGCACTCTAAACATCCCCTAGACCAACCCCCGAGGGTGTCCTGTGATTTTGGTTGAAATCGGAGACAATTTATTTTGGCTGAAAATCGCAAAAACGCAAAGGCTATAGCCTTTGCATTTTTACGATTTCGGTCCGAAAATAAATTTTGCTCCAAAGTGACGGGGGTTGCAGGGTCACTCTAAACATCCCTAGACCAACCCCCGAGGGTGTCCTGTGATTTTGGTTGAAATCGGAGACAATCCATTTTCGGCCGAAAATCATAAAAACGCAAAGGCTATAGCCTTTGCATTTTTACGATTTCGGGCCGAAAATAAATTTCGCTGTAATGTGACGGGGTTGTGCAGGGGCACTCTAAACATCCCCTAGACCAACCCCCGAGGGTGTCCTGTGATTTTGGTTGAAATCGGAGACAATTTATTTTCGGCCGAACATCATAAAAACGCAAAGGCTATAGCCTTTGCATTTTTATGATTTCGGGCCGAAAATAAATTTTGCTCCAAATTGACGGGGTTGTGCAGGCGGCACTCTAAACATCCCTAGACCAACCCCGAGGGTGTCCTGTGATTTTGGTTGAAATCGGAGACAATTTATTTTCGGCCGAAAATCATAAAAACGCAATGGCTATAGCCTATGCATTTTTACGATTTCGGGCCGAAAATAAATTTCGCTCCAAAGTGACGGGAGTTGTGCAGGCGCACTCTAAACATTCCCTAGACCAACCCCCGAGGGTGTCCTGTGATTTTGGTTGAAATCGGAGACAATCTATTTTCGGCCGAAAAACATAAAAACGCAAAGGCTATAGCCTTTGCATTTTTACGATTTCGGGCCGAAAATAAATTTCGCTCCAAAGTGACGGGGGTTGTGCAGGGGCACTCTAAACATCCCCTAGACCAACCCCCGAGGGTGTCCTGTGATTTTGGTTGAAATCGGAGACAATTTATTTTTGGCTGAAAATCATAAAAACGCAAAGGCTATAGCCTTTGCATTTTTACGATTTCGGGCCGAAAATAAATTTCGCTCCAAAGTGACGGGGGTTGTGCAGGGGCACTCTAAACATCCCCTAGACCAACCCCCAAGGGTGTCCTGTGATTTTGGTTGAAATCGGAGACAATTTATTTTTGGCTAAAAATCGCAAAAACGCAAAGGCTATAAGCCTTTGCCTTTTACGATTTCGGGCCGAAAATAAATTTCGCTCCAAAGTGACGGGGGTTGTGCAGGGTCACTCTAAACATCCCCTAGACCAACCCCCGAGGGTGTCCTGTGATTTTGGTTGAAATCGGAGACAATCCATTTTCGGCCGAAAATCATAAAAACGCAAAGGCTATAGCCTTTGCATTTTTACGATTTCGGGCCGAAAATAAATTTCGCTGTAATGTGACGGGGTTGTGCAGGGGCACTCTAAACATCCCCTAGACCAACCCCCGAGGGTGTCCTGTGATTTTGGTTGAAATCGGAGACAATTTATTTTCGGCCGAACATCATAAAAACGCAAAGGCTATAGCCTTTGCATTTTTATGATTTCGGGCCGAAAATAAATTTTGCTCCAAAGTGACGGGGGTTGTGCAGGCGCACTCTTTACATCCCCGAGGCCAAGTCCCGAGGGTGTCCTGTGATTTTGGTTGAAATCGGAGACAATTTATTTTCGGCCGAAAATCATAAAAACGCAAAGGCTATAGCCTATGCATTTTTACGATTTCGGGCCGAAAATAAATTTCGCTCCAAAGTGACGGGAGTTGTGCAGGCGCACTCTAAACATCCCCTAGACCAACCCCCGAGGGTGTCCTGTGATTTTGGTTGAAATCGGAGACAATTTATTTTCGGCCGAACATCATAAAAACGCAAAGGCTATAGCCTTTGCATTTTTACGATTTCGGGCCGAAAATAAATTTTGCTCCAAAGTGACGGGGGTTGTGCAGGCGCACTCAAACCATCCCCTAGACCAACCCCGAGGGTGTCCTGTGATTTTGGTTGAAATCGGAGACAATTTATTTTCGGCCGAAAATCATAAAAACGCAAAGGCTATAGCCTTTGCATTTTTACGATTTCGGGCCGAAAATAAATTTCGCTCCAAAGTGACGGGGGTTGTGCAGGCGCACTCTAAACATCCCCTAGACCAACCCCCGAGGGTGTCCTGTGATTTTGGTTGAAATCGGAGACAATTTATTTTCGGCTGAAAATCATAAAAACGCAAAGGCTATAGCCTTTGCCTTTTTACGATTTCGTTTCGAAAATAAATTTCGCTCCAAAGTGACGGGGGTTGTGCAGGGGCACTCTAAACATCCCCTAGACCAACCCCCGAGGGTGTTCTGTGATTTTGGTTGAAATCGGAGACAATTTATTTTCGGCTGAAAATCATAAAAACGCAAAGGCTATAGCCTTTGCAGTTTTACGATTTCGGTCCGAAAATGAATTTCGCTCCAATATGACGTGAGTTTAGCAGGGGCACTCTAAACATCCCCTATGCCAACCCCCGAGGGTTCCCTGTGATTTTGGTTGAAATCGGAGACAATCTATTTTCGGCCGAAAATCATAAAAACGCAAAGGCTATAGCCTTTGCATTTTTATGATTTCGGGCCGAAAATAAATTTCGCTCCAAAGTGACGGGGGTTGTGCAGGGGCACTCTTAACACCCTTTAAACCAACCCCCGAGGGTGTCCCGTGATTTTGGTTGAAATCGGAAACAATCTTTTTTTGGCCGAAAATCATAAAAACGCAATGGCTATAGCCTATGCATTTTTACGATTTCGGGCCGAAAATAAATTTCGCTCCAAAGTGACGGGAGTTGTGCAGGCGCACTCTAAACATTCCCTAGACCAACCCCCGAGGGTGTCCTGTGATTTTGGTTGAAATCGGAGACAATCTATTTTCGGCCGAAAAACATAAAAACGCAAAGGCTATTATAGCCTTTGCATTTTTACGATTTCGGGCCGAAAACAAATTTCGCTCCAAAGTGACGGGGGTTGTGCAGGGGCACTCTAAACATCCCCTAGACCAACCCCCGAGGGTGTCCTGTGATTTTGGTTGAAATCGGAGACAATTTATTTTTGGCTGAAAATCATAAAAACGCAAAGGCTATAGCCTTTGCATTTTTACGATTTCGGGCCGAAAATAAATTTCGCTCCAAAGTGACGGGGGTTGTGCAGGGGCACTCTAAACATCCCCTAGACCAACCCCCGAGGGTGTCCTGTGATTTTGGTTGAAATCGGAGACAATTTATTTTTGGCTGAAAATCGCAAAAACGCAAAGGCTATAGCCTTTGCATTTTTACGATTTCGGGCCGAAAATAAATTTCGCTCCAAAGTGACGGGGGTTGTGCAGGGGCACTCTAAACATCGACTAGACCAACCCCCGAGGGTGTCTTGTGAGTTTGGTCGAAATCGGAGACAATTTATTTTTGGCTGAAAATCGCAAAAACGCAAAGGCTATAGCCTTTGCATTTTTACGATTTCGGGCCGAAAATAAATTTTGCTCCAAAGTGACGGGGGTTGTGCAGGGGCACTCTAAACATCCCCTAGACCAACCCCCGAGGGTGTCCTGTGATTTTGGTTGAAATCGGAGACAATTTATTTTCGGCCGAAAATCGTAAAAACGCAAAGGCTATAGCCTTTGCATTTTTACGATTTCGGGCCGAAAATAAATTTCGCTCCAAAGTGACGGGGGTTGTGCAGGGGCACTCTAAACATCCCCTAGACCAACCCCCGAGGGTGTCCTGTGATTTTGGTTGAAATCGGAGACAATTTATTTTTGGCTGAAAATCGCAAAAACGCAAAGGCTATAGCCTTTGCATTTTTACGATTTCGGGCCGAAAATAAATTTCGCTCCAAAGTGACGGGGTTGTGCAGGGGCACTCTAAACATCCCCTAGACCAAACCCCGAGGGTGTCCTGTGATTTTGGTTGAAATCGGAGACAATTTATTTTTGGCTGAAAATCGCAAAAACGCAAAGGCTATAGCCTTTGCATTTTTACGATTTCGGGCCGAAAACAAATTTCGCTCCAAAGCGACGTGAGTTATGCAGGGGCACTCTAAACATCCCCTAGACCAACCCCCGAGGGTGTCCTGTGATTTTGGTTGAAATCGGAGACAATTTATTTTTGGCTGAAAATCATAAAAACGCAAAGGCTATAGCCTTTGCATTTTTACGATTTCGGGCCGAAAATAAATTTCGCTCCAAAGTGACGGGGGTTGTGCAGGGGCACTCTAAACATCCCCTAGACCAACCCCCGAGGGTGTCCTGTGATTTTGGTTGAAATCGGAGACAATCTATTTTCGGCCGAAAATCATAAAAACGCAAAGGCTATAGCCTTTGCATTTTTACGATTTCGGGCCGAAAATAAATTGCGCTCCAAAGTGACGGGGGTTGTGCAGGGGCACTCTAAACATACCCTAGGACAACCCCCGAGGATTCCCTGTGATTTTGGTTGAAATCATAGACAATTTATTTTCGGCTGAAAATCGCAAAAACGCAAAGGCTATAGCCTTTGCATTTTTACGATTTCGGGCCGAAAATAAATTTCGCTCCAAAGTGACGGGGGTTGTGCAGGGGCACTCTAAACATCCCCTAGACCAACCCCGAGGGTGTCCTGTGCTTTTGGTTGAAATCGGAGACAATCTATTTTCGGCCGAAAAACATAAAAACGCAAAGGCTATTCCCTTTGCATTTTTACGATTTCGGGCCGAAAATAAATTTCGCTCCAAAGTGACGGGGTTGTGCAGGGGCACTCTAAACATCCCCTAGACCAACCCCCGAGGGTGTCCTGTGATTTTGGTTGAAATCGGAGACAATTTATTTTTGGCTGAAAATCATAAAAACGCAAAGGCTATAGCCTTTGCATTTTTACGATTTCGGGCCGAAAATATATTTCGCTCCTAAGTGAGGGGTGTTGTGCAGGAGCACTCTAAACATCCCCGAGGCCAACTCCCGAGGGTGTCCTGTGATTTTGGTTGAAATCGGAGACAATTTATTTTTGGCTGAAAATCGCAAAACCCAAAGGCTATAGCCTTTGCATTTTTACGATTTCGGGCCGAAAATAAATTTCGCTCCAAAGTGACGGGGGTTGTGCAGGGGCACTCTAAACATCCCCTAGACCAACCCCCGAGGGTGTCCTGTGATTTTGGTTGAAATCGGAGACAATTTATTTTTGGCTGAAAATCGCAAAAACGCAAAGGCTATAGCCTTTGCATTTTTACGATTTCGGGCCGAAAATAAATTTCGCTCCAAAGTGACGGGGGTTGTGCAGGGGCACTCTAAACATCCCCTAGACCAACCCCCGAGGGTGTCCTGTGATTTTGGTTGAAATCGGAGACAATCTATTTTCGGCTGAAAATCATAAAAACGCAAAGGCTATAGCCTTTGCATTTTTACGATTTCGGGCCGAAAATAAATTTCGCTCCAAAGTGACGGGGGTTGTGCAGGGGCACTCTAAACATCCCCTAGACCAACCCCCGAGGGTGTCCTGTGATTTTGGTTGAAATCGGAGACAATTTATTTTTGGCTGAAAATCGCAAAAACGCAAAGGCTATAGCCTTTGCATTTTTACGATTTCGGGCCGAAAATAAATTTCGCTCCAAAGTGACGGGGGTTGTGCAGGGGCACTCTAAACATCCCCTAGACCAACCCCCGAGGGTGTCCTGTGATTTTGGTTGAAATCGGAGACAATTTATTTTGGCTGAAAATCGCAAAAACGCAAAGGCTATTTGCATTTTTACGATTTCGGGCCGGAAATAAATTTCGCTCCAAAGTGACGGGGGCTGTGCAGGGGTACTCTAAACATCCCCTAGACCAAGCCCCGAGGGTGTCCTGTGATTTTGGTTGAAATCGGAGACAATCTATTTTCGGCCGAAAATCATAAAAACGCAAAGGCTATAGCCTTTGCATTTTTACGATTTCGGGCCGAAAATAAATTTCGCTCTAAAGTGACGGGGGTTGTGCAGGGGCACTCTAAACATCCCCTAGACCAACCCCCGAGGGTGTCCTGTGATTTTGGTTGAAATCGGAGACAATTTATTTTCGGCCGAAAATCATAAAAACGCAAAGGCTATAGCCTTTGCATTTTTACGATTTCGGGCCGAAAATAAATTTCGCTCCAAAGTGAGAGGGGTTGTGCAGGGGCACTCTAAACATCCCTATACCAACCCCGAGGGTGTCCTGTGATTTTGGTTGAAATCGGAGACAATTTATTTTTGGCTGAAAATCGCAAAAACGCAAAGGCTATAGCCTTTGCATTTTTACGATTTCGGGCCGAAAATAAATTTCGCTCTAAAGTGACGGGGGTTGTGCAGGGGCACTCTAAACATCCCCTAGACCAACCCCCGAGGGTGTCCTGTGATTTTGGTTGAAATCGGAGACAATTTATTTTTGGCTGAAAATCGCAAAAACGCAAAGGCTATAGCCTTTGCATTTTTACGATTTCGGGCCGAAAATAAATTTTCCTCCAAAGTGAGAGGTGTTGTGCAAGGGCACTCTAAACATCCCCTAGACCAACCCCCGAGGGTGTCCTGTGATTTTGGTTGAAATCGGAGACAATCTATTTTCGGCCGAAAATCATAAAAACGCAAAGGCTATAGCCTTTGCATTTTTACGATTTCGGGCCGAAAATAAATTTCGCTCTGAAGTGACGGGGGTTGTGCAGGGGCACTCTAAACACCCCCTAGACCAACTCCCGAGGGTGTCCTGTGATTTTGGTTGAAATCGGAGACAATTTATTTTTGGCTGAAAATCGCAAAAACGCAAAGGCTATACCCTTTGCATTTTTAACGATTTTCGGCCCGAAACGAATTTGCTCCAAAATGAGGGTGGTTGTGCAGGCGCACTCTAACGTACCCCTAGATCAACCCCGAGGGTGTCCTGTGATTTTGGTTGAAATCGGAGACAATTTATTTTTTGAAAATCGCCATAAAACGCAAAGGCTATAGCCTTTGCATTTTGATTTCGGGCGAAAATAAATTTCGCTCAAAGTGACGGGGTTGTGCAGGGCACTCTAAACATCCCCTAGACCAACCCCCGAGGGTGTCCTGATTTGGTTGAAATCGGAGACAATTTATTTTTGAAAATCAAACGCAAAGGCTAGCCTTTGCATTTTACGATTTCGGGCCGAAAATAAATTTCGCCAAAGTGAGGGGGTTGTGCAGGGGCACTAAACATCTAGACCAACCCCGAGGGTGTCCTGTGATTTTGGTTGAAATCGGAGACAATTTATTTTTGCTGAAAATCTAAAACGCAAAGGCTATAGCCTTTGCATTTTGATTTCGGGCCAAAAATAAATTTCGCTCAAAGTGACGGGGGTTGTGCAGGGTCACTCTAAACATCCCCTAGACCAACCCCCGAGGGTGTCCTGTGATTTTGGTTGAAATCGGAGACAATTTATTTTTGGCTGAAAATCGCAAAGGCTATAGCCTTTGCATTTTTACGATTTCGGGCCGAAAATAAATTTCAAAGTGACGGGGTTGTGCAGGGGCACTCTAAACATCCCTAGACCAACCCCGAGGTGTCCTGTGATTTTGGTTGAAATCGGATTTATTTTGGCTGAAAATCGCAAAAACGCAAAGGCTATAGCCTTTGCATTTTTACGATTTCGGGCCGAAAATAAATTTTCCTCCAAAGTGAGAGGTTGTGCAGGGGCACTCTAAACATCCCCTAGATCAGCCCCCGAGGGTGTCTTGTGAGTTCGGTTGAAATCGGAGACAATTTATTTTTGGCTGAAAATCGCAAAAACGCAAAGGCTATAGCCTTTGCATTTTTACGATTTCGGGCCGAAAATAAATTTTGCTCCAAAGTGACGGGGGTTGTGCAGGGGCACTCTAAACATCCCCTAGACCAACCCCCGAGGGTGTCCTGTGATTTTGGTTGAAATCGGAGACAATCTATTTTCGGCCGAAAATCATAAAAACGCAAAGGCTATAGCCTTTGCATTTTTACGATTTCGGGCCGAAAATAAATTTCGCTCCAAAGTGACGGGGGTTGTGCAGGGCACTCTAAACATCCCCTAGACCAACCCCGAGGGTGTCTTGATTTGGTTGAAATCGGGACAATTTATTTTGGCTGAAAATCGCAAAAACGCAAAGGCTATAGCCTTTGCATTTTGTTCGGCCGAAAATAAATTTCGCTCCAAAGTGACGGGGGTTGTGCAGGGCTTTCTAAACATCCTAGACCAACCCCGAGGGTGTCCCTGTGAGTTTGGTCGAAATCGGAGACAATTTATCTTCGACCGAAAATCGCAAAAACGCAAAGGCTTTAGCCTTTGCATTTTTATGATTTTGGGTCGATTTTTTTCTCTCCAAATTGACGGTAGTTGTGCAGGGAGACTCTGGAGGGGCTAAGGGCGAAAGCAGGTGAAAGCTGGGAGGAGAGCACAGCCTGCTCTACTTTACTCTTCCCTCTGCCTCTCTGTAATGCCTACGGCGCTTCTCCGGTTTAAAATGCGCGGCGGCAGCTGCGAATTAACCATGGGATAAATTTTCGCGGTTTCCGGCGGCCATGTTGGCGGATGTGTGTTATCCGCGCCACCTGGTGGGCAAACTTGCAACAATGGATCCGGCATCATGGCGGCTGCGTGTGGTTTTGCGAAAAGTGTGAGTGAAATTGTGATAATATTTGTTTTCAACGTAATATTTTTTAAATAATCAATTAGGGGGAGTGTGATAATTTCTTTATGATTAAATTCGATATATTTTATTGTGCTGGGGAGGACAAATTGAACGTCCTCGCTTCTAGGATGGCTGATGGTTCGTCTTTCTGCTGAGCGCCTACTGTAAGCCTAGAATTAACCACCAGCATTGGGTGTAACTTTTCAATGATATTCTTATTAGCGGAATGTCTTTATTTCCTTGAAAGGCTGTTATTTTCTTGTAGCACATTATGTAGTGCCCAAGGGAGGTTAGCTGTGAAGGTTAGGCCACCTCATGGCAGGCCCATGGTTAGGATGAGGGTTCATACATGAAGCTCTTAATTTGGGCATTAGTGTGAATCAGAATTCTATTTTACGTTGCGTTCTTGTTTAAATGTGAAAGTGGGGTGTCCTTAGTACTCCCTGTGAGGAAATCTTGGACCAGATGGATTCCGATTAGGCGACAGACAGCCCACAACAGTATTAGCATTTTCTATCAGGCACACTTGTGTGTTCATTTCAAAATCAAAGGGTTTTGTATTAGTTAACATTGGGGGGAAAATAGGGAAGCTAGGACTCTTGGCTGAGTCAGTAGGGCTTGTTGCATTAGTGGGTATCCTTCCACTTGAAATCGCAGTTCTGTGCTCATGATGATTCTTCTTCTTTGAACAATATTGCATCTTCGTACTGAGAATAATTAAATGTAAATGAGATCTTTTCTTTTTCAAGAACTGAAAGTATTGTTTAGATATTTATCATTTGGAGTAAGGCATGTTCATTCTCAAAACGCCTTCTAGTTTTCAAACAAACTTAATAATACAATAGTCTTGTGTAGATTTATTTGTTTTCAATGCAATATTGTTTAAAGTGTATGGCCAGTCACTCGTCTTTATCCAGAATTTGTTTGTCAATTGTATAAATACTAGTTGTTCACTTATCGATCTAGTTTATGGTTGGTATCTTGCCAACTGATATCCATGAGAGATATCATCAGCATTTTATCGATGTGCAATTACCTTTCTAAGGTATTTGGCTTTTTAAAAATAATACTTGTTCACTTTTCCATCCATCTTATTTAAGGGTGGTATCTTGCCAACTAGTCGGATGCTGGATGCATTTAATAATTCGGATAGAGGCTTTTAAAGTAGTAAATCTTGTTTTGTGGAGAACAGAGATGAGTGACGGCTTTTGCTTACTGATATATGAGTGTTGCCCTGTTGCCCCTGTGTCTGCTGTTCTTTACTTGCTCTATTGCAAAAGTATCCATTGAATGCTTTGTTTTGCGCCATTTGGCCTGCCTGCTTCCTCTCACTTTGACCTCGGCCAGACTCCTAAAGGTCAGGGTGTGAGGAGTAGGCATTTTAGTGGTAACCTTTCAAATCTAAATTTTTGCTTGCTTCCTCGCACTTTGACCTCGGCCAGACTCCTCATGGTCAGGGTGTGAGGAGTGGGTGTCTTGCTCTTGTACCTTTGAAATGTAAATTTTTGCTTGCTTTCAACTTGTTGTAGTTGCCCCCTCTTGCTGGCATGTTGACCCAGGCCAGACTCCTGAAGGTCAATGTGTGGGTGAGAGGGGGCGAATGAGAGGGGATTCCTCTCTCTTTGCTTTTGTATTTCAATTTTTGAATGGATACTTTTTACTGCTCTGTGCTCTGCTGTTTTCCCCTCTGGCTTTGGTATAATACGGCCTCCTGGAGTGGGACTTGTCTCACTGCTGGGTTCGAATCCCAGCGGGTCCTATGCCTCGCCTTGCTCTGCCTTCCTTCTCTCTGAATGTATGAGAAATTTAGAGGAACACAGTGCTTTGTTGACATAGTAGCTGTTCTTGTTTACAATTTTGTTGACATTTGTGCTGCTCTGCCATTGGCCAATTTCTTCTTCTCTTTTTTTGGGACTTAGTATTTGGCCATTGCAGTGTTCCTCTCACTTTGTCATACTGTGTCTTCTGCTCTTTGTTGTTGTTTACATTCATGCTTTGTTTACTTTTCAGCACTTGTATTTTTTTTTTCCCCTCCTTGGTTGTTGGCTTCGGCTTTCCTTGCTCGAGCAGCTCATTGGTTTCCACCAATGAACTGCTTGAGCAAGGAAAGCCGAGAAAAAAAAAAAAAAGAATTGTTTTTTGTTGCCGCTGTTCCACTGCTCCAAGTCCCCCGAGCTCAGCTGCTGCCTTCAAAGGCGCAGCAGCTGAGCTTGGGACTGAGCAGTGGAACATCGGCAACAAAAAATAAAAAAATAAATAAACAAACAAACAAACAGTTGAATAAAAAAAACAAGCTTTATTGGAAGAAGAACAAAAAGAAGCAATAGCAGCTGGCCAATGGGAGGCCAGCAAAAAAGGCCCTTTTTTTAGGCTATCTCGAGATCCCTATGTGATGCGGCCCAAGTAAAATTTCTGGGGGGGTCAAACAAAGTTCCATCTGGAAAAAACTAGTCAAATTAACTGTCAAGAGGAGTTTAATTAAAACCCCTCATAAACTGACTCTACGCAACAATCACTTCATATGAACTCAATCACAGCCGACGAGATGAAACACAGGACCCGAGAGCAAGCAGTGGCCTGGTGAACCTTCAATAACATGTCACTAAAGGAGCCCGAGAAATGCGTACCAGGACCTCGGGCCATTCCATGTTCCACTGTGACTGATCTCTCCTCCACATGAAGCAATCGTTGCTCACATTAGCAAAAGTAAGTTCAAAGTAAGTTCATTTCTTCATGCCGACAGCCTCGTCTTGAGTTTTAAAGAATCTTCACGGTCGTCCTTGCTCGAGTTGGTTGCTTGATTTGAAGAATCGTCAACGGCTGCACATTTGGTTCTGCTTTCCCCGTAACTTCGTCTTGTAACCTGCAAAAACAAATATGTATCAGAAGCAGTTCAATAAAAGAGTATCATTATTTCACGATTTGGTTGACTTTATTTAGGGAAGATATGACGTGAAAAAAATTATCCAATCTGTCTTTAATAGAGAGAACATGCCAAAATTTTCCATCTTGCTATGGTATTTCAATTAGCAATCAATATGTATTCAGCAATTGGAAGGTGAAGCTAAAATGAAGTCAGTTGCATCTATTTCCACTATAAATATTAGTTTTAAAAAATTACCAGAAGCAAGTAAGTTCATTTCTTCATGCTGACATCCTCGTCTTGAGTTTTGAAGAATCTTCACAGTCCTCCTTTCTTGAGTTGGTTGCTTGATTTGAAGAATCGTCAACGGCTGCACATTTGGTTCTTCTTTCCCCGTAACTTCGTCTTGTCACCTGCAAAAATAAATATGTATCAGAAGCAGTTCAAGAAAAGAGTATCATTTCATCACAACTCTGTTGATTTATTTTAAAAAATGCAAAAAAATAACATTCTCCAATCCTTTATTTAATATGGCAGGTACAAGTGATGACGTGCCAAAATATTACATCTTGCTAAGGTATTTTAATTTGAAATCAAAATATGTTCAGCAATTGAAAGAAGGTAAAGCTATGAGGCCAGTTACGTCTACTTCAATTATTTTATTTTAAAAAATTGTTTGGTCGAATATTAAGGTAACGCCAGACCTCAGTCACATTTCCAGCTATGGCATTTTTTCTTCTCAATAGCATCAGCGACTTCGTTTATAAGTTTTGTTCATTTCTTTCATCTTTTCTTTAAAGCGTGGACAGTGGACATTCACTCCTACAGTAAAGTAGGCTTTCAGTTACTGGTAGCTCTGAGCAGACTAACTAGCATCAAGTTATTTTCTATTAATGGTAATAAAATCAATTAAACTATCAAACAAATGCGTGATGTTATTCACCATTATACAGGTAACTTATTCAACGTGACATGCATCTCTGTTTTAGTCACTATGGCAGCAACTCAAAAACATTCCACGATTTTAGTGTCAAAATTTACCCACTATGATTTCTAGTATTTTAATGGAGACCAAAGTACTAGCAGCAATATTGCAATTTTCTATTGATTTCAAAGCCAGCAAAGGTGGAAAGTGGCAGTTAGTTTAATTTTGAAAGCCAATTGCCTTCTACTTCATAGGGGAGTTTAAGAGATATTCTGATTCAGAACAGTGGTGCAATACCAAGTGAACTTTTCAAATGAAAGGAATAAGTAGACTTTCATAACTTATGTCAAAGCTTCCCTCAACAGATATTTAAAATACAAATAACTCAATGCTTTTTCACCATTCTGCAAAAGGGAAATATTTCTTACTGTCTGATCTTAAATTCAGGGCACTGAATTTCAAAATGAAAGAAATCAAAGTTACAGACTAGACATTAAAATTCACCACAGGAGTGGTGCTGTACTAGGCAAGCTCAAAAAATTCATTGTTTATCAAAGTTACTGTCATGAAAGGTCTACTCATACTAATAAAAGTTAGTTAAAATATTAAATTGCTGAATATTATACAATTCATTTACCATAGCTTGTACAGCAGCCCAACCAAACAGGTGGTGCTGTGCCAGGAAGGCAATTCAAATGTAAGGATTAACTCAGTTCCTGTTGTCAAAGGTCTGTCTTTCCAAACCAATCACAGTTAGTCTGCTAGTGGCAAACCTTGAGATGGAACCCCCAAGTGCTCAATTACAAATTGCAATATGAACTACTGCTTTTACTACTACAAATGTTCTCCAAAAGAGACTAGCAGCCTAATTTCTTTTATTTTGAGAAAAAGTTCAATAACCTGATCAGAGCTATACAGTATTGAATCCTTACTCCACAGGATAAGATTCAATCAATCATCCTTGAAAGCATGTCCAGTGTACTAGTGAGGCAGGAAATGAACATTGCCAAAATGGCTATTTAGCTCCAAGATCTGAATTTGGAATCCAAATGGGAAAAGATCTTTGAGGCAGCAGCAACAATGTGCTGTTTGGCAGACAAAGAACAGGATTTCTCTTTGGGCACTCATTTGCAAATTGTATAAATATAAATGCACCACTCTTCATTAAAGGTAAGCCATATTTGTCCCAGTTACAACTTTGCTCAAGTTAGCAGATGTGTGTAGACATTAGTCTTAGCCACAGGAATAGCCAATTATAAGCAAAGACGCTTCAAAAACTTATTTGAAGTGGGTGCAAATCAAAATATACATTTCTTTTTTAACTTCTCAGATTTCTTTCAAAGATCCATGCCTCAACACCTAACCAAGACCTACTTGATAAGCTCCACTGGGCGTTCCGCTGCGTACAGAACCCTGACAAGACTCAGTCTGGACGTGCCAAAAGTAAGCCACTCTGGGGACCTCCTCCCCCCTGCCTACAGCCAGTGGTAGCAAATTGCGCTAGGGTCTCAACCCAAACTACTGCTTATGATTGTTGAAGTTGTTTATCACACAACCAGATGAAAATATTGTCATAAATATTAGAACAATTTAATTAATTTAATTGAGGCTAAGGTCAGAAAATTTGTTGTTATAAATAAAATTTGTCTCTACTTTGGTTAACAATTTTTTCAATGCTCTGAAGTAGTTCCAAAACGTCCAACTGCAGCTCTAGTGATAGAGCCGGGAGGGGGCCTGGCCGAGACTCGGGTTCAGAATGCGTTTTGACAGAGTCTTGTATACATCAGAACGCACAGTGGAGCTGATCGAATAGGTCTCTCACTAAACATTGCTTACCTTCAAATAACAGCATGATCGCAGCAGATGAGGTTGCGGATGGAGATCCAAGCACCTCCGTAGATTGTCAAGTGAAATAACAGCTTCAATACATTATGCAGAACATGGTGAATACCTGAAAAAATAAAGAAAAACCTATTAGCATGACAAGAAAAGGAGAGGGACAAGCAGGTAGTAAATCTGATAGGTATAAGAGCACAGCTGAAACATGAAACACGTACCATGTGTGAGATGACATTACAGATGAAAACAGCTTATCAGCACTGCAATGGCGGACAACAGTAGAGATCTAAGCAGCTCCATTAACTCTTCGAATGTGAAGTGGGAGCCGTCACGGGCAGGGTTCAATGGAACGAATGCAGCTGGGCAACCTAAAACAAACAAGCAATACTTATTAGCATGGCAGGAAAAATCAGGAGAGGGAGAAGCAGGTAGCAAAGAAATATGGAGCACAGCATAAGCCAGTAAATAAAATACACACCATGAGCTATTGGTCATGTTGCAATGCAGCCTCGAACATCGCAAAAGGAATTCCAAGCAGGCCAAAGTCAGCAGGCTCTTCAGTAGTGAGGCCCCACACTCTCAATTAGCATTCAAGATACTGGATAGACGAAGGAATCAGCATCATCCTGAAGAATAAAAAAAAGATGTCATTCAATTAGTATGTCGAATGCTTCAAAATAAATGAGAGGATCCCAAATCAAAGTGCGTTATTCCCATCCTGTTTCATAAACAGCCCTATCATGAAATATTGAAACAAGAGGCTGGCATTCTAATCTAGGTGTGAACTCAGAGCTCATAGGCCATCCATCAGGGCTCCACCATATCAAGGAAGCGAATGAAAGCAATTAACGCGACGCCTGCATTTCGGAAGCATAATCAAGGAAACTCGAGCACGAAGGAAACAGGCTACCATTAGCAGAATCTGAACAAAATCTCTTCTAACCCCTATTCCCGACGGACACAGGAAACGCATGAAACTTCCAACACGTGGTGTTTCATTGAAACCCGGCCAACTTCCAGCGACGACAGCGACCATAACCCAGAACCCACGAAGGAAACAGGCTACCATTAGCAGAATCTGAACAAAATCTCTTCATACCCCTATTCCCGACGGACTCAGGAAACGCATGAAACTTCCAACACGTGGTGTTTCATTGAAACCCAGCCAACCTCCAGCGACGACAGCGACCATTAACTAGGTCTTACCTCTTTCACACGCAGCAGCCAAATGACCGGCTGACCGGCGGTCCCGATCCGACGGTCCGAGGAGGCGGTAAGAGGGAGGGGAGGGGAGAGGTGGGAGGGTGGTATCATGTCCTCCACTAGATGGCGCTGCTGTCGGCACTGCCTTGCAGTAATCTTGTAATAACCGCCTTCATAGTTTACCTATGTAAGTCCATTGTTAGAATAAACCATTCTTGATTGAGGAGCTAAACCTTCTACTACTCTCTCCCTACAACGTACTCCACCATTCATTATCGACGAACACCTGTCAGAAGCAGAAGTCCTGCCAGCCACCGGGCGGACACGATAGGTGGGAGCTACTCCCAGCGCGCTCTGGTGACAGTGACGTACCCGCGCGCCAACCGCGTATTTATTCAAACAGCAACGGAACAATCTCACGCGAAATGCACCCTTCAAAACTTGTATTTCGGCACCTTTAAACGATTTTCTCGTATGAGTTGAACCTTGATGGCTTGTCTGCAGGGATGGAAACTTCAAGTTGTTCCTTTTCGTTCCCTGCCATTCATTTACAAACGCCAGGATCAAGCGTGACGATAACAATTGTGAAAGATGCGAATTGATGTGCTCGAGTTTAATTCCTATAACCAAAGCGATTTTCTCCCAAATGAAGTCCGTTATTGGGCTCCATGGACTTGCCACATGGTTTTAGCAAATGATGCCTTAAAACCCTGCTCTAAACATAAAAGTTACTTAAAATTTTAATGTGTCACCTAGCTTTTACTCTAGAGTTCGAGTCCAGAAGCCAAGCGCGTACCCTTTATATGGTGCCTGGGGGGACTGGTGAGTGAATGCTTGAGGCGCTGTCCGCGCGGAAAAGAGCCCCCCGTTGTATCATCTGCTCTCAGTATCAATCCTGGATTGAGATTTTTTTTTCAAGAAGGAGGTTGAGGAATAAAACAAGTCAGAATTTTTACTCCTTCTTAAAAATTTATTTTTATCGTAACTTTTTATTACTTAGGTAGCAGATTTCCCAGTGAAATATGATTGAAACAATATTGAATCAACTTTAAATTTGTAGATTGTGACTTTTAAAATCACAAAACCAATTAAATTTGCGCTTTAGGACAGATTCTGTGTGACATCTTTCTAGCAATGATAATTTCTCGACCACTCCGACGTTGATTCAACAACACTAATGTCTTACTGAGACATTCTTATTTTATTTAAAAAAATACAACAACACAGAAACTAAAAGTTCACTTTATTTACAATAAAAATAATATTTTAATTATTATATCTATCATATCTATCAATACAGTCCCGAAGGGAGATCGGTGAGCTTTCCACTTGGCAGAGCAAGATTAACATGAATGCCTCTTGTGTAATCGGTGGGCATGCCAAGGCCGGGGATGCCCGGCATGCCGGGGACCTGCGTGGTGGTTACGATCTTGGCCAGGGCCGAGCCGGGGCCGTGGCCGGGGCCGTGACCAGGGCCCGGGGGGTGCGCGTCTCTGAGCACGTGGTGTCCGGAGTACAGCCCCGCGTTGGTGTGTCCCCTCTTGATAATGAAGCTGGCGCTGACGGGACCCTGGGGCCCAGACGCGACCATGCCCCGAGGCACGTGGTGGCCGTGCCGGGGGTCGGCTTTCTCAAAGGCGTTCACCCTGGAGCTGACGGGGAGGAACAGGGGGTGGGGCCCGCCCCCGCTGTTGGTGGCGCCCTCCGGCGGGGTGCGGCCCGGCGCCGGCGGGCGGGACGGCGGCTGGAACTGCCGCTGCTGGTGGCGGACGCTCGTCGACCTGGACACGATGACCACGGGGCCGGCGGGGCTGGGGGAGGCGGTGGGGGCGGCGCAGCCCCCGGGGACGGGCAGCCCGCACGGCAGCCTGCCGGCGGCCGGGAGGCGGCCCTGCCCCCACTCGACACCCCACTCGCGCGCCTGGAACACACCCTCCGGCGCGAGCCGCTGCTGCTGCTGCTTCTGAGACACGACTATGTCCACCATCGAGTTGAGGCCTTCGTCGATGCGCTCCAGGCTCTTGGACTTGGGGCGGCGCGGCGCACTGTCGGCCCGGGAGCGCTGCGAGTCGGAGCGCTCCGAGCCTGACGCGCTGGCGGCCGAGCGCGCGCCCTTCTTCTTGGGCGCCACGATGGGCGGCTTGCCGCTGCTGCTCTTCGGGGCGTCGGCCACGTAGAACAGGCCGTCGAAGCTGCCCGTCCGGGCGGAAGACTGCCTCTCAGCCGGCTCACCCGCCGACTTCCTCGGCGACTTGACGGGAGTGGGCGCCGGGCTGGACGGCGCCGAGGTCGTGGTGGCCGTCGCGGCGCCCGGCCTGGCGGCCGCGGGCCCGGGCCCCCCGGCGGGCTGGTAGTTGCTGCCGTTGCGCACCGTGGCGAGGTCCACGGCCCGCGGGTCCGACCCTCGGGGCGCGGGGCTCTGCTTGCTGCAGCGCAGGATATCCGGGATACCCTGGTACACGCTCACCTCGACGGGCTTGATGACGTCGTCGTCGTCATCCTTGTCGCAGTCGACGACGTCCTCGTCGGGCATGATCATGGCGACGGACCGGTAGCCGCGGGACGCGCTGCCCGTCGAGCCCGCGGCCGCGCTCTCGGCCGCGTTGCGCCGGTTCTTGTCGCGCGTGGTGGACGCGTCGCGCTCCTCGGCGGCCTCGCGCTCGCGGCCCAGGCCAGCCCCGCCGCGGCCCAGGCCCAGCCCTAGGCCCAGGCCGAGCCCCAGGCCGAACTGCTCGCGGGACGCGCTCAGCAGCGAGTCTGAGTTGTCGCCGTCGCCGCTCACGTTGCTGAACGAGTCCGCGTCGTCAAAGAAGGGCGACGAGTTGCAGAGGTTGACGTAGTCCTTGCTGGGCGCGCACAAGTGCACCAGGCTCTTGGTCCTGCGCGGCGGCTGCGGCAGCAGCGCGCACGGCACGATCTCGCTCTCGCCGTGCTGCGGCTCGGGGGTCTCGGCGTGCTGGTCGCCGTTGAGCTGGTGCGGCTGGAGGAGGGAGGCGTGCCGCGGCGGCGGCTGCAGCCGCTGGGAGGGCTGCGGCGGCTGCGGCGGCTGTGGCGGCTGCGGCGGCGCGCCCGCAGGCTGCTGGAACAGCGCCTCCAGCCGCAATCTGCCTGACTTAGGCGCCGGCCGGTTGTTCTGCGGAGGGCTGCTGACGTTGACGTGCATGTTGTTGAAGCTGATGATGTTGTCCTGGGGGTACGGCACCTGTATCCGGGCGGTGAGCGTTTCGCTGTTGACGTAGACGTTCTTGCCCACGTCGAGGTCGGACGCCGCCCGGCTGTTGACGTGGTTCGCGTACACCTCCGTCTCGGCGTCGTTGATGATGTTCTGGAACTCCTCCATGACCTCCTCGATCGTGGTCTCCTCCTCGTCGTCCTCGACGTCCAGTGCCTCTTCCCGTTGCGCCGGCTTGGCGGCGCGCGGCGCCGTCCGAGGCGCGGTCCGGGGCGCGGCGCGGTGCCCGGCCAGGTGTCCGTCGGGCACCTTGAGCACCACCTCGTACATCAGGGGCTCTCGGTCCACGGCGTCCGGCGACAGCGACCGGTCCTGGTCCGACGAGGAGATCCCCTCGTCCTCCGCGGGCGTGGAGCGGCTGTCCTCGTCCTTGGCGTCCTTGCTGTCCTGCTTGCTGTCCTTGGCGGACTTGAGGGCCTGCTCCAGCGAGAGCACCTGCAGGCGCCGCTGCAGCTCACTCAGCTGGTCCTGCAGCTGGGTGGCGCGGTTCTCCGCCTGCTGGCAGCGCTGCGTCAGCGCGTTCACGTCCACCTGCTGCCGCTCCCACGCGTCGAACTCGGCCTGGACCTCGGCGGACGCGGCGGTGGCGGCGGGCAGAGACTGGCGGAGGGCGGCCGGCTGGAAGCCTGCCTGTCCGAGCTCGGCCTGGGGAAGGGAAGACCAACATCAGGAACATGCTCGCGTAGTTGTAGAACTCCAGCTCAAAACCGCCAAAAATTTTGGTCGAAGTCACCGATTTTTTTTCCCACCTCAGTGTTTGATCAGGGTCATTAGTAGAGGCCCCATGCCAAATTTGAGGCCTGTAGCTCAAACGGTTTAGAAGTTAGCCTCACACATCCAATTTTAGATAAAAGTTGCGGAAAATGTTATGAGAAACACTTATGTAGGTGTTACTTCTAAATTATAGCTCTGATACAGTTAGGGTAAAGCTTTTACCTTCCTCTGATTCAGAAAATGGTATCACATGTAAAAACCTAAAAATTTCAGTAAAAGCGTAACTCTTATAACTCAAAGTCCCATGCTGGGATTTTGGTCGTTCCAAGCTTGTTGGACTTGTTATGTGCCCTTCTGAAACATATAAATTTTCCAGAGGACATATATTTTTTATAAATAAATAAAAAATTACTTTATAAATTTGCTAATTTATCAACTTTGTAGATACAGGAAGAATTCCGAACTGCCCCCAACCATCTCAGGTCAACTCAGGCTGGTCAAAGCTCTCTTGCTTATCTCCAGAACCAACATAGAGTGCTAAAACATGTGTGGGGAATGGTAATTAAGATATTTTTCCTCCCATTGAAGGCCAAATTTGGAAAATTATCACAATTCTATTTGCTTTGCATGCTGAAATAAAACAGAACTGTTTCAGTAACAATTATAGAACACAGCACAGTGTCATATTTTAAAAGCCACATTTAGTTGTCATCTACCTGTCTAATTAGAATGAATTTTCTCTCCTGGTCTAATTTAAAACCATCCACCAACTAGTAAATAAAAATATTTTTATTTTCTAGTTGACGGCTGGTTTTAAATTAGACCAGGAGAAAAAAATTATTCTAAATAGACAGGTAAATGACAACTAAATGTGGCTTTTAAAATATGACACTGTGCTGTGTTCTATAATTGTTACTGAAACAGTTCTGTTTTATTTCAGCATGCCAAGCAAATAGAATTGTGATAATTTTCCAAATTTGGCCTTCAATGGGAGGAAAAATATATAAATTACCATTCCCCACACATGTTTTAGCACTCTATGTTGGTTCTGGAGATAAGCAAGAGAGCTTTGACCAACCTGAGTTGACCTGAGATGGTTGGGGGTAGTTCTGAATTCTTCCTGTATCTACAAAGTTGATAAATTAGCAAATTTATCAAGTAATTTTTTATTTATTTATAAAAAATATATGTCCTCTGGAAAATTTATATGTTTTAGAAGGGCACATAACAAGTCCAACAAGCTTGGAACGACCAAAATCCCAGCATGGGACTTTGAGTTATAAGAGTTACGCTTTTACTGAAATTTTTAGGTTTTTTAAGATATTAGAACTTTTTTCTACTAAAATGGGACATGTGATACCATTTTCTGAATCAGAGGAAGGTAAAAGCTTTACCCTAACCGTATCAGAGCTATAATTTACAAGTAACACCTACATAAGTGTTTCTCATAACATTTTCCGCTACTTTTATCTAAAATTGGATGTGTGAGGCTAACTTCTAAACCGTTTGAGCTACAGGCCTCAAATTTGGCTTGGGGCCTCTACTAATGACCCTGATCAAACACTGAGGTGGAAAAAAAATCGGTGACTTCGACCAAAATTTTTGGCGGTTTTGAGCTGGAGTTCTACTATTTTCAACTGTATCGATTCAATATCGGTTCTCAAGGCGTCAGCGATGCGATGAAATGGAGCTCGAATCAATAGATTTTTAAACCAGGATTTTTTAAATATTTTTAATATGCCGAGCTTCTGGCTAAAGTCGCACCTGAATGTAGACGCGCTGCTGCGGGCCGGGCGCGGAGCGCAGGAAGGCGTTGAGGAAGCGGAGGCCGGCGAGCAGCAGGTCGCTCTGGCCGCCTGCTGATGACAGCACGCCGGCCAGGAACCGGAAGCGCACCGGCTCGCCGAAGCGCAGCCGCATGGTGGACAGCGCCTCGGACACGGCGCCGTGGCCCTCGGCGGCACCCTCGCACGTCTTGGCGAGGAGCTGCGGGAAAGGAACGCGGGGAGGCGCGTGTTCAGTGTCACAGCCACAGCCTACCGACGTGCTGGTTGCCTACCCTCGACTCCGCGGGCGCTCGGGCCGTCATCGCGGTATGCTCTCACCTGCAGGGCGAGCACCCTGGACTTGTTGACGCTGCTCATGGTGGAGACGGCGAGGGTGAAGAGGCCGGCGCTGCTGACGGCGAGGCGGCGCGGCGCGTCCGGGCAGCGCAGGCAGCCGTGCAGGCACTGGAGGCAGGCGTTCTCCTGCAGCAGCGCCTGCCGCTGGTTCGCCACGCCCGACCCGCCGCCGCCCTGGCCGCCCTGCTGCTGCAGCTGCATGGTCCGCAGCAGCTCGAGCAGCAGCGACACGCCGTCCACGGCCGAGTCCACGAACTCCTGCACGAAGCTGCGGGCAGAGCGGAGCACAGAGACAGTTAGTTAGGTCGCAGGTACGGGCGGGGACGGGGCGTGTAGCGGAGGCCTGCAGGAGTTGCAGGCTGCAGGTGCAGCGTGACAAGAGGGATCAGGGAGCCATGCTACACAGCGCCGGGCGGGCCGGGCCGAGCCGGGCCGTCAGCAGGACTCCTCAACGCCCCGGCCGTGGTCCCGTTGGGTGTGTGCGGGGGCGGGGCGGGGCGGGGCGGGGCGGGCGGGGTGTGTCGCCGGGGGCTGCTGTGCCGTGCGGTCCAGATCTCCACTGTGCCGCGGCGGCACCGGCACGCCCGACGCCTGGGCGGCCGCACCGGAGGGGATCTTCCGCCTGGGTGATCCGCGGATCCGGCTCGGCGAGCGTCATCCTCCCGGCTGGAAGCTGAAATGCACGAGGAAGTCCGGCGCGCCGGGCCGGGCCAGATCGGGGCAGGCGGATCCGCGTTCTGTTCACGTCCTCGTCCAGCTTCACGTTCCGACGCGCCGCGCCGCCCACCGCCCTTCCCGTCAGTCATGCGCGGAGAAATGCGGATAGTCGACGTGAGCGAGCGGGCAGAGCGGGCAGAGCGGGCCGCGCGCGGCATCTGTTTGCGGTCCGGACCGGACAGGCGGCAGCGCTCTCGCGCTCTGTCCTTGTCGCTCTCATGGGCTCGGCCGCAAGGAGCGAGAGAGAGGGCGAACGCTGCAGCAAACGCTGCAGTGCAGGGCGAGGCGCCCCGGAGCGGCGGCGTGCTCCGCTCGCGCGCCTCAGGCACGTGGCGTGGCGTGGCGTGGCGTGGCGTAGCGTGGCGGCATGGCGCGAGCGAAATTTACAAGACGAACGCTCTACTGTGGCGGTGCTCTAATCACCCTGGATGAGCCCGCTGTACGCGCGCGGGGCGGGGCGGGGCGGGGCGGGGCGCACAACCTCGTGGGCGAGTTGAGGACTGTCTCTCCCAGGACGGTGCGGGTGCGGTGCGGCCCGTAAGTCCTCCCCCCCTTCCCACTGGAGCCGTACGCGAACAATATATGGTCTCGTTGACGACGCGGCAATGCTCGCGTGGACTTAAGTACGAGCATGTGTGCCACGTTATTGCAAAGGCCCACGTCATGAGTGGAACACCCGCCCCGCCCCGCCTCGCCCGCCTTGCCCTGACCGGGCGTTCCCACGGAGCATTATAATTTGGTCGCTATAGTTATTATTAAGTAACAGCGCGGGGTGAGGGCGAGGCGTGCGAGGCAGCCCGGCCTGGGCCTGCCAGGCGCGGTGCCCCGTGGCGTGGCAGGGCGTGGCGTCCGCAGTTCCCATGCAGTGCGTCGCCCGCGCAGGCCGGAGGTGTTTAGGCCCGCCCCGCCCCGCCCCGCCCCGCCCCGCCCCGCCCCGTACCGACAGCTCGGCCAGGCCCGGCTGTACTGTGCGGTCCGGTCGATAACAATCTCAACGCCGCCTGTAATGAACGGGACGAACCTTGCTTCCGCTCGCGCGCCCCGCGCCACACCGCGATTATTGCGTTAACGGCCGTGCGGCGCGGGGCGGCGCGGGGCGGGGCGGGGCGGGGCGGGGGGGGGGGCGGGCCAGAGCCGCGTGTCTCAGACAGACTGCACACGCTCCCCACAGCACGCGCTGGTGGTGGCACGCAGACTGCAGCAGGGAAGCGCACGGGACGGGGACGCACGGCGGGTTACCGGTCATAACCCTTTGGAGGAGGAAACAGAAGCGCTGTGTGTGCACCACATGGCATACCAGTCAGCTGCAGTGGCCCGGCTCCACCGCACCCAGAAAACCGTGTTCTTCATTTTCCATGTCCTCGATTTATTCAAGTGCAATGCGCTTATTTTAAGAACATGGGATTCTAACAACCACAATTTGTTCTCAAACCAAGCGCATTGCATTTGAATAAATCAAGGATACGAAAAATCAAGAACATTGTGCTAATATCAAGAACACGCTTTTCTGGGTGCGCGCGCGGCACGCCTCATGGCTCGCATGTCATCTACACATATGAGGCCCACCACTGCAGATAAATATTGCATGTATGCGCCGCGAGGAGAACACCTACATGTACCCCGTGCGGGCGCTCACAACAGCGGCTCCATACCCGAGTAACGGCTGGAGTTACATGTTTAGAGAGTGCACTGTACATGGGCGCGGGGGCGGTGGGGGGTTATGTGCGTGCAAAACTGCGCTCGGATCATAACACTGTGCCGCGACCAGCCGCGACACGGCCCCGATGGCATTGGCCCGGTGCGGCGCAGCGCGGCGCGCGGCCGAAAACTAGACGTGAAATTGCTTCTCCATATTGAGGGCTCGCGCTGCTGAGCTCCCCGCCAGAGCGAATGGAGTGTGACGAGACGCGGCCGCGTGACGACACACACATGCGTCACGACTGCGTCACGAGTGCACGCCCGTCACGTCCTCGCAGTCCGCCCGCCACGCCCGGCCACGCCCGGCCACGCTCCGTCACGCCCCGGAGCACGCTGCCAAGACGCCACCGTCGCCCCGCCCCGCCCCGCCCCGCCCACGGCAAAACCGTGTCGGAAAGCAGAGATCAAGGAGTGCGAGAGAGAGAGAGGCAAAGCATAGGGCATTGCATAGAGGCAGGCGGTGTGATGTGAGCTCGCCGCATCCCACCGCAGGACAGCAGGATCGACAGGAGAGGCGCGGGCCTCCGCCCTGGCCCTGCAGGAGCCCTGCAGGCTGCAGGACGAGCACGTCCACGTGAGAGAAACCACCTCACCTGCGCCGGGCCGGGCGGGGCCGGGCGGGGCCGGGCGGGGCCAGGCCTCCTGTCCACGCCGCGCCCCTGGCGCCTGCCTGGCCGGCGCGCCGCGCCCTCCGGACTTGTAGACTTCTCCTCCCCGGGAAAGTAAACGTGCATTTCAGGTAAATCTGTCCGTCCGATTCTCCGTGACTGGCAGCTCTCGGCCCCTGATTAGCAGGCGGGACGGATCCCCACCCCGTGTGTTAGATTGACCCATAGATAGATGAGGTGAGGTAACCGACAGGCGGGGCAGGGCGGGGCGGGCGGGGCGTTGGCAGGTGCTCGGGGCCAGGCGGTGCGGGGCGGGGCGGGGCGGGGCGGGCTGACGCCGGCGCCGCGCGCGCCGCAGGGGGGCCGCCCTCTGACCCGGCCTGGGGCCCCCGGGGCTCCCAAAGGAATCCAACCGAACGGCCCCGTGCTCTCCACACGCCGCTGTACCCCGTCTGCACGCCCGTCAGGGAAGATTGATAGGGACCGGACACACACACACTCAAACAATTTCAAAACACAGATGAAAACACTTTCAACAGCGGACAGCAGACTCTTAAGAGTTGCATTTCCCCGACGGATAGCTTTAAATACCCTTTTTCAACTTTCGCAAGGCCGTATGGCGGGGCTGGGCCTGGCAGGGGCGGATACAACACACTCGTTCACATGCGTTACAGTTTGGAGCCAGCCCGGAGCCAGTAAGGCAACGGGGCGCCGAGCGGTGTTCACACGGCCCGCCCCGCCCCGCCCCGCCCCACCCCGCCCCGCCCCGCCCCGCCCCACAGACCGCAAAGGGCCCCAGCTGACGAGACGAGATGGGCTAGGCGGCAGTGAGGTAAGGCAGAGCTGCTTCACCCGCCAGGGTCGCGACGCGAGCGGCGCGGTCGGGCGGGAGTCAAATGGCGTTTAATTGTCATGACCCCCTCCCCTCCCCCCCCTAGTGTGCAGTCACTCTCAGCTCATTGGGAATGGTGCGGCAGAAGTTAGTTCTGAAAGACGCTACTATCCTAGCACAGTACAAATTCTAAAACTACGATAGGGTGAAAGTACAAATTGGGTACAAATTTTTGGCGCATAGCACAAATTTTGATCGGCACTGGGCGGTGCGTGCTTGAAGGTGAAAGTCACGCAGGACGCCTGCGGGTAGGCAGACCCGCGGCGCACACCTGTTGGGCGCGTTGCCTACGCTCGAGGCCGACAGGCGCTCTGCTGCCGAGGGAGGACCAGCACAAGACGGTCCACGCCGGGCCAGCACCGCCCCGCACATAAACACAGTGTTAGCGAGCGACGTGACGGCCGAGTGACGCAACGCCAATCACTGGTATTGCTTTGGGAGGACCAAGGAGCTCGCCCGTCCGCGGGAGCACGGCCCCGCCCCGCCCCGCCCCGCCCCGCCCCGCCCCGCCCCGCCGCGCCGCGCCGGCCTGCCGGAAGGCGTGTAATTGAGGAAGAGCACCGCACCGGCGCGCACTTCACTTACTGGACGCTAATTCGCGCGTTGCCCAACAAGATTTTTGCGGAAACTCTCGTTCAACGCGCGGCTGCCCCGCTAGCGGAGCCGAGCAGAGCCGAGCCGAGGAGCAGAGCAGAGCAGAGCCGAGCCGAGCTGAACCGAGCCGAGCCGCGCGCGAAACCAAAGGCGGAGGAGGCCACAAGCTCGTGCCTTGTGGAACCTCTTTCATTCTGTCGAGATTTTCGAGGAGCGATTCTGGAGGACTTGAATTTTCGTTGTACATTCGGCCCGGGCCGGCCTAGCTCCGCCCCGCCCCGCCCCGCCCCGCCCTGCCCCGCCCCGCCCTGCCCCGCCCTGCCCCGCCCCGCCCCGCCCCGCCCCGCCCCGCCCCGCCCGGCCCGCGGCGGCCCTGCGACGATCCTATCAATGAACTACACCTGCTGCGCTGCGCGCCCGCCGCCGTAAATAACCTCGGACGCCGTGGATATGTCGGGTCAGCGCGGCACAAGGCACAAGCGCATTCACGAACTTTCAGTCCGGACGGGGGGATATATTAGGCACAAAAGGCGCCACCAGAGGTGTATCGCGCTTATTGTGATTTAGTGCACCACCTTTCATCCACTGGAGTCGTTTCCGGCCTGAGACCAGAGGCCGCCGCGGCGGGGAGCGGGACGGTTTTCCACCCGCGGGAATCACGACACACGTCTGCGCTGGAGCTGGAGCTGGAGCTGGAGCTGGAGCTGGAGCTGGAGCTGGAGCTGGAGCTGGAGCTGGAGCTGGAGCTGGAGCTGGAGCTGGAGCTGGAGCTGGAGCTGGAGTATCCGCGCGGCGCAGGTCACTTAACATGACACTGTGGTGAACGGGAGGCGACGCGACGCGACGCGCGCGCCATTACTGTACGATATCTTTCGTGAATTACGATTTACGAAATATCTTGTACATCCCATTCTTGCTCGTGATTGAATTTGAATTGAATTGAAAGGTCGATACGTAGTGTTTGTAATTTTACGATTTGTAATTGTAAGTTTACAACCCAACTTCGTGGAAAATGTTTCAATGAATGCACAACTATTTTTCACAGTGATTACGCGCCCGTGTGTGTTTCTTTCATCCCCGAGAAATAAATCACAACTGCTCTGTGCCGCGGCTGGTTGCGTGGTCCCGCCGCGAGGGGCGCTGCGAGCCAAAGTCCCTATCATGCACCTGCTGCTTCTCATACGTGGTACGGGGGGGGCTGCGGGGCGACAGAGGCTGGGCCGGGGCGGGGCGGGGCCCCGGGGCGGGGGCACACGACCCCGCGGTGGACGTAGAGGGCCCAGCCGCGAGGCGTCGTGGGAATCCTCTTGCACGCTCCCACGGCGAGCCAATCACATCCGCACCCGCCCCGCCCCGCCCCGCCCCGCCCCGCCCCGCCCCGCCCCGCCCCGCCCGCGTGCCTCTGCTCAGAGTGATGAGTTGCCCCCCTTAATGACCCTGGTGAATAACTAATGTGCACAAAGGCGCCGCGCTGGCCGAGGCGAGGGTGACGGATGACAGATGCCCCGACACTGATGGACGCGCAGCGCACCGACAAAACTACTGCATGCGGGAAAGTGACCCCAGAAAAATAACTGAATGAAACGTGGATACGAGTACATTTGGTGTTTGATGCGAGTGACATTGTTCTCACAAATTTGTGAGAAATATTCGTAAGAGTTACGGGAAAATCCATGAGAAATGTCGTAAAGTTACGATCTTAAATTGTAAAATTACAAAATTTTAAAGACACTTGATATCGACGTAATTCTTAAACGAGCACAAATAAGCATTCGTAAATTTACGATTTCGATTGTAAATTTACAACACCATTTGTATATCACAAATTACGAAAAAAGTCGTAAACTTACAGACATATTTTTCACAGTGAAGCAAGTGCAAAAAAACAAATCTCAATGGTTTTAAGAGAGTTGAGCTCTTGGATCGAGAAAGCACTTTTCTCTGGGAGAGGAGGGAGGGGTGGTCTCGCACTGGGCTGGCAGCGAGACACCCGCAGCCAAATGACGTTTATTTGAGGACTAGAGAGTCTCTCCATTTGGGACGCGGCGCGGCGCGAAGCCGCCGTTCGGCCAATTACTTTGAGCCTGTCTGGTCTGTGCTGTCAGTGTCAGCTGGGAGAATGGCTTTATAAACGCTGGCGAGGAACGGCGGCTAAACAGCGCGCTCAGGAGCAAACATTTTACCTGCGCCGGGCGCGGCGGGGTGAGGCGGGGCGCAGTGAGGCGGGGCGGGGTGAGGCGGGGCGGGGTGAGGCGGGGCGGGGTGAGGCGGGGCGGGGTGAGGCGGGGCGGGGTGGTTTGCAAGACCCTTCTCCCCAGGCCCCCACCCCCCTCCCCCTTGCCCGGCTGAGCAGGCTCCCAGCCTCCAGAAACGGCGCCGCGCGACGGACGCTTCGAGCCGCGAAACATTTGCGTCAACGCAGAGCTAAGTGACAGTGACATCGTGCATCACATTTATGCGATTGTTCGACACGATGTAACCGTACTTGCCCATGTCTGAGTGCCGAGATTAAATCACCACATCTATAGTGTCGTTTCACTGAAAATCCATACGCACTTGCAAAGACTCTTGATGGGCAGTACAGCCTCTGCTCTGGTATAAAACAGGCTTGACTTTTGTTCGCACTTTTTGAGGTGCCAGTGCGCACAAAAGGCTTGCTGACTGCTGTGAGAAAATCGCGAACAAAAAGCGAAACAAGTCCTGCCAATCCGGGCCGGGCTGGGCCGCCAGTGACCCTCTGGCCTGCATCGGCGCGGCTCGGCTCGGCTAGCTGGTCAATCACATCCTATAATCGTAAGGTCACTCTATCCTTTCTTTTCTTTTATTCTTTTCCTACCGCTGCCCTGCAATCTGTAGCCGCGCCGCGCAGTGCAGCACCACGTCGCGACGGACTACTGACCCCGCACCTGGGGCGTTATCGAGCCGAGAGAGAGAGAGAGAGAGAGAGAGAGAGAGAGAGAGAGAGAGAGAGAGAGAGAGAGGAGAGAAACTCAAAGAGAGGAGAGAGAATGAGAGAGAATGGCAGCAGCCCTAGCCAGCCCTCCACCGAGGTTTGACGGCTGCATTCAAAGGCGTCCCGTCCCGCCTCCCTCCGATTTGCTTACTGCCGTGCTCTCTCTCTCTCTCTCTCTCTCTCTCTCTCTCTCTCTCTCTCTCCGCGAGGTGTTGTAGCTCGGCGGCGGCGGGGCAGATGACCTTGCGCTGCCATTTCGCAAGTATACAGTCCGCCCCGCGCGCCGATCGTAAAACGGTGGCCATTGTAATAGTAAAGCAACGACATAGCGGCGGGGCGGGGCGGGGCGGGGCGGGGCGGGGCGGGGCGGGGCGGGGCGGGGCGGGGCGGGGTCACCTCTCCACCTCGCCTCTCGATCATTTCACTTGACGCACGCTACGTTTTGGCTTTGGCACAGGCTCATAGTTTCCGGCGGCGAAAGGGTTGAGGGCTTGAGGCGCTGCGAGCGCGGCAGGGCAGGGCCGCGAGGGGTCTAGGGAGGTTCAAGGTTCAGCAGCAAGGCTCCGCTCTTATGTACCAGCCCAGCCCGCTGATTGTTCCTATATATTCTCCCCGAATAGCCCGATTCTTGTACCAAGATCACGGGGTTTGTCGTGATGCAAATTTACCTGAGACACGAAAACGTTCTTGCTGATACAGCAAGAGAATTTCCCTGTCTCAAGTGCCATTTTCTTGCCACAAGAACGGGCTTCTCCGGGTGTCACCAAACGCATGCATTCACTTCGTCGCCAGTGTGACCACGTGAAGTGTCAGGTTAAGCGTGGCCACGAGCGTCGAGGCCCGGTAGGAAGCGGTGGGCGCCACTTAGCTCCGGCCTGCTGCCCTATAGAGCGGAGCCGGGCCGCTCCTCCTGACCACACAGATCAGTCAGACGCGATCCGACAGAAACCGAGAAGAGAAGAGAAGGCCCTTTTCCACGCCGTTATTGTTATTGTGTTTGCGCGCCGGTCCGCGGGGGGAACTTTCACGCGAGGCGACCAGTGTGGCCACAACGACAACAACAATACGGCAGGCAGGCAGCAGGGCTGCCAATATCGGGCACCCCGCGCCCGCCCATGCGAAACACCCAGCGCTGCGCCCGGGCCGCGCCGCATCGCGCCCTATTCACTTCTTCCGTTTCACTTGGATCTCTCCAGCTCTACCCAAGTAGGTAGTGATCGAGGGGTCGACCACTTGAAATATTTGTGTACATGGAATATATTCCAGTTGGAATATCTGGAATATTTTTGGAATATGTGGAACAATATTTTTGGAATATCAGGAAAATGTGGGATAACATTTTTGGAATATCACACTGAAAAGTCTATAGTGAGCATTGCACGCTTAAGTTAGAGTGAGCATGGGATGCACGCTTTAGTTAGAGTGAGCATGGCATGCACGCTTAAGTTAGCGTGAGCATCGGGATGCTCACGCTAACTTAAGCAAGCATCCCAATGCTCACGCTAATTTGTACCTTTCTCAGTGGGGAGAATGCACACTCCAATTAGCGTGAGCATTGGGATGCTTGCTTAAGTTAGAGTGAGCATCCCGATGCTCACTCTAACTTAAGCGTGCATGCCATGCTCACTCTAACTAAAGCGTGCATCCTATGCTCACTCTAACTTAAGCGTGCAATGCTCACTATAGACTTCTCAGTGCAGGGATATGTTGGAATATTTGCAATATTTTTAGAATATTTGGAATGTTTTGGGGATATTTGGAATATTTTTTGAACATTTGGAATATTTTTGGACTGGAATATGTTGGAATATCTGGAATATTTTTGGAATATTTTGCAATGTGTACATGGAATATCCAAGTGGTCGACCCCTCGGTAGTGATGCACTCACGTCTCAGACACTAACATTTAAATCATACATGTGCTCCGAACAGGTTTTTCTGTACTTCAGTGAAATCCAACCACGGGGAAAACGACGTCCTGGTTTCCAAGCAGTTTTGGAAAAAACAAGCAGCTCTTATGGAGAAAATACAGAGGGTTTCCGGGGCTGCTTGAAAACCAGGACGAAGTTTTTTCCGTGTACTGGGAGTGGCGCGACAGGCTCAGACAGGTCGAACAATAACTGCAGGGAATTACGGGAAATTATCTACTGGGGAGCAAACATTGATCGACTGGGTTCCCTATACCATCCAAGGAATCCCTTGGAATTTTTTGCCCCTCTCATCCCGGCCACCTTCGACCAATTCTCCTGTCAGCTTAGCGAGTCGTCTTGGCAGTCGCAGCCAGACGGATGGGCAGTGCGACAGAAAGCAAAGTAGCAGCAGATAGAGAGAGAGAGAGAGACAGAGTTAGCGTGTCTGCTTGTCCCGTCGTCGGCTCGAGGCGGAAAAAAAAGGCAAGTCGCAGAGGAATTCTCCCTGATGTCTATGCACTGTGCATGCATGCATCCTCGATTGCAGCGAGTAAGTACAGAGCGACACGGCCCGTCCCGTCCCGTCCCGTCCCGCCCGGCGCAGGGACGGACGCACGCACGTACGCGGCCTGTCCCGCCAAAGAAAACATGCAATTCCAGCGTGAGTGGAGCCAGTGGACACTCCTCCTCCTTCCTGCCGACTAGAAAAGTGCTATGGTTTGGCTTCCTTTTTCCTTCGCGCGATCGTCCCCCGCCATTGGAAAAATCTCAACAAAAACAAAACCTCGATGTGCGCGGTTTATTTATACTGCGTCGAACCACGTGTGTGTGCAAAGCGAGCCGCGTCCCACTCTTCCAAGAGATGGAAGCAGTCGCTGCACACTTCAAGTTAGGCATTTGCACACACTCAATAAAGCCTGCGGCGAATTTCACTGCGAGCTACGGTGAATGAGGGTGCATCCACCGCAGCTACAGCGACATTCACCGTAAGATACAGTGCTGCAGCGTTCACTGTACCTCACCGTGAAAATCATGGTAAGCTTTTATTCGTGCACTTCGTTTGACAGTTGTACACAGCAGCGCGACAACCTGACAGTCGCCAAGTACCACACATGAAAAAAAACACAAAAAAACACTCCCAAAAGGCAATTCTGACACAATCGTTTCTTAGTAAATCTAATTGACTGTCTTCTCACGCGGCCTGGCGTGGCGCTGCGCTGCAGGGCGGGGAGCGCGCCTTCCTTCCATCTCATTCCCTTTCCGGTGCGAGGCGAGGCGAGGCGAGGCGAGCAGGTATCAGAAACGTCGATATACTCTAAAGTGTCGGCTTCCTCGTCGGAAACTCACGTGTCTCACGCACCAGAGCAGAGGGTAGCGGCGGGCGCACCATCCGCCCCGCCCCGCCCCGCCCCGCCCCTCCTCGCTGACGCAACAACAGAACAACTACTTCTCCCCCGCGCCGCGCTGCGCGCAAAGCGATACATGTACCGGTAAATGTTGTGCTCCCGTGATGGGTGCGGTGAGTGAGCGAGTGACATAAGAGATGTTGGTCTTTGCGGTCCGGCCGACAGCGCCTGGCCTGGCGGTGCCACTGACGACAACAACTGAGAAATATCCACGTAGATCTACAATATATTTTGTAAGTAGCAACTTACAAAATGGGCTGTAGATTTACGACTCAGCACATTCTTGCTCGTCAATAAATTTCATGTCGATAGGAAGTACATACTTGCCATTTTGCAAATTTCAAACTGTGATCTTACGGGACGCTTCACGGAAAACTTTCCCGTAAAACCTACGAGTATTATTTTTCACAGCGATCACCTCTAGACACTTGCGCTCGAGAGGAAATAATTTTTCCAAGCGGCTTTTCAAAGCGTTGTCACACTGCGCCCCGGGTTGGATTGACACTTAATTCGTGTCAAATATCTTACAAACATGGGAACAAATTTGGAATACATAAAATATTTTTTCGCGGGCCACACAGTCCCCGCGCAGACTCCTCGTGTAGTGTAGGAGTGCGTCGCGCCGGTACCACTCTGCTCTGCGCTGCGCTGCCCACTCGAGAGATCGCAATTGATGATCGATTAGTTCGATACCGACGCGGTGCGGTCGGTTTGATGATAACTCGCGGCCTGGCCTGGCCTGGCCTGGCCTGCAGGCCGAGCGGTGACCAATCATCATTGGTCACGGGTCGCGGCGCTACAGCGCTACGGGCCGGGACCAGCCGGGACTGACCGCTTGCGTGGACTGGCGACCCGCCCCGGCGGGGCTCATGCGCGTCGCGGGCGCAAAGCTGTAAGCAGCTGACGGACAAGTCGAAGAAACGGAAACAATTTGTTAAACTCTTGATATCGAACAGAAACGTATATATGGCGCATGCAGAAGTGAGAATAATAGACTTTTGGCGGGTCGGGTGCGTATTGCGCGGATATAGGCTAGCTCAGCGGTTGGGTCGGCCTGGCAGTCACGAGGGGCCCGGCCCTGCCGTGGCGCTGCCGAATCACCGCATCCAGGGCAGGTCAATGCAGCCCCCCTCCCCCACAGCATGCGCAATGCCATAGGCGTAATGGTCATGACCAATCCACGTAACGCCCCGACAAAATGAATAGGGTCAGTATCAGAGGTCCGGGGCGGGGCGGGGCGGGGCGGGGCGGGCGTGTTGTGTGCGGTGCGGGAGGCGTGCGTGTATGACTGAGAGTAACGCAACGTGAGGCACAGGGCCGCCCCGCCCCGCCCCGCCCCGCCCCGCCCCGCTGCCGGGGAGAAATGGCGAGGCGAAGGCGGACTGACAAATCATTGCCTACGTCTTACTCGAACCCGACAGGTGAGAGATTCGCCGCGTGCAGGTACGTGGAATTTAAAAAAAAAAAAAAAAAACGAACCGTCATCAGCCTTGTATTTTTGTTACGTGCCGAGGAAGTACCTCTCTCGATTTTAAACTGAAAATTGTTTTGAGACCTAACATCTCATTACAGCAGTTGTGATACAACTTGTTCGTTTAAAAACACGTTGTGTTCATAATAATTAAGGATGCCTCTAAATTAAACAGAATCTTTGGCAAATATTATTGTTCTTCGGCTGCGAGAAAAAGAGTGCAACACGTGAAAAAGCCCTTAGAGAGTACTTTTATAGTCGAACAAACCATTGACCACTTCTGTCGATTGCGTACTGGCGGTTCTGGCACAGATGAAATACATAGTGCGTTTACTTTAAGCCTTTGTGCTGTGTGTCAGCAGTCGCTAGCCTCCTCCTCATCCTCCACCTCTCCAGCGCGCTCCGTGCGAAACGCTCCGACACAACTGCTTCATCGGCAGCCAGCAGGAAGAAGACCTTGCCCCCGGCCACCTGCTCAGCTCAGCGAGGAGAGGCGAGGAGAGGCGCTGCTCACAATGTACCGTTTATTTTGATTGCCCCAAACGGCCGGGCCGGGCCGGGCCGGGCCGCCCTGGACGGGACAAGGACCATAAAAACAGGAAACAAATCTGGAGTAGAGAATTGCAGCAGAATCAGCATGAGAAGCAGCAGCGGCGAGGGGATTCAGATAAGTAAATTACCCTGCGACCGTCTCACCTGCTGGCGGGGCGGGGCGGGGCGGGAGACGCAAGAGCGCCGGACCCGCACGGCGCCACACACAGAGCAGGGCGCCAGCATGTTACCTCGGCTACTGAAGCTTTTTTCTTTTTTTTATTTTATTTTTTATTTTTATTATCTTTAAATTATTCGCGAGCTGAAAACATTTTCTTGAAAATTAAGATTGCTAAGTGTGTAAAGTGACGACACTATTCGCTTCTTTACGTTTGCTTTGGAACGGTGCTGCGATTACAATAATGGCAATGACATCTAATAGGAAATATCTCATGGAATGAATAACATAGAGGCATGTAATGTCGTTGCACTGTATGTGGCCGGGTGGTCTCTGCAGCATGTAGCAACAGCGGCCGAAGGCACGTGCGACACACGTGGTACATTGTACGAGAGGGAGGGAGAGAGAGGGAGGGACAGAGAGAGAGGGAGGGAGAGAGAGAGAGAGAGAGAGAGAGAGAGAGAGAGAGAGAGAGAGAGTGGGGGGGGAGGGAGGAGGCATGCGTGGGATCTGTAGCGCTACCGCCAGGAGAGCCCGCACCACCAACACGGGTGCCCCACCTCAGGGGGATACATCATATCCAGATCGGGAGCGTAGCAGGCGCGGGCGGGGCGCGGGCGGGGCGCGGGCGGGGCGGGGCGGGGCGGGGCGGGGCGCGGTCCGAGACCTTGGACTGCCGTGCCGCACTAGGCAGCTGCTGCCCCCACCGCGAGTCTCCGGTTACATTTTATTAGGGATTAGGATGGACACGACGCGAACATGACGTGAGGGATCGGCCCGGCTCCGCCCGGCCCACTCGGCTCACTCGGCACGGAAGCTCAGCACGGCTAACATCCTACTGTCGCATACCACACATTCCAATTCTTGTGTTAACTATTTTTATACACTGCTACAGATTTCTGTACGCCCGCTTTGTTGCGCACGATTTCCTAAGCAGTAATAAAAATCATTGTTCTTAAAAATAAAATAAAAAAATTAGTACGCATTTATGCAAAATTTTGTTTATAAGTGTGTATTAAATTAAAGGCAATGAAGCAGGCCGCTGTAAACCGGTTTACAGAAATCTGTAGCTAACTGTAACAAAAAGTGATACGAATTAAGTGTGAGGACGGGTATTGCACCTGAAGGCGCACCTAACACGGAGATGAGTGCTCTGGACTTTCACCCAACAAAAGCGTTTAGAGTTGCACATGAAAGAGCCAGACCCCCTGCGCAGCGCCATGTGTGACAGCGTGGGGTAACGCTAACGCTCCGTAACGAGTATCCGCCGTGGACATAACAGGCGTCGCGACGTGTAACGTGAGCCCCCCCCCCCCCACCTCCCCTACGATGCTCCGTTACTACCAGCTCCATACGTGTATGAAGTGCTGCTGTTGTCCGCGGATGGAGACGAAACAAATCATTTAATTCGCTGTCCCGTTAGCGCGGTACCCGTTAAATACCCTGCCGACGGGTACCTGTGGGGCCGGGCGGGGCCGGGCGGGGCCGGGCAGGGGGCGCCCATTAAAGACTCTCCTCGGCCGGGTATGCAAAAGACGTCGGACCTGACACAAAAGACGACTAAATTACCGAAAAGATGTTTACCGTGGCCGCGGCCGGCCGGCCGGGCGGGAGGAATGGCAGGGGGAAGGACAAGTGGCTGGAGGTGACAGTGTGGGAAAGGAGCCGCGCACTGCGAGGACACGTGTACGAGTGTAGCTCACCTGCAGCTGAGTCAATCCTTTTCACACACGTGCACGCTATCCCTTTTACGTGGTTTATAAAACACACACACACAAAAAAAAGATCATTTACTTTCTTTTAAATGTAATCAATTATTTGTGAATAATGACGATGGTGTGGGACAGCGGACGACAGAGGCGTTTGTTGGCGAGACACCTTAATGACGTGCATTGTGACCACCATGGCGCGGCATGCACGCACCCCGCCGCACCCCGCCCCGCCCCGCCCCGCCCCGCCCCGCCCCGCCCCGCCCCACCCCACCCGTGCGCGTCGCGCCGGCAGGCGGCTGAATGAGCGTGTAATTGCTAGAGACACATCATCACACGCCCGTCCGGTGTGTGTGCATCGTGCCACTTAATGAGACAGGCTGCGCGCCGATCAGAGAGAGAGGGAGAGAGAGAAAGAGAGAGAGAGAGAGAGAGAGAGAGAGAGAGAGAGAGAGAGAGAGAGAGAGAGAGAGAGAGAGAGGGGGGGGGGGCGATAGCGCTGACGCACTCCCTCAAGAGTGATGGGCCTGCTGTCCTGTCGCGCCGCCCGCGCCGCGGAGAAAATCATAAAAATGCGCCGTCGTCGCACCAAAGAAAAATGAAAAGTTCCGAAGACCACGATGTATGGTTACTTCAGGGATGACCTCAAAAATACGGCTGTCAAAATTGGTCGGGCGCGGAAGCGGCGGGGAGATGTTTTCGTTTATTTCTATTTTTCTTCCCGCTGCACCGCTTATCGCTGTCATCAGGCGGCGCGCCGCAGGTGTTCGCACCTGTCCGGGCGGGGCGGGGCGGGGCGGGGCAGGGCGGGGCGGGGCGGCCCCATCTGCAGAGGCCAGCGCGGGGTCAGGTGGGGCGTGGCAGCAGCGTGCAAGCATCAGGGCGGAGCGGGGCGGGGCGGGGCGGGGCGGGGCGGCAGCCAGGCTGCGGGGGCGGGCGGGCCGGGCGGGTGGTTTCGCCTGTTTGTTTAGAACACACCTTAGCCCTCCCGCCTCCAAGCGCGGAGGATCGAATGGAAAGCGTGGAATACCTCGCAGGCGACGTGACAGAGTGCGCGCCGGTATATTTTTTGTCGCTCCCTCGTCGCTCCACTGGCTCCACTCAATCTATGCCGGGTTCGCGTCTTATCGAGCGCGTCCTGCATATTTCTCTCCCCCAAAGTTCTCCGCGCTGAGGCCACCGCTCGACGCCACCACGCCACGCGGTGGGCGCCTGCTGGATGCCTGCTGGACGGCTGCAGGACGCCTGCAGGACGCCTGCTGGACGCCTGCTGGACGCCTGCTGGACGCCTGCTGGACGGACGCGCGTAGCTGACCTGATGACTCCTTATCGCTGCAGTCCCACACTTCCCCACCTCCTCATTTTTTATCCCCTCGGCGTGGCCTCCAGTAGACACCAACCTAACCTGCTGGCCTCGTTCGGCAGCGAAATCTACACCACGCCGTCCCCGCTCCACGCCCTGCTCGCGTGTACTCAGTAGCGCAGGTAGTACCAGGGGAGTGCAACCGGGTAGTGCCTACTAAATTCATAAGAACATTTTTTTTCATAATTATTCTTAATTATGAACAATTATGTTCATACTTGCGTATTAAAAAATGCATAAGCTGAAGCATGTGCAAAAAAATCATATAAGTACGAATAAAAATGTTCATAAGAATTTACTGTGTACAATCTACACCACGCCGTCCTGCTCCACGCCCTGCTCGCGGGTACTCAGTAGTACAGGTAGTACCAGGGGAGTGCAGCTGGGTAGTACAATCTACACCACGCCGTCCTGCTCCACGCCCTGCTCGCGGGTACTCAGTAGTACAGGTAGTACCAGGGGAGTGCAGCCGGGTAGTACAATCTACACCACGCCGTCCTGCTCCACGCCCTGCTCGCGGGTACTCAGTAGTACAGGTAGTACCAGGGGAGTGCAGCCGGGTAGTACAATCGTACGCGGTTATGTCCGCGTCCGTCCGGAACCTCGCCCCAGTGGGCCGGGCCGGGCCGGGCCGCGGGGTTAATAGGCGCCCCGATAACTAATGGCTCCGCGCCAAGGCCGCGGCGGCGTGGCGAGGCGCGGCGTGGCGAGGCGCGGCGTGGCGAGGCGTGGCGTGGCGCGGCGGTGCGAAAGGTTTGTGATGAGAGTCGCCCGGAGAGAAAGCTCCTGCAGCGCGTCGTTCCTTCGGTTTTATTATCCCCATCTCGGCCGGGCCAGGCGGGCCGGACACCCGGCCGGACACCCGGCCGGACACCCTTGTCCGCCAGCTGACGCGCGCGGTAACGCGCAGTAACGCACAGGGACGTCCTCGGCGGCGCCGTGGCGACGGTCCCCTCCCCCATTGATGTAACGCCACGGGACGGGGGTTACCAGCGGGGCGGGGCCCGGCCCGGCGGCCGCCGCCTGGAGGCTGGGATGGACCGCGCGCTGCGGATGACTTAGCGGGGGCGGAGCTCCACGGGGGGGACGCTAATGGAGCGTGGAGAGAGGAGAGGAGAGGCGAGCTGAGCTGGTCGGAAACAATGGGATGGTAGGGCAGCACCCGGGCCCCGGGCCCCGGGCCCTCCGCAGCTGAGAGCACGTCAAACCAGCCGAGCGCTTAGCCGGTAAGCTGGACTCGGTCTGTCTGTCTGTCCGTCCGTTCATCGCGATGTTCGTATGTATCCACGGTATCGACAATATCCCTTTTTTCCCGCATAATCCTCCCTTTTCCCCCTCGATGTCCGCAATCGACAGTCCAGGTTCCTTCCCCCTCAGGTATGTCCGCAATCGACGTACACTCTTCTTTTCTTTCTAAAGAAAATCATTGGGTTTTTAGAGAGGGAGCTGGAGGGGGTGGAATGCCCGTAAATCAAGTTAAATTCGACTATTAAACTTGACACTGAGCTCGCACGCGCGGCCGTGTTACGTTATTGTCCCCTACTGCATGCGCTCGCACGCGGTTCGGGGGGGGGGGAGACGGGTGGTGACCTTTCCGAGTCCGCTGGCGGGGCGGGGCGCGGTGGGGCGGAGTGGCTTGGCGTGGCGGGCCGGGCAGGGCCTGCTTGCTCCCGGTAATCGAAGGGGCTCTGAAAGGGAGTCATTTCCTCGGAACTCGACCCGCGCTGACCCCTGCTGTGCCGTCCGTCCTCCCTGCCCTCCCCCTCCCGCGGGTGGGTGGGTGGCGCACTGGCGGCCGAGCCGAGCCGAGCTTCCCCGCGCCCCGTGCCGCAGGGCAATAGCGGCTGGAGGCAGTCACTCTTGTTTTGCAACCGTTCGGCCGGGGCGGGGCGGGGCGGGGCGGGGCGGGGCGAGGCGGGGCGGGGCGGGGCGGGGCGGGGCGCCAGCCTTAAGTAGCTTCGCCCCGATCGCACAACACTGCAGGCAGGCACAGGGCCCGCGGAAAAGGTCCCGGGTCATCCAGGAGGCAGACTCCACCGCGCTCGCAGCAGCGGACCGGACCGGACGGCCCGCGTTGCAGTCGGAAACAACGCCCCTTCACATTTTACAGTCCACGGTACAAGGCACGAGTCGCGACGGCCGAGCGCCTGCCAAGTCCGGGGTAGGCAACCCGCCGGACTTCCGCGCGCCACCACAGCGTGCGCTTGCCTAGCACACAGGCGACCGGACCTCAGCAGCCCGCCAAACCCGCGTTTGATCGGGGGTTTTAGAGGACACGTAACAGCATGTGGGTTTGCCTACTCGCCCCAGCCGTAAGGCACCGTGGCCCTCGCGGGGCAGGCAGACCCGGACCACTGTTACAGGTCCTCTGAAACACGACTCACAATAACTTACGCGGTGTATTACAGTGCTGCACTGTAACTTCCTCGCGATAGCTTTTAATACTGCAGCCGACGCCTTGGAGGCCGAGGCCGGCAGGCAGGGCCGAGGCCACGCAAAGGGGTTTGGGTGCGAGCGGAGGGTGCCGCGGCTGCTGCTTCGGGAGGTTTGGGCGGAGTGAAAGGCAAGCGCAGCGGTGGGGACAACGACTAGAGTTACAATGCGTTTAGGGTCCCTCAGCAGCAGCAGCAGCGGCAGCCTCCATTAAGAGTCAAAAGCAATGATCTATTACTGAATGAATGCATTGGCCCGCGGGATAATCACTGGGAGAGGGAAAGCAGCGCGGCGTGACGGGCGTGGCGGGGCGGGGCGGGGCGGGGCGGGGCGGGGCGGGGCGGGGCGGGGCGGGGCGGGGCGGGGCGGGGCCGCAGGGCCACAGGGAGCGTCCCGGGCGGCACGGGGCGGGGTGGGGCGGGGCGGGGCGGGACAGCAGCACCAGCCCTTCTTTCCTTTCACTTGGTGCGCGTCCAAAGTGATCGCGGCTAATTGCAGAGCAGAGGCAGCGCGCCGCGCCGCCTCGCCGCGCCGGCCACAAGAAGCAGGCAGTCGCCCTGGAGACACCGCGCCCCGCCCCGCCCCACCCCGCCCCGCCCCACCCCGCGACTTGAGCACAGCTCGGCCTCAGTAGAACGACACCTTGTTTCATATACTTAGCAACCAAAAAAATGTATTTAAAAAATTGTCACGGCTTCGTGTGACCTCGCGGCCAGCCCACGCCGCGGCTCTTCGCGGGCTAATCATCTCCTTCCAAAGGCAACAAAATCTCCTCCTTCCCCACCCATCTCTCCTCTCTCTCTCTCTCTCTCTCTCTCTCTCTCTCTCTCTCTCTCTCTCTCTCTCTCTCTCTCTCTCTCACGCACATACACAGACGGAAGCGCGCAAGTTAACGATAACGAGGGTAAAGTGGCTCCCGGGTGGCGGAGGGTTCCTAAATGTCGAGGACTCGCTCTAAAAAACCTCGCGGTGCGCGGTGCGCCCTCTCCACCTCGGCGCTGTTCCAGTCCGCGGGCCGGCCCAGGGCGGGGCGGGGCGGGGCGGGGCGGGAGTCTTCCTCCTGGCTATAGGGATATAACGAATAATAAGAAAACGCATTTGCCTGCCGCCGGGCGGGGCGGGGCGGGGCGTCCTCTCCAGTCCGCTGTCCGCCAGAGAAGTGCAGCTCTGTTATTGTTTGTTTCGCGTAACAGAACCAGTTTTCCAGATTTGAGGAGGGTGATACGGAGGCAGCCGCGGCGCGTCGTAATTCAAAGTGTTATGCGACCGCGTTCACAGCAGGGCCGCCCCGCCCCGCCCCGCCCCGCCTCGCTATAGTTATTGCAAGTCCTGCTCCTACCAGCCCAACGCCCCAGCGCGCGCTCGTTAACCAGAGGGGAAACCGTCAGGAACGGAGCATCACTAAACATTTTCACGCTTTACAGTAATTTCACTGCATTGCGTTACAGTGCACCGTGTAGCTTATTGTCAGACGGTGAGAATGACGGTCAAGTTTAACTTGCGCGCGCGATATTCTCCGCAGCTTTTAGTGAAATTCACCGTGAGCTAGCCGAGGGGGAAACAACTCTGAATTTTGGTGTACAAATGTCGTGAATTTTTGTGAATTTTTTGAATTTTTGTGAATTTTTGTGAATTTTTGTGAATTTTTGTGAATTTTTATTGAATTTTTGTGAATTTTTGCACGAATTTTTCCTAAATTTTTGTGAATTTTTGTGAATTTTTTGTGAATTTTTCAGAATTTTTCAGAATTTTTCAGAATTTTTCTGAATTTTCCTGAATTTTCCTGAATTTTTCTGAATTACTAGGTGTACAAAAATTTTAGAGTTGTTTTCCCCTCGGAGCTAGCTTTTATTTCTCGCAAATCAAAAAGAAACATATCCCGGCGGCCCTCAGGAAGCGTGTTCGCCAGGCCTTCCGTCTCCGCCCCATTGCTTCAAACGATTCCCTGGGCGGCTGCCTGCTGTGCCACCCGCACAAGGTAACATGTATAAAAAATTAAAAAACAAAAAAAAAAAAAAAAAAGCACAAGTCCGTCCAGGGCGCAGCGCGAGAGTTGACTTGTTGCGCCACGCACTTGACGGCGGTGCGGCGCGGTGCCGGGCCGGGCGGCGTGCGTTACACGCGCATGCGCCACGGGGCCCTGGGACTGGGAAGTCAAGGGTTGCATTACACTTTCCCACAGCGAGCCGGCCGGCGGGGGAGGGGCGGAGAGGCATATCTCCCCCAACAATAACTTACATAATCTTAAAACGTTTGTGGAGTAGAACTGTATTTTTATCACATTTCGGATTTTCAGGTCAGTTGCGCACGGTTAGCCCAAAGGGTTCCTCGCCGTCGTCGGCAGTCAGCAGATAATCTGATCAAATGGAAACTGCGAATTTCTGCGGATAAAATTGCGCGGGTACAATGAGAGGAAGAAAGGTGCGACTCAACAGGGGTCAGGCATTAGAGCCCCATGCCTTTGCAGAGTCTCACCTCTGCCACGCCCTTATGTTCATTCGACTCATCTGTCTACTGTCACTGGACTACCCTCCCTAACCACAGGCCACCCGCTGAGTGCGAGAGAGAGAGAGTGCGAGAGAGAGAGAGAGTGCGAGAGAGAGAGAGAGAGAGAGAGAGAGAGAGAGAGAGAGAGAGAGAGAGAGAGAGAGAGAGAGAGAGAGAGAGAGAGAGAGAGAGAGAGAGAGAGAGAGGCACTCACGCACTCGCGCGCTGGCTCCCTTCCCGGTAGGTTCATCCATCAGCAACTCAGAGCTCAACCAACGGTGCCAGCGGTGCCAGGTGGTTAAGACCGCAATGCATGATACGAACCTGTCCCTGCGCCCGCACACGCACACACACACACACACTCACACGCGCGCGGACTCTCACACCTACACAGGCGCGCGCGCTAGCGGACCGCAAAGTCAAGGGCGCTGCGCTGTGCTGTGCTGCGCGGGCCGGTTCTGTTCGCGTGCTGTCCAGCACTGTCCAGCGCTGTCCACCCTGACCGGACAGCTGGAGTCTGAGCTCGCCACCCGCTGGGCTGGGCTCGGGTCGCCATGGTACTCTCTAGACGTACGCGCTGCGTCTCCATCGCGAGAGATCGAACGCGATAGCGATCGAGAGCTGGCTGCTAACGAGACACTCGGCTGGGATTGAGCGGTCGGAGACCCATCGCGGGGGTGGAGAGGGGGGGGGGGGCGCCGCTGCACGGGCACGAGGCGCACCATATCTAAGGTGCTAAGGACACTCTGGATATTTTTTTAAAAGACGTCATTGTGAAGGATAGCAGACACGCGGTGACGCTGGCGGACTCACCTGGAGAACGCGAGCCTGAGGTCGGCCTTGAGCTTGTTGAGGAGCTCGGCGACGCTGTCGAACTGGCGCAGGCCCATCTCGGGCTCCACCTGCTGCATCTGCATCTGGTCGTGCGCCGGCTGCTTGCCGGCCTGCTTGTCGGCGGCGGGGTGCGCCGCCCTCAGGTTCTCGGTGGAGCCGCGGGCCGAGCCGCGGTGGCTGCCCGCCGACATGGAGGCGGCCGACGACAGGCCGCCGAGGTGCGCGCCGAGCGGCAGGGCGGGGAGCGCGGCGCACGAGGCCGACTTGCTGGAGGCGACGGACTGCAGCGTGGACTTGTTGTCCGGCAGCAGGCGGCCGCCGGCCCCGGGCGGCCCCGCCCCCGCGCCGCCGTGCCCCGGCCCGCTCAGCCCCGGCGAGGCGCCGCCCGGGCCCGTGCCGCCCGGCGCCGGCGTCCGCCGACCGAACTTGCGCAGCGACTGGGCATAGTCCTCAGGGTTGTAGATGGGCGGGCGCTGGTGCTCCTGCAGGCAGAGAGAGGTCGTCAGTGAACAGTCACAGGGACCTCAACGCAGGGGAGCGACTAGAGGTCAGAACGCGTATCGTCCAGTCGTCAGAAACAAATTCACTTTTCGACGACATTTAACTACATCTTAATTTCCGGACCTGAAAATCTGACTTTAATCCACTTTTGGAAATGTGTCACGGTCCACCTTACGTTCGACCAAAGTCGCCCAGCCCGAGGGGCGGCCAGGTCATGTATTTCTGTGTACACTCCGCGTGTATTTCTTTTATTTTTTTCCCCTGTATTTCTTTCGTGTATTTCAGTGTATTTCGGAGTATTTTTAAGTATTTTGGTGTATTTTCCGTGTATTTTCGAGTATTTCTGTGTACACGGTTTTTTCGAGTTGGCCGCCCCTTGGCCCAGCCGTAGGAATATCAAAGGCCTTCTAAATTGTATAACTATGCATTTAACTTTCGCGACACGATCTAATAAATGCCGTATCGACTTTGCCTGCAGCGCGGACGAAGTGTATCCCTTGAGAGCGACCCACCCCAAGCTCATCGGCCCGATGTGTGGCGGGGCGGGGCGGGGCGGTAATAGACGCAACGCGTAGGCCCGGGGCGGGGCGGGGCGGGGCGGGGCGGGGCGGGGCGGGGCGCGCTGCTCCGCCACGCCCAGGCGCTGTAATCTCCTCCCCCCCCCCCTCTCATCGTGCTCATCCCCTGCTCGGCATACTAATGCACGGCACTTAGTTTCGCAATGGCGCTCACAGTCCCTGTAATTGTTTGACCACAGCCGCAGCGCCATGATCCGCCCGGCGCATCTTTCTCTCTCTCTCTCTCTCTCTCTCTCTCTCTCTCTCTCTCTCTCTCTCTCTCTCTCTCTCTCTCTCTCTCTCTCTCTCCCCCCCTCTCCCTCCCTCTCTCTCCCTTTATCGCAGATGGCAGAGTGTGACAGAGTGTTTGCAAATGCGCGCAATAGACGCGATGCACCCGAGGGCCCCACCCCGCCCCGCCCCGCCCCGCCCCGCCCTGCCGCTTCGCTGGTCTGCCTGCCCAAGGTCGGGGCGGGGCGTCGAGGCCCCGGGGGCGCCGCGCCGGGCTAGCTCGTCTGATAGCAGCAGCGCCCCGCCGCGCGCCGCCACGCCCCCTCAGTCCGCCCTCAGCTCATGATCGGCTAATGAGGCTGACGCCTAGCCTAAGGGGCATCTGGCTGGCTCGCGTACAGTACAGGTAGGTACACACTAAATCCTTATGCACTTTGTTGTGCATAAGCCTTGCAGGATTTTACGCAACCATAAATATGCACATTTTTTTCTGCATAACTATGCTTAGCTCTGTCCCTTATGCACAAATTTGTGCATGATTATGTGCAAAGTGTGCATAGTTATGCATAAAATTTTGTGCATAACTATGGTTGTATAAAATCGTGCATAACGATCATAAAATCATGCATAAGGGTTTAGTGTGTACACCAACATTATTTCATATCAAATGAGATGTATACAGAAAAACAGGAGATTGTACCGCCTTTGTTTTTCCAGTGCACTATACCTACACCTACATGTAGGAGAATTAAAATAGCGCACTAAAGTAACTCCTGGAAATCAAGTGAATTGCGTAGCTGCGCTGCGCAGAAGGTGTGAGCTCCCCACCGAATGGGCGGCGGGTGGGGCGCTCGAGAGGTGCGAAACGAACTGATCGCTGGGCGGGGCGGGGCGGGGCGGGGCGGGGCTGGCAGCACAGTAGTTGTTGCTTGCCTCACGTGACGATGATCGCGAAACAATACACAGTCGCGATGACTGCCGACAATGGGCATCTCCAAGTGCTCTCGGGCGCACAACAATAAGCTGCAACAGCTGCTGCGGGGAGGGCTGGGCGTGCCGGCCTGGGCCGGGCCGCACAATGAGCGGAGTGGCGCCCCTAGCTAGCACGGCAGCCCTGTCTGTCTGTCTGTCCGTCTGCTGTGCAGTACAGATTGTCTGTTTGGCGCCTTGCTTCCAGTTAGTTTGTCGCGTTTGTATAGTCTCGTTTGTCGGGTCCAATAGGCCTGTAGCTCGCTAGCGGCCGCGCCCTTGTGCAACAGAGACGGGATGTATAGCCAGCGCAGGGCAGGCGGCTGATTGTTGCGAGCGAAATATCGCACGACGCCAGTCCATGGCGGGGCGGGGCGGGGCGGGGCGGGGCGGGGCGGGGTGCGGCGGGGCGGGCGGAGTCTGATAGCTGCCTGCCGTGAACACATGCACCCTGAGAGCGACTGCCTGACCCATAAACCCCGCAGGGCGTAATGCAGCGTGTTTATTGAAACTCACATGTATGTGTTTTTATTTCTTACTGAATACCTTTTTTTACTATAGACCTTCTAGCATTAAAAAAAATCTAAAGGGTTTCTCTCTAACCGTTGACATGGACGTTAAGCCTGCTTACAAAATACATATAGAAATCTGCGAACCTCTGCGCAGCAGACCTCCCCTTCAGACACATCATAAAACACACGCGGAGTGGTCTCCAGAGCGAGGATCGCACACCCACGCCACGCGCCTGCGAGCGAGGCCTTAAACCCAAACCGATAGACCAGCGGGGGGGAGGGGGGGGGGGCTTTTAAGAGAGGTCATTAAAGCCCACTGGGACTGGGAGGGAGTGCGGCATCGACGTTCGGATTTACGGACGAGACAAAAAACCACAGAGACCAGCGCCTTGTATTATAGGTGAAGAAGCAACAAGAACAACATGAAAAAAGACTTCGCCTTCACCCACACACTCGCGCGCCCACAAACACACACACACACCCACATTGGAGGGAGGGATGACACCTGGCTACCAGTGACGCTTTGATGCTTTCACTGCTGTTCCTCCTCGACACATCGCTCGTCACATCGACAACTCAAGTGTTAAAGACAAGACGAAAGGAGAGGAGGAGAACGAGGAGAAGAAGAAAGCGGGGGAGAATAGGAAGGAGGATAGGGAGGGGGAAGAAAGAAGTAGGATGTCCGTTCAGAAGTCTTGTCTAGCCTGGACGAGCCAGCCAATATTATACAGAAAACGAAAGAAATCCCTCTGTCCGCCGCGGCCGTGGCGGGGCAGGTGGAAGTGGCGGGCGGGGTCAGGGGTCAGCGGGGCGGGGCGGGGCGGGGCGGGGTGGGGCGAGGCGGGGCGGGGCGGGGCGGGCAGCAGCAGCAGGTGAGCACGTGACAAGGCGTGCGGCGCGGCGCGGGCACACATCGCCATTGTTTATTCTTTCCGATCTCGCGGGCTTTGCGAGGCGCGCGCCGACGATCATGTTCTCTCCCGCGGTGTGGTCCGGCCGCCCCGCCCCGCCCCGCCCCGCCCCGCCCCGCCCCCTACCCGGCTGCCGCTGATGATGAGGCGGACGAGAACCCGATACTCTGGCCGGGGCCGGGGCGGAGAGTTAGTTGGGAGGCAGGCAGACGCGGAGAAATGGGTTTATTTTCGGGATTCCCGCTGCTGCTGCTTCTAGATATAAAATAGTAACTATAGCTTGCAGCCTCGCTGGCAGCGCACGACTATAGATTTCCTCGCTAGGCCGTTGGAGCGAAAGGGGAGGGGGAGGGGGGGGGCAGAGTGTTCGAGGAGAAAAGGTGGGAATTAATCGGCGAGCCCTTTCACGAATAATGTGAACGCATCGACTCGATGGCCGGTCCTAGGTATAAAAGATCCGCAACTATCTCAAATGATGAGATTTCTCATCGCGGAGAGTCGCCCGATAAGAGGTCGATATTGACACGTTTGATATTCTTTATCGTCCGTTGGGCGACGTTTCTTTGTGCAGTATGGCCCGCGCACGTATGCATTGACATGTCGGTCGATCGGCGGAGGAGTTGCGGGCTGGTCGGGGAGCCCGCCTCGCCTCCCTGCAGTGAGTCAGGCCGGTCGTGTCCAAAGAAGACGTACAACCCAATAGAGATCCAGATGTGGCAGCCCCTTCCCCTCCCCTCCGCCCCGCCCCACCCGCCTGTCCCATTGTGGTCCGCCCACGGCTCCCATGGCTCAGCCGCGACGTCTCTCTCTCTCTCTCTCTGTCTCTCTCTCTGTCTCTGTCTCTCTCTCTGTCCCACCCACGCCGCTCGCCGAGCCGGCCGTCACAGCCGCTCTCGGAGGGCCGGCTAATCAGTAAGGCCCGGCCGCTAGTCAGTGACAGACTCGTTTCGATTATTGGGTGTGATTTCCCCCGGGTACTCCGCCCCGCCCCACCCCGCCCCGCCCCACCACGCCGCGGACACGACCGGGCCGGCCGTACCACCCTCACGAAGAAAACGAGTCAGATCAATCAGCTGTCGCCGATACGTCGACTTCCGGACAAAGGCAGAAGGCACGAATACAACACACTGCCAGGCTTGTCGCTTTTACTTGCAAGCCGATTTTTTTTTGCTGTAAAAGCAGGCGGAATATTTAGGAACAAGAAATTTTTAAAAAGTTAGTGTGGAAAATTATTGGAATTATTGAGTTTACAAAAATTCTTTCGACAGTTGCCTGCTAACACTGCTCAAGCCGAAGCTTCATAGTAAAAACTCTTTGCCCATAAATACTGGAAAAACATTGTAGGATAATGTCTTTAAAAGAGTGTTATATTTGAATGCCTTTTGGAAAGGCACAAAAATGTCCAAGGGAATTAAAATTTGGCAACTTTGTGTAGATTGAATGCCTTTCTAGGGGTGCTACTTTTACAATGCCTTTGCGAAGGCATTAAAATCCTTTTGTCCTACCTTTTGTTTTTCCAGTGAAGTCGCCCATCGCGAGGAACATCTATGTTCTCAGAACCATACTGCAGCGGCGATAGCATAGGGCTGGGCTGGGGGTGGGGGGCGCAGCGCGGCGCGCGTATAGCATCTGCTGATAATCTCTCGGGCCGGGCCGGGCCGGGCGCTGCGCTGGCGTTGCGAGCGGAGCGCCAGGTCGGGGCCGGGCCGGGCCGGGCCGGCACGGGGCGGGGCGCGGCGGGGCGGGTTCAAGGCCCCGAGCAGCACTTTAGCGCGGGAAAACGGGGCGCGCGCGTCCCCAGGGATCCATCTCGGCCAAACAGTTCCAACTCGTGAGGCGGGGCGGGGCGGGGCGAAGCGAGAAGGTGTGATCACTTTGTAGAGCCCGGCCGCGACCTACCACACCCCACCCCGCCCCGCCCCGCCCCGCACCGCCGCGCCACATACCCCCGCGAAGAGGAGGAGCGCGGAGAGTGCACGAAGTGCTTTCGTACAAAGTGCACGGGCAGGAAACAATGGCACCAACGGTACACGCCGGCCGGGCCGGGCCGGCCCGGGCCGCGACGGGGATGGGTTTAGCCGCATTCGAATGGAAGTAAGTCGCGTATGGAGGGCAGGCCAGGGCAGGGCAGGACTGTCGGCAACTGGCGGGAAACAATTCGTCCATGCGCGCCTGCACAGTCCGCGGGGTGGGGCGGGGTGGGGCGGGGTGGGGCGAGGCGGGGAGGTGTGCAGCAGGCGCTCTCTCCCGCCCCACCCCGCCAGCACGGCCACCGCGGCCAAACGTGCCGCGTCGCGTCGCGTCGTCCCCCGCGACAGAACCACAAGAGCCCCTCACCTCACGCACCGGGGTGGGGCGGGGCGGGGCGGGGCGGGGCGGGGTGGGGCGGGGCGGTAACGCCCGGCGGCCCGGCGACAATGTAATCATTAGGAACTCCGCCAGCAGTGTGAGATAGTGTTTCCAATCGGGCGGGTAAGAGCCTCGCCCGACATCTTCTGTCTCTCTCCCTCCCGTTTGTGTCAGGCGAGAGGCTGGAGGGGTTATACGGGAAAACTCTGCCGCAGAGGCGCTATCTATACTCTTCCGCTACCAGGCGGGCGGTACACTCTGCTTGCACTCCGCCGGCGTCCGGAGTCCTGCCCGCGCCCCGCCCTGCCCCGCCCCGCGCCTTGTGTGGTCATTGAAATATACATGCAAGCGCTCATCGGACTCGCGGCGAGGGCGGCGAAAGCGCTTCTCCTTCCCGCCGCGGTGTCACGTGGTCACTGGAGCGTCCGGCCCGGGCCTGCCCCGGTGGCCGGGCGCCGGGCGGGCGGGCGCACGACAGCGGCGACATGAGCGGGACATGCCCCCCCCGCGCTCTGGATTAGTCTGACCGCGGCGTCGTGTTGGTCCGCGGTGCGGTGCGGTGCGGTGCCGCGGGTCAGTCGTGAGTGGCGGTGAGGCCCAGTGAGGCCCGGGCCGGGCCGTGACTGACAGCGCTCAGGCTCTCGCGCCCCGCTGCGGAAAAGTACGACGCCAATTTGCCGAAAAGCTGGTGGGTAATTACGCGCCGCGGTGCAAAGCGGAGCGGAGGGGTGAAAACGCTCGTAATAACGTCGCCCGGCTCCCCCCGGCCCGCCCCAAATGAAGAGCAGACAGAGAAAATCTCGGCTTCTGCTGTGTAGTGGCCTCCGCGTCGCCGCTCGGGCCTTGCCTGAGACATCCCCGTCGAGATAAAAATAAAATAATCTGTATCGGCAATAAATTTCATCTAAACGAGAGAAAATACGATCGTGTGCCTATACGACAACGAACCAAACCGGAAACAAACGCGGAACCACCCCGCCCGGGCATGGCCGGTCAAGCCTTTCCGCCTTTCACTCAGGGGCGGGAAATCTATTTCGCGCGGGCAGAGACATGAGTGGCCCATCAGGACGCAGCAGCTACCGAGAGAGAGAGGGGAGGGAGAGAGAGCGAGAGGGAGAGAGAGAGCGAGAGGGAGAGAGAGAGAGAGAGAGAGAGAGAGAGAGAGCGCACGGTAAAACTGTCGTCTTGGTTTTCAAGACGTTTTGGAAAAATCAAGACTAGGTCAATTTTCAAGACATTGCTCTTGGTTTTCAAGACATCGTCTTGAAAAAGTGAAATAATTTCAAGACGATGTCTTGAAAACCAAGAGAAATGTCTTGGAAATCGTCCTGGTTTTCAGGACGTTAACGAAAGGTCTTGAGTTTTCCAAAACGTCTTGAAAATCAAGAAAGTTGTCTTGAAAACCAAGACGCCAGTTTTACCCTGAGAGAGAGAGAGAGAGAGAGAGAGGAGGGAGAGAGAGCGGCGTCGCGGCGCCACGCGACAGCATGACAGGCGAGGCGGAGGCGCCGGCCTGCAGGGTGACTCTGCTGCGGCTGATCGCAGAGCTGACTGCGGCGCGGCGCGCGGCGCGCGGTGGCGGCCAGGAGCGGCATTCTCCCGGCTAATTCGGGCGCCAAACAAAATCCGTTTCGCTCCGGCGCGCCCGAAAGCCCCGCGCCAGCAGCAGCTAAGTCCACGGCTCGCCCTTCTCTCTCTCTCTCTCTCTCTCTCTCTCTCTCTCTCTCTCTCTCTCTCTCTCTCTCTCCCTTCCTCAAGACTTTGTCACGCTCTTGTTTTTCGGAACATGAGATTTCAGCAGCGGCGGCGGCGGCAGCACTTTAGACCCGAGCTCGCCGGGTATCGCATTCGCCGTAGAGTGAACCCACTGCCCTTCTTCCTGGAGCGCGGTGCGGCGCGTCGCGGCGGCCCTCCGGACTAAACAGACCCACTCCACTCACTCATCTTAACGAGCGCGACGCACCGCGCAGCAGGGCTGATAAAGCCGCCCCGCCCCGCCCCGCCCCGCCCCACCTCACCTCACCTCACCTCACCCCGCCCCGCCCCGCCCCGCCCCGCCCCGCCGCGCAGGCCGGGACTCCTGCTCGCAAGACGTGAAAGCAATCCCGTTCAATTAGCAGCAGACCGGCGGGGCACGTCGCCTAAGCCAACCAGGACCGGGCGGCTATGCGCGGCCAGCAGGGCGTCACGTCGGGCCTGGCGCGAGGCTAGGCGCGAGGCTAGGCTAGGCGCGCCCCATGGGGGAAAAACACACGTTGTGGACGCTGCGGCTGTGCTGCCGCTGCACTGGTGCGCTCGCCGTCCCTCACAGAGGAATGCCTGCACCAAAGTAAAAATATATGCCAAGCGAAAGCGACGAAGAAAGTAAAACGGCCGGTGTAAAAGAAGAGGGGAGCAAGCAGGCGAAATAAAAAAAAATAAACTATAGACCGACGCGCGGATAGTTGTCTGTTGTTGCCGGGGCGGCGCTGCTATTGCAGTGGCTTCGGTTCGTTTGCGAACCAAGCGGCTCGCGAGAACAAGAATGATGGGGAGCTTTGGGCCGGGAAGGCGAGAACGGCAGACACAATGTGTGCGCCGCCGATATACAGGCATTGAATACAATGTCAGAAAATGCTACTTCTGCTTCCAGCACAACCCCCTTTTTCTCCTCCATGCCTGTTTTATTTATTTTTTATTTTATTTTAAAGGAAACGGTTGGCTACGAAGAAGTCTGTACATAGGAATTGTGAGCCATGGGCGTTGCCAGCCTGTCCATCTGCAAAGGATGTTCTAGGATGTCAAATTTTCGCTGGAGGCCAAAATCTGTCACTCCAAGCCAATGTTTGGGCAGGTGTCTAAAAATTGGTCTTCTAAAATCGGCAAAACCGACATGAGCCCCGCCCGAACCTGAGCCCGGGACGCGTTGGTCCACACCTAGGTTAGGTGCAAGCTTGACATGAGTCCGAACCTGGGAAGAGACCTCGGTACCCCAACCTCTTGGACTCATATCTGGCCCAGGTCGCCTCTGAAGCCTTCCGGGCTCAGGTTCGGGCGGGGCTCATGTCGGTTTTGCCCTAAAAGGCAAAATCGTTACTTACACGTTGTCACAAAATCTCATGGAAAAGCCTATACAATAGGGCCTTTTTTAAGTCCCCTTCCAAACCGGCGCGTAGGCCGCCCCCGCCCCCGCGCCCCGCTGCTGTCCACGCTCTTGCCCTGTCCGTCCCACGGTCGGCGCCCAGGCTGCCCCCCGCCCAGCCCGCCCTGCTTTACGAGACGACAGATAAGGAAACACTGACGCAAATTTTATTCGCCCCTCGACTGCAGCCATGAAGACGGCCGCCAATGCGGCAACGCGACCATTAACCTAAAAGCTTTGGTAAAGCCAAGGACGCTTCCATAGCCAGTTGTAAACACGAGCCTTTCCTCAATTTTAATTATATTAATCGTTAAAATCTAAGCGTCTGACCGACTCATCGGTAAAAGGCGCGGATAAAAAGTTACAGCCTGTCGACAAACCATCGGATAAACAAAATTATTTTTTTGCAACAAGATTCAAGTCGTTTGGTGGAAGAGATGTGCGACAGAAAACTGGTCGCGACAAAGTATCCCTTCCCCATCCGCATCGCATTTCGTTCTGGTGCGGCGCATCCACTAATTACCCCGCTGGCCCGGGCCGAGCCAAATGGGGCTCAGACCCAAGCAAAGGCGCGGAGCGGGCGGGCGGGTGGGGCAGGGCGGGGCGGGGCGGGACACTTTGCCGTATTTACTACGGTCTCGTGGTCCGCGAGGGGAGGGGGGAAGGGGGAGCCCACCGCGATAAAGATTACGATCAGATGATGATCGGATTATCGTCATCACAGCCGCGCGACACGCCGCCGCCGCCGTCGCCATCAAAGGAGTCAAAACAATGCCACAGGATCGGACCACACCTTTGAAACTTGGCAACGTCATCGAAAACGTTTCAGAAAATCCACGACATTTCCAGGAAGTGAGAAATTTTTGATTTGTGGGAAATGTTTCGAAAATTTCCAAGACTAATCTTATGTTTTAATATCGAAATGCGGCGCGAGTAACCAAAATGTAAAACGAATATTGAAACGAAAAGGGGCATCATCGATCCTAATCTGACATCAAGATTAAAATGACGCCTCACAGCACACGGCCAGGGATGGCGCAGACATGCGAAATATACACACATGCGGATTCCGCGCGGCGAGAAGACGCGGAAAAAAAAACGGCGGAAGAAACATGAGCAAAACTCCGGCTGACTCATTCATTCGCGAGACGGATGCAAATGGGGCAGGGCAGTGATGGTCGTGGGGATGGCTAGGGCAGGGCCAGTAGGCGCGGGGCGGGGCGGGGCGGGGCGGGGCGGGGCGGGGCGGGGCGGCCACAGGGAAGGAAGAAGACACCCGTCATTTGTTCTTCCTAGAGAAAGCCCTCGGCCCGGCCCGGCCCGGCACCGGCGGCCTGCCCGCCCAGGAGATGCATATCATATCAGTCAGGCGTGGCGATGTGACGTGATGCCAGCAGGCAGGCGCCCCGCCCCGCCGCGCCCCGCCCGCCTCCCATGAGCACGGCCGCAGTGTTTATGGCGCTCTGAAACCAACGCCCCCACGCCCTGGCCGCCCTGGGGGAGAAGATCGCGCTCCAGCCCGCTAAGGCTTAGGGATATTAAGAAAGTTTAACGTAAAAGTAATGAAAATGTTATTTTTTTTACAAACGCACTTTTAACACAAAAGTCGATATTGGAAACTTTTTTTTATTGTTTCAGGAAATTTCGATTTGAAATGTCAAAAAAAATATCACAAAGAAACAGTTTGTGAAGTGTGCGGTTTCCGGGCGGCTCGGGCCGGCCCGCTCCGCCCGCATACGCTACGCACACAGCCGGCCCCGCGCGGGGCAGGGCCGGGTACCTGCCGGGTACCTGCCGGTACCGCTGCGGTACCGATAGCAAACAATGTGCCTAGCGGGCCTCGAGGACCCACATGGGAATAATGGGTCAGATGGCCATGCGTATGGCGAGGAGGGGCGTGGTGTGGCAGGGCGGGCCGGGGCGGGGCGGGGCGGGGCGGGGCGGGGCGGGGCGCGCTGTGGGCTGCCTGATGCGTGTCATGCGCCGCACCGAGAGATTCCCATGCCCCTCACCCGGCCGGGCCGGGCCGGGCCGTCCGTCGCGCCGTTTGCATACGGCTGGGGAAAAGACAGCATGAGACTTCGCATTCAAGAAAGGAGAGGAAAAAAAATACCACACGTGTATCAGCGGGCGAACAAGAACAAAACACATACAGATACACACACACACACACACTCTTCAATGTTGCTGCGAGCAATAATAATAACAAGAATAACGAAACTGCAAGCGTCATGCTGTTGCACGGCTGCGCTGCATGGCGGACCCTCGCGGATCAAAACTGTTTCGACAGACGTACAGGGCAGGGGGTCACGCAGCGAGTGTGGCGAGCGGAGCGGCCAAGGTGAGAGCATCGGAGGAGATGCAACTGGGGTGTTACCGCAGCAGAGCGTGGTGCGGGAGGGAGGGAGGGAGAGGGAGAGGGAGAGGGAGAGGGAGAGAGGGGAGGGAGAGAGAGAGAGAGAGAGAGAGAGAGAGAGAGAGAGAGAGAGAGAGAGAGAGAGAGAGAGAGAGAGAGAGAGAGAGAGAGAGAGAGCGTGGAGCGCATCATCAACGCCTCCTGGCTGTCACTCTGTTGCCAAAGGTCAGCCCGGCGGTGTCGAGGTCATCGCGATGCGCCCGGACCAAAGAGGTGCGGCGTGGGGGGGGGGGGGGGGGCGGGGGGCGGGGGCAGCATTGTGCATTGCGCCTCACGCAGATAATCAAGACGAAAACCCGTCCAGCCCTCAGCATACTGACCCTGCGCACACACACACACACACGGCCGGAGAGGGTGCTCGCGAGCAAAGGAAGAAGGACTACGAGGGGCCGGGCGGGGCCGGGCGTTTCGGGCCACCGCCGTGGTGCCGTGGCGAGCTAGTCTCATTGCCAGCTGTCCTCTCTTCTCTTCAAAAATGTCGATTCGTCCTTGTCTGTCTCGAGTTTGAGATACTGTTGCGCACTGACAGGTGTCTCAAGGGCAACACTTACACGCAAAAAAACTCGGTGCATTTAATAATAGTAAAAATTGTAAAACGCGCGAAAAATGTCATAGCGCTTTTTCACAAATCCTGAACGTCTCATTTAAAGTTTCCCGCATTTTTGAATTGATTTCGGGCGGGCAGGTTCTCGCTCCCAGCGTGTAGACGTGCGGAGCATGACACGGGCACGGCTCGCAACGCCCCCTGGAGGACGCGGTGCGGTGTCCCCCCCAGGACCTCGCTCGGTATCGCACCGACCATCTGATGCCGTGTCGTGCTTTGCATGCCACTCGACAGGCTGTCTGTAGCCGGGCCGGGCCGAGCCGCGCTGTCCCCGCCGGTCCCTGCCAGTGTCCCACAGGAGGGACGGTGGTGGTAGCCGCTAACGTTTTCACCAGGCACGACAGCCGTGACCGCCCCGCCCCGCCCCGCCCCGCCCCGCCCCAGCCCGGAGCTTCCGCACCACCAACCTCAGCGCTCAGCGCCCCACCTGGCTGCACCCCGGGCCAGAGGGAGCACCGGGTGATCATGGCTGTGCCATCACAGGCCCCTCCATGAGGGACGCCGCCGAGCTACGTGTGAGAGCTGGACTCAGTGGTCATACAGTTCGCCGGGAGCGCTGCGTTGCGCGGGCGGGGCGCCTGGCGGGTAGGCAGCGCCGCCCAGCACGCCTGCGCCGCGGGCGTGCCTACCGCACGGCGCCCCCCCCCCCCCCCCCTTTTTTCACCGGTGCGTCTCCTGCAATCGATAGCGGCCCCTCCCGGCGGCGCGGTGCTGCTGGGCCGGGCGTCCAGCGGGTCCCTGCGGTCGAGTTTGTGGCGAGTATTTGTGGCACGCCCCGTTATGGCCCCGGCCCCGCCGCCCCGCCCCGCCCCGCCCCGCCCCGCCCCGCCCCGCCCCGCCCCGCCCCGCCGCACCCGGCAACCACACCTCGCAGACAAGTCATCCATCCAGCGGCCGCTCGCTGTTGCAGAAGGTGCATGTGACGCCACCATCGCGTGGGGTATAAACGCTCAAAATCTGACGAAAATATTAGTCGGTGCGGACGAAGCGGGACGGCGATGAACGGAAACCCCCAGAGTCAGTGAGTGTCCGACACTTGTAGGTGTAAGAACTTATATTCTTACAATAGCCAGCAATCGTAAATTTTCGTTTTCAAACTGCTCCCAGCACGCGGGCCCTCCGTGTCGCTGTTACACACGTCCGGCCAGCGAGGGGATACAGTTAACACATTAGTTTCCGGTATCCCATAACGCATTCACAGGGCGGTCTCCTGCTAATGAACAACATCCTCCCTAGTCTCTCGTGTTTTTTTTTTTCTTTAACCGTTTTTCCCCGCGCCCCAATATCGTCGCCTTCCTCGGCGTCGTTAGCACGTAAGTCATCTGGGAGGCGACACAGACGCAGTGCGGACGCGGGGCTGCACACACACACACACACGCACGCACACACATACGCGGCGAAATGACTGTTATTATTACTTTCTCACTCACACTAAGGGGGTGCGCGACGCGGTAAACAAACGTACGCGCACTGACGGCTGTCTCCCTCCTGTGTGTGTGAGAGAGAGAGAGAGAGCAAGAGAGAGGGAGCAGCAGCACTATGGCTTACGGTGAATGTCACTATGTCACTCTAAGTTACAGTGATGCACCCAGATTCACCGTACGGTGCTGCAGGGTTTACTGTAACGTACAGTGAAATCCACCGTAAACTTTTCAGAGTGCTGCTCTTACACGCAAAAAAAAAGTAGCGGCTCAGCTAAGATTTTAGCTCAGGAGCAAAACTAAATAGCTGCAGAGGCCCAGCTAATTTGTATAGCACCGGTGCAATCCGTTTTACGGTACATCTATCGATTAGCTACATAGCTATCTGGTAGCTGAGCAGCTAAAGCCATTTAGCTGTAAAGCTAATTTTTTTTTCCTGCGGCTAATTTTTTTGCCACGGGTGCTGAATTGGCCAGCTAAACCAGTTAGCACGGAACTGAATATTTTTTTTTTTTGCGTGTACTCCTGCCTCTTTCCCTCTCTCTATGGCACCGTGGCGCCAGACTGGGCCGCGGAGGTGACAGAGACAGACTGCACATTAGCGCCCTTATTGCGGCCGGGCTGGGCCTTGTCTCGGCGGGGGTCTACCGCCCCACCGTCGTGGGAGAGCCAAATTGTTTCGGGTTATCTCTCTCTCTTGTCGCGAGCAGAAATTGCGTGGCGTCCGCTCCGTGGACGTCCACCCGGGACGTCCCTAGGGCGGGTGACGAAGGAGAAAGCTGTCCGGGCCGGGGCAGGACATCTGTGCGCTACGCGGAGCTGGCATGGCGGGGCGGGGCTGTCCGGCTGTCCGGCCAGGCCCACGCTAATGAGTGTGACCATGTTCCTGAAAAACTACAGGGTGCAAGTCTGCAGGTAGAGGAGATAGGCGATGACCTACCTAGGTGTTAGTTACCCAGCTGCCGTCAAACATACACCGAGACATTTATAACGCGACTTCCTTGACCATTTCCCTAGCTGTGTGAAAATCATTTAACCGTTGCCGTGGGGTCATTCATTACGACTTTGCGCTACAAACGGTTTTGAAATTTATGCTTCATTCTATTCTCCTCCCGGCGGCAGGAACCACTGTCCACACGAAAAACAAAACAACTCAACAAATTGGAAAAGGTTGGGCTGGAAGGCAGCGGAGCCAAAGGGAGGACCGTGTCGGAAGGGAAGGCCCATGTTTACTTTGTAGCAAGAAATAACGAAATAGCGGGCGGCCCAGCCACTCCGCCCAACAGGTGCGCGTCTGATGAAAACATGAAAGAGGAGTGAACGGCGCCCACAAATACGGTTGAATGGGGCTCGAAACTATCGCGCCACGGTAGGGCCGCGGCCGGGTGGCCTCCACTGCAGCGGCTGCGGCGGAGAGGGACAGAGAAGGAGAGAGAGAGAGAGAGAGAGAGAGAGCGAGAGAGAGAGAGAGAGAGAGAGAGAGAGAGAGCGCAGACCAGCCGCAGCGGGCTCTCAATGCACTTAATTGAATCGATTACGAAGGAATTAGCGGTTTGACAAACCCGCCTGATTGCCACAAGTTGTACGTCAAGGAGGCGGGCCTGTCGCTCTGACCACCACCTTCCCACTCTCTCTCTCTCTCTCTCTCTCTCCCTCTCTCTCTCTCTCTCTCTCTCTCTCTCTCTCTCTCTCTGTCCGGCTCACTCCTGTCCGGTCAGGAGTGATAGATAGCCTGCCTAGGCAATCATGTCCGATCGCCAGTCAGATCCTCCTTGTGTCATTTCAGATCATTAGATCCGACGCAAATAAATGCCCACACGCACTGGGGCTGGGCTGGGCTGGGTGTGCCGGTAGGTTTGCGTCCGTCCAACGTTCAGTCCGACTTGACTTCCTCCGCGGGCCGCGGCGCGCACCTTGTACTGCCTGCCCGTGCTGCGGCCGGCCGGCCTGTCTGTCTGTCGGTCCCTCGTATTCAAACACCGCGCCCATTTTATGCAGCCATATCCTTTCTGCATAACTCTCGTTATTTACAGAGCCGGGGTCACGGCGGGGTTTACAGTGTGGTTCCCCACACGGCGACAAACGACTGCGGCGGCGATGAATGCTGGTCCGGCCGGGCGCGCAGGACACACACACACACACACACACACACACACACACACACACACACACACCACACGGCTGTAGGTATGTGCCTATAGTGGTCATAACCCCCCCCCTCCCCCTACACAGCTCCCTGACGATAACGCTCAATAAAAAGTTCCCCCTCCGGCCGGCCGGCCAGGCGGCCGGGTGCGGATGGTTATGCGGGAGGCGAAACCAATAAAAAGCCGCGCGGAAATGTTATGACGGCACATCGCACCAGACCAGACACACTGTAAAAGTTTGTTGTAAAATAACAGGAAAAAATTAGACGATTTTCTCTGTTAAATCGATAAACAGATTTTTCCTGTAGATTGATGGAAAAATTAGTAGAATAACAAGAAAAGTCGCAAAACAAACGATAAAGTTTGTTAAGTTACAGGTTTGTTTTGTAAAGTTACAGAATTCTTTTGTAAATATACAGGAATAAAAAGTAAATTCACCAATAAACTCTGTAAAAGACCAAATATTTAACAGGCAGTTCGTTTAACAAAATTCACAGATATTACTTGTTAATTTACAAAAGATATTTTTTACAGTGCAGACACGGAGCTCCGCTAGCGCTCTGTGCACCACCGGGGCCCATCAGACAAGTCCTTCACCCGCCGCCGTCATTTCATTTCAATGTCCGCATAGCAGCTATCGAAACCAACACCGAAAGAATAAGGCAGGACATCACACTTTTCCTGCGGCGTGTTATAGAAATTCGCGACTGAGGGAGTACAATTTTCGAGCCCACCAGAATTTAATTTAATTAAAAAAAAAAAAATACAAGTGTACGTTGCGCATTAAGGTGTGCCGCATTTGAAACAGGAATGGTGTGAATTTTCCTACGAATTTCAGATACTTGACGATAAAAGAGTGTGAATGAAAATTCACGCAGCCACCACTGCAGTGCAGGAGATTCTCACACTTTGCGGGTTTCCAATACACGCCTGGTCTGGACGCGGCGCACGAGAGGGGTGCTAATTCAAAACAGATTGAAAACGAGACTGGTACGCTGTGCTGTGGGGCCCGCCCCGCCCCGCCCCGCCCCGCCCCGCCGTGTGATCCAGCGCCGCGATAATTCGAAAGTCCGGCCGGAATCGTTCGATTTTATCAGAGAAACAGCCATGCAGCGTTGTGTCGGGGTCCTGGCCGGACTGGGCCGTGCCGGGCCGTGCCCGCACAGCTTGGCAAGATGTCAATGAGGTAATTAGGAATTCCTACAGGGGAGCGCGATGATGGATGGACGCGGATGGGAGCACCGACGTAAATACGCCGTCCCTCTTGGCGGCTGCTTGCTTGCAGGCGGGTCAACTTTTACATCTATTTCCTGAGAGTGAGAGAAAATCCGTCCATGGCAGCGGCAGCGGCGCACGGTAAAAAAAAAAAAAAAAAAAAAAAAAAGGTTCTTATATTTCAAGACCAGGTCCATAGGCCATAGGCGCTCTCCATAAGATCCAAGACCGCGGGTCTTGAAATACAAGAAACTATTTTTACCGTGCGGCGCTGCACTGTGAAAAATATGTCTGTAAGTTTACGACTTTTTTCGTAATTTGTGATTTAAAAATGGTATTGTAAATTTACAATCATAATCGTAAATTTACGAACGCTTATTTTGTGCTGGTTTAAGAATTAGGAGTCGGTACCAAGTGTCCTTAAAATATTGTAATTTTACAATATGATATCGTAGCTTTACGACATTTCTCATGGAAAATTTTCCCGTAACTCTTACGAATATTTCTCACAGTGTGCGACCGCCGGATATGCACCGCGCGAGACGACGTAACACGACGTGTAAAAAACTAAAATAAAAGCCAAGTGCATATACTCGCCTGCGAGCGAAATTACACACGCGCCCTACGATCAGCCGTTCACCGGCGCGCCGCGGCGCTTCCACCCCTCAGCTCACCTCGCGGGAGATAACTATACGGACATGATAAGTTACGACTCTAAACTAACATTAACGGTACGGTACGCGCATCACGGCCGAGCTCGCCACACACGCTCACGCGTGAGCACGCACGCACGCGCGCATACGCACATTAATGCACCGCGGGCTTGACTGCTCTCTAAATACAAAACTGCCGTAACTGTCATCGGCGGGAGCAACGGTTACGTCCCATACGAGTGCGTATCAAATACTTTGGGGAGGGCTAGGAGCTCTCGGCTGGTGTCTGCTTGGCTCTGAATAGCTGCCACTTTCCACCGCGTTACAAGATGCGGAAAGTATAGGGAGTCGTTAAAGCCAAGCACAACATTTCAGACGAATAGGCAGGCCCGGGTCGGGCTGCGCTGGGCTGGGCTCTTAGCGCCCGGGACCGGAACCCTCCCTGCGCCTAGGTCATCATATGTCTGCAGGATTCCTGCACGGGAGCATCAGAAGCCAAGACTAAAACACCCCCATCTGCGGTTTCTCCCCATCAATCAAATCAACGATTTAAAACTAAACTTACTTTAACGAGACCTCTCTTTCCCAATGCGCATACTTGGCAAGAAACTGTCGGGGGGAAAAATTCCAATCCCATTGGATTTGAATGCAGATGACAGTGTAATATACATTTCTATTATAAATAAATATTATAAATAAATATTATCTGCTAAAAATCGAGAAATACTCGCCGGATAATTATTACGAAACCAAATCCTACATTTTTGGAGAGAGGGGAGCCCCTCGTCGTGATCAAACATTGAGAGCGAAAAACTCTTTTATTTAACAGTCAAACCTCCGTCTTTGCCTCTTTACTCCTCTCCCTCATCTCATGTCGCGATAGGAAAGTGCTGGCGGGGTAATGAGTCTCAGTGTGTCCCGCCAGCCCCGCCCCGCCCCGCCCCGCCCCGCCCGTGTCGCGTTGGGCCAGCGCAGCGGTAACGTCCGGACCCGCCTGGGCCCGGCTCACCCTCCCGATCGCAGGCCACACTACTTTCTCCGGTGTTTGCTCTGTTTCCGCCGGGCGCGAGGCGATTAGCACTGGCTGGTGCCGGGGCGGCCCGGGCCTCAGGTCGTCGGGGTCGAGGTTGGGGTGGAGCGCGGGGCGGGTGGGGCGGGGCGGGGCGGGGCGGGCGGGGCACCTGATGGGGGAAGGGCCTACGACTTTTAACATGGCAATATTTTTTGTCTTCTAAATACTAACAATATACCAACATGATAACAACGTCCTAGGCGTTTATTTGTGACGCAGATTCGCAGATATGTGGTCGATGTAAAATTTCTCCCGGCGGCGCGCTGTCCAATGGAAACATTAACTTTTATTGACCCCGCCACAGACCCGGCTGGTAATCCAGTTCGCGGGGGAGCAGGATATTCTGGAAAGTTGGACGGACCGCGCTGGTTTATTGCAGTGTATACAGCGTTTCGTTCGTGAACAGAGGCGCAGAATTGAATGTCCTTGATATAGCTTCAGGCCCCGGAGGGGGGCGGCACTCTGCGCTCTCGCCCGCAGCGCCCGGGAGCGAGGGCGTGTGAACCAGTCCGGGTCCATCCATCCATCTACCCACCCACCCATCCATCCATCCATCCATCCATCCACCCATCTATCCACCCACCCACCCACCTATCCATCCACCCATCCATTCATCCATCCACCCATCCATCCATCCATCCATCCATCCACCCATCCCCCACCCATCCATATCCATCCATCCATCCATCCATCCATCCATCCATCCATCCACCCATCCATCCACCCACCCATCCATTCATCCCCATCCATCCATCCACCCATCCATTCATCCCCATCCATCTATCCACCCACCCACCTATCCATCCACCCATCCATCCATCCATCCATCCACCCATCCACCCACCCATCCATCCCCCGCATCCATCACCTCACAGCGGCCCAGCCACACTCGCAGTGCCGCACAGCCACCGCACACCCTCGGGCAACGAAGCCGCGCCGGCCGGGGTATAAGCATAAAGCGACTGATAACACGTTTCGTCGTTGCTTGTTTTTGTTCTTTTTCTCCCCTCGGGTTCCCCCTTGTACATTTTTTCTTCTTCCGTTTTTGCCTCGGCGAGCAGCTGATTTACAAGGCGCAGGCGCACGACCGGACTGGGCTGGGCGGGCGCATTAAAAGCGTTTGGCCGGGGGCCTCAAGGCGTTGCATAAGGGTCCTCGGGGCCGGGCAACGCGACGACACTCAGGGCAGATAACATTACCGCAGGTAACAACAGCAGACAACGAACAAACAACTACTTCTTGTAACGCATGTGCGAATTGATTGATTAATTAATTTAAAAAAAAAAAATATACCCATTGACTCGTCTGGGTTCTTAGAAATCGACCTTTTCGTGACCTGCGTTTTATTTTTACCTATGATTTTGTTTTCGCGTCTAGGAGCACTGGTAAAACTAAGGCGTAGTTGTACGCCTTTTTCAAGCGTACAACTACGCTTGAAGACCTTACGCCTTTCTTGAAGCATACAACTACGCTTCAAGAAAATTCCCCCATGCATTTAGATAGGAGGAAAAGAGCGCGTGCGCTCTTGTACGCTTCAAGAAGGGCGTACGGACTGTACGCTTCATGAAAAGCGTACAACTACGCCTTAGTTTTACCAGTGAGACGTGCACGACAGTGGCCACTTCTTATTCCATTTCCCTGGAGCTGCAGCGGCCCGGAGGCGGGAGGGAGGGAGGGAGGGAGATGTCTGGCTATCAGCGATGCTCGATGCTCCCTCTCCTGGGCTGCGCCCGCGCCGCATTTCGCGCTAATCGAAGCAGATTTAATTATTGATTGCGATCGCCGTGGTCACGAGCGGCTCAGTGCAGCGCGAGCCTCGGGGCTGACCGGGGAGGAGGGGGAGGGGGCAGAAACTCCCTAGACACGGACGGGAGGGGGAGGAAAGAGGGAGGTTTTGTCGCGCGATCAAACACGGCCAAAGGGGCATTGCACTGCAAACCCAAGCGTGCGACTGTCACACACTTGTAGACGTGTCAGGCCCCATGTTCGTACACTTGAAAAGGTACACTTCTTTTACCTAATAATGTACCGCAGATAGACTTTCGTTGCACGGCCGCCCGAGCCGAGGAAGCAACGGAAAAAAAAAGCCCTTCCCAGCAGACTGCTCTTCGCAATGAGAAATAGAATAAAAAGAATAGGAATTGGCGCGGCTGGTCCCGGCCCATTGTTGGATCACTTTCCCGCAGGCGGCCCGGCCCGGCCCGCCGCCGGTCCCAAACAGCACTACTCACCCTGCTCGATTAGACGAAAGGGAAAATAGAGGAAAGCGCGAGAGAGTCGTGCCTTACTCTGACTAAGCTCCGGGCCCGCCCGGACCCGCCCGGACCCGCCCGGAAGCCTAGCGCGATTGTTGCGCCCCGGAGCCAATCAGCCTGGGAGGCAGCGGCCCCGCCCCGCCCCGCCCCGCCGCGAGCCGGCCGGGTTAAGTCCCGGTCTTAGTACTTAGCAGGTTATAATTATCCGAGGGAGGAGGGACGGTCGCCGATGAGAGGTCCGCACCCGGAGTGTCTCACACATTGCTTGGAATATTTTCTATATCGTTATGGTGAAAAAGAAAATAATCTTCGCTGACTGTCGTCTTTATAACACAAGTCCGATTTCAACGATCAAACGGGGTTTTGATCGCAAAGAAAATCAAGGCCTAGAATTATGAGCAATCTCACAAAAGCGCAAAGAAAATACGCATGTGCTGCTTGACCAATTAACAAAACATTTTCCCCCAAAGCATTCTTATGCGCGAGAGTCTGCTGGTCAATAACACCCACTTAGCACACATGTGGGCCCCGCGACCTTGCGTCCGCCCGCCGCTGCCCCAATAAAAATAAAAAAATGCCCCGCGGATATTTGCGATATGTGGTCCCTGGTCCCTCAGCCCCGCCCCGCCCCGCCCCGCCCCGCCCAGCGAGTCCGCCCACGGCGAGGCGAGCAAAGCGCAAACGCGCAATAAATAGATCTAGCGCTCGTAAGTCACACGCGAGAATTACCATACGGCTTATAATTCGTTTCCGACCAGCTAACGAGGCCCGCGCTGGCCGACGGCCGCCCAGCCCGGTCCCGCCCCGCCCCGCCCCGCCCCGCCCCGCCCCGCCCCGCCTGCCTAGCGCAGCGTTAGCTAGTGATTGATGAACCTACGCGATATAAACCCCCCCTTTTTTTCCTTCTCTCTGCGCGGGGTCTAAACCTATAACCGGTCACTGACTTCTTAATTTTTTGGAGATCGTTTTACAGGCCTTTCGTCACACTTCAGGCCGGCGCGCGGAATTCGTAAAAAGGATAACGGCTCAATCAAACGAGAGAACATACCAATTCTCTCACAAACTGTATCAATAAGAAGAAAAAGAGAAGTCAGACATCGCATTGAAAAATTAAAAGTTGCGCGCGAAAGGGAAAGAAAGTACGTCGGTATATTGACTGACAGCGCTTGCTCGCGGGTGAATAATACATCATGGGTATGCTAAGTGACTTTGGCGTGGGCCGCGCGGCGCAGGCGCGCTGCCTCCCCCACGAGCGCCCCCCCCCCCCCTCTATCTAATGAGAACCACAATGCCAATGTCCAGCCGCGGACTTTCTTCCCCCGAGCGTTCGTCTGTAATAAATAACAGAGCCGGCTGGTAACGAGACGTGTCCCATGGCCCTGCTCCGCCCCCTCTATTCGCAAATACTTGTCTGCTGCCGAGTTCAATATGAATAAGTAGCCAGCAGGACGGGTGTGCAGCAGGGAAGTCCTGCGGCCTCAGTGACCACGTGACAGGTCCTGTTCAATCAGGTCGCGAGACTGGGTATTGCGCGGCACTACGCTGGCAACGTCAACACTGTGCAAAATATATTCCACTGTGAAAAATATCTTCGTAAACTTACGAAATATTTTGTAATCACGATTTACAATATATGTTGTAAATTTACGACCGCCCATTCTTGCCCGTCAATGAATTCTAAGTCGATAGAAAGTAATTGTAATTTTACAATATCAAGTTGTAATTTTACAACATGTATCATGGAAAATTTTCCTGTAACCTTTACAAGTATTTTTCACAGTGTCGTAGATTTACAATTTATCTTCATAGTCTTCATAGTAAAGGCATTATGCGCTTTTCTGAAAGTTTATTATTACAAAACCCATCTGGTGGACCATCGGGGGACCATCGTGCAAGGAGGACGTACTCAGGGATATGTAACACCACGTCCGTCTGCAGATGGCGCGTTACGAGTCGGGCCCTGTGAGGGTGGCTGCGGCTGGGCTGGGCGCCAGGCGCCAGGACCACACCACACCGTGCGCGTTCAAGTCTCCGCGGTGAGCTCAAGCCACCAGCCGCCTGATGCCGCTCTGTCTCTGTCCCACTCGTGGAGCGCTCCGTATATGTGCGAGAGAGACAGAGCGAGGAATCAGGCGAGAGAGCGGACGAGGAGGACCCGTCCGCCCGGACACATGCGGCGAATCAATTTGAACCGAAAGGGCGCGCCCCGGCGCCCCGCCCCGCCCCGCCCCCCGCCCCGCCCCGCCCCGCAAGGTGCGGCGAAACCTTGGCGCAAGCCTGGGCGGCGCGGCTCATACATATATCCCGTGGTCCGTTATCGATGCTAGGCGGGGAGAATTGCAGGGGGAATGACTCTAAACGGCGATAATGACCTGTGGCACCGCAGCATTGACCTATGGACGCCTGAGAGAGCGAGAGGAGGAGCGAGAGAGAGGGAGAGAGAGAGAGAGGGAGAGAGAGAGAGAGTGAGAGAGGGAGCGAGAGAGAGAGAGAGAGAGAGCTGTCAAAACAAAGCAGAAGGAAAAGCAAATCACTATTTTTTTTTAGATGGCAGTAAATTTGAAAACCATGACAACGGGTGACAATTCTTAAAGAGGCCAAGCGGTCCCCATTAACTTTGTTGTTTCAAACCAATCATCCTAAATCTCTCCTCCCCCCCCCCCCCCCCCGGCCTGCGACACTGCCTCAGCGACCCCCCCCCCCCTGCCTTTTCCCTCCAGCTGGAGGACCCAGCTCCTATCCCTTTTTTCCCTCTTCCTTTCCGATTAACGGCGTTTCTGTTCCGCCTCCAAAATGTTGTCTCTGGGCCAGCCTCTGGGACCCGCCGGCCTCTGGGCCGCTACACTCCAACTTGTCGCAGCGCGCTCAGTGCGGGACGATCGCTTCCTAGTCAGCTTCATACTAACGAACCGTACACACGTTTTGGCCCCCCGTGTGGTGATTAGCAAACACGCACTGTTAAAACCTTACAAAGCAATGCTTCGCAATTACAAACAAAATGCTTCGCAATTGCGAAGGATTTGGCTGCTTTGTAATACAAAGCATTTTGTTTGTATTGCGAAGCTTTTGCTTTGTAGCTTGCGAAGCATTTGCTTCGCAGCTTGCGAAGCATTTGCGAAATGCTTTGTATTACAAACAAAATGCTTTGTAATACAAAGCATCCAAATGCTTTGCAAGCTTACAAACTATTTTGTTTGTAGGGATTTAACAGTGCGCAGCTGAAAGCGAGGTCCTTCGGCAGATAACCTTCTTCTTGGTAACAATAATTGGAAATCAATCTCAAAAATCTCGAACTTGCAGTTCTTTCCCCTCGTCCACGCTGCGCTCTCCGCACCTGCCGGGGGCGACCACGAGCCTCCTGTTTGTTTCTCGTCTGGCAGCTCGTGTCGCCCCGCCCCGCCCCGCCCCGCCCCGCCCCGCCCCGCCCCGCCCCGCCCCGCCCCGCCACGTCCCGCCCCGCCACACTGCTGCGCGCGAAATTCTTTCTCTTCTTTTTTTTTTGAGCGCAGAGCCGCAGGACAGCACGCCTGGCGCGCCACCGCAGAGTCCCGCGCGGACACGCGGCGTGGCGTGGCGTGGCGTGGCGTGGCGCGGCCGGGGATGGACAGGGACTTCCAGGACGACCGCGAAAATGCAACGCGCCTCTCGTAAAGAGCAGAATCACCTTACGCACGAAGGTGGTCGGTAATGTTTTAGTGCACACACACGGTACACCGTAAAACACATTGTCAATCAACAAACCTAATTTCAGTAAGGTGCGCGTTACTAGCAGTGCACTGCGGCTGTGGATGAAGCTCGTTGGGAAAATAATAAAATAATAATTAAATCGGTCCGCTAATGACGGCGAGCGGCGGGGACGGGACGGGCTCCTCACACGGCCGCCGGGCCGCCGCGCCGGGGTCGTGCGAACGGCAAATAAAGGCATTAGCGCCAGGCCAGGCCACACAACCAGGCTAACGAAAAACCTGTTATCAATTTCCGTTTTCAGAGTCGCAGTGGTGGGCGGGGCCGGTCGGGATAGGGCACTGGAATAAATTCTGTGCCTATATTTACAGCTCGCCTGCGGTTCAATTTTCCCCCCGTAAGGTCCAAGCCGTAAAGCATTTTCCAGTAGGTTTTCTAGCAGTGGGCGGCACGGCACGGCACACCTAGAGTCCTACAGTAAGAGAACGCCGATTGGCGTCCGGACATGTGAGCGCGTAGTTTCTCATCTTGCGAACAAGATGGCGGCCGTCGTCTGCTGCACCCGCCCATGCCCGCCCATGCGATTAGAGAGGTTTCGACAGGTGGCCAGACCCCTCCCTGCCCCCCTCCCCTAGTCCCTAGCGAGCACGTACTTTCCCTGGGCCCCGGACCGCAAGAAGGGCTCGAGTCGCCAAGAATCGCCACTTTTTACCTCAAATCGCCAAAAATCGCCAAGCCGGAGGCCAAGTCGCCAAAAAATCGCCTGGCGATTTTCCGAGTGAGACAAGTCGCCAAACCCGAGCCAAAGTCGCCAGTTTGGCGACAAGTCGCCACTTCTGGCAAGCCTGCTGCAAAGCGTCCCCAGCAGACGGTCTGCTGCAGACCGCCATCTTGTTCGCAGGTATGAGAAGCGCGCGCGTAGCATTTTTTCCAATCGGCGTTCTCTTACTGTAGGACTCTAGGCACACCCTCCCTGCACTGAGCTAGTTGAGCCAGGAGGATGTGGGAGATTAAGAGCACGCTACACCTGCTGTGCAGGCGCGGGAGACGTAGCGGTGGCGGCCGGGCCGGGCCTGCGGTAGCGGCGGGGCGGGGCGGGGCGGGGCGGGGCGGGGCGGGGCGGGAGTGGTAGCTGCTGCACCCTCCTGCCGCTATCGCTCGGTGGGCTAGGGGCGGGGCGGGGCGGGGCGGGGAGCAGACGCTCTGCACGCTCGCCATGTCCGTGAAGTCCCGTCCACCTCGTCGACACTCGACTCTTTCTGAATAATCCGTACAGGAGGCGGGTATGTGGAGGGAGAGAGAGAGGTGACTTCCGAACGAGACGCTACAAGGAGGTAAAGGCCACCAATGCATGGTTTCACTCATGACGCGGGGCGGGGCGGGGCGGGGCGGGGCGGGGCGGGGCGGGGCGAGGCGGGCCCAGGCCCCCACGCCCCACCGGCAGCAGCGGTCTAAGAGCAAATGAGTTCTACGCTACGCGATGACGGCCGTTAGCCTTTGCAGCTGCTCTTTTGCACAAGTCAGACCCAGTAGATGGTTAGACGCGTCGAGGAAAAAAAAAACTCATAACGGACGTAGCCGCCGCAGTCTGCGCGATTCTACAGAAGGCAAAATTATTGAAACAGGAACCTTGGGTTTTGCATTACTTACTGGGACTTACTAACGGAAATTCCCTTGTGGCATTATATTTTGAGAGGAACTGATGGCTTTTAACCCTATAATTCATATGTTGTACCCATACAACGTTCAATTAAAACTGTTTCGACTTCGGTTACAAGATCCTGCTCCGCATGGAGCGTCTGTTGTACATTTTAGCCTTATTTATACGTTTCAGTGACTACGCTCCAGTAGTAAACGCGCAGAGAAAAATGACGCGCATGCAATTAATTTCCTGAACCTCGCCGAAAGGGAAAGCTCTGCACTACTTGTACTGTTAGAAACATATTTCAGAGTCTTTCGCGAGGCCTGCATCTCCAGAGAAAACGGCGTCCCGTCCCGTCCCGTCCGATAGGCCGATGGGCCCCGCCCCGCCCCGCCCCGCCCCGCCCCGCCCCGCCGTGCAGAGAGATACCGCGTGGCGGCTAAACGGGCGGAAAAGAGAATATCGCAGAGATATCGCGGGGCCTGCGCTGCGGTGCGAGTCTCGAGGGGCGGGGAGGAGAGAGAGCGAGAGGATCGAGCCAATAAGCTCTCGCCCGCAGAGGCAGCCAAAACTGATTTTTTGCAGAGTGCTCAATAAGCAGTCAGAAGTAGGAAATGAGATGAGGGGCACAAATAACAATCGTGGAACGCCTGCCTGAAACGATTGGCCTTGATATTGAAGAGCCAATCACGGGAGCGACCTAGAAAAAGGGAGGAGGGGGAGGGAGAGGAGGAAGAAGAGGAGGAGGAGGAGGAGGAGGAGGAGGAGGAGGAGGAGGAGGAGGAGGAGGAGGAGGAGGAGGGAGGTGGCTTGTAGGTGAGGCCTGGGTGTTAGTTCGCAGTCACACATTATGGCCGTGCCGGCCGGCCAGCCCGCGGCTGAACACGGGGTGTGCAGGGGAGGGAGGGAGGAGGAGGAGGGAGGGGGAGGAGGGGAGGGGGAGGGGAGGGGGAGGGGTGACGCACCACAGCCCGGCCCAATAACCCATCAACACCTGCGCGCAGGGGCGAGGCGTGCGGTGGGATGCGCACCAATCAAAGCAAGACGCCGCCGCCGCCAAGCGGTTTGAAAGTGTCGAAACCTCAAAATTCGATCTCTGTCGAAAGGTGCTGGAAGGCACACACACAGACACACACATACACATGCACACAGACACGCCACGGGCCTTGATTGAGAACAGAAAAGCAGTGCTAAGTTGCGCATGCTTGTCTGCCCCCGGGGTTCTCTACGTGCCCCCCTCTCCCCCTCCCGTCCCACCAGGAAGGAAAAACACACCATTTTGCCGCTAATTTGAGCCCATAAGCGAACCAGTTGGCAGAATGACGCAGGTATTTGCCTTCCAAATGACGGTGTGGTCGGTGCCACCGGAGGCGCCCTGGGCCCCGGGCGGGCGCGCGCCTGCGCACTGCACCGCTGCACCGGCACACCCACGCTGCACATGTTCCAGTCCTCGCCAGAGGCAGACTCAACTTTCAATGCAAAATGATCTGCCGTGTGTAGCGAAAGTAAACGTTTGGAGGCCAGAAAAGTTGGGTATCGAGCCCACACTCTCAGAGTCCCTATGGAGAGTTTTGTTTTTTGCTATCAACGTATTTGTGCATTGATAAGGTATCAACAAAATTGTTAATTCGTACCATCAAACTTGTTTAGTAATTATCAACAAAACCATTTTGTTGGTAAGAGAAGTGTATAAGCTATCGACGTTAATATTGCAAGTTAATAACAAATTTGTTTATACCTTAACAATGCACAAATACGTTGATAGTTTACCAACAAAAAGGTAACTATTGGATTGAGGGTGCACTACGGACATTTTTCTAAGTAGACAACGCAATCTTAACATTTTTTTCCTCAGTGAATTAATAAAAATAACTAAACTGTTTCGTAGAAACGAATTAGAATAGAAAGTTATTTCGCGTCCCTAGTCGCCAGTACGAGTCCCCTTACCTTGACGTCGGCGCCGAGCCAGCCTCCGGTCGGGTCCTCGGTGGTGGGCGCCATGGTCAGGGACCCCGCCGGGGACCCCGGCCCCGCCCCAGCGTAGCGCCCGCGCTGTCGTCTGGAAACAGAAACAAAAAGTATAAGGGGCTGCAAATCTCAAAGCCAAAGTGGCATACCACACATAAATAGAGAGAGTTTACAAGCGTGACGGACTGAGACGAGAGCAAGAAGGACTCTGATTTTGTATCCATGTCCTTCACTTTCCACTGGAAAAACAAAGGTGCTAAGTCCTACCTTTAAAAGGCACTAACAAAATTTAGTGCCTTTGCAAAGGCACTAAGATTTAGTGCCCCAGGAAAGGCACTAAATTTTGTTAGTGCCTTTTAAAGGTAGGACTTAGCACCTTTAGCTGACCAGCTGCGTATACTCCATACAAATTTAGTGCCTTTGCAAAGGCACTAAGATTTAGTGCCCCAGGAAAGGCACTAAACTTAGCACTCGATTTTAGCGCCCCAGGAAAGGTGTTGCTTAGCACCTTTGTTTTTCTGGTGTCCAGCCCCAATTATTGTGATGGAAGAAACGTAGACGCTCAATGTGGATTTGACACCGTTTCACATAATATTTCAAAGTCGATTTCACGTGGATTCAACGTAGCTAGAGCTCTACTGTGAAGCAAAGCTTTCAGGCTATACTTTACTAAATATAATTTGTTGTCACGCAACTGCAAATGCGTGAAAGACGCCACTCAGCTGCAAGTGAGTGACATTCATACCCGTGGGTTTCCATGCAGTGCAAGAGCACTGCGACGCGCCGCGACACCTGCATTAAGGCGCAAAGGTCGCCGCGCCGGCCGGCCGGCCGGGGCGTCCGGAGCGCTGCGCGTGGCGAATCGGTTCGGCGGCTGACCGGGCCGCGCCGGCCGCGCCCATGGCACGTCGCATGCCGCGCGCCAGTTGTCATGAACGCGAGAGAAATTCTCATGGCAAAAGGTCGCGCACGGGCTGAGCGTCCAGTGGACTCACGTGGTCACGACAACTAACAACGGCTTACACGCTGACGCGCTGCTGAGCGACACCCACGCACACAGACAGAGCTCCGCGGCAGAGCGCGCGCAGTGCCAAATTTGAAATGGATTTTACTTTCTCTCGTTTGCACGCGCCGATGTGAGTGATCGCGTGGGCGGTCCCGCGCAAATAGTGGGACTGGCAAAGAGCTAAGCTAGAAGACTACTAGGGAACACATTTCACTTTCACACATATTTTAAAATCAGCTGACGTGAAAAAAAAAAAATCACGACAGAGATCTGTTATTTTTCCTTGTAATAAAAAAAGTCTTGTAAAAGTGTCGTAAAGTTATTAGTATCCTTATTAGTCGCACCTGACGCATTGCATTCATAGTTGCGAAATCAACCATCGGAGATTGACTGAAAACGCCTGGGAGAGACCGGGTAGGCAACCCACAGTCACCTGTGTAGTGCGGTACCTACAGCCCTGCCTACCTCCCAGGCGCTCGGCATGGAACGGTCGGGTCGGGTCGGCATCGGGGCGGCCACCTCGCCAGCCCAGCCCAGCCCAGCCCAGCCCCCGGCACTGCTCACCAACACAAAGCCAGACCAGCGACAGGCCATTGAGCGACTTCCAATAGCGGCGTGGCGGTGAGCCGCCCCGCCCCGCCCCGCCCCGCCCGCCGGGTCAGTGGCGAGACGGGCAGTGCAGGGACAGGCAGGGGCGCGCAATAGCGCATGACAATGGCAGCGATGAGATGGGCGATGGCCGTCAGCTCTGACGCATAACGGCGGCCAGGGGCAGCCCCGCGGGGCGGGCGAGTCCAGGCTAGAAAGCGGTGGCCACTGGCGGGGCGGGGCGGGGCGGGGCGGGGCGGCAGGGCGACACGGCAACGGACTGGCTTATGGATCGTGCCGGGGCGGGGCGGGGCGGGGCGGGGCGGGGCAGGGCGGGGCGGCCCGGCCCCAGGCAGAGAGATGACATCTGCATTGCATGGGCCGACGGGACGGGACGGGACGGGCGCCTTAGACTTTCATACGACGTTAGCGAAGTGTAGAAAAAGAAAGATCTTGCGCTCTTTTACGACGGGGTGGAAAAACGAAATGCATTTGTGAAGTCGCGGTGCGATGAAGCGCGGGCTGAACAACCACAGCAATAAATTCACTGCAAGCGTTAGAATTCCGAAATGAAGTAAAATATTGACACTGGGAGTAGAAAAGGGTGGTACTTTTTTTTTTTGCAGTGCGTTTGCAAGAGACAATCAGCAATTCCGCCGAAACCTTCGGGCTATAATAACAATAATCCGCGAAGAAAGTGGCGAGACTAATGAATAGGAAAACTGGTAATTGTCGGCCAAATATACGCGGCACGATAGAATCCTCGGCCCCAGTCTCGGCTTCCGAAACAAACGTCCGGCGATGCTATCAGTAAAAGTGTTATCATCCCGTTAGCGATTGGCCACGCAGGTCCCACACGCCCGGCGCGGCGCCCAGTCCCAAAACTGGCGGCAATTAACCCCGCCGCTCCGCTCCGCGCCCGCCCGGGCCCCGCCCCGCCCCGCCCCGCCACCCACACTGCGATCCCGATCGCAAAACTATCATTACGGCGGAAACGGGATGGAAACTAGCCGCAGAGAAGGAACAAAGCGGGAGGGAAAATAACTACTTTCTTCGCGGAAACTAGCCGCACACGGGAAATGTGACACGCGCGCGGGATTGGCGGGGCGGGGCGGGGCGGGGCGGGGCGGGGTGAGGGGCTGATCAGCATATCCCCGCGGTGCGCCCGGCCCGGCCCGCCAGGCTCCGCTGGATCACAATCAGCATTCATCATAGGGGAAATGACCCTCTTCCCGACGCGCCTGGTGGCAAAAGGATCGACGCGCCGTATAATCCCATCCATCAGGGTTAAGGTTGGGGTCGGGCGATGGAGAGAAGGCGGGGCGGGGCGGGGCGGGGCGGGAGGCGTTCTCCGCGAGAAGTGAGTGTTTCCAACCGTTTTATTTTTCTTTCAAAAATGTATCACATGGATGATGATGATGAAGGTGCTTTCACCGTGTGAATGACGAGTAGAGCAACTAATAGTGGTGGCGTCGCTGGGTGGTACGGGGTGGGGAGGGGGAGGGGGGGAGGGCCTCTGGCTCGACCGCGGCAGAGGTTATTCGCCATAAACCAAAACATCATCAGGACCGGTATTGTCAGAAATGTTATGATTGCGAAACCGCAGGCGTGGCGTGGCGTGGCGCGGCGCGGGGCCGGGCGGGGACCAGGTCACTCCCCTCCCCTGCCCTGAGCTAATCCCAGCGCGTGTGATGGAGAGCCCAGCCCAGGCCGTCCTGCAGTCCGTCCCGCCCGTCATCTGTCGTCGCGCACTTCGTTTTTTTTTGTTTTTTTTGTAACAGATGCTATGTACCACGGTAAATAACAGAGACCGTAAGGGAGTTCCCAGTGTAATAGTCGTGCAGTAAACGAAACCGCGAAATTTCCAGCTCGTAAAGGAAAAGGGAAAGATATCAAAAGCGCCTGAAATGTGGCATAAGTATATCAAAACGGAACGCCGGGAAAAAGTAACCAACATGACGACGTCTTTCTTTTTTCCTGCTGCGTGGCGAGCGGTGAGGCGAGCGACTCGCGTTGTCATACCGCCGGGCAGGGCGGCCGCTGCCGCCCACAGCTCTGGCTGCCAACACGGCGATAAACACGGCTGTGACAATAACGCCCGGCGCGGCGCGGCGGCCCGGCTCAAAGGGGCGGGGCGGTGCTGTACGGCGCGTATGGACAGACACATGAGCGTCCCGCGGCCGCCCCGCCCCGCCCCGCCCCGCCCCGCCCGCAGCCCAGAGCTCCCCAGAGCAGTGTCGCCAGAAAAGTAGGCAATAAGTAGCCGAAACACACGGGAGAAAAGCACGCTGCATCTGCGCCTGCCTACTTGACAACATGTACGCAAGTGTGCCAGGGCGCTGCCTAGTAGGCAGGCGCAGATGCAGCGTGCTTTACTCCACCGTGTTTGAGCTACTTATTGCCTACTTTTCTGGCGACAGTGCCCCAGAGCAGCCTTCACAAATTGGAGTAAAGCAGGCTGCATCAGCGCCTACCTACTATAGGCAGCACCCTAGCACATGTGCGTGCATGTTGCCTAGTAGGCAGACGGATATGCAGCCCGTCCGCTTCACTAGTGTTTGGGCTACTTGTTGCCTACTTTTCTGACGACACTGCTGCTTTCCCAAACGACGTGAGCGCGGAGGTGACCCGGCCTGGCCGACAGCGGCCCGCCCCGTCTGGCTGACGAGTGTAATTTGTTGGCTTCTGCTAGTTTGTGCGGCGCCCCACCCCACCCCGCCCCGCGCCGCCCCGCCATCAGCTCCGCCCTCCGCGTTTCTGCTCCCGGCCCGGCCCGGCGCGGCCCGGCCCGCTGTCACCGCTCGGATATCCGACCGGCGCGACTTATGCAAATCAGTTCATTTTAGTCCAGTCAGTCAGCGGTCAGGTAGCGGTCAGGCAGCGCTGGCCCTGACTGCAGGGCAGAGCAGGGCTCGTCGATGCGCACCACTTTCACTAAAGGACAGCAGCGGACCGGCGCGCGTAGGGCGGGGCGGGGCGGGGCGGGGCGGGGCGGGGGGGGGGGGGGGGGGGGGGCGGGGCGGGGCGGGGCGGGGCGGGGCGGGGGATCAGGCCTCGCCACTCAGCCTCTCATTAGGCGGCACAGGCGGCCGCGATAAAGTATACCCACAAACGCTATGGTGTAAGTTTCAGCCGAGAGAAGTATCGATTTATAGAAGTTTCACGTCAAAGTGCACAGTGCTAATATCAGGACATAAACCAAGAGCGTAAGTGGGCGAGCGAAAAAATCAGGTATCGATAACTCCGTGGGGCCTAACGTTGGGCTATCTGGTCTTCAGCGGCCCTGGCAAACCACGGTAATCTCCGGCCATCTTCCGATGACCGGGTCGAAAAGACACGGCGGGCCCTTTGGCTGCACCGCGATTGAGTGCGATGCCATTTGCCTCGCGTTACAGGCTTACTTCTAAAGGCCCATATTTCCTCAAAAGGTATGACACTGCACCGCCCAACTTCGTCGCCTCGTTAACCTCAGCCCAATTTCACCACCGCGCTAGGCTGGGCTTGGGCTTGGGCTGGACTGCTTGACCTTCCCCAGCTTTCCCATCTTGACCATCGCGGCGTCCATCTTCCAGCAGGGCGGCGCGTCCTGCCCCGCCCCGCCCCGCCCCGCCCCGCCCCGCCCCGCCCCGCCCTCTGCCCACTAACGAACGCCGCGTGCCAGCGAACCGCGCCGCCCGTTTTGAGGCTGCCGGCCGCCGCGCGACGAGTCGCTTGTCCCCGCAGCCCGCCCCGCCCCGCCCCGCCCCGCCCCGCCCCGCCGCGCCCCGCCCCGCCCCGCCCCGCCTCGCTCTGCGGGGACGGCGAGCGTCATTAGGAGAGCTTATTGAATGATCATCCGGACAGCTACACGTCTCAATGCCCCTCAGGTCTCTAGATCGTCGAGTCCCTTTAACGACAAACGACAACTACTTGCAGGATGCCGCGCCGCGCTACTTGCCAACAAACGGAACCGTCAAGTCAGGCCGCTTTATTCTTGTTTTTTTTCTCTTTTTTTTTTCTTGCAAAGGCATGCTGTAGCGAGAACCACACACTTTTCCAGCAGTTTAGAAAACAAAGTTCTTCACATGCATGAAATTTTACCCAAAGCCCTTGATTTCAACCAAGTGCATGGAAAAAAAAAAAAAACTATTAAAAAAAAAATCACACAAATCAACACCAACACCAACAACGGAACAGTCTTTGTGTGGGCTGGTACGGAATTTTTCGCTTTGGGGTGCGGTGAAACTGGGCCGTTGTGAAGAAGCGATTTCACAGGGAGGGCCAGCGGCGCCCAGCCCAACAGACCTGCGGCTACGGCTGAGTGTGAGACGCCCTGCGGCCGTCCCTGGGCAGAGGAGACTGACCACAACAGTATGACGTCACATCTGCAACGGGACCGGCCAGGCCGGCCGCTGCGGCTCGTATCGCGACCGACCCGACCGAACAATGGAGTAAGCCACATCAAATGATAGACAGGCGGGGCGGGGCGGGGCGGGGCGGGGCGGGGCGGGGCGGCAGGCCACCCAAAGAGTCCGCGAGGCACCTCAGCGGGCCACCCTCGGACCACCAGGAGCCTGGCGCGTAGGGGCGGGGCGGGGCGGGGCGGGGCGCGCCAGTCCACTTACCCACCCTGATTGCCGTCATCCTGCTGCTCCCGTATTTGCTGCAGGTCAACAGGGAGCAGCCGGTACCCCGTCCTTCCTGCTGATGCCGTAATCGCATTCAGTTCCCCGTCCCGGAATAGAGCATAGAGACGTCCAAGTCGTCCGGCCCGGCCCCGGCCGTCCGGCCCACAGCCCGCCACTGCCAACTGATAAGTATGGAAGTAAAGTCGCGCGCAAACACGCAGTTTTGCCAGGGAATTTCGTGTTTCCCGTCGCGACGAGCGCGGCGCGGCTGCCGCAACTTTTAAACGATGCGGAGGGGGGGGGGGGGGGTTGGAAGGGGGTAACATGAGAAGAGGGAAGGGAGCCCAATGAGGAGAGGTTCCAAGAGTTGCACAAGCAGAAAAAATAATGTTTCCATTTTCCTCTCGTAGTAAACTGCCATGCCAACCCAGGCTTGACTGACATTTTGCACCAGAATTATTATATAACAAGAGTTATAAGCAGGTACAAGGGGGTGTACCCAGTGACTCGAGCGCATCTCTTACGGCGCCATCTGCCAATAGCCGAACAGGCCGGCCGGCGTGATGGACTGCCAATAGGCGTCCCGGCGGTCATTAGCCGCTGGGCGCGGGCCGGGCGCCGCGGCGCCGCGGCGTCCAGATAAAGCGTCGCGACGCACGCGAACACATTTGCATTTTCCTTCAGGTTTTGACTGAATTTCATCGCGGAAGTGGCGGCAGAGAAAGTTGCCTTTTCCCGGCGTCTTCCTCGCGGCCCGCGGGCCCGCCGGCCTCACACGCGACAGGGCGGCAGCACAGCAGGACGGCGGCAGGACAGCAGGACAGCAGGGCGGCAGGACAGCAGGTCGGCTGGGCGGTAGGGCAGGATGGCGGCAGGACAGCAGGTCGGCAGGGCGGCAGGACAGCAGGACAGCAGGTCGGCAGGGCGGCAGGACAGCAGGGCTAAGTCTGCGCAGACGGCGCCCTGGCCGGGGCCGTGCCGGGCCCCGCGCGGTACACCTCACCGGCGCCGTTGTCCACGACTCGCCGCACGAACAACAGCCCGTACCCCGTGTCCTGTTCGCGCGCCACGCACAAGCCCGTATCGGGAAAACCAGCGCGGCCAGCGGTGCGGTGCGGTGCGGCGGCCATAGACAGAAATGATATGTGCATTAAGCAGCGGGCTCGTCATTGTCCGACCCGTCGGCCGGGGTGGGGTGGGGTGGGGCGGGGCAGGCGGGGCGGGCGGGCGGGGCGGGACGGGTCCGTTTTCCATCGTCAGCCTGGCGCGGGCTGCCGCGTAGTAGACAGGGGGCGGGGCGGGGCCTTACGGAGGCTCCCACGTCAAGAGCCATATGCAGTATGCACTATTACTTTCTCATACCGATTCCTTTCCCCCCCACAGACAGTGAAACCAGGTGTCAAGCGATAATCATAGGTGGGGCCGGCGAGAAGAAGAACTGAGAGGGCGAGAGAGAGAGAGAGAGAGAGAGAGGGGGGGAGAGAGAGAGAGAGAGAGAGAGAGAGAGAGAGAGAGGGGGGGAGAGAGAGAGAGAGAGAGAGATAATGGCTAGTAAATTTTATTAAATTAAATGGGATGGGAAATAACATTTACAGTATACGCGACGAGTCTGTAGCATGTTCATGGTTGCCCGGTTAAACTTGATAGAAAAAAAAACTATTTCGACCGAAAGAGGAGCAGAAGACAGTGATGCAAATTGTGCACTGGCCGCTCAGCTCAGCTCCAGCAGGCGGGCCCGTGGAGGAGGCGGTGCATATAACAGCCCGTAATGGTATGCGTCACTCCTGAATTCTCCACGCGCATCACGGCAGACCAGACCTGTGCTGCTGCACCACCTCTGCTGTGGCTCGAGGCAACGAACGCCACGCCACGCCACGCCACGGTAGGGCGCTCCGCTGGAGAGGCCGCGGACCAGTGCACTCAGAGTAATAAGAGAACGCCAACATAAAAATATTTTCAGTACGCCAACGGCAAAGCAGCTAAGATATTCGGTTATCAACAAAACTCAGAAACAAAGAAACACAAACACTCACACATACAAAACAAAAAAAAAAAAAAAAAAAAAAAAAACACGTTGTGGCTAAGTTAAAATTGCAAAGGTGATCTTTTTGGATTCACTGGAAAAACAAAGGTGCGACCTACTGCCTTTAAAAGGTGCTATTCTCTAGTGCCTTTAGAAAGACGCGATTGTGTCCAAAGGCACTAAAATATAGCACCTTTCGGTCAAATTAGTGCCTCTATAGGGGTGCTGTTTGAATAATGCCTTGGTAAAGGCACTATTACGAGTAGCACCCCTAAAAGGGTGTTATGTCCTACCTTTGTTTTTCCAGTGTTGAGGCCATGAGGGTGGTCCAGAAAATACTTCTGTTTTGTTTTCAGATGTCGCGACTTATCTGAGGCCTGCGATAATGCGCGGATGCACCGGGTGCTTTATATAGAAAACACGGCACAGTACGCAGGCTTGCCTACCCGCTCCAGCCGTAAGGCGCCGTGGCCTCCTCATGGGTAGGCAGACCCGCGACACTGTTGCGTGCTCTCTGATAGGTTTGTTGCCTATCTATCAGGCGCCGCGAAGGCTCACACAAGCAAGCCGAACTCGGAAGTCCCTGCACTGTGAAACCAAGTGTCCAACTGTTCAACACTTGTAAGTGTGCAGCTTCCAGTATAACAGGTGCATGTGCGCAACTTAGTATTTGTGCAATTGGAAGTGTCAAACTCGCCAGTCGTACACTTGTAAGTGTTTAACTCGGCAGTTGTGCACTTGCAAGTGTTCAACTAGGATAGTGTTGCACGGGGCAGTTGAACACTTGCAAGTGCACAACTGTTGAGTTAAACACTGATAAGTGTACAACTGGCGAGTTAAACACGTGAAATTGCACAACTATGACGAGTTGCACACTTGTGCTAAAATGACTGAAGCTGACTAAAAATGACTGACAAGTGACTGAACAGTTGAACACTTGGTTTAACAGTGTGCGAGCGGCACAGGACGGCCGTGCTGCCTAACCCCATGGCTGCAGACGGCCGGCCGGAAGTACAGCCCGCTCAGCAATCATTTACACCGCGGGAGACGAGCGATTTTCCACGCACATCTCATCCAGATGGAGCGCCGCGCCGCGCCGCGCCGTCCCTCCAGGCGTCCGCTGTGCGGGAGTGGCTCTGCAGGGCCTCCGGCCCGCCCCGACCCACCCCGCCCCGCCCCGCCCCGCCTCGCCCCGCCCCGCCCCGCCCCGCCCCGCGGCCGAGGAAGTAGCCGCAGCCGCGCAGCCGTGGGAAAACGCAAAACGGAGCCGTTAGATCCAGGGCTGCGATTTTGTGACCTCCGGCTGAGGATGGACATTAATAACGCAAGTCGTGTATCTCTTCCACTCCCTACTCTGCAAAGTCACCGGCAGCACACCCATAGCCCCTACCTAAACTATGAAAATTTTCAATTCGTTTCCGAAACGCCCTGCTCTGAGTGTACTGCATCACTGTTTTAAGTAGAGGGTAAAGGCATTAGGCTGTATAGCCCCTGCGGTAGGAAGACACTTGGGCCACGCACGCACGCACGCACGCACGCACGCACACACACACAGAGAGAGAGGGAGAGAGAGAGAGAGAGAGAGAGAGAGAGAGAGAGAGAGAGAGAGAGAGAGAGAGAGAGAGAGAGAGAGAGAAAGAGAGAGAGAGAGAGAGAGAGAGAGAGAGAGAGAGAGAGAGAGAGAGAGAGCGCCACTGCCGGGCGGAGGCGGGCTAAGGACGAATAAATGAGGAAGAGTTGGCGTGCGCTTTGGTGTGCTCGGCCCAGCCGGCCAGCAGCGGACCTAGTCGAAAATTAATGGCCCCCGCAGTTCAGGCGGGGCGGGGTGGGGCGGGGTGGGGCGGGGCGCGAGGCGGGGCGGGGCGGGGCGGGGCGCGGCGGGGCGGCCGGCCCTCTCACGGACTATACGGCCTTTATGGAGAGCCGCAGAGCACGAGCCGCTGCCCGATAAGGAGGCGTGTAGTGTAGTGTGAGGCGCTGCTGCGCGGCGCGCGGCGCGCGGCGCGCTGTGCAGGGCAGGGCGCCCCAGCGGCCTGCAGGGACAGGACGCCTCGCCTCGCCTCCTGCGGGCAGCCTGCATGGCTCAGCACGCTCCGCTCCCTGCTGCCCCGGCCCGGCCCGGCCCCGCCGGCCTGAGGGTCGAGGGCACGCGATCGCCACCTCCTAGCAGCCCCTCACGCTGCGTCCTGCCGCGCCTGCAGCATGTCCTGCTGCAGCTGCTTTTGTCCTGCTAGAGCTATAATCGCGTCTCTCGCTGCTGCCGATCAGCCATAAGTGCTCGCGAACTGCTCCTGCTGACACGTCATTGCTCCTCCTGCCGGTGGTCATCCTGCTGAACGTCTTGCTGCAGCTGCCTTGTCCTGCTGAACCTGACCGCGTCTCTCGCTGCTGCCGATCAGCCATACGTGTCCGCGAACTGCTCCTGCTGACACGTCATTGCTCCTCCTGCCGGTGGTCATCCTGCTGAACGTCCTGCTGCAGCTGCCTTGTCCTGCTGAACCTGACCGCGTCTCTCGCTGCTGCCGATCAGCCATACGTGTCCGCGAACTGCTCCTGCTGACACGTCATTGCTCCTCCTGCCGGTGGTCATCCTGCTGGAACGTCCTGCTGCAGCTGCTTATTGTCCTGCTGCGGCCGTGCACTGACTGCACCATCTGCACCGCGACAGGCAACTCCCAATCCCCCAACGCCCCACGGTGCGGTTCGCACAGCTGGCCAATACCTATTGTTGGCAGCTTCATCGCCGGTAAATAAAACTAGACCAGATGGCGTTTGGAGAAACACCACACCGCCGCGCCGCACCCCGCGCCGGACACGCGGCCACCGAGTCTCCCATTATCAGACGCCGTACATGCGTATCGGGAGCTATCTAACTTATGGACAGTCCCCCGGGCCGGCCGGCGCGGCGCGGCGCTGCCCGCGCACACTAAAAGCCTTTCGACACGTCGTGGGCCATGCTGCGCGGGATAGCGGGCGGGGCGGGGCGGGGCGGGGCGGGGCGACACAGATTACGTCGACCCCAGTCGACACTCGGCGGGGAGAGAAACACGGCGAGGAGATATCCAATAAAAACACAAAACAGCGAGGCAGAGCGGGGCAGGGGATAATGTGTGTAAAGAGGAGAAGGGAAAAGTCGGAGTAGCGATGATGGACCGTCCAAAAGCTGACAGGACAGCGCGTGAGGATGGCCGGCAGTAAACCAGCAGCCATCCTGCCGCCCCGCCCCGCCCCGCCCCGCCCCGCACCTCGCAGTGCGATATCAGACACCTTTAGCGTGTGCGCGTGAGGGGAGGGGGTGGGGCTCCCCCTGCTCCTTGCTCCTACGGTCCAGCGCCAGAGAGGATGCTGCAGCGAGATCCAGCAGATTACTCGCGCGGCTCATTCCAAGTGAGGAAGTGAGGCGGGGAGGGGAGGGGAGGGGGAATGCAAGGGAAGTCTATAAATCGCACCAGAGCCCGCCCCGCCTCGCCTCGCCTTGCCTCGCCCCGCCCCGCCCCGCCCCGCCCCGCGCGCTGCTGATACACAATCAGCAAGTCCCGCGCGTTGCTCCGCGCGCCTCCAAACAAACTGCCCTGCCCTCGCCTCGCATACGGCCCAGGTCCGCCCGGGACGGGACGCGTTGCCCAGCCCACACTCACCCTCCCTCTCGACCATCTCTGCCCTGAAAACAGTTAAATCGTACTGTACTGTCCGCCAAGGTCAAGGGAGGCAAAAACGAAAAAGAAAATCAGGCACAACCATGTCAGTGTTGTTACGTTTCAGTGTAAAATAACGCCTAGGCGGGCGTTGCTCTACTCGGGACCGCCATGGCGTTCCTGCTCCGTACGATAAATTTATAAAAGTGACGTGCCTGGATCATGTCGCCTTGCGTCACGCCGAGGCCGAGGCTTCCTATTGGCCAGCTGTACGCGGTGGCCCCGGCCGGGCCCCCGGGCACTGGGCCCTAGGGTGACGGCGGGTGACGGCAATCAAATGATGACGGGGGACTTCCTGTCACGCCCCACCCCGCCCCGTCCGCCGGGCACGCGTGTCACTGTCACGCGTTTACATAACGCACGCGCAGCGTTACCGTAACGTGTTTCCAAGCGCATTACGAACGGGCCGCGGCTAAAGACTGGAGCGTGAGGCGTGATGGATGACGACGATGATAACGCTTTCTGACGGGAAACAGAAATAGGTCGTCATCTCTCGGAAACGCCCGCCCCGCCCCGCCCCGCCCCGCCCGTCAGGCCTGTTATGACTTTGTCGTCACCCAGCAGGCGCGCACGGACATCGGCCTCCTCGCCACCCATGGCACAAAACACATTCAGCTTGTCCGGCCCAAATAATATATTGCCAGTAGAATGCCTGGGGAGTATATCCCCCCGCCGTTTTTCTCCGAGTGTTTCCGAGGTAATTCGGAGGTAACCAGCTCCCCAGCTCCCCGTTCGCCAGAAATTCGTCCGGCCCGTTGAAAGGGACGTGACGGGGAGCGGCCAGGGTCAAAGTGGACCCATCATAATAATCACAATCATTTGAATCGTTTCCCGACGAGGATACTGAGACTGAGGAGAGGGAGGGAGGGAGGGAGAGAGAGAGAGAGAGAGAGAGAGAGAGAGAGAGAGAGAGAGAGAGAGAGAGAGAGAGAGAGAGAGAGAGAGAGAGAGAGAGAGAGAGAGAGAGACGACATAGTGACTCGTATGTAAGGCGAGTGAAATGAATTCTCCTCCCTCCCATCCCCGCGCAGTTATCACGTACGGAGGTCTGCACGAGCCGCTCCCGTTACAAGGCGATCCAGGCCAGCGCGACGCGGCGCGACGGGGTCTGTCTCTAAACTAGTTTTCTGCTACAATCTTGGAATTATTTTTTTTCTTTTTGAAGGGTGTCGGCCTATGAAGGTCAGGGACGCAGCCCAACGGGTTTGGCCTAGGATGCTGGATGCGCCGGCCAGGCCAGGCCAGGCCTGGGACGGGGCCCTGGATTTAACAAGTCGTCAAACGCGCAGGAGCGAAAGCCATCCGACGGGCGAGTAGAGTCCCCAACCCGACCAATCAGACACGAGACGAGAAGGAATCGGGCTAATTCCATGCGTTTTTCCTCGTGTCCTCCACGTGTCATCCCAGCATCATCACGGCAAAAACAATGTCTGAATTTTTGAGGAAAAGGGAAAAACTTAGAGGAATTTCCATAATTTGAGGAAAGCTCCTCAGATTTTGAGAAAGTCTTCTAAAAAAAATACACGGGGATTACCCTCAAGATTTGAGCCAAACGGTGTCGAAGGCTGTCACTTGCAATAGCTAAAATATTTTTTTCCCGCGTCTCTATAACAGACCAATCGCGCGGTGAAATTGACGGTTGCCTATACCCATGAAAGAAATTGATTAAGGCCCCCCGAATCGACCGGGACTGCTCCTCGCTTCACAGCGGCCTGCCCTGTCCGTCCACCAAATCGCTCTTCCCGCGGCGCCGACTGGTCTGGACCCAAAGCGATCGCAGAGGCCGTGGTCAGCCCAAACGAGCCGCCTCACGGTAGGTCAGGTCAGGGGGCCGCGGGGCGGGGCGGGGCGGCACTGCGGTGTGAGCAGGTGGAGTACTCCAAGTAGTCTCTGTAACTGCGCAGCCGTGTCGCGGGTTTGACTACCTCCGTCGCCCGTAAGGCGCCATGGCCCCTGCAGCCCCGGCGAGTATGCAGTCCCGCAACACTGTTGGGCATTTAAAGAAACGTACACCCGGTCCTTGACAATGAGGCACGAGTCGCTGCGACAGGCGGGTCATGGCCGCCAGGCACCGGCCAGGCACCGGCCAGGCACCGTCCAGGCACCGGCCAGGCACCGGCCAGGCACCGGCCGCTGCGGTAATGTATGCGTCGACAGACGACAGGTCCCTGCAGTGTGAAAAACAGCTCAACATTTCTTTTCTTTCGACCATGAGAAGAAAAACTCGTAAAAGCGCCGCTTTGGCTGGCGCGACGTGTTAACGACGCGTCATGCGGCGCGGGGCGGGGCGCGGCGGGGCGCGGCGGGGTCCAGCCGGGGCGCCGGATACGGCGAAAGCGACTGAAGAGCAAATATTGGAGCGCTTAACACCCCAAAATAGTGTTCTTAGTTCAAGAACATTGCCTTAATGTTTAAAGAACAGTGTTCTTGATTTCAGAAATTTTACTCAGTTTAATGACGAAATGCGCTTCACTCAAGCAAAATGTTCCTAAAAATTTAAGAACACTGACAAATTAAGAACATAGTTTTCTGGGTGAACAAAAGTAAGCCCATTCTCAACTTTTTCCATATGCGCAGGAACACCCTAAATGTATTTGTATAATTTTGTGCAAACGTTCGTGCAAAGTTAAACTTAAAACTGGACCAAATTTATGCGAAATAATGGTTTGTTCAAATGTATGCACAAAATCGTTCAAATCACCGCACAAATTTGTGTGAAAAATTTGATTGTTTAAATTTGTACAAATAAAAGATACAAATCCAGTTAGTGTGAAGCGAGTTGTCGACTCCGCTGCTAACTCATGCGGGTGTGGGTCTCAATCACTCCGACGCCTCTCCCGCGCCATCCCGTCCTGGAAGAGGGTCTCCTGCAGGGCCGGGCCGGGCCGGGCCGGGCTGGCGTGCGCCGCGGGCCGCGAGGGCCAGGCCAGGCCGCCGTCCTTACGGGAACTCTGACTAATGGAAAACCACGCTCCGCTTGGCTGGTGACCAGAACGCATTAGCCTACTGGCCGAACAGGACGCGGGGCGGGGCGGGGCGGGGCGGGGCGGGACGGACAAAGTTTGGAGGAATCCTGGCGCGCCGCCGAGCAGGCAGAAGCAGGGCAGAGACAAAACTCGACGCTGCTGCTGCATCTTCCGCGCGGGGTCCCGCGCCCCGCCCCGCCCCGCTACAGGTGTCGCAGGATGGACGGGCGGGGCGGGGCGGGGCGGGGCCGCGACACGACAGGCAGGCTTGTTCGACATGCCCAGTCAAACCGTTTCACAAAACCCAACTGGACGTTTGGTCTGCTCGGCCCCGGCCCGGCGCGGCGGCTCTCTGACCTTGTCACGCCCGACTCACGGCTGCGCGGCTCAATCCGTACGCTGCGGCGCCACAATAAGTCATTCAGGCACCGCGCGCTTCCACGCAGCATACTCCGCCTTTTTCCGCGGCTTTTGTACTTTTCTTTTTCTTTCTGTGTACAGCACGCGTACACTGCTTTGGTCTCATTCATGCGGAGGAAGGAGAGAAAAGATTGGTTTAAAAAAAAAAAAAAACTGGCAGGTCCGTGTCTCTGACAAGCGCTGGTAGCCGCTTGACGTGTGTTGGACCACAGCAATCAAGAGATCAGGTTCGACATTCTCCAAAAGCGAGTGAATGGCCCAGCGGGGCCTGGTCTAGCGCGGGGCCGGGCCGGGCCGGGCCGCTCAGAGATGCGCGGCGCGAGGCGCGTCAAATGTCAATCCAGCCGATAAAACTCAACAGAATATCGCCAGAGGTGTCCAAGTTTTTCATCCGATAAAGAGAAAGTGACGGCGCTCCGGTCGCACCTGCGCGCTCCACATCTTTTAAGAGTCGTGGACGGCCGAGTCAAAAGGAATGTCTGTGTTCAAGGCGCATGTTTTTGGAATCAAGAGAAAATAATCATACGGCCGGGATGGGCATTTAACAAAGTATCTTCTAACAAATTTGTAACTCGATCAGGAGGCGACTCCTCCGACGGCCCCGTTCGCCGGGCGTAACTAACCCCCCTTCCACCCCCCACCCCGCCAGTGCTCTGGCGTGCATACAAGGGCTATCCAGTCCTATCGGAAGGTACACGGACGGGAATGGAGCACGCCGTTAAGCGGTCACCCGGTCAGCTCACATGCACAGGGGGTTGACAGCAGGTGCGGCTGATTGTCATCGTGGAGCAGGCCGTGGAGGACATGAAGCTTAGTCTAAGGCCCCGCCGGGCCCCGGGCCGCACGGCTTCAGTGCGGAGTCACAGAGAATATGGTCCCGTTCAACTAATCGAGCCTCCCTAAAACCAATGGAAATTTCCATTCATATATATAGTATTATTTTTTTTCTAATTACTTAGCGGGAGCCTTCCTTGATTCAATTTCTAGAGGTAATAGCTTTATCCTGGAGGCAATTTATCTCCCTTAGCAATGGAATTCCTTGATTCAAACGATGATAAAATCAATGGAACGTTTTTGCGAGTGAGGAGTAGTGAGCCCCTGACGCGACGCCTAACGGACACCGCCCCGCCCCGCCCCGCCCCGCCGGCGTCATGCGAGGAGCGTAGTGCTGGCAGAGTCAGTCAGGCATCTGGGCCGGGCCGCGAGGTGTGTGTCGCGTTGCCATGGCAGCCGCCGCTGCTCCGCAGCGCAGCAGTAGCGGGGCGGGGCGGACACGGGACCGTTACAGTTATGAGCATCGCAGATCAATACCGATTCGATGCAGCCGGCCGCGCTGCGCTGACCACCGCGGCCCGGCCCGACCCGGCGGCCGAGCTCAGCAGAGCCAATTTGCAGAGAGCATGCTGAGAGCCATTGTCTGGAGGCCGGGGCCGGGCCGGCAGGGCTGGTCGGCGCAGCGGCGCGTACACAGTGGCCCCTCGCAGCACCTCGGCCCCTGGCCCCGGCCCCGGCCGCGTCGTAACCCTCGGTTAATGCCGGGGCATAACGATCAGGAATGCAGACCCGGCACCTCCGCCCCGCCCCGCCCCGCCCCACCACACCCAACCCCACCCCGCCCCGCCCCCCCGCGCCCTTTGGACGCCTGCCTGCCTGCACTGTGCGCATGCAAAGGGCTGCTCCGTCATACACGCGCCTATCGCCGCCGGGGCCGAGCGAGGCGTGCCAAGAGTAGTGCGCGCGCGCGCGCGCTGACACCCCATACAGACACTTTTAATAAATGTGTGCTATTGGCGCTCACAGTCAGAAACATTGGCGTCGTTTCAAATAGAACCCTATACCATTTAACGCCATTCTTGGTGGCAATTTACCCACCGTTCACAGCCTCGATTTATTTCGATAATAATAAAAAGAAAAACTACGACACGACGCGTTATATCCAGTCGGCAACAAAAGGGATAAGGGGAGGGCCACTGTGAGAAATATTCGTAAGAGTTACGGGAAAATTTTCCATGAGAAATGTCGTAAAGTTACGATATCAAATTGTAAAAGAACAAAATTTTAAGGACACTTGGTATCGACTTGTAATTATTAAACGAGCACAAATAAGCGTTCGTAAACTTACGATTTCGATTGTAAATTTTCAACACCATTTGTAAATCACAAATTACGAAAAAAGTCGTAATTTTTCAGACATATTTTTCACAGTGGCTGCTATGTTTTGAAGACCGCCTCGCATTTCCCCGGGCCGCTCTCCTGTTGAGCTCCGGCGTTCAAGTCTCCCAGCCGATGCTGCAGCTGCGGGGCGGGGGGCGCTCGGAGTATGAGCAGTATGAGTCACGCGGAGGGAGCCGCCGCCGGGGCTCCAAAAGCAGTCCCTACCCCCTCAGAGCCGAGCACTAGCGCTGCACAACTTTAAGTATATTTAAGAGGACTGTAGTTTAAACCATGGGTACACTAACACTGTGAAAAATAACCGTAGGTTTACGGGAAAATTTTCCACGAAGTGCAGTTGTAAGAGTAAAATTGCAAATCGTAAAATTACAAGCACTACATACCGGCTTGAAATTCATTCACGAGCATGCAAAAAAGGACCGTCGTAAATTTACAACATATTTCGTAAATCGAAACTTACAAAATTTATCGTAAATCTGCAAAGATATTTTTCACAGTGAATGGTTCTCTCGTTGAACTCTTCAATCCTTTTGAACCTCAAATCAGATCTCGTCTCTCTCCAGCACGCCTTCTCTCGCCGCACGGCACGGGCAGGGCGCGTGTTGTGTTCCAGTCTAGTTTCAGGGCGCCGCGCGCAGTTTGGCGCTTCCAAATACGGAGGCGTTTAGCGGTAAGAGGGAGGGGGGGAGGGGCTGCTTCAGCCGGACCCCCCGCTGATCCACAGCGCTCCCGGGCAGGAGCGGGGAAAGCAGCGCCCGGCGCCACCGCCACGGACCTAGTGCGGCAGGCGACGCGACGCGCCAGGACGGCAGGGCGGCGACATGAAAAATTTACTTTGCGGAAAACCTTACGCTGGGGTCCGTTGGGATGGACGAGATACACGGTAAAAACGTTTCCTTGATGGCCAATGAAAGACCATCGAAACGCTTCAAGGATGACCTTATGCATTTTTCGCAGCCCCGTCCTTGAATCGTGCTTTAGCGTTGTATTCGGGAGGGCGGCGCCGCGCGACAGTGTGACAGCGGCAGGGTCAGCGGCAGGGCGCCGCCATGAGCGTCCCGTCGGCGCCGGACAGTCAGTCCTCCTGGACACGCGGCGTGGCGTGGCGTGGCGTGGCGTGGCGTGGCGTGGCGTGGCGGCGCGGAGGATTAGGGTCAGTCTGGCCAGACCGCGCTGCTTCTGCTCGTAAGCAGCGCGCCGCAAAAAAGAAACAGCCAGCGCCATGTTACTCAGAGGAGGCGGCTGCCAAGTTTATGTTACCATCGCGGTGCCGATAATGTAGCCCTACACTGCAGAAAAATCAACGATAGTTTTTGATCTGTAAATTTAATAATAAAAATAATAATAAAAATAAAAAAAGAGCCCGAAGCCTAGCATCCTACCACCCCTTCTCTTAAATCGTTGAGCGGGCGCCCGGGCCGGCGCCGAGGGGGAAACAACTCTGAATTTTGGTGTACAGATGTCGTGAATTTTTGTGAATTTTTGTGAAATTTATCTGAATTTTTCTGAATTTTTTTTGAATTTCTCTGAATTTCTCTGAATTACTAGGTACTACAAAAATTTTAGAGTTGTTTTCCCCTCGGCCCGGCGCACATTACCATCCCCGAGCACGCCATGCTCCCCGCCGGCTGTCAGCAGCAGCGCAGGCCCAGCCGGAGAAATCCACGCTCCAATGTGGAAACGAAAATATTGAAAGAAAAGACAGGCAACAAACGCTTAAGCTACGGCCAGCAGCAGCGAGAGAAAAGGGGGAGGGGGGCAGCGCCGCACAGGCTCGATGCTCTAAAACACCGTTTGCTTCCTGAGCGCTAGTTTGCCTCGCAGACACAAATTATCCATTAGAGGCCCCCGGACGACACGCTTCCGTTTCTGGTCGCGCGGTCCGGGGCGTGGCGGGGCGGGGTGGGGCGTGGCGGGGCGTGGCGGGGTGGGGCGGGGCGGGGCAGGTCACGGAGAGGCGCGGCCTGGTGGGACGCGACGGGATGTCTGACGGTTGGCCAACGGTAGGTCGGGTGCCGTTAGGGTGACACCCGAATCATATCATTACCCCAGGTCTGCATCCCGGCGGCACAGCGCGAGCAGCGTGGCGCTATGGGGCCTGGCCGAGCCCGCCCCGCCCCGCCACACTGTAATTATACTGTTAACAGTAAGAGGTTTGCTTTTAGCTCCTCTGTCATTAGACCTGCCCGGCCCCGGCCCGGCGGGCTGGGACGGGGCTGCTGTCCAGCCTGTCCTCGCGCCCGATCCGCGCCGCCTGGCCAGCCGCGACCAGCGCTGTCCTCGTCCTCACTGCGCGCTGTCCTCGTCCTCAGTGCGCGCTGTCCTCGTCCTCAGTGCGCGCTGTCCTCGTCCTCACTGCGCGCTGTCCTCGTCCTCAGTGCGCGCTGTCCTCGTCCTCAGTGCGCGCTGTCCTCGTCCTCAGTGCGCGCTGTCCTCGTCCTCAGTGCGCACTATCCTCGTCCTCAGTGCGCACTGTCCTCGTCCTCAGTGCGCGCTGTCCTCGTCCTCACTGCGCGCTGTCCTCGTCCTCACTGCGCGCTGTCCTCAGTACGCGGCGGAGGTCGCGGGAGGCATAGATGAGCCAATCAGCGGAGCCGGAGAGCAAGAAGCGGGAGGGGGAGAGGGTCACGAGAGGACGGAAAATTATTAAAATATCTGGGAGAAAAAACGCTGTTTTTTACACCATTTCCATGAATAGAGCGTGCTTAAGACAATGGGGCGAGGCGGTGGTGGCGGCGCGCGGGGCTGCCCGTCAGACTTCGACGCCGTGAGGGTCACTCTAACACAAAGTGTGTTGAGACGCACGCACTCACACACACACACACACAGAGGCTCACACCAAACAGGCTGTGTAATAACACTTTGAGGGGCCTTCCGGGCAGCGGCGAGGCATAGGTATTGTTGCGGTCGAATTATGTATTTGAGAGGCCTGAGAAGTGGAGGAAGATGTGTAGACTAAAGGAGGACGGCGCGCGGTGTCGCGGGAGAGGGGGAGGGGAGGAGGAGGAGGATGCAGAGGAGGGGGGAGGTGGAGGGGACTTTTGCATACAGCTGCGGGGCGGGGCGGGAGTGGCCCGCTGAGCTGTTACCGCACGCACAACGCCCCACCCCGCCCCGCCCCGCCCGCCACGACCAGGCCGTCAATGGCCCGTCTGACGCTAGGCGCTAGAGGCTTGTTCACGACTCTATCCTCCTCCCGCACGGCTAGACCCAGACCCCGCGCCCTAGATGGCTGCGAAGCCTCCGAGTAATACCGGGCGTGCTCGTAACAATCGTCGTGCTGTTACTCGCGAGCGGCGGGGACGGGACGGGACGGGACGGCGATGTACCATTTCCATACAAGGCACCACGTTTGCCTCGCTTTCGTTCCATTTTCATCATATTTTTTTTGTATTATCCTACTTCTGTTTGTTGAGCGATGGAAAGGGGCGGGTGGGGGGCGGGTGGGGGTGGGGCGGCCACAAAGCACATGGGTTATGGAAGACCCAGACCCAGATCATAGATCTGCCTCGGTCTCCTGAGAGCGTACATTTGGTACGCAGAGCTCGCTCTCCTCCAGTCGCAGTGCACTGCTGTGACCCCGGTGACGGCACAGGGCCGGGCCGGGCTGGGCAGGGCGCTACGTCACTCACCCCACCATCTCCCTCCTTTTTTTTTAAATGTCTTCTGCCGCCGCTGCAGGAGCAGCGCCGCCGGATCAACTGTCTTCCTTCAGACATAAATCAAAAAACAACCACGTGTTGTAGAGCCATAGTATACAATTAGGAGAGGAGCCCTGCCCGGCCCTGCCCGGCCCGGCCCCACCGCCGCCACCAGAGCGCCTCGCCGCGCCGCGCCGGCTTGCAACGCATCGCTGCCCATGCCCTCACCCCCCCCCCCTCAAGGGTCGTCGCACCTTCGTGTGAGTCCCTCACGCCACGCTGCGAGTACGCGCCCCGCCCCGCCCCGCCCCTGCTGCACCGCGCCGCGAAAAGGAACGTGCCAACGCCTGGGAGCCGCCGGGCTGGGTAGGCAACCCGCCTAACCTACGTGCGCGGCGGGACGGACTACTTTTGAGATGTTTCGCCTGCTTGGCTTAGGAACACGGTGTGAGTCCTTGTAACTGCAACACGTCAAAATCCGAGGGGGCCTCGACTCGGGCAATCCTGTGCACACCTACCCTGGCAATCCATGAGCAATCTTCGGCAATCTTCACAAAACAGGGTATAAAAGTCGCACTTTTAGCCTATATGCAGGCGTTTTGCCTTTAAAAGGGTTAAAAATATACAGGCAATCTGGCAATATTGGCAATCCGGTGTACAATGCAAGACGGAGTTGAGGCCCCCTCGTCAAAATCTCAGTCCGGCTAAGAGCCAGAAAAAAATTATTGTTTGAGTTGTCGTGCAGCGGTGCACCACATGATGGGCTAAAAGCTCTTTTCCCATGGATGGGCGCCCCGCCGTGGCGGAGGTCTGGTTGTGGGTGGGCTCGTCTCGAGTCTCTTCCCCGTGTCAGCTCTAGATCCAGCCCCGCCCCGCCCCACCCCGCCCCGCCCCGCCCGTGACACGGCGGCGGGACGGGACGGGTCAGGTCGCCGGGTCACCGCGAACACCGCTACGAGACGAATGGGTCCGCCCCGCCCCGCCCCGCCCCGCCCGGCACAGCATCCTCTGGACCGTCCTGATGAGCTGCGCTCGCTCCGCGGCGTGAAGCTGGTGCCCCTGATGCGGCACCAGCCGGGGAATTAAGGACGCCGCGGAGGAGGTGGGGATGGGGGGCAAACACACACACACACACACACAGAGAGAGAGAGAGAGAGAGAGAGAGAGAGAGAGAGAGAGAGAGAGAGAGAGAGAGAGAGAGAGAGAGAGAGTGCTACTGATGAGCGCCAATCATCCTCGTGATGGCTCAGCTCCGAGTGGTTCGCAAAGTAGCAGCATTCAGTTCACTCACTGTGAAAAATATTCGTAGATTTACGGGAAAATTTTCCACAAGGTGCTGTCGTAAAATTACAATTACAGGTCGTAAATTTACAAACACTTCCTATCGACTTGGAATTCAGTGACGACCATGATTGGGCTACCGTAAATTTACAAAATATTTCGTAAATCGAATATACAAAATTTATCGTAAATTTACGAGTATATTTTTCACAGTGCTCCCGACAACTGCAAAATTGGACAAGAATTTTTCCATGTAACTTTACTATGCGGGCCAGGGGCCAGGGGGCAACCAAGAGGTTTTTATCACGGGCGGAAGAAGAGCGGTACTTGCTCTCCGCCTCCGCCGACGCGAAAATGTCAAGCGAATCTTTCATGAATGGTGATAGAGATTCGACCTTGGGGACATCCTTCCTCAGGAAGCCCCTTCACTTCACCGCACACATCAGCGTCGGCGGAGCATTGTGGCACAACGCCTCACCTCGCCACGTGATTAGCGAGACCTATAAATATGCATAACGGCGTGCAGAGCACCTGGGGCAGCTGGGGCAGCTGGGGCAGCTGGGCGGCGGGCGCACACCAGCCTCGGCACAGGCGTAGTGACAAAAGCGAATGTGAATAGGTGTTTGTCATCATCAGATCAGCGGCCCGGCTCTGGGCGGGGCGGGGCGGGGCGGGGCGGGGCGGGGCGGGGCAGCGGCAGCACGCGGGCTGCTCAAAGACTGGAAATGCCCGCCCACCAGCCGGCTGGCCGGGCCGGGCGTCGGCCCGTGGGAATGCTCCCTGCAGTGCGCGGCCGAGCCGAGTCCGCTTGCCACCCGGAGAAAAAGACAAGTTTTGAAATAATGCCAAGGATTTTGCAATGATGGATCATATTTCCGTACGCATGGAAGCCATTTTTTTTGCTTCCCACATTGTTAACAACTTTGGCGCAGTTATGAAAATTTTAGAACGATGGCGGTAACAGGCCTTGGCTTGCAAAACTTGGAATAGCGAAAGACAGAATACCGTGCGAGGCGCCTGGAAAATCGCGGAAAGTCGATTTTCTTGAGGTGCATATGCAGCATAAAGGGAAAAGCAGGTTGCCGCTACCATCCCCGCCTGGTGTCCAGCCCGGCCCGGCCCGGCATCACCCAATACGCAGAAACAGTAACCGCCACGCCACTTACTTCTGCAACCTTTAATTTACAGCCCTCTGTCCTTTGTTCAGCAGCTGAGCGGGCCGCGCGGCCGCCGGGGCGGCGGGCATGGGACTGCACGGCACGGCGGGGCCGGAACACGAAACTGGTCCCACAACTGTGCTCCAAGTGCGATTTCATTCATTTTGCGAGCTGATTCCCCACCCCAAACACGGAATTTGAGTCTGGGAAATTGTAGTCTGAGATTGAGAAATGACACATTTGGGCGCGGGTAATATAGGCAGACATTCTCTCGCGTTTCATTACATTTTGTTTTTTGCGTAACAGAAAGGGTTGTCAAACGAGGCTGAGGGCCGTTACGACTGGCAGATGTTGAGTGGGACATCGGCCCTCCCTCCCTCCCTCCGAGTGCTGCGTGACATCCGCCCGGCCGGGCCAGCTATTTGCAGGAGGCTTTCCAGGACCTCCAGGCTCGTCTCCAGGCCTGTCAACTGCAACGCAAGGCGTAAGGCCGGGCCGGCACGACTTCATCCAACCTTATCATTAGGTCCTAATGTTCTTGGCAGCCGAGCACGAGCGCATCAATCGACATCAAAAGAAGATTAGCAGAACACAACAAACCGCTCTTTACAATATCAAGGGCACGGAGTTTGATACTTTTTTAAACACCAGCACGTGCGAGTAGAGTTGCAGAGCTAACACTTTTCGGTACTTTTAGAGTCCGTGTAATTCATGAGATGAAAGTATACAACGTTTGCCACATAATTCTGGCGAGCGACAGGTTTAAAATTAAATCAGGGGTTCGTCAGTAAACATAGGAGTGCCTTATTATAACGTTATTTGACCCGTTGAAGTTATATCTTTAAGCTCATGGGCTACCAACTAAACGTTAGGTTACGGACTTATCAGGCCAGAGAGAAGATGGACAGTTAGAAGATTATTGTTTTTTGAAATCCCATTACTTTCCCTTTCATTCAAAATGTCGACACGTTACGGTGAATAACTTACGCAAAACAAAGTGTATGTTAAGTTACGGACCCCTGAATTCTGACTTGGGTCTCGGACGAGGGGGAAACAACTCTAAAATTTTTGTACACCTAGTAATTCAGAAAAATTCAGGAAAATTCAGAAAAATTCAGAAAAATTCAGAGAAATTCAGAAAAATTCAGAAAATTCCATAAAAATTCATAAAAATTCACAAAAAATTCACAAAAATTCACAAAAATTTAGGAAAAATTCGAGCAAAAATTCACAAAAATTCACAAAAATTCACGACATTTGTACACCAAAATTCAGAGTTGTTTCCCCCTCGGTCTCGGAGGCTGCAGCATCCTCCCTCCCGCCGGACGGAGCGGACGGCCGGGGGCCGGCCAGTGTCATGAGGCCGACAAAGAGGTGCAGCGGGGCGCCTATGACGGGACGGGACGGGCAGCCACGGCCCCCCGCCACGCCACGCGAGGAACAATGGCGAGTTACGTCATGAGGGGCCTAAGAGATGACGAATCACGACGACAAAAGCGACACGAACGATCGTCCGGGCGGCCCGGCCCCAGCGTCATCATCACCGTCGCGAGGGAGTTAGAGGGAACGCCCTGCGGAGAGGCTAGACTCGGACCCGCCTAGGGGTGCAGTTTTACTGCCTGTCCCTTCATTTAGAAAGTGTGTCGCGTTTTTTTTTTCCCTCATATTATTCCAAGAGCGTCACGAGGGGAAGAGGCGTCGGAGGGGGCGCCGCCGCGCGAGCGACGTAGCGAGTGTGACATGGCGTGGCGCGCCAGAGCGTTACGGGAATTGCTTTGGAAGAAAGTATTTTTTTAGAGGAGGCATAAGCGCGACATATGGCTCGGTGGGAAACAGGGAAGGCGAGCGGCTAGAAAACCGTCACGTCACCACGTCACGTGACATCACGTCACCACGTCACGTGACGTGACGTCACGTCACAACTCACAATAACGAAGCAGAGAATAGCTAACAACAAGTATGGTGCACGACAGTCTTCGAGTGGAGCCATGGGGTTGTCTAAAAGCGAAGTTGGGCAAATCGAATTGGAATAAAGAATTATTAGAATGTGCAATGAGACAACCTGACACTGCTCTCTGTCTGTCTGTCTGTCTGTCTGTCTGTCTGTCTGTCTATCTGTCCGTCTGTCTGTCCGTCTGTCTGTCCGTCTCTCTCTCTCTCGTGATGTGATGTGTTGTAATACAGGTCGGGTCGCTCGGGGCCCCGCCCGGGGCTCTCGGGGCCGCAGGGTCTACTCTACTCTACGCGGACGTGGCGCGCATGTTATATCGCGGGCAGCAATCGAAATCACTCAGGTGAGGCGGTCAAATTGTAACACCAGCCCCCCCCACCCCTCTTCCCTCTCCAGTTTCGAGATCAAAAAATTGCGGCCCCGTGGATCACAGCGACCAATGCATAAGGCGTTAGAAATACCTAGCACTTAAAAACTCATTGCACAGTATTTCCTTTGTAACAAGCAAAAGCATATTAAATCGTTGCATTTTTAATATTTATTATAAATGCAATGGAATATATATAATTAAAGTTATGTTTAAACAGTTTTAATCTGTTTCAGCTCTAGCCAGCAGCGGCCCACTTCCCAAGTATATGGGGGCGTGGACGAAACATGTATACTACGCACGGGACCCTTGCTCGGCCCGCCCCGCCCCGCCCCGCCCCCCTCACCCCGCCCCGCCCGCGCGGCTGCCTCGGCACGCCATCGACTGGGCACCGAGGACGAGGCGGGGCGGGGCGGGGCGGGGCAGTCGGCCGCGGTGCTCCGGTTAGTCGGTTCGCATGAAGGTCCCGTGTCAAGCACGACCTCTGCGTCCCGTCCCATGACGGGCCCATGGCAGGCCCATGACGCCCAAACCTCTAATCCCGGTCGTTAAAGCAAGAGCCGCGGGAGGCCACCGCCACGCCCCACCCCACCCCACCCCACCCCACCACGCCCCGCCACGCCCTACAGCACCACCGCCCCGCCCCGCCGCCGCACAAGTAGATCCCAATAACAGTTTGTTATGAATTTGGGATGAAAGAAACCCTCCTATGGGACGCGTGCGGGCAATAAAATTATCAACATGCAAACGAAAATGATCCGTCTTTACGCCCTTACCAAAAGACAGCGGCACCGGCAAGGCCATAAACAATACGGCACATGGGGCGGGGCGGGGCGGGGCGGGGCGGGGCGGAGGTGACGAAACATCAGTACGTGTCGCGCTGTGCCGTACCGTGCGCGGCTGACACGGGGATAATGAGAGCACCCCGCCCCGCCCCGGCCCGCTGCAGCGCGCCCAGCTGCTGCCACCCCGCCCCGCCCCGCCCCGCCCAGCGGTCCTTTATTGTCCGTCCAACCCACATTACATTATTTGGCAACAGCCTTGCTAACAGCCGCGCCGCGCCAGGCCCGCCCCGGACTGATCGTACGCCCCGCGCCTCAGCTGACCTGAGCCAGCTGCCTCCTCCTCCTCCTCCTTCGACTTCCAGCCCAATTATAAAAAATTGTACATGTACGTGAAGCAGAAGCAAAACGAGATATTGGAAAATTGATTTCATATAATAATATGTAAGTAGAAGTAGAAAAGTGGCTGGGAAATACACTGTCAGCCACTAAGTTTATGACAGTGCGTTCAATAGTTCGCGGTTTAAGTAGGCGTGTTTTTTTTTTTTTTTTTTTTTTTTTGTTTGTTTCACGCTAACATTAGCACATCGGTTCTAGAGCCAGACACAACGGTACGTGCTGACGTGGACTCGGCCAAGTCCAGTTACCGTTTGATAATGACGCCGCGATAACACACAAATACACATACGATTAAAACTCCCCTCCCCTCCCTCTCTCTCTCTCTCTCTCTCTCTCTCTCTCTCTCTCTCTCTCTCTCTCTCTCACACGCGCGCGCGCGCGCGCAGCCACGTCCAACCACTGCCGACGGCACGGTGCGAAGATGAGGGCCGAGTAGTGGCATGCATAAGTAAGGACGGGGAAGGGCTGGGCGTCGCGTGACGAGGCGGACGGGCGGGGCGGGGCGAGGTGGGGCGGGGCGGAGCGAGGTGGGGCGGGGTGGGGCGGGGCGGGGCGGGTGGGGCGGGTGGGGCGGGGTGGGGCCGGGTGGAGGGGCGGGGTGGAGCGGGGCGGGGGGGGGGGGGGCGGGGTGGGGGGGGGTGAGGTGGGGTGGGGCGGGGTGAGGTGGGGCGGGGTGGGGTGGGGCAGGGCGGGGTGGAGCGGGGCGGGGTGGGGTGGGGCGCGGTGAGGTGGGGCGGGGTGAGGTGGGGCGGGGTGGGGTGGAGCGGGGCGGGGTGGAGCGGGGCGGGGCGGGGCGGGGCGGAGCGTAGCAGAGGGACGAGGTGCGGCACGGCACAGCGCGCGTATGGACGCTCTCATCGTGCTGCAGCAGCTTCGGATGGACACCGATAGACGACACAGCCCAGCAGGGCTAGCGGTGCCTCCGGGTCCGGCCGGCCGGTCAGCCTCGTAAAGCCCTATGGGCTGGGCTGCGGGCTGTAAACCAGCCCCCCCCCCCCCCCCCCCCCCGGCCCTGCCTGCCCTGGGCGCGCCGACCGACATGTCTCTGTCCAGCCGGTCCACCTGCTACACCCAAACGATTTTACTACAGCTGACCCGCCCCGCCCCACCCCACCCCGCCCCGCCCCGCCCCGATGCCTCGCGGATACCGGCCGGCTCGGGTCTGTCAGCAGGGGCCTCAGGATCACGCTGAGCGTCGGGCTGAGTGAGCGCACGACGAAAAGAAATGACTGTTGTGATGATCGACTCTGTTCGATGGGCGAAATTCAGTAGCTAGTATCGAAAATCCGATACCAAAAACCAGAACGACCGACCACTTGCAGGATGAGAACTGAGCTGTGGTTTGTTCTCATCTTCCGATCGTTACAACTAGCTCCTGGTTGTCAGTATCGCATTTTCGATACCAGTTATCGAATTAGGCCCATCGAACAGAGTTGATCACCACAACAAAGTCATTTTTTTCCGTGCGAGGCTGCGCTGGCCCTGGCCCTGACCGGCCCGGCCCGGCCCGGCCCGCCGGGGCTGATCCCATGGCCTCCGCGTAACAAAGCCAAGGCTAAGCGGGATGAGCTGAGCCGGCAGTGGGAATGGGACTGCCTGCCCCCAGCCTGCACGCCGCGGGGCGGCGGGGCGGGGTGGGTCCCGCTAAGCGCGGAGGAGAGCAAGAGCAACCGCGGTCACTGACTAGAGGATTACGCAGAGGGAATTGGGACGGGGCTTCACTTCAGGACCACTTAGCTACGTTTAGTTTTCAAACGCCCTAAATTTGGTCATGGTAAAATTGCAATGCTCTCGACTGCAGCAAAAGAAATACAGTGAATAGACAAGTCAGTTAGCTTTTGCACTTTATAGCGGGCGTTCTTTCAAGTTCGCACCCGCATGGTCAAGGTGCCAGGGACTGAGCGGCCGAAAAAAAAATTATGTGCACAAGCGTCGGGTGGGCAAGCCGGACAGGGAGGGGAGGGGAGGGGAGGGGAAAGGAGAGGAGAGAGGAGAGAAGAGGAGCGTACAGGAGAAGGGAGGAGAGGAGAGGAGATGAGAGGAGAGAAGAGGAGCGTAGCGTTGAGGAGAAGGGAGGAGAGGAGAAGAGAGGAGAAGAGAGGGGACTGCGCGCGAAGGTCGAGCAGATTACATCGCAACTCCCCCACATATCCGTGCGTGCACTGCCTCCCAGCTCACGCACACACGCACACACACACACACACACGCACGCACGCACACACACGCGCGTCACCTACACGAGACTCTTATCCGAGTGTCCGGCAGAGAGGAGTGTGAGGCCGTGTATGCGTGACAAGGGGGCGGAGGGGAGGAAGGGAAGAGAGAAGGAGATGAGAGAGGGAGAGAGGGGGGGAGGGGTCTACGCCTGCCTGAATCTGGCGTGCGGGGGCGGCGCGCGGGCGGCCGGACGTCCCAGTATGCCGACGCCGCGACGCCTTACCGGCCAGCCCAATGCAGCAGCGCCCCACACCCCCGCCCCGCCCCGCGCCCCGCCCCGGGGCCAGCCGAGCCGAGCCGAGCAGTGAACTTGAGGGCGGGGCGGGGGCCTCTCATTTCCGCGGAAGGCATGGGGCACGCCACGCCCCGCCACGCCCCAGGCCGGTCATCGCCCCGCACACAAGCCCAGCCAGAGCGCACCTCCGCGCGCTCGCGCACACGCACACACTCACATTCAAACCAGCGCGGGGCGGGGCGGGGCGGGGCGGGGCGGGGCGGGGCGGGGCGGGGCGCGGAGGGGCTCGGCCGTGCCGCCGGTGAATTTCTCATATGCGGTAATTGCCCCGCTAAGGATTACCCCGCCCCGCCCCGCCCCGCCCCTCGCGCTCCTTGTTTCTTAATTAATTTTAAAGAGGCGCAGTAAGGAGAACACCCACCTTCCAGTACTGGTCCGCGGGCCAGCCGCCCCGCCCCGCCCCACCTCGCCCCGCCCCAGTAGCGCTCGGCATTAAGGTTATTATGCTCATTGATTGACCGGGGCGGGGCGGGGCGGGGCGGGGCCGCGATGCGATGGGCCGCAGACGTGAGCCGAAAGGTGAACAAGCTCGCCGCCCCGCCCCGCCCCGCCCCGCCCCGCCCGCCACGCCCGTGTGGCCCCTGATCTCTATCCCCCTGCTCGCAGTCTTTGGAAACAGCTTCCCGAATTGGAGGTGAGGTGTCAGCAACTTCTTCTGCCGGCCGGCCGGAGCAGAGATTCTCTTTGACCTTACGTGGCGCGGCGCACTGCGAGCAGAGCGGACAGGCTGGACGGAGGCGGGCTGGGCCTGGGCTCGCCAGGTGCAGTGCGGACAGACTATACCCACTACCCCTCAGGTATACTGGGAACTTTTCGGAGCTCGGCACGGCTCAGCACTTTTTGCCAGGGGGCAACCACTCGTGAAATCCTGTGTACAAACCTGCGGGCGGAAATCTCGATGAAATCCTCAGAAACCTCGATGAAATCCTCGGAAATCTCGATAAAATCCTTGGAAATCTCGATGAAATCATTGGAAATCTAACTGAGAAATCTCATGAAATCTCATTGAAATCTTGTGAAATCTCATGAAATCTCAGAGAAATCTTGTGAAATCTCAGAGAAATCTTAGGGAAATCTCTGAAAATCTGAGAGAATTCTTGTGGAATCAGTAGAAATCCCGTGTACACTAGGATGGGGAGTGGTTGCCCCCTCGACTTTTTGCCTCTCATCGGTTCGGTAAGAGCCGTACTGGGATGCTATGCTACATTGGGAGGCTCGGGCGGGGCGGGAGGGGGGGGGGGAGTGTGTGTGTGGGGGGGGGGGGGGGAGGCTGCGCCCCTGAGCTACAAGCCGATGGGTATCTCGTTACACTCACACACTGCAGTCCGCCCATGCAGCCCGGGCCGGCCTGGCCAGGGTCGCGCGCGCCGAGTCGAGTACTCACCTGCAAAACAGAACACACAGTCAGTTAAGAGCGAATCAGACGCAGGCAGAGCAGCGACAGTTATGAGAGACAGAACGAAAACACGGCAGAGAAGTGCACTCAGAAAACCACTTTTTTGTGCGAACGAAATAATTTTGTCCCCGCAATTAACGAAATTTTAGTAGTAACAAATAAAAATTTTCGTTAGCTTAACTAAATTAGTCAATTTTAAAAAAAATAAGAAACTGGAACAAAAAAATTTGTTGTCGTCCCAACGAAAATTTGACTTTGATTTCAGGAACGAAAGATTTTCGTTAAGGGAAATAAAATTTATTTCCGCCAAAGAAGCGGTTTTCTGAGTGTGCTCAGCACAGCGCTGCTGCTGCCTTTCGCTTTCCTCCATCGCAAACAATAACGAAATGTCTCATATATATATTCCATACATTTTTTTTCTCGGTCCGAAATCTAGAAAAAAAAATCACGAAAGACAGAGGTAGGGAGGGAGGCGGCGAGAGAGAGAGAGAGAGAGAGACAGAGAGAGAGAGACAGAGAGAGAGAGAGAGAGAGAGAGAGAGAGAGAGAGAGAGAGAGAGGGGGGGGGGGCAGGGTCGGCAGACCACGGTGGGAACGGCCGATGAGGTAAAAGGAACGGATCCTATGGCTACCGGGCCGGCCGGGCGCGTAACAATCGCTTCCCACCCATTGCCTATGGAGTTACCCCGCGCCACGCCACGCTGCCCGTCCAATGAAAGCATTCTTGTGTATGACGACGAGCAGCAACATTGATTATGACGACTACTATTGCAAAGAAGACCAGCTTTCTCTTAATGGCCGACAAATACACATGATTCTCCCCGTAACGAATGTGTGTGTGTGTTAGAGGTGGCCTTGCCCACACTTTCAATCACATACCAGGCGCCGTACGATGACCCCCCCCCCCTTCCCACCTGTTTCTTTCTTCCCAGGAAGGTCACAAACACGGTCCTCGCCTCGCCCCCGGTCCACCCCGGCACCCGCTTTACAACGAGGGCCTCAATGCGCTCTCTTTGTCACCCCGCACTGGAGAAACAAACGTGACGTGCGTCGCGTCAATTGGTGTGACCATTTTTGGTCACACCACGTAATGCGACCGAAATTGACGTCACACCATGTGATGCGACGCAAGCTCCAGGGTAACTTATACAGCATTACACGCATAGGAGGTCGCATGACAAACGTGACCAAAACTACGGTCACACCACATGATGCGACCTCTCCAGCGGTCGCACTTGCAAAAGTGTGACGCATGTCACATTAGTTTTTCCAGTGCGTCTGGGGGTGCTGTGTTGCACTTTGTTTTGTTCTCCCAGAGCACACACCGGCCGGGCCGGCGCTGCTCACACCCTCCTGATGCACGCTCAGCCGCTCAGCCGCTCAGCCGCTCAGCCGCTCAGCCGCTCAGCCGCTCAGCCGCACCGCCTTTGTCGGCCGATAAATGAAGAAAGAAAGTTGCGGTCTCATAATCGACAATTTCCCGAGTGGATAGAGCGGCTCGGCCGGGCGCTGCGCTGCGCTCGATACTGCTGGGCTCAAGTGCGCGCGCCGCGGCAGAGTCATCAACAGTTTAAGTGCACACACACATACGCACACACTCACATACGCGCACACACACACATACATACACTCACATACGCACGTCCAACACGAAAAAAAAAACCACACATATCCTCGCAGTTTTTGTGTTCTCTATACCCCGGCAATTTCACCTACCCTCTCATATTTATGTCTCTCCTCTTATTGTACACACGAAGAACAATGCTACAAATTTTTTAAATAAAAGTCTTGTCGCGAAATATTGAAAAGGGGAAGCCCGAACGCGGCCGAACGCCTGCTAGGTAGGCAACACCACTGTGTGCAACGCACCAGTGTGCCCGTGTGGCCTACCTCCCCGGCGCCCCGGGAGACATGCGAGTGTAAGCCTTCGGTGCAAATTACAAACCACGCCTGATACACTGTTAAAAATAATTGTCAGTTGACGACACTGCCCGTGATGGCTGTGTTGTTGGTTTACAACAATATTTGTTTTATTTGTATAAGTGACAAAAGACTTTCTATTTCAACCGAATTCGTCATACCGAAATGAGAACTTATCAGCATGTTGTAACTTTACAACATAATTGTAGTTAAGTTTGTTAACAACACATGTCGTTCCAATACAACCAACATTGTTATGTTGGTTGGGAACACGCACTTTTCCAACTGAAAAATGTGTTGCAGAAAATTTTAAGAATATTGTTAGATTACAACATGCTCGTAAAATTACGACATATGTTGCTAACAAACTTAATTACAAATATGTCGTAAATTTACGACATATTTTGTAACAGTGTAGGCAGACCGAACACCGGAGGGAGACAGGGGTGAAGCAAAAACTGCCATTATTTTTCGCAGTGTGCCCGCCGGGCGCACGACAGGCCTCTGGGAAATATGCAAATACGTCGGGACGTAAGTAAGGCGGTGGAGGGCGCGGGCGGGGCGCAGCTACTGATCATCGGTTTTAAAATAAGGTGGGAAAGCAACACAGAAATGACTGACGTTTGTCCGTTCGGCTTCTCCATACGACTGAGGAGAAGTGACACTCGAAAAACAATAAACGGCGGGAACTGGAAGGAGTCTGATGCGTATTTGAGCAAACGGCGCCACATCAGTTTTCTTTACCTTTCCGATAAATGGTCAAAAATCTTTGCTTTTGCCTAGGGTGCATGCATGCAAACCACTCCAATGCGGATATAACAAAAATAAAAATAAAAAAAAGGGAAAAAAAAGAAGCGGAAACCTACACGACACTTCCTTTAATTGCAAAGGACGGCCGTACCGTCGTCATTAGGACAATAGCAAGTAGCCGATCTTCTCGACTAGCCCCCCCCCCCCCTGGGAGCAACAGGGGCGGCGGGACCTGCAGCACCACGCGGCTAAATGGGTCCCCCGTGTTCGGCGTGCGCCCCGGGCCGGGCCGGGCCGGGCCGCAGCGGGGTCGGTCGCGGTGTCACCGGTATTGCCTACAATGGGCCCCGCCCCGCCCCGCCCCGCCCCGCCCCGCCCCGCCCCATCCCGCCCGACCCCTGCTGGTGGTTAACACGAGAAACACGCCGGGCCGTACTGCACCATACCATGCCGTTACAAGTAGCGAAATTAGGCGAATCTCTTTTAGGAAATAGAAAACGTCGACACACACAGTGAAACGGCGATTTCAAAAAACTATAAAAGGATTTAAAAATTACCCAAAAAGAACAAAAACATGGCGGAAGCGATGGTCTGGCGGATCGCGATGAGCTCCGTGCGCTTGATGAAGAGATCCGGGTGATGCGCGGAACTTAATGAGCCGGGGCGGGGCGGGGCGGGGCGGGGCGGGGTGGGGCGGGGCGGAGCGCCTCTAATTAATTTAAGTGTCATCCGGCCGGCCTGCCGGGCCGCCGGGCCCAGAGGAGAGGGCAGGGAGAGCGGATCGCCTCAGAGGTTGCGGGGTCGGGCTACGGAGAGAAAAAAAAAATCACCCTTGTGTAACAACGGCTGTGCGGACCGCGGGGCGTTGGTAACACATTGAAAAAAAAAACCGATGAACCGTGACAAAGAAGGTCCACGCCGACACTTTGGTGCACCAAGACTTCACACTAAACCCTTATGCATGATTTTTGCATCGTTATGCACGATTTTATACAACCATAGTTATGCACAAATTTTTATGCATAACTATGCACACATTGTGCATTATTATGCACAAATTTGTGCATAAGGGACAGGATTAAGCATAGTTATGCAGAAAAAATTGTGCATAGTTATGGTTGCGTCAAATTCTGCAAGGCTTATGCACAACAAAATGCATAAGGATTTAGTGTGTTCCGTCCCGCGGACAAGAAGCAGGGCGAAATGCGTAACAGTATGTCTACTCTAGGAGCCGCGTGAGCACGTAGGCAAAACCGCATGCACGAATCCCATGCATTAAACGGCGTTTTAAATAGTGCACTTGATGGAAAGACGTTTGATGGTACAGTTAGTTTCAGCACGACGTTTCGCGACCCCTTTTTAATTACGACTGTGTCACCTCACCTCACCTCCCTTTAGGAGACCGCGCCGGGCCCGGGCGGGCGCCGCCATGCGCGGGGCGCTACTGTCACGATAGCGATCCTTGCCTAACGTAACGCGGGCGTGACGCAAGGCGCCCGGCCCGGGGGCCAAGGGGAGCCCCTAGCCCAGCGCAGCCCTTAATGGCGTTACTCTGCGTTACACCTGCGCCCCACGCCCCCGCCCCGCGCCACACGGAGAGGGTTTCCACTCATCAATCCCCGCCCGCAGCTGAGGCTCAATCCCGCCCCTGACTCCCACGCGCGTTCCAGTCTCTATATCTGCGCTTTCCCTATCAATTCCCCCCCCCCCCCTCTTCTCTCTCTCTCTCTCTCTCTCTCTCTCTCTCTCTCTCTCTCTCTCTCTCTCTCTCTCTCTCTCTCTCTCTCTCTCTCTCTCTCTCTCTCTCTCCTCAGCGCGCTATTGCCGCAAGTAGAGCACCGCTGTCCCTATCCGAAAGGATCTCCTCTCCGACCCCTCCGGTCATTCGTTGCACAATCCACGAACTGACAAACCCAGGTTATATCTATTATTGAGCCACCCGCAGCCGCCACAAAAATCAGGAGAGTTGGTTACAAGCCGACGATTATTTTCCTTTCTCTCAAATAACGTTTCGAATAAATACTTTCAGGAAAGTGGTTTCTCGATCCAAGAGTGAAATTACTCTCTGAAACATTGAGCGATATTTTTGCACTTTGCGTTGAGACCAATTTCTACTGATCAGGCACACACACTGCATCAGCAGCTGCTTGTATCAATAAGTGTACCTCACAAGCAAAAACGTTTTTAAGAGTATTTTACACACTAAACCCTTATGCATTTTGTTGTGCATAAGCATGCAGAATTTTAAGCAGCCATAATTGTGCACAATTTTTGTGCATAATTATGTACAAATTGTGCATAACTATGCACAAATTGTACATAGTTATGCATGAAATTGTGCATACTCTTATGGTTGCTTAAAATCCTGGATATTTATGCACAATAAAATGCATAAGGATTTAGTGTGTACTCTCGGATCGGGGGACCGCTTTCCTGGGTGTATTCTGGTGTTTCGGTTCGGATGTGAGGTGTCGGCCGGCCCGGCCCGCTTGCATAAGGTTAAGGCGATGGTCCTGGCCTGGCCCGGCGCCTGGCGGTGCCGCTGTAAATACAGTATACCGTTGTTACGTGCACGACGCGGTGTGGCGCTTCAGACTCAATCGCTTTTCAAAGCGCCAGCCCAGTAGCAAACATCATACCGGCCGTAAAAGTGAAAACACTCTCTCTGCTGGGGCTGGCCGGGCTCTGGGCGCCGGGCCCGCTGCCTGCAGCGTGCAGATTCGCACCTACCGTAGTGTGCCCTGCCCCGCCTGGCGCTGTCTGGTACAGTCCCAAACGATGAGTTCGTTAGACTCGGCACGCACACACACACACACAGACTAGCCAATTAACGGCACCAGAAATATTTATTTTCACTCTAAGCGAAACTCGTTGTAGCAGCTTCTATGGCCGGCGGCGCGTCGCCAGTTCATGGCAGTAGCAAAGCCGTGTCTTTTTTTCTTTTTCCTCTTTTACTTTCCAACAGACGCGTCTAGTTGTTGTTTGAGATGATTGGGATTTATTGAGCTCGGGTGCGAGGCGGGTCAAGGCAAAGGCGTCGGGGTCATTCGCAGCGCAGCGCAGGTCGCTGGAGAAGATGTGCGTGGCGCGAAATGAGCGAGAGCTGGGGCATCCCGCGGCTTATCTCTCATCGGCGAGATGGCTTTTTCGGAGCCGCCTGTGCCCAATCGAGACTACTTTCACACACAAACACACACACACACACACACACACACACACACACACACACGCGCGCGCGCGCGCGCAGGCTGGTGCTTTGGCCCGCCAGGTCGGTCGGTAGCGACTCTATTACGGTCCCGGGCGGGGCGAGGCGGGGCGAGGCGGGGCGGGGCGGGGCGGGGCGGGGCCGGGAGCGCCAGGCTGCGCCCTCTCCTCTCATTGTGGAGCGAAGGCAGAGCCTTGCTCACGTGCTGCTCAAATACTTTGCAAACGCTCACTACTCCAGACTCATTATTTTTTTTTTCCTTGTCACAAGATTCCTTTTGTTGTTAAATTATTTCTTTCCGTTGGCGTGGCATGTCCCCACTACGAGGTACGCACTGCACGCCTTTACCTGTCACCCCCTCTTCCTACCCCTCTCACTAACTCACACACACACACACACACACACACACACACACACACACACACGAGATGCCTTGACAGAGCTGCGTGGTAATTAGGTAACTTAACCTCATCTCGAGGTCCGGTACGCCGGACAGGAGCGTCTCCGGCATCCCAGCCGTCCACGGAATCCTCAGGATTCCCCTTACCCTCTCCTACAACCCCCCTCTCCTCCTCCTCCTCCTCCTCCTCCTCCTCCTCCTCCTCCTCCTCCTCCTCAAGGCGTCCTCAGCGGCGCCGGCGGTCTGCACGCGACGCCACGGTCAGCAGGAGGGGCCTTGCCTCCTTGGTGGCAAGTGCATTCGGCCAAAAACTTTTTTAAGGTTTTTTTTTTATTTATATTTAAATTTAGGTTGCTTCTATTTTTTTTAAATGACGAAACGTGTAAAGGAGGAGGAGAAGCGTATGCACTTTAGTGTGCGTACGCGCGGGTCAAACAGACACGACAAGTGAAAGGTGTCCGACGAGTCGCGTTTTGCCCTCCCTTCTGGCCGCCCCACCCCGCCCCGCCCCGCCCCGCCCCGCGCAGGTGATTAGGGCGGGAGCCCCCACGAGTGCTGCTGCTGCTGCCTCACACTACACCGCCTCACTCACTGGCGTCCTCGCCGCACCGCGTCCGTCATAGAGGAGGAGACCTCTGCAACGACGGGTTTATTGGGTTGCAATCAGTCCGCAGCAACTTTCAACGCGTCTAGCGACTGCTTCCGCCCGCCGCGCCCCGCCCCGCCACGCCCCGCCCCGCCCCGCCCGACAGTCGCTGCGCACGGCCGTGGCCGGCCGGCCGCCACCACCCACCCGGCCAGCAGCGACTGACGGAGTGGCTTATGACATACACATGGCCCGTTTTCATACACCACTGTGAAACATATCTTCGTAAACATTTTTCGTAATTTGTGATTTACAAATGAAATTTACGAAAGCCTATTTGTGTTCGTTTCGGAACGACAACTCGGGGAAAACGACGTCTTGGTTTCCAACACTGTAAAAAATATCTCTGTAAATTTACGACATTATTCGTACTTTGTGATTTACAAACGGTGTTGTAACTTTACGATCGAAATCGTAAATTTACGAAAGCCCATTTGTGCTCGTTTAATAGTCACAAGTCGATACCAAGTGTCCTTAAAATTTTGTAAATTTACAATTTGATATCGTAACTTTACGACATTTCTCATGGAAAATTTTCCCGTAACTCTTCCAAACATTTCTCACAGTGAAGCAGTTTTGGAAAAACCAAGCAGCTCTTATGGAGAAAATACACGGGCTTTCCGGGGCTGCTTTCAAACCAGGACGAAGTTTTTTTCCGTGAAGTCAAGTCGATACGTACCAAGTGACTTTTCAATTTTGTAATTTTACAAATTAATATCGTAACTTTACGACATTTCTCATGGGAGATTTTCCCGCGTAGCCCGTAAAACCCATAAGTCACAGTGACTCAAAAATACACCACAATATAAAATAGAATGCACGCAGACAGAAACGCAAGAGTTGTCCGCCCCGCCCCTCGTCCGGAGCCCAGTGCAAGTGCATTGCGGTGCACCGGTCTGCCGCCGCGCCGGTAGCCGGACAGCCGACTGATTCCGAAGATCGCTCTCGCTCCTCCTTCCTTGTCGCACCTATGGCGGTGCCCTATGCAGGGTATGGCAGCGCTACGTGAGTGCGACAAGGACAGAAGTACGAGAGCGATCCTCGGAATCAGCCGGACAGACTGCGCTGCGCCGCGGATAAATTATCGCCCCGGACAGACATCACTGCAGCGGCCCGGCCCGGCCCGGCCCGGCCCGGCCGTACAGCGGGACAAACTGGTTGCGAGGGAGAAGGGTTCGGATAGGCACGGCGGCAGGGGGAGGCGCCGGGCCCGGCAGGCACAGCAGGCACAGCAGGCACAGCAGGCACAGCAGGCACAGCAGGCACAGCAGGCACAGCAGGCACAGCAGGCACAGCAGGCACAGCAGGCACAGCAGGCACAGCAGGCACAGCAGGCACAGCAGGCACAGCAGGCACAGCAGGCACAGCAGGCACAGCCACCGCAGCAGTGCCCATCCATCCGTCTGCAAACCGCTACAGTCATAAGCTGCAACCGGGCGGGCCGGGGCCGGGGAGGTCGGCCAGCACAGGATCAACTGCAACCCGTCGCCCCGCCCCGCCCCGCCCCGCCCCGCCCGGGCCGTTCGCACCCAGAAAACTATGTTCTTAATTTATCAGTGTTCTTAAAGTTTTAGGAACATTCTGCTTGAGTGAAGCGCATTTCGCCATTAATCTAAGTTAAATTTCTGAAATCAAGAACACTGTTCTAAAAACATCAAGGCAATGTTCTTGAACTAAGAACACAACTTTTTGGTGTAGTGTGTGCATTTGAGAACGTGCAAAGACATTTTCACACGGCGTTAAAGGTGCTTGCCCTGGCCGCGAGCATGCCGCGAGCGACAGAGGCGGACAGAGGCCGACCTCCTCCCCCAGAGAGTGCGCGCGCGCGCGCGCACACACACACACGTATACCTGTCGATGCCCCTGCTCCTCTAACTTGTCGCTGCGAGCACATTACACTAACGGGCCACAGTTAGAGCCCCGCCCCGCCCCGCCCCGCCCCGCCCCGCCCGCAGGATAAATAAAAGCTTTCTGCATCGTGTCGTCCTGCCTCGTGCCCTGTGTGTGCGTGCGTGTGTGTGTGTGTGCGTGAGTCCTCATTGACCGCAGCACGCAGCGACCAGACCGCAGCCGGGCCGCCTCCGAACAGCGCGCCAGCGACAGAACTGGAGCCCGAGCCAGCTTCCGGACGTGTCCCCACCGCGCCGGGCACACCGGCACGGACGGACCGCATCTCAGAACGGTTCTTTTCAGCTGTGCGTCAGGCAGGCGGGCGGGCGGCCCCAGCGGCGCTCCGCCCCACCCCGCCCCACCCCACCCCGCCCCGGCCACGCCCAGCCACATCGCGCCCGCCCGGTCCGGGCCGCGAGGCGAGGCGCGGCCCGCGAGCACGTCAATGGAGGCACTGATGCCGAAGACGAGCTCCCATTGAGGGTCCGGCCCGGGCGGGGCGGGGCGGGGCGGGGCGGGGCGGCCCCTAAGGAGGCCCGTTAGCACCGCGCCGCCGCGTCACCGAGCCCCACTCTGTTGGAGCCCGTGGCCGCCGTGACGGCTCACTCCACTCACTCCCGCACACCGACCAGGACACCCCGCCCCGCCCCGCCCCGCCCCGCCCCGCCCCGCCCCGCCCCGCCCCGCCCCGCCCCGCCCCGCCCAGCCGCGCCTCCAATCACAAGCGCGCCCCTGGTTACAATACAACATCCAGGTTCCCCACGCAACGCAGCCAGAGCAACTCTCCTATGGAGAAAAATACTTATTGTCAACTTTTCAGGCAAACCTGGCCAAAGAAGTAGGGTGGGGAAGGGGGGGGGGGGGGTAGGCAGTGGCCTTGGGCACCGCCGCGCCGACCGGCGAGCAAAGAGCTGCAGCACAGTGTTTTCTGCTCGAGATATCGATCTGCACATCGATAGCTCCGGGGCGGGGCAGGAGCGATTAGAGGGGAGAGGGCGAGCACTATCGAGCACAGCTAGGGCAGGCGCCGCGGGGCCGGGACGAGGCGGGGCGGGGTGAGGCGGGGCGGGGTGAGGCGGGGCGGGGTGAGGCGGGGCGCGGCGGGACCGGGCAGGCCGCTAGGCGCTACGCCCCTGCGGAGGCGAATGGGCGACCTCCAGCGAGAAAGAAGAATAAACCACCGACAATGACACTTGTCGCATGGAGCGGGGCGGGGCGGGGCGGGCGTGGCTGGGCTGGGACCCACGGGATCTCAATTCGGGTCCAACGGGACCCTCTGAGGCTCTCGCGGCACGCTCACAGTGCCCCCCCCCCCTCTCCTCTCCCCACAACCTCACGCCCGCCACTTTACATTCGCAGAGAGACGGATAATGAGGAGAGGCGAATATCATTTTGAATAATGGCAGCCGCGAGTTACCCGTTAAGCGGGCGCCGCGGGCGAGCCGCGGGACGGGACGGGGACCCTGTCGCGCGGCCCCCGCCCCGCCACGCCACGCCCCGCCGCCACGCACCAACGCGCCCCCGGGGCCCCGCGGACGACGCGCGGAGCCACCTCCGAGCACATGCAAAACCGGTGCAACTTTCTAGGAAGCCGTCCTGGTCAGACAGGGCAGGCAGGCCGGGCAGGCCGGCAGCGTGGTGACCGGGCCAGCCAGGCAGCGCCATTAGTTATTTTATAGAATCAACACGGCACAGCCTGCTGTGCCTCCCAGGCGTCCCCCGCCAGGCGCGGTTTTAAGTCCGACTGACGGGAGGGGCGATGTGCTGTGGGTTGCCTACATACAGGAGTTTTCAATTCATTTTGCCTATCTTTCAGGCGGTTTTCAGACCTGACGCCCCCCGCCCGCATAAAACCACGCCTGTCCCCCGCGTCCTCGTGCTCGCCCGGCCCCCGTCCCTCTCGACGGGCTTCCGAAACCAACCAGTGGCGGATCTGGCTCAAATGTTTAGGGGGGGCAAGTCATGAGGGTTGCCTACTTTAAGGGGATCCCAATAAATTGGCTAAAAATGCAACGCCTTAGGTTTTCGGGTTCCCAATAGAATAAAAACTCTTTAAATTGATTTTTTAAAGGATCAGTGCGTAACGCGCAGACCAAAATTTATAAGTTGCAGGGCAGTAAGTGGTAGTTCCGAGCGAAGCGAGGAAAATTTTTTGGTTTTGCGTTTTGTAGGTGGCAAAATTGAGTGGTCTGTGGTATGGTGTGTTCAAAAAATACAACGCTAAAGCGAGTGAACAAATATACATAAAATTAATAAAAGATAAGCAACAAGCCGGACTGAAGAAGTGGGCCGTAAAATTAAAAATTTCGTTTGATTACCAAAATATTGAGAGCGCAGCGAGCATTAAAATTTAGTCAGTCGAGTGAAGTTTTTGTAACGCACTCACTCTATCTTTCAGGTATGCGCAGATTAGAACACTGACATTGAGAGTAAGGTAGTCAAACTGCGCAGCGTGCTGACTCGTCGCACTGCACAGTCGCACCGCACTGGCGGCTAAGCTGATTTTGGACTTGTGATACCTAATTCGGGTCTGACACCGTAAAATGCGTAATGTATTATCAAATTGCAGCAAAACGTATTTTGAAACGGCGCAACTTTAGGCGTAATACCTACGTATTACCGAAAGACAGCTGAAGACTACCTGTCGTCTGGATTCCTCTCCTTTTTTCCCTTTCTTTATTTCTCTCTCTTTGTATCTCTTTCTTTCTCTCCCTTCCTCACTGTAAAAGCTGTGGATACTTTAAATGCCAAATTTTGAATTTTTGAACGCCAAATTTTGGCCTCCATCCAAAGGAATGCCAATTTTGGGCTACATTTAAATCTGAATTTCGGACCCCTATTAAGAATGCCAAATTTTGGCGTGAAAAGTGGCCAAAATTTGGCGTTCACAAGCACAAAATGACGCCAATATTTTGGCACGAAAAATTGCCACAGCTCTGCCCTGCTGCCATCCAGCTAGCTTGCTACTCTCTCTCTCTCTCTCTCTCTCTCTCTCTCTCTCTCTCTCTCTCTCTCTCTCTCTCTCTCTCTCTCTCTCTCTCCCTCCCTCTCTTTCTCTCTCTCCCTCTCTTCCTTCGCCTCCATGTGGCGACCGCTAGGCCGCTCGCTCATGCGCGGAAAATGGGCCGAACATCATCGCGCTCCTCTTTCAAAGAGAGCAGCGCGAGGAAGAAAACGCTGCGGGCGCTGCGTGGGGGCTGCCACTCCCTACCCCTGCGGCCAGGCCGGGCGCCTCTGCCGCACAGCGTTCAGCAGCGTCCTCTCTCTCTCTCTCTCTCTCTCTCTCTGTCTGTCTGTCTGTCTGTCTCTCTCTCTCTCTCTCTCTGATGAGTCAATGGATCGATAACGGGCGGGGGGGAGACGGATCGCTGGACAGTCTGGACAGCGGCCTCCAGGCCCTTTTGATCCGTTGACTCGATTAGGGCGGGGCGGACGGAACAGGGCAGGACAGCAGAGCCGTGACCGGACAGCAGGTGCCACCGGGCCGACCGGACAGCGCTGTCGCCGGACAAGTAGGCAATAAGTAGCGCCGAGGTAAAGCGGGCTGCCTACGCCCCTGCCTACTAGGCAACATGCACGCAACTGTACCAGGATGAGGAGACGTCCTACCGCAACGGCCGGCCCGGATCCAGCCGATCTTTGAAACTACATTTTGCCTACATTCAGGCGGATTGTACCACGGATCGCCTACCCACACGGCGGCAACTGGCCGTTTTAGACGCCTCCCACGTATGACACAAGAGTGCAGAAAAAACAACATTTACACTGGTAAAACTAAGGCGTACTTGTACCCCTTTTATGAAGCGTACCGTCCGTACGCCCTTCTTGAAGCGTAGAAGAGCTCATGCGCTCTTTTCCTCCTATCTAAATGCATGGGGGAATTTTCTTGAAGCGTAGTTGTATGCTTCAAGAAGGACGTAAGGTCTTCAAGCGTAGTTGTACGCTTGAAAAAGTCATACAACTACGCCTTAGTTTTACCAGTGTATTGACACACGTAGCGTTTTCAATCTACTATAATTGAACAGGGAGGTGTGATCACATAGTGGTCACGTATCAGTTGCGACTCCTTGTTAGCGGCGCGGCGCTCTCGCGTAGCACTCTAGTTCCACCCGAAGGTCTGCTCGCTCCAAACTTGGTCATGCGCCTTGCGGATCGGCGTGAAGCACCGCCGGGGGGGTCAGTGGGGCCGTGATCAGAGCCGCGCCACGCCGCGCCACGCCGCGCCACGCCGCGCCACGCCACGGTACGGTATGGGTACTCCAGCCATGCGTGGACAACGGTGCTGCCCTTGCACGGGACAGGCCAGGCCGCACCGCCCCGCGCCTCACACCCAAAACAATGACGACATGAATTTTCGTACTCCAAATGTACTTTATTAGTAGTGTCCGTTGTACCGTTGTACTCGAATTGAGAAAAGCGTTCTCGGATTGAGAAAGATTTGCACTCGGTAACACAAGTTTTCTGCAGACACTTAAGGTCGAAGCGTTATTATCACTTCCCCCGGCCCGGCCCGGGCCGTATATGAAGAATCCGACCTTCTCGCCTCGCCTCGGCCGGCGGAGCGTTCGGTTCCGCCAGACCAGAGCCTGACTGTGAGGAGCGCTTGGACTGCAGCCTGGCCTGCGAGCCTGAGCTCAAGTCCTGCTCCGGGAGGGTATGGGCGGGGCGGGGCGGGGAGCTGGCTCGTTATCCGGCCACTCATGTCAGCCGGAGCCAACTTGTAGGGCAGCTAAAAACAGAGAGTGGCTTGGCGATGCTGACGGGACAAACTAGTGCGTTTGTGTTGAAGTGCGCGCGCCCGCCTGTGTGTGTGTGTGTGTGTGTGACATGATGCGAGGGTATTGACTCTACTGTCATTTGCCCCCTCTCCTTCCCCTCCCCGACAATGCTCCCATTATCCTTTAACCACGCTCCACGTCGACGCGGCGACGCGTCGCGTATCAGATCATCTTCGCGGATGATTCCTCGGCGAGCGATGGAGCAGAGAGAATAGAGGAAGCAGTAATAGAGAGAGAGACAAAAAAATAATAGAGGCAAGGCGCGACGACGGGGGAAAGGAGCAAGTCAGTAAAGAGGGGCGGGGAGAGGGAGAGGGAGGGACAGATAGAGAGAGAGAGAGAGAGAGAGAGAGAGAGAGAGAGAGAGAGAGAGAGAGAGAGAGAGAGAGAGAGAGATTAAAGTGGGAAAAAAACGGGGCAGTAGCCCTGAGTTATGAAAAATTGCTTGAGTCGGTAGTGGTCAGTGAACTTGTGTGATGTGAATGGACGCATGTTGTGGGGCGGAGAGGGTGGAAGGGTTGCACTTTTCACTGTAAGTTTCTTACGAAGAACTGCTCTTCGTAACGTACAAAGGATCTGAGCCGCTGTAATACAAAAAAAATCTTTGTAGTACGAAGAGCCTGGTTTGTAGTACAAACGAAGCTCCTTCGTAGTACGAACTAGGGGTGTTCCTAATATGACGAAAAGTGGTTTGTAATATGGCTGCTTCGAATCCTCTGTACGTTACGAACCGAATTTTCGTAATACGAACACCGCTGTTTGTAAGGAACTAAACAGTGCTTGCCAGAGAGCAGCAGAAAAAAAAAAACGAGTGAGGAGCCCAGACAAATGCATCCTTCACGCAACGTTTCTGGTTTTCTTTGAAAAGTCAAAAGTCAAAGTCAAGTTTGCTTCCGAAGTCAAAATTTGTGAACGTCTAATAAATGACAATCTATGACATTTAAACAAACACAGGGCACGCGTTTCTGGGTGAAGCGTTATGCGTCGAGCTAGAGCATTCGGCAGCGGCGGATGAGACCAAAGGGCAAGGGGTGGGGGGGGGGGGGGGGGCGCAGGTGCAAGAGGAGGAGGCAGGACAGCTCCAGTCCGTCGCGATCCGTCACACAGTTGGCAGGCCTACATTTTCGCGGTCATGCCCCCCCCCCTCTCTCTCTCTCTCTCTCTCGCTCCTTTCCTCACTTGTATCTCTCTTCTCTCTCTCCACCCGCCTCACGTCACCTGTCACAAACGCGTCCTCCTGACGGCACTGACTGCCTTCGACTGCCTTTTTCGCGACCGCGACTCTTGACGCTGACAGGCGCCGCCCGCTATAGGGAAGTCCAAGTTCAAACGCAGACCAGGGGGGGAGGGGCTGGCGGACCGAGCTACTAAAACGGATGGAACAGGTGTGCCTATGCAGTCACCATGGAGCATGGGGTTTCTACGAAGCAGGACGTGGCGTGCCATGGCAGGTGGCAGCAGGGCCTTTTTATCATTGTCCTTCCTCGTCTCATTGCGCATGCAGCTGACTCTGGTCGCTTGCAGGACGCCCGTACTACCTACCCTCTCCCTTTCTCTCACACTCGAAAAGCAAAATCGAGTGTTTAAATTATCGCCCTTCGCAGTTTTCATGCCGCCTTTGCAAAGGCATTCAACCTTAACACATTTAAAAGGTGCTACGTCACATTTTTCTTCCAGTGCACCTCACGCCCCGCCCCGCTACGCCACGCCACACTGCGCCGCGCAAAGCCATTGCCCTAGCTACACTGCAAACTGGAACCGGTCACACGGTAGAGCCGTTTGACAAGTACTCGCGACGTGCGCGGTGCGGCAGGATGTGCCTGGGGGGGGGGGGGGATAGTGGGGGTCGGTACAGACGACGAGTTCCTCAAAGGTCAGCGCGCCGGCCGGCCGGCAGGCAGGCCTGGACGAACGCACCGGCTGGAACTGTGTGAGTGGAGGGTAACGAGAAAAATTTGTCGTCGTAGATGTTGCAAAATTGCAAATTTAAAAACATGCAACTTTTGTGATAGCAAAACTTTAAATCCTAAAGTTAAATGACGAAGAATTCAAACATTTTAAAGGGGCATGAACGTTTCTATATCCATAGCGTTGTTCCACAGTGCGATTTTCAGATCATATAAAGCAGTGTAAGCAGGACTCTTTCCAAGGACGCGAGAGGTGATCGACAAGGCTCAGGCAACGTCGCCCCGCCCCGCCCCGCCCCGCCCAGCGTGTACACGGGACGGGATAACGGTCGATAGGATCGACATCGAACCGCATCGACATCAGGCCGTCCATAGGAAGGAGCGAGGCGGGGCGGGCCGGGGCGGGGCAGCACGACCAGATGTCATTACAGGCCTGCTTCGGAAACGAAAAATGAAAACAAGAAAAGAAGCTGAGACCGGCTGAGACACTGTAGCCACTGTAAATACTGTAAGCGATTACTGAATTTAACTCGTTCTCAAAGATTTCCGTGTCAAAAAATACTCGGAATTTGTTATTATTTTCGGCGTACGCAAACAGGAAAGCGACGTTCGGCCGTCGCGTCGCCACCCCTCGCCTCCCCCACGCACTGCCAGCTCAGCTGCACCCGGGGCTGGCTGGACGCGGCGCGGCGGGCCCCTGCCGAGGGGTCCTTCACTTCGATTTTTCGTGTACATGACTAAAGATTAAAAATAAGTCAATGACTAAAAAATGACTTAAATTGACTGAAAACGACAATAACAACTTAAAATAAAATTAATAAAATTGACAAAAAATGACGAGAAGTGACTTAAAATGACGAAAAGTGACAAAAAAGACGAAAAGTGACTAAAAGTGACTGACTAAAATTGGCTTAAAAATGACTAACACTGAAAAAGGGTTGGGTGACGAAAAGTGACTATACATGACTAAAAATGACTGAAAGTGACGAAAAAAGTGATGAAATTTCCGTTTGTACATGATTAAACGGAGTGAAGGACCCCTCGGCCCCTGCCCCCTCAGACATGACTTTCTCTGGCAGAAAACAAAAACTGAACCGGTGGGGCGGCGGGGCGACGCGTGAGCCCAGATGAAAGCTCTGGCGACATGAGTGCAGCCGAGACTGGACCGGGCGGGCAGGGCAGGGCCGGGCCGGGCGGGGGGTGAGTACGCGTGGACCGACGCCAAATCGCGATCTCCCAGCTCCGGGCGTCGCGGCGGGGCACCGGGCGGGGTGGGGTTGGGGGCGACCCAGCCTTGCACGGCGACCACTCAGGTGCACACATACAGTGGGCGGAGGGTACAATCATAGCACGAGTGGGGGGGGTGGGGGTGGGGGGGGAGTAGAATCATAGCACGTTAAAGAATTGACGGCGGAATCCCCCCGCAGGGAGAATTGTCAATGGGGAAAGGTTGTACCGAAAAGCATAGGAAGAGGATTCGGCCCCGTGCCTCGGCCCGCGTGCCTCCCGCGGGATGTCGGGCGTTAGGTCGTAACGCCGCGGTGACCCCGGCCGGCACCGCTACAACACTAAGAGTGGACACGTGTGTAGCGTGAGTCACTCTCTCACACACACGTGTGGAGTGGAGAGGCACTCCGATGCGCCCGTCCCGAACAATAGGTGACGCCTCCCCCCACCGCCCTCCGGGATCAAAACAGTAAGAAGCTGAACCGCGACCCGGTGGTATACGTAAGAGGCATACGGACGGACGTCAAAAGTAGAGAAGGAAAAGGAACAATGATGGAACCGACAGAGAGAGATTTACCGAAAAGAGGACCATAATTATTAGGCTCGAAATGAGAGCAAGGCGAAGACACTAGTGGAGGACTCTGGGTGTAACAGCGACAGCGACAAGATGAGGGAATACGGGTGAGACCGTGACGGTGGGGTGGGGTGGGGTGGGGCGGGGCGGGGCGGGGCGGGGCGGGGCGGGGCGGGGCGGGGCGGGGCGGTCCGGTCCCAGCCGCTGGACGGCCCCCAGCCCAGCCCCAGCCCCAGTGACATAAAGCGGCTCCTTGCGCAACGCAGCAGTGCTCTCATTTTCACGGACGTCTCTTCTTCTTGCGCCGAGCCAGGCCGAGGGCAGGAAGTGCATGTGCGGGCACGGCGGCGCGTCACCCACGTGGCGTACCGGACGCAGCGCGAACAAGGGCACCCCAAAAACAACTCTACAGTGTGCTTCATAATGACTTACAAAGGAGTAAAATGTTCTCGGCTGTCACAAGAGCATGAGAAAATCAAGAACAACACAGTGTACAGTACACTGGGCGGGTGGTGTCGCGGAGTTATATAGAGGAGGCAATGGGCGATGTAAGGGCCAAAACGATAGGCAACGCTTTAAACTTAAAACAATGACATCCGTCACGTTGAAATGTCATCGGATAACAATAACTGTTTCCAACAGTGCGTTGCCCAAACCCTGTGTGGTTCTGACCGGTTCGCGAGGAGGAGGAAGAGGACGAGGAAGAGGACGAGGAGGACGAGGAGGATGAGGACGAGGACGAAGAGGAACACTTCGTCACTTCGTGCTAAGCCATGATTCTCATGCAGGCCGGGCGACACCGCCGCCGATGCCATCTTGGTGATCCCCAGACCCAGACCCGACCGACACTGTTGCATTTGCGTTAGCGGTGCGGTGGGGAGGGGAGGGGCGGGGAGGGGGTACGGTCCCAGCCTGGCCTGGGCGGGGCGGGGTGGAGCGCGGGGAGGGGAGTGCCAGGGCGCGGCCTGAGTCAGGACCTTCTCGTGGCCGCCGCCGCCGGCCTCGTCGACCCTTGTGATGCAAAAGGCCCTTGGGCCCCTTCTGCTCCTGGCCGGTACGGGCCTATGCTGGGCTGCCCTGCCTGCGCCCTCTTCCTCCTCCTCCTCCTCCTCCTCCTCCTCCTCCTCCTCCTCTTCCTCCTCCTCCACCTCCTCCCCCTCCTGATCCTCCTCCTCCTCCTCCTCCCCCTCCTGATCCTCCTCCTCCTTCTCCTCCCAGACGACGAGGCTGCCTTTTTGTCGCGCATACGGAATGGGCTGCCTCTCGCCTGCCTGCGGGACCGAAGGGCCCCGTCCCGTCTCTACCCGCGCCGCCCCGCGCCGCCCCGACACGTACGTGTAACGCCGCTGGTATGTCGGCGCGGGCCTACCCCGCCCCGCCCCGCCCCGCCCCGCCCCGCCCCGCCCCGCGCGTCGCGCCTCCTCTGTGAGCCGCTCAAAGGCCTTCCGCCGCGCGTCAATACCCCACGACGATTTAAAGCTACTTTTTGCGCCGTACGTCTATAAATTGCGCTAAAGAACTTGGTGCAGCTCTGCGGTGCGGCCGGACCAGACCGGACGGGCCGGACGTTTCGGCCGGTCTATAAACTCTAACCGAGCCGAGCCGAGCCGAGCCGAGCCCAGGCGAGCCTACCGGCGGGGCGGAGTCACTGGCCAGCGGGGCCTGCAGCCGCCTGCAGCCGCCTGCAGCCGGCACTGTCGCAGTGATACGGCAGTGACGGCGAGGAAACTAGAAGAATGATTTCCCTGCGTGAAAAGGGGGTTTCTTCCTACTGTTAATTATTTTTCTCTCGGTAAAACGCGTGCGGACGAGGGGGTATGCACTCTCAAAACCTGTGACCCGACTATTACGTCTATTACGCACTATTACGCCTCAAAAATGTCGGGATTCGGCTAAAAAGAGCCCAAAACAACCCAAAAGTAGGTAAATTTCGGAGAATTTTGGCTATTACGCCACTATTACGCATACTATTACGCGTGCTATTACGGGCAGACTGACCCGACTATTACGCGAGTGCATGCCCCCTCGCGTGCGGAAATAGACCATAAGATCGTGGAGAGAAAAGGCGAATCTCTCTGGCCGGACTATTCTTGTGACCAAGTTCACAGACAATCTTTGTGTTTAGATTTCTTAAACAATGTTACTTAATTCAAGAGAAGACGTTTTAACTGTGTAGAAACTTTACCGATAGTTGGGGAAAGATGAGTTAAACTGCACCTTTTTTTTTTTTTAAGAAAACGAAGGAAACGACCATGGTGCGCTGCGGGCCGGGCGACATGTGCACGATGATAAACAACCAAACGAACAATACGAATTTATTCCGAGGGCGTTGCAGGCAGCAGGGCCGCAGCGTGCCTAAGAGCCGGCCGGACACAAAGGACGTGCGCCCGTGTGTGTGTGTGTGTGTGTGTGTGTGTGTGTGTGTGTGTGTGTGTGTGTGTGTGACTGTCAGTGTGAGTCACTTGTCTGCACCTGGGCCGCATGGGCGCTGCGAGCGCTGCGAGCGCGCCGAGCGCGGCTGCTGGCTTCTGTCGCCAGAGCCCAAACCTTACAAGCGCAGCACTCATTTTATTACGACTGGTTCACATGCACCGCAACTTACCGTGCGAGTCGCCGTAGCTTATACGTAGGATGTGGACCGTAGCTCACAGTGCTGCACTGGAAAAACAAAGGTGCGACCTAATGCCTTTAAAAGGTGCTATTCTTTACTGCCTTTAGAAAGGCGCGATTGTGTCCAAAGGCACTAAAATATAGCACCTTTCGGTCAAATTAGTGCCTCTGTAGGGGTGCTGTTTGAATAATGCCTTGGTAAAGGCACTATTACGAGTAGCACCCCTAAAAGGGTGTTATGTCCTACGTTTGTTTTTCCAGTGTGCAGGCGGTTCAGCGGAACTTACGATGTGACATCCATAGCGCAATCTTTAACAGTGCGGTGCAAGTGTAGCGCAGGTTACTTTTCCCCCGGGAGAGGCGAGGGCGGGTGGGGTGGGGCGGGGCCGGGTGGGGTGGGGCGGCGCGGGGAGGGGCGGGGCGGGGCCGGTGGTCGCTGCACCAGCCCAAGCTCGTCCTGCCCATGCATGACCGGCGGCGGGGCCGGGACGAGCATCCCACTGCCGTACAAGGGGCATTTCTCTCGCCGATAACCGAGAGCGGAGCGGCGCGGCGCGGGCGGGTGAGAAGTTTAGCGGGCGGTGAGCTAGGGGCATGGTGAGGGGGACGCCGCTGCACCGCGCCGCACCGCGCCGCACCGCGTCTCGGCGGGGGAAGCCGAGAGAAGCGCAGCAGTGGGTAATCTGCAGGAAATTGGGTCATCCCATCCGTACACGCCCGGAAATATTGGATAGGAAGCGAGCGAGCGGATCAATCGATCGATCGACTGATCGGTCAGGACGGGCCGGGCGCGCCTATCAGAATGAGGATCTTGTAAGATGGTCCTGGGATTGCGGGGCGGGGCGGGGAGGGCGAGAAGGATGAGGAGGCTGGAGCAAATTGTGGGGCACGAAACGAACGGGGGAGGCAAAGTCAGTCATCGACGTACTGTAAAGACCCGCTCGCCTCCACCTCGCCGATAAGCCGAGGGCCGAAACAAGGTGCTGCGATCCAGAAGATACGTCATGTGACACTCACCCGCGTTTAGCACGAGGGGGCCTCAACTCCGTCCTGCAGTGTACACCAAATTGCCAAGATTGACAGTCTGCCTGTATATTTTTAGGCCTATTAAAGGCAAAACGCCTGCATATAGGCAACAAGTGCGCCTTTTGTACCCTGTTTTGTCAAGATTGCCGAGGACTGATCATGGATTGCCAGGGCGAATGAACACCGGATTGCCCGAGTTGAGGCCCCCTCGGTTTAGCACGGCCAAAAGTGCGAACCCAAAAGTGTGATTTTAAGCTAGTGTTATCGTGCTGTCCCCATTGGCGACCATAGAAATTTAGGAATGCATCTGGGGCGCGGATAAGAGGCGTACAGTTCAGCCCCGGGCCCGCTCCGCTCGTTCACCTCAATCCGTTCCACAGCGACAAAACGGCCGGGACACTCCGGGACACCCTCCTCCCCCTCCTCCTCGCTTCTCTTTAGGCTGTAGGAGCACGACGGCACGCCAGTGTCGTAACAAAACATTAGGGGGGGGGGGGGCGCACCCACCACGCGGCCCGGCCCGCCCCGCCCTGCATGAACACGTTACGTGAGGTGACCCGGGCGGGGCGGGGCGGTTCGGTGCGATGCGGTACGTCCGTGCGCCGATCAAATTACAATACGCGAAACGTGCAGGAGGCAGGGTCACGTGGTCGTACCCGCTGGGCGGGGCGGGAGGTAACTGGGTCAGTGCAGGCCGCTCCTCACAGCGAGTGCGGCATGACCACCATATGGTCAGGCGCCCGTGTTACTGTTCAATCAGAAGGGATCCACATGCCACGCACTGAATGGGTTAAAAACGAGGTTAAAAATGTACATCCGACAGCAAGTTCCCCCAGATCCCACCACTCCTCGGAGGCCCCTCCCCTCCCCGCCCCTCTGCCAGCACGCGGTTAATCCTCCTCTAATCCCCCTTGACATCCGCGAACGCCATTAATCAAACGTTCGTTTATGCTCCGCAGGGAGGGCAGGGGGTGGGGAACGAAAGGGGGGAGCGGGGAGAGGAGGAGGACGAGAGGAGGAGGAGAGGAGGAGGAGAGGAGGAGGAGAAGAGGAGCAGGAGAGGAGGAGGAGAAGGGGAGGAAAGAGAAGCAGAGGCGAGAGGAAGTCGCTGACCCTTCAGGGCCGCGACCAGCATGAGGCCCTTCAGGGCGTAGCCAAGGTATAGAGGGGCGGAGGGGGCGCCCGCCCGAGCTGGGCCGGGCCGGGGCCTAGCACCGCCTCGGATGATTGATGCCCAGCTGAGCCCCTGGCATGGCGGGGCGGGGCGGGGCGGGGCGGGGCAGGGCGTGGCGGTCCTCCACTCGTCCGCCCCGCCTGGCCCCGCCCTGCCGCCCACAGCCTGTCTGCCACGCCGCGCCGGGCCGGGCCGGAGAGGAACTCTGCCGCGCACAGGTTGCGCAAGACGGATGCCCCCCGAGTGGAGATCCCCAGCCCGGCCTCCGCAAAGGAGTGCGCAGCGCAGCACAGCCCGCGCCGCCGCCCCGCACCCTCACCATGACGGCCTGTACGGAGGTGGAGGTGTTCTGCATGCAGCCGGTCGAGCTGCTCCCCGCCCCGCCCCGCCCCGCCCGGGCCCGCCGCCGTGCGGCCGTGAACTTGTGACGCAATAAAGCATCAGATCGGCCCCCGCTCGTTCCTCCCCGTGGCGCACAATGAGCCGAGCCGAGCCGAGCTGTGGGCAGCCCAGCCCAGCCCAGCCCGGCCCGGCCGCCGCCTTGGCCGCTCTGAATATCGACAGGTGTGCTCCGCTCTGCGCGGCCGTGCTGCGCGTCCGCGACCCGGCCCGGCCCACCTGCAGGCGGGGCGGCCCGCACCTGAGCGGGGCAGCACCTGCAGCTGCACACTCTGCTCACTTCAGAACAGAGTTGTAGTGCGCGGCGCGGACACCACAGCGGCCAGGAGCCGGATATTAGCCAACGAGTACATTAGGGTCTAATTCCCCCCGGACCGGAGTGCGCCTGCGCCGCGGCGCGGAGTTGAGCCCAGAGGCGTGAGAGAACGGAGCCCGCGTCACCTCCAGGGCCCAGCCCGGCCCAGCCCGGCCCAGCCCCGGCCGGCCGGCGGCGAGGCGCGCGATACACAGCGAATGCCGTATGCAAACCGCGGAGCGCGGCGTGATGCGGGGAGGGGAGGGGAAGGCGTGCCATTACAACGGGTTTGTTTGCGGCAGGGCATGAGTCCCCCGCCCCGCCCCGCCCCGCCCCGCCCCGCCCGGGTTGGCAATCATTTTCCCACATGCAGAGCGAGCAAAGACTACACCTGCCCCGAGCGTAGCGCAGCGGGCCGAGCGGGAGCGAGGCTCACGGGGCGTCAAAATACGCAATAGGCGCGCAGACGCGCGCGGGGCGACGGCGACGCCCTGCTGCCTCCTCTCTTCGACTAGATCCCCCTGCTCCTTGCTCGCCCGGTTGCCCACTTGATCCTTCTATCCCGCCCCGTTGCCTACACGCTCCTTCTCGCTCGCTCTGTTGTCTACCTAACCTTGCTGCTCCTTGCTCTCCCCCTTGCCTACTTGATCCTCCTCCTGCTCCTCCTTGCCCGCCCTGTTGCCTGATTGCCCGTGTGCACCTCGCCGCCGAGCCGAGCTCGTGCACCAAAGAGCAGTGGCCCGGAACGCCAAAGCGAGCCGAGGCGCCGGAGCCGTCCTCCCTCCTGCCGGCCGGGCCGGGCCGGGCCGGGCCGCGCACCTCCGATACTCACGCTACGGGCAGGAAAAGGATCCGGCTCAAGTCCATCGCATCCCAGGCCCTGGGCCAGGCCCCGGGGGCCCCGGGCCCGCAGCCGGAACAGCGAGGCTGCTGACCCCCGGCCGGGGCGGGGCGGGGCGGGGCGGTCAGTGCCGGTCAGTGCAGTCCAGTTCACACCGCTGCCCCCGCCCCTCCCCCATATCAGATCAGACCCCCCCCCCCTTCAGTTCCCGCCCCGTCGATGATGAACGCGAGTAATTAACGCGCTCTGAGGACGCGGCGCGGCGCGGCGAGCAAATCGAGGCAGCGATCGCGGTCACTTTTCTCACGGCAAACGCAGTGCGTAGTACATGTCCGGCTGACTGATTTATTTCTCCACGCAGCTCGACGGACTCTCCTCACATGAGACTACCTTTTGCCTACCAGGCAGGCGGAGAGACACCCGTCCTGTGAATTTTTGCCTACTTGTATGGCAACACTGGACGCTGGTCCCCGCTCACCCGGCCGGGCCGGGGCGGCAGGAGCAGGCGCGACCCGTGCTCGATAATCGTTATTGGCAGGAGCATATACTCCCCGCCCCAGGCCAGGGCCCTGCCCTGCCTGCAGTCAGCCTGCGAGATCACTGAGGAACGCTTCGCCCCGAGGCGAGGCGAGGCGAGGGACCAGAGCATTCCCCTGCAAAAGCCGGCTGCTATGGAATCTGGCGGGGCCCCTGCTATAGCGCGGCGAGCTCACACCAGATTCCACCGCCGCCATACGCCACGCCGCGCGCCGCGCCGTAGAACAGCACCAGCACCGTCATGTCCCCGGCCCGGCCCGGCCAGGCTTGTGAAAGGGTTTCTGCACCTTTGACCCCGCGGGGGCCCGTTGGGCACCAGCACGTCGCAGAACAGGTTGGCGCGGCGCACCACCGACGCGACGATGTCCGCGCGACCACTTAAAAACGGCACCGATAACTAACTCCGAATGGTTTCGACTCGGCCGCCCCACGGGACGTAGGCCTGCAGGGGAGAGGGCTCGGCCGGGGCGGGGGGGTCAGGAGCCGGCAGGATCACAGTAGAGTCCTACAGTAGGACTGTAGGACTCTAGATCACAGGTGCGCGGGAGCACTCCGCAGGCCAGGGCAGGGTGCCGTGCCTGTCAGCTCCCCCCGCCCCGCCCCGCCCCGCCCCGCGCCGCCCCACCGGACTGTCACACACCCAACCCTTCTTGCTGGCCAGCACGGTCGTTAGTGTCATAACACTCCGTTTCCTCCCCGCGCCGCCGTCATCTCCTGTTGGTTTTTCTTTGGCGTCTAGTCTGAACGGGCCTTGAGCTTTTTGTAATCAACTTCCTTGACGAGCGCCGCGCCGCGCCGAGGCTGAGGCTGCCGCATGGCTGCCGCTCCCACCGCTGCCCGGGGGAGCTGTAACGAGGCCCCGGCCCGGCGCGGCTAGGGCGTCACCCGTCACAAGTAAAGCGGGGTAAAGGCAGCACGTACCACACCCGTGTACTGTAGTGCGGCTCTGCCTATTCTGGTTCAATATGTCACTCTTACAGTCAGTCTGGTGTGTCTCTATGCTTACAGAGAGTACCAACGTGTCATAAATTGATTTGTAATTTGGCTGATAATGCCAAGTTAAGTTTTTAGAGCAAACTGTTATTTTTAAGAAAAGAATTTTTTTTCTTGAAACGACGGATTGCTTGTTAATTTGAAAATAATATTTCTAGATAAAAATACGATTCGAATTCGCACACTTACGTATTTTTCACGAACACGGTGGTTCAGTAAATATTCCAGAAGGCGATGACAATCCAAAAGGCAGACGACATTGCTCTTGGCGCAAGGTATAGCAATCACCACTCACTCGCGCAGGTGGCGCTGCGACTTGCGCCCTGACGCACACACACACACACACACGCACACAGAGCACTGGCACGGGTCACGGCAAACACTTCCGGTCACAGAAGCACCACAGGACCGTCACGCAGTCACGCCGGAGTGACGGACTCTCGCACATCGGTCTCGCGAGGGAAGACCGACGGGAGTCCCGCGTCGCGTCGCGTCGGTACGTTCGGGCGCTCGTAGGCGAGAGCGCGCCAGTCGGCTGGCTCGGCTCGGCACAGCAGGACCACGACGCGCGGCGGCCGTCGGCAGACTGAGCACTGAGCTCGGCTCGGCTCGGCGCGGCTCGGCCCGGGGCAGGCTGCAGGCTGGCGTTCCTACCTCCCCCCCCCCCCCCGGGTGATGTTTTCGCTCCGTCTCACCTGCTCCGCGCCGCACTTGGCGCTCCGTCTCTCTCGCTCCAGGAGGCTCGCCTGCGGCTGCAGTCCAGTCCTCCTGGAGGAGGAGAACGACGCCGCGTCGGCAGCCGACGAGAATTTCAGTATCGGGGGAATTGCGCGTGTTAAATGCCAAAGCCCTGGGAGACGCAGGGAAATTCCTCTGTCAGAACTACGGCGATGAGAGAATCCGAATACGCGAGACAAAACATACCAACCTAAATTAATGTAACCCAACAACAACGCGGTATGCGGCAAGCCTATCCGGGAGTCTGCAGGCGATGAGCCTACTCGGAACGATAGGTTAAGGAAAGTTCTTGTAGTAAAATTTTTTGGGGCGCACAGTACAAATTTTGATCGGCATTGGGCTGTGCGTAATGAGGGAGCTGGGCCCACGGGCGCCTTACGGGCGTATGGGGTAGGCAAACCCGCAACACCGCTGAGCATTCAAAGAAACAACCTGAGCATCTGGTCTCGGTGCGCCCGGTGAGCCTGTCGCTACTGCGGGCCCCTGCCCTGCCCTGCCCTGCGCAGCCGCAGCCGCGCGGGCTCCACGCCGCCACATCCACATATCAGTGTATGTTGTGCGCGGCCCGTGACGCCTCCCGGCCCGGCCCCGCCCGGCCCGGCTGGCCCGGCTGGGCTCGGTTCGCGTGATGCTCGGCTCGGCTCGGAGCGATGACCACGGTTGACGGGCTGCAGAGCCCATGTCCATGTCCACGTCCCCTCCCCCCCCCCCCCTACTACGTGCCCATCGCGTCTAAAACACAAACGCTATACCTCGCGTTGGGTGTACGGAATATTCCGGAAGTGAATCCCCCCCACCCTCCCCTCGTGCCCTTGTGCCTAAAGGACCTGGCAGGCCGAGGGGGGAACAAGGATGAGGCCAGTAGGATAAGTTGCCTATCATCAAGGCGATGTGGGCTTGGCGGGCGCGGCCGCACGGGCGTGTGCGATAAGTTGCCTATCCTCCAGGCGCACGCGCCGCCGAATGTGTTGCCTGCTTCCAGGCGCGGGGCGCGTGAGATGTGTGGCCTACCCGTTAGGGGTGGGCGCGACTCACCTGTGCTCGCAGCAGGAACTGCAGCCGCTGCGGTCGCAGCTGCTGTCGCTGCAGCCGCTGCTGCAGGAGGCGGCGCCGTCGTCCAGCAGGAACCGCCCAGCACCTGTCGGCAGGACCTGCAGGGCGACCAGGATGGCGTGAGCTTGTGTGACAGGAGTTTCACTTCTAAGAAATTTTACATAGACAAAAAGTGTTTCTGCATGCGTACCGGGTGTTTCTATGAATGCGTAACAGTGTTGCGGGTTTGCCTACCCCATTCACCCGTAAGGCGCCATGGCCCCCGCAGTACTGGAGAGGATGCAATCCCGCAACACTGTTACGCATTCAAAGAAACACCCGGTACACCTGAATCCCCACGGCGCCTCGTACTCACCGGCAGGTCGAGCTCCAGCTCGGCGTCCGTGAGCGCGTCCTCGGTGAGCGAGCGCAGGCTGCGGGCGTCCCAGACGCGGCGGGGGCGGGGGCGGGGCCCGGCGGGGGCGGGCAGGCCCAGGGCGTAGCGGGTGTCGTGGCTGTCGCAGCGCCGCAGCGCGGGCTCCGGCACCGCCCTCCTACGCGACAAACAAAAAATTAAATTTTACGATTTTTTTCACCGAAAAATGCTATATATTACCGTATTTTACGTGTATTACCGCCCGCCAGCTTTTAATTTTACGGTAAAAAGAAAAACTCTATACATCGGCATGAGAAGCAGAGGCGTGTCGTGTACACACTAAATCCTTATGCATTTTATTGTGCATAAACATGCAGGATTTTAAGCAGCCATAAGAGTATGCACAATTTCATGCATAACTATGTACAATTTGTGCATAGTTATGCACAATTTGTACATAATTATGCACAAAAATTGTGCATAATTATGGTTGTTTAAAATTCTGCATGTTTATGCACAAAAAAATGCATAAGGGTTTAGTGTGTGAGGCGGGTACCTGGCGTCGTGCTGTCCGGCGCTGAAGGTGACACTCCTGGCCAGCTCCCTGCGCTGCTTGTAGCGGTGCTGGCGCTGCTGCTGCTGCTGGCCCTCGCTGTCACCCCCTGGACGGGCCGGGGCGTCACCTCCGCCCCTGTGGCGCTGGGGCTGGTGCGCGCCCCTGCCCCTCGTCAGCGTGCCTAGCTCGTCCACGCTCTCTCGAACCTGCGCGACAAGACAAACCCATGATTAATTTGAGCCAGATTTTTATCGACTCACGGCTGCGGTTGACAGTGCGGCGTCGGGCGATCAGATTACCCCTTACCCCCGGGGTAGAATAATCGCACGATGATTCTACCCCCCCCCCCCCCCTTTCCCCCGGTAATATCATCGTGCGATGATTTTACCCAGTCGCGTTCCCTCGAGGAGAGGGTAAAATCATTGCGCGATGATCTTACCCGGGGTTATCTCTTCCCGGGGGTAATCTCATCGCTCGCTGCACAATCAGGACCTTTGAGTTGTCGGCGCGGCGCTAGGCGCTACGCTCACCTGACTCCAGCCGCGCTGCACCACGCAGAGCAGGCCCATGAGGCGCCGGCCCGTGCTGTCGGGCTGCGGCCGCTCCGGCGCCGGCTCCTGGCCGTGGCCAAGGCCGTCCTCGTCCACCGCCGAGCTGGAGTAAGAGTTGCCCATGTCGACCCGGCGCGGCCCGGCCGGGCGGGGCGGGCGCTAGTCGTCGCGAGGGTCTGCTTGTCCTCCTCCTGGAAGGGCAGAAAGTGGGCGTAGTGTGAGAGGGGCAGCACGGGAGCGGGCACGGCGCGGCGGCGAGTGCAGAGTCCTGATGGCATCGACAGGCCCGCGGCGGGCCGGGCCGGGCGCTGCAGCGGCACCGGCACCAGCAGCACTGCCGCACTTGGCGCCCGTTCAAATCGACCAGACGATCGGTCGAGAAAGTTTGTTGGTCCATTTTGCATAGCGACGCGCAGCGTGGCGCGGGGCGGCGGGGCGGGAGGTGCGGCGGGGCCGGACGCAGCGGCAGCGGCGGCGGCGGCCCCGCGCCGCAATGCAAGAGAAATAAATAAGAAAGGTATCTAGGGACACAGGCGGCACGGCACTCGGACACTCCTGCGCTGCGCCCATCTCATCCCTAGCTCTCGTATGATTTTCTGTTTCACACTTGCGCTTTCATGAGTAAAGTCCCCGGGTCTCGCTGGGTGCAGCTGGAGCTCTGCGCTGCGGCCAAGTGAAAAGAGTGCATTGCCCAGGGCTGCACTAGTGGCTTGCCCTGCGGCGGGGCGCGGCGGGGCGCGCGGGCAGCTCGTCCAGCGGGAGGGAGTATAAACCAGTGGATGTACGCTCACGTCGAGCGCTGGCGATGGCAGCAGCTCCGCACTAGGCGCTGGGCGGGGCACGGGGCGGGGCACGGGGCGGGGCGGGGCGGGGCGCGGCGCGCGGAGCACTTTTGCAGAGGGCGTTTCCGTTTCCACCGCTCTCGTTAGCCCAACCACCTGGAGCATGCCTCACATCGAAACTACGTCCATAGAGAGGCAACTGTAATAACTAAAAATATTTTATGGCTACAATTTAAACGCTGATGGCGCGTCCGGGAAATAATCATCCTCATTACAGTTTCCGAACGTTGCCCAACACCGTAGCGTTAATCACGCCCCTACTATGCAGCCCCTCTGCACGCGCGTACTAGTGTTGCCTAGTAGGCAGGCGGCGATGCCGTCAGCAGCACACGGCTGGCTGCGCGTGTGCGGTTCGTTTGCCTAACTCTGCTGGCACGGCTTGCCTGCAGGCAGGGCGCCGCGCCGCGCCGCGCCGGTCTGACGACGCAGGCTCAGGAGGAGCAGGTCCCGTTCTCCACCGAAACATTTTGTCCCCCCGAGTCCAGTCCGGTCCGGCCCACTCCGCAGGCCGAATGTGATCGGCACCTGTTTGTCCCGCTGGGCTGCTGGTGCTCTGGCTGGAGGACCCTGCCCTGCCCTGCCCCGCCCCGCCTCGCCTCGCCCCGCCTCGCCTCGCCCCGCCCTGTAACGGGCTAGGCGCCCCGCCCCGCCCATGGGCAAGCACATCCTATCGGCTGGCAGCGGCCTAGCCGTCGTCAAGGACCAACGCCACACGCCGCCACGGCGCGCGGGCCGCTAGCCGCGGGCGCACGCCCCGCGCCCCGCCCCGCCCCGATGCGTCGCGGCGCGGCCTGCACGAGAGAGGATGATACACCCGATACACCGCTCACGGCAGCCTGGGCTTAAAACGAGAGGACATGCCGGCACGTTTCGCTGTGGCGACACAGTTTCCCAATTGTTCAAAGCGTAAACGAGTTTAAGCAGTATTACGTTACAGAAAAATCCTAAGGTTTCGAAGGGTGCCCATATAATTATCGACTGCCAGCCCTCTCCCCGCACTCTAAAAAAAATTGGAGCACCCTACCCCCAAGGTCGGGAATTAGAATTAACACTAACCTAAGTCTCCTTGCGAGATGTACACTGCGTCCTGACTGGTGACAGCAGTGACACAGGGTGACAGCGACAGCCGCCCTTGTCTGCACGACAAAAAAAGAAAATAACCACTTTTAGCCGGAGGAATGGGGCTCAGCAAGGGGCGGGTGTCGATGGCGCGGGTTGACAGCGTTCAAGGGAAGTCCCTGTCCTGGTTGACACACGCACACACACTCACTTGCACGCGGGGTGAGCACTTTGCACGAGACGGTTTATGCTTCACTTGCTCGGCGTGACTCTTGACAAATAGAGGCAGACCGGCCTGGCCAGCGCGACGCGAGGCTAGCTCCCGCCAGAACACGTTAGCGGCCGCTGCACGGCGCGGCGTGTCATGCTCTGCTCGCTCTGCTCCGGGATGCTGGCCGGCAGGACTGGACGCTGCCCGGTCAGCACTCAAGCAGCCCGTCCCGTCCCGACCTGCCCTGCCCCTCTCCCCCTGGCATGCGAGGCGCGGCGCGGCGAGGGCATTCACACGCTCCTGTCCGCCAGGACACGGCGCGAAGCCCTTTGTCACTCAGTGCACGTTTCCCGATTGCTCGACAAGTTTTCTTACATTTGAATTTTAAGAGATGGCCTCAAATCACGCACGCGTTGGGTCCCTTGAGAACGGCAGAACCATCGGGAAGGGGCAGTAATGCCCCTCATAGCGATCGAGAGCGGGAAGTGGGGGTGAGGGGTGGGGCGACGTTGGCGCCACCTACCGGTGTAGAGATGAACACCGGATGTCCTGCGGGTCCTGCGTCCTGCGTCCTGCGAATAGAGAAACAGAAGAAACACATTGATATTAATATTACCTATTCAATTTGTTATTGATCCTCTTACTAGTTGTGTGTCGTCTGCTTTCTGTCTTCTGCTGAGCAAGTGTTTTTCAGTTGCAACCAGTCCACTTTGAACACTTTGCAGTCATGGTTTGGGAAACACCGAACTCTCGAATTGGAGACTATCCACCCGAGTACAACCAGAAAGTTCATGGCCCTTATGACCCAGCTCGTTATTATGGCAACCGTAAGTCTTAAACTACTATTTTCATGGAATAAGCCACTATTTTTCATACAGACACCAATTCGTAGGTGAAAAATGTCCTCCGACATATCCAACAGTAACTATGGGGAACAAAGTTTACCCTAAGTAATATTTATAATCCTTACTGACTAGACAATACTTTAAAATACTTTAAAACTATACAGCTTAACAAATACAATATTTATACTTTTCTAGCGGACACTCCACTTAGTCAAGTAAAGCTGGGTGAACTTCATGAATGGATCCTCCGTCGCAACTTCCACCCACGAGCAATGGTTCAGTGTGGTAGCCGAGGTAACTACAGAAAAAGCTGGTGGAAGAAAGATATACTGACCAAGGGGTTTTCTAATTTTCATTTAACTGCTTTTTTATTACTTTAGCTATCTGGCGTTGGAGGCATAAATACCAGATGCCAATCAGAGGTAATGCTTCCTGGGTGTACCAGGCCATGGCCGGCATTTCTATTGCTTTCTATATTCTGAACTACAAGCGCTACTGTAAGTATTACTATTATTCACCTATGTCTTTTGAGTTGGAGTGTGAATTTGATTACCAGTAACATACTTAATTGTTTGCAGGGGATCACGCTAACTACAAATATCATTAAAGTGGCAGCCATAGCAATCTAAACTTGAAGTTAGGTGGCATAAAATTTTAGATTGTTTCTATGTTACATTCCTTTTGTCAGTTGCTTTTAGATTTGCATTTATGTTGTAGTAATTTCTGAGTATTGTTAGCCACAGAATCTCATAAAACCTGTGAAATTGGTTTTGTTGTTGGCCAGTTAACAATTAATAAAACTGCAGATTTCATTCTGAATTATTACAACCTGGCATTCAATTCTATTTGTGTTTCTACCAAACTACCCATTACTTTAGCACAGATATACATTTTGACGTAGTTACCTTTCATTGCCCATGAAAATCTGTCTCCGCGACATTATTCGAACATATCCTTGAACTTTTTGAGTTGAGTCAAATGCCGCGAAAGAAAACGTTAGACTGGAAAACAATTGAAGATAGGCTCGACAGGCTCGACTGGGTAGAACACACGGGCGACATCAGAATCAAGCGGCAATTTCTAAAATGTGTGTTGCAGCATTGCTTACGAGAAATTCAGTGGGCTAATGGTGATAGCAGACGTTTTCTTAAATTTGTTCTGCTAGATCGTAATAAACAACTGCACTATTTACCATGAAGAAGAGATATCTTTTAAGATTTTCGTACTTAGGAAACCATTTTCAGTAGGGTTGCCGAGTAGCCGGCATGGTTATGTTTATATTCCATTTAACAGCTTAAACGGGTCTTGGAAGTTATAATTTTGTTGCAGAAGTTGTACGAAGTCCTCCAAAGACGTTGATCTTACCTCTGTTGCTGGAGCACTGGAACTTCCTTTGCAGTCTCTCAGAGATATTTCAGCTTCAGAAGTGGTAGTGTCAAGCAGGTAAGTAAATGCTGTCAACACCAATAATATCTGTTAAGTTTAATAATAGAATACTTCTTTCAGGACAGATAGGGGGGTGCATGCCCTACAAAATACTGCCCATATTGATATTCAAGCAAGAGATGACTTCAATGGACTTGCAATAGTTAACACATTGAACAAATTTTATAGGAAAAAAGGCATTGGTCTCAGGTATTTCTGTTAAACAAACCGTTTTCACCAATTATAAATGTTTCCTAGAGCCATCATAAAGTTGTATTTGTTTGATTTTACATTTTACAGGGTATCTGATATTTGTCAAGTTTCCAATGACTTCAATGCTCGTAAATTTGCTACATTGCGTACTTATCTGTACAGAATAGCTGTACCTAAACTTAACTTTGACAATATAGGTCAGCACACACCAATTTCGGAAATAACTCGGTGTTATTTCCTCAGGTATAACTGGCATAGATTTAAACTAATATTTCTTTTTCAAAAGTAACTTTAAATTATTTTTTTTATTGATTTTTTTTATACAGGAAACCTGGGTTTGACGTAGAGGCGGTTCAAAAGGGACTTTCACTTCTTATTGGAACACACAACTTCATCTCTTTTACTGGAAGGTCAACTAAACAACTACTTGTCAGGACTCCAATACGAAGAATTACTTCCTTTTCAATAACCCAAGGTGCCCCTTTGATGTGTGCCTTGCATGAGCCTTTTTCAACTAATTTTGATTACTGGGACTTTATTGTTGAAGGGCGCTCATTTAACTATAGACAGGTGACTGATGTATATTATTTTAGATAGTTGTTGCATTAGGAATGACATACTGCTCAGTAATTAATTCTACAACAACTTCTCAATAATTTCAAACAACAGGTTCGACGCATGGTGGGAGCTCTAGTAGCAGTTGGTCAAGGAAGGTTTCCTTATTATGGCTTGCAAAGAATGCTAGACTCTAAATTACAACCTACAGAGTGGATACTAAGTCAAATTGCACCAGCATGTGGCCTGTATTTGATGAAAGTGGCCTACAATGAAGATGATTTGGCAATTGATAGAAAATCAGCGCAGCCAATTGCTGAATACCTAAAGCTGTTGTATATGCTTAATCAGAGAGAGCTCTATCTAAGAAATTGAAAGAAACAACACTGCCACAACATGAGTTTTCTTTCTGAGTTGAAGAAGCAGCGTTCATTACTCAATCATACCAGCACTAGGGTAACTACAGTGGAAGGAAAAACCTTGAGGGAAGAAGTCTTGGATGGGGAACATTTACTGACAGAAATTCCAGGTAGTAACCAGTCTTGCCCTGGTTTTGTTATTGATACAAAACCAGATCTTCAGGTGGCTGAAATAATCAAGTCCTCATTGTACCTTGGCTCCCAAGATGTGACCCAAGATTTTAAAATAATGAAAGATTGTGGAATTACTCACGTCATAAGTTTAGGTGTTACAGTTCCTTCTCTACCACAACTACCCACTTTGTCATACAGTTTCATTCCTGCTCTTGATGTGCCAGACGAACAGATAGATAGGATGCTGAATGAAGTATTGCCTCTCATGGAAGATGTCATCAACAAAGGAGGCTGTGTACTTGTACACTGTAATGCAGGAGTATCTCGGGCTCCTACTGTGGTTATTGCCTATTTGATGACTTTTAAAGGTCTGACATTTAATGAAGCAAGTGATTTTGTGAAAAGAAAAAGACCAGCGGTCAAACCAAATGCTGGGTTTGTCCAACAACTGCTGTCACTTGAAAGTAAATTGTTGGAAGGAGACATAAATGGCTAAAAATATTTATTTTAACAGAAGATAAGATGATCAGCTTGACCAACTATAATTCTGGAATGTGTGGCCAAACACCAGTAAAAATAGAACAGGACAATGAGCTAATTCATTATTTTTCCTAGATACTCAAATTAATAACAAAAATATTAATAACAACAATAAGTCTGTACAGATTTGTAATAAATATGTGAAATAATAAAATATTATTAGTCTATAAAAATATATGTTCCATAAAGAAATCTCTCATTATATAAAAAATAAACATGATGGGAATTATTTCTTCAGTCTGTCCTCAAATTTATCAGGTTTTAAGTTTCTGACTTAAACACAAAGAGAACAGGCAAACCTGAGGTGAGCCATTTTTCCAAAGCTTTTTTTGTCCAAACTGTATAACTGTTTTAGGAAGTAAAATAGTTAGATAGTTACTTGAGATAAGGTATTTCATGTATAGACATGACAGAAATGAGTTTGTTAACCTACTTTAGTAAGCAAAATAGCGGAAGTTATTTCACTTACCCCTCCCAGGCCTGGAACCACCGTTCAACACCCCATTCGGAATCTTGCAGCTTCCTGTACCTGAATTAGCTCTTATTTCAACAATTTATACTACATGTAACAACTGAAATATCTAGTTATTTTATTCACTAAAACAGTTATTTCAAGTTCGGACAAACACGACGCCCCCGGCAAACACTAAATAACCAGTAGGTATTTAATGGCAGAGAGTAAATGCTTTTGCTGATCTAAAATCAGTTCAGTGTAACAAAGCACAAAATCCATTTAAATGGGTGTGCGCAAAGTTGCCGGTAAAGAATGTGTTTTGTTGGAAGGAGAATCTCGAGCATGAGACTGAGCTAATGCCACAGAAAGACATTGTACCCATTCTTCAGCATTTTTTCCATCCTTAGGTTTCAAAATAAGGGATTGGTCTCCAGTAAATATTTCAAATGCTTTAGGAATGTTACGTGCCCCACGACTGACCTTAACACTACGAATCTGGTTGACCTCAATGGGTGTAACGACCTTATCATCCTTCTGAAACAGATGTAGCAAAGAAATATATAAGTCTACACACAATAAAATTAATATTTTGATTTGAATATACAAACTTGAAGCTTACCGATCCTTTACAAGACAGATGTGCTGGAGACAAAGTAAAGTAACGAGTTCGCCATCGCCTGAACAAACGCCATCGGCCTTTCTTTTCCTTAAGCTGCCCCTCAATAACGGGTTGAGAATCTTGCAAAAATCCAACAGCTCTTTCAGGGTGATTGCAAAGGAAACACCCCCATAGAGGGCCATCGGATATGCTATTCCCCCCACCCGTCACACGAACACACTCCAGAACATCAAAAAAGCCAGAGTGCCGTAGCTCATTCAGAAGAGTCTCTTGGTCCTGACAGAGAAGATTCAAATATATCAGCTTTTACATATAGAAAATGCAATAAAAAATCTCAATTGAAAAATGATTGACTAAAATTGTTTCTAAGATCTTACTTTTGAACACGGAAAAGCTGATGTAACCACAGTCAAGAATGTTTTATTTTCACACTTTAATATGTCCCAACAATTTTTTAAGCTGCTGACAGAGGAATCTCTTGAGCTTAGAGCAGACTGTGATCTAGCCTAAAAATATAATTTTAAACAAAAAATTTTAAAAAAATCAAATATGAAGGTAAATTTAGTATGTTTTTAGGAGAGACAGAAGGATAAAATAGTGACAGAACGAGTACCTGTAGAGACAGAAACATCAAATGAATCCATATCCGGGGGTTTCTTGTTTTCATGGTGAAAAAAGTTCTATTGTAGAGGCAATGTTCTCCTCTGCCCTGACAAGCAAAATGTAGTTTTGCTACTTTTTTAGCTCTCCTCTCTGGAAAACAACATTATTATTAATTGAACACAACATAAATATTTTTTAGATGAGATAAAATTACCTACCTTCAATAGTACACTTGGCTGGTGGTGGTATACGAACAGATACATTTTCCATGTAAGCTTTTATTTTATCCAAGTGCTTTTCACAGAAATGTTGCACAGTATCTCTCATTGGATATGGTTCAAATACACTTATTCTCTAAAGAAGACAATACAAAAAAAGCTTGTTAACGAATGAAACACAGAGCTGTAATTCTCTTCCACACAATTATTTAAAACTACTATCCTTTGGTGTGACGTATCTAACCTGAGATGCAGCAGCCATTGACGCATTGTTTGAAGATATAATTGTGACACTGGTGTTTTGTCGACGAGGCGTTACAACACTTGAATATGCTGGAGCCTGGTTTTGATTTGATACAGAAGTGGAAGGTTGAACTTGAGCAGCTTGGTTACTTGATGCATAGGGTGGAGTTGGAGAGGACAATGTTGGGGCAGACGGAGGCTGTTGTTGCTGCTGGGATTGTTGCTGAGCCTGTGTCACCATATACAATGGCTGATGTGCTGGGATCATAGGCTGGTGTTGGTTATGATTAGAGTTGACTATAGAAAAAGAAAATACACAAGAGTTAAGATTTAAGTCTTAAATATATATCTATATTTACAAGTATATAATAAATCAGGAAAGAGTAACATACCCATAACATGATGGTTTGCTATTTGGCTGGATGATAATTTTGATGTGTGTGAAGAGAGGACAGACTGAGATGATATTGAGCTTTGTAATTGAGACTGTTGAGATGATGAATGTATATGAGTGTGCTGAAGTCTTGACCCCACAACATTACCAGCTAGAAGAGAATAGAAAACAGGGTTCAAGAAATTTGAAAACAAATAAGATAAAAATGAAAGTCTGATGGTAAATTACTTGGATCTCGAGTAGTGTGCACCGTTACAGGGGGACCATTCAGGGGAAAAGAGGTTGATATTGAAACCAGCTCACGGTCATCTCTCAAAACCGAACCGCTGCCACCTCTGTAGAATAGTAATAATGTTCAAATTAAAAAGGTCTTATTCAAATTAAGTTGGGCTACTTATCAGACAATGAACGTACATGCTGGAACGAGCAGAAGCAGCAGAATCTTGAGTTGTTGTGACAGTGACTCCGCCACTTGATATCCCATACTGGCTATTCCGTTGGTTGTTATTTATAGCAGTTACAGAACGATTATTTGAGCTGAGGGATGTCTGAGCTAAGGGTCCTGGGACAGTAGGAGAATGTGCTGAGTTATTGTTTGGCACCAAATTGATTTGTTGTGTAGAACTGAGTCTTGTCATGCTCTTGTGCAGTCCCCCTACAGAACCCAATCGGTTGCTGTTACCACCTCCTCCCCCTCCAGCTCCTGCTCCACTTCCTCCACCAGCTGAAATTTTGTTTGAAACACATTAATAAAAATAATAATAATGTAAAAGGAACATACTTACTAATTACCACTAAACTTACTTATATTGAGTCTTGTCATACTCCTATGAGCTCCAGTTACATGCAAACGCCCAGTGCTTCGGCTATCACCTCCCAGTCGTGGCCGACTTATAACAAGTCGATTGGCTTCTTGTCTGTTCAGAGCACCACTGGCTTCAGAATGAGATTGCCGATTGCTGGAAGTGCTTTTCCGACCCCCAATACCATCAACCAATCCAGTTTCAGAGCTAGCATTACCATTGCCACTTCCTCCAACTTTAACTATGGTAACACCTCCTGAAGTTAAATTCACATGGGGAGCATTACGGCTTTGGCCACATTGACGAACTCCTTGTAACATTTTGTCTGTGAATAATACAGGGTAAGAGCTACAAAGCCGTGTGGCTTCATGCAAAAGAGTGTGTTGCGAGCCACGATCTGCCTTTGGCAAATGCTCTAAGACGAAATTGAGGGCTTCTTGAGCCCTGTCTTTGCTCAATTTTCCAACTGATGATATAACTTGGGCAGCAAGGCATAAGGTATTGGGATGACATTCCACAACTTTCTTAATTTCTGACAAGTGATCAATTAAAAGCTGAGGTCTCTTTTCAGCCATGTTCACAAAAACTTTCATTGTGTCAGAAGCAGTAGAAGCTTGACTCAGATATTCACAAAGCTGAGGTAAGCTAGGTTCTAAAAGAGCAGGTTTGTTCTGCGCTATCATAGCAAATAGGGAAAGTAATGCTAGCTTTTCTTGATTTTCACATAATGGAAGGAGTGATACTAAAGCCATTGCATGCTCATGCACAGGTTCCTTTGTCACCTCATAGACTTGTGGTAGAACTCGACATAAAGAAAAATTTCCTACAAAAATAAAGTCACGTAGGATATAAAGATCATTTCTGTAGATAAACTTCAGCATTAATTGAAGCTGGGGTCACAACTTTACCTGATATGATTGAATCAATTATCAGCTGGATATGTTTAGACAGTAAATCTGCATTTTCAATGGCTGCAAGGGACAAATATGATGACATGTTTCTTGAAAGTTCCTTGTTGCCTTTGTGCAGAAATTTGACAGCTACAGGAAGGGCACGGCGCATGACCTCCTTTTTGTTATAGTTCTGTTCATAAACATAAATATAAGCAGCAAATGTTGTAGTAAATGGTTTCCAGGGGTTAATATTTGATTTTCCATTTTTAAGATCCGTCTCACCAGAAAAATGCATGAGATAATATCTGAAGAAATTTTGGCATGCGGAGGATCTTCATCTCTTGCAGATGGTTTCAAGTTGTGGTTAAGGCAGGACTCCAACAGAGACACAAGTGCCTCTGAATGCTGCTCAATAGAGTTTGTTTCTCTGAAAAAGAGTAAGATTTAATTTAAAAAATATTTGTAGTATAGCAAATGAAGAAAAATACTTATTACACCTTTTATCTACGCACCTGATAGCAGATGTGACTCTTGTAATGCAAATTTCAACAACACTTTGATCGTTGTCATTGTTGACGTAGTCAGGAAGACTTGCAATCTCAGCTATGGTAGTAACAACTTCAGTCAGGTCATTCACAATTTCTGCATCAGCTACAGTAAATAAGTCCCCTGCCTTTAAACAGAAAAACTTGTTTAAAATAAAGAGAACTTGACACATGATTTAAGATGTCAAAATTACAGTACCTTAGACAAATCCTTTTTGCTGAGTACTTGTGTGAAGAGTTCATGCATTCTTACGTCTCTTCTAATTCACTGTCTTATATTTTTATGTTTTCCACATCTAATACAAGTTCCCGAAAACCTATAAGGGAGAGAAGAGTTGACATAAAATTGACAGGTGCATCCAAAATTTATGATTATTGCCAATTCATCTAAAACTTTTGAACTAAAAACTGTCAACAAATTTAAGTTAGAAATATATTGGACAACTCTTAAAGGTAACATTCTTTTCACAAGAACATATAAAGAATGTGTAGAGAGCTTGTCAGTCAGTATACACAGAAGGCACACCTGTTGAATGGGCCAGAATTATGCTCTTTCATATTTTACAATGAATAAAACCCCGTAAAATTATATCACTTTAATGCTTTAAAGTTTCATTAATATATGAATCTCACGTATTATCACAAACCAGTTGGATATTACATTCTTAAACACAAATGCCATAGAAATGAAAATACACCAGGATAACAGGGTCGCGGGTATTCTGACCGACATATTGACGTCAAAAGCAAATTAAACTCGTGAAACACGCCGTAATACTTCGTTTCTTTCACATTTCAAAAACTTTACAGCTACAACAACCCAAAGAAACGCAACTAAGTCAAATGTAAACATTAGGCACGTAACCAAACAATTCTGCAGAGATAAATTATCACCACATGACCCGTATTCGGCTACCAGCCGATAAACGTGTACCTCGCTTTGACTGCAACGCCGGCAAGCACACTACGAGTCCTTCTTTCAAGCAGCAATTTATAGACGAGAGCAAATCGCCAACACCCAAGCCATTTTCAACCACGTAAACATCGGATCGGAGCAGCCGCCTGGGGGCCGCCGGACTGGACAGGTACACACGCCCGCTGTGCGGGTTGCCTGGTTACCCCCGATCCTCCCCTCTCCCCCCTCCCCCTGCCATTCAAACCGCGGTGGGCCGCGAACGCACTTGCACTTGCAGCGCAGGGCAGGGGCAGCCGGCCGGAGCGGGGCGGGGCGGGGCGGGCCGGGCCTTGCTCTCACTCGCACACTCCCCACTCCGCCTCGCTAGGCGCGGTGCATTCCTTCTCAGAGGGGAGGGACTTTGTGGGATTTGTCCTTATCGACGCGACCCGGTGATAAGGTGACGCGCCTGGCCTGGCAGGCTCGAGGGGCGCGGCGCGGCGTCGCCAACTATTTCGACCCGCGCCCCCCGCGGGGCCCGACACGACCGCGTCTAGTCGGTGTATAGCGGCTCCAGACCAAGCTGGTTAGGCTGTAGACTGAGTCCGCAGAGCGCTCAAGGGGGGTTTCTCTCTCCCACCTAATGGCCGTGCCTCACGAGTGCGACAAGAACAGAGGTACGAAAGTCCCGTGCGGAATCCGGGGTGGCGCCCGCACCAAAGCTTGAGGCGGACCGGTTGTAGTAGGATTCTAGTTGTAGTCTGCCTGCGGGGGAGAGGAGGGGCCGGGCGGGGGGGGTCGAGCTGAGTGGAGAGGCCAGTGATGGAGCCAGGAGCCAGCTCGGCTGATCCTTCCTCTCCTCACCTCTCCGCTCCGGCCGGGTGGTTGACCGGACTGCCGCGCCTACAGATCCTCTCGGGAGAGAGGAGGGGAAAGGAGAGGGAATGACTCCGACCGGGCCGCGCCCGGCGCCCAGCCGTGTCGGTTAAGGTGGATTTGGTCTCACGAGGAAAGCAGAGATGGGTATGTTCTTGATCAGAAAGAAGAAAAAATGCCAATCAAAGGCTTTCACAGGCTACTGGAACACTTCCATTCACTCTTTCCTCACCAATATCTAAATCCACCTTTGGAGCTACTTTTGCTATCGGCTATGAATATTGGTATCATACATAGTGAGTGTCAGAAGAAGTGATACCCTGGTCTGGAGAGGTCAGGGTGGATTAGCTCACAAACAGGCTTGTACAGATAGCTTTTAAAACATCAGTCAATTATTTGTTGTTTTTTAAAACATGGTATTTAATGGTCAAAATTGTGAGGATGAATAAGGGTTTTACTCCTCGACTCACATTACAGGTTTTGGTGAAACAAGTTTTTTTTTTGTCTTTTACAGATTACAATCTCTGCTAAAACCAAATGCAGAGAGGCCTCCATATGGCTAGACCTCTTGGATTTTCTGAAGCTAGTTAAGGAAGTATGATAAAAGCACTGATTGATAGATGTCTTGTTTTCTTTCATTACTGATCAATAAATAGAGGAACTCCATAGATTACAGCAAATTATTGCTGAAATAAATACATTACATAACTGTACATCAATCACAGGTGAATGAGCTCTTTCTGCTGGATAAATTACCTAACAGACCGTAACAGCATATATCAATAAATATAGTTGCAGTATTTATGATACCTGTTTCAAACAAATTCCACAAAAGACACATAATTTGATGATTTGACAGATCGATATTTGACTAAGGCGCCAAAGAGAAATAAAATTATTTTCACACATGGCAAATATGAGATGGAAACTAGTATTCTAAAATTTTTGTGCCATAATACTGAATCAGGAACAAACTAAATGTGTCCTGATAAATTTATCTAGTTATGTAAGGCTGCAGTATCTAGACCAGGCTTGTCCTTCTTGGCAATGCCAGAAAGCAGTTTCTTGATCTCAGAAATTGCCTTTCCAGGGTTGAGACCCTAAAAGTAAAAATATATTTCATCATGATGTTTGATCTATAAAAAATAATTTAAAATAAAGTGGAAAAGTATTAGCATGCAGTACCTTGGGACAAGTGCGTGTGCAATTCATGATAGTGTGGCACCGGTAAACAGAGAAGGGATCCCTTAATTTATCAAGTCGTTCCTCAGTGTGTTCATCTCGGGAGTCAATAATCCATCGATATGCCTAGATTAAACCAAATAAAGCAGCCATCAATCAAAATTCAACAGCCTTTACAACCTAAAAAAAAAAAAAAAACTCAGAAACCAACCTGCATCAATACAGCAGGTCCCAGGTATTTATCACCATTCCACCAGTATGAAGGACATGAGGTACTGCAGCAAGCGCAGAGAATACACTCATACAGACCATCCTGTAATAAGATATAGCCATAGTGTTAAGCTAGAAATTTCCATAAATTATTAAATAAAACTTTCAATACAATTCCTGAATGCACTCACCAACTTCTTTCGATCGTCAATACTCTGGAGGTACTGTGCAGTACCACTTGCAGGTTCATTCTTCCTCTGCAACCAGGGCTGAATAGAGCGATACTGGTTGTAGAAGTTATTCATGTCAGGAACCAAGTCCTTTACAACATACATGTGTGGAAGAGGGTAAATCTTCATGGGCTTATTGAGATTCTTGTCAATGTTGCTGAAAATATTACAAGATTTAAAAATCACTTCATCAAATTTAATTTAATTTATAAACTACCTGGGGGTGTACCTGATGCAGGCAAGTGTGTTGACACCTTGAATATTCATAGCACATGAACCACAAATGCCTTCACGGCATGATCTCCTGAAGGTGAGTGTTGGGTCCATTTCATTTTTAATCTTGATGAGGGCATCAAGTACCATGGGGCCACTCCTAAAATTAGCAGCAGAAGATCAACAGATATACCAACAACTTGCAGCAATAGTTAGTGAAGAGAACTTGAATTAATAGTAATAAATAACTAAGGTACACGAAAGTAGAGAGGATTATATATCTGGATAACCGAGTGCAGTGAGTCCTTACTGGTCTAAATCAACACTGTACTCCTGCATAGAGGGTTTTTCTTCTGGCTTGTCTGGGTTCCATCGGTAGATAAGGAACTTCTTCAAGCGTTGGCCAGAAGGAGCTGAAGTATGAAGACGTCGAATCTAAAACATATTGAAAACAAGATTGCAAAAAATAATCTTCTAGAAATGACATTATGTAACACATAATAACAGTAAACCAGTTGGAGGGCAAAAAGGGTTATGTGAAAATCTTCTAAAATATTGCAAAGGAAATAAAATTATGGAAGTTTAGGAATGAATTGTACATAGGATATCCATTTACGCCATCTTTATGCGGTTTAAGCAAAACACCATAGCCCCTCAGCATCTTGCAGATGACTTGTCCGTTTGAAAACTAATAGACAACACCATGTTATGGGATGAAAACATTCATTTTTTCTGGCTCTCTAGAACAGTTTACCTGTCCCAATGTCGCCCAGCAAGTTTTCGTCAACATTTCGCTTGCCATGGTTCACAGCGGTTCAAAACTTTTACCAGTCAGCAGACAGAACTGAACAAGGGCAGCACTCGAGGTACATTCTGGAAGGTGGAAAAGTGGTATTGCGACGTAGAGATATGATTGACTTATAAAACGTTACATAAGTTGGTTTCGGTACATGGGGAGGTACTTGAAGAATTTCATTTGTTTTCCCACTTTTTTCCCTAAAGATAATGATCGAAGAAACCCCTAGAAAAATAATAAAAATTCGGGTTTGAAGTTTTTAATTTGTCTGATGGTCTTTCCGCGGTCAGAACGCGTACTGTGTATGACGTCACAGACTTTCGTCGTCTGTCTATTGTTATTGTATTTGTTGTTCAGGAGGGGGTTGCAACAAGTGGTTATTCGTGTTATTCTACAGAATTTTGACCACAATCTTGTACAGTATGTCGAATTATTGAAAACTCCTCATGCCGCGAAACTAGACATAGACATACCTTCTGTGGCAGCACAGTTTGAAACCATCTCAAGGTTTGTGCTCTTTAGTGAAATTATTTGTCTTGTGTCAGAGGGTTAACTTGCTTGAAAATTTGTGTCAATTTCTTGACCACATTTTTATTGATGACAGATGTCAGGGCAAGCAGAAATAGATCTGGGGGAAGTTCCCATAACGGCTCTGCGGGACAGAACTCGCCGACTTCTTGAAGAATCCCTTAATGAAACTCGAGTTCTCCCCACAGATGAGGGAAACATCCCAAGGTATCACCATTCTTTTCTATTTTAATATTTTCTCTTATTTTGTAATGAAATAATTGTATTCTTGTGTGCCTTTTTATTTTCAGGGATTGGCGTGGCCTTGCCCATTTCACAGGAATAAGTACATTGTCACTAGCACAATCAATCAATCCCTTTTCTGATATATTAAAACTGTGGGATGAAGAAAATATGTTGAAAGGAAATAAAAGACCATCGCTGAGGGATCTGCTTGATATATTTGGACAGATTGATCGCTGGGATGTCTACGATGATACAGAACCTATGATGTGTATGTATATTATTTTCTGTTTTTTTGCTCAGTTTTTAAAATTGGCTACAGATTTTTCTTTTCTATATCAGTGGAGGATGCCGTTCATTACACAACGTCTCTTCAAGTGTTGCCAGAAGTCTCAGAAACCATACAGCCTTTTGAAAATGGCTGTTTGACGCAAAGTAAGTCATGTTTGTGTTGACCATTTTAGGGCATTCAGTTCAATTTTAATTTTTAGTGTTTCATTTTCATAAAATTTAAAGCTTTTATTTGGGGGGGCTCATAAGTATAGGAAATGACTCACAAAATGCATTTTCTTTTCTTACCTCCCTTAAATTTTAACCCAAATTTAATTGAAATATTTGAATTTTTAGAGGATGTAGACCGCTGTCAGGATGGACTTCCTCTTCTGAAATATGATGCATTCTTACTGTACGCTGATGAAGACCTAAAGTATGCTAGGATGATGATTGATAAGCTGGAATATGAATATAATCTAAAGGTAAAAATCTCATTCAATATTCTATAATTGAAAACTTTTAATTCTGCCGTTGTTTGATATTAACTCATTTATTTTCAGCTTGTCGTGAAAGATAGAGACCTACTTCCAGGCATTGGCTTTGAGTTCAAAGCTATCACTAAGTTGATTGCAGAACGCTGTTCATGCATGATTGTCATTCTCTCTCCGAATCTCCTTAAAAGTGAAGCCAACATGTTTTTCTTGGCCTTTGCCCAGTCACTAAGTATTCGTAGGTTGATTGATGTAATTTATCTTGCTGTTGTGAGGATGTATATATACTTTTCTTTTTGTACTTACATTTAATATTTACTCTTCCAGAACAGCAGCAAAAGCGCATCATACCATGCATGTATGAACACTGCACTCTTCCACTAGAAATTAGTTATCTATTTTGCCTGGATTATCAACGGTCTTTATTATTTAATAATTTCTGGCAAAGAATCAACAATTCTATAAGGGCTGCAATTGATACACCTGTAGGTCAAAACTTCAAGTCCCAGACTAGTACAACTTCCAGTCAAATAGAAACTAGGTAAGAGCAGCTGTATAAATTTTTTCATTACATGTTAAGGAAAATAAAGATACTAATTGCCGATTTTTCAGGTGTACCATAACAGAAATACAATCAGAGAAAGTTGAACCTGATGTGGAACCTATTGTGTCTGACCAAGAGCGAACTACGATTGTGCGAATGTCGGACCCTACAACTCATTATCCTGGTAACAGTTTGGAAAATTCTGACAGCTGGGTAAAGGATACATCGTCATTGAAAAGTGATGACACTTGTCAGCCCTCTACATCACGAGATACTAGTCTGATTAGTCGTATAAAAAATATAAAGAAGAGTAAAAATTGGTTTCGAAAGAAAAAGGCAGTAGCTATTGAGGCATGACCGGAATTATTGTATTCAGTGTAATTTGCATATTACTTTGTGTGTGATATGGAATCTCTAATGTGATGGTTACAATTGTTTAAATCTTGGGAATTTTTGTTTCTCTGTACATTTAATTCCATGTTATATTTTTAAACTTTTTTTTCTTTCTTTAATTTTTGGAGTGCTGGCACTTTTTATTGAAATTGACTGAATTCAGAACATTTTGTATGATACTTTTCTAGACTGCATAGCTTTTAGTTTTGTATTCCAATCTACCTACTCATTTCTTTTCTAGTGTTAATAAAATTAACAATCTAAAAAAAAATTGTGGTTTGTATTGAGGGGAAAAAATATAGCCCTTTGATTTACTCTAATATCTATTTATCACTTTAAGAAAGACCCATCAATCAAGAGTGAGTCAAAGTATTAATGTCTTTGACACAAACTTAAGTGACAGCATTGCCTATAGATATTTTAATCTGCAAATTGCAGCTCAGTCTTCCACATCAATTACAATAAATTAGTCACAGTTAAGTCAAAAAGGTGTGTGAAGACTAGAATAGCAGGTTTTAATTTACACTTCAATTATTGATATCAATCACAAATGTGCGAATTTGCATTGGCTTGAGCTGGACATTGAAATCAGTCTCATCCTGCACATGCAATGCCTCTTCCACTTCATCAATAGCATTGGATTCTGATGTCCACTTCAACCTCTCCGAATCCTTCAACCAGTGATTAGCACCCAAGGTGGTTTCCCTAAGTCGTAAAATCTTGAAGGGACTCAACATATCCTGAAAAAATATTTAGTTAAATAATGAGTAATGTTAAGGAAAAATGAACAACCCGTCATTTCCAAACTTACCTCAACATTGACAGTGGCAGCCTTGGACAGCTCATGGTCTTCTCCCTTCTCAACAAAGTGCTCCAGGCGTAGAAGGAGAGACTTACCCTTCCATGGCTCCAGGGTCAGAATGTGGACGTTGTGAGGCAAAGACTTCTTCAGACCTGAAAACTGTTACGACAAAATGCTTTATTACCGCCGTCCTACCTCCTGACACTGACACTCGTCCTCCTGTCACTGGGGCGGGGCGGGGAGGGGCCATACCTCCATGTTGTAGGTCTTCTGCCACTTGTCGAAGCTCATGTCCTTGTCCAGGGTCGTGAAGAAGGTCCAGGGCTGCACCAGCTTCTTGAAGGCCAGCATGCGCTCCTGTCCGGCCAGGCTGCGGCGGCCCACAGCCTCGCCGTCGGCTCCTCCCAGCACGTAGTGGGTGCCCCGGGCCACCAGGCCCGTGCCGAACGCCTCCTCGTTCAGGGCCTCGTCCACACCAAACGCGTCGTCGTGCAGAAGACGGCGGTGAACCTAAAGAAAAGACCAGCCGTCAGTGAAACGTCAGTGAAGCACAGGCCTATCACCGGCGCGGCGGCCCGGCCGGGCCGAGAGCGAGAGGGCTGCTCGGCTCGACCTCCCCGTGCGGATGTACACACTGTCAACTCAAGTGTGTGTGAATTTCGCACTCTTTATGGGTGTGGAATTTTATCCGTACACGAGCCAGTACTCTGGAAAAATATATGACTTAGTGCTGCCCCTACAATGGACCTTACCGAGGCGGAGCTAATGATAGCGCCTGCGACACACTGGATAGGCCAACCCGCCAAGCACTCGTGTGAAGTTGGCGGCGTACCCGGAGAGCCAAGTGCAGGGCGAAGCATGAGGAATTAAATTCCTGGTACCCAAATTTTCGTGCCGTCACCTCCCGAGGAGTTTATTTTGCAGCCTGGTGCATTTCACCCGAGAGAAAAACAACTCAGAATTTTGATGTACAAATGTCGTGAATTTTCCAGAATTGTGTCTTGAGAGAATTTTTTGCAATTTGCGTTATTAACTTTCCCGAATTTCCCTGATGTTTTCTGAATTACGAGATAGGCAAAAATTTCAGAGTTGACCCCCCTCCACCCCCTTTTGATTTACAGAGTAGGCAATGTTCTTGATCCACTCACCATGAGTTCGATCTCGCCATCGCTCAGACTGCTGCCTCCCTGAGCGCGGTCCACGAGCACGGCGACGGACAGTTTCTTGGCGGGGTCGCGGACGCTGATCTTGGAGGTGACCGGGTAGTAGTTGCCCGCGACGGGCTCGGCCAGCATGAGCTTCCACGAGGGACGCTGGTTGCGCTGGCGCTTGAGCACCTCGCGCCCGTTCGAGTCGGTGTAGAACACGCCCTGGGTGTTGAGCTCCTTGGCGGCGAAGCGGCTGATGACCTCCTTGCCGATCCCGTCGTCGACGGGGATGGGGCCCACCATCCACTCGAACTCGACGTGCTTCTCGTTGGCGTAGGTGCGGATCACCTGGCTGACCCAGTCGTTGTAGATCTGGTGCACCTCCTGCACGAGCTCGCCCTTGTACACCTTGACGGTGGCCTTGTCGGCCACGGGCAGCGCGGTGCCGTTGGGCCGGAAGATGTACGCGCCCGAGGAGCGGTTGCGGAACTCCTCGTTGTTGCCGACCATGCCCTTGTAGTACAGGAAGCCCTGCTCGAGGCTGATGTTGGCGCCGCCGGCGCGCAGGTGGCGCACCAGCCCGGTGTCGGGGTCCAGCTCCACGCGCACGTGCTCGTTGGACACGCTCAGCGCCTCCTCGCCCTCGGCGGCCGCGGGGGCGTCCTCGCGGTGGTGCTCCTTCTTGCCCTCGTGGCTCACGTAGAACGAGCGGAAGCCCATGGGCGGCAGGTTGTCGGCCTTGAAGACGAGCTCGTAGCGGGCGCTGCTCATGACGCGGCCCGGCATGCGCAGCACGGCCTCGGGGATGGGCACCACCTGCGAGGCAGAGCAGGTAACACGAATATATATAGAATCTTATAGAAATTCCATATGAGCATACAACTTCTATAAACACGGTAATGGTGCCCCCACAATAGACGTTACCGACGCGAAGCTAATGAGAGCGCCTGCGACACACTGGATAGGCCAGCCCGCCAAGCACTTGTGTGGAGGTAGCGGCCTACCCGGAGAGCCCAAACGTAGAGGGAAGCAGGAATTAAATTACTGGTAACCAAATTTTCGTGTCGTCACCTCCCGCAGATATCATTGTGGGGGCACCTTAAAACTGGCGTCTTGGTTTTCAAGACGACTCTCTTGATTTTCAAGACGTGTTGGAAAACTCAAGACCTTTCGATGACGTCCTGAAGACCAGGACGATTTCCAAGACATTGCTCTTGGTTTGCAAGACATCTTCCTGAAATTATTCCACTTTTTCAAGACGACGTCTTGAAAACCAAGAGCAATGTCTTGGAAATCGACCTGGTCTTGATTTTTCCAAAACGTCTGGAAAACCAAGACGACAGTTTTACCGTGTATGGTCATGGTAGCGCATATATGACTTACGTATGGTCATTTATAATTATATATGACATTACATATAATTATACATCATTACATTTGATATCATATATGATCAGATATGCAGGTTATATATGGGAGGATGTTATATCTACTGATGTATTATATACATCGATATATAATCATATATACCTCTCATTATACCTGTACATGATGTTATACGTATTTAACCATATATAAGGTCATATATAATAACATATAATCATATACAAGTCATATATGAAGCATTTATGGCTATACATAATTATATATAGTTATATATATTTATATATAATCTCGTTTTACCTGCGAGGCCTCCTCGTGGCCCATGGGGCAGCGCACGCTGTAGCCGGACGGGTTGGGCACGGGGATGCGGACGAACTGGGACGTCTTGTGGCTCTGGGGGTTGAAGATGGTCACCACGAACTTGTTGTTCTTCTCAGACACGTCGCACATGCTCTGGTTGAGCAGGAGGCAGCTCTGGAAGGGCACCAGGTCGTCGTCGTCGTCCTCCTCGCGGGCGGCCACCAACCTGCGCGCGTCCTCGCCGACCAGCACCACGGACTCGGAGCGATCCGCGCCAGAGTCGGACTGGGAGCTGGAGGAGTCCACGTCGTAGGCGGGCACGGTGTTCTTGCGGATAAGTTTGCTGAGGAGAAAGAGCATGTTAGTCTCTGGCACGCTGTGGCGTGGCACGGCGCGGCGAAAACAGACCACATTTCACTCCGGACACGTTAGTTTGAGACAGTTTCACACCTGGTGGCGTAGGACCGAAGTGTCCTGCACTACACTTTTAAGTGTGAGGCGGTGTGTGCACACTGCGGCTCACACCAAAAGACGTAGGACACTTAGGTCCTTCACCAACACCAACAGTGTTGCCAGAGGGGGGCTCCTTGTGTGTTTGGCTGCAGCTTTGGAAAGTAGAGTTTGCAGAAAAGCAGGCAAAAACCGCCCGACACACAGTTGTGTTGAGCGGTCGGTATCAACGCCTAACATATGTGCAGAGGGATGGCCTAGTAGGCAGGCGTTGATACCGACCACTCGACGCGGCTGAGTGTTGGGCGGTTTTTGCTCGCTTTTCTGGCAATACTGTTCGCCTAAAGGTGACAAACTGTCTGACAGAAAGGTATCCAGAGCAGAGCCTTACTTGAGGGCTGCCTTGGTGGCGATGCCGCACTCCTCGAAGCCCCTGGACAGCAGGCGGCTGTAGTCGGCGGCCACGTGCTGCTTCTCGGTGCCGGTGATGGCGTCGTGGTGCTGCATCACGCCCATAGCCTCGCGCATGGCGTCCAGGTCAGCCATGTCCTCGGGGCCCAGGTCGGCCAGTGCGTACAAGTTCTTGCACACCTACAAGACGAGTGCGCGCACGCGCGTGCGGTCAGGGAGTGGCCTCACGACACGCGACACGACGCGCACAATGGGAATCCAAGTGTACGAATGTCGCTCACTTGTAGGTGAGCAAATAAATTCACTCACTTGTAGGTGAGCAAATAACTATTCGGTCACTTGTAGGTACAAGTGAGTGAATGGTTATTTGCTCACCTACATGTGAGTGAATGGTTATTTGCTCACCTACAAGTGAGTGAATTTATTTGCTCACCTACAAGTGAGTGAACTTATTTGCTCACCTGCAAGAGAGCGACATTCGCACACTTGTATTTCCAGTGCACGCGCCGCAGAGCTGGTACTTAGAGGCATTTCTTACCTGCAGGAAGTTGTTGCCCTGACGTTCGAAGTACTTGATGGTGGGCCTGGAAGAGTAGTAGCCGGTCCAGTACGCGTGAGGGTCGCTGGCGTAGGGGAAGAAATCGTCATCCTTGGTGGACCAGGTGTTGTTGGAGTCGTGCACCGCCTTGAGGTAGCAGGACGGGGTGGAGTAGAACGCGTTCACCTTCTCCTCGGTCTTGTGGTTGTTGATGTACCTACACCGGGCCAAAGAGATCGGCTTGGAGTTGCTTCTCTTACTCGATAGAGATAAAGTAACTTAACGTCAAGGATTACGGAGGTTGACCCCGTTTAAAGCGCGAAAGCGGTGGGAAATGAGACGTGCAGTATACAAGAGTTCGGCCACACGGTATTCATGCATGATGCGAAGCGTAAAGCAATATAAGCCGACTGAGCCACGCGTGAACTACCTCCCCCACCTGCATGTCTGAGCTTAGCCAGCATTGTGTGAGGATTTATTTTTACAATGGTATGCAAGTGCCAATAAAGTTAGCACACATCAGAGTCGTTACCGTCGAGGGTTAAGGGACCAAACTACTCGATGCCATCTTAATCTTACCGAATGAGCTTGTCCATGTTAGAGAACCACATGCCGGCGGCCTGGTAATTGAAGTCGTCTCCCATTGTGAGGATTATATTGTCGGAGCTGTACAGGTTGGCTTGTTCTCTACAGTAAGCCAAGAAATCTTGAACCTGTCGGTACAAACTATAGTTACAACGCGCCATCCACTACTTTAATTTAATTTCGACCAGGTGCCGGGATCTCCCTCCCTAGTGTCAAAAAATGTACATGGGATATTGTTTCCAGGGCTCAGACAAGAGGTCGTATAAGAAGCTTGCAGAGAGCAACGACTTTTCACCCTCGCCCCCACCCAAAAAAAACAAAAACACAAAAAAACACATGCTGCGCAAACACTATAGCCGACACGGTCTCGTCTCGGCTTACCCAATCAGCTTGTCCAGGTTGAGATACCACATATGAGCCGCCTGGTATTGAAAGTCCTCCCCCATGGTCATGATGACGTTGTTAGTGGAGTAGTTAGCCCTCTGGGCCCTGGCCAGGGCTATGAACTCTGACGCCTGTCACAGACGGGCACGAGGACCAAATATCAGAGCGAGCCGAGCTAGAGAGAGTGCTGTACAGGAGGCGAGCTCAGCTGCGCCAAGCGTGAGGCTGCCCGCTGCAGCGCCACGCCGGGGAGGTAGGCAACCCATCGGTCGCGAAAGCGCCGCAGGCAGGGCCGCCGCTGCCACCACCAAGTCGTGCATGAGGGTGAGCGGGAGCCGAGGGTCGGGGCGGGCAACACAAAGCACACGATGAATGGCACCGTGTATGTACAGCGGGAGGGGAGGGGCGGGTGCGTCTCGCCACGTTACCTGATGAGCTTGTCCATGTTCTGGTACCAAAAGTGCGCCGCCTGGTAGGTAAAGTCGCCACCCATGGTGAGGATCACGTTGCCGCTGGAGTAGAACTGGGCTTGCGCCTTGGCGAAACTGAGGAAGTCCGCAGCCTGCTCGGATCACACCGCTCGTCAGAGGAAGGTAGCGCGCGCGCACTCACACACATGCCTACATCTCTCTCTCTCTCTCACACACACACACACACACACACACACACACACACAGCCAGACACGCGCACAGGATGTAGCGCACGAAAGACAATCGGAATGCAGCCGTTCTCCTGCAGGAGATTAATACGGTATTCCGCTATGATTCCGCGGGGACGAGGAAGCTGCCGTGTCGCCTGGGGGGAAGGAAATCTCGCAACAGAACCGTACAGAAACAAGAGTGTTTTCAATCCAAATGATTCCAAACGGGACGATGCAAAAATAGGTGGATTCCGTGGAGTAAAGAGCCCAGTTTGAAGTCCAGCGACTGACACTTCGGGACAAAAGTAACACGTTACACGCGGCCGCCGGCCAGCCAGATAGCGGGGCCTGTCCTGTCGCAGCAAACACGCCCCCCTCCCCCTCCCCTCCCTGCCCGCCCCGCGCTACTCGCCTTGGTCTCCAGATTGTAGTCGGGGCTACGCTTGTCGTCGATGATAGGCTCGTCGGCGCACAGCACGTCAAAGCAGAAGCCAGGCGGCGGGCTGTACGTGTTGTAGAGGACGCCGGTGAACAGCTCGGCCTGTTTGCCTGCAGTCGCGTAACACGTAACATCACACATCAGGTGCAGCCCTATGTTTCTTAAATATACCGTGGATGTCAAATATCGGCCGCTCCAAGGTCCGCGCGCACTGCGACCCCAACACTCTGCAGGCAGATTCCGCACACTCGCACCCCCTTGCTCGTCGCGTGGAAGGGAGGGTGAGGAGGGGTCTGCTCAGGTCTGCTCAGCCTACCCCGCCGTGCTAGATGCTGCCGGGGCAGGCTGAGCATACCCCTCCTCACCCTCCCTTCCACGCGACGAGCAAGTGTGCGGAATCTACCTGCTGCCAAGTACACAAGTCCTAGTGTGCTCCCGCCACGATGGCACACACTTGGAAATGTGTGGAGCACGCATACACTAGGTAATGTGTGCCATGAAGAGTGCGCACTCCCACGCGTGTGCCATGAAGAGTGCGCACTCCCACGCGTGTGCCATGAAGAGCGAGATGAAGAGTGCGCACTCCCACGTGCCTGCCACACATTTCCGAGTGTTTCGAGGTGCACACAGGGCGTACACGTCATCCACTCACCCAAGTTAGCGCTGCCCTTCCAGATCATCTCGCCGTTCTTCGAGCCGAGGCGCTGCAGCTTGTCCTGGTAGTCGAGGCGGCCGAAGAAGAGGCCGTCGTAGCCCATCTGGGCGAAGAGCGAGGCCTGCTCGCGGGAGTGGCCGAAGGGGTCGATCTGCCAGCCCACGCGGGGGCGGGCGCACTGGCCGAAGGTCTCGTTCAGCTTCCTGTAGAGTAGACAAAGTGAACGTGGACTGCTACAGGGAAGCACCGTGCGTTGATGTCGCCGGAGCAGTGCTGGCGGCGGTCACTGCAAATTCTCGAATCCAGATTCTCGCCCGAAAAGGGAAAGGACACTTTTCCTTGTTTATTTAGGGTGAGAAATTTAAACCTCACTCTATTTGAGCGAGATATTTTTAGGCCTCGCTCTATATGAGTAAGGATTTCTTAGCCTCACTTTATTTAAGCAAGAATTCTCACCTTATTCGGGCCAGATCACAAAATTCTTTCTCAAGTAGGGCGAGGAAAACAATTATTACTCTCCAGGGAGTAATAAAATTACCATCAAATTCTCGCCCGTATAGGAGCGATAATCAGGATTCGTTCATTTTCAGTGGCGCGGTGCCGGGTGGTGCCGGGGTCGTACCTGAGGCCCCAGGAGAACTGGTCGATGATGGACATGTAGTTGGTGACGGCCTCGTCGTTCATGGACCAGGCGCCGCCGATGAACTCGAGGCGGCCGCTGTCGACCAGCTTCTTGACCTGGTGGCGCCGGGTGTCGTGCTGGTTCTTCCACCATTTCCAGAAGAAGGCGGTCTCCACGTAGATGAAGCGCTTGCTGGGGTCGTGCAGGAGCTCGTTCACCACCGAGTCGATGATGTACTGCACGCCGGCCTTCTGGGTCCTAGATCTGCCTGCGTGGCGAGCAAGGGAGATAGCAGGTCAACGACAAGCCGGAAAGACATTCTAGCTGGCCCCAGCCCGGGCCCGGCAAGGCCGTCTCAGTTACAAGCATGATAGTGGCGCCACTCAACTCAGTACCCGTAGAGTAAGTATTCAAGTGTTTCCAAGGTGGTGGGATCTGTTCGGAGGGAGTTGGGAGTGGCGAGGACGGCCTGGCTCAAAATAAAATGTTATCTGTTTACTCTCTTTCTACTTCACACAGCTCTAATAAAAACCTTTTTGGATATAGATTACTCATAGATTTCTTTGTAACTTGTACACAGAGGCTTAACTTCTATGACAAAAGTTTGAAAAAAAAATCCTTATTGTACCGGGTGTTTCTTTGAATGCGTAACAGTGTTGCGGGATTGCATAGTCTCCAGCGCTGCAGTGGCCATGGCACCTTACGGGCGAATGGGGTAGGCAAACCCGCAACACCGTTACGCATTCAAAGAAACACCCGGTACAGATTTTTTAAAATGTCATAACCTCTATAGTGAAAAAAGTATCCATCATGTTCTCATTGCTAATGTTAGGTTGGGGCAGCAAAAGTATTTTTTCGCGTGTGGTTGAATAATCAGCCGGCTCCCAACCAGCGTGCCGCTTTTCAATCTCCACTAATTCACTTGCGGTGCACTGCATGTGAGGTGCGAACCGCAGCGGCGCGGGCCGGCGCGGGCCAGCGCAAGCGCTCCGGGCGGAGCGGGTGAGGGGGGAGGGGGGGCAGTCCGAGCCAAGTGGGCCGCATCAGACGGGGTCGCGTCCGTTTAGTGCCGTACCGACATGTAGACCGGACAAAACGTCATGATCCGCGGGGGGGGGGGGGGGGATTGAAGTTACTCTTCTACAGGAACAGGAGAGAATGGTCCGCGGCGAGAATAAGAACAAATCAGGAGTAAAGACATAAATACACGGAGATGCGCTGGGCGCGCACTTACTTCCATAGTAGTACTGGTCGACGGTCTTGAGCCAGCCGACGTCGTCGTGCGTGTGAGGCACCAGGTGGATGTTGAGCACGCCGGGCTTGGGCTTGGGGCAGGACTGCAACAAGGGAAGAAAATGAGATGTGACGGGCAGCGCGGCGCGGGGCCAGGGCCAGGCCCGGCGCCCGGCCGACGACCAGCGGCAGCCGCCGAGCCGCCGGCCAAAGCCACCAGAGCGGATGCAGCGCGAATGCGGTCGGTCTCGCGGCGTCAGCCCAGCCCGACCAACGGGGGCCGAAACTGTGCGCAATTACCCGGAAGGGAAGGAGAGGGGGGGGGGGGAGGGGGTTAAGATGGACGGACGGCAAAGAGAACCGGAACCTCATTATTTCATGCTGATTATGGTAGATTCCAGGTGTTGTTTGATCCGCCCCATCCTGCTGGCCGCGGGGAAGGACCAATAGGGCCTGTGTGCCGGCTGGGCTGGGCTGCACTGTGGCGCCCACTGCAGGCCGCGGCCCAGGTAGGCGGCCGGGCTGGCGGGCGCGCCGCGCAGGCATCTTACTTTTGAGGTCCCCGGGAGACGGGACGGACAGACGTCAGAAGACGAGCCATGAAGCCGCCGCCGCCGCCACAGCAGTGGCACCGGCAGCAGCTCAGAAGCCGCACTGACCGCGGCGCCCACCCCGCCCCGCCCCGCCCCGCCCCGCCCCGCACCGCCCCGCACCGCCCGGGCCTCGACACAGCGAAACGTCCCCGGCAATTGTTCTAATTAACGTTTAGGAAGCGAGAAAGTCGGTCGAGTCGAGTCCAGTGTGTTCCTCCGCGAATTTCGACGCGACGTGTCGGCAAAACCGCTACACGTGTACACTCGGTCCTGCTGCTGTAGCCCCGTCCCGTCCGTCCCGTACGGACCGCGCCGCGCCGGCCGGCCGGCCGGGCCCGAGGCGAAAACGACTGACACAAAGCGACGACGCACATGGCAAATGGCAAGATGGCAAGCAGGGCACGGCCACACGGAGCGGAGCGGACGCGCCGGGACACCCAGGAGGCTGTCCCTGCAGGAGGAGCGCGCGCGTGTAGGTTGCCTCTTTCCAGGAGCCAAATAAACACACGCACGAACAAACTCACGCACGATAACGCACGAACGAACGAACGCACGCACGCCACCCTCCCAGATACCCACACTGTTAAAAAATTTCCGCGGAAATTTGGACGGTTTTGTCCGGAAATTTTTTGGCCGGTGTGAACCGTTTTCTATCTATACGGTTCGACCGTACCAATCGATTTACGGACCTTACCGTACTTCTAAAATACGGTGCAACCCGTACCCCAAAATCCCGTATTCGGCATATTTTTGCTACGACGGCACTTTTTATGTAAACTTTTTACGGGACTCTCCGTACTTAAACAGGTACGGAAGCGGCCGTAATTAACAGCTACAGCTTTTGCCGTATTTTGGAGGTACGGACCACTCCGTAAAAAAATACTACGGTGCTCTCCGTAACCATTTTCGTAATATGCTACGGAATTTTTAACAGTGCAGTAGGCGTCTCCGCGTCTCCTGTCACCTCACCCCTTCTCTCCCAGGTAGAGCATGTTGTTGCAGCGGCACCACCTCGCAAAGCCTATCGTTAGCCAGTTCTGGTCGCCGAGCACCTCGGCCACAGCCGGTAGCCGGGCTCCATCAGTGCCTGATGATACCCCACCCTCACCTCACACTATATGCTACCCGGCGGAGGCCCTCCATCACCAGCTCGGCCCACATCAGCGCGCCGAGACGAGCCGAGACGCGCTATTGTTCTGAGCGGGCAGCAGCAGCACATCCGGGACCCGCCCTGGACCAAAATGAGAGCGGCGGGGCGCGGTGTGGTGGGGCGGGGCGGGGCGGGGCGGGGTGGGGCGGGGCAGGGCGGTGGCAATAAAGCGCAGGCCGCGCCTCACACGACGACAGGTGAGGCGGGGCGGCGATTGAGACGCACAGAGCGCAGCGCGCTGCAATTGTAGCAAAAGGGAAAGGGAGCCAAGCGGGGCGGGGCGGGGAGAGGGAAGTCCGCCTCCTCCGTGGGAAAACTATGGACTGCTGAGTGAGTGAACTGCTACCACTGGGGGGGTCACTTTTGCCAAAGTAGGCAAAAAGTCTCACGAGCGCACCCATGTGAGGAAGACGGGTATCTCCACACCTGCCATCTAGGCAAACTCTCCACGCATGAGACTACCTTTTGCCTCGTAGGCAGGCGGCACTTTATGACCTGAAGGGACCCGAAGGGACCCCCATCAGTGTTGCGATGTGAGTAGGCGAAAAATTCCTACGAATATACCTGCAGGTGTGCGAGGCACATGTGCGAGGCGGACGGGTATCTCCGCCTGCCTACTAGGCAAACTCTCCACACCTGAGACTACCTTTTGCCTAGTAGGCAGGCGGAGATACCCGTCCGTCGTCCGCCTCGCGCATGTGCCTGCCTCGCACACCTGCAGGGGAATTCGTGCACGAATTCCCATGGGAATTTTTTGCCTACTTAACTGGAAACACTTGTGGGGGGCCCTTCGGGTCCCGCCCCGTCACCGCCAGGTCATGAAGTTCGCCTCTGCGTGCACCGCGGTGGCGTGGCGTGGCTGGCTCCCGCATCATGGTGGCAATCTGGTTTGGAGCCTTGAGCGACCCGGCCCGGAGCTGAGCGCATACCGCAACAAGTCATCTACCCGGCCGGCGCGGCGCGGCGAGGGCAGCGCGGCCCCAGCGCACGGCAGGCTCAGGTAGGGCACATGGTGGCCGGGCAGGGCAGGGCAGGGCAGGGCAGGGCAGGGCAGGGCAGGGCAGGGCAGGGCAGGGCAGGGCAGGGCAGGGCCGCCGCGGCGTGGCAGTGATACCCGTTGCACGGCCCGGTCCGGTACCGCAGGCAGGCCGCGGTGCGGTACGCTCACCACTGCACAGGGGCGTAGGCACGCCACGCCCGGACATCCATCCAGTGCAGCCCAAGCGAGGGGAGGGGAGGGTCAGCCGCCTGCATCAGCCTCCGTCTCTTTCGCACTCATGGTGCGTCGCCACGAGAGGACAGGGATGAAAACCGTTTTCACGATGTTTGCCTTTAAAAGCGAAAACGTCGGCGAACACGGGGAAAACGACGTCCTGGTTTCCAAGCAGTTTTGGAAAAACCAAGCAGCTCTTATGGAGGAAATACACAGGGTTTCCGGGGCTGCTTGAAAACCAGGACGAAGTTTTTTCCGTGAAGGAGTTAATTTTTCAAAGAAAGTTCTAATTGGAAATATTGTAGAGCACATCGTTTTGCATCTTTTGCTAGTATTTCGATCTTGCTTGACCGTGGACTTCATGAGCAAATGGAAAAGGGGCGAAGATGATTGAAAACCTCAAGTTTCCATTCCTGGGTGAGGGTGAGAGGGCGCGAATGCGATCTGCTAAATCAGACGGCAGGGACAACTGACAGACAACATCTACGACTGATTCACGCATTGATAGCGGCGTGACTTCAATTCGGTCACGTTCCGTGTTGCCATATGACGCATTTTGAATCATTTAAATTTGAAATAAATTTTAGATTTCATACATTTTTCTGAATTTAAAATTCCGACTGGACGTGGTCTGATTATTCATACATTTATAGGACTGACCACATTTCAGACATTTGCACTGAAAACACAATTATTCAGACAGCCTAGTCTGAAATGTTGGTCTGAATTTCAGATTATTTTAACAGTGTAGGGCATAAAATCTACTCGCCCTGAACCTGTTGATAAGCCTTGGAGTGGGCCACATGCGCCATTTCAGCTTTCTGCGCGTAAAACTAAGTCTGGCCGGGATGGTATGTTCTCCCGGCTCGACCTCTGCGTAGCTCCCAGCAGCTCCCCGCTCAGCCTCAGCTCCGCGGCTGGCTGCACTGCGCGGCGCCGCGGGCGCCCCGGTCACGCCACGCCCGGCCCACCCCACGGCTCTTGCTCGCGGGCTCCATGCGTCACCAGATGTGTGATTTATAAACCGAACAGCATTCTCACCTCTGGCCTGCCTGCCTGCCTGCTGCCTGCCAGCACCGCTCTCGATCCTCGTCTATATCCCCATCCCCCCGACCTGACCTGCACTGCCGGCATCCCGGTCCCGGTGCCGAATCTCAGCAGGGCGGGATCTCTCACTCGTAGCCAAACCGGCACAGCGAGCCCGTGGCGTGGCGTGGCGTGGCGGGGCGGGGCGTGGCGGGGCGTGGCGGGGCGTGGCGGGGCGTGGCAGCCTGACGACCACACACTACACACGCCGCCGCCGGGGGCAGCAGCGGCAGGGCAGACCAGGGTAGGGCAGGGTCGTTTGAAATGGCCTAAATAGGCGCAGCCCGCCCGCCGCCCGCCCGCCTGCCAAGTCCGCACTGCCACAGTTCCGTTCCCAATCAGTTTTACAGCTCGCGGCGTGGCGGGTCAGACAGGCCGAAACCTGGACCAGTTTGGGTTACTGTAGAGGGGAGGGGGGGGGGGGGGGCTCTTCGCCGGGAGAGCAGGGTGGGGCTTCTGGATCACACTCATCATAAAAGCCAGGGGCGGATCTCGTCCGGACCTCGAGAGGCTGCCGTCCGGCTCAGCAGAGCGCTTCGTCGTGCCCTCTCACTCTCGCCTAGTGGCAGCGCGCCATGAGTGCGACAAGGACGGAGGTACGGTACGAAAGCTATCCCCTGAATCAGGCGGCAGCGGAAACGTTCTGCTTTTTGCATTCTAACAGGCGAAAAGTAACGCCTTTTGCACACCCACCTGGCGTTTTTGGAAGGGCTTATTCTGGAGGAAGGGGGGGGGGGTGTAAACTTCTCCGCCCCCGACAAAAGCAATGTGAGTTAGGTCAGCGCCACAGACCTCGGAGCGTTATGCCGTTTCACACCAAACGTGACGCGTGACGCGACATGTGACATCTTAGGCGAGCTGGATAGTTCAGGCAAGAGTACACAGCCCGGGGGAGGGGAGGGGGGGGCAACGGGGCAACGTCCTGGATAAAACGACTTGAGCGTCTGCTTTATAAGTCTAATCGGGCGTGTGGTGCGACAGGGGTGAGTTTCCTATCCGAAGGCAAAGTATATCACTCGACGAGAATAAGGAGGGGAAGGGAGGAAGGGGAAGGGGAAGGGAAGGGAGGGGGAGGGGAAGGAGGGGAAGGGGAGGGGAAGGGGAGGGGAAGGGGAGGGGAAGGGAGGGGAAGGGGAGGGGGAAGGGGAGGGGGAGGGACGGCCATGGACACAAACAGACCGGCGATAAAGTCGCCTGCTTGCGATATCGATGGGAAGACGCGACTCGCTTTAGCCGGGCCCCGCGTCGCCCCCAACGAGACGGTCCGTCACTATCTGACGTGAGCACTTGCTTCCCTCTAAGGCTGTGACATCTGACCCGTCAGGGAGCCGGTCTGAACGTCGGGGCGGGGCGGGGCGGGGCGGGGCGGGGCGGGGCGGGGCGGGGGCCGGGCCCGCCTCGCCAACGCCATTTTGGGGGGACCAAGAAACAATACGGACGAGATGAGAGATAAAGGCGTCGGCTAATGCGTACTATACCGAAGAACACGGAAACCCTTACTGACGACGTGAAGCCCCCCTATTGTTTCTATGCCCACTTTATCCCCACATTATTCGACGCACTATGCCTTATCAGGGGCTCGGGTCGAGAATAGGAACCTAAATTCCGATGGGTCGACAACTCTGCTTTTTAGTGTACATCGGAGTACACGGAGTACACCTTGAGTCCAAATACTCGGAGTACAGCTGGAGTTCGTCGGAGTACAGCGGGAGTACATCGGAGTACGTCGGTGAGCTAGAGTACAGCTGGAGTACGTCCAAATTTTACCCGGAGAACGCTCGGAGTACGTCAAGACTTATACACAGGGAGAACACGAGTTGTCGACCCCTCGCTAAATCCCTGCCCGAATATATCTAGCCCAGAACAATTTGAAAGAATACATCGACGCTCCGCCGTGTCCTGGGGCGGCGCGGTGGAACACGGTCCGAACGCCTGTTTCTTTCGTGTAAGTTAGTCGAGACCATTATTATTAAATCGTTCATCACGCGCCATGCACCTGCTCTGCCCCGGAGGAGCTGTTCGGAAGCGTTCTGACAAAACAGACAAACGGAGGAGAATAAGGCGGCTCAGACCCAATTGTGGTGCAGCGTGCGAGGCGAGGCGCCGCGGCACGGCGAGCGAACAATGCTCGTATTCGCGCTCGGGCCGTCCCGGGTCCCGGGCCGAATGCCGGCCGGCTAGGCGCCGTCCGTCGGACTTGAAACGCGTGGCGGCACGGCTATCCTCGCGGCTCTTTTCATTCCCTCGTCAATAACGTACACGCTGAATTTTTATGTGCTATTTTTTACATAGTTATGTAGGTCTATGAGCATGCATAGCCTACGTAAAATATTCTTACGTATCTATGCACAATTTTTGCAGAGTTGTGTAAGAATTTATACATAAATCAGTAAGAAATTTTACGTATGCAAGCGCATAGATCTACATAAGCCATGTACAAAATAGAACATAGTATTTCTATGTGTACAAGCATTAGCCTCGATCTTGTACGGAGGCATTCATTATCGCTGCGCAGTACATTAACATGTACTTGCTTGGTATCACGGGACGGGAGTTAGGGGAGTATCTAGCCTAGCGTCAGCGACTTGTATACATAGCTTTAGCCGTCAGTGCAATGCACAGCACACTATTTCACAAAGGGAATGCATACATTTTTGAGGTAACATGACAAACTCGTAACACCACTTTACCTCCTGCCCCTCACCCCACCTATGCATTCAATGTGAGAGGTGAGGAGGAGGTAACATGGAGTTACGACAGTTCGTCATGTTAGCACAGATTTCTTTTTACGCGAAAATGCGGAGAAAGCAGAGCGTCAACGACTTGCAGCGCGACCCCATTGACTGAATGATAAGAAAATAATTTTATCGACGATGGTGATGCTATTTATCAACTGTACAGTGAAACGGGCTGCGCATTTTCCATGTATTTTTTAAAATTTTGTTTTGAGTGTTGGCTAAGACAGAGCGACGCTAGCGCAAAGGCGGGATACCGTTTGGGGCCTTACGACAAATGGCTCCGCGAAGCTGAGCGAGAGTCGTTCAATAACCTGACCCACAACCCGTCCCTCGAGTTTACCGGCCGGCCGGCTGGAGGGCGGGGCGGGGCGGGGCGGGGCGGGGCGGGGCGGGGCGGGAGGCCCGGCAGGCCACGGCCACACCACAACAATCAGGCTAATCTCCTCGCTCCTCCTCCAGCCCATGCAAGTCCACTTGACTTCACTTGGCGCGGGCGGGGCGGGGCGGGGCGGCGGGGCGGATAGTTAGGAGACCTACCTCGTAGCCGCAGACGGGAGCTTTCTCGGCGTGGGGGCGTCCGTGGACGAAGGCCGCGAGGGCCAGGACGGCGATGACCGCCAGCCGCAACAACTCCATGTCGACGACTGCGGTGTGGACTGCGGCGGTGCTGCGGGCGGGGCCGGGCCGGTCGCTCGCTCCGCTGTCACTCACTCCTCACTCGTCCCCGCACGGCCGAACGCCAGCCGAAGCGGGTCCGAACGGAAGACGGCGGGGCGGGGCGGGGCGGGGCTGGGGTGCGCACTGTACGCGGGGCGGGGCGGGGCGGGGCCGGGGTGGGCGGCTCTGTGTGCAGCTCGTATGGGAAGCGCGGCGCGGCGGGCGCGAGGCTGCTCTCGCGCGACCTGAGCAGCGCGGACCGGACCGGACCGCCGGGGAGAGGAGGTGCCGCGTGGAGCCGGTGTGTTCTTGGTCGGCTCTGCTGGCTGACTGAGGGAGACGGGCTGGGAGGGACCGGTGGAGAGAGAGGGAGAGAGAGAGGGGGGAAGACCGAAGAACCGGAGGGGGGGGGGGGACTCCTTCCGGCTACACAGTGGCCACCGGGGGGAAAGGGGGGAGGGGGGAGAGAAAGGGCGCAGCGCGGAGAGGGTGTACGAAACCGTAAAGGGGTGGGTTTTGTAGAGATGCGTGTGGGTGCAGGGAAGCCCCAGCCCAGGCCCAGCCCAGCTGCAACATCCGCGGGAGAGAGGCGTACTTTCCTCTCAGCCCCTCTCTGAGGTTTCGACCCAGTTTGACAATATAACTGCTGTTTTTATTAGGGGAACTCAACGCAATAATTCCTGTTTGCATTGTTGACAATGTATTCTTTTAACACATTGAGTGCGGCATGACCACTATGTGGTCACGCACCTGTGTTAAGTGTAGTAGTCCTGCTGCAGAAAATCTTAGACAATTACTGAGAATAAAATCAGTACAGATTTGAGAACTTAATCCACCCTTCCCCCTCCCGCAGTACTTCATCAACTAGCGTCCTCTCACACTTTTCGGTTTGATTCAGTATACCTTACGTTTTCCTTCCAATACCATTTATTCGGTAAAAGTCGTGACCCAGAAAAATAAACGACTCAATTACGCAAATTAGTCGACAAAACACAAGATCTCGCCATTCCGTTTACCCGATAAAATGAAAATGAGCTAAAATTGCTCACGGCAGAAGGGATATACATCTGCAGCGGCGCGTCGGGCGGGGGAGGAGACAGCGGGCGGGCGAAGAGCGGGTCATCCCGCGGCGCGACCACAGCGGGGAGGGGAGGGACGGAAGAGGGGAAGAGAGAGAGAAGAGAGGAGGGGAAGGGGAGGGAGGGGAAGGGAAGGACCGCATGATGCGCGGCGGGGGGGAGCCAGGCGGGCCTTCTCGTTAATGGCGTATGAAAACTATTATCACATTCCTGACGTCGCGGTTCGTTTCCAGGCCGTTTGTCGGCCGTTTTGTGATGAACTACCCGCCGCGCCGCGCCTCACCGCTAGCACCGCACCGGCGGCGTGGCGCCGCGCCGCCTGCCTGCGGAGACTTCCTCCAACAACAGTGATCCCTTTCCCGTCCCGTCCCGGCGAGAACGCTTTTGAATGGCAGTGCAAAGCGGACAGGCAGACATCAGAATGCTTCACGCATTTTTTTCCCCAGGTTATGGACTGTGGGTACGAGGAGAGGGACGCACCCACATAGGAGTCGCGCGCGCGCATCTCCAGCAGTATGATGCACTTCAGTCAGAGAGTTGGAGCAATACGTTTGAGTGATCGTGGTGCTCGCTGCCCCCCCCCCCCCTGCCATCTGCTAGGGTGGGCCATCACTAAACCCCTAATCTTTCTGCTCATGTTAGGTTCCCTTCCCTATTCCGCATTGGAAATATTGTGGACATAGAAATGTCTATGCTCTAGGCTGTTGCCCGAATTCTATGTCGGTATGGTCGGAACGGTCGGTTCGGCCGGTGCGAGAGAGGCAGATGGATGATGAGAGATAGCATCTCTCTCTCTCTCTCGCACCGGCCGAACCGACCGTTCCGACTATACCGACGTGGAATTCGGACGCAACCGCAGTGTGCGAATGTGCGAATAGGCATAGGCATTGTCTCACAAGTATGAAAAAACAATTCAATCGCCTGCAAGCGAGAGCGAGGCTGAATCACTCCGGTACTCATCAGGCCGTACTCATCTGTACTCAGCGACAGTTTTCAGACAAAATGTTTAAAGGTTAGCCATATGGGCATACTTGTTAAAAGTTTTGTATAAGAATGTCACTTATTCATAGTTTAATGAGCTGCAGGGCGTCTACCTTGGCCTGCGGCGCGGTCATTATGATATACGCACCGATTCATTCATTCAGTCACAAGTTGGCTATGTCAGCCATACACATACCTCCCACGTCTCACGCCTGGCGCCTCACTTCACGTCGTCTTCCCGTCGGTCAACCCTAGGCGCTTTCTGACAGGGCTAAGCATTTAAAGTTCAATAAATTAAATTTAAATTTAGCTCAGCAAAATGTACAGTAGCTTGGCTAACCCACCCTTCCGTAAAGCCCCCGTCGTCCGGCCGCTGCGCTCAACTGATGAAAAACCCCTGACCCCCGACACGCGTAGCCCCGCCCCTGCCCTGCCCCTGCCCTGCCCCTGCCCCCTGCCCCGCCCCTGCCCCGCCCCCGCCCGCCCCTGCCCCGCCCCTGCCCCGCCCTGCCCCGCCCCCGGCTCAGCCCAGCCCGTTTCACCGCTCCCCTTTTCCAGCATTCCACCCACGCACCTGCGCTGCGCTGCGCCCGCTGCTGCGCTGCAGGTGGATAAGGCTGGATGGTTGACATTGGAGAACGCAGATAGCGGCTCTGGCCGGACCTAGAGCTAGACCTGGCCCCAGGCGGGGCGAGGCGAGGCGAGGCGGGGTGGGGCGGGGTGGGGCGAGGCGAGGCGGGGCAGTCGCACCAGGCAGGCACAGCTGGCGGAATGTGCAACATTGTCGCCCTACGCGGCCGCCGCGCCGCGCCAGGAGCGCCCCCGGAGGAGCACACCGTGCCGGCCCGGCCCGGCCGTCACCTCGGCGCGCAGCGCACTTAGGCCCTACGGCTATTTCCACGGTCAGAGTAATTAAACGAGCAGCCGAGCAGGGCGATAGCGGCGTAACACCGCGGTGGTGCGGAGGCAGGCCCGGCAGGCCAGGCAGGCGCGGGTAGCGGACCGGCTCGCTCCGGCAATGCGCTGTGATTGGACAGAAGGGTCTTTGGTCAGGTTGCCCGGCGGGTTCCCCATAATCCTGGGATTTGGACCACTGGCGGTTCATTAGAATGGCCTTCAAATTACCTTCTTTTGAAATTGTACAAATGTCGCGCTCACTCGCAGGCGAGGGGTGTTTCATTTGTGGCTGGATTGTACGCAGTACATGAGTACACGTGAGTACAGGAGTACATCTGAGATTTCAAGGGATGAATTCGAAGTCTTTTCGTTATAAGGTAGGCATAGCTCTACACGATTTAGACGTGCGTCTACCTTGCCTTAGAGTTTCGGGGCTTTACGGCACTCTAATCCACGCATAGGTCTGACCCGACCTTCAGACAGCAGGAGGCGGGGCGGGGCGGGGCGGGGCGGGGCGGGGCGGGGCGGGGCGGGGCGGGGTGGGGCCGCACACACGCGCACGCGCCTGGGCCCGATACAATGGACCGGGACGGGACGGGCTTGCGGCCGGCCGAGTCTGCAGCCGTTTGGTTTTATCAGGGTGGCTGCTATTTGAACCTGTGCACGTGTGCGCTCTGCCCCCTCCCCTCTCGACCCCGCCTCTTTCCCCCCGCGCTGCTGCTCCGCCCCGCCCCGCCCCGCCCCGCCCCGCCCCGCCCCGCCCCGCTGACGCGACCTCTGGCCCGCACGCGCGCGTCTCGTCTGCTGCACCTTGCTGCCAGGGCCCCACGGACAGGACGGGTCGACTAGGGCTTTTAGAAGATTGTTGCAAATCTGTGCGATAGGGCATGGCCTGTGAACGGCTGTGGGGCGGGGTGTGGCGGGGCGGGGCGGGGCGGGGCGGGGCGGGGCAGGGTGGGGTGGGCTGGAGCCGGCTCTCTAACGAGGCACTCACCTGCATGATCTTCAACGGCCGCTCCCTCGCCTCACCCGTGCGACGACGAGTCAAGAGCGAGAGAGAGAGAGAGAGAGAGAGAGAGAGAGAGAGAGAGAGAGAGAGAGAGAGAGAGAGAGAGAGAGAGAGAGAGAGAGAGAGAGAGAGAGAGAGAGAGAGAGAGAGAGAGAGAGAGAGAGAGAGAGAGAGAGAGAGAGCGGACCATAGCACCCACCACCACCACAGCGAGTCGCGCGGTGAAAATTTGTCACGTGAGTACCGACGTTATACGGCGGCTGTAACTCGTGCTCGTCCTCCCACAGGACTGCAGGACGCCATATGCACCGTCACGACCAACCGCTGCGGGGCGGGGCGGGGCGGGGCGGGGCAGGGCGGGGCGGGGCGGGGTGACCAGCGCCATCCACCTGCAATTGCCAGTCGCGCTCGCGCGGCGGCGGCGGAGCGTCTCTGCAGCGAAAGCCATAATCGCAGCGTGGTCCGGCGCGGCGGGGCGCGGCGGGGCGCGGCGGGGCGCGGCGGGGCGGGTCAGCGCCGCGGGGCGCCAGAGGATTATGCACGCTCGCGGGGTGCGCGGCGCGGCCGCGGACCGGCGGCGGGTTGGGGCCCGGGCCCGGGGCACGCCTGGCGTGCTGAGGTGGCGGGAGGAGAGGAGCCTCATGGTATCCTGCCCTCCTCTCCACCCTCCTCTCCTCTCTTCTCTTTCAGTTCGCGCGACACTGCCCGCCCCTGGCTCCCTGCGCGCCATTAGCCAGGGTGCAGCAGCAGCTCACTAGGCTGGAGTTGGTTCCTAGGAAGGTCGTTAAAGATGGCGCTGCTGCACGGAAAAAAAGGATTTTGTTCTCACAACAAACAAGTTTGTAAATATTGACATAAATAATTTGTTCCGTTATTTAAAAATTTGTTGGGGGAACCAAGGTACTGTTACTGCAAGAAAATTTTTGTTGGGGGAACAATCTGTTAGTTGTGACAACAGAGTCAGGGTTTTGTTCGGTTTTGTTGTCACAACTAACATTTTGTTGCAGTAACACAAACTTGGTTCCCACAACAAATTTTTAGTTCCCGGAACAAATATTTTTGATTATGTCTATATTAACAAACTTTTTTGTTGTTAGAACAAAATCCTTTTTACCGTGTGCGACCAGTGCGACCCTTTTTCGAGCTTTGGCCATTAATTAAATAATTATAGTTGTTTTAGCGACGTTTTTACGTTTTAGTCACTTTTGACGCCTATGCCTATCGTGATCCGTAGAATTCAGATCTGGCCTTGCATTTAATCGATGTACCAGCCTCTCCGAGTATTTCCGAGATGTAACCCTACACTCCGCTGCCCGGCGCAGCGCCTTCGAGACCCGGATCATCTCCAGCTCGGCGGTGCTCACTGATGCCGCTCCACCTCCGCCCGCACCGCTTCCCGCCCCGCACCGCCCCACAACCAGTGTCGCACACCAAGAGAGGACAGCGGTCATTTGACATCAATATAGGGTGACCCACAGACCCCTTCCTTTTTGGTGAGTAGGCAACCAATTGTATTTCAGCTAAGCGAGGACAAGAGGTGAGGCGGGGAGCAGCCCCTCTAGTTCCCCTCCTCACTTCTTGCCCTTCGCTCAGCTGAAGTACAGTGGGCTGTCTACTCACCAAAAAGGAAGGGGTCTGTGGGCCACCCTGTATGATATCAAAATGACATTTAAGACAATTTTATGGACCGTTTTGAGGTCTTCGCGACCTCAAAAAAGTCCTCCTTATTGACCTAAAACTCAATTTAATGTCACTTTTACGTCATAATGATTTCTCTGTCCTCCTTGCACCTCTCGGCAGCTCGCTCAGGGGCCCTGTCGGCCCTGTCCTCCAGCCTGCAACACCTCCAGCGGGTCCCGGACCGTGCGCGCCGCGCATGCGCATCCGGCCCGGCCCCGACGTCTATCGCCATCACTCCACCACGCCACGCAAAGACTTTTAATGAATGAGTAAGTACCCGGCCCGGCCGCACTGTGCCAGCGCGCATGAATGAGCAGTCAAGAAGAGGGAGGATCGTGGCGTACGTCGTGCTTCGTACTCACACGGCCCGGGCGGAAAGAAAGGGAGAGATAGACAGCGAGAGAGAGCGAGAGAGAGCAAGAGAGGAGAGAGAGAGAGAGAGAGAGAGAGAGAGAGAGAGAGAGAGAGAGAGAGAGAGAGAGAGAGAGAGAGAGAGAGAGAGAGAGAGAGAGAGAGAGAGAGAGAGAGAGAGAGAGCGAGAGAGAGAGAGAGACCTCTCTGTGTTATAAAGTGACAGTGTATGTCAGAAAGAGACGCACGGGGGACGCAGGAAAGAGGAAGGAGAGCAAGGGGTTGCACGCTTCGATTCACTCGGTCGATGATGGAGACTCGAAAGTGTCGCCAAGCTTGCCCCCGTCCCGTATGCATGAGGTGTCAACAGGTGGAAGTCCGTCTCTTCCTCTCTATCTTTCCCACTCTCTCAATAGCGGCTGCCGTATTCTCTATGCAAACCTCCCCCCCTCTCCCCCCCCCTTCCCTGCTGGCTTTAGAGCCACTGCGCCAGCCGCTCCAGCTGCTGAGAGCTTTTGGGGTTAACGAAGGGTTTTCATTAAAAAGATCCAGATTGACCGTCGCGTTGGCTCTCACTCTCGCTGGCTGCCTGGCCGGGCAGGGCGGGCCGCTCAGTACCACAGGCTGAGCCACTTCGCCAGAGCCGCACTGTGAAAAATAGTCGTAGGTGTACGGGAAAATTTTCCACGAAGTGCAGCTGTAAAATTACAATAAATTGTAAATCGTAAAATCACAAGCGCTTCATATCGGCTTGAAATCTATTCGCAAGCAAAAACGGTCCGTTGTAAATTTACAACATATTTCATCGTAATTTACTAAATTTATCGTAAATCTACAAAACTATTTTTCACAGTGCGGGCCGGGCTGGTCCGCTCGTTAGCGGAGTGACCCCCCGCCTCACCGTCGCGTCGGGGCGGGTAGGGCACATGAGGACAGAACCGGAATCACTTATATTAACAGCAAAGAGCCCTCTCCTCTCCTCTCCTCTCCTCTCCTCTCCTCTCCTCTCCTCTCCTCTCCTCTCCTCTCCTCTCCTCTCCTCTCCTCTCCTCTCCTCTCCTCTCCTCTCCTCTCTTTGGCTTTAAAACACCCGGCGCGTCGCGTCGCGCCGTGGCAGGCCGAGGAGCGGCGTCGTGGGTTTCATGAGCGCGTACCCGTGCCGTCAGGGCCTCATCCTCATGATGCAGGTCGAGGCCCCTGCACTGGCCCCGCCCCGCCGCGCCCCGCCGCGCAGGACAAAATATTGCCCTTTCCTTCCTGGATCAGGGGAAGGGAGTGACTTGGTGACCTACCTCGAGTTTGCTTACTTTATTCCGGCTGCCTCGCTTGCACCGCATCCCTGCTACATGTCATTCCCCGTCGCGACGCGCGCGCGCGCACACACACACACACACTCAGGCGGACGCGCACTACTCACTCGAAAAAGTGCAATTCATCCGTCCAAATACGAGAGAAATGACGCGGCGAAGCCACGTCTCGCGAGGTGCAGGAAGCCTGCAAAAACTACAGAAATCTAAAAATCTTAAAAAAAAAAAAAGAAAAAGGTCGGCCCTTTACTTTTGTTTCCCGAAATAAGGAGCAAATTACAGGTAGTGGGTGGCGCAAACCCAGTGAGACCATACTGGCGGCGTACCCCTGCTAGGATGCGCATCACCGGTAAGCTACGGTGATGCGCCCTGATTCACCGTAGCTTACGGTCAAACAGAGGGTCAAACCGTCAGTTACAGAGCTGCAGGGATCACGGTAGCTGTGTTCGACGAACGCGTATCTCCACCTGCCTATAGGCTATATCTGCGCACGCGTGTAGTGGGGCTGCCTACTTAGCAGGCGTCGATTGCTGCAGCTCTTTGCGCGCAGGCGTACTTCCGCGGTTTTTGCCTCACTTTTTGGGCAGCACTGACAGCTAGGTTTCCGCAGCCTGCTGGCTAATTTTTCTGGCTCCGTACCGCGGGAGGGTCGCTACTGATCGCAACACCACGCCCAGGGCCCCGGTACGCTATGGGTCACCATGAGGTAGCTGCAGACCGCAGCCCGGCCCGGCCCGGCCCGGCGGCGGATCCACCTGCAGACACGTAGCTCTGCCCGCCCCGCTGACTGCCCGGCCCGCCTACCTGCGCCGCCTGCAGGCGGACGGAATGCACTTTTAGTACCGCGAAACGTCCGCGCGAGCACGCAATTACCATTTCTTCTCGCTTTTTATTTGATTACTCACTGATTACTTTTTTTTAACGCGCGGCGCGGCGTGGCGGGGCGGCGTGGGGCGGGGCGGCGTAGCGGGGCGGGGCGGCGTGGGGCGGGGCGGGGCTGGCCTCTCCGCGGGGCCGGGCCAGGAGAGACGTAAAGCCTGACGAAACGACAGGCGACACACGCCGGCCAGCCGCGCCGCAGCCGCACCGCGGTCCCGTTCGAAGAGACGGGCATGGCGGGGCGGGGCGGGGCGGGGCGGGGCAGACAGATACAGGACAGAACGGCAAATAAAAGTAAGTGCGTTGCGCGCCGGCCGCGCCGAGAGGGCACAGCGCCTCTCTGCCCAATCAGCGGGCTAAAATAGTCTAAACCGACGGTGTAAAAGGGACACGTGTAATCAGAGTACACACGGAAAAAATATTTCAGTTGAGACATGTATTGGCCGGGAGGGCTTACGAATCGACCGAGGTATCGACTGATATTCACTCAGTCCCCAAGCCTCCGTGACCCGTCCAATACGTACCCGCTCTACTGAACTTCGTCCTTCCCAAACAGCATCGAGATGATGATCCGATCGACGCCGCCTTCTGATCAGATCAGTGAGATGGAGCGCGGGTGAGGGTGGGGAGAGAGAGAGAGGGAGAGATCGATGCTTATCGAAACGAGAAAAACTAGAGCGAGTGACGGGGAGCGGGCCGGGCCGGGCCGGGGGGTAGCGGCGTGGCGGTCAGTAACTACAGAGCGGTCCGCGGAGGCCATAAGTACGGAGGGGAGTGCATTCCTCTTTCTCCCCGGCTTTGCTCGCCGCCGCGCTCAGCCGTCCAAGCTCGAGGCATCGAGGCAGGCACGGAGAGTGTCATCAATTTCGGACTGCAATCAGGAGAGAGGGGAAGGGAGGGGCTGGTGGGCGTGGGTGCGGCGGGCCAGGGGGGGGGGGAGCGACGGGCCGGGCGGGGGGGGGGGGGGGAGCGACGGCCGTCTAGGGCGGCACGCGCCGGCACGGCCATGACGTACCGTATCGCCTTGAAGGTCAAGTGCGACACGGTGTACTCCATGTGATGGACGACTGGAGCGCCTCGGGAGCGCGAGCCCGGCCCGGCACCGGCCCCTCGGCGCCCTGCTGATCCTGCCGGCCGCTGCTGCACCGTGCTGCACTAGCGTTCCAGGCACGGGGCGGGGCGGGGTGGGGCGGGCGGGGCGGGGCGGGTTGGGCCGGGCTGGGCCGGGCGGGGCGGGGCGGGTGGGGTGACGCGGGTTGAAAGAAGTTCACCTGAATCTTTACATTACATACTTAACTTCGATGATTGAACTTCGATGATTGAACTTCGATGATTGAACTTCGATGATTGAACTTCGATGTATACTTTTATGGTTAATTTTTTGTTTACTATGTAATGCGAATTCGCAGTCGATGTGTTAACACATCCAACCAGTTTAAAAAGGACCAGTAACTTTACTACCGGTGAAGTTTCGGACAAATAATAAAAAGTGACTTTTAGAAAAATCATACGAAACAAACAGTTCATTTTACTCTATTAACGCTTTCCTGTTAGCTTCTCAATAAGATCGCAATTTCGTTGTTCATGGCACACAGGAGAAAACTACACACTCCACAGCAGAAACAACTCAAAACTTAAAGGCCTTCAAGGTCTATTTTAAGTTCATATAAAGTGAATTAAAACTACGACCAGAACTTCCATAGGAAATACCGGTGGGTCCATCACTCGGTACAGGAGCGTACACACGATTACCGATTACCAGTGATTATCAATATTTCTCAGTGCAATTTCTGAAGAAACTTTGAAATTTTTGTAATTTCTTGCCTATTTTCATGAGGGAAACCCCAAAATGGCACCGTTTAAAACAACGGAAAGAGGTGGTGGACCCCTCGGGAATTACCGTTGAACTGACTAAAAGTTTCTTAAAATTTAACTTGTCCGCAATTTTACACTTTCTTAAATAAAACGTAACCTAGGTAAACACGTTTAATTAACATTTCTTACTTTTAATCGTTCTTTAAATTATATTTTCAGAACACTTTTACTTATCTTAGTGTACTTACAAAACCTCTAAAACTGTGTTTAAGACTCAAGCACTTGGGTCAAATTTGACTCAACCTCGACTAGCAGTGCACTCGAACTATGTTCTACAAAGTTAACTTTTCTACCCCCGGGAGGGGGGGGGGGGGTTAGCGCCGCGGTGGAGTGGGTCACGCGCTGCCCAGGAGCAGGCCGCACCGCGGGGCTGGACCTGCAGGGCGGCCCGGCCCGGCCCGGCCCGGCAGGACGGGTCGGTACGTACTGCCCTGCCCTGCCCTGACCTGCCCGACTCTTTGCACTACTTGTTGCGGCGGGGCGGGGCGGGGCGGGGCGGGGCGGGGACGCACTTGACGCACCGCTGTGAGCCGCACAGTTCATTACCCCCTCCCCTGCCATCCCGCCCCGCCCCGCCCCGCCCGCCCTATGCCGTCAGGCCAGCCCAGCCCGGGTCCAGCACAACTGCCGCCAAACAGGACTGCGACTACCGGCTGCGGCCGTCCCTTCCAAACAATCCATGCGCCATCCCATGGTCCATATGGCATGGAACCTCGTTGCATGCCATGAGAGATGCAACCTCACGTCACGTGTCAAAGCCATATCACATTGACTTTTGTCCGCTTATTATGGGTTAACCGCCCCCACAGCGAGAAATAACTACAGAGTGTCAGCAGCAACTCACCTAACCCTTGATATGGAATCACCCAATAAGGGCGCTAAGGTTAGGTTATCTTTATCATTACCTGAGCTACGTATTCTTCCGAAAAAAAATGTGTTGGGTACTTTCTGCTGTTTGTCAGTCAAAATGACAGCGCTGCCAGTCGGCCGCTGCGGTCGCCCGTTTCCTCCGAGAAAATAGAGCCACGCTGGTGGGGCGGGGAGCGCGGCGGAGAGGCTCCGGACAGACTGACTGCGTGGAGCCGCGTGCCAGCCCTGCGCGGGGCGGGGCGGGGCGGGGCGGTGTGGGGCGGGGCGGGGCGGGGCTGGGCGGGACGGGGGGAGGGCCGGGGGCATTCCAGGACGTGGACGACAGGTCTGCAGTTTGTTTTGAGACGTGCATCACCGAAGACTTTTGTGTTTGGTCTCGGTGCACGACAGGACAGGACACACGCAAAAAAAAAAAAAAAAAAAAAAGTTAAGCCCCTGCAGCGTATCTTTCCACTCAGTCAACTAGCAGTTGCAGCGAAATAGCCGCAGGAACTAATGTTTTGCTGCCTGTTGGCAAGAGGTTTGTCGAGACAGGGTACGCCCATGTCAACTGGAAAGTAATCCATCAGCTACATCACAAACTGCGTTAGATCTCACAACTAACGTATGACTACCACTTCAAAATATTCACTAGGCCAGCTAGAAAAAGTTGCCTGGGTGCATATCACTCTATACGTAAACTTTCCACCTATAGTATTCAGTTGTTGTTTCAACTCAGATTTTTGTCCCGTGCAGACGCGCCGGGCCGCCTGGCCGTCCTGGGGGCCAAGTCTTCCATGCGCGGCAACTTAGCCCACCAGTACTACTGCGTACTACAAACCGTTGGGACGCCGCGCCGACGCCGCCGGCCGGATCTCGGACGGAAATTGGCGGTGCGGTGGCTTAGTTCCAATCAGCGTGCTGGCGAGTTGTGCTCCGGCCGGCGTGAGTTTGTGTGTGTGTGTGTGTGTGTGTGTGTGTGTGCGCGCGCGCGCGCGCGCGCGCTTGTGCTTGTGTGTTTGAGTAACGACGCGATTTATTGTTTGATATAGGGCTACGACTAAACTCGCTCCGCCCGGGCCCGCGCGGCCGAGCTGCGGAGGGCTTATATGAGTCCACACTCAACTCAGGCGAATACCTCGGACCAATCAGGAGCCTAGGCTGTGCGTTGCACCAATAGGCTTCTGGTGACATCACCTGACCTAACCAATGAGAAGCTGGACATAAATACAAATAAAAGATGACATTTATGATTCTGGGAAAAAGAGCGGATATCCTTATTGGAGGGCCAAAGGTAGAAGTAGCTATTGTTTCAGTTAGCTTTTCCATTGTACAGAGCAAACCATCCGGGCTAGCGAGCCGCCTGAACGACAGACAAACAATGTGAACTGCACAACTCCTGTTAGTGCTTAGTCTAATACTCCCCTGTGTTGCGGATCTGCCTACCTAAGGGGCTACGGCGACGCACAGTGAGGTCTATTAGACTTGAAACACGGTAGGCAATCGAAGCAGAAGCGCCTTTTCTACTGGAGGGACCCTAAACCGCGCCTGGGGGAGGGGAATGTCGGCTGCGGCCCTTTTCACGGACACAACGGTGACGATGATGGTTCAGCCGGGCCAGAAGAAGAGTCAAGGAGGCGGTCTGCACAACGAGCCATGGGAAAAAACGACACCTCTGTGTGTACACTCACCTCACGGGGATGGAGCGGGAGCCGCCGCGACTGGTGAACGAGCGGCGGACTGTCAAAATTCTGTCCGGGCATCGAGTCAAACAGGACAGCGTCCTCCTCTTCCTCCTCCCCTTGCTCCTCCTCCTCCTTCTCCACCTCCGCCTCCTCCTCGTCCTCGGAGAGAGCAAGATACCGCCGGAGCGGTATGGTTGCCTAGGTCCTCGGTCCTGGGCTTTTGGCCCTCTCGGAGTACAAGCATGATTTTGCCTGTTTTAGAGAAACTACTTGAAGACATTTGGATTAGTGTCAAAATGTTATCAGATTGAGAGAAGTTAAAGCGTGCTGACCCGCAAAGGTAAAGTCGCCCCCCCTCCTCCTGCTCATCGCATTTTATAGCCGATCCCATAATCTCCCCGTGCACGGCGGGCCCGGGCGCGACGCGACGCTCGGCGAAGTGAAGGCGCTGCTGAGCCTTCAGGTGGTGTTTTTTGCCCCCTGGGGGAGGGAGTCCATACCATAGAGCACTCGTCACCTGATCATACCGGGTACGGCCCCGGAGGCCACGCCTCGCGAGGCACATCATCTACTTTTAATAGTGATTGTGCACCGATGCAGTTTCTTATTCCGCGCGGCGAGGCGCGGCCTGCCTGGCCCGCGCTGCCTCAACCCAATAGACGCGCATGCGCAGGTCACCGGCCGTGCTGGTCCGAACCGAGGCCGAGGGTAGTAAAGAAGAGATTATTTCTGCTTGCCGTTCACCCGTCGCCGCACCGTAATCTGTGTTTGGCCAAGGCGGCCGCTGCCGCTGCTGCTGCTGAACGCTCGATTCTTGTCGGCCAGTGCTGCGCTTGCTGTGAAAACTTTCCAACGTCGATCCAAAGGCAACTGCTGCAAGCAACAGCAGCGGCAGGAGCAGACATTGCATTAAGCACCCAGCTCAGACACGATCGTGTGGGCATGTGTCAATGTCGCAGGATTAAAGTAAAAATACTAAGTTTTCTCACAACCAGCACTCCATCTGTCCATCCGCCTCGGTATCGCAGGTCAGATTCACGCACACCCCTATTTATACCTAGAATAAAACTTTATTGAGCGAGACCTTAAGCCTATGTACAAAGTTGGAAGAACAGACATAAAATGTAACAACAGAAAACGTTTTACAAAATACACATCACATTAATTACTTGACCATCTCCGTCATTCATTTCCAGGTACATAAGTGTATAGAACAATGTCGGATGGGAGGAGAATCCTCCCACGCCCAGTCAATTTGGCCCGGTGGGGTCACGCCGCAGAGAGTACAAATTTCGGAAAATGGGCAACATGAAAAACGTGGTGACCGTCCAGCTACGCTGCTGCTGCGGCCATGGCTGGAGAACCGTGGTGGCGGCGCGGGGGCGGCGCGGGGGCGGCGCGGGGGCGGCGCGGGGGCGGCGCGGGGGCGGCGCGGGGGCGGCGCGGGGGCGGCGCGGGGGCGGCGCGGGGGGGGCGCGGGAGCGGCGATATAGCCCCCCGCCTCGCGGTCCCGCTGCAGCCGCACCACCAACACCGCACCGGGGCGACTAAAGGGAGGGCGGTGCGACCGCCGCGCCGCGGCCAACCAAAATGAATGATCCTCTCGCCGTATTTGTCGCCCCCTCCACCCCCCCCCCCCCTCACTCCCCCTCCGCCAAGAAAGAGCTGCGGTTTTCTGCTTAATGTACACGTAGACGCCGAAGGGAGGCGAATGCAGGCAAGCGAGCGTAGGTTTGTGTCGCGTCACGGGACAGGTCGAGGCCGAGGTGGATCGCGTGGCTGTCTCCGGTCCACCGCTACAACTGGAGACCCGCGCCTGCACATTGCATCGGCTGGCTCCCATCCCGCTCCCGCTCTTGACCCGCCCCCCGCCCGGCTCCCGTCTCGCTCCCGCCCTGCTCCCGCTCTTCTCCGCCCATCCTGCTCCCGCACTTCTCCCGTCCTGCTCCAGCACTGCTCCCGCCCTGCTCCCGTCCCGCTCCCACCCTGATCCCGTCCTGATCCTGCCCTGCTCCTGCCCTTCTCCCGTCCCACTCCCACTCTGCTCCCGCTCTGTTCCCGTCCTACTCCCGTCCTACTCCCGCCCTACTCTCGGCCCACTCCTGCCCTGCTCTCGTCCCACTCCTGCCCTGCTCCAACTCTGCTCCCGCCCTGCTCCCCCTCTACTCCCGTCCCGCTCCCGCCCTGCTCCCACTCTGCTCCCGCCCTGCTCCCCATCTACTCCCGTCCCGCTCCCGTCACGCTCCCGCCCTGCTGCTCCCTCCCGCCCTGCTTCCGCCTCCTGCCCTGCCCTACATGTCTCTGCGTCCCCCCCCCCCCCCGCGCCCCTCTCTCCCTTCTCACGCTCCAGGCATGATGGATTGGAACAGAACATGGGGGGTGGGGGTGGGGAGGGGTCAATCAAGTCGGCGCTGGCGCGGAGTGTGAGGGCGTTTCTACAACTCGCTTCTGCTACTTTTAATTCATCGTGGAGCCCCGTAAAGGAAGGAGGGGGGGGGGGGAAGGGCGTTGTACGGGCACAACTCATCATTCGTCTTTCAAACCAGTCATGACGTTCTCACTCGGTCTCTCTCTCTCTCTCTCTCTCTCTCTCTCTCTCTCTCTCTCTCTCTCTCTCTCTCTCTCTCTCTCTCTCTCTCTCTCTCTCTCTCACACACACACACACACACACACACACACACACACACTCAGGCGCAGCACTTCACTCATCACGACTCGCAGACACCACAGTTCTCTTGTCCTGACGCCGCCGCGCCGAGGGCAGCGCCGTTGCCTTGGTCCCGCTGGCCGATAGTCCATCCCCGGCGCTGACCCCCGCGGGGGCCCGGCCCGGCCACTCCGCTGTGCCCCGCTATCAGCCCGTTATCAGCACGTCACTGCACCGGGCCCTTCGATTTATAATTGCAATTGTACATGCGGTAGTGGCAGTGGCGGCGGCAGAGCAAGTGAGAAGCACCGGCGCCTTGTGCGAACTGGCCGATCGAATAGTCTCAGTCTTGAAAAATTAGGAGGGTTGTTTTCAGTCGGCCGCAACGCGACGCGACGCGCCGCCCGAGGCCCCTGTGCCAGGGCTGGGATGGGCGACACCGGGTCGGTCCTCAACCTCAACCCTTCTCAGTCTTCATCTCTTGCAGCTGGACGGCCTCCGGGTGGACGATGGCCTCGTCCTCCTCGCCCCCGGAGTCCTCCGGCCGCTGCCGCTCCGGGTCCGCCCCGGGCCGCCCCTTGCCCTTGCCGTTCTCCTGGCGCAGGCGCTCCTCGATCTCCTCCGGCACGACGAGTCGGCCCTGGAAGAGCAGCAGCCACACCATGGAGACGGCCATGAGGACCGTGGTGATGCCGAACGTCCAGACGGTGCCGAGGTGCGTGTACACGTACGTGACGAACACGGGGCCCAGGCAGCGCGACAGGCAGCCCGAGCCCGTCACCAGCCCCATCCACACGCCCTGCGAGCAGCGGGAGAGAAACACGCGCGCGTCAGTTGGGTGGCCTACCCACACGGCGCGTAGCAGCGCGGCAACGCTCATTGTAGAGCCAATAAGTGTACCGGGGTGTTTCAGAGAACACTTATCAGCATCAGGGTTTGCCTACCCGCTCCAGACGTAAGGCGCCGTGACCCCTTGGGTAGGCAGACCCGCAACTCGGTCACATGTTCTCTGAAACGCCCGGTACGAATGTTGCTCCCTTGAAAGTGAGCAAATTTTTCGCAGACTTGTAGGTATGCGACAAATTACTCACACACTTGTAGGTGAGCGGTACTAAATTATACACTTGTAGTAAAAGATATGACTATGGCTTGCAGGTGTGCGAATAGGCATTCACCCACCCACAACTGTAAGAATGATTTCACTGTTATTCAATACCTGTGACGTTTCATTCTATTTTGTGTGAAACCTGTCACATTCTTTTAGATGATATTGTCACATTCTTTTGAATGTGACGTTAAAACGAATGTGACATCACATTCTGACCAATGTGACAGTTTTCACATTAAAAAGAATGTGACATCACAGTAATTGAATAACGGTGTTGTCACACAGCTACAAGAAGTGTGTGACACAAATAAATTGTCTCCCCGGCAAGCGCGTGACATTCGTGTACTTCCCCCCGCACCCGCGACTCACCTGCGGCCGCGGCCCGAGGATCTTGGAGTACAGGGTCTGGATGAGCGTGATGCCGATGGGGTAGCCGACGGCCGTGACCACGAAGCCCAGGAGGAACTGCAGCACGGTCATGGAGGCCGTGGTGGCGCACCACTCCTGGTAGGACGGGCAGCCCACCTGCTCGCTCTGACCGTCGTCCGTGGTGACCGTCGTGTTCTCTGCGGGGTGCCGCGCGGGGCCGGGCCGGGAGGGAACAAGACAAAGCAATCATTTCGCAATTACCGACCTGGACCGGCGCTTTCTTCGCCAGGGATGGGCCGGGCGTGGAGTCCCTCGCCTCCCCTCGCCTCGCGCCCCTGCCCCGCCCTGCCCTGCCGTGGCGTGCCGTCCCGATAATAAGGGCCTTCCGAGTTTTATTTCGAGAAGAACAAAGAGCCCTGTAAAGTGCGACCACAGCGACCAGGCCGCCCCGCCCCGCCTCGCCACGCCGCCCCACGCCACCTCGGCGCCTCGACAAGCGTTTTCGCGGCGCAGGCGAGAGCCAAGTGCAATATAATGAAGAACGGAAAGGGAACCGTGGGAGCGGACAAGACGGCACACCCCGGCCCAGCCCAGCCCGGCACAGGCGGCCAATCTCAACGCCCTCCCCGTCCCCCGCGTGTGCTCGTGTGCTGGTGGCGCTGGCGTTGGCGTTGGCCCCGAGCTCGGGTCGCACTCCACTCGGCTGCCTACAACACTCAGTTCTAGAGTCACCCTAGAGACACGTGGGGGCTTACCCGAGCTCTGGTCGTCGCACGCCACTCGGCTGCCTACAACACTCAGTTCTAGAGTCACCCTAGAGACACGTGGGAGGCTTACCCGATGCTAGGAGCGGCGGCTCGGACCCCCAGGGTAGGTACAGCGCCCGGCCCAGCACCATCAGGAAGAAGCCTCCCCAGATCAGGACTCGCCGCTCCTCAAACCTGCGTGCGGCGCGGAACAATGCAATATTATTTTTGATCAGGGCGTGCTGTTGTTTTATTTCATGCTGGTTTAGAGTCGATTATTTGCAGACCTGCCTGCCGTCACCGATACTGACCTTTTGCACAGCGGGCCGATGGCGACGAATGTGGCTGAGGCGATGACGGCGCCGATAGCCATCAGGATCCCCATGTACTTGAGCGCCTGCTTCTTGGTCCACGCGAACTGGTCCATGGTGAGCGGCGTGCCCAGCCTGCAACACACAGCGCGTCAGAGACCGTTGGGCGGCCTACCCTCCCGGCGCGAGGCGCTCAGTGCCCGACGAGGATGCGCCGTGTCACGGGCGTACTGACCAAGTATTCAATTGCTCAACACTTGTATGAGTGCAGCTTTCAGCCTAGCACGCGCAAGTGTGCAACTCGGCAGTTGTGCAATTGCAAGTGTCAAACTTACCAGTGGTACACTTGTAAGTGTTCAACTCAACAGTTGTTCACTTGCGAGTGTTCAACTTCCCCGTGCAACACTATCCGTGTTGAACACTTGCAAGTGCACAACTGTCGAGTTAAACACTAAGAAGTGTACGACTGGCAATTTTAACACGTGAAATCGCACAATTGCCGATTGCGCACTTGCACGTGCTAGGCTGAAACGTGCACACATACAGGTGTTGAGCAGTTGAACACTTGGTGTAACAGTGCGGTACTCACGTCTCGAGGAGCACGAAGTTGAAGTTGAGCACGAAGAAGGCGACGATGAGCGTCCACACGGAGAAGTAGGCGGGCTTGATCTGTCGCCAGGTGGCCTCCTCCGAGTCGGCGCCCTGCTTGAGCATGGCCTCGCGCGCCGCGATGCGCTTCTCCTTGAAGAACACGGGCAGGAACAGGACGAAGTTGAGGACGCCGAAGAGCACGTTGATCCAGGACGCCGCCGTGTACATGTCGAGGCGCAGCCCGCCGCCCAGCGACACGCCGTGCTCCCCCAGCGCCGTCACGGCCGCCTGCAGGCCTGGGGTCAGAGGGCACCTGGCCGTTAGCTGGGGGTCACTGACCTCAGCTCTGGACGGGAGGTCAGTTCTGGCCAGCGCTCCTTACTAGTTGCTGCCTCGACGCCTTTACATGTGAGTATGAGGGTTTTTTTTTATCAGACCTCTAGAGTTGACATGAATCATGGGCCGCTTCTTCAGTGTCAGTGTTTTACCACTATTTGCGCGCGAGGCTCCTGAGGGGCATCACGGCCGTGCGCAGGACACAGGCCCGAGGAGCCCGAGGAGGTCGTCCTGTGCGCCGGCCTGCATACGTGAGTCGAGTGGAGACGGTTGTCGCGGGCTGTCAGTCCGTCCATCTGTCTGTCTGTGTCTGTCCGTCCGTCTGCAGCCGAGTGAGCGAAGCGTGTCAGGCCAGGGCGACAGGAGGAAGGGAAGGGCAGAGAATGCATCGGCCGGCTCCCCCCCCTCCCCCTATCTCTCCAACCGAACAAACCAGCGAGCACGAGCGCGCCTCAGATGCACTCCCGGTTCGTTCACCGATCCCCGACCCATCCCCCCGGCATCGGGGACCCCGAGGGACCGTCCTGCATCGAGGACCGCCTCGTCGCCCCCCCTCCCTCCCCCTCCTGCACAGGTAATCTGGTCCGAGCGGCGGCGGTGGGGGCGAGGGCAACAACCTGCAGCGCGCGGCGCGGCGCGGCGGGGAAGAGGGGGCGGGGTGCAGCGGCGCGGGGCGAGGCGCGGGGGACCTGCATCCAAGGCCACCGGGTTGACGGGGCGGGTCCGGGGCAAGGGCCGGGGGGGTTGGGGGCCTCGCCTGATGTCGAGTCAGCTGGTTGCAGGACGGGCCCCCGGTGCAGCTCTGGCCGCTCACCTCGGCAGCCTCCTCGCCGTGCTCGCCTCCTGGTGCCCGACCAGGCCCTCCCATGCAGTGCGACTGCGGGCGATGCAGCGCGCCTTAGTTGGAGCGCGGGCCGCACGGGCGCGCCACTGTCACTGTCCGCCTCTCACTCTCATACACACACACACACTGTACTGTCGGCTCTCAACCCTGTTGCGCCGGGAATACGTCGACCACTCGGTTGGAGGAGGGGAGGGGGGCGAGGGGTAAGGACCTTTGTGGGAGGCGCGCGCGGCTACGTCGAAAGGCCTGGCGGTGAGGGAATTTAAAACGCTAGCCGAGTCCTTGGCCGGGTCTAGCGCCTGAGAGGTAGGCAGCCGAGCAGGACTCGCGCACGCGTGTCTCGCCGTGGCCTACCTCGCAGGCGCTAGATCGCGCAGGAGCTGCTGAAAGCGAGAGCTCTGCTGAGGTTAGGTCAGGGAAGCTCCTCCGCGGAGTACACTACCGTGGTAAGGCGTGGCACTGTTTTCTATTATTAACGCCGGGAGGTCACCTCTACTCTTTAAAGGAAAAACCATCATGTCGATGTCTCCTAACGACAAAGTCCGATGTGTTTACAAAGTTCGATCTTTTGCGCTCCCGTTACACAAAGTCCTATCTGCTGCGGTCCGGATACACAAAGTCCGATCTGCTTTCCGTCGCGCTCTGCAGCACAGTCTTATTATACTCATATGATATGTTCGCCAATGTTGCCCTTAGAAAAAAATAAAAAAAAAGCCGTTCTTTCTTGAAAGATTGGAGGAGAACATACTCTAAAAAAAAATAACAACAAAACTGAGGCAGAGCTCCAAACTTGCATCTCCCGAGAGCGGCCAAGCGCAGATCGGACTTTGTGTAACCGGACTGCCACAGATCGAACTTTGTCGTTAGGACGCATCGATGTGTATCACTCTGCTTACACGGTAAAAGCCTCCTTTGGTGTGCAAGTGCAGGGACCATCGGAACTATTCTAGGACAGGGGGTGAGAAAACGGCGTGAGGCGGTCCTTGAATCTTGTAAACCCCTATAAACCATTCATATAAGCCGAAAAAAAACTGTGCAAAATCACCGAATCTGACCGATCGACAATGGCCACATTCAGGTGAGAGGTGAGGAGGGGAGCTACCTCCCTATCCATCCGCTAACGTGCAGGTGAGTAAGGACGATACCTCGCTATCTCCTCTCCTAACCTCTCACCTGTACGCGGCCACCCACTGACCGAGACGGCCAGAGTCGGTCGGTCAGATTCGGCTATTTTCCAGAGCTCTGCTAAAAGCTACAAGTACAAGACACGGGTTCAGCCCATGCTTCCGACGTGGCCCCATATTGGAGTTGAAAGGACTGCTACTGCCACTCACCAGGGCCGACGATGAAGCCGAGCACCTGCGCCAGCGACACCATGGAGACGGCGGCCGTGCGCTCCTTGAGTCTGGTGGCGGCCGACATGTACGACCGGCACGCCGCGATGTTCGCTGCAAACCAAACATGCGCCGGCATAAGTCTCGTGGTAAAAGTGCAGGGAACCAGTAAGTTGATACACATATGCAATCAAATCACGATTGCAGTAAAAAATATCTCCTCAAACCGACTTAGTGATAGCATGAGAAAGGGCGCCGTTTCTCATGGTTATAGCACACTGAAAATCCAAGTTTACAAATGTCGCTCACTTGCATTTTTCCACACACTGTACTCTTGAGGTGAGAAACCATTCAGACAGGTAGGTGCGTGTGAATCCCAATCCGAACTTGTTAAAATGGCTACGGCTTGCAAGTGCACGATTGGGCATTTGCTCAGGCTGTAATTGGTGGATGATTTGTCGCGTGAAAGTGTGTGAAAAATTCACTCTCCTGCAGGCAAGTGACAAGTGACATTCGTATACTTGGATTTCCAATGCACACTCGTTTTTAACTAAATATGTCTAAGGCAGTGACAATACAAGGTCAACTTGATGAAATCATTAGGTTAAATTTAGTTCATGGACACGGACACTGTGAAAAATATCTTTGTAGATTTGTGATATATTTTGTAAATTACGATTTAAGAATTATGATATTGCTAATTTTAACCAATCATGTTCGTGACTGAATTTAAAGTCTATGCGTAGTCATTGTAATATTAGAATTTCTTACTTTAATTTTACAATAACTGCACTCTTCGTGGAAAATTTTCCCGTAATACTACAACTACATACTGTATTTCTCTCAATGGAGCTTCAATTCCACCGATTTTGAATTTTGTCCCCTGAGTGAAACTATTTTCTGGGTGTAGCTGTAATGAACGCGGAGCACGCGTCGTAAACTGACCGGCGCTCGCCCCGACCAGGAACCTGGAGGCCAGCATGGTGTGCTTGCGCGCGTGCACCGGCAGCAGCTCCAGGGCGGAGAAGCCCGCCGAGGCGGCCGTGAACACGGCCAGGGTGGCGAGCAGCGGCTGCCGGATGGAGCCGGACCTGTTGGCCCACCAGCCGACCAGCGGCGAGAACACCATCTGCGCGAACGGGTTGGCGGCCACGATGTAGCCCATGTACTCCTTGCTGGCGCTGGGGTCGAGCTGCGTGGGACACACAAAGAAAACACACACACACGTCATGCAGACTGGAGATCCAAGTGTTCAGAGTGTTTCCTTGAATGCGAACAGTGTACTGCAGCGGGATTGCATCACGCTCGCCAGCCACGTAAAGAAAGGGTGGCCTGGTTTCTTGCCCGGTTTAGCAAACACTTTTGCTACTATGGTAACAGCAAAAAAAAAAAACTTTGCTTCTGTTGTAACAGCAAAATAATTTTGCTACTATAATTACAGAAAAATAATTTTGCCACCACAACTTTTTTGCCATTGCTAACATTTTTAGCGCCTTTGCTGTTTTAGAAAAAGAGCTAAAGCAGCCAACAGTTTGCAGCATAATGGAAAAAGTTATCAGTGGTAGCAAATTTATTTTGCTGTTCCATAGTAGCAGAAGTGTTGGCTGAACCAGCTTGTCCTCTTTTTTTACGTGATGGTTTGATTTGCAAGTGTGCACTGGAAAAGCAAAGGTAGGACATAACACCCTTTTAGGGGTGCTGCTCGTGCTGCTTGTAATAGTGCCTACAAGGCATTATTCAAATAGCACCCCTACACAATCACCAATTTGCCCGAAATGCGCTAAATTTTAGTGCCTTTGGATACCATCGCGCCTTTCTAAAGGCACTAAAATTTTGGCCTTTTAAAGGCATTAAAACCTACTTTTGTTTTCCCAATGTATCAAAAGACATTGAGCGAGCATCAAAGTGAGCGTCGCTCGTACAAGTCACCGTCCCGCGCTTGTAACAAGCACCACAAATACACTGGAAAAACAAATGTCGGACCAAAAGCCCCTTAAAAGATGTTGAATTTTAATGCCTTTTGGAAAAGAAAAAAATGTCGAAAGGCACTAAAATTTACACAAATTCAGCACCTTTGAATAGTTTTAATGCCTTTCTAGGGTTGCTACTTTATAATGCCTCTGCAAACTCATTAAAATCCTTTTGGTACTACCTTTGTTTTATTAGTGTATATAAATACAACTAGCAGGTACGTGATAAAACTCATGTGACGCGTTACGTCACGCCTTACCTTCTGCAGATACGGCCAGACGCCGGTGATGACGATGCTGAAGCCCAGGGACATGAGGAAGATGGTGAAGTAGATGATCCGGATGGACAGCCAGCGCTCGGCGTACTCCTTGTCCGTCTCCAGGCCATCCTGGTCGGCCGGCCTGCCGGAAAAGCACGGTTTTTGTTACGCATGCATAAAACAACGTCAAATGCGGGACTAGAAGACAAAGCCTCTTGTAGTTTTTTTTTATAGTTACTGCGAGACTGTGAAAAATATATTGGTAAATTTAGAACGTATTTTGTAATAAACGATTTACAAAATATGTTGTAAATTTACGACCGCCTATTCTTGCCCGTCTATGAATTCTAAGTCGATACAAAGTACTCGTAATTTTACAATTTCATGTTGTAATTTTACAACATTTATCATGGGAAATTTTCCTGTAACCCTTACGAGTATTTTTCACAGTGGACGGGACACTAAATTTGCACATAGTGGGGGACAATCGGCCGGGCCGGGGGGGCGGCGACCGGTTGCGAGCCGAACCGTGAGAGGGATGGACTTACGCTGCTGCTTGAATGTGTTATTTATCTGAGCCCCCACCCCCACCCCACCCCACCCCCACTCCACACACCGGGGGACATGAAAAGGACAGGAGAGTGCGGGTCTCTTCGCGCTTGTTTACGTAGCAGTGGGAGGGAGGGGCGTTGCTTTATTTAAAGCAGACCAAACGTGAGGTCGTGCTGCACCACCCCTCCCCCTCACCTCGCCCACCCCCACCCCTCCTCATCCCTTTGGCAGCGACCTGTTGTGCCGAGGCGGCGCCACGCCGCACCGCGCCCGCCGGCTGCTGACGCTTACACTGCAGGCGATCAGGTCTAACTTCTAACGACGGGAGGTGATGTTTGTAGGGATGAAAATGCCCGGAAAGTTCCCGGAAAATTTATAGAAAAAAAAATTAAAAAAAAAACTTTTTTCCGTTTTTTTCTCTAGCCTCGGAAAAATTGGAAAGATTCATCCTGCAAAGTACGCAGAAAGCATATCTTCATCACTACGTGACGACGCTTCTCAGTGCACTCATACTATTTATACCCTGTTACGTTTCCTTCTCGTGCGTTTTGTGATTCCAGTCGTGTATCTAGAGTTGCCAGTGAAAGGAAAGACCTAATGAAATACGAAAGAAGTGGCTTTTTCATATTCCACTATAGCACTTAAAAAACAAATTTTTCCAATTGTCCTGGTATTTTTCCGTTCTTTTCTTATTTTTCTGTTTTTTTTTTTTTTTCGGACACTTTGAAAGTTTCCGAAAAATTATCATCTCTAGATGTTTGCCATCCCGCATGGAACGGCTTGATAACTTCATATTATGAAGTCTTAAATAACCATATCTGAAGTTCCATACTCATATTAAAACATTTCTGAGAGCATTCTTATAGGACAGATATATGAATATAATCGCATAATGTAACCCATTCATCTGAGATATAGCACGCATAGAACGCCGTTCCCACGAAAGTTATTGTCGTCGTTGCGGACAGTCGCCTCGGCTGAGGCGTTCCGCGTTCCACGTTCCGCACGTCTCTGTGGTGTCTTTTCGCTTCCGTACAATAGACGCGATGCCCTACTCTGTGCGCTACTGTTTGCTTTTCTTTAATAGTGTCAGATAAAGAGGGCCCGTCCCGCCCCACCCCGCCCCGCCCCGCCCCGCCCCGGGTGGATGCCGGGCTCACCATGCGTACGGTACGGCGTGCAGGTGTAGAGGGCGGAGATAAGTAACTAGGCATTGCGGCGCAAATTAATTTTTCATGATCCTCGAGAGGGCTCGGACCTGACACGTGCAAAGTGAAGGTCCACCCAAGGTCCCACGAACTCTAAATCGATAAATCGATGCGGCTTCTAGTTTTTGGCAGAGCTAAATTAATTTAAGTTGAAATTTAACGTTAATTTTGACTGAGCTTAATTTGAATTGAAGTTTTACTTTAAATTTAAATGCTTAGCCCTTTCAGAATGCACCAGGAGGGGAGAGGGGGGGGGGTGAACGGGAAGCTTGTGTGAGACGTAAGGAGAGAGAGGTGGGATGTATGTCAAGTTAGCCAACTTAACGAAACTGGATTAATTAAACAACTCGTATTTCACATTGAACGCGCTTGAGGCCAAGGCAGACTCTCTTAGCTCAGCTACGGTTTTAACGTGCATCTTATGTTGGGATTATTCTCTAGCCTTCGCATTTGACAGGTGTGCCCCTTAAACTTCAACTTCGCAAGCGTAAAAAGTGCCGTAATGGCGCCGTCAGCCCCACCGCACTGAGACATAGACCGAAGTGGGACGAGTAAGTGTGTGTGTGTGTCGCGCACAGATAAGTACAGCACGCGAAGCGATAAAGCACGACTGTTTCGAGAGATTGAAACGGCGGAAGAACGTCGTTCTTAGTAATTCGAGAGGGAATCGTAAGGTTGCAGGGAGTAATATCGACACGTACCCGAGTTAGCAGGTATCAAAAGAAAAGTATTTATGATTGACTTAAGAAAGACGAAGTACCGCTAAACTTAAAGAAAGTGAGTGGTGAGAGAGTGGGATGTCAGCGGCGGGCGGGGGAGGTGGGGGATTCCTAAAGCCTTTCCCGCCGCGCGCGCTGCGCGCTGAGGTAAGACATTCTCACTTTCTGTTTGGCGGGACGATGGCGAGAGGAAGGGGAACTGGGGGCTGCGGCTGCGAGGCATGGAAGCAATCGAGCGATAGCTACGGAGTCGTCTGCTGGAAATGATCGATATGTATACTCTTATAAGCCAAACTTACTACACACGTCTGTTGAACATTTGTTGGGCACGCTGTTACTAACAGTCGACCAGGCAAGCCTGCTGAGCTTGCTGAAACGCTGCTAGCAGTAGTGTGCAGGGTTGACTGTTTGGGTTTTCAGTGCAGAGTACCATACTAGTGTATAGCACGTGTATAGCACGTGTATAGCACGTGTATAGCACGTGTATAGCACGTGTATAGCACGTGTATAGCACGTGTATAGCACGTGTATAGCACGTGTATAGCACGTGTATAGCACGTGTATAGCACGTGTATAGCACGTGTATAGCACGTGTATAGAACGTGTATAGACGTGTATAGCACGTGTATAGAACGTGAAAAGCAGTCTCACGACCACTTGGATTAACATGAGCTTATCTACACATTTTGTGCGGCAGTTTAAAAACAAAGTTAAAATGATTGAACACACGACCGTGACCACATAGTTGTCATGACGCACTCATTGCGTTAAAACTAGTGCGAAGCGATGTGAACGTTTCGGAGTGAACATTTCGAGAAAATTATTTGAGGCAGAGGCAAAGTCATCGAAATTGAAACGGCAAACAGCTTGAGCAGCACGCTGAGCGAGGCCACGGCTGCAACAACAAGGTGATTATTGCACCGACCGGGTCGGGCCTGGCTAGGCCAGCAAAAAAAAAGTGTGGACAAAATGATAGCGTTAAGAGAAAAAAAAATAAACTGCATGAACATGGAGGGTATGGAACTCAATAAGTCAAAGTGAGTGGGGCTGCACATGGGTGTTTGTGCCACTCGCCTTTCGCGCGCGAGTTGTGTTGTCTGCTCCAGGGCCGCCACGCCAGAAGTCTGGAAGAGAAAGCTGCAGAGCTTCGCCTCTCTCTGGACTGTGCCGGGACATGACAGGGCAGCGCCGGCGCCCCTCTCTGCGGTATCGTCTTGTCAAACTATTTCATTCCCCGCCCCCATATCTTCCCCGCCCCGCCGCTAGTTAGTCATGCTTCATCGTCGTTGTATCTCGTTCTCTCGAAGCCAAAGAGCTCGCCAAGACAGTGGTCAGGACCAGGGGCTCAGACTCGGATCCGAATTCAAATCCGATGGATTCGATTCAACTATATTCGGTTGTAACGTTGGTTGGTATGGTTGGTGGTCGCCTCGGAACCCGGCTATGGGCTATAGAGGAAGCAAGTTGCACAGTAGCATGACTATGTCGGTCTGACCGTCCGCTCGGCGTAATTGTGTATGTATGTATGTATGTATGTATGTATGTATGTATGTATGTATGTATGTATGTATGTATGTATGTATGTATGTATGTATGTATGTATGTATGTATGTATGTATGTATGTATGTGTATCGGTGGCAGTGTGTGTGTGTGTGTGTTTTATATGTGTCAATGTCAGGCCTCGGGCCTCAGCCGGGAAAGGGAGGGAGAGAGGTTCGTCAAGGCCGCGACCGCAACTCTGTGTGTGTGTCTGTGTCTGTGTGTGTGTGTGTGTGTGTGTGTGTGTGTGATCGCGGGGACGGCTGGAGGGTGGCAAACAGGAGAAGGGCCTGCTCAGCACTGTGCTCTGTGCGGCGGCGGCCGGGGGCGGGGCCGGGGGCGGGGCGGGGCGGGGCGGGGCGGGGTAAGGGAGTGAAAACCTCTTGGCGCGACGGAACGGGTGGGCGGTGACGGGAGTGACAAGCGGCGGGGTGACAGGGCGAGCGAGCCCCTGAGCCGGGCCGTGCGCGCCGACAACTCGGCTCAATATCAAAGTCCAGCAATGACTCAGCGGCCAGGCCGGCAACATAACCCGCAAAACCAGTGACACTGCCTGGCGGGCCGGGCCGGGCCGGGCCGGGGTGAGCGGTGTGTTCAGCCAGTCAGTCCAGCAGGCCGCGGCCAGCCGGACCAGGAGGGGCCCAGCCCAGAGTGGCCACGAACACAGACGGGTTCACAATCGAACAGCAGGGGCGGCTGTCATAGCAGCCCGCTCCAGGAGAAACCGCTACCCACTGCTGGCCATCCTTCTGCTGGAAAACACCTCCATTCACCCTATCCTCTGATTTTATTTTATTTTTAAATAAAGGGAAGAGCTGCCTTTGCACTGTTTAATTCAGTTCTCTTGATGCCAAGAGTGTCACTAACCCGGGTCTTTGCCCGACGCGCTGACATTTTTTAAACACGCAAGTCCCGCTCGGAATAGTTTCAATAAGCCTGGAGCACTACCCCCCCCCCCCACACACACACACACGGCCCCGCCCCCGCCCCGCTTCGGGACAGACATTCACCGGCCGGACCGCGGACTGGACCGCCTCCGGCGAGGGCCACGTTCTGCCTGCAGCGCCCCGCCGTGCCGATAACGACTGCCGCCGCCCCGCCCCGCCCCGCCCCGCCCCGCCCCGCCCCGCCGTGCTGGGTCGACCGCGGAGCCCGCGCAGCCAGCTGGCCTCAGGCCGCGAGCAACATCGCGACACACGGAACAATGTGCCTCCTGGGAAAGTTTTCCGCCGCGGTGCGGGGCGGTGCGGGGCGGTGCGGGGCGGTGCGGGGCGGTGCGGGGCGGTGCGGGGCGGTGCGGGGCGGGCACGGTGCGCCGTCAGCGACAAAGCTAATCAATTCGCCGATGCGAACGCCGACCTGCGACCGATAGGCGTGGCAAGGCGGTCGGGGCGCCGCCGCGCCGGGGAGACACAGCAGGGTGCTGTTAGTACCAGCGCTGTGGCCTGCATGTCGTGCACGGGGATGCGCCGCGCCGCACGTCACGGGGGCGGCCAGCACTACCACAGGCACAGCGCGGCTCGGCAGGGCAGGGCTGCGCCGGCCAACGCTGCTCCTTAATCCGGGGCCACTCTTCTGTCCCGTTACGGCTTCTTTCTCTTTGCTGTAGGCGCGCGCACACACACACGCACACACAGACACACGAGCTCGGGCCCTCGCGGGGGCTGAGGTAGAAGCAACAGGGCCTACCTCGCCTGCTTCTTCTTCTTGAGGCAGTCCATGGCCGCTAGGTCGCTCTGCTGCTGCTACTGTCTTGGTCTTCCCCGCATGCCGTCGGCGACAGCGGCGCTCTGCCTCGGCGACTCGTCAGCTGCGCTGGTGGACGGCGTGGTGCTGCGTGCGGCCGCGGACACCAACTCCATGTGGTAGCATCGGGCCCCGCGAACGCACTGGCCGGCGGCCCGCCCCGCCACTTCCGGCTGCCCCGCCCCACCCCGCCGCGCCCCGCCCCGCCTGGCCACGCCACCCGGCTGGCGCGGACCGACCGGCTCCGGGGGGAATCAGCTGATAGCAGCTTGACAGCAGCAACACGGCAGGGCGGCCTGGCTCGTCCGATCTGCTGTTTGCCGTCCAAAGTCGCGTCACGCTAGGCGCGGCTCGACCACGCTCCGCGTCCCGTGGCGTCGTCGGCGTCCCGGAGCGTGCAGCTACCTCGCGCGTGGTGTAGCGCGTCGCGGCGTGGCGCGGCGTGGCCGTGCGCACGGAGGGGCAGTCGCCGCTGCACTGACAGCTCGGCCGCGGGCCGTGGCTCGGAGCGGGACGCGGCGGGGCGGGGCGGGGCGGAGCCGAGGGCCCGGCCCGGCCTCACGCCGCTGCCGCTCCACGCCAAGTCGAGGAGGAGGCTGGGTGGGGCGCGGCGGGGAGGGGAAGCGCTCTGCATGACGTGTCTGTCTGTCTACCGTCCGTCCGCCCGCCCTCTGGCTGCCGCGCCGGCCTTCCCCCCCCCCCTCCCTCTTGCCTGTCAGCATCAGCTGTGTTTACTTTTTGAGCGTGTACTTGCTGCCGGCGTGTGGGAGCGAGGACAAGTACGATTCACATACGACAGGCCAGTTCAACAAATCAGTTATTTTATTCATCTCAATAGAGTCCTATTTACTTTAATAAACGACAAGCGTCGGAGTAACATCAACTTTGCTTTTCATGTAATAGATCTTACTCATTTCGGTTCCAATTTCCAGAATCTTCATTACCAAACAATTATTTGATGTTAGCTAATCAAGATAAGGAATATTTAGAATATAGAAGGATACTTCACAACAGGAACATTAGGACTATTTAGAATTCCTGAAATGTAACATAAATTTTCTACGTTTATTGCTGAATGTAAAGCTCCACAGGGAGATTTTAAAAACATGTCTAAAATTTAGGCTACGAAAATTTCTTAGATGCGGCTCGATTAAGAATGTAAACATATTATCATTCAGTGTATACAACTTATCGTCTCGGCAGCAACAGCACCGGGAATAATAGAAAAGCGCATGTGCAAATGCGCGTTTACGTATCAGACTCGAATTTTCGTGAATTTATTTTAGATTGAAATGGAAGAACTCCTTGTCGCCCGCGGTCGAAGAGATAAAGTTTTAACAAAGAAGTGTGCAGGCAGCATCCAGCCAAATTATTCTTCAATGTACACCATAACTGATATGTCTAAATAAACGTAATAAAAAACGGCTTTTCATAATTTCTAAGTCAACAGCTATATAATACAATAATGTGCACAATAAATATCATCAATATTTTACATTATAAACGATAAAAATCCTCTTAAGCGAGAACTGCACAACAAAATTTCGCTACTTATGTTACATATGACATCACACAATAACCTCACCTCTTTAACATAAAAAAATTGACATTTACCCGTTTTCCGTTGGCAAGATTCACACATGGCTTGCCAGTAAGGGATTGCACTAGTGATTTTCTTTTTCTACATATCACCGACGTTGCATTAGCGTATGGTTCAGCTTCACTATAACTGATTTGATATAGGTATCGTTATTGCTCAAATTTTAGAATTTAGCCAAAAAATTTACTAATGTAGAATATTTTAAAATAAAAAATACTGTTTGCTGTATTTTCACCATTTTATAAAAACAAAATCTGTCTTCTTAGACTAGATGACAGTAACGTACACGATATGGCGGTACAATCGTGTAGGCTAGTAAAACAAATATTTTGATCCAACATACTGGTCTATGATTTCCTATCAAGCAACACCGAAATGCAAACAACGATTATACAGCGACATAATCGTTTATAAGCTAAAAATACTGCAGTGGTAAATTGAAAGCGTGCAGAGAGAATTACCTTTAGTAACGTATCTCTCTTAGATTACCGGGACAATGACCCACCTCGAAATGGCGGTCAAGCCGTCGGTTAAGATGAATCTTTTTAGCCCGACGACAGGATTTTTCAGTTACGGTTAGAAAGGGGTATTAAAGTATTCTTAGAAGCATTGCGGGCTTTCTATACTAGGCAACATTCAAATAAATGCACAGTTTAGACTTTTGATAAGATCTTTTCACATTTTTTAAATAACACTATAACGCGTAATTCATTGCTTAAATTTTATGCTGACTTTTACTCGAAAGTGTACGCTTGATATTAGGTATTAGTTATCGCTTCTACAGCGGTGTTAGGCTGGTGAGCTCGTAGCTGCACGGCTTGCCACTTTCAACCATCCACCCGCAACACCTAAATGCCTCGCGCCTGAGCAGGAACACGACGCTTAAACACTAGCAAAAAATATCATTTGACGATGATACTTTTGCTAGTTACTTGTGTTATATAAAATGACTGGCTACAATTATAAAGGAGAACTTTCTAAGGCTAATGTCAAGAATACAGAAGGGGTGTACTGTAAGAAAGAGAAAAAGTAACTTAACAGTCCAGAAAAAACAGTTTGTCTCATGTTTATGTTTCACAGGATACCCGGATTACCAAATTAAAAATGATTTTAGGTTTGTTTGGGTTTCCAAAAAACAGTTTCGTTTCATTAGTTGAAACTTAAAGCAATTTCCTACAATAATCTACCGCTCTATCGGTCCTAAGTTTAGTAATATCACAATGGCAGATTGGGGCATCTGCACATTCCTTCTAACAGGACAAAGAACACACATATCACCGTTAACTCGCAAAACTGTTCTTACTACGCCTAAATTTTTGATTATTCCACCGGGAGTAAAAGGCATTGTTCTAAAAATAAATTTTGTATTGCTTAGCCTATTCTTCGGACACTAGGTGCCTTCGGAGAAAAAATCTGCTAAAAGGAAGTTGAAATAGGAAACATCCATAAAAAGGAGCTCACGAAGAGATCAAATGACCTATCATTGATTAGAATTTTAGGCCAAATATCTCAGTCTGAAATTCCATAGCAGCAGTCCAGGCTTTGATCTGTCGCCACGACATGTTGATTTGACGTGGGCACATGGTACATGATGTAAGGCAGACGAATGCATGCAATAGACTTTTCTGGCGGGCGCGCGAAAAAGACTCCACGAAAGAACAAAAGGATCTGTGATTGGTCGCCCTGTCTTTCCCGCTACCACAGCGTTAGTTGTACACGGAAAAAATTTACTTTGTTTTGGTGATCAATTCCGTTCGTTGGGCAAAATTCGATAACTGGTATCGAAAATGAGATACTGACAACCAGAAGCTAGTTGTGACGATCGCACACTTGTACGATGAGAACAAACCACAGCTCAGTTCTCATCCTGCAAGTGTTCGGTCGTGACAACTACCTTGTGGTTTTTGGTATAGGATTTTCGTTACTAGCTACTGAATTTCTCTCATCGAACAGAGTCGATCATTATAACAAAGTCATATTTTTCCGTGTAGGGGATGCCACTAGGCGAATCACAGCCCCTTTTTTCTTCCGTAGAGTCTTCTCCGCGCTCCAACCGGAAAAGTCCATACGCTAGTCACCATACGAGAATTCGTATCTTCGATATAAAGCATCTCCGGTGTGTGCGCCACAAGAGGCATCCTCTCAGTAACATAATAATACCAGCCAGTAACAAGAAACGTGATACAAACTAGATAGGTAACATTGATAGTATTTGGTCGAATGAATCCTTGCCTTCAAGCTGACTGGGGCTGTGAAGCTTAGCGTCAGATGCACCGTGTATAGACAGACTGATATTTACTAATTAGAATTATACACTGTATATGGGCTACCCACAAAACGCCAATCTACTTTAGGCGAAATGCAGAGCTGCTCGGAAAACAAGACAGACTTCATTATTTAGTGTTTAGCGAGAAACAAAGAAAAAATGTCAGATGAGCGAGCACGACAGTAACGCGAGCGCGCCCTTTTCGAAAAGAAAAAATTACAAATAGAAAAGACACCAGCTGCGTACCAGCTAGAGTACTGGAGAACACTACTCGAGATCTGTAAATCTTCACCCGCAGTCCATGTAACACAGCTCCTCTTGGCATCGTGCGGAGAAAGGCGCAGAAAAAAAACGCTCCATGAAACAAATTATGGTCGCGCATAACAAGAGGCAAACTACTCGGACATGATGCTCGTGATGGCCAGGATGACACGGATCACACGCGACTTCTCCGTGAGGTGAGAAAGGAGGCAGGAAACGAACAACTAACGTTCGACTCGACTTGCTGGGGGACCAGGCGGCTAGGGGCTGAAGGGCGCCCAGCAGGACGAGGAGATATTGTCGCTGTCGCTGCCGCCGCCCGGGCTGCACGGCGGAGAGGACCAGGACGAGGACGGTGCGGGCGACGAGGGCAGCGAGGAGGGCGGGCGCGGCGGCGGCGACCACGGCCCGGGCGAGGCCGGCGGCGAGGCCGGCGGCGAGGGTGGCGACGACAAGTCCGCGGCCGCGGCCGGCCTCCGCAGGGAGCTGCTGACGAGCGCCGCGTAGTACGTCTGCGCGCGCAGCGCCGCCAGCTGCCTCTGCAAGTCCTGGTTCTGGCGCACCAGCTCGGCCGTCAGCTCCGACAGCCGCTGCAGCTCGTCATCCTGCGGGCAGCGAGGGCGGGGCGGGGTAAGTGGCAGCAGGCAGCAAAGTGGCCAAGGGGTAGCCTGCGTTGCTATGTGTCTGCTGACACCCAGAAAACCGTTTTGTCCAGGGAACTAAATTTGAAGCCGACCAAATTTTAGCTCTGTGAACTTAATTTTGTTCGTACTGATAAAATAATTTAGTCAATTTAACTAAGTTTAGGTTGGTTCGACCGTATTTAGTCAGAAATGTGGGTACTAAAATTAAGTCGGTTTCAAGAACTAAATTTTGTTTCCTACGGCCCTGATTTGGTTGTATCAACTGAGGTGTTCTCTCGGTGGAGGCTCGCCAATATCTCTGGCCACGGTCAGAAAGAGCATACACGGAAAAAAATAAACAAGTTGACTGGCTAATATGTTTGCTGATAGCGCGACAAGCAATATTTTTAGCTACCAGAGCAAAAAGTCTGTCATAGCCACATGGTTGCTGTGAGAGCTAATGCGTCATCTGCTGGATTCAGTTGATTTGATGTTATCTACCCAAGCTATGATGTAATCTACCCGAGCCAAGAATTACTTGTCGTAGCTAATATTTGCCTACGTGAATAAAGTTTTTGCTACGGTAGCTAAAAAGTTGCTTGTCACGCTATCAGCAAACGTATAAGCTACAGTGGCTTGGGTATTTTTTTCAGTGTATTGCCTATCATGATCCTCGGCTAGAACTTACCGTCACCAGTGTCTTGTGGGGCCCGTGGGGCGCGGGCACGCGAGCGTCCTCGCGGGGAGCGGGGGCGGACGGTCGCCACGGCCACTTCTCCTGTGGGAGAGAAAAGACACAAGGGTCAAGGATAGCTGGGATACACGTAGAAACATGAAGAGTGCTCATTAGGCATTAGCTAATAATTAAGCTATCGCTTCTAAGTTTTAGCTAAAACAGCTAGGATATCAAGCCTCTACACCTCTTGCCCGTTTTCTCCTAGGCAGCGCTGCACTGTTAAAATCTTGCGAAGCAATGCTTCGCACCTGCTTACAAATTATTTTGTTTTGTCGATTCCTTTGCAACGATGCTTCGCAAAGGTTTTAACAGTGTGTGAAACTACCATCTTAGCTGTTACATCTGAGAATTAGCTGAGACAGCATCATTATTTCCGTTGATGGTGTTGTCCAGCGCTTCTTCCACGCTCACCTTGTGCGGCTGCAGCCTCCTCCTCTGGCGCTGCACCAGCTGCTGCTGCGCCTGCGCCATAGAACCCATCGCTTCCGTCCTGTCCGGGGCCTTGTTGGCTGCAACACGAGAGAAAAACCAAGGGTCAGGATAAGGCAACCACTATTATTATTAAGGTGTAAAGCCGCGGGTATGACACCAGTGCCCCTGGGGCGGGGACGAATGCACTCTCATTTGCTTAAGGATGTGGCTATTCGTAAGTTACAGTGAATTTTGTGCAAAGCGTAAGGTTTGGACAAATCCACTGTAATACGGATGAAAACCGCCCGTATTACAAACAATTTGTACGTAATACAAACACAACCCGATTCGTAAGTTACGGAGAAAATTTCGTTTTTTTTTTCTCCATACCTTATGTACTGACATATGTTTGTATACGGACAAATCGTTTGTAATATGGACAGTTTTCATCCGTATTACAGTGGATTTGTCCATACCTTACTCTTGCACAGAATTCACTGTAATTCACGGCCAGCACATCCGTAAGCAAATGAGAGTGTGAAAAGACACTCGCGAGTGGCGCCAGCGCTGCCAGGTGCACGGCAAAAAACCACGTCTTGGTTTTCAAGACGTTTTCGAAAATCCAAGACGCTGCAATGCATTTTCTCCATTAGAAAACCATGTCGCCTTGAAAACCAAGACGCAGTTTTTTCCGTGTGTTGACCGTCACCGCGACAGATGGCGCCCTCTACCGCCCGCAGCCACGAGTACCACGACGATAGTGCTCCACGCCACGCCACGCCCTCCCAATGAAACACTACCCCTTTCTCGAGGTGGAGGAGTGGGGGTGAGGAGGGCTGTCTCGATGCGGTGGAAGGGCGTTCACCACGTGCTCGTGCCGCTACCGCCGTCTGAGACCGAAATGCGGCGGGACGGGGGCGGGGCGGGGCGGGGTGGGGCGGGGTGGGGCGGGGCGGGGGCGAGCGCGCGTGCACACTCTGCGGCGCTATCGCGGCAGACGCGGCCGCTGCCAGAGCAGAGCCGGGGGTTGGTGGGCTGCAGTGTCGATGGGACATCGTGTACTGTATAGACCATAAAAGATAGGGGGTTCCGGGCATCAGAAGGGGTTGGCGTGTGTGCGGGCGGGGCGGGGCGGGGCGGGGCGGGGCGGGGCGGGGCGGGGACAGCGATGTGAAGGGGCGAGTCTGGCGTCACATACCCGCGGCCGCCCCGCCCCGCCCCGCCCCGCCCCGCCCACGCGCCGCACCACAAGGCCGTGGCGACGCCCAGCCCTCCCAGGTCGGGTCTGGTGAATTCCAGGCCCCGCCCCGCCCCACCCCGCCCCGCCCCGCCCCGCCGCATTCTCCACGCATACTGCCGAGGCCAGGACGGGGCTCCGCTAACCGTCCGCAGCGCGGCGCGTGCAGACACTATAAAGTACTTGACAGCTCTGCCGGGCCGGGCCTGGCCACACTCCTGGCGCGCTAAAGCCCCGCCAGCTGGCCGTGCCTGGCCGGCCAGCGCGCGCGCCCGGGAGGTAGGCCGCCCATCCGACAGGCCAGCACAGCGGGCGAGCCGCGCGGGCGGAACGACTAATACATCACGTTGCAGGAAAGTTTGTGAGGTAATTACCTTTTTCATGGCGGTATTATTCCGGTTATGTTCTGAATATATTTTTTGTGCAGGCTGATGTAATTCGTTTCAACGCAGCTGAAAGGTGCGAAAAACAAAACGCACAACAAGAAGGCAATAATCCATGAAAGCCGGGGGGGGGGGGGGGGGGGGGTAACCAGTAAAACTAGTCGTTGACGTCGATATGTGGGAGTTGCGATATTTTGTACTCAAAATGTTCTTAGCTGGATTTTAGTCGGATGTTTAACTCTGAAAATACGCCTCTACTAGACTCCATACTTTCTTAAGGGGAACACGCTTGAACCACCCCACCGGTATCAGTTTTTCAAGGTAAAAGCCAAGAGGAATCATGCAAGTGTGTTGAAAAACACATCTACAGTTGTTTCCCTTAACAATTCTGCTTTTCCAGTATCCAAGAAACTTGGGAGTAACTAATGAAATAAGAATGCTAGAAACCGAAATTAAGAACACGGACAGCGAAACTTCCCATAAGGACGGAGCATAATCTCATAAAATCATCCAACTTTCGGCAGCACACAGCACACCCACCAAATGAAGTTAACGACCAAAAGTGCAGTATCACAATGACCAGCAAACAGTTGTGGAGAGTTTCCCGAAAGAAATAAAAAAAGCCACAAAAATTCAGATATTTGAACATCTTCCCAAAATCTGCTTAAGTCCCAAGCCACTTTAAGTAAGTGTTTTCTGTCCACTTAAATGGCTTCACAATCATACAGGCGATTTCCGCCACCTTAGTAGTATAGGTATAGGTCCTCTTTCTCTTGCTGCACCAAAACTTCGCAGATAACTTCACTGACCTAGAAACAGAGGCGAATAGGTAGTAGCAGAGAGAGAGAGAGAGAGAGAGAGAGAGAGAGAGAGAGAGAGAGAGAGAGAGAGAGAGAGAGAGAGAGAGAGAGAGAGATAGAAGAGGGGGAGGGGGGGAGAACGACATGAATCTGAGCAACAGGTGTAGGGGTCGAGGCACGTGTGTAATATATGAAGGGGCGGGCTTTAGAGACATGGCGTGTGCTAGAGCTGGGCAGGGCACACACACACATGCACAGGGGCCGCGCAGGGAGGACGAGAGCCCGCCGCCACCGTAACCATTTCCTCGTTTTTCCCCTCCTGTGTCAATCCACTGACCATGAGCACGCTTCACCGCACCTACGTACAAGTATTTCGAATACCGCCAACGCTTTAAATACATTCGGCTAACGTAAAATAAAATAATACACCAGACCGTCTGGTTTCGGTCCAGTACTGCCCTCCCCTCCCGCCAGGCTCCTCTGCTTCTACTCCTTGCGTGTTTGGCGCGCAAAATTCTGGTATTGCCAAAGTCGTTGATGCCACGTGCCACGTGCCGCGCCAGGAGTGAGTAGCAAAGCGTGGCGTCATCTGGCGCGGTGCGGCGCGTGGCGGCGGCGACGGCTTTGTCCGGTCGGCCCAGGGCGGGGCGCGGCGGGGCGGGGTGGGGCGGGGCGGGGCAGGGCGCAGAAGTGGGGAGGAATATCGCGCTCAGGTGCCCGACAGGGATGATGAAATGGCATCAAAAAGTGCTCTGCAAATCTAACTGTTGTAATACATGACAGTTTAAACTGCAAGACTAGAGTCATGTAGTACAACAGTTAGATTTGCAGAGTGACCATTTGTCGGTGAAAATATCGAAAATGTTAATAAGTACACTCTAAACCACGCGATCGCCTTCATTGCCCACAATTTTGTATTATTTTCTGAATGGCATTCTCTTTCGAACCATACGTCGATAAATCCAGCACGGAGGGTCATAACAGCTGCGTGGTCGCACTCGATCGCACTGCACCGCCATACTTCAAGTACGGAAATTTCATACTTATCTTATATAAAAATATAATATTACGTATGTAAAAATGTAAAAATATGTGAAAGTCGATTTGGTATGACTAAGGAACACCGACTCCTATTACTTTTTCCCATACAACTACTGAAAAATTTGGCTAATATTTTTCGGAACGTTCTGTATAATAATAAATAACATAGGATTTGAAACGTACTCAACTGCCTCAAACTCTGAGGAGTTTTCCTCAAATTACGGTGGTTTCTCAAAGGTTTTCCTTTTTCCTACTACAAATCAGACTGCTTAGTTTTCACTAAGGCAGGACAGCGGGGTGCCGCTGAGAGCGTCAGGGGTCATCAGCCATCCCCCGCGGGACCCCGCCCGACCGCACGCCAGGGCTCTCACGGGGAGGAAGAGGCGGAGGGGTGGAAGTGACGGTGGCCGCACGGTCAATGGGGCACGCGGAGCTAATCCCGTGGCAGGGTGGCAACCTGAGGGAGGGGGCCGGGGCGGGGCGGGGCGGGGCGGGGGCACCGTGCCACCAGAGCTCCAGGCCCACCTGAGTACGAGGGGGATGGTGGGATGGTACGCCACGGGCGTGCTAGAGGAAGCGGGAGTAAGAGAAAGGGAGAGAGAGAGAGAGAGAGAGAGAGAGAGAGAGAGAGAGAGAGAGAGAGAGAGAGAGAGAGAGAGAGAGAGAGAGAGAGAGCGAGAGTGAGAGAGCGGGAGTGAGAGAGATGGTGACGGTGAGAAAGGGATGAGGGAGGGCTGGGACACCCACGCGACGATCGGTGGAAGGGGGGGGGGGGGTAGGGAACCAGGAAGTGCGGGCGGGCCGGGCCAGGGGTGCTGTGGAGGGGGAGGGGGTAGGATTAGGGCCGAGGCGAGCGCCACGGGGCTGACCCACAATGCCTGCCCTGCTGTGCCCCGCCCGTGCTGCGCTGCTACCCACCAGTAGCCTCGCGCCCAGGCCCTGCTAGGCGGCGCTGCTGCGTTTGCCTCACCCCCCCCCCTCCCGCTCTCAGCTTTCACACTCTCTCGCCCCTTCGCACATTTTTCTTCCCGCAGCAAACTGCGTGCTCCGCGGCGCGCGCTGCTCAGAGCAGATAGAGGGCGGAACGGAGAGGGTAGAGTGTGTGTGTGTGTGTGGGGGGGGGGGCACAGGGAGCGGAGCCTCTCATAGGAGCCCGTACGCTCACAGGGCGGCGGGGGCGGCGGGGCGTGACGGAGCGGTGTGCCCAACGGGCGTGTAAACACATCCGTGCCCAATCTAATGGGCCCACTTTTGCTGAGGCGCTTTGCAGTTTTGATCACGTGAATTTTCCCAGTGCGGCTCGCCATGGCAACTCCACTGCGCTCGACGGCAAATCTTAATTTGATTTTTATTTAGAACTCTAACCATCCTGTTTTCTCCATCATAACGATCGGTAACGCGATTACTATCATGCCCTCCGCCCCTGTAACGGTGTAACGACGTGATCGACTTGCCTGTCCCAAAACGGACAAGTAGTATCGTCCATGCGCCGTGAGCTGCGTGTCACGCCTGCTGTGGTTTCTACCCGTGCTGCCCGGGGGGCTCCAGGCACGCGCGCGACCCCTTTGACAGGGGCCCCACCCCCACCCTCCCCCCTCCCGGAGCCGCCCCTGAGGGCGGGGTGAGTGACCTGCCACGAGGAGCTCGAGGCTCGAGGCGCCCGGCGCACCCCTACCCCCACCCCGAGGGTTTCACAACCTTGGGCCTGCCCAGCAGTGCAGGCAGAGGGGGTGGGAGGGCGGCCGGGCGGCGCGGCGCGGAGCGGGGCGGGGCGGGGCGGGGCGCGGGCCCAGGAAGGGCGCTGTGTCAGTGGGTCGAGGCGGGCGGGGCGGGGCGGGATGGGGCGCGTGGATCCTTAGGGGGAGTGGCGGAGCGTTGCGAGGCGACACGTGGAGCGGCCCCCCGCCGCACCCCACCCCACCCCGCCCCGCACCCTCGCGCCGCACCCCACCCCGCCCCGCATCCCCCCGCCGCACCCCACCCCACCCCGCCCCGCACCCTCGCGCCGCCCTAGGTGGAGGGGGAGGGGCCGCGCACTGAGGGAGCTCCCGTACAACACCGCGCCGCCCCGCACCGCCCCGCCACGCCACGCCCCGCCCCGCACCGCCCCGCCACGCCCTGCCCCGCCCCGCCCCGCCCCACCTCACACCCGCGCTGCTACAAATGACATACCACTAGCTTCTAGAGAATAAGCTAGCGCGAGCGACGGTACGACAAAAGGGAAGGAAGGAGCTACTGTAGCCAGGACCCGCGACATCATCGCTGATCATGTGCAGCTGAAGCCGAAAAATATGATACAACAAGCCTTCACTATTTGCTATTTCGATGAAGTTAAAAAGACACACTTGTTTGAGTAATGCCAAGGCTATCACAGGGCGAATGCGGAAAATTTGGCAAGAATGTTAGAGGTAGAGCTTTGTGTCGCACTGCTTCTAACAGCTAGCCATGCATGCAACTGAGGGCTGAAGCATCCTGTACTGGAGGCTTGGCGATCCTTGGAGGCTGCTGAGAGGCTAGAGGCTGGAGGCACGTGCGGCCTCGCTTCACACAGACTCACACTGGACGGAAGGCTTTACAGTCAAGGACGCACTGCAGGCCTTCGGGTCAGCGATGACCACTTCCCGCAACCAAACCGTCTCATGAGAGCGAAAGTTTTAAAGGGGGAGAGGAGGTGAGGCGAGGGGATTACCCCTTCGTACGTCAGGTTATGGTCTCAGCAAATTATCAGAAAACTACGCAACTTAAGCTACAAGACCCCCCATGACTAGGCTAAAGGCATCACCCAGTACATCGCCCCTCCCTCCGCCTCCGTCAGCCGGGATTAAAACCGCGCCTGAGGTGAGAGAGACGGCACTGCAAAATGCTTACGAGTTACAGGATCGTTATGCAAACTGGATGCTACGCAATTGGGAAGCAAATGCTTTGTATGTCTTACAAAGCATCCAAATGCTTCTCAATTACAAAGCATCCAAATGCTTCGCAATTGCAAAGCATTTTCTTCGCAATTGCGAAGCATTGCTTCGCTAGGTTTTAACAGTGGAGAGAGAGAGAGAGAGAGAGAGAGAGAGAGAGAGAGAGAGAGAGAGAGAGAGAGAGAGAGAGAGAGAGAGAGAGAGAGAGAGAGAGAGAGAGAGAGAGAGAGAGAGAGAGAGAGAGAGAGAGAGAGAGAGAGAGAGAGAGAGAGAGAGAGAAGGTCCGTTGGTAGAAGAGGGCTCTCCCGTTGTCATTGTAGGCTCGTCGCCTTTCTGCCCCGGAGCACGCGGAGGAGGCCCTTTTTCAGGGTCCTCCCTTTCTTTCCGCCGGCCTCCGCCGCTCCGCTCCTCTCCGGGCCACACCGCACACCGCTCACTACCAACCTCCATCTCGACTCTCTCCGGCCTATGTATGTGTGCACCCCTCCCCTCCCCTCCCCTCCCCTCCCCTCCCCTCCCCTCCGGCTGCGACACGTGGCACCGTTACGCCACCCCCACCCACCCACGGGATGAAGCCACCCCCTCCTCTCCCGCACCACCACGCACTCACTCCATGCCGCCGTACCGCAGCTGACTGCGGATAAAGCGTGCGAGAGAGACGGACGCACAAGCACAATTACGTGTGCGCGGAACGCTTTTGTCAGTGAGTACAGCCCCGCCCCCTCCCGGGCCGGGGCGTGGCGGGGCGGGGCGGGGCGGGGCGGAGCGGGGCGCGCGCTGAAAAGAGTCAAAGTGGCCCCACTTGTGCGGCAAACGGATCGGATCGGTCGGTAGGGTTTGAATCATTTCCGCTCCTAGCGCCAGGCGACGGTGATTTAGGATAGATTAGGTTTCAACACTCACAATCGATACCTGTGTGCTCCAGCTAAATCTAGCTACTTTAGGGCTGCCCTAGCGCGCCGATTGTTGTGGGCTGAAATCTAAAGGAAACTAACCGACCCAAACACTCGATATCGGGAAAGTAAGGGGCTGAACTTGGTGAATAGAGGTACTGAACTCAGTGAGGATTTCTAAATCCGCGGCCAGTCCGGGACAGGTAGAGTGGCCTAGCTCTTGTTGCCTAGGCGTCTAGGCCGGCTCTGTTCGCAAGGCTAGTCGGGTCCAGGTGAGAGTCCGCCGAGCCGCGTGCGTCCCGCGGCTCTGCAGAGGACAACGACCGCCGTGGAGCTGCGCCGGGGGGAGGGGGGGGGGGGGCTGGTGGTAAGGCCCCGGCCGCACTGCGTACTGCGTACGCCGCGGCTAGCGGCCCCGCCGACTGTCACTTTACCTACCAACTCTTCTCTATCCACCTCCTTCGAATACACTGGAAAAACAAAGGTGCGACATAATGCCTTTAAAAGGTGCTATTCTCTCGTGCCTTTAGAAAGGCGCGATTGTGTCCAAAGGCACTAAAATATCGCACCTTTCGGCCAAACTAGTGCCTCTGTAGGGGTGCTGTTTGAATAATGCCTTGGTAAAGGCACTATTACGAGTAGCACCCCTAAAAGGGTGTTATATCCTACCTTTGTTTTTCCAGTGTATTCTTTCCTCTCGCCACACACTCAGAAAACCGCTGCTTTGGAAAAAAAAAATTACTTGTAAGAACGATAATTTCGTGGAAGAATCCAAAAAAATATAAAAATGAAAAAAGTTTTTGTCAAATTTAACAAATTGTGTTCGGTTAGTTTCTTTATTTTAGCGAAAATTTCTTTGGTTTTAACGACGCTTTCGTGGGTTTCAGCTAAGTTACGATTTCGTTACAAAAAAGAAACGGTTTTCTGAGTTTAGCAAACAAGCGCCCCTTCTCACCCTCAGTAGCCCCCCCCCCCCCCCCCCCCCTCTTAGCTCCGCAAATAACCTCAATAGCACCGGAGAGCAGGAGGGGAATTCCGCCATTTCAAAAGACATTTTAGAGCGCTGAGTCGTGGCACACCCAGAAAACCATTGAGTTCAGAGGACCAAATTCAAAATTGACAAAAATGTTATCTTTATGAACTAAATTTGAACTGATTTGATCCAATAATTTTAGGTGCTGGCTAAATTTTTTTATGCCCAACAATATTTAAACGGGGGTACTTATCGACAGTATTGAGACATGTAAAAATTTTGCCATACTTGCTAAAAGTTTTGTTCCAGAATGTAATTTATTCACAGTTCACACCGAAAAGAAATTCGAATTGAGCCCTTGAAATCTCAGATGTACTCCCGTACTCAGGTGCACATTTGTACACGCCAGCCATAAGTGATACACGCCTGGCCCAGCCCAAGCCCGCGAGCCCAGCACACGTGCCGGAAAGTGCTAAGCTGTTTGCCAAAAAAAGTGCGACGACCCGAACAGATCCGACCCGAGGCGACTCGGCCGGGCCGTGCCGGGCCTGGGCCACACCACACGCCTCCACCCGGCAGGGGCGGGGCAGGGGCGGCGAGCCGGGCCAGGAGAGGCCACACTCTAACAATCTAACGGTGAAATTCACTAAAAATTACGGCGAATGTTTACCCAAAGCTTCGATGAATGAACTGACCATGGTCACACTGAAAACTGCGTGGCGTCTTTTGAGGCCAAAGTTGGCGTTCTTCTCTGAACGCCAAATGTTGGTGTCAAAAGACGCCAAATTTTGGCTTTAAAAGGCGCCAAATACTGGCGTCCTCTAGGAGAACACCAAAATTTGGCGTCCTCAGGACGCATTTGGCGTCATAGAACGCCAAGATTTGGCGTCTTAAGACACCAAGATTTTGGCGTCTTAAAACGCCAAGATTTTGGCGTCTTTAGACGCCAACCAATTTGCAGTGCAGTTACAGCGAATCAGGCTGCATCACTGTAACTTACAGCACTGTCAGTTACGGCGAATCAGGCTGCATTACTGCAACTTACAATGAAACCCACTGTAAGCTTTGATTAGTGCACACATATCAGCAAACACAACACAGAAACACGGAGCGCCTGCGCCCGGCCTGAGAAGACGGCAACGCAGCAAAAAGAACAAAGCAGAAGGGCGGGCTAAAAAACAACAATTTCTCAGTTCAGGTTTGAACTTACACGCACCCAGAGAAATGTTCTTTCGTGACTTTTTAGTAGGGCGGCTGGTCCAGCCACGGTCGCGATATCAGTAACGTTACAGCAACGACTCTGTGATGTCACGTCACAGGACAGCATCGCTGCGCGGGCGGCCGGCTCTGACACACCGTAAATTACACCAGTCAGCAATCGGTCGCCCGGGGCACGGCAGGGGGCTCGACCCGGCTCGACAGGTACTTCCCTCTTTGCTTCTCTCGCTCTCTCTCTCTCTCTCTCCCTCTCTCGCTCCCCGCACCGGGCCCAATGGGCACTGTGCACGCCCAGGCGCCAGCAGCGTAGTTTCGGGTCATGATTTCCCCTCTCTAATTAATCACAGAACAAGAGGCCGGGCTGCTCCCCCCCCCTCCCCCCCCCCACACACACACACACCGCGAGTAGTGGCCCCCTGGCGGGCCGGGGCACAACCCGCCTGATGCCCCTCCATGGGCCATGGGAGAGTCTTCGTCGAATCTATGTAAAGCACGTGATTACGTGGATTCTACGTCGAGCTACGTGGACTCAACATACCTGCGTGGAGAGACGTAGTTTTCCGTGTACGAGGGGGAGGGGGGAGGACATTTCTAGGTGTGCGCGCGTTAGTATTTGGAGCCCCACCCCTCGCCCCCACTTCCGGGTCACACCTGGTTACAAACCTAGAGCTGAGAGGCCGGGGAGGGGGGTGCGCCCGGGGCCAAGCAAGAAGTCGCGGCCGGAGTGAAGCCAGGAGGTGAGGGACCCCGTGGTGCACCGCGCGGTAAAAACGATGTCTTGATTTTAAGCAGATTCCTTGAAAAGCTGCTGCTTGAAAACCAAGACGGTTCCTTGAACATCAAGGCATCGTATTTTCCGTGAGCCCTCCAAGACCTGCACCCGGGAGCGAAGGATTTGTTCGTATTGCGAAAGATTTGGCTCCTTCGTAAGCTTACAACGTAATTTGTTCGCAATATAGCGAAGTATTTTGTTCGCAATACAAAGACAATCATTCGCAAAAACAGCAGGCAAAATCGTAGGCAAGGTTTTCACAGTGTGAGGCGAGCAGCCGCGTTCCTCGCCCCGCCCCTAGAGTACACACACACCCGATTGTAAAAGGTGGGGAAGGGGGTGGGGGCGGGGAGTGAGGGGTTGTGGTCGACCGGGGATATCGGTCAGCTTGGGCTTTATCACGGGACAACAACGGGCCTCCATCGAAAGAGAAGGGGTGCAGTCCAGGCCTTCGGGGAGGGAGGGAGAGGGCGATGAGGGAGCCTTCAGAGACAGCGCTGCGGCCTGTGGCCGCGGGGCCGTCGCGGAGAGGTGCGGCAGAGGGAAGGAGGGAGGGAGGGGAGCTGATCGGGGGTGGGGCGGGGCGGTTCGCACGCGGTTCGCGGCACGGGGGGCCATTGACCGCGAGAGGAACGCAGGCAGGAAGGCGGGGCGGGGCGGGGCGGGGCGGGGCGGGGCGGCCCGCCTAGGCTAGCTGCTGCCTCGCCTCTGCCCCCTCCTCGCTCCTGGCGGCCGCGACGCAAAGCTCGCGGGGCATGGCGGGGCGTGGCGGGGCGTGAAGGGGCTAGCCTGGCGCTACCGCCGCCCTACTACTTTCCTGTCCACACTGTTAAAATCTTACGGTTAATTTCACTTTAAGGAACAATGAACTTCAGCTTATGGCGAACTTCACTTTATTCGGGCGAGGTCAGAAAATTCTTTCCCAAAATTAGCGATGAAAACAATCACAATGTCCAGAGAGTAATAAAATTACCCCCAAATTCTTGCCCGTATAGGAGCGAGGATCAGGATTCCTAGATTTTCAGTGCAAATAGTACACACACCCAGAAAAATAGATGGTTGTAGCAACCCTGCCAGGGACCACCATACGATATATGGTTGTGCCAACACTCACATGGTTAATTAAACCAACAACGGGAATGCTTGGGGTTGCTATTTTCGTAGTTGGTACAACCACATGAGAGCCGCCTCAACTATATTTTGTATGTTTGTCCCTGGCCTACCATTAATATATGGTTGCTGCAAGTTTCTATTTTTCTGGGTGCAGAAATACACAAGTTGGTCCCCTTACCCTCTACTCCCTACGGTCGACGCCTTTCCACTACAACAAAGGGGAAGGGGAGGGGGGAGGGGGAGGGGGAGGGGGCGGCGAGGCGCGAGGGGCGCGAGGCGATGACCCAGTGCAGGGCGGTGCGGGCTCCTATCCGTGCCGGCCGCGCCGCCCAGTGGGGGCCCCGTGGGGGTAGGCAGCACGCACACACCCGTGCGCCCGCGCTGCCTACCGTGCCGCCTGCCGACCCAGCCCCGCATGAGGGGTGGCATGCGAGCGCGGTGTGTGGTCGAGAGAGAGAGAGAGAGAGAGAGGGAGAGAGAGAGAGAGAGAGAGAGAGGGAGAGAGAGAGAGAGAGAGAGAGAGAGAGAGAGAGAGAGAGAGAGAGAGAGAGAGAGAGAGAGTCCACGTGGTGTTGGGGGCGTGTCTAGAGTACCGCTGCACGCAGGGTCGCGGCTGCCCCGCACCGCCCCGCCTCGGGGTTTCCAGCTCGCAAAAAAGGCCTGTTCATGTGACAAGAAGTGTTCTTGCGGATTCGAGTGCTGTGCATAAGGTACAGTTCCCCTGACGCAATACGCAGTTCTTAAATCGGCAAGACTATTTGTTCTCACACGGAGAAAAAAGAATTGCTGTCCTAGCAAACCTCGTTGTAAATATAGCGCCTACAATTTTTTTTTGCTACGACAGCAAAAATACTGCTGGCTTAACAAGGTCGTTTGCAGTGACAGCTTTACAGTTTGCTGTCGCAGCTATTGTTTTGCTAGGGCAGCAAAAAAGGTGCAGTCGCTATATTTGCAACGAGGTTTGCTAGAACAGCAAATATTTTCTCTCCGTGCACTTATTTTTTTTCCCCCTCTTTTTGCAGGGCGCGCTTTTTGCCCACCCCCTTTGCATGCGCGAGTGCGAATCCCCGCACGCGCATTATCAGCTTGTTACGCAAGGGTCAGAGTGCGACCCGGCCCGGCCCGGCAGGCTCTTAGACTCGACCACATGCACACACACACACACACACACACACACACACACACACACACACACACCAAGCATACGAAAACAAAAAGCTGATTTCAGAACAAACCGCATTTAGTCGCTGCCACCCGTCCCGGTACACACGGAAAATCTCAATCCAGATCGGAATTGAAAGCAGATGATACATTTTGTTGTTATATATTTTTACACAGCCGGCGCCGGCTTTGTTAGAGAGCCGGCGGCGGCGGCGTGGCGGACCTTAGCGGTCGCTGGCGGGGAGGAGCTGTTAGTGTTACACGCTGCGCGCGGGGAGGAGATGTCAGTGTTCCGCGCAGGTGCCCAGTATTGTTGCCAGGCCCGCCCGGCGTGGCGGACCGAAGCGGTCGCTGTCGCGGGCGGGGAGGAGTTGTTAGTGTTACACGCTGCGCGCGGGGAGGAGGTGTCAGTGTTCCGCGCAGGCTGCGCTTCACTCAGCCAGCCAGCCACTATTCCCCCCATGCAGCGCCGCGCTATATTATTGTAAGGTTACGCGCTTGGTTTCTGGACTCGAGAGTACAAGCTAGCTGACACATTGTTTTTAGCAGATGATACATCTTACATCTTAGCAAAAAAATAAAATAAAAATAAACTAAAGAGATGTTTCATCGGCTTGTACTCTCGCAATAGTATAGAGCGGGCCGGGTTGTCACAGTGCGGCGGCGCGGCGTGTGCAGGCCTGGGGAGGGGGAAGCCAGGCGAGGCTCCTACCCATGGTATTGTTGCCTTGCGGCGGCCGGCGGCGCGGTTCTCCCGAGTGTAATTTTTACCCGTTCTCGGGAAAACGATATAAAAATGAAAAGATGACGTGTGTATACAACTATATAAGACTTCAAAACGGTCACTTCTAAACTATAATAATCAAAATAAATATAACACCATAGAAATTTTCAGCTAGTATAAAATTTCAATATCATCTGCTTTCATTTCCAATCCTGATTGGAATTTTTTATATTTATTTTAAAGTTAAGGCTAGCTACAATGTATCATCTGCTAAAAAGCAAGTCTGCTGTTGCGACCGAAAATTAGTCGCTACAACTAAAAATTAGTTAAAAGAGTGACAACTTATATGTTTGAGTGCGTATAACCAGAAATTTCCGACAGCACAGCCACTTTTTGTTTCCCAGCACGTTTATTTTAGTTGTCACGACTAATTCGTCGGGTGTCACGCGATTAACTCACATATTTTTTCGTGAGTGCGACGCGCGTGTGAGCGAGCGTGGCCGCCGCGCCCCGCGCGTGCAAAAGGCTCGCGTTCTGCGATCCTCAAAATAAACTGCTGTCGCCCCTCCGCCCCGCCCCGCCCCGCCCCGCCCCGGCTAAATGCTCATCGCCTGCGGCCCGCCCCGCGGCGCGCCCGCCCTGGCCGTCCCCATCAGGTAGCTGGTGCTGCAGCGCGACGCCACGGGGTCCGCGGAGAGGCGCTGCACGCGGTGACGTGCAGTGGCGTGGCGTGGCGCGGCGGCGCCTGTGTGCTGCCGCGGTGACGTCACAAACACGTGTCGACCGCAGAGCCGGGCGGGGAGGAGGGGGGAGGGCGACGGCCCAGGCCACGTGGAGCGCTCGCCCGGTCACTGCTCAGCTGGGCCGCGCCGCTCCCCCTCTCCTCCCCGCCGCCTCGCCCCGCCCCGCGCGGCACCCCCTCCCCCCTCCTCCCTCTTCGCTGCCTACTTTCCCCGCTCCGCGCGTGGCGTGGCGGAGAGCGGCGGAGCACCGCGCCACGCTACGTCCCGTCCTGCAGATAGCACGCAGCTCGACGCACCGACTTAGATCAGCGGGGTGGGTGGGGCGGAGAGGGGCGTGGTGGGGCGTGGTGGGGCGTGGTGGGGCGTGGTGGGGCGTGGTGGGGCGTGGTGGGGCGGGGCGCTCGACCCTAAGGCTCGCAGTCATCGGGGCCCAGCGCGCCCCGCGCAGGACGCACGTGTCAGCCAGCCGAGCACTGCCCGCACTTTGGCCGCGAGGAGGAGGAGGAGGAGGAGGAGGAGGAGGAGGAGGAGGAGGAGGAGCAGGAGGAGGAGGAGGAGGAGGAGGAGGAGGAGGAGGAGGAGGAGGAGGAGGAGGAGGATGGGAAGGGGATACTAGCGGATGTCGACGTCGTGCTCATAGCTGCTGGAGAGCGCTCCAAGACATCCAAGACAAGACCAGGGCTCGCGAAAGCGTTCGACGACAAAAAAAGGAGGGCATCATGCTCCCGGGCCGGGCACGCCCAGACGCAGTCCGCGAACAATCTCCCGCCCTCCTCCCTCTCTCCCTCTCTCTCTCTCTCTCTCTCTCTCTCTCTCTCTCTCTCTCTCTCTCTCCCTCTCTCTCTCAGTGCTCAGCAGCTCAGGCTACTCGGGCTGCTCCAAGCGTTGCCGTCGCCAGGACGGCCCGGCCCGCGCCTCCCTCCCCACACCACTCCGCTGGGGCCTGCGGTGCGCGTGGCCTAGCCCGCCTGTGCACCTCGCCGACGACCCGAACCGTTGCTCGTTGCCGACCTGGCTAGCTGGTCATAGACCCCGGCGGCGTTGGCGCGCGGGGCGGGGTGGGGCGGGGGGGGCGGGGCGGGGCGGACGCGGGGCATTTCAACAGAACGGCAGGACGGCGCGGAACTGGGCTCGGCCTACCGCCGGGGCCCGGGGCCGGGCCGCCGCCGCCGGGCAGGCGGAAGAAATTGCCCTTTGTTTCCGCCTTTGACTTTGGCGTGGGGGTGTTGGTAAAAAAAAAAGGCACACAGCAATAAGAGCAGTGAAGTGAAAACTTTTGCCAAAAAAAAATTAAACAACTTTCATTTTGCGGTTAGCAAGGCGTGACATCATAGAGACATAAAACCTGGTTTGATTGAGCATGGGAGGGACAGACATAAATGGGGAATGATGGGTGTGAAGGTGTGAGACCAGGGAGTGAAGAGCAGCAAAACAGCAACACAACACAACACGCTCCGTCCCTGTGCCACATACCCCCCCCCCCCCCTCCTCGACGTCACTCTCCGCGCGTCGTCCACGTGCAGCATCATCTCCCCCTACCCCCCTCCCCCCCCCAACAAGATGCCGAACACGTCCTCCACGCGTCCACCACCAGGGCCGAGCGGCCAGAACCGCACCGCCCAGCCCAGCCGGCCCTTCACCGCGCCCCATCCCTCCGCCCCTCTGACGCCGCGCCTCCCTGACGCCTCCACGTGCGCCGCCCCGCCCCACCCCACCCCAACCCCACCCCACCATCGTGGCGCCGCTCGCCGCACACTCACGCACGCTCCGCCATACACGACAGAGGAACCATCAATCAGCAGAAACTGCCAAAAGCATTTGTTCCTCGATGAAAAATATTCCCATGGGAGCACGAAAAGCAGGTAGTGGAGTGGAGCGCCGCGAGCGAGCGAGTGGGGCAGCGGTTTTCAGGCAGGGGCGGGGCGGGGTGGGAGGTGGTGGCAGAAGGTGGCGGAAACGGACGGTTTCCGATAATAGTCGGCACACTCAAGTGGTGATGTCATTCAAAGTGTAAATTGTGCCGATGGAGATAGTGATTTCTGAAAAGTTGGCAGAAGATATCCCGCCCAGTGGATGGTTTTGTCGTGCACTGCCATTCGAAGTGTGTGTGTGTGTGTGTGTGTGTAAGTGTCACACAGAGGTGTAGGTGTGAGTTTCAAGTCGCACACTGGAAGGTGTAAAAGTGGAAATGTTTTCAGGGCTTAAAAACACGCGAAAGGATAACTGCGGGCAAGTGCACAAATGAAAATTCACACATCTACACTGCGAACCCAGCAGTTTACTTGGTGCACACTGTGCTTAGCTCACTCTTCGGTTTGCAGTGTACCGGACTCGGTACCGGGCGTTTCTTTGAATGCGTAACAGTGTTGCGGGATTGCATACTCTCCAGCGCTGCAGGGGCCATGGCGCTTTACGGACGAAAGGGGTAGGCAAACCCGCAACACCGTTACGCATTCAAAGAAACACCCGGGTACAACTGTGTGACACACACACCTGGTTTTCCAATGGTTCGCCCGAGAGAAGGGGGAATGCGCTAATACCGCTGCTACTACTGTATCAGCACCTTGCAACGTGACGAGGTGTGACAGGCGATACACTTGCAGGACGGGAGGATGGGGGAGCGAGGAGGTGTCGTGTCCTCGTACTGCTTGTCCTTCTCGCGCAACGCCACCTCGAGGCTGTCCGTCTCACTCCCCCGCCCCGGCGGCCCGTGACGCTACTGTACCGGTGCTGCGCCGCGCGCTCAGGTGTCCGGTGGCACCGCGACGGACACCGGCCACCAGCCGCCGGGCAGGGCCGGGCCGCGCCGGGCCGGGAGCGCCTGCGCGGTAGGCAGCCCCGCCGCGCTCGGCTGTGCGCCCGGGGCCTACAGGCCAGGCGCTGACTAGCGCAGGCACCACCACCACATCGCGGAGGGGGCTGATGAAGACGTCGCAGTCGCGACATAGCCAATAAGGGATGCACTCTTACTCTGCCCAAAGGGGGCAATAACTCCAAAAGTTTTAGACACCTCATTTACAAAAATCGCAAACAACAAAACTAGAAAAATTCAGAAAAAAATAGATAGCTTCAGAAAAATCTTGGGAAAATTCATACAAATTCACAAAAGTTCAGGAAAATTTAGAAAATTGAAGAAAAGTTGCAAAAACTTAATAAAACATCAAAACAATACAGGAAAATTCACAAAAGTTGGCTAATCTGATCCGGCCTCATCATCATCTAACGTCTCACGCCTCATGCCAGCTTTCTGTCCACCTCCCCTGGCGCATTCTGACAGGTCTACGCATTAAAATAAAATTAAAACTTTAATTCAGCTCAGACTCTTAAGCTCAGCCAATAAAGTTAAACATCAATTTAAATTTCGCGCAGCCGATAAATTTCAATTTGACTTAGCCAAAAAAAAAGTCAAGAATACATTTTCAGCGTGTTCAGCAATCCGACTCGTTGGTCCTGGCCGAGCAGCAGGCCCGGCCCGGCCCGGCACCTGCATGTATCGGCGGGGGGCCGGGATGGCCGGCCGTACCGCGGCCGAATGAGTGATATCCGTCCGACACAAATAACCCCGTCCCGCCACGCCCCGCCACGCCCCGCCACGCCCCACCACTCCGCCAGCCGGGCGGGGCCGGCGGGCCACGTGCGGCCCATTCCGCCGCAGAAACAGGCCGGGAGGATGGGGCGGGGCGGGGCGGGGCGAGGCGGGCCTCACCAGACCATCAATGATTTTGCATTACGAATCGATTTCTCTTGCGGCGTACCCGCTGATCCGCCCCGCCCCGCCCCGCCCCGGCGTGCCCTGGATAACGCCTGTACTGTACTCTGCACATGTACTCACCGCTGGCACGTGCGAGGAACGCCCCACGGAACGCCCCGGTGCGGTACACCCCGACGCCCTGGTGCGGGCCACTACTCTGCTGCAGGACGGAGGTCTGCGACATGGTGACGTCGGCGGGCGCCGCCACCATCCCGACGGGCCAGCCGCGGGGACGTGCTGCTCCACCTGCAACAGGAGAGACGAAGCGTTCTCGTTAGCGTTAGCGCCGTCCACGTGTCGGTGCGGGGCGGGGCGGGGCGGGGTGGGGCGGGGCGGGGCGGGGCTGTGGGGACGTATGTACGGGGGCTGCTGCGGGGATGCACGGAGCTGGGAGGGAGAAGGGCAATATGAGGCTTTAGAGTATCAGGGCCCCGTGGCTTCACCTCGCCTCGGCCCTTCATGGAACGCTCAGGTCAGACACGGACCCTCCCCCCACACCACCCCACACACACACTAGCCTCTCCTATTTTTGTGTTCTCGTGCCTGGGCCATGCCCAGCCTTTGCAGTCAGCTGTTCTTATGCACTTGACCCGGACAGGCGACCGCGGCCCCAGTCCCGGCCCGGCCCGGCGGGGTCTCGTATCGCCACACGGCTATTTTCGCCGCTCCGTACTCGGCGGTGTCTGAACACGTCTGTCGAACACTTCTTTTGGTGCCCGGCCCAGTCCGTCAGGGCGGGGCGGGGCGGGGCGGGGCGGGGCGGGGCGGGGCGGGGCCTGCTCCGTGACGCACACTGCAGCGGCCGGGGCGGGGCGGGGCGGGGCGGGGCGGGGCGGGGCGGGGCGGGCGGACCAGACTCTTGCTGACGCCCGCGCCACGCGCACCATCGTCGCACTGCACAGGAAAACCGATGGGAGGGAAAGAAAAAAAATAGCGCATCGTGTTTCGCGATGGTCATCGTTTTGCGGGAGACCACCGCTGAGCCAGGCGCGGTTTGAAGTTCGGCTGACGGAGCATGGTAAAAGCATAAAGGCGTCCAGGTTTCCATCCAGTTCTGGAACAAAGCAGATCTGCCCTTCGAAGGGCGGGCTAAACACCAAAGAAGCTACCAAGGATTACCTCCATAAGAATTCTGTGGCTGCTTGAGGACCTGGGCGTATAGTTTTTACAACGATGTACTCCGGCTGCCTTTTCTTGTTCAATTTCCAGGAATTAAAATTTACCCACCGAAAGCGCGTGATATTCACACATTTGGGTTTCCAGTGCTCCTGCCCCCTTTTGGGCAGGTGCAATTTACCAGGTAAAAATCGGGGCGCGCGTAGGAGAGTTAAGTAGATATGCTACACCCTGCCGATGAGAGTACTGGATAAAAGTGCTATTTTTTTCCACTCGAGCGCAGCAGGAAAATTCTCGGCAACGTTTTATAGGGAGGCGAAAAAAAGAAATCGAGAATATAAAGACGAACAAAAATACTCAGGCCGCCGCACCGGGCCGGGCCGGGCCGCGGTGCTCACTCCCTCTCGCTCCCCGCAGCATAAAACTTTTAATAGTACAACGCGGCCAGGCCGCCCCGCCCCGCCGGATCTGAATCCGTCAAGACTGTTGAGGAGGAATCCGTTGGAGTGTCATGCCGACTTGTCTACCGAATTATTAATAGCAGCAGACCATCTTTTGAGTGAGACGGGTAAAGCGCGCGTAGAGAGACGAACCTACACACCAGTTGAATGGCATGAATGAACAACGGATCGTCCCGGGCAGTGGCTTTGACTTTCTTATCCTGTTCAGTGGTTCAGCGGAGGTATTTTTCAGTGTAGTGTGGCTGCGCGCAAAGTCCCACCTAGGCGGCGGCAGGCGCCAGGCACCAGGCGGGGTGAGTGAGCAGGCCGTCACAGTGCAGTCGGGCTCTACTGTGTGCAGACACACTGAGAGCGAGAGAGAGAGAGAGAGAGAGAGAGAGAGAGAGAGAGAGAGAGAGAGAGAGAGAGAGAGAGAGAGAGAGAGAGAGAGAGAGAGAGAGAGAGAGAGAGAGAGAGAGAGAGAGAGAGAGAGAGAGAGAGAGAGAGAGAGAGAGGCGCCTGGCTGGCGCCCCAGATTGCACGGCCAACTCGAATTGGACGGCGGGTGCGGCCACCACCGCCACGCCACGCCACGCCACGCCACGCCCAGCTCGTCGAATTGAATTTACCGCCATGCTGGCTCCGGAAGCGCGGACAACCACAGGGGCCGATAGGAGGGCGGGGAGGGGAGGCATCATGTCGGTGGAGGCCAGACTGGGACCGCAGCGCCCGGCCCCGCCTCGCCCGGCCGGCTGGTCTCGGACAGACAGCAGTACAGGAGAACCGCGGACCAGCGGTGCCCCCCCCCCTTCCCCCCGCCCTAGCCACACTGCCTAAACGTAAAGGCCCCCCGCGCCCGCGGCCCCAGGCCTCGCCACGTGCAGCCACCGCGCCGCGCCACGCTGCATCGACTGACGTGCACGGCACCGCGCTTATTTCGGTGTGGCAGACGGTTTACCTCGAGGGGACGAACCACTCTGGTTACATACGTACACAGGATTACAAGATTACATATGGATTGCACATGATTACATATCAGTTTTCAAAAGTTAAATCGTCCAATTTTACCCTGTGAAAAATATGTCTGTAAGTTTACGACTTTTTTCGTAATTTGTGATTTACAAATGGTGTTGTAAATTTACAATCGAAATCGTAAATTTACGAACGCTTATTTGTCCTCGTTTAAGAATTACAAGTCGATACCAAGTGTCCTTAAAAATTTGTAATTTTACAATTTGCTATCGTAACTTTACGACATTTCTCATGGAAAATTTTCCCGTAACTCTTACGAGTATTTCTCACAGTGTAAGATATTTTAAGGTATTTTGACGGAATATAAGCAGAGATTACTGCGGAATAACTCGTAGATTACAGGCTAACGTGAACAGAGGGTTGAAAAAGTCGTGGCCCCCTCGGTTTACCTGCCACCGTTGCGCTGCCATTTTTTTTTTTCATGCAATAAGAACATTGAAACAATAAATCCACCTTAAGGTATAAACAATTTTTCTATCAACTCGCAACAATTATATTGATAGCTTATTCGCACTTTTCAGAAAAGTATTCTGTTGCGATAACAACTAAAAAAATTTCTTAATATAGTATTGTTGTTACCTTATCCTTGCACAAATGCGTAGATAGCAAGTAACAAAACTCTCCATAAGTAATCTGAGAGTGCGTGACGTGCCGTGACGCCATCGTCCCGACCGCCGCGCCGACTGATTCCGAGGATCGCCTGCGCTCCTCTGTCCTCGTCGCACTCATGGGGCACCGCCATGCCACACATCGGGCACTGCCATGGGTGCGACAAGGACGGAGATACGATAGAGCGATGTTTTGAATCAGTGGGCTGGGCTGGGTCGTCGTATCCACGCCACGTGTTTCGCTCGCCTCACCCGCCCCGCCCGCCCCCGCCCCACCGCTCCTGCCCGCGGGCCATAAGTCGCAGTCACTGATAAGGGAGTAGATGAGATGTTTAGGGGCTCCGCCGCGAGGCATGTGCACATGGCGGTCTCGATCGAGTCTCGATCTCCATCAGCCCCATGCGGAGACGCCGCACGGAAAAAAGGATTTTGTTCTCACAACAAACGAGTTTGTTAATATAGACATAATCAAAAAAAAATTGTTCTGGGAACTAAAAATTTGTTGGGGGGAACAAAGTTTCTGTTACTGCAAGAAAATTTTTGTTGGGGGAACAATCTGTTTCTTGTGACAACAGAATGAGGGTTTTGTTCGGTTTTGTTGTCACAACTAACATCTTGTTGCAGTAACAGAAACTTGGTTCCTCAACAAATTTTTAGTTCCCGGAACAAATATTTTTGATTGTGTCTATATTAACAAACTTTTTTGTCGTGAGAACAAAATCTTTTTTACCGTGCGCGCCGTCCCGCGCTGAACAGCTCCCCGCCGCGCCGGTGCATCTCTCTCCGCAGTCCCTGCCCCGCGTGCTCCGCCCACGTGTTCAAGGAGCACCTGCTCCTGACGGCGACCTGCTCGGAGCACCGAAACCCACGCGTGCGCGCGCGCGCGCGCCCCGGAGCCAAATGCAAATCAGTATCTATTATGCATACGAGGAACGGGGTGGGGTGTAGGGGGTTGCAGGCAGAAGCCGAACCACCCCCCACTCTCAACTTCTCTTTCAACCCCCTTTTCGAGTACCCGCTCGCTGGCCTGGCCAAGAGATCGAGGGTGCCATCACACGGTTCAGCAGAGATTACCAGTGATCGCGAACAGTTCTCAGTAAATCCTTGAAAAAATATCTGTCATTTTTTGAATATTTTCATGAGTGAAAACCTAAAACAGCGTGAAAAACAACGTAAAGAGGAATATTTGGAATGTGATGACCAGTGATGACCGGACAAAGTGTACACATGATTACCAGAGTGGTGGAAGCGATGTCCCCCCCCCCCCCCCCCCAGGCGTGCGCCCCACCCCGCCCCGGCGCGGTGCGGCCCCGGGTGACTGCTGCTGTGAGTCAGCGCCACGCGCGGTAAGGCCCGGGACCAGCCGGGACACGGGACGGGATGCGCCAGGGCCAAGAGCCGCGAGAGCCGCGCGGACCTGCCCGGCCCGGCCCAGCCCGGACCAGTCCGTGTTAGCCTGACCCGGCACGTGTGCCACACGTGTGCTCGAGGTAATTAGGCAGCATCACGGTCGCCTCTGCGCCGGGCCGGGCCGCGGGCTTCGCGAGGGGCGGGGGCCTCAACTCCGTCCTGCATGCTGTGTACACCGGAGGAGAGCCAAGATTTCCAGATAACCTGCACATTTTTAGGCCTCTGATAAACGCAAAACGCCTGCATATTGGTAACACGTACGGCTTTTGTATCCTGGTTTTGCCGAGGATTGTCCCTGGATTGCCAGGGTAGCTGTACACCGAACTGCCTGAGTTGAGACACCGCAGTGCCTATCTCCTCGCTGCAGGTGTCCACCTCACCTCTCACCTCTCACCACGCGCACCTGCTCCAACCCTACCCATGTCCTGTCCAGCTTCCGCTATAAGGGAGAATGTATAGTGTTTCACTGTTAATTTCAAGTACAATAACGGTTTGTACGGGTTCATATTCACGGGGAGAACGACGTCTTAGTTTCCAAGCAGTTTTGGAAAAACCAAGCAGCTCTTATGGAGAAAATACACGGTGTTTCCGGGGCTGCTTGAAAATCAAGACGAAGTTTTTTCCGTGATGACGGTATATTATTTTACAGTGAAGGGGGCAGGGGACGGAGGTGTAGGGGCAAAAGTACGACAAGCGGGCGGGGGAGGACAGGGCCGACGACAGCTCGGATATGAGAGATTACATGCTCATTCCAACGGCCAGGCCCGGCCCGCCATACCCTGCCCGCCCAACCCCGGTCCCGGACAGCCCGCAGCCGCAGCGATTTCTCATATAACTCTGGGAGGAGAGGGGGAGGCTGGGTGGCGAGGTGGCTCGCCAGAGCGGGCAGGATACTTGGGGGTGCGCTGCGAGAGAAGATTATATCAGGCACACGGCGCTGTCCGGAAGGGGCGGAAGAGGGGTGGGTGGAAAAGGGGTGTGTCCGGGGTGGGGGGGGGGGGGGGGCTGCGACGAGGCGGTGGTCTTCGTCGGGAACCTTGGCCCCCATTCCCCCACACCAGGACACTCCCCCCCCCCTCCTCGGTCCAGCCCCCCGACGCCACCAACATTTACGACCCCGACGGGGGGGATGGTTGGAAAGGGAGGGGGAGGGGACAGGGAGTTTAGGGGCTGCGCCCACGTGCCCGCCTCAGCCACGGAGGCTGTGGGAGCGGGGGTGAGAGAGAGGTGGGCCATAAAGGAGCCTCCAGTAGGGGGAGGCAGGGGTATGGGGTAGGGGTAGCTGCTAGGGGTAAGGGTAGGGACCGGCAGGAGTGGGCGGGGCCGAGATCCGACAGACCAAAGCCACGTTTCCGCCGCGCCCTGTGTGCGCTCCTGAGACAAACGAGAAAGAGAGCCCTGGGGCAGAGGGTCGGCCTGGCCTGGTCCCTCTTCACCTCCTGTAGGACGGGCTTTTAGGGTCGGCCGGCGGCCCGGGGTCGACCAGCCCACGCTCTATACCGGAAGCAGTGGTGGACAATGAAGTTTGGGGTCGCGCTGCGCCCAACGGGGCAATGCGTTACAAGCTGAATGCTTTGAAGAAACAGAGGAGCGCTAGGAGTCAAGCTCAGGCTGCTTGAGGGGGGAGGGGGGGGGGCTCAGGCTGGCCTCAGGGCGCAGCCCGCCGTAGTGACATGCTCAGCACTGCTCAGCACAGCACACAGCCCGTGTGCGCCGGGCCGGGAAGTGAAGGGACTGGGATGGGCGGGGCGAGGCGGGCCAGCGATAGAGTGTTTGACGGTGGCCTTGAACATCCCTCTCACCCCTCTCCCCCTCCCTGCCCCAACCCCTTCGGCCACTTTCACTTCCGCGTTCCACCCCCTGCAGACCCCACCCCCACCCCCTGGTGCCCCCGGTGCCCCCGGGCCGGGCGGAGGGGCCTGATCGGGGCCCACGCGGCGGGTTCGACCGGCGGTCCCCCAGCGCCCCTCCGCGCCCCGCCCCGCCCCGCGGCGGGCCTGGCGTGGGCCCGGGCCCGGCGCGCTGGCGGGCGGGTGCACGCCCGGGGGAGGAGGCGGTGTGACGTAAGGGGAGGTAAGGAGGCGGTGGGGTGTTTGCAGAGCTCGCCTGGCTCCATCTGGATACTAGGAGTCAGGGCTCCCCGCCCTCCCCCTTCCCCCGGGAAAAAAAAGTAATGTTTTTCTTTCGGTTCGTTAAGGTACGGGCCCCGATTAAGTTTATCGCCAGGGGCCACGGAGCTTATTACGAGGACTTGTAAGACGCTAAGGCCTTCGAGGCAGACAGCCGTGCATATAGTGTTAGAGAGAGAAGCGTCAAAATACAGACTTACTGGGAAAGTACTCCCCAAGGTCGGCGCGCGTGGGGCGCGTGGCGCGGGCTCTGCACTAGATTATCTCGGGGTAGCCGCCGAGCCGCCCCAGTGCGGCCATACCACCACCCACCGCAGCCCTCCCGCCACAGGCGAGGCGAGGCGAGGCAAGATGATACAAATGTGACAACAAAGGGCGTTAAGCGGATGAGTGTAAGGGCGTTAAGCGGCGGGCCCGCGCGGGGACGAGGAAGTTCGGCGGCCGCTTGATTCGAGCGCTTTACATCAACCCCACCGCCCCCCTTCCCCTTCGTCCTCCGCGACCATCCGCGACACTATGGCCGCGCCGGGGCGGGGCGGGGCGGGGCGGGGCGGGGCGGGGCGGGGCGCGGCTCGCGGGTACGAGATGGATAAGACAAGCCGAGGAGCTGGCTCTCTAGAACCTTTTGTAGCCCCGCCTCGCCCGCGGGCCGTACCCGGAGCTCCCGAGCACAGCACGCCGTCCGGCATGTTGCCCCCCCCCCCCCCCCCGCGCGTGGCGAGCTGCCCGGCCCGGCCTGGCCCGCGCGCTCCGCCCCGTGCAATGCGATCCCCCTGCAGTGGCAAAAGAGACTTGGCGAGGAGCGCCGTGGCAAAGCAGGCAAACCGACACGAACGGAACGCACGCCCCGTGCCCTGTCCTCTGCCAGCGGCCAGCGGCCCCAGCGGCTCTGCGCATCTCCACATTTCTTTTATTTTTCGAAAACTAAAAAACTCCTTTCCGTCACGTTCCGTCTCGCTTCTGCCAGGAGCGACGGCGGACTACAGGAGCAGACGAGACTTAATTTTTGGCCACAATGGAGGCCTTCTTTCATTGTGTTTATTTTGCAGTGTCACGGCTCGCTCGCCTCGCGGCGGGCCCCGGGCCGGGCCGGGCCGGGCCAGCCTAGCCACGCGCGGCGCAGCGCTGGGAGCGCGCGTGGCGCGGTGCCGCGCGGCTCACAGGGCGTGCCCCCCGCGGGCACACAGGGCGGGGCGCAAATGTAGCAAAGGGCACTACACTGTCATTTGGGGGTGTCCCAAATGTAGACGCCTTAAGGCGTACGCCACAGGATCCAGAGCGACATTTGGCGCCTACTTTTGAGACACCTTTTGGCGTATAGATTCTATACACGTTAGCCCATACCACTCGTTATGACCAACAAATTTCGGTCGTCACATTTTATGATGACGACATGAAAATTAGCCCTGAAGGGGGGAGGGGGGCGGCGGAGGGGTGTCATGTTTGCCTGGTCGGCCATGCCAGCTGCGGCTGCGCCGAGCGCTCTACCGCGAATCTGCACGCCGGCGGTATCTCCGTTACACACACACACAAGGCGGCGCCGCCGGCTTGGCGGGATGACAATCCGTCAGTTTCCGCCCCGCCCCACTCCGCCGCCGCCACGTGGGGCACGTACCTCTTTGCGTCACTGGTGGGTAGGGCGTCGTGTTATGTTCCTGCTACGCGTGCGCGGAGGGGAGGAGGAGGAGGAGGAGGAGGAGGAGGAGGAGGAGGAAGAGGAGGAGGAAGAGGAGGAGGAGGAGGAGGAGGAGGAGGAGGAGGAGGAGGAGGAGGAGGAGGAGGAGGAGGAGGAGGAGGAGGAGGAGGAGGAGAGGAGGAGGAGGAGGAGGAGAAGGGGGAGGAGGAGGAGAGGAGGAGGCCATGATGAGACTATGTCACCCGCAACCCTGCTATCGCTGCCCCGCCGGGCCCCGCAGACACTTGGCGCTTGGCGCGCTGCGCGCACAACTCTCAGCCCCGCTCAGCATTGCTCGTCTCAGCAAACTGCTCAGCGCTGCTCGGCACGGCAGAGGCCAGCTCACATCAGCACAATACAGACTGACGGGCGCTACAGGACGCGTGCGCCGCCCGCCCGCCCCCGCCTGTCCTGTCCTGGTTCTCACCAGTGCCGCCCGGTCCGGCTCGGTCCGGGGCTCACCAGCATCAGCACGGTCCAAAGCCCACCGCACTGGCTTCACTGGCGCTCAGCGAAGAGGTAGACTCTGCGGGCTAAAATGAATTTTGGTGTTTGAATGCCGATTTTCAGCAGATGATACGTTAGTATCAACAGCTTGTACTGAAGTAAAGTTAAAACTTGAAGTTAAAACGTCGTCAGTTCTGAATTACTAGGTGTATAAAAATTTCTGACTAATTTTTTCCCCCACGGGTAGACACCTGCAGACCACGCTCGGCTCGCGGCCTCGTAAGAATTTCCCGCTTCTTTTTCAAGAGACACCTTGAAAATCTCAAATCATGAGAGTTCCTCAGAGTTTTTCTTTCTCCTCAAAATAAAAATCAGACACTGTCTTCATCGTGCGCACAGCCAGAGGAATCGAGATGATACCACCGTACGCAGTGTGCGGTGCAAGCCGTGCGGCGGGGGGAGGGGGGAGGGGAGTCGGCTCAGGGGCAGTAGCGCCGAGCCGAGCTGGGCCGGGCTGGGCCGGGGGTTGGGGGCGGCACCGGCGGCGGGGTGGGGATGGGGGTCGTGGTGGCGCGGGGCGGGGTGGGTGGGGGTGCCGCCACGTGCCGCCGCTGGGCTGGCCCGGCCCGGGCTTGGCCCTGCCGCGTCCTAAGGCCCTGCTGGGCGGCCTTGTAACCGCGCTTGTACCGGCGGCACGACACGACACGGGCAAGCCTCTCGCGTCCGACGGGCGGAGCGGAGACGCGTCGACGGCGACCTCAGGGGAGGGGGAGTCCATCCGTCAGACGAGCCGGACACGGGAAGGGGCGAGCAAACAGACCCCTGCTCCTGGTATCTGTCTTCCTGCCTCATAACCGACCACATCCCCATGACCGGTGTTTCTAAAAAAGAAGGCAAATACTCCCATGAATAATACACCCTGAGTGAAGCGGGCGGTATCTGCTTGTGCCCGCTGCACTCAGGCGTGTTCGTGTGGGAGTTCTCGACTACTTTTCTCGCAACACAGCTCCAGTACCTCCAGCCCCAGCCTCCCAGCCTGCCCCACCGCGCCGCGCCCACGCTACGCCTCACATGGTCTCTGCCAGGGAGTATGACTTCTCCATGGTGTCTCTGTGTCACCGTCACCGCCGTGGCGCGCGGTCCCGCCTGCGTGCACGAGCGTGACGGTGTCACAGCTAGGGAGCACGTCACAGTCACAGTGTGCACCTCTCCATGGTGTCTGTCTCTGTGTCACCGTCACCGCCGTGGCGCGCGGTCCCGCCTGCGTGCACGAGCGTGACGGTGTCACAGCACGTCACAGTCACAGTGTGCACCTCTCCATGGTGTCTGCCTCTGTGTCACCGTCACCGCCGCCGTGGCGCGCGGTCCCGCCTGCGTGCACGAGCGTGACGGTGTCACAGCTAGGGAGCACGTCACAGTCACAGTGTGCACCTCTCCATGGTGTCTGTCTCTGTGTCACCGTCACCGCCGTGGCGCGCGGTCCCGCCTGCGTGCACGAGCGTGACGGTGTCACAGCTAGGGAGCACGTCACAGTCACAGTGTGCACCTCTCCATGGTGTCTGTCTCTGTGTCACCGTCACCGCCGTGGCGCGCGGTCCCGCCTGCGTGCACGAGCGTGACGGTGTCACAGCTAGGGAGCACGTCACAGTCACAGTGTGCACCTCTCCATGGTGTCTGTCTCTGTGTCACCGTCACCGCCGTGGCGCGCGGTCCCGCCTGCGTGCACGAGCGTGACGGTGTCACAGCTAGGGAGCACGTCACAGTCACAGTGTGCACCTCTCCATGGTGTCTGTCTCTGTGTCACAGCTAGGGAGCACGTCACAGTCACAGTGTGCACCTCTCCATGGTGTCTGTCTCTGTGTCACCGTCACCAGCGTGGCCGTGGCGCGTTTTGTGTGATTATTAGGAATACTACGGCAAAAGTAGTGTCCGGGTTTCCCAGGCTCCGAGTAAGGCTAATTCTTTACTCTTTGGTTGTTCTGTTCCGCCCGGGCCGTGGGCCGTCCACGTGCAATGTGTTGAGAAAGAGCCTCCCCCTCCCCCCTCCACCATCGCCCTCTCTCATCGGTCTCTCTCTGTCCCTTCTCCACTTCGGCTCTCTCTGCTCGCCCCGACCATCTGCCTTCTCTCTGTAAAAGAGTTACGAAACTTCCGGGTGGACAAACAGCTCCATCGCGAAGAGGTAGAGAGAGGGAGGGGGGATGAGACATGTATACACGGAAAAAAATGGATAAGTTATTGGAACCTAATGTAAGCTACATTAGCTTACGTGTCGGCTGATACCGTGACAAGCAGCATTTTAGGCTACTGCAGCGAAAAGTTTGTTGTGGTAGTCACACATAAGCTCTGAGAGCTAATGCGTCGCTGCAGGAGTCAATGTGACATAATCTCTAGCAGCAAACGCCTTTGACAAATCCAGCTCGGCATCAGTTGTCATAGCTAATTGTTGACTACCAAAGCTAACTTTTTGCTACGGTAGCTTATAAGTTGCTTGTCACGATATCAGCCTATACGTAAGCTATGGTAACATTGATATTTTTTTCCGTGTATAGAGACAGCACGTGCCTAGGTAACGAGAAACATAAATACGCATAAATATTTTGGAGCCCTGTTTCAAAATGTTTCAAATTTTATTACGTCCTGAACATGAACTTCAATAAAAATGTCCTCATGACTGTCTTCAGAATTTTGCAAACATAATTTCCGCCCCACCCGCCACGCATGCTTGGCTGACGACGGCTTTGCACAGCCCCACTCTGTTGCACTCGGAAAATTATAAATGTCGGCCTTGTGAAGGACACTCAACACCTTGGAATGGCTTTGTTCGCAATGCAAAGAGTTTGGCTGCTTCGTAAGCTTTCCCCAAAAATTGTTCGCAATTGTTTAGTATTTTCTTTACATAATGCAAAGAAAATCGCTCGGAAGTATCGTTTGCTATAACAGAGCAGCCACATTCGTTCACCCAGGAATATTTGAATATCCCAAGTACAGTTTAACGCTTAATCCAAGCCCAGTTTAGCCTTGAACCAAGAACGTGCGTTTCATTCAAGATCGATGGGGAAAGATTGGAGAACATATAGAACGACGCTACAGCACTGTAAAATTTTAAGTCGTCACATTACGACAAAGTCAGTGCTAAATAATTCTTTTGAAAGGTTCGTCACATGACAAATTGTTTATCACAGTGTGACGAAAGATTCATGTCATGTGACAAAAGACTCATGTCAAGTGACGAAATGCATGTCATGTGACGACTGTTTCATCACAGCTTTTGTGACGAAATATTATCTTAGCAATATTTTACGTCACATGACAATTTGGTTTAACAGTGAGCTAGGTCAGCTAACGACGCTACATATAAAACAGCTAGAACGACGCTACAGATATAACGACCATGGCGTCGCGTCATGCCGGTAATACAGCCCCGCCGTTTGATGGTGCGGCCGAACCACCAGCCAAGAAGACGAACACGTCACTGAGCGGTGGCGGCACGTGCACGTGGCGGGGCGGGGCGGGGCGGGGTGGGGCGGGGCGGGGCGGGGAAGGCGTTATCGCCTCCTGGCCTGGCAGAAGCACCCGCCCCGCCCGCCCCGCCCCGTTGTACTGAGGCGTGGTAGTGACGGTCCTGCCGCTCCTCTTCGCGGGGACCTCTTCCCCGCAGCAGGGTAATGTCACACCGCGCTCTCTCGTCACGCTGTCCTTGTTGCAGGGTGCACTGTTAAAGTTCTGCGAAGTATTCTCACTCTTCGTAAACTGCAAAGCATTTGCTTCGTAACTTACAAAGAAACAAGGATACTTCGTAGGCTACAAAGCTCGTGCTTCGCAGCCTACAAAGTATCTGTTTTCTTTGTAAGTTACGCAGCAAATGCTTTGCAGTTTACGAAGAGTGAGAATTCTTTGTAGCCCTGCGAAGCAAATACTTCGCAGAACTTTAACAGGGTGGGCCGTGGGCCGGCTGCACGCCGTCTGACCCATATCCACTCCCTGAGCCGCGCAGGAGGGGGGGGGGGGGGGCTGCTGCAGTGTGTGCCGAATGGAGTGTAGACGGGGCAGACCTGCAGACCTCCGAGAGCGCTCTGGAAAACCAAGTGTGTTCATGGCCGTGTCGTGTACACACTATTTACTGAATACCTGTAAGTATGCAGTATATAATGAATACTTGTACACACTTGGTTTTCCAGAGCGTACACGCAACGTGCTCGCCAGCACCTGCGGACTGTACGCAAACCGAGTCCGAAGGCAGTTGGGGAAGGGGGGGGGGGGGGGACATGGGGCGTTCAACCGACATCGCTGGAATGTGGGCAGCCTAGATGAACGGGGGTAAACGATAATGGAAATACAAATAAAAGCAAGCGGAGCGGAATTCAATTGAGTTAAACTGTTGGCTTTCGACTTTCCAGAGAGCTGCATCATTAAGGCAATGGTCTTCGTTCGAGCAATGGAACTTGCCCGAAAGTGCCTCATTATCGGCTTTATTGGCTTTGAGGATGGGAAATAAAACAATAGGTTTGAGCGAGGAGATTTTTCGGGGGAAAAGGTTGAGGTGCGGCCAACGTCCGGAGAGGCGCGTGGCGGGTCCGGGTGGGGCGGGGCGGGGCGGGGCGGGGCGGGGCGGTGACGGCCGCGGCGGGCCGGCAGCACTCTACTTGATGATGTTGCACCAACACGAGCCCGGCCTGGCCCCGGCCTAGCCACTTACACGTGCACACACCCGGTGCGGTGAGGTTCCCGCCAAAGGCCCTCACGCTGCTGTCCACAGCAATGTCCGCCAGGCTTTCCACGAATAAGCACGAGCTAGGATGAGCATTTCACCGACCTAAGTCCACACTGGTAAAACAAATGTGCAATTTTTGCACACTTACGTGTTGAATTGATGACTTTGCTCATTCCATGGTGTCGAGACTAACTAAACATCACGTGATGTCTTGTTACTAAACGTTTCGTAACGTGCACATAAGTGCACACTTAGACCCATACCCTAGCCATACTGTTACGATGGGATACTTCGAGAAACTGCACACCACATGGTCAGTGGACTAAACGTTTCGACAAGTGCAGAGCAACTGCACACCAGTTGACGCTTAGATCAGCTCGACACCCCCTAGTGTTTAGTGTGTGCACATTTGAAACTAAACACCAATTGATGTGCAGAACTAAACATTTGTTTTCCCAGTGCATGTTTCCCCCAACCCTTTTTTTGTAACTTTCGAGACCGAAATTTTAAAATCTCCATAAACTTCACAAAGATAAGGTAGAAATTAAAGGGATAAAAAACAACGAAAATAGAGCGATGTCACTCGCTGAAAGCACGCAGGACCTGCAAGGAACCTGTCACGAGAATTTCTCCCAGACCGTCCCGGCAATTTCCCTGACTTCCCCTGGCGTTCTTTGTCCACTTTTTTCACAATGTAGTAGGCACCACGTCGTGGAGCGCTGGCCGCGCTGGCCGTGGCATGTCGTGTCGATCACATCGTCTTGAACACGTCAGGCTGCGGTGACATCCGGCCGGCCGCGCCGAAACCGACTAAAGTGTCGACAGACCAATGAAAAGCGCATCGCGAGACCAAGGTTGTCCCGCAACTACTGCGGCCTGCACTCTAAAAATATTACAAACAAATTTTGTTCGTATTACAAACGTCGACATTCATAATATGAATCTTTTCCTTATAATACGGACAATTTGTTGTGCTGTCATAATACAAACGAAATTCGTGCATATTACGAATCTTTTTGTTTGTAATACGAAGGTTTTCTTTCGTATTATAAACAACTCTTGGGATCAGTATAGTATGAAGGTAACACCAGTTGCTTTGTAAGATACTGTTCATGATCATGTCCATGCACACGTTACAAACAGTGAGCATGTCATGCACACTTTACATACACACTAAATCCTTATGCATTTTATTGTGCATAAAAATGCAGGATTTTAAGCAACCATAAGAGTATGCACAATTTCATGCGTAACTATGTACAATTTGTGCATAGTTATGCACAATTTGTACATGGGTATACACAAAAGATGTGCATAGTTATGGCTGCTTAAAATTCTGCATGCTTGTGCATAGCAAAATGCATAAGGGTTTAGTGTGTAGAGCGTGCATTGCTCACTGTTGGATTTTCAGTGTAAGGAGCGGACAGAGGCGGTCGCGGAAACACTGACGACGTCTGGCTGAGCGGATGCTGCTCTCAATGGAATAGGGCCGCGAGCGTCGCCATGGGCGTCAGCCGAGGCGTCAGCGCTCGCAACGGCATGCAGATCAGAACGCAGCAGAGAGAAGCGGAACGGAGCGGGGCGAAGCGGATTCGAGGAGATAAAAGAAGAGCAGGGAAGAGGGGAGCGGGTGGGACGCATAGAAGAGCGGCGCAGAGAGAAGAGCGCCTGTCCTGCGGGTCCTGCGGGTCCTGCGGGTCCTGCGGGTCCTGCGGGTCCTGCGGGTCCTGCGGGTCCTGCGGGTCCTGCGGGTCCTGCGGGTCCTGCGGGTCCTGCGGGTCCTGCGGGTCCTGCGGGTCCTGCGGGTCCTGCGGGTCCTGCGGGTCCTGCACGTGCAGGGCTGCAGGGCAGGGGGGCGTGCTGGGCACCGCCGCCGTCCCGCCGCGCCCACGCGAGCGAGTACAGGGGGCGGGGGGCGTATGTACAGTGCAGTTCCTAGAAGCGAAGCGCCGGGCTGAGGATCGCACAGTGTACACAGGGAACAAAGTGTACACTGCGCACGTGCCGCGTAGGCCCGGGGAAAGAGAGAGTGAGAGAGGGAGAGAGAGAGAGTGACTGAGTGTGTGTGAGAGAGAGAGAGAGAGAGAGAGAGAGAGAGAGAGAGAGAGAGAGAGAGAGAAGGGGGGGGGGGGGGGGCCTTATTCGCCTCACTTCGCACCTTGTGGGAACAGTGTAAGGGATTTTTTCGTAATTTTACAAACAAAGAAATGTTAATTTTTTCACGGAACTTGAGGTAAAGGATACAAAATAAATGCTTTCCTCTCTGACCACAAGCTGACTGTAAAAATCAAAATATCGCGTGGGAAAGAGCCAAACTTTGAATTTTGCTGTGTGCACTTCCTGCACGCCCCCTCGCCCCCGCCTTGCTCATTTCCCGCCGGCCCCCGCACGTGCTGGCCGCCGTCTAGGCTAGGCGCCCGCGGGGGAGCCGCCATGGCCAGGGCCGCCAGGGCCAGGCCCCGCCCCGCCCCGCCCCACCCCGCCACGCCCCGCCCCGCCCCGCCCCGCCCAGCCCCGCCCCGCCCCACCAAAGGTTGCAGAGCGGGCCAGAGCCACCGGGCCCGGGGCCGATCGCGGCCTAAACAAAACGAAACGGGGACAGGGAGGCGGAGGCCCACACGTGGACACGTGGAGCGGCGAGGGGCGGGGCGGGGCGGGGCGGGGCGGGGCGGGGCGGGGCGGGGCGAGGCGGGGCGGGGTGCGGGGTCTCCTCGCGCCGCGCCCGGCCAGTGCCCGGTGTCGGCGCAGCGCGGCGAGTGTTTTTGGAGCGGAGGGAGAGGAGGGCGGGTGGGGGGGGGGGGGAGAAGTAGTCATGAATCGGGAACCACGTGGGCGGGGCGGGGCGGGGCGGGGCGGGGCGGGGCACAGGTACCCGTACGAGGTACAAGCGCACCGAGCCGCGCTAGAGCCACGCGCCGCGCCTGCATGGCAACTAGTTGCATTACCTCACCTCACCTCACCGCACACATGCAGAGCCCCCGGCGCCACTCAGCCGGCTGATTCAGAGGATCGCTCTCCTCGCTCTGTCTCTCTCGCACTCATGAGGCGCGTCGTACAGGTGCGAGAGAGACAGAGCAAGAAGATCGCTCTGCTGATTCAGTCAGCTGCGCCGTGCCCACCGCACACCCGAAACAACAAGTGAAGAATAAGAAGCGAAAATGGCAGAGTCTGACCTGGGCCGGGCCGGGCCGGGCGGGCCGGGCAGCAGCGCTGCTGTGACGCGGGTGCGGGGCGGGAGATAGTGGGCAGGGCGGCCCGCCACACGCGCCGGGTCCTTGCGCGATTAGGCCCCTTTTTCCGCCAACTCTACTACTCAGAAAAAAGTTTACCACACAGAAAAAAGGACTTGGTATTGACAACAAACAAAGTTCTTAAAATAGAGATAACAACAAATATTTTTGTTGCCGGAACTACAACTATAGAGAAAGCTAAGCGTCTATTACTACAAACATATCTGTTGGGGGGGATAATCGCTTAGTTGGGACAACAGAACGGGTGTTGGACCCATTCTGCGGCCACGAGCTAATAGATTTTTTCCGCAACAGAATGTCTGTTGAGGTGATATGCGCTTAGTTTCCCTCAACAGAATTTCGATTTTTGTGAAAACCAAATCTTTTTTCCATGCAGGGGCATGTAGCTATAGGCCCGGCCGCGCGGGCAGGCGCGCCAGCTGCCAGTGATTAGGTCGATGCATTATCGTGCATTATAAAGGAACCCGCCCCCGCCCCGCCCCGCCCCGCCCCGCCCCGCTCATCGCGACGTCGACCTTTCCTGCACGCGCCGAACGCCGCCGCGTCGGCGTCCAGGCAGCGTCGGAGGTGCCACCGACGGTCACGCGAACATGTGGGCGCCAAAGCCTCGGTGCCCAGCCCCCACCACCCCGCCCCGCTAGAGCCGCACGCGCGCCAAGCGCCGCCACGTGGCTGAGCTGAGAACGATGAGTTAGGCCCCAGGCCCCAATCGCTGCGAGCAATCGTTAACTCTTTATCAGACAGCAGACCGGCGCGGCGGCGGGGCGGGGCGGGCGGCGCGCGTCGGGACGGGAATGTTACTGGCTGAGCTCGATAATAGTTTAAATTTACATTGAACTTTAAATCTACGTGCTCATTGGCTACGAGCTAAATTTAAACTTATTGGCTGACCTAAATTTAAATCTATGGGCTGAGCTCAATTTAAGTTATTGGCTCTGGGCAAAATTGAAATTAAAATGCTCTGTCCTGTCGGGATGAGCCTGTGGAGGCGTCCGGAATCTGGCGAGAGGCGAGAGGTTGCTTAAGCGGTGGGATGTGGCTACGACGTCAAGTTATTCAACTTAACGAAACTGGATGGAAGAAAACGGCGCGTATTTCAGTTTGATCGTCGTGCCGCACGGAAGAAAAAACTGCGTCTTGGTTTTCATTGCACCTCGGTTTTCTTATGGAGAAAATGCATTGCAGCGTCTTGGTGTTTCCAAAAGTCTTGAAAACCAAGACGTGGTTTTCACCGTGTGCAGGGCAAGGTAGACGCACGTTTAACTCACCTTTACACGGTTTAAATGTGCGACTACCTTGTAGTATTAGAACGAGTGTCGGGCAGCGGCCGTGCACGGGGGACAACGAGGAGCGCCACACCGGCCTCTGCCCGGCCGCGGCCACGAGCTGGCCTCTGGCGGTGCGGAGCTGCACGTGGCTGAGGGCCAAGTTACGTCACACTTACGGGCCTGGCGCGGGGCGGGCGGGGCGGGCCGGGGCGGGCGGGCGGGCGGGGCCGGGGCGGGGTGGGGTGGGGTGGGGCGGGCTGGGCCGGGCTGGGGCGGGGCGGGGCGGGGCGGGGCGGGGCGGGGCGGGGCGGGGCGTGGCGTGGCGGGGCGGGCCGGGGCGGGGCGGGGCCCAGGAGGACCACTCCCGCGGAACATCCCCCAGCCCTGCCCCTCGTCCCGCGCGATGTGGCGAGATGGTAATGCCACCAGGGAAATGCTCCCGGGCCGGCCTGGCCCGTCCTGCTGTCAGGCTCCTCCGCGGCGGCGCGGCGCGGCGCGGCGCGGCGCTCAGACTGGCAAGGTCTGCAGTGATGCAACACCACGCGTCGCCTCGCCTCACGCGTGCGAGCGAGAAGCGAGCGATGAACCCCGCGCCGCCGCTGCAGCCTGCAGCCTAGGAGCGGGCTGGCACTCCAGACGAAAGATTATTGTACAAGCTCATGTACCGGGTGTTTCTTTGAATGCGTAACAGTGTTGCGGGTGTGCCTACCCGCCATTCGCCCGTGAGGCGCCATGGCCCCTGCAGTGCTGGAGAGTATGCAGTCCCGCCACACGTTTACGCGAGGGGGTAAGCACTCTCAAAACCTGTGACCCGACTATTACGTCTATTACGCTATATTACGCCTCAAAAATGTCGGGATTCAGCTACAAATAGCCCAAAACAACCCAAAAATAGGTAATTTTTGGAGAATTTTGGCTATTACGCCACTATTACGCATACTATTACGCGTGCTATTACGGGCAGAGTGACCCGAATATTACGCGAGTGCATACCCCCTCGCGTTTACGCGTTCAAAGAAACACACGGTACGGTACAGGGGTAAAACTATCGTGACGTGCATCACGTCAATCGGTGTGACCAGTTGCGTTCACATCACGTGAATGCGACCTAAATTATTTACATCACAGCATGGGATGCGACGCTAGCTAACAAGGGGTATGTATGCGCATCACCATTACACATAGGAGGTCGAAACATAAGCCGTGGCCAACAACGTTAACACAACATGATGCTACATCTCCAAGCGTCACACTTGCATGTCACGTTAGGTTTTCCAGTGTATGCAGAGAGACATCCCCGGCGGGCTGAGTGTACACAGCACGAGGAACCCGGCGGCACGGCGCTCTCCGCTGGGGCTTCCCTTGCTGTATGCGGGGTGCGGGGCGGGGCGGGGCGGGGCCGGGAGGAAACACAACAGAGCAAAGCAGCGGCCAGGAGCGCTGGGCGGTACGCGCTGTGCTCCCCGCCCCGCCCCGCCCCGCCCCGCCCCGCCCCGCCCCGCCCCGCCCCGCCCCGCCCCGCCCCGCCCCGCCCCGCCCCGCGGCCTTGACCTTCAAACGAGCGCAGCACGCTGCGGCCCAGTCGGACACGTGCATCCTGGAGTGGGGGCAGCCGCCTGGGGCGGGGTGGGTGGCGGAGTGGGGAGCGACTCTCGCTTTCGGTGCTGCCCCCCTCCCCCTCCCCCCGCCCCTCACTGCTCCCCGTGGGGGGTACAGTGTGCCACTTGGCCATTCCGCCCACCCCGGACAGCCGGGGGGACGTGCATGCTTATGGGCCCGCAGGCCGCCTAGGCCTAGCCGCACAGCGGCGCATGACGCGAGGAAAGCCCGGCCAGTTTTACGACTCCACGCCACCGCTCCGCCCCGCCCCGCCCCGCCCCACCCCGCCCCGCCCCGCCCAGCTCCGCCCCTCGCGGTGACTGAGGGTGGCATGTCCTGTTTCCACCAGCAACCCTACCCCTACCCTGTGTTGCCGAAAAAGTAGGCAATAAATAGCCTAATCACAGTGGAGTAAAGTGGGCTGCATCTGCGCCTGCACAAAGGGCAAACACACGCTCCCGCGCTAAATGTGATGCCTGGTAGGCAGGCGCGCGTGCAGCCCGCTCAACTCCACTCTGTGTTTAGGCTTCCTATTGCATACACTGACCCAAGCCTACCGCTTTGACGTTGCCGGGTTCGCGGTCGCATCTCATGGCAAAGGGTACGAAAATAAGTGGACGCGCTTTTGCACTTTTGCCTCATGTTGGACATCGACACACACACACAGTTAAGCCCCCGCAGCGTATGTATTTAACTGGTTTCCACTCTATCAATTTTTAAGCGAGGCAAAATATTCACTAGACTAGACTGCGTGAAAACTTGTCGATACGTAAGCTCTTCCATCTCACGCACTTTGTTGTGCATAAGCCTCTTGCAGGATTGTAAGCAGCCATAATTTCCACATTTTTTCTGCATAACTATGCTTAACTCTGTCCCTTATACACAAATTTTTACATAACAATGGTTGTATGAAATTGTGCATAACGATGCGAAAATCGTGTGTAAGTGTTTAGCAGCTAATAGTCATTAATTATCATCCGGAAAAACAAGAGTTTGAACGGGCCGGGGCCGGGCACACACGCGCCGGTAGAGGTGTCGGCTACTCCGCCGCCGAGCAGGTCCCAAATTAATGAACCGACTACGCTGCGCTCTGCGACTCTGTGACCCCGATAAGTGTAATGGTCGGCTGGCCCTGCCAGGCCCGGTCAGGCGTCTTCTACCATCGATCAAAGTCACGTGGCCGAGGTTGGTGCAAGGCGGTCCTGAACCATCGGGGCGGGGCGGGGCGGGGCGGGGCGGGGCGGGGCGGGGCGGGGCGGGGCGGGGCGGGGCGGGGCGGGGCGGGGCGAGGTGGAGTACTGAGCTGCTGGAGGGAGTGCCCGGCCCGGCCACATCTTCACCCCCAGGTATTTCATTGGGGACAAAAGTGTTCAACACTTTAGTTGCACGCATTCTGTTGGCCAATACATCGGTCTAGCACGTAAGGCCTCATAGAAAATACATGGGACTCTTAACCAAGCATATAATAAAGTGTTCAACACTGTGTCCAAACACTTGTAAGTGTGTGTCAGTTGAACACTTTTGATTACAGTGTAGCTGCTGCCGGCGCGCGGCTCGTCGACGCTGCGCTGCGGACACCGGTACCGCAATGGCCGGAGAACACCGCCGCCCCGCCGCCCCGGCTGCGCGCAGGCCGGGGTAATTGGTGGCAAGCGAGGGGGCCAAATGAGATGCAGTTTAGTACCTCTGCTGCTCGACGCGACGCTCCCCGGGCGATCGGTACGGTGCGGCGTGCCCCCGATACACTTGGAAACCCAAGTGTGCAAAATGTCGCACACACTAATAAAAGCTTACGGTGATATCACTGTAAGCTATGGTCAATCAGGGTGCCTCGCCGTAGCTTACAGTGACATCCGCCGTAGCTTACGGTGAAAATCACGGTAAGCTATTTCGAGCGCACTTGTTTATGTGTGCGAGGATTCATTCAGATACACTTGGCCACTCAAACGTGTGAATTTTCATAGGCAAGGGGGCAGTGGCAGTGCACCGTCACGTCTTGTCGCCTCCGACTCTCGCGCTGCAACCACAGGGGGGGGGGGGGGGAGACGGCTCCGCCCGCAGCGCAGCCTAGAAATGGGGTCAGCCACGGGTAGAGCCCTAGGACTCCACCCCCGCGGGGCTGGCGGGGCTGGCGGGGCTGGCGGGGCTGGCGGGGCTGGCGGGGCTGGCGGGGCGGGACACGGCCAATTTGAGCCGGTGCTGCCGCCCCGCGCCCGTTAGCACCTCCAAGGACCGTTAGGGACATCAGGGTAAAATGATGATAGCGGAGAGAAGCAGGGCCTGCACGTGGTGCGCGAGGTGCGGTGGCCACACCCGGGAGCGGATGTGGAAACCCTTCGGCACCTCCATACGCCTCGCCCGCTTCACTATAAGCTCAGCCACCCACTTTCCCGATCTCAAGGGTTAGGTTTAGATTAGTTAGGTTAGGCTACGTTTCTGACCGAAATCGACACATTAGGGCAGCCCTATAGCGCCTAAAGTAACCTAGCTGGAGCAGCTTAAGATGCCCCCACAATGAACTCTTCGGAAGGTGACGGCGCGAAAATTTGGGTACCAGGAATTTGATTCCTGCTTCCCCCTGCGCTTGGGCTTGGGCTCTCCGGGTAGGCCGCTACCTTCACACAAGTGCTTGGCGGGCTGGCCTATCCAGTGTGTCGCAGGCGCTCTCATTAGCTTCGCCTCGGGAACGTCCATTGTGGGGGCGCCATTACAGGTGTCGATGGTGCGTGCACACACACACTACAACCTTATGCACTTTGTTGTGCATACAGCCTTGCAGGATTTTAAGCAGCCATAACTACGCACAATTTTTTCTGCATAACTATGCTTAACTCTGTCCCTTATGCACAAATTTGTGCATAATTATGTACAATGTGTGCATAGTTATGCATAAAAATTTGTGCATAACTATGATTGCGTATATAATCGTGCATAACGATGCAAAAATCATGCATAAGGGTTTAGTGTGCAGATTATTGTTTCCCTTTCAAAATGCAGTAGCACGCACGTAAAAAAATAACTATCTGTACAGCTAAACATTAGCTGTGCAGCTAAAAAGATTCGCTTCTGGAGATATAACTAATTCCTTATTAGCTGCACCCAGAAAATGTGATCCTTGAAACAAGGCTAAACGCGTTGATTCAAGGAAAAAAATTACAAGGAAAAATTTAACCCAATTTCTAGGAATTTTCTTTGAGTCAAGGATTTTTTATTCCTCAGTTTTAAAGATTATTCCTTATTTTAACGTATTTAACATCATGTTAAGGAAAAAAAGTTCCTTGTATTTTATTAAGGAAAATATCCTTGATTCAAGGATCAGATTTTCTGGGTGTGGACCGAATTAGCTGCCTAGCTAAGCCGTTTTAGCACCCAGAGATTCGCAAAATTTACCTGTATGGGTCAGGTGACATGAACCTAATACCTAAAACAGTTCTTTATGATTCGCTGCCTGCCGGACTTGAACCCGTGTCCTGTCCAGAGCTGAGCTCGTTACCACGACGCTGCCACGCTATCTGAGAGCTCGTGCATCCTCTACCTAGTGACTATCTTCGCCGCTTGGCCACCGGCGGTAGCTAACGAGATTTAGCACGACGGCTAAGTCCACTATGCTGAACTGCCAACCGCTTTGCTAAACTGCTTTGTACATCAGCTAAATAAAATTAGCATAACCGTTAAATATTAGCTGCATTGATAAAAGTCTTAGCGGTGCAGCTAATTCTGTCTTGATACTGAAAATTAGCTAGATTAGCTAAGTAATTTTTTTTCCGTGCGGGGGCGTGGTGTTGAGGGGCACGAGGGGCACTCAGGTGTGTATCCCGTAGACACCTCCAGCCCTGCCCGCCCCGCCCCGCCCACCTCTACAGAGCCGAGTGCCACGTTAGTGCACGTTAGTGCTCCACGAGAGCGTTAATGTGATGGAAATCTGCGCGGTCAGAGGAGAGGCGGGGCGGGGCGAGGCGGGGCGGGGCAGCGGTCATCAAACCCAACGCCTCTCACACACGTGGGCTAGCACGCACACGTGCGGCTCACAGCAGCGGACAGCAGGAGGCACATCAAAGGGACCAGGAGTTACCCGTATAGAGCGTACGTGCGCGAGTCGTCTGTGTTTGTATTTATGATGTGTATGTGTGTGTATTGTCTGTGTGTTTGTGACTGTGCGCGCGTGTGTTTGTGGGTAAGTGAACGGGTGCTGCCGTGCGAATTGCCGGGGTAGTACGCACACCTGTGCCTGTAGAGGGTGTCACTGGGTGTCACATTAGCGTTATAGAAGGTGCTTATTGTCTGAACCATAGTCATGAATGAATGGACAGGGGTCAATGACCAAATTTATGAATGCATTAATGGGCGAATGAATAGATGGACGAATGAATAAAAGGTTGGACAAATGCGCAGGAGTGCATATTGCGGTGCCCGTACCCGCAATGACCCCGACGACGGATCGCTTTGAGAACACGGGCAAAAAAGATTAGCTAAAGTAGCCAATGCATTAGCTTGTATGGCCTTAGCTAATAATTTTAACTGCCGTAATCTGTTAATTATCAGCAGAAACAGCTAAGATAATAGCTCTTACAGCCGACTAGGAAAAAAAACACGAACTGTAAGAGATAATATCTCAACTGTTACAGCTAAAAACTTAGATGTAACAGCTCAATTATTAGCTCAGGCCATGCGAGCAACTGCACTATTTATTTTAGCTCATCTCTTTTCCCGTGAAGATTTACCTGGTTTAACCTACATAATACGTGACTGGCGTTTCAGAGAAAACGTATCAGTGTTGCGGGTCTGCCTATCCAAGGGGCCATACGGCGCCTCACGGCTGGAGCGGGTAGGCAGATCCGGATACTGTTTGTTACGTGCCCTCTGAAACAACCCGTTCACTGCACCTGCTGGATGTCTCAGCTCAGCATTGTACTTTGCAGGTACCCGGCTAAAGGCCCCAACCACTTGGCATCAGCAGCGGATGTCTCGAGAGCCCCTGTCCTGTACCGAGTGTTTCTTTGAATGCGTAACACTGTAGCGGAATTGCATACTCTCCAACGCTGCAGGGGCCATGGCGCCTTAGTGCGAATGGGGTAGGCAAACCCGCAATACTGTTACGCATTCAAAGAAACACCCGGTAGGCAGGCCAGGCCTCACCGGCTTGACGAGGATTTCGTTGCTGATGGCGGGAAACCGGAAACCGCGGGAAACGTATTCCTCTGGGACACAGCGCCGATCGACGGGGGTTCGTGCCAGTTCAAGTTCAACAAGGGTTATAGGCCGTAATGGCTGGGCCGGGGTGGGGTGCACTCGAAACGCGGTCGGTCCAGCGCGTCTGGCCCCGCCCCGCCCCGCCCCGCCCCGCCCCGCCCCGCCCCGCCCCGCCTCGCCCCGCCCCGCCGTTCCTCCCAACCGCTCCCGGCCGCGCCGCGCGATAGCGCAGCGAGTTAACGACAGATAACGCGACACGCGCCGCCCGCCCTGCACGCGACCGTCTGCAATCTGCCTCGGGCCGAACGTAGGGGCGGGCCTCGCGGTCAGACATCTGCCCTGCCCGGCCGGCCGCGCGGGGCGGTGCGGGCCGCACCGGCCTTGGCGCTGACACCGGCTGACAGACTGAATCGCTGAGGCGCGGTGAGGGTGGTGAGGCAGGGGCAAGAATGGCGCGAATGCAGGCAGAGACACCATCCCGCCCCGCCCCGCCCGGCCAGGCCCGGCCCCGCCCCGCACTGCCCCGCCCACGAGAGTGCACTGGTAAAACAAATGTGCAGTTCCTGCACACTTACGTGTCGATTTGATGACTTTGCACACTATCTGGTGTAGAGACATAACTAAACATCACGTAATGTCTAGTTACTAAACGTTTCGTAATGTGCACACAAGTGCACACTTGGACACATACCCTAGGCATATGGTTACAATGGGATACTTCGAGAAACTGCACACCACATGGTGTGCAGTTGACTAAACGTTTCGACAAGTGTAGAGCAACTGCACACCAGTTGACGTTTAGATCAGCTCGACACCACCAAGTGTTTAGTTTTTGCACACTTCAAACTAAACACCAATTGATGTGCAGAACTAAACATTTGTTTTCCCAGTGTGCAGGATCCCTCCTACAGGGTGTAAAGAAATATTGAGTCTGAAGTGTGCAACCCCAAACGCCGTCGCCGTCTGATGAAACGGCCGCTGAGCCTCAATCCCTCCGGTTTTTCAGAAGCAGACGGTGTCAACACACAGATTGTCATGACATGACAGCGTGTGCCCCAATCTGACGGAATTTTTCTTTCAAATCTGCTCCGCACCTAAGCCTGAGCACCGGCGGGGCACACCGCGCTGGGTGCGCAAAGTTTCCTCTCTTCGAAGACAAAGAGTTCTGTTGACACTCACCTAACCTAACTTAACCAGGCCTTTACTCTAATTCACCGTCAACGCATTACACCCCCAACCCCCTCCAAAAAGGCAGTGCCCCGTTTTTAAAGCAGGTACTTAAAAGACTCAGTTGTAGTGTTGGTCCGAAAAAAAATTTAGAAAACTTACCAAACGCGGGTGAACAGCTCAGCTACAGCAGCGTTGGCCGGTGCTGACAGCAAGAACTCAGCCCAGCAGTGGTCCTGGTAGACGAGACGGCGCCGCGCCGGGCCGGGCCCAACTGTCACTTTTATTGGATCACTGGCTCTTATCAGTTCCTTCCCGCCCCGCGCTGTCACTGCCGTGGAGTCAGCTAGCTGTCAGAGGCTGACACTGACACTCGCGATGTGGTGTACGTGCGCTGCGCGGGCTGACTGAGCCGGCCTGGTCTGGCGGGGCTCCCTACAGGACCGACCCACGTGCGGCCGCGGTGCGAACTCGACTGACTCACCGCGGGCCACGGGCGGGAGCTCCGCGTGGAGCGCGGGGGGGGGGGGGGGACTAGCTAGCGTCCGGAGGAGAGACAGAGAGAGATGCTCGTTGCAATATTCACAGGGCCCAGCCAGTAGTGAAAGGGAAGTGGGGGAGCCAACCCCTTCCCCTGCCCTCCCCTCCCGCCTCCCGCCCGCTCCCCTCCTCGCCTCCGCGCGACGACCAATGGGCGTCGTGCTGCCGCCCCTCGCCGCCCCTCCCCTCCCCCGCGCCATGCGCCAGCACTCTCCACGTGCCGCGGGGTTGGCGTCCGCATCGTGGAAGCTCGCCTCGCGCCATCCCCGTCCCTCCCGCAGCGTCGCGCGCCACTTCGGACCCGGCCCACATCATCTGGCGGGAGGGGCGAGGAGGGGCGGGGCGGGGCGGGGAGGGCCAGGCGCTGCGCGTGTAGCGGGAGCGGGAAGGCATAGCAGCGGTGTGGTGCTTCGGGCGCTTCGGGCGCTTTGGGCGGCCACGGCGGCCGGCGCTCGAGACAAGTCCACCAAAGTTTTCGCAGGGCAGTTATCTGTAGCGTGAAAGTGTCTCAAAATTATTTCGCAATCTAATGAAAAACTATAAAAACCTGCTGTCATTTGTTTCTTGTTCTCCTCTGATGACACTCTTTCGAATGTACCGGGTGTTTCTTGGAATGCGTAACAGTGTTGTGGCGTTGCATACTCTCCAGCGCTGCAGGGGCCATGGCGCCTTACGGGAGAATGGGGTATAGGCAAACCTGCAATGCTGTTACGCATTCAAAGAAACACCCGGTACGTCTCGGTGAACAGTGGGTTGGCGGGTGGCGGCACTCCAGGCCAGCGCATAAAACCCACCTGTACCCAAGGAGTGAGCATACAACACGCGCAATCCGTATTTTAGAATCGGTCCTTTTGTCTTGACATGCAAGTGGAAGTTTTGATTCAGTGATTACTTAACAAGGATGTAGGAGGGAAGGCCAAGCGGGAAGGCAAGCCGTTCGAATTGTGTAGCAACGAATGCTCCCTAGAGATTTTTGCGAAATGTCGCTGTACTTTGGTTTGAACACATCTACCACCAATCCGATCGTTTGATTCATCGTTCGATTTGCGAACACGTACTCCTGCCATATGTATACATGATTTTAATTTCTCGTTTGCCGGTGCCGTCCCTGCATGGCAGCCTCTGACCTCGCTTCGAGGGGGCTTCAGCTCGGGCAATCCGGTGTACACACACCCCCTCCCGCAATCCATGGACAATCTTCGTCAATCTTTCAAAACTCGGTAACAGCCGTTCAGCCGTACCTGTTGCCTTCGTACAGGCGTTTTGCCTTAAAGAGGCTAAAACAGACGCAGGTCTGCCAATCCTGGCAATCCGGTGTACACTGCAGGACAGAGCGAGGCCCCCTCGGCTCGCTTCCCCTACAGCTCTGGTGACGTAAAGGTTGCCTATGTGGTGTAGTTCCTCCGTTTTACGACCCCACCCCCTCCCCCCAGAAAACCACGCAATCAACAATTTCTATTTTGATTGGGAAAAGGATTCAGGGTTAGGCTCCTTTTTTGCTAAGTGCAAAACATACTTTTAAAAATATTAGTAATGTACTACACTGCACTGTTTTACGAAGCCAACATTTAGATCCAAATTGTTTATGAAACAGAGTGCTGTCGTCCCCAAAAAATAAATTGTTTCTTTTTTAAAAGAAAAACAGCACTTTAGAATACCGGGTGGCTGAAAAGCCTTGCGCACTTTCGTAGGTAAATGGTAGAGAATAAGGTAATTATTTAAATAACTACAAGTAAATCAAGGAAGAAAACTCAAAGCAGGCCTCTCCAAATCAATTTTAAGGTGGCCTTACAATGGACCAACCTGGTGTTCGTCCAGTGTCCGTCCAGTGTCCAGACACTTGGACGGACACCCGTTTGGTCCATCGTAAGGCCACCTTAACGCACATTTTTTTTAACAAGAAAAAAAAACATGACTGAATTAATCCTGTTTTGCCTAAATTGTGTAGCACTTGTTTTAAATCGCGGCGGGAAACGTTTTGTTGTGTTGTGTTCCAGTTTTCCCGGTTTTCCCTGCCTTCCCCTGCGCCCCCTACGGCCCCTACGCCGTCCTCATGTCGATAGGATCGAAACGACTACAAGGCTCCGCCTGTTGCCCATCCCACTCTCATCTGGTCGTGCGCCGTTTGGTATTTTGTGCGCGATGAATCAAGCCCCAGTGTCTTGCATACCCAGCCCCAAGATGTCGAAGGCCAAGAAGGTCCTGGACGAGGCTCGTTCCTCCGGAAATCCGGAACTGGATCTAATGGAGAAAGGAATCTCTTCGTTTGAGGAGATGCCTGGGCTTCGTAAGTATTCTCGGAACGGAAGCCATGCCCAAATTTGGCAAGTGGAGGTCTCGGGAGGAGCTCGAAGGCAGAGCTGTCAAAGCCCCTCTAGCTGTCGTGGGCGGACCTGGCCATCTGTTTAAGTTCATGCTCTTGACAACTGGAGAGTTCAGTAGATTGACGTACCTTATGCCCATGTTGATTTGATCTGCATTTAAATTAAAGAGATGAATCATGAAATCATTAAAAATTAAGGGCGAACATAAAGATGGACCATAACCTCATTCATAATGTAAACATTTTAAAATTATGTTATTTCAAGACATATTTGGGGAGAAAGTTTAGAAATCGGAACTGTCATTAGTATCTATCATATAATTTTGGTACTTAATGAAATCTTACTATAACCAAAACCATCAATATTTGACATTATCATTTCTTTTCTCCTAAATGTTGCAGTGAACATGACAAATATTACAAGATTAACTTTAAGTCACAACAAAATTGTTGGTGAGTATCATCCACCGTCAATCAACTTCAATTATTTGCAACAAACTGCCCCTGTGCTCTATGATTGGGAACTGTACATTGTCAGATATTCCTCCTGGTTTGGCCAATCTCGTCAATTTGGAGATTCTGACTCTCTTCAACAATCATATTGAGGAGCTACCCGTATCACTGTCCTCCATGCCTAAACTACGGATCCTCAATCTTGGGTCAGTAACCTTCGATTTATACTTGTTAGTTCTTCTTTGTAGCTGCATTAAGTATTTTTTTTTGGTTTTGTTTTTTGCCTGTCATCCAGAATGAATCGATTAAACTCCCTACCACGGGGATTTGGAGCATTTCCTGTCTTGGAGGTTCTTGATTTATCATATAATAACCTCAATGAAGAAAGCTTTCCAGCAAATTTCTTTATTCTTGGTAAATATTTTTCATCCATGATTGCTTATCTGTACTGTGTGTTATCTCTTTCCTATTTGTAAATTCTAATTTCAGATACACTGCGAGCTTTGTATCTCGGTGATAATGATTTTGAATTCATTCCCCCTGAAATTGGACAGTTGAAAAATCTTCAAATTGTAAGTTTTTCTGAAAACATCTGGAAAAATTATCACTTTTTACTGATATCCAAGCTTTGTTTACTATAAACACTTCTTATTCCAGTTGGTCCTCAGGGACAATGACCTCATCGAGCTCCCCAAAGAAATTGGAGATTTGACCCGCTTACGAGAATTGCATATCCAAGGAAATAGACTTACTGTTCTCCCGCCAGAAATAGGTTTGTTTCTTGTTTGTTCGCTGTATCTTCAGTTTAATCATTAGAAAATAGAAACTCAATAGATCTCTAATGCAGGCCAGCTGGATCTGGTAAGCAACAAATCTGTCTTGAAAATGGATTATAATCCATGGGTTGCACCAATAGCTGATCAGCTCCAGGTTGGAATATCCCATGTAATTGACTACATAAGGTCGGAGACGTATCGTTAGTAAGTTTGATTTGATTGTATAGTCAAGTCCTGGTTGTATATTCAATAATAATAATGATCACTTTTCCCTCCTTTATTCTAGCCTGTTTAGCCGTCACATTTCTGTTCGAGGACCACCCCCTCCAAAATACATTGACAAAACTAATAAGATGTCCAGAAACAGGAAAAGCAACTAAAGGAGAATTATTATTGAGTTTCTACTCTGTCATTAACATGTGTTTTAATGCATCATGAGGAGGATGCCTCTTATTTTTTTTTTTTTCTTCCCAGTAATGCTTAACCTAATGGTTTACTTACACTTACTTCCCTTTAAAAGTCAACTATTTTAACAAGCTATTTTAGTATTATTGTTGGTTGCCCATCAGAGTATTTTTCTTAAATTAATTATTGTCACTGCCTATTGTTATGAAGCTCTTCCTTTAGTTTAATGTTATTAATGACTAGTCCCATTATGAATGTGGAAGAGATCTCTTCTGTGTTGTTAACATTTACTATATATTTTGATAACTATTTAGCATAATGTATGCTTTTATAAATGACAAATTAACAAGCATATGTATTTTGTGTGATCTTAAATCTTTTGAGTTTTTTGTTGCATTTCATGTACTGAATCATTAATGCAGATATTTGGAAGGGAAAAAAAAAGGGGGAGGGGGGGGGGGTAACATTGCCATATTGTGGTTTTTAAATACTACGAATACATTTACCTGTATTTTATATTTTTGTAATAGATCTTCAGGGATTTGACATGTTTCTTTTTCTGTTTATTTATTTCTTTAAAAAATTAATGTTAAATAAAAAAATTAGTTGGATTCTTTCTCTTTCCACTCTATTATTATCAGTTTGCTGGATAATCCTCAAGATCCAGAAGATAGACTACACTGTTTGGAATGTCACCTTCCTGGAACTATGAACGGAAGAACCTATAAGGACAATGCTGACTTTTAAATAGCAATTGTAAGGGGGACAGTTCTGACTGACTTACATCACGAGTGACACCAACTAATCCATCCACTTCACCATAGAATTCTGGTCTCAAGGAAACAGAGATAGTCTGGAAATGGTCCTTGTGATTTTTCAAGAAATTCACTACATGTCCAATATTGACATTATCAAGAGCAGCATCAATTTCATCCAAAATAAGACATGGAGAAGCAGCATACCTGAAAGACAAAATCATTGAACATGCACAAAGAAATATCAGGGCTAACCAAAGGACTGAGGTACTTAAACTGGACTTACTGATGAAGGGCTAAAAGAAAAGCAAGAGAAGCAATCGTTTTCTCTCCACCAGACAGATTTTCCATTGGCCGACAAGCCTTCCCTGGTACGATGCAGTTATACTGCAATCCACTCAAATATGGTTCCTCAGGATTTTCAGCAGACACTAATGCCATAGCAGAGTTAGATTCGGTTATTTCCTGAACATAAAAGGAGGAATAAATGTAAAACAAACTACCACACATTTTCAGTAAATAATACTTCTGAGTTGTTCTTTACTTTGTAGATTGTATCAATTTTTTCTGATACAAAGTCAAAGACATCCATAAATTTATTGAACCTTAGCTTTTTTATCCTCTCAAAATTTTCTTTAATTTGTCTTGCTCTTTCACGAGTTTCCTTGCATTCCACTGAAGTTTCCCTCAGCCTTTGATTTGTCGCATCAAGTAGCTCCTCTGCCTTAAATACAACAGAAAGGAAATAAGACATTAGACAGATTTTAGACAAAGAAAGAACATTGAAGCATGAATGTCTCTGGAATTACCCTCATATTGGGCACTTTCATTGATTCCTTTTTTTTAGCTAAATTCAAAATAGCATTGCACATCTTATCTTCAGTTGTTTTAATTGTGTTCTTGTCAATATTTTTAAGTTCATCAGGAAGTTCATTATAGTCAATGACTATACTGTCTACACTGCAAAAGACAATAAAGGTGAATTATTGCACTCTAGTAAATTTAAAGCATAAGGTAATCACCACATACTCTGTGCTTCTAGAGCCTGGAGTCTCCGATGAAGAAGTAGCAGCTAAAGATTCCAAGTCCCCATCCAAAAGTGGTAGAACAATGCCTTCTGCCTAAAATACCATCAGATAGATTCAAATTAACTTTTTATTGTTAGAAATTGAACAAGAAGGCACAAAAGACTTACTCTACAATCAATGAGCAGCAAACGACGAGCATTTATGAGTTTTGTGAGATCAGATTCTACAGTTATAATCTCGTTCTCTAGAGTTTGTATGGTCTTGGCTCTTAATTTCGCTTCAATTTCCAGCTTGTTTGATAAAAGTAAATCAATGACTAAATAATAATAATAATAATAATAATACAATAAATTGGTCACAAAAACTTAAGCCCTTACTTCATTTTTTCTCTGTGATAAAACAGCATGGTCCCTTTTTCTCTCAGCAACTTGGTTCTTATATTCTTCCAATTCCAGTTGATGAGCTGCTACAGCACAATCATGTTCCTGTATGGCTGCCTGTGCATTATCCAAGGCTAACGTACGACTCTCTACCTCATTATTCCACCTTTCTATGTTTTCATCAGTATTAATAGTCTTTTGGTACTCAATTTCATTTCTGATACGAGTCTTGCGCTCCTCAAACTCCATGCGAGTGGTTAGTCTTTCTTTGTAAGACCTGCAGAGTAATTTAAGCAGTGAATAAAATTAAAATCACAATTGCAGAAAAATGTAAGAAAGAAATTACAACTCCAATAAAAATAAGTACTTTAGTCCCCCTTCTTCGTAAGTCCTTATGTTTGGAGCATGAATTCTCTTGCAAAATTCAGCAAAAACTTCATCTTCAATAGACCGAATTTTTCTATCTATCCTTTTATACTCTACATCACAAAATTTGACTTTTTCCTCAATTTCTTTAACTTGTTGCTGATATATAAGATACATATTGAAAGAATACAAATGGTGATGAGCAACAGCATGGTAATGAGTTCAATGAACAATACAACAGTTTTTATTTTGTTTGATACATACCTCCAAGTTTTGTAGCTCAATCCCAAGATCTTGTATGTCTGAATTAAGGTCAGCAATATGAGAGTTCTGGAAAAATTAAGACAATTGATTTAAAAATTTGAAATGTTTTGAATAAAGGTGCCTCCACAATAGGAACCCATCACTTATCATACTGTACATGTACCGGTACAGCCCGGGATGTGAATGATATTTGGGGGGTTTGTTATACAATACAGAGTATTTAACACACTCAAGCGCTGCATCACAGCCAGCCAACTGCTGCCAGCGCCACAGCACACATTTTGATCTTTATATCACTGCGAAAATATTGACAGAACCGTAATAACTATTCTGTATTGTGTACCGAAAACTGAAAATATTATCTGCGACCCCAGTATGGTAAGTGATGAGTAATGGGTAGTGATGGGTTGTGATGGACCCCTATTGAGGGGGCACTTTACAAAACTGCATTATGTATTGAAGAGAAAACAAACCGATTTCTCAAGGTCTTTCTTCAAGAGTGCCAGCCTTGCACTGTATCCCTTAATTTGACAAGAAACACTTGACTCAGAATTAAATTTTATTTGTTTAGCAAGGCTTTTGAGTCTCTCAGTAAGTTTGTCCTGGATAAAAAATTAACTGTGAAACAAAGCATATTTTTTAAAACAAACTACAGAAATTAGGAATCATTTGAATATGTACCTTCTTTTCTTGCAGTTGAATTATGAACTTCTCATCCCATTGCTTTGCTTTGTTCGCAAGACTATCTTGACCACCCGATATCAAACCACTCTTTTGGAAGTATGTGCCATCCAATGCCACAACCTGGAACACAGCTCTCCTAATGGTTCACTCACTTGAAAAGGATATTGTAACACAGAAAAAAGTTACTGAAAATAACCTACATCCAGTTGTTTCCTTGGGTAACTTGAATATGCAATGTGCATGGCCTCATCAGCTGTTCCAGCAATCACTACACTCTTGGTGGCAAACAAAACTGCAGATTTGTAAAGAGGGTTGAACCTCACTGCATCATAGGCTAAGCGAGCATTTGGAATGTCCCGTAAATGTTCTTTGAGTGGTTGAACCTGAATTATAAACAAGATCTTCGTTAGATTTAGACACAGAGAACACTTGAGAAAGTTGGAAAACCAGACTTACTTCAAGGAAATCAAGAGGCAAAAATACTTCGGAGTGCATCAGGTGGGTTTTGAGGTAATCAATACACAAAGAGGCAGTTTTTACTGTGTCCACAACTATGGCATCGCACCATTTCCCCATGACTTTGGTAAGTGCTACTTTATACTTTGGATGAACTGGCTCACACAAATTTATCAATCTACCATACTAAAATGATCATAAAATGAATAAGTGAAAAAAAGAAAAGAAAAAAAAGGTATACAGTATTATAGTTAAAAGGACTTACCACCCCAGGAAACAAGTGTTTCATTTTCTCGATAGCTTCTTGCTTTCTTGTGAGATCACTAAGTTCATTTCTGGCTAACTGTGCATCTCTCAGCTCAGAGCTGACTTGGTTTAATTCCTCTTGCAGCATATCCATTTGACTTTTGAGTGAAGCACTTTCTGAAGTAGATCTTAACTGTTCATTCAATGACTCAAGTTCCTTTTCGGTGGAGCTGAAATATTGAAGTTTCCATAACAACCATGTTTAATACTTCTTACAGTACATCTTAGAATACATATACAGTAATTAACTTACGCAATACTGGCAGAAAGCTTTTCTGAGCGTTTGACTGCTTCTTCTTTTTCCTTTTCCTTGCGATTCAATTTCATTTTAAGTTCTGTGTACTTCCTCCTGCTACTGTCAGTTTGATCTTGATCTACTCTCATTTCTCTGAGTAAGGTCTCCAATTGTTGTTGAAAGGAAGCTGATAAATTGATAGCTTGCCTTTTAAGCTCATTATATTCATCAGCCTGAAAACATGACAACATTTATTAATAAAAAAGAAAAGTTTTTTCAATTTTTTACATTGCTTTTAGAAAGGAGGGAAAACTTTTACCTGAGATTCATCTAGATCTAGACTTCTTCCCTGACTCAGGCTCTCTTCAACAGCTTCCTTCTCATAATTAGTTTGTTCTGTCTCAACTACTGACAATTCTCTTTCTAGAATTTTTAAGTTGGATTCGTGTTTTATTTTTGCTTCTTGAGCTTCTTGCAAAGAAAGCTTTGCTGTAGAAATTTTTTTGCCGATGTGAGAGAGCTGTTCCTTATCTTTAAGAATCTTTAGGTGCTTCTTTCTTATTTCCTTTTCCTGAATAAATTGAAATGCATGAAGTCAACCATTAATAAATTACATGTAAATTAAATAGTACTTTTTATACCTTTGCTTGAACTTTATCCTCAAACAAAGCTAATTCACGTTCTCCCCGTCTATGGGCTTTCCTGGCTCCTTTCAACTGTGCCTCATGCTCTTCCTTGGCTAAATTTTCTTCCTTTAGTTGAGTTTCTTTCAGAGACTTCTTTTCTTTTAACTCCTTACAATTTCTCTCATTATGAAATAGTCTAAAAAGTGAGAACAAAGTCGTCTTCTCAACCTGGAAATCAGTCTCAGCATTAAACATGATATTCACAATGGAGCTAATTAAGTAATAATAAAAAGTAACTGACTAGGTCCTTATTTAGCTGCTCAAAGGTTTCGGCCTCCTTCAGCATTAGTTTTGCATCTTTATATTCACTTCTGATGGATCGTTGCTTCTGAACAGTCGAGTACGTCTCACTGCCCACCTGAGTTATTTCAGCTTTTAATCTGTCATATTCTTCTTTATATTGATTAGAACTGAAACAAAAGATACTTTGATGGTGATGTTTGATAGAAGGTAGATTAGATTAAGTTTTATGAATGATACTTACCCACTAATCTCTTCAAACAGAGCTGTTCTTTCCTTTCCATTCATCATAACTATTTCTTCAACTCTTCCTTGATACACAAAAAAATTATTGCCCTTAATATTGAGTTTTAATTTTTTAAGTTTACTTAAGTATTCAGTTGAAGGAATTTCCTGCAAGGTATAAAACAAAAGTTTGCATTCAATTCTTCCTTATAAATTCTTCCTTTTATAGTGTACTTGAACAAGGCAAAGAATATTGCATGGGCTCTCAAGGAGCCTAGGGTTATTCTTTGGCTGGTCAGACTGTAATTTCAATAGTTTATCACATTCTGTACCTCTCCATTAAAAAAGTACTTCATAGATGAACTTGAAGCCATACGTTTGAATTCCGAAAATGTCCCGTCCTCATGCTTAAACACAGCAGTCACATATGCTCTAAAATGAGTGGAGGGTAAACCCACCATAGCATTAGCACAAACATTATCTTTATTCAAATTATAAATAAAACTTTGAGGAAAAAATTAATGTTTCAAGATTGATAACCCATGTTGAAACAAGGAGAGAAGATAGAATAACTTACTTCTTAGAAATAGGTTTTCCAGTTGATGCTCCATAAATAAGCCCACCTGATTTCTTCACCCGCAATCCAGTTAAATTGGCTCCAAGAGCAAACAATATGGCATCAAGCAAATTAGATTTTCCTAAAAAGATATAAAATCCATTCCGTTTTACCGCCAGGAGAAGCTGATTAAGAACCTCACTTCCTTAGTGAGAAAAGTAGGACTTACCTGTGCCATTGGGTCCTATAACTGACATAAAAGGTTTCAGAGGACCAACTATTACTTTCCCTTTATACGTTTTGAAGTTTTCAAGCTCAAGATGATGAAGTATTACACCCATTTTTCTCTCTACAAAACTTGCACACCAGACAATGAGAGTTTTGACCAACGAATTTCGAAGTCGGTTGCGCGTAGCGAAACATCCGACGTTCAAATCGGCGGTAGTACAGCAGTATCAGAATAGCCAACACCCGTCAAAGCGCCACTGTGGTTTGAAGCGAGAGGTTTAAAACTAAAATAAAACAATTAAAACTGCAGTAAAGGTTTGAAATTTGAAAAAACTCACAACTCACAACTCAAAACTCACAGAAAATTCAATAATTTTTTCATGTTCGAAGAAGGTAGTACAAAGTCCGTTTCGAAGTTGGACGGGAAGTCAACTTATCGATCCTAGACGCTCGTTTGAAAATTCAAATGACGGCGTCGGCAAAATCGTATGTGTTTAAACAATCGCCGAAAATCTTGAGAAATATCGCTAATAGGACTAGATTCGCTGAAACGCACTTTAATTGGACTGTTTTACTCTCTTACTGAAGGGATGATGAGAAGGAAAAGACGCTTGGAGGCAATTACACTACACCACTGATAGTAATTTATTACATTATGGTAAAACAAAATAATACTATGAAACACACATTAAAGATTCATTTTACAAATCCACAGCACAGAATATAATAGTATGATAAAGTTAAAGGTATATTTTATTCAATTAAAGGGTGATCCTTCATTACAGAATTGTACTATAGCTTGAGAAACAAATTAACGTTACATGATATAAATTACATGATATAAACAAACTGAAAAATCCTTACAGCAGGGTATGTTTTTTGTTTGACACATGATGAGATAACCAAATAAAATAGTATGTACCAGGTAAATTAAAAATTAAACACTATAAAAAGAAAGAGACATTAAAGATAACAATTTCGAAGCAGGAATTGTGGACGTTGTAATTAAAACCAAAAAAGGGCGGGGGCCATCAAAATGTAAAACAACCATAATTATAGAAAAAAAATATAAAAAGAATGTGCACATTGTTGTCAGATTTTGCAACAGCTTTATCAGAGGATGGACTTTGTGAAAAAGAAACAGTGGAAAGAGCCCTAAAGTCTCTCAAAATCTTTCTCCCAATAAATCCATCCACTAATAAAATAAGCAGACAAAAGAATGGCTATTTGTTGGAGTTCAACTTGCATACACAAAATCACTAAGCTTATTTCTTTTTAGAAGATCGTAAAGCAATCTTTTTCCTTGGCCCTTCAACAATGGCTGAGGGCTCATCGTTTTGTCAGCGTTCACTCTCATCAAGGTGTGATTGAAACTGTGTCAAGTCAAATGTTAAAACTTTGCTGACAAGGCATTCACCAGCCTGTAAAGATGTAGAGAATGTCAGGTTAAAAAAACATTTGAACTAAACAATACACACTCCAGTTTTACAATTGAAAATAGAATTTCTTACATCGGGGCAAATACCAATGAGGGCATCAGCATGGCTATAAAACTCTTCCTTTAGAGAAATGACAATTGTTTGCAATGAAGATGTTTTCTCTCTGATATAGCTGGCTACTTTTCCTATATTGGTGTTGTCCAGGGCTGCATCAATTTCATCTAGTACGAAAAAAGGTGCTGGTTGATAGCTATGAAAAAAGAAAACAAAATAGATATTGTACATCATTATGCATGAGAGTGAGGAACTTCCCTCAGAAGAAGAGATCTATGTTGGCCCATTCTTAAACGGATATTTAAAAGTATAAACTTATAAAGCAGGAAGATTATTATTTCTCACCTGTGGATGGCAAATAAGAGTGCAAGAGCAGCTACTGTTTTTTCACCACCAGACAAGTTACTCATAGGCTGGAAACGTTTACCAGGGGCAACACAGTTATAGTTAATTCCATCTAAGTATGGTTCTTCTGGGTTCTCAGGACCAAGAAAAGCTTGAGCCGATTGGTTTTTAGCCAAAGACTGTAACAGGTATCAAGGTTATAGCAACAAAGACATGGATGAGAGATCTTTATTATAGTGGACTAGAATAGGCTTTGCTTCATACCTTGTATATACCATCAATTTCATTAGAAACATGTTCGAAGCAATCCATAAACCGATCATGGCGATCTTTCTTAACTTTCTCAAAACTCTGTTTGGTCTTTTTAGCTTTTTTTCGAGCTGTGTCAAATTCCTCATTTGTTTCTTGGAGTTTTTCTCTAGCCAAATCAAGTTTTTGCATAGCCTACAAGAGGAAAAAAAAGGAAGACATAAAGGGAAGAAAAATGGTATTAAAACAATCACTGACTTCAAAAATAACATTCCAAGGAAAATCTTACTTTCATATTTGGTGCCTGGATTCTTTGGATGGTATCCATTAGACTGTTAATGGCCCTTTGTAATTTGTCCCCACGTTTTTTGATTTCATCAGCTTCTTCAAGGTCTTTGTAATCATCATTTAGTTGGCGATAATCCAACTGAATTCTTAAGATGGAAAAAAAAAGAAGATAAGATAAGATAACAAGCTTTCAATGTAAACAATACAGCTGGTTGCATTACCAATACCATACCAGAAATTAGACAGATATTATAAGAATACTCCAAAAATAAGTATAGTTTCTCTAATACTTTACCTGCTTTCTCGGTCATACATTTGTTGAGTGGTGTTCAGTGAACTTGCAGCACTGCTTGTATCTTCAAATGTATCTCCACCCTCTGCTGCAATATCTTCCATGTTCCCCCTGAGCATAGGTATAACAATATCTTCCATCTAAAACAACAAAAATTACATAAATTGAAATATTTTATATGTATGATGGAGTGAGATTAACTTGTTGTTCAAATATTTTGCAAACCTTGCACTGCTTCAAAAGTGAATGGCGCTCTGCCTTCCGCTGCTCTACTTTAGATTCGAGACTTGTCACTTGCTTTTGAGCAGCTTGTATATCTTTGGCAATTGTTCCTACCTCTCTTCTTGCCTGGAATGAGCCAATGTCATCAGCAATAGTAATTAAAAGCGAAGCAAAATCATATTAAATCAGAACTTACTTTCCCAATTAGTTCATCAAAGGCATCAACTTCACTCTTTTTGTTTAACCGTTCGGCTTTCAAACGGTCTAGCTCTCTCATGTCTTTATCAATTTCCTGAAGTTGCTTTTGCTCAGCTTGTTTTGCTGATTCCAAAGCATCTTCATCATCTTGAACAGCTCTCTCCCATCGGAGCACATTATCTAGAATTGACGTATAATTTGAAAGATTTTATGTGTATTAAAAACAATTACTTATCCAATACAAAATAAGGAAAAGTGTTACCCTTAGTATCACGCGTTTTCTCAAAGTCAAGCTGATTTTGAATGCGGTTCTTTTGGTCCTCAAATTCCATACGGCGTTTGGCTCTTTCCTGTTGAGTTCTGGTAAATATTCATTAAAATGATAAATTTGTAAACAATGTGGTTTACCGGGTTGTGAAATTGGAATGAAAAGAACAATAAGATAAGAAAGGTAGATCAAACCTTAATTCTCGCTCTTCATACTGTCTGATGTTTGCCACACCAATTGATGCACAGAAGTCGGCAAACACATCGTCTTCAACAGAGTTTAATTTCTCCTTTAACTGATCCAGCTTCCTATCCCGTACTTCCATGGAGTTTTCAATCTCATCAATTCTTGGCTGAGAAACAAAGGAGAAGATGATTATCAACTGTAAACTGTACCTAATGAAACATTTTTTAGATGCATCAGCTCACCCCATATTCCTCAAGCTGCGTTTTCAAGACCTGCAGTTCTCGGTCAAGATCATCTATTTGTTTCAGCTTTGTAGAACAAATCATTCGAATAAGTAAACAAAAGTCATAATTCAAAATCAAAACTATGTAATTTTAAATGGTTTGCAGTGCAATTGACATAACTTACAGTTTTCTCTCGATCTCCTTTTGAAAACTTCAGTCGAGTTTCCAATCCTTTGATTTGCGAGTCAATTGTGTTTAATTCAGATTCTTGCCTGGACTTTTTCATGGATTCACGTAGTTTCTCAGTGAGTTCTTCCTGAAATATTGGTAATTTGAATTTTACATCAATTAAATATACTCTAACACTGAAATAATAATAAAAATTAAAAAAAGAAAGGGCAAGGGAATTTACTTTTCGTGATTTCAATTGCGACATCTGCTTTTCATCCCATCTTTTAGCTTTCCTTGCCAAATCCAAGGAGCCTCCAGAAATAATACCAGATTTCTGATAGAAAGTACCATCAAGGGCTACAGCCTAAAACAATTAAAGAGGATTACAGATAAGGAACTTCCAGCAGGGTAGTTAATATCATGGAAATGATAGAGTAGTAATATTTGGATAAAAGAGAGGACAGAGCCATACATCATATCGGTGGTGAGGTTCTATTTCATAAGCAACTTTCATGGCATCTTCTGGCGTATCACATACAAGGGCATTGTTTGTAGCAAACAGAACAGCTCGCTTGATTTCAAGAGGCTGATAATGCAAAACATCAAATAACAGACGGACATTTTTTGGTTCTTTGATGTTTCTCAAACGTTCTTTCAAAGGTTTAGCCTGTGAAAGCAGGGAAAGATCACATCAACCATATAAAATTTGAAAAAATTTGTTTTTTAGACATAAGATTTTATTCAACAACAAACCTGAATGTAGTCCAGAGGTAGAAAGGTTTCAGGTTCCAGCATCTGTTCTTTTAAATACTGAATACACTGACGAGCAGTTTTCTCAGTGTCCACAACAATAGCCTCCATGTATTTCCCAAGAACTTTAGTGATGGCCATGTTGAACTTTTTGTGTATAGGTTCACACATATTGATCATGCGGTCAAACTGTATTTATAAGACAGAAAACCCTTGATGAATTGAAAAGTTTATGCTGGTGTACAAGCACGAATTATAAATACATGTAACATTTACCACTCCAGGGAACAAGCGTTTAAAGTTCTCCACAATTTCTTGTTTCTTTTTTCGGCGACTATCTTCATGCTTGTCCACACGAGCATCTCCTAATTGTTCAGTGATTTGCTCTAGTTCTTTTTGAATTGACTGAACCTGTTCTTTGCTGGAACCGACATCAGATGTTAAAGCTGTTCTCAAAGATAGTTGTTCCTCCAAAGCTTTTTCACTCACACTGCAACACAAAATTATTTTCAAGGTAAGTTCAAAAAATAAAAAACAGGAACAGGAATAAACATTGGTCTGACTACAGGTCATAAAATCATGAGAGCAAAATTTTCCTCCTACATACCGTATATGCTCAGAGAGTTTCTGACTTCTTTTTAGAGCTTCATCTTTTTCATGACCTTTTTGTCTCATCTTATTTTCGATTTCAGAACGTTTTCGTCCTTCATTGTCAAGGCGATCTTGATCAGATTTCTGCTCTCTATTCACTGAATCTAATTGTTGTAAGCACATGGCTGATCGCTTTCCTGCCTCCTCTTTCAATCTGTTGTACTCTTGAACCTACAGAAAAAAAAAGATATGAAAAGCAGAGAAAATTTGACTAAAAAAATATACGTGCAAATTTATTATATGTACCTGGTTTTCTTCCAAATGGACATCACGCCCCTGGCTTTGGCTCTCTCCAGCAATTTGTTCTTCATACTCAAGACGCTTAGCTTCAACTGCCTCCAGTTCTTGCTGAAGAACACGAATATCTTCTTCATGGGCATCATGAGCTTTTTGAGCCTGGGAGAGGGATTTGTGAGCACTTTCAAGCTTCTTCTTGACGTGTGCTACCCTCTCTTTTGCTTTAATGAATGTTGGCCGCTTACGATTAATTTCCACTTCCTAATATAAAACAAGAATTTGTGGTCAGTATTTGATAAGCTCTCAAAAACGGATCTATAGTGCAGTAGCAAAGATACTTTAGATAATGACAATTTTGATCTCTTACATGTTCTCTAATTTCTTGCTCAATCTTGGCAAACTCCCTTGATGCCTTACCACTTTCTTTCTTTTTTTCTTTTAAAACCTCTTCTGCCTTCTCCTTCTTCTTTTCAATTTTCTCTATCTCTGACTGCTTTCGACGATATTCATCTTCTAGTCTCTCAATTTCTTTTTGATTATGAAAAAGACGGAAGAGTTGCAACTCGACTTGTTTGTCAGCCTAGAACATATATCAGAGGCACATGAAGCAAATCAAGCACATGTATGAAAGGCAAGTTTTGAACTCCTATGGTGACATACCAGATCATCTTTCAAACGCTGATATTTTTCAGCTTCTTCTTTTTCAAGCTTGGCCTCCTTTCTTTCAGCAGCAATACCTTTTTTCTTTTGGTATGTAAACTGAGTTTCTTCTTCTGCTTTTAACATTTCTGCCTTAAGCTTTTCATACTCATCCTTCAAATTACCAGAGCTGGAACAATTCAAAAGTTATTGACCATTTTTGCAAAAATGCAGGCAGCACCTGATAGACATGTGATGAATGATTTAACATACCCACTTATCTCTTCAAACAAAATTGTCCTTTCTTTGGGGTTCTTCATTGCAATAGACTCAACTGCACCTTGAAATACCAGAAAATTTTTGGCTTTGGCATTTATGCCTAATTTTTCGAGTTCCTGAAGGTACACATTACTTGATACAGGCTGGAAATAATTATCTCAGTTAGTAATGTTAGTGTCATGTGGTTTATGATGCGATCAAACAAGCACAACCAATAATTACCTCACGATTAAAACGATGTTCCGATGAAGAACCTTGGACAGTTCTTGTAAAGTGTCTTTCAGAACCATCTTCCATACGGAAAATAGCTGTGACTGAAGCCCTGAAGGATTAAATGCTCCTTAGAATCAAACTCTGAGATATTATGTGATCAATCACCCACAAACTAATATTAGTAATACCTGCTTGCAATGGGATTTCCGACTGACGCCCCGTGAATAAGATCACTAAGACGCTTCACTCGAAGACTTGAAGTTTTTTCTCCCATAACAAATGAGATGGCATCCATGAAATTTGATTTTCCTGCAAAAAGTAACATATAAAGATACAGAAAGTACAGAAAATCCAGCGGTTAACCTAACCCCACTTGTCAACTAGTTCCCAGTAGACACTTTTGTTTGAGGTTAGTTTGCTACGATTAAAACAATCCAAGAATATAGAGGGAAGATGAACAATGTTTTAGCGATAAATACAAAACTTTAAGTACATTTGTTTTAATAATAACAAATAATATAAGCAGCTTTACCGACCTGAACCATTGGGACCGATGACAGCGGTGAAGGGCTTCAGAGGTCCAATCGTCTGCTTTCCTCTGTAGGATTTGAAGTTTTCAACTTCAATACAGTGCAGTACAGCCCTCATTTTCTTGAAATATGAGCTACTTCGACACAGAAACACATATAATAATCAGTTTAAATTTCCATTTGACGCGGGATGTTTTCTCTTCGCTTCACAACAAACAGAATGTAAACAATCGGCAATCGGAAAGGTGAGAGCAGCCAACCTACACGTATGGCGGGAGTCTCCTCATGATTGATTTTCGGTGAAATACAGATTTAAGAGAAAGGGTTAGAGTTCCTGACTACTAAAGGAACGATAGAAATTATATTACATGGTGACTAGGAGGACAAACTGTTCTCCTCATATGCTAGACATCCACACATAAGTTGGTACCTCCCCCGACATCGTTGCAGGCATCCCTGATGGCGCTCTTTGTGGAAATAGGCGCCCTCTTCCTCAAAATTTTTAGCTACACCCCTCGAACAAGTTGTCTCCGTCATTAATACACTCCACCATGCCAGGTAAGCGAAAACTTTATTCCCTTCTCTACGGCGTCCCCTACCTCCACCTGCTTCAATTGGAGGTTCCTCCAGGCAGAGCCGAAAACGACGCCCTGAATGACCTGCTCATCCACTTCCTGGCGTCCAGGCTCTCACAACCAGGTGAGTGAGTGGGCAAAACCGACATGAGCCCCGCCCGAACCTGAGCCCGGGAGGCGTAGGTCCACACCTAGGTTAGGTGCAAGCTTGACACCAGTCCGAACCTGGGAAAAGACCTCGGTACCCCAACCTCTTGGACTCATATCTGGCCCAGGTCGCCTCTGAAGCCTTCCGGGCTCAGGTTCGGGCGGGGCTCATGTCGGTTTTGCCGAGTGAGTGCATGAACCCCCTCAGAGGGTCGCTATGAGGACGGAGGGACGAGAGCGATCTTTGCTCGGCACGCCATGACCCCATGTCCTCTAACCTCACAGAACAGCAGCAGCACGCGCTGGCGTGGGCGTGCCGGCTGCGCGAGGACGGGCGCGGGGCCAGCCTGCGGCTGCTGCTGGAGACCCTGCTCCAGGCCGCCACCTCGGGCCGGCCCATGGACAAGCCCTTTGCCGCGCCCGTGCCATCCACCGGGGCGCTGCCTTCCCTCCGGACGCTGGCGGTGAGTCGGGTCCCATGCACTTTTTATGCCAGTCGCCAGTCATAGGGTGGTTATTTGCAACGATAGCAGGCGCTCCTCAGGATGGCTTCAAATTTCCATTTTTATTGAAGAATTGAAATCCTCGCGCTCTCCCCTTTCCAAAAATGTATGGGTTTGTATATTTTCGGGAGTTCGGGTGCGAGGGCGCCGTGCGCTCACTCTCACGCTCACTCTCACTTCACGTGAGCGCTCACGCTGGCTTAACTTTACACGCCCCGGTTGTGCTGTGAGCGGTGAGACCCCAACCATTGCCCTTGAGGAGACGTCCAGAAACTACGTCAACGTCACGCTTTTTGGGGTGATCTTTGACCCCCTCCCCCCTAATCACACTCTCTTCATCCCATGCATCCATAACCCCCCCCCCCCCCCCCCCCGCAAAGAAAGAAAATACTCGTGAAGTCGCTTTTACATTAATTTACGAATTACCCTAAATTAAGGGGAAAATAAGGAAGAGTTTTGCTCGGCTCACTGCCACGCCCCCGGACGCGCAGGACCCACACCCGCTCTGGAAAAACAAACGTTACGTGCGTCACACTTGCAAGTGCGACCCCTGGACAGGTCGCATCATGTGGTGTGACCGTAGTTTTGGTCACGTTTGTGATGCGACCTCCTATGTGAAATGCCGTATACCCTGGAGCTTGCGTCGCATCAAATGGTGTGACGTAAATTTAGGTCGCATTACGTGGTGTGACCGAAAATGGTCACACCAATTGATGTGACGCACGTCACGTTTGTTTTTCCAGTGCGTGTCCGTGCAGGTGTGGAATTGGAGAAAATCCTTACCTGATGAGGGGTGGTACGGTTAAAATTGAAAATGACTCTACCGCCTGAAAAAGCGCACTAATATCAGATTCATACGAACTCCGTAACCGCCGACTATTACAGTACGATGCCAATTAAAGGGCGGAGTACAAAACTGACTGGTGTGTCAAGCATTTCCTAGCCTTTGCTGCCATCGGAGAGGCCTGTTGCTGCCGCCAGGGCGAGGCGGGCGCCCCCAAGCCCCTGGAACTGTCGCCGCCCGACATGGGGTGGGCGCGCGACGCGGTGCGGGCGTTCGGCCGGTCCCGGGGGCCGCCGCGCGGCCTGTTCCTGGGGCTGCAGCCCAAGCCGCGCTCGGGCGCCGTCTGCTACATGGGCGTGTTCGGGTCCTGAGGCCCGGTCCGGTCCGGACCGCGCGACGTCGGCGCCGGATGGGAGGCCTACCTGTCAGGCGCGGAGCGGTACGCTGACCGGGCCGGGCCGGGCCGGGCGGGGTGGCGCCGCGACGCTGGCGCCGTCACGTAGCGGTTCTGCCCGCTTCAACTCTCCCCGCGCCGCGCGTCACCGCCGTGCCGTCTGTTTACGCGGCGCCCTGACGCGGCTGGACGCGGCGCGGCGCGGCCCTGTGTCCCCATCAGGGTCGGGACATTACATCCGCTAAACAGGTCATCCCATACGCATCTGCACTCGACTCGTTTCACTTGTTTATCTGTTCGAGTCGTTGGGACCGGACCGGACCGGGCCGCGGCCTGTGCTCTGCCAGCACGGCGGCATACTGTTCGTCTCAGAGGGGAGGCCACACTTTAAAAATGTAATTTTGGGTCAAAATTCGGTTTTGGGATAAAAGTTAGACTAGGATCTACTCGAAACACAAATAATTTCCCACCCCACTCCCACCCCCAAAATTTAGTCTCTCGAAGCCCACGATAAATAACATTATTCAAAATAGTCAAAACGTTTGTTATGGGCTCTTTCCAAACTATGGTTTTGTTTTAATTTGCAAAAAAAAATTTTGCACGTTAGGTTTGAAGTTACAAGGTGAATTCATCCCTAAATATGACTGATTTGCTCATATAAATCATATTTTTGAGAAAAATAAACCCCTGAAATGATGCTTTTTTACACCCCGAAATCGTGGAGGATGGGATGTCCTATACCTTTGTTTGGCCTGTCCGGTACCGGCGGTGGCGACCCCTACGCTCCGCTCCGGCAGTAATTGGTGCGTTGGCCCTACCGCCCTACCACCCTACCGCCCTACCGCCTTGCCGCCCTCCCCCGCCCCGCCCCGCCCCGCCCCGCCCCGCCCATGCGCCCTGGCAGCGACAGCCGCCGCGCCGGCTTGCCCAGGCGCAGGCGAAGGCCCCTCGCTCTGCTCGACACGACACGCACATCGCTAGGCCTTACCCTGCATTGACCCCATCACCCGAATTCAATCGAATGCTGCCGAAGTGCTGCTCCGTCTGAATTGGATACCCGGCCGCCCCGCCCCGCCACACCCGACCGACTGTACACGGGCGGGGCGGGGCAGAGGAGCGGAGCAGAGCCGAGCCGAGAGCCGGGTAAATAATATTAATGACTCGGACTGTGCAAGCAGCGCGAGCGCGGCTCCTATCCGGTCCGGCAGTAACCGGTTTTTCTGCGACGATCATTTGGTCTTCCCGACGCGACGCCAAGTATCCGGTTCTGGCTCGGCTGGCTCGGCGCGCCTGGCACCCGCCCCGCCCCGCCCCGCCCCGCCCCGCCCCGCCCCGCCCCGCCCCGCCCCGCCCCGCCCAGCTCTCATGACGCCCGGCCCGGCCCCGCCGCCACGACGGCACCGGTCAACACGCGCGTCGCAGTATCCACCCCTGCACGCCAGCGCCCTCCTCACGCACTGTCACACTGGTAAAACAAATGTGAAGTTTCTGCACACTTACGTGTCGAGTTGATGACTTTGCACACTACCTGGTGTAGAGACATAACTAGACATCACGTAATGTCTAGTTACTAAACGTTTCGTAATGTGCACACAAATAGCACACTTGGACACATACCCTAATGGTTACAATGGGGGGATACTTCGAGAAACTGCACACCACATGGTATGCAGTTGACTAAACGTTTCCGCAAGTGTAGAACAAGTGTTTAGTTTTTGCACATATGAAACTAAACACCAATTGATGTGCAGAACTAGACATTTGTTTTAGTGCATATTCCTACAAAGAAGTGCTTTGCAAATGCGTTGAAAATTGCAAGGTATTTTAAATCGTTGTAGATTCCGAAGAATTTCTTTGCAATTGCAAAGTAAATGCTTCGCAATGTGCAATTCTTTGTAGGAAATCAACTGCGCGCCGCGAGTGTTGTTAAGTTCATATGTACACGTAGGGGCTCTAGCCCTTTTCCTTTTCTTAGACTTTTACACTTTGAAACATAGCAGAAGCAAGTGCCTCTCCACACAGACACACGCACACCGGCAGATGCCGGCTTTGTGCATCGCGGCTCGGGCCTGCGAGGCCCAGCGCCCCTGCGATCGGCGCGTAGGCAGGCCGCTCAGCGCGGCTGCACGGGGAGCGAGGGGTGGCCTACGCTGCAGGCGCTCCACTCACGTACTTTCCTTTCCTCTGGGTTGGCGGCGCCCGTCCCCGTCCCCCCCATTCGGAACAGGTACCCACACTGTAAAAACTTCACTTACACTCTGCAAATCTAACTATTGTACCGGTACTACATGACGCAGTTTAAACTGCAAGACTGCTGAGTTTTGAAGTTTAAACTGCAAGACTTGAGTTTTGAAGTTTGAACTGTTATGTAGTACAACAGTTAGATTTGCAGAGCAGTCGTCATACAGTGAAGTGTACGCATGTCACTCACTTTCAGATGAGTGAATTTTTCGCACACTCCTAGGTCAGCGGCAAATCATTCTCACACTTAAGAGCGAGTAAATCGCCATCATTCACTAGAAAGGAAATGGCAAAATGGCTTGCATGTGTACGAATGCGGGCACTCACCTAAAAGCGAGCGAGTTATCTGTCGCACACCAACACAGGTGTAAAATAATTCATGCACCTGCAAGTGAGCGACTTTCGTCAACTTACATGTCCAGTGAGGGTGGGGACCAAAACATTTCTTCGGGCGGCTCACACCAAGAACTCACTCTAAAGTCCATGGCATTAATAAAGATTAGTAGTCAGAACTAATCGCACATAAGAATTAGTTCTCAGAGACAAGAGTCCGTGCTTGAAGCGAACATGTAATAACCTAACCCGTCACGTGCAACAGCGAATGTCCTGGCTATCCCCAAATGAAGCTATTATTTTGATAGTTCTGACGACTTATCTTTTTTTCCCCATGTCCTAGTACTAATGCTGCTCCGGACCTGCTTTCATTCATCCCGGACCCGCAGACCTGTTCGGTTCGATGTGCTGCTGCTCGTGGCGGCGTTTGCCTTTCCGCCGCTGTACCTCTTTTCTCCGCGAAATGCAGCGGCGACCTTTCAGCGCGAATGGCGTGCCTAATTATTCAAAAAGTGAGGTTAACTTCTTGGGGAAGTGACCCCCCCCCCTCCCCCCTTCCCTTTCCGCCGGCTCTGCATCTCACCGTTACCCGCCCCTGACAAGCGTGTATGCTCTTGCGACCGCTTTTCTAGAGCCAATAAGTAGTCATAGGCGTAGACAAGCCCCAATTGCCCCGACCCGACCCGCCACCAGGCTCTGCCCGGCCCCGGCCCCGGCCCCCGGCCTTAGTGCCCACTCAAAGCGGCCAGAGGCACACTGTTGAAAACTGTGTTGCGCACCAGTGTCCCTGAAAGAACCCGCCAAACAACGGCGATATTGCGATGCGGTAGTACCGGAGATGGTTGTCCTCCCACAATACAGGAAAGTTTTCCCCAATGACCTATTTTATTTGATTGTTTATACTCGAGCTAATCTTTTCGTGCACGTGGCCCGAGCTGGGCTATGACCACTGCGCGACCTCTGGCTTAAGTAATGCTCAGCAAAAATTTCGGCAACAATTCGGCTAGTTGTTATTATTTCGCGCCATCATCACCTGTTTTTTATTCGCCTTTTTTTTTCGTCAGGCCCATGCCCATAACGATGCCCAAAGAATGGAGCCAAAGTACTTGTCTCGCCAACCGCAAACTGTGTGTGTGTGTGTGTGTGTGTGTTTGCGCGTTTCTGTGTGAGTAAGCGGGTACCCGGTTGGCCACAGTAATTGGATCTAATTGTGGGTGCTGACGCAACCGGGACGTTCCGATTCTCGTCGCTCTGGTCGCCTCGTCCGCTGGCCTCTCTGAGCGCGCGCGCGCGGTTGTGTGTGTGTGTGTGTGCGCGCGCGGCGCAAGCGGGGGCCGCGGGGGCAGGGCGCAGGCCGCAGGCACAATCATATTCCATTCAGCAGAAGCTTCAGTTCACACGGGCCTTGTACACACTTGGCACTTACACTCTTGTCACAGTTTTGCGAGCAGGCTTGTATTCCCCCAGCCCAGCACGTGTAGTGCAGTGAGCGGGACAAGCCTGACAGTGTGACATTATATCGGAGAGGTTATTCACACCCAGAAAATTGTACCTTTGATTTCACGAATATTCCGTTAAAAAACGGTTCCGTTGTTCCAAAGGAAATTTTTCACATAATCTTAATCAAATTGTTTTAATGCCAAGTCAAAGTTCGTTGTATTAACGGAATTTTCTTTAGATCATGTGCAAAATTTCCTTTGGAACGGAACCGTTTTTCAACGGATTATTTGCGAAATCAAAGGTACAATTTTCTGGGTCCACTTCAAAAAATATTGTACAGATTACTCAGTACTAGACGGTATTACGCTGGCATTGCATCCCAAATTTATCCGGTTTAGAGCATTCTTTATTTTATGTTTCGGCATTATATTACGGGTAGTACCTTGAAATGCAGTTTGTGGAAGAGGCGCGCAGCGTATTACAGAAGCGAATTACCGGAATTACCCCTCGGACATTTCACGATAGTCGAACGGAAATACGTTCTCTGCCCACTGCGAGTTAGCTTTCGGCTGGGCTCTGCTCTACAAACTCAAGTGTAGAACAGTACTGCAGTAAAAAGTGTGAGACCACAGGGTGTCCTACACTAAAAACTGTAGGACACAACGGGTCTCACACTTTTAACTGAGTACTGTACTACATTAGAGTTTGCAGAGTGATTGCCCTTGTGGTCAGACTGCGTCCACATGTTTTGTTTCCTCGCGCGCTCCTGGCGTTGCCGTCCTGCACTCTAAAAAGCTTACGGTGATTTTCACTGTAAGCCACGGTGAACCCTGTAGCGCTTACGGTCACTTTAACTACGGAGCTACGGAGAACGTCACTGTTAGCTACGGCGATGCACCCTGATCCGTAGTTCACAGTGACAATTCATCGTAGCTGACGGTGAAAGTTCTCATCGTATAAGCTAGTGATGCAGGGTTCACCGTAGCTATCACTGAAAATCACCGTAAGCTCTTCTTAGTGTGGCCTCGCCCGTGCCTCAGGGACCCCACCCTGCGGGGCGGGCGGCGGGGCTGACGCAGACGCACGTCTTGCGCCCCGCCCGCCCCGCCATGCCATGCGGCTTCCATTCATTGCGGGTTCCTGGAGTTCGATTGATTTGATTCGATGCCGTTCGGTTCGGACATGGCCTGTGACGCGTCGTGTTGTCCCGCGAGCCCCGGCCCGCGCGCGTCCCGATCAAAATCTTGACCATGGCGCAGGCTTGACCATCGCGCGCGCGAAGCACGTCCGCTCCTCGAGAACAACAACAACCTCATCATCATCTTGTAGAGCAGAAAAACCCCCGTCCGTCTCATCTGTCTTTCCCTCCGCTTCGCCGCTTAACTTAACACACCGCACCTTCACCTCTACTGTGCCGTTCACGTTCATATTTAGAGCTGTGCGAATCGGGGTTTTGGTGTTCGAATCGAATCGAATCGAATCCTAAAAAATGTCTTACGAATCGAATCGAATCGAATTGGCTCAAAAATTTCCGAATCGAATCGAATCGGCTTAAATTCGAGTTCGAATCGAATCGAGAAATAAATCGTAATTTTTCTTTGCCTGAAAACAACAAATGGCTATAGGTTAGCGTAGAAGTACAATAGTTACAGGATTTTGAGGTCTTGGTCTGGGCTGGGAAAATATAAATGCCTTACGTCGACCCCCCGATTCGTTGTCGAACCAGCCCGATTCGAAATTTCGAATTATTCGACATCGAATCAGGCAAATTCGAATTCGGTCGAATTCGAATCCGGCCGATTCGATTCGATTCGATATCGAACAATTCGCACAGCTCTATTCATATTTCGCGTGTGCGTGCGGCGGGGCACGGCCGGCGCCGCGTGACGTCATGGGACGTCTCGGGGAGGTGCGAACAGTGCGTAGCGGGGCGGGGCGGCGTGGGGCGGGGCGGGGCGGGGCGGGGCGGGGCGGGGCGGCGTGGGGCGGGCATGCCCCGTGGGAACCGCGACGCCGCACTGAGTCACCGACGACGGCGTGATGCGCTAAACGCGTGACGCGCAGGCCTGCAGGCCTGTAGGCAGGGCGCCGCGGCTATAGCCCAGCCTAGCGGTGCCAGCAGGGGACTTCCCTGCAGGCGGAGGCTGTGCTGTGCTCAAGTCGCCCCTGCGGGAGGGGAGAGGATAACCGCGAGGCGAAATTCACATCGGAAAATCTTGTGCAGACTACTCGGTATGACACGCACTGTGAAAAATAGTCGTATAGGTTTACAGGAAAATTTTCCACGAAGTGCAGTTGTAAAATGACATTTGCAAATCGTAAAATTACAAGCAGTACATACCGGCTTAACATTCATTCACGATCAAAAAAGGTCCGTCGTAAATTTACAACATATTTCGTAAATCATAATTTACAAAATTTATCGTAAATCTAAAAAAATATTTTTCTCAGTGCGGTATAACACTGGTCTCGAATTAGTCTTCGCACACCTACAGGTGTGTGACATTCACACACTTGAGTCTCCAGTGTATGGCTGCAGGCTAGTTCTAGCTGCAGGTGATGAGAGTTTGATTTAGGGGAGGAAGGGGGTCAAGAAATCGCCTACAAAGGCGTGACGTAGCTTAACTTTATGGACGGCCCCTTCGTTTCCGTAGGGCCGGGCGGGCCGGGCCGGGCCGGGCGGGTCCACAGTCCGTGAGAAGCGACTGTTTATCCCTTATTGGCATTGACATTGACAGATGATGATGTGGCGCTGAATAAATCTCGTTCGGAGTGTCCGCCGCGCCGCGAGAGGAGAGGGCGCGGCTCGCTCTGCTGCTGCTGCCAAATTGAGTTCAATTTTCAGAGAGTCTTATTTGCAGGACAGTGATGCGACAAAATAAAAATCGTTGGCGTGAACGCCCTCTAGGTGTCGTCTTGCTTTTGTGTCGAGCGGACGAGTTGGGGCCGACATGCTGACAAGCTCCGGGTATTGTGGAGTTCTGTAGGCTAAGCCAAAAATATACGCGAGCGAGCGCTCGTGTGTGTGTGTGTGTGTGTGTGTGTGTGTGTGTGTGTGTGTGTGTGTGTGTGTGTGTGTGTCCAGAGATAACGTCCGGATTAGAGAAAAGGAAATTCGGATGGTTGCGCGCGGCTCCGAGTGCCCTGTCGAGCCCCGGGCAGCAGACAGTGGGCCCAACCGGACAGGCGAAGCGCAGCACAGCAGCCGACCATCCGGTTTGTCATCGTAAAACCGAGTCGAGCGAAAAACTCGAGGCGAGTCCTCGCGTGGGCCGGGGCGGGGCGGGGCGGGGCGGGGCGGGGCGGGGCGGGGCGGGGCGGGGCGGGGAACCAGAAGTGGCGTGCGGGAGCGCTGGCCCAGCCCAGGACGAGTGAAGGAAGATAGCGATGGCTTGCAGTGAGTCCTACTGAGGCGTGACCTGACCTAGTGAGGCGAGGCGAGGCGAGGCGTGCTCCGCTGCTCCCTTTGCGAACTGTTTGTGGCCGCGGCGGCCCGGCCCCGGCCGCTCGCTGTGCGACATGGCGCTGAATTGTGTGCTGATTTGAGAAGACGAAGTAGGAGAGAAAGGAGAAGAGGGAGGGAGGAAGGGAGGGATAGGAATATTCCACTCCCGCATTTGTCATTGGCCGTTACCCTACGACGAGCGGATGTGTCAGGTTTCCCCCCCGTCGAACCGGATTGTACTCGGATTGTCTCAGTTCAAAATTTTGGCCTCCCACTTAACTGAATACCGGAAGCAGCTCAGGAAATCGTAAATTATTTTTCACTCCATTGATACGGCCGCTTGACTTGCTTCCTTTATTTTCTTCTCCGCGTCTGCGCGACCCGACTCGTCTCTTTGCAACCCAAAAGCCGAGAGGTCTGCCATAAAAATGGAAAAGAGAACAGGGCCCTGCTCTGGGCCTTCCTTCGCATATTTTTTTCAGTGGCACCGAAGGCTTTTCTTCCACACCCACACTCAATAAAGTGGTTTCTTGATCCACGAGTAAAATACTCCTCCCCAAAATGAGATCTTTTTTGCACTTGCGTTGAGTACCATCTCACTTGCTCTGAGACACTTGATCAAAGTACCAAATGTACTCGAATCCAAGTGCATTTGGTACCGTGATTCAGTGTATCTTGCACTTAGATCCAAGTGCATTCATTACTTCAATCAAGTGTATTTTTCTGACGCCAATTGAAATTGTTTTCAACGCAAGTCCAAAAAAATTCGTAATGATTTTGAGAGTATTTTACTCTTGGATCAAGAAACCACTTATCTTGGTTCAGAAATCCGTTTAGTTTAGAGGACGACCAAATTCTAAACCGACGAAATTTTATCAGAACACATTGAGTATGCGGCGTCACCATATAGAGGTCACGCCAGCGTGTTAAATCATAGAGAATCAAAACCTCCCGCAGTCAATGTGATAGTGAACTCAATTTGAACTTATTTGCTGAAATTAATGATTTTTTAGTAAAGTTAACTTAATATTTATTCATAGACAAATACGGGGGTATCAAAAACTAGGTCGGTTTCAGGAACTTTGTTTCCCACTCCCCTGATTTGGTTACCCCAATACTGGTTCTCTGAGCGACTTGGTGTCACAGACGATAAGCTAAATCTGAGGGCCCTCCCTGCGGGGGCATGAGAGCGCCATCCACGTCGATCCGGCTCAGTCTTAGTCCGCCCCGGGCCCGGGTGCCCCTCTAACCTCGGAAAACGAAAACCAATAAGCAGTTTGGCCGTCGTGGTCCGCCCTGTCCCGCCCCGCCTTGCACCGCTCCACCCGCCGCGCCCTGCCCCGCCCTGCCCCGCCCTGGCCCGCCCTGGCCCGCCCTGGCCCGCCCCGCCCCGCCCGGCCTCGCCCTGCCATGGACTTCCGTTTATGTCCGTCCCCTGTCTGGCCGCCGGGTCACTCACCTCTCCACCTTAAAAAAGACATTACCTTCGCTTCAGTTGTGCATGCATACGACGAGCGTACCCTGCCCTCTTTTACTTACTCCAAACATGACAAACCCTCGCAGCACCGGATGTTACTTTTCTCTATATTCTTCTATAGTGCCGACGTTTTAAGGCTATGACGGTTATGATTTTTTATTTTTTCGCGGCTATCCATTGGATTGTGCGGGTCCGGCCGGCGGTGGCGCGGGCGCGGCACGACAGACTCCTCGGCGCCGCAGAGCCGGCGCGGCGTCGCACGACAAAACACGAGGAGTGCCAGGCAGGTACCGGGCTGTTATCTGCCACGCACTTTACCTCGCTCCGCCCCGCCCCGCGCCGCGCGCCTACCGACCCACCGACATATCGAATCAATCGGCCGCGAGATGATCACTTGCTAATACCTTTCATGCAAAAAGAAGCAAATCGACAAAAAAAATATACACAGCTCGACCCCCCTCTTTCCTCCTACCGCAGGTTGTATACCTCTTGCGTAACTATTCAATCGTTGTTAGTTGATGTAACTTAGCGCTGGAGTTGCGCTGCTTCCATCAGCTGTTAAAGATTTACGCAGCGCGGCCACCTGCACCCCGCTGGTTCACTGTGAAAAATATGTCTGTAAGTTTACGACTTTTTTCGTAATTTGTGATTTACAAATGGTGTTGTAAATTTACAATCGAAATCGTAAATTTACGAACGCTTATTTGTGCTCGTTTAAGAATTACAAGTCGATACCGAGTGTCCTTAGAAATTTTGTAAGTTTACAATTTGATATCGTAACTTTACGACATTTCTCATGGAAAATTTTCCCGTAACTCTTACGAATATTTCTCACAGTGTTGGTTTAGGCACCAAGGTCACTCGTTGCGCCCGGCAAGGTCACGGCTGCACATGTGGACAAAACGAGCGCGCGCCAGGCCGCGCCGCGCCACGCACCGCCAGGCCACGCGGGGACGCACGGCTTATCGTGCAGTGCGCACTGCAGGCCAGGCGGAGGTGTCCGGCCACAGCCCGGCCCAGGCGTGGCCGAGTGAAGGCCAGGCCGAGGGACGAGGGCGCCGCATAGCAGGGTGACATGACATAAATCGCCTTTGCATGTCGGGGTCGGTCAAGTGTCGGGTTGTGCGCGAGAGTGAGACCGCTACACATTATCTTATGCATGTATGCTCACTTTAGTTCGCGGGCCCAAATTTAACACCAACGACAGTCTAAACAGCCTACGATGATTTTCACTGTAAGCTCCCAAGTAACAAAGTTTCATCAAAAATTGGTCAAATTTAAGTTCAGTGACATAATTGCCAGTTAGTCTCCATGACGTATTTCAAATTGCTGGATTTTATGTAATTTTGATGTTAATTTGATGTCATATTGACACTCCTCTGTCACCATTCCATCAATTTGATATCAAAATTACATCATGCATGCCTAGCTGTGATGTCACCGAACATTAGTTTGACTAAGTTTTGATGGATCTCTGTTACTTGGGCTACGGTGAAACCCTGCAGCACCGCAGCTTACGGTGAATTTTCACCGTAAGCTACTGTGCATGTCACTGTAAGCGGCGATGATGCACCCTGATTCACCGTAGCGTGCGGTGAAAATGCGCCGTAAGCTACAGTGCTGCAGGGTTTCACCGAAGCTTACAGTGAAAAGCCAGTATTTGGGCTCAAATCAACCCCAAGTTGTTCTCAATTCGTTCCCCTCGCGCTTGAATAATATAACGAATGTTTTCCTTCAAGGCGAAAATTTGAGTAAGATTTAGCGCCAAATAATAATAATTGCACTTGAGATATTCGACTGCACGCGTCTGGGTGTGCCACTCGTCTGTCGAGCACTTGGCCCACTCCATTGCCGCGCCCCGGGACGCGCCGATGGCCGCACCTGGTGTGACGGGGCCGGGCGGGGTTCATAGCATTGATAGGGTTATTGAGCTATTTCTCTCCTGACGTGAGGACAATCAGAAGTGCTTGTTTGTGGAAGTCCCTCCTTCAAGGCAACTCCTACACTGGAAATCCAAGTGTACGAATGTCGCTCACTTGTAGATGAGCGAAAAAATTCACTCACTTGTAGGTGAGCAAATGACTATTCGCTCACCTACAAGTGAGCCAAAGTCCATTTGGCGAATAGTCATTCGCTCACCTACAAGTGAGCGAATAGTCATTTGCTCACCTACAAGTGAGCGAACAGTCATTTGCTCACCTACAAGTGAGTGAATTTATTCGCTCATCTACAAGTGAGCGACATTCGTTCACTTGGATTTCCAGTGTAGAAGAACGACATGGTTCTTAGAGTACACAACTTAAACCAAGGAGGCAACACCACATCACACTTTTCCATTGAACCGGTTTTGGCATAGTTGGCGGTGAAATAAGTTCACATTCTCTGTGGCATTCGGGCATCTCTCCAAATATTTCTATTTTATTGCAAAGGATAGCGATGGAAAATTGCGATGACGTCAAGTAATCGCAGATAGGCTAGAGGAGATGATTATCACAAATGAATTCAATTAATATTTTATTGCTGTTCGCTACAATATCACCACAAAATCATGTACTTTTTGTATGACAAAATAAAAGCAGTCTGAAACTTAGATTTACCGTGTACTGGTGTACTGCCACACCCAGAGGACCAAATTCGAAGCTGACAAAAATTTTCGCTTGGTGAACTAAATTTGAACTGATAATCAAATATTTTTTTAAAGTTACATTTTTATTTTTCCAGCAGTATCTAGTTAAAAAAAAACTTAGGTCAAGACAAGGGAACTAAAAATTAGTTGGTTTTCCGAACTAAATTTTGTTTTCTACAACCCCAATTTGGTTCCATCAACTAACTGGTTTCTGGGTGCACGCATACATTTTGTCCACATTGTGTCCGCCACACGGTGCCACACAGTAACTAAGATAAGCCGTCTAGGGCGCAGGCTAGCAGGCTGTGCAGCGCTGAGCTCGTGTCGTCTGCCGCCCGCGCCTTTTACTTTGAAGCGCCTCGCGTCTGCATGCCGTTACTTGTTCCTATAAAGATAATGACTCATATAAACACAGAATCGATACATACCTTCTCTAATCTGACCCGAGGTCGCGCGAACGAAGGGGTGGGACGGCCGCGGACGGCTTAGATAGCGCATGGAATGCAACGCGCTCCGCGGAACGGAACGCCCCGCCCCACCCCGCTCGCCCCGCCCCGCCCCGCCTCGTTCTTTCAGTAGACGTGGGAGGCGTTCGTGTCGCTGTCGCTCTCCTTATCTATCAGCAGGGCCCGGCCCTAGAGGGCTACCTCTCCTGAAATCCTGTCTACTTACCCGCACTGTAAAAAATAAGATGCTTGGTCCTGGTGCGGAACCGATGACGGAAGCGTTCCGTACTATGATGGGTACGGACGAATTGAATCCTTCCCAGCCATGAACTAGTTTTTCTCTAACGGTACTGTAGAAATTGCCATATACTGCGGAGATTTGAACGGACGTTTCCGTTTTCCTCAAGTACGGAAGTCTCCGGAAAAATTACCAGCGGTACTTCTTCCGTGCCTATTTTTTGGCAGTGCTGTTAGCCTGCAATCCACGTGTAAATTAACATGTTAACCACCGCTGTAATCCCTGCCAATTTTTCGCCAAATTCACAAAACATTAAAAAAAGATTATGATTTAATTATTTGGACCCTGAAATCTGGCATGTAATGATGTATATTCCATGTAATCTCGTAATCCTTTGTACGTCCGTAAACCGAGTGGTGGCGCGCTGCGCTCGGCCCGAGGCTCGTCAGCCATCCCAAATATATACAGTCGCTGTATGTGGGTGCGTTACGCCCCGCCCCGCCCGGGTCCACTACTCCATACCGGGACTCTTAAGGGAAAAGGGTGAGTTTATCTTTATTTGTTTGGCGGTTGCGCGCACGCGCTCGAGGAAACCGGGTCGCGCAAGCACTCTCGCTGTATTTGTACAAACGTTAATACGAATTTGTCCGCGCGAGTGCACAGTTCGAACGCCATTGAGAAAGGGGGTCAGCTTGTGTATTTCTCGAGGGGCAAACGACTTAAGGTTTGACCCATATTTCCTGGATTACCGGATTACTGCCAGTAATCCGACCGGGCCGTGTCAGCCGCCAGATTACTTAAGTCGTTTCCCCCTCAGTATTGCCGTGTGCACTTTGCTTTTACTCCTTGAATTTTTATGAGTGTAAGGCATATGAGTGTTTTTATGAGAGTATATTTTTAGTATTTTAAAATACTGCAATTTGTGTATTTCTGTGTACACGTTTCTTTAAGGCTGCTCCGCCCTAGGGCGGCGCTTATTCACCAGAATTTCGAAATCAGGTGCTCCCCTGGCAAAACCGATTTACCCCGTCCAAAGTGTCTGGAAAAGCGTTTTTCATTTTTCCGAAAAACGTCCATGAAACCCCCAATTTTTGACATATTGATACGCCCCAGGAATAAGGGTTTCGGTCCTTCGTAATGTCGCGAACAAATTTTTCGTATTACGAAGGGCTCAAGTTTTTGTATTACGAAGAATACGTACGCTGTTGTTTCGAAACCAACACCGTTTTTAATATGAAGAAAATTGGTTTGTAATATGGCGGTTCCAGATCCTATGTACTTTACAAACCCATTTCTTTGTAATATGAAGAACTACTAGAGCTAACAGTTTATTTTTAGGGAATCGCACCAAAATTTCTGCTTATTTTATAATTTTTGCTCTTCTATTACGTGTAAAACAATACATACATTGATTTAAATCATGATGGAAGCGCCTCGCACTGCGTGTGTTAACGGTATCGTGCAAGGGGCGGCCAACTTGATAAAACCGCGTACACGGAAATACTTGAAAAATACACAAAGATACAAGAAATACACGCAAAGTGTACACAGAAGTACAAGAGGTGGCTACCCCTCGCTACTGTATCGTGTACTGTACCGAGTGCCGTCAAGCTCTACACCGGTTCTTCATCTTCACCCCACATATCTCTTTCCCCTCCTCTGTAGCGAGGATTCTCGCCCTCAGGAGAGAGAGATATTTTCCCTCTCCCTTTGAGAGCGAGGTCTGAGTTTTTCGCTTGATTAGAGCAATAAATTCAAAAAGCTCGCCCTGTTTCAGCGAGGATTGGGAAACCTCGCCTTTTTTGAGGATTTTTATCCTTAATCTCATTCAATTTGAGTCCTGTTGCAGAGTCTTTCTCAATAAGAGCGACATTCCTAAAGTCTCACTTAAATGGGGCAACGGAAAAAAAATCTCGCTCTTTTGAGATTAGACATCTCACTCTTGCATTTGCAATGGGTGGCGAGGCGGTGAGTCACATTAGGCGACAGACACGGCGTGGGGCGTGGGTGCGGGTGCGGCCGAGATAAAGAAGCGCATCTTGTAGGTGGCCGCCCCTCCGGCCTCCGGGAACCTCCAGGCCCGCCCCGCCCCGCCCCGCCCCGCCCCGCCCCGCCCCGCCCCGTCCCGTCCCGCACCATCTGTCCCCGCACCGTGCCCCTCCGCGGCCCCACCGGACCCTCACGCCGCGCCCACGCTCACGGGGAGCATTGACCTACCCGATGAATTGCGCACCGCGGCCACAGTGTGGCCACACAGCAGGGCACGCGCGCCGCTGTCACCGCTTCCTCTCCGGGCATTAAGTTGTCTCTCTCTCTCTCTCTCTCTCTCTCTCTCTCTCTCTCTCTCTCTCTCTCTCTCTCTCTCTCTCTCTCTCTCTCTCTCTCTCTCTCTCTCTCTCACTCACACACACACACACACACACACACACAGACACACCTGAAGACCACCGCCGCGAGAGCTTTGCCTGCCTGTTTGCGCGTGGCCTGTGCCAGAGCCCCGCAACGAGCGGGCATCAGATGCTCGCGTATGCGTCCGAAAACGACAGGTGAGAATGAGACGTTCAAACTAGAACATGGCTCCCTCTCGTTTTCGGACGTATACGAGCATCTGATGCTCGCTCGTTGCGGGGCTCTGCTGGCCTGTGCCGTCTACTCGTCCCACACACGTGTTGGTGTCAAAAAGCGAAAAAGGGAATTAAATTACACCTTGTGGGGGAAGTCATGATGAAAAGGCTGAATGGAGAGCCATAAAGCAGCCGGAGCGCTGCTGGTTAACTACGCCGTGGAGCGGCAAGGTGTACAGCAGCGCGGGGCACGCGACGCGACCAGAACCACAAGTTTGTAAAGTACAGTAGGGTTGTTTCCATCCATCGATATTCATTTTAATTGTACAAGTCATTCGCATATGTTCACATTCCGGAGCACGCTTTGCCGCCTGGATCAAATTTTTTTCGAAGATGCTGCTCCGCTTTCATTCAAGGGGTCACTAAATTTTGTAAATTCTAAATAGTTGTGTATTTCTGTGACATCTTACCTGTATTGTTCTTGTATTTTGAGACTTGTTGTTCGATGTATATCTAGGTTGTATTTCTGTGTTCACGTCGATTTGCCCCCCCCCCCCCCTTCCGCGCTCGCTTTGCATTCAATTTCCTTTCCTCTTTCTGCTGTTCCTATATTTAGAGGGGAGAGATACCTGGTGGCCTACTGGTGGCCGGCGGCAGCGCCCACAGCACCGACCGACGGTGACAACGACCAATAAAAAAATGGAGTCCTTTTAAGCCCTCCGCAAACCTTATCAGGCGGCGAGGTTATTTTTCGCTTTGAGATTAATGCATGAAGTCCAGGGAATGGAGTAAAGGGTAAGGAATCACGGCTCGAATACCTGCGGGCCCGGCGCGGCCACATACGTCCCCAGTGCGTCATCTACACTTGGTGACGTAGGTAGGGAGGCGGAATGGGAGAAAAAGAGAGAAAGAGAATCTGGAAGAAGGAAAGCGATACGTCGTGGTCCCAATGATGCGCCTCTACGCCGCTACGCCGCCACGCTCCGCCACGCTCTGCACCTCTCCAGCTCCAGCGGCTCCAGCGGCCGACCGGCCGGCCGGCGTAAACAAAAGAAGGACTTCCCCCGGCCTGGCCTGGGCCGCGCCGTGACGTCAATGCGACCATAACGCAGGGCCCAGCACCCCGCGCTCTCTCTCTCTCTCTCTCTCTCTCTCTCTCTCTCTCTCTCTCTCTCTCTCTCTCTCTCTCTCTCTCTCTCTCTCCCTCTTTCTCCGTCTAACCTCTCCAGATAATTGAAAAAGCTAAAAAAAAATTATGTTCCAGGAAATCAATTTTTTTAACTTCTTTCTGAAAACCGGGGGCGGGCGACGAGCCCCGCTCTGTTATGACCCTGTTGCTGCTGTTGTTGTGGTGCGGACGAGTCCACGATGGTATCGCCAAATTTCTCTTCGTCCTTGCTACTGATGCGATGTGGTGGCCCTGCTGCTGGCCCGCCTGCCGGGCCTGGGGTCCGCATGGGCGTCACGGACTTGGGCCCTTAAGACGTTTATGATGTGCTGTGCGATTGTAAAAAACCGCTCGCGTCGCGTCTGGCCTAAGCGTTAGTGCATGTTGTGTCACGTGACGCCAGAGCCCCTCACCCCTACACGGTAACCCCCCCCCCTCCCTCTCCCCTCGCGGGGGGACCACTCATTGACAGCAAAAGGACCTTGTGCCGGGCCGGACCGGGCCTGTGCGCGGGGCCGCATGACAGCCATGAAGTATCGGCAGCACAACAACTCGGTTACCGTTTGTCACTCGGTTTGTTATCCGGGACGGAAGGCGTCGCGCCGTTGATGCGCTGCTGTTGACGAGACGGGCTGTCCGGCCCGGGGACGCGACGTCAGCCACGCGCCTCACGGAGGACTAGAAACTATAAATTTACATTAAAGGATAGTTTTTCTCCGCTTTATCCTTATGGCTTCATGTTAGAATAGGGAGAAAATGTGAGATCGTGACCACAGTGTGCAAACTAAACCCTTATGCACTTTGTTGTGCATACGCCTTGCAGGATTTTAAGCAACCATAACTATGAACAATTTTTTCTGCATAACTATGCTTAACTCCGTCCCTTATGCACAAATTTGTGCATAATTATGTACAATTTGTGCATAGTTATGCATAACATTTTGTGCATAACTATGGTTGTATAAAATCATGCATAACGTAACGATGCAAAAATCGTGCATAAGGGTTTAGTGTGTGGTCACCGTTGGGGAACCGTCTCATCACGAGTATGTGAGAGGGGGAGGGAGATGGTGAGATCGAGAGAGTGAGAGCGAGAAAGAGAGAGAGAGAGAGAGAGAGAGAGAGAGAGAGAGAGAGAGAGAGAGAGAGAGAGAGAGAGAGATGTGCGATGTACTTTGCGAAGAAGAGCCGGCGAGTGAGCGACATAATATTCGCACGACTTCGCCTAGCCTTTGGCGCCGCCGAGCGTAGTTCGCGCCCCGGCCGCGAGGAGCGCCACTACGTCCGTGTGTGCGAGTGTGAGTGAGAGCGGGTATCACTCAAGAATGTGTGAGTGCGACACTTCGGGCGAGCCCCACCAGAGGGCGCGAGGCGAGCACCGCGCGGCCGCCGGGCCGGGTCGGACCGGCAAACCAACCTAACCTCGTCGCTGGGTGTAAATATTGGAGCCACTACTCGATACCGTGTCCCCCCGCGCGGGTCGCTCTGAGCAGCGCTAAAGTGTCACAAGCGTTTGAACCTCCGCCGCGCGCCAACCTCTGCTCTGATCAGCACAGTGGACCAGGACGCAACTACTTCACTGCCTCCACCGCAAGTTCCTGCCCTTCGTTGAAGGACTTCAAGTGAGTTCATCCCTCGATGGTGCAGGGCCCTGTGAGGCTCTTCCTGTACAGTCCTGCCCTGCCCTGCCCTGCCCTGCCCTGCCCTGCCCTGCAAGGGTTGAGAGAGGAACTTTTCCCCCCGTCGTGTCGCTCTGCTATTCGCGGCAGCCCTACTGCTACCCTTCTGCATCTTTGTAAGCGCGAGTAGCTTGGTGCTTGTGGGGAGGGTGTACTCGGGGGGAGAAACGGAACAGCCGCCTGCCTCATTTTCGCGCGGATTTTTCTCAAAAGGACTTAGACACAGTTGGCCGTCAGGGAGTGGGGGCCTGGGCCACGCCGCGCCCGCGCCCGCAGCCGCCCGGTAGGTAGGCACGGCCGCTGCAGCGCTGCGGAGCGCTCGGCCTACCCCACTGCAGCCGGGAGTCCAGTCGAGTCGTCCTGCCTATTTCGTAGCCTTCCTCCTGCGCGTGTGTTTTTAGCAGATGATACATTTATCCTATTTATCCTTGAGAAAGTAAAATATGTCATCTTGCTTGTACTCTCATAAAGCAGGGGGAGGTTTCGGAAAATCGGAAAGTCATATATATTTTTTTCGGTAATTCGGCGTGCACGTTTCATCTCGAGAGCAGTGTGCCGCGAATATGTAATTTTTTTTTCTTTTATACCTTTTTGCGCCCATTGACGCCGCCGCGCCTCGCCGCACCACTATACTTGTCGCGCGACATCGCTGCCGCGGACGAACCAAGCGACTTTTACTACGGTGTGGCGTGGCGATTAGACGGCCGTCGAGCCTCTGCGCTGCCCGAGCCGGGCCGGGTCGGGCCGCGACTCTGTTCTTTATTTTCTTTCTCTCGCCCGGCGAACAACTAGTCCCTCATCCAGTAGAGACAAAAAACGGACCTCTCGCTGCCAGGTACTCACACGCCCCGCTCCGTGTCCTGGTACTAGAGCTGTGCGCGAATCGAGGTTTTTACTTCGAATCGAATCTCAAAACTTTTCTTCGAATAGGGTCGAATGGAATAAGCAAAAAATAAAATAGAATTGAATCGAATCGGACCACAAGTCGAATCGGAAATTTTGTCTGTTTTCCCCTCGGTTTTCCCTTAAAATTGCAAAGTGCGTTATTTTGAAGATAAATTAGTGGTTTTCGCTGTTAGAGAAAGTGTTTGCGATGAAAGCAAACCGCGTTCAAGCCATTTGTTGAGCGTCCAGCAGTTATATTTTTCATACATACATTGTACGGTAATTTTAAAATTAGTCTGGTTCTGTGTACAAAGCGACGTTGATTGTGGTGCGAATGATGTAAACTAGACCCCGAATGATTCGTGTCGAACCGACCGAAATCGAAATATCGAATTCGACAGCGGATCGAGCGAATTCGAAATCGTTCGAATTTGAATTGACCTAATTCGTATGTGGCCGATTCAATTCGATTCTTTAGCATTACATACAGATCATATTCTTCACGACGTACGACGTGCGCGCGCGGGCAGGGCACAACGCCACGTGCAGGGCCCGGCCGGGCAAGACAAAACATAGGACGAGACAGTTGGCACTCAAAGGTTTGGCAACGCCATCGGTATATGAATTAAAGGCAACTAAAAATAATCCACAACTTTGCCAATGTCGGCCGGCAAGTCGTGGCTCTGGCTCTCGTGCGGACCGGTCATGTCGCACGCCCCACCCGCTGGGGTATGTCACCGTGTTCGCCTCTCATGACTGCTTTCGCCGGCGTGGGGCGGGGCGGGGCGGGGCGGGGGGCGTCGGCCGGCCCTGCCGGACGGGTGGAGCAGCGCGCAGCGGCGGCGGCGGCGGCATCCTCTATCGTCGCTCTCCGGAAGCGATGAGATGAGAGTCGAAGGCGACTCGATTAGTCGGGAACCGACCAAAACCGCCTCGCTCTTTCCCAGCCGCATCTTATTCCCGTTGTGCGTAGATGACACGCTCTTTCTTTTTCTTTCCTCTCGTTTCCACAATTTTATCACCCGTCTAAACGAAGGGAAAAGCGTGTGGAAATTGGACCGGCAACCTTTGGCTCAAGTCTGGCGCGGCGGCGCGGCGAGCGGGACGCGACGGACGCGCGGCGCTATCTTGGACATCAAATCAGTGTCACGGTCCCACGGGCGGGGCGGGGCGGACTGCAGCGCCGCGGATGGGTTCAGCGAACGCATCTGCGCGGCGCGTGCCGCGTGCCACCGGGAGCGTGGGGGGCCCGGGCCGGGTGGGCGTGCAGCCTGCAAACGCGCCCGCCCCGCCCCGCCCCGCCCCGCCCCGCCCGGGGCCAATGAGTGCCCCGGCACGGACTGTGCTTTACGCCCTGGCACCTTCCCTCCCGATGACTTGTATAGTTGTTTATTGCCGGTACCCCGGCTCGGCTCCTTCACCCGCGGCACACCGTGTCTATCCCCGCAAGGAACGCGACTGTTGAAAAAAATCTCGTCACCGCGTCGTCGTCGATTTGTGCGCAAGTGATGAGTACAGTAAAAAATTATGCGCAGTAAAATCAGATGGCCAAACGGTAATGACACGGATTAACTTTTTTGTACTGTGTCGAAAATTAATTTATTGTGAAGAATGCTGTTGTTTTTTTACGCACAGCGCTTTCCTAGGAGAGCTCTGCTTCTGTGGAGGGAAGGAGAGAGGGAAAGGGAGAGGGGGCACTGCCACTGACAAAAAAAGGAGCTCTATTATTTGGAGCTATGTAGTTAAAAACAAACATAGCTAAAGCCTTTATTGTTCCTGAGCAAAATGCTTAGTTTTAAATGTCGACTTAGGTGTAAGGCTATAAATGTTAGGATGTAGCTTTAGCGAAATTTTTGCTGCACGGGTGAGTTGTTTTTTTCTGAGTGAGTGGCCGCGGGGTCCAGAAGCGCCGGCACGGCCCCGTGAGACCCGATCGGCACGCCATCGCCCCGCCTCGCCCCGCCCCGCCTCGCCCCGCACGGATGTGCGCGGCCCTCTACGGGTTGAGGTGGAGGAACTCTTCCCGCTATTCGGCACTCCAGTACTTTCACCGGCTCGAAAAAATGGCGTTGCCAAATTCGTCGTTTCTTGCGATAATACACTGTCGCTTCGGCGGGGACGCAAGGCCGCCGCGTCCCGGCCTACGCCGGCCTAGGCTGATGCGCGCTGCGCTAGCGCGGTGCCGACGACCTCCGCGGCCTCCCCGCGGCCTGTAGCCTCCCCACAACCTCCCCGCGGCCTCGGCTGCAACCTCGCCCTTGTAGCGGCGCCACCCCCCCCTCTCCCCCTCTCCGCCACACCACGGTGCACGCCGTGCTTGGGGGTGGGTTCGCTACTAATAGGGACGCGAAGGTCGCGAAGGTCTATAGTGGTAGACCGAGACCGTAGAGGAAGGAAACTCGAGTACTGTCGAGTAGTGTAGTGTACCGGGTGTTTCAGTGAAGACGCGGGCGTGTGCAGGGTTGCCTACTCGCTCTGCCCGTAAGGTGCCATAGCCCCTTGGGTAGGCAAACCCGCCGCACCTGTGACTTCTCTGAAACACGACGTGAATACTTCAGGTATTTTTCTCATTCTTAATTTCTATTTTGAATGATGCATCCTGATTATACCCGACTCTCCATAAATTTTCAGTTTCCTTTTAATTGAGTGTTTTTTTTTTAACTTTTATCATGACAAAGAATGTACCAAATTTTCAGAGGAGTTCACGCCTTTTGCCAAGCTCGAAGCCCGCCCCCCTGACCCTGATGGTGCCGGCAGTGCGTCATCACAGCAGCAGCAGTCCTCCTCGGGTTACTGACCAGAGACAATGCGATCCTGGCGGTCTGCGCTGCGCCCGCCGCGCCGCGCCCCTGTAGCGTGAGCCTCTAGCTCGCGGCCGTGCCGCCGGGCCACACCGCGTGGTGACCTGCCGCGCGCCGCGCACCCCCCCCACTGATAAGCGACCACCACTGACCCCCCCCCCCCCCCCCCAATCACCTCTCCAGGCCGGTAGGTCACACCACCGCGCCATTAATTCAAATGACGTATAATTTCGCGCCTGATGCGGATGGCTAACCTGATTTTCCCCTTGACTTGAGTACCGCGCGCGTACGCTCTCCTCTAGCATGCCTGGTTCTGGCCGTGACGTGACGCGCCGGCCGGGTGGGGCGCAGCGTGGCGGGGCTCGCTCTGGCAGCCCGCCCGGGGCGGGGCGGGGCGGGGCGGGGAGGGGCGGGGCGGGGCGGAGCGGAGCCGGGCGGTCCGGGGCTGTTTGGGTTGCACCGCTTGGCACTGTCGCGTGACGTGCGCGTGCGCAGGCCGGGTCCGGGTGCGCTCCCAGCCCCAGCCGCAGCGCAGGAGCGGGGCGGGGCGGACCCATATGACTATGCGATCGCTTCGTCGCGCCTGCCAATATTGTTGCCATAACGTCTAGCCGGCGGAGCGGGGCGGCGACACTGCGGTGGGCGAGGAGGAGGACGAGGAGATAGAGGGGTAGGAGGAGGAGGAGGAGGAGGAGGAGGAGGAGGAGGAGGAGGAGGAGGAGGAGGAGGAGGAGGAGGAGGAGGAGGAGGAGGAGGAGGAGGAGGAGGAGGAGGAGGAGGAGGAGGAGGAGGAGGAGGAGGAGGAGGAGGAGGAGGAGGAGGAGGAGGAGGAGCAGTAGCAGGAGGAGGAGAAGGAGGGAGGAGAGGAGGAGGAGGTCCTATCGGCTCGGGCGGCGGCGACCCCGGAGGCGACTCCAGCGGCGGTGGAAAGCTCCGCGGCGCCTCCGTCTCCGGGCGCGGGCCTGGCCGGCCGGCTCTCCGCCGCGCCCATCCCTGTACGCGTGCTGACCGCGTGGTCGCCCGGCCCGGCCCGGCCCGCACGTGGCCGACCGGTCCGCCCCGACTCACCAAACATTACGAGTCAGGACTCGCTCGGCGCTCATGTTGACGTCAGTACCGATTAGAGCGGCTGGGGCCGCCTGGCCTGGCCTGGCCTGGCCCCGGAATGCAAGCCAGTAGTCCGCGAGAAACCTGCCGGCGGTGCTACTTAGCGGGCTACTTTTAATATTAGCTTTTGTTAAATGGAACAGGAGGGGAGGAGAAAACAGACAAGGGAGATGACAAAATTCGTGGTATTTGTCTGGGCGATGGCACGGTTTGTGTAAGGGGGCATTAAGGGGTCGCCTTACGGCTTTGCCTGAGCTCCGTTTGCTCGGCGCGACTCCCGGCCAGGCCGGGCCCGGGTGTACGTCGCACTATCCGGTTTTTACCCGGTATCATCCGCATGTCGAGATAGCGGTGCGCAACCGAGTACCCGTCCTGATATGTGTGCCAGCCAGCCGGTGCCGGCGAGGCGCGGTGCGGCTGCGGAGGTTTGCACAGCTTTATGCTGGGCTCTCGCTACTCACACACATTGGCAGCGCAGCCAACAAACATGTCCTGTCGAGGGAGGAAAAACAAAAGGGACTTTAAACCTCCGCGAAAAGAGCTTCGCTACACTGGAAATCCAAGTGTACGAATGTCGCTCACTTGTAGGTGAGCAAATAAATTCACTCTCTTGTAGGTGAGCGAATAACCATTCTCTCACATATAGGTGAGCAAATAAATTCACTCACTTGTAGGTGAGCAAATAACTATTCGGTCACTTGTAGGTACAAGCAAATATAACTAGTCGGTCACTTGTAGGTACAAGCAAATAACTATTCGGTCACTTGTAGGTACAAGTGAGTGAATGGTTATTTGTTCACGTACAAGTGAGTGAATTTATTTGCTCACCTACAAGTGAGTGACTTTATTTGCCCACCTACAAGTGAGTGAATTTATTTGCTCACCTACAAGTGAGTGAATTTATTTGCTCACCTACAAGTGAGTGACTTTATTTGCTCACCTACAAGTGAGTGAATTTATTTGCTCACCTACAAGTGAGCGACATTCGTACACATGGATTTCCAGTGTCGGTTGTCTTTCTCTAAAGAAAAGTAAAACACGGCGTCTGTCTCCAGGAATGACGCCAGGCGGCAGCACGGACAAGCTGGAGATGGGGATGGGCGGCGACAGCGGCGCGCCCCCGACCCCGACCGCGTCGGCGGACTCCACGCCCACCAGCAGCCCCATCGTCAAGCCCCAGCGGAAGTACTCGACCAGAGCGCCGGCCGTGTACATCGGGAGCACCGACTTCATACGTGAGTTCAAACTGTGTTATGCAGGAGCAGAGCAGAGGTCCGCAACTTATCAAAACTTATTGTTGGATAAAAAGTTATAAGGTTCAACCAGTGAGCAGCCCATGTGTAAAGTTAAACTTTAAAAACAAATATTCTATGTTGTATTTTAATGTTCAATATTAAAGCCCCTCAAATTAGATGTGTGGGGTTGGCGACCTGTCCAGAGCAGATTTGTAAACTTTTAAATGAATGTCCACTCTTTGTTAAGTTATCAACAAAATTCAAAATAGTAACATTATTGTTTGATGCGCGCTTACCCAAGACAACACTTGTTCCCGGTAGGGACCCGGGTGCGAAGCCGGCTGGGACCCGGATGGGACCCGGATGGGACCCGGATGCGGGAGCCGGCGGACCCGGTTGAGATCCGGATGCGAGCCGGATGCGAGACGGGTGGCACCCGGACGGCACCCGGACGGCACCCGTTCCCTACCGGGAACAAGTGTTGTCTTGGGTATATTTGTTATGTTAAGAGATAATGTTACGGATCCCTGTCTGGAAGCGCCTGGGAGGTAGGCCAGTCTCCTGTCTGCGACGCGCCCGTGCGCTGCGGGTCGGCCTATGCGCCCCTGCGGCCCTGCCGTCAGCTGCGCGAGCTCCGCACTGCACCGCGCCTCCCCCCCTCCCCTCTCGCTTTCCCCATCTCTTGGCCCTCAACGGCTCAAAGTCAAGGCAGCTTAAGAGGCGACATTTTATTTTTAGACCGTTTTTATCTCTTACCAAATGTACTAGGCTAAATTGCGCAGCAGTTCAACGGGAGAGAAAGACGGAGGAATGGAAATTATAATAAAGTTCAATCCCGAAGACTCTGGAAAGCCAAGGGTAGGATTATCGCCCACTTTAAGGCGAGTGAATATTTTCATTCAGTTATAGTGTAGCGAATTTCCAATCGTACACTTGCATGCCCCAATCATTTTCAACTCTACCTGTGTACGAATAGACATTCACTCACCCGCAGGCGAGCCCGCAAGTGTGAGCAATATTCTTACGTATTTCCAGTTAGTGCACTGAAAATCCAACAAGTGAGGAATGCACGCTGTATATAAAGTGTGCATAGCCATGCTCACTGTACAACATGTGAGCAATGCTCACTGTTGGAATTATAGTGAGCATCTCCATGCACACATTATATACAGTGAGCATGTCCATGCATGCGTTACAAACAGTGTGTAAAAACTTAACGTTGTGTGTGTTACTTTTATAACTGTCATACTGATGTCCGTATGGTATGTTTTCCTCAGTGGAGGAGGAGGTGGAGCGCGGCCCGACGGAGAAGCTGCGCGAGGTGGTGCCCTGGGTGAAGCAGCGCGTCCGCCGCGCCTGCACGCGCAAGATGCTGTACCGCCGGCTGCCCATCCTGGACTGGCTGCCGCGCTACAGCCGCGCCGACTTCCTCGGCGACCTCGTGGCCGGCATCACCGTTGGCCTCACCGTCATCCCCCAGTCGCTCGCCTACTCCAACGTCGCCGGCCTCCCGGCCCAGGTCAGTGTAGCGTCGCGCTACTGGCGCCCAGAAACCCCACTGGTAAAACAAAGGCGTAACATAGCGCCTTTCTTCAAGCGTACGAGTCCGTACGCCCTTTTTCAAGCGTACAAGGGCTCATGCGCTCCTTTCCTCCTATCTAAAGGCATGGGGGGAATCGCCTTGAAGCGTAGTTGTACGCTTGAAGAAGGGCGTAAGGTCTTGTACGCTTGAAAAGGGCGTACAACTACGCTTTAGTTTTAACAGTGCCGAAAACTTGCAGCTGCAATCGCCTGGTTAACACAGGGACAGCTGTAACATATGGAGTGCGGCATGACCAATATGTGGCCACGCTCTCGTGTCAAATCCAAGTGCGCAAGGAAGCGTCATTCACACAAATACTCATGTATATTTGAGACAGCAACGTTATGGTTGAGATGAACGAGTTTCACACGTCACAACCATAAAAGTGTTGCTCTATGGATCATGATTTTATGAGGGGGAATTCACATCGGAAAATCTTGTACAGACTACTCGGTATTACACGGTATTACACCTGTATTACACCTGTATTACTCACACGATTTAATCACTTTAGAGCATATTCTCGTGTTTTTCGGTATTTCATTACGTGTATTACGGCGTAATACATGGATCAGGTGTACAGTGTATTACGGAAGTGAATTCCCCCTAGTGATTTTACGGCCGTCCCTGGGCGAACCATGCGCTGTTTGCTTCAACTTTGGTCTCGGTGTCTGATGTTCACTAGTTTTCCTAGCGTGCTCTTGACGTTGCCCTGCCTGGTCTGCCCCGCACAGTACGGCCTGTACGGCTCCTTCCTCGGCTGCCTGCTGTACATCTTCCTGGGCAGCTGCAAGGACGTGCCCATGGGCCCCACGGCCATCACGGCGCTGCTCGTGTACCAGAGCGTGCACGGCCGCGGGCCCGAGTCCGCCGTGCTCCTGTGCTTCCTCACCGGCCTGGTGCAGCTGCTCATGGGCATCCTGGGGCTAGGTGAGCTGAGCCGAGCCGAACCGAGCTGCGACACTCTCAACTTGTCGTCATTAAAGTCTTAATCGTAGAGAAAGTAGAAATCGTAGTTAAAGTCCGAATCGTAATTAAAGTCGGAATCGTAAATTTTATACACTAATAGTTCGTTATTTTCATCTATCGCTCGCTGATTTTACTAAGACGAATTGGTTTTCCAATTTGACGAATAATATTCGTCACTCGTGATGAGTTTTTTTTCTCTCGTGAGGAGCTGAGTCGAGCACACTGCCCGGGAGGGGCTTAATAATTCTGAATTTGTACGCATCTTAGACAAATTTGAAGAAAAAAAAGTCAAAAAATTCAGAAAACTCGGAAAACTTAAATTGTCTGTACACGCAAATTCAGAATTGTTTTCCCCTCGTTGCCGCCGGCGCGGCGCGGCGCCGCGTCGATGATGTCGCCAGGGCTGGTGGTGGAGTAGTGTGGCGGTTGAAATGGAAATGTCGTCAAGTGACAGGCGGGCCGGGGCCGGGCGCAGCGCACTGGTCTGCCTGGCGCCTGGCCGCCTGTCCTGTCCTGTCCGCGGACCAGACATGTCTGCGGCGTCCAAAGAGTGAGCGAGAGGAGAGCGACGAGAGGAAACGGGCTGGCCGCGCTACTCCACGCGCCTCCCGCGCGTCATTCAAATTCTAAAGCGGGCCTCCCTCCCTCCCGCGTGTCCCGAGGGGGTATGCACTCTCAAAACCTGTGACCGGACTATTACGCTCTATTACGCCTCAAAACTATCGGGATTCAGCTAAAAACAGCCCAAAACAACCCAAAATTAGGTAATTTTCGGAGAATTTCGGCTATTACGCCACTATTACGCATACTATTACGCGTGTTATTACGGACAGAGTGACCCGACTATTACGCGAGTGCATACCCCCTCGGCGTGTCCCGCCCCGCGCCCGCCGCGCTGTCTCTGTCTCACACGACCCGTGCCCCTCCCGCGTGTTTCAGGCTTCATCATCGACTTCGTGTCGGGCCCCGTGTCGTCGGGCTTCACCTCGGCCGTCGCCATCATCATCGTCTCCACGCAGGTCAAGGACATCCTGGGCATCAAGGCCAGCGGCTCCACCTTCGTGTCCATCTGGACCAGCGTGTTCGAGGACATCCAGAACACGCGCCTGTGGGACCCCGTGCTCGGCGTCCTCTGCATCATCGTGCTGCTCCTCATGAGGGTGAGGGGGATTTTTGACCGCCGAAAGTCGGTGGCCACACACACGCTCTGTGACCCACACTGGAAATCCAAGCGTACGACTGTCCCTCACTCCCAGCTGTGTGACTTTGTTCACACACGAGGTGGTGATCGAATGAATGCCCTTGCTATTTCCGTGTCTACAAGTATTCAAATGGGCATTCACTCACCTACAAGTGAATGACTGATTTGTCACACACCTACAGGATAGGCGTGTGAACATATTCACTCACTTGCAAGTGAGCGACATTTCATACGCTTGGATGTCTAGTACAAAATGGTCGCCCCGAGCGCGCCTCGTCCCCGAGCCGCGTTGACCTCCACCTCGTCCTCCTCCTCCCGCAGATGGTGGCCAACGTGGAGCTGGGCCCCAGCGACTCGGAGAAGCAGTCCCGGCTGCAGCGCCTGGTCAACAGCAGCCTGTGGCTCATCGGCACGTCCCGCAACGCCATCCTGGTGGTGGTGACGGGCGTGCTGGGCTACCACTTCGCCCGTGACGGCGGCGAGGCGCCCTTCAAGCTCATCGGCCACATCCCGCCCGGGCTGCCCACCTTCCAGGCGCCGCCCTTCTCTGTCGTCCGCGGCAACGACACGCTCGGCTTCGTCGACATGGTCAGCGAGCTGGGCTCCGGGGTGATCGTGCTGCCGCTCGTCGCCCTGCTCGAGAACATCGCCATCTGCAAAGCCTTCGGTGAGTCAGTCCACACTGCCACTCGCTAGCTCACTTGCAGGGGATTGAATTTATTTACAGCGCTTGCAGATGTGAGACACTACGCACTCGTGTCCGCAGTGAATTCGCACACATCAAAACCAAGGTACATTTCCATATCTGCAAGTTTGCGAATGGGAATTCACTCACAAGTGTGTGAAAAATTCACTCTTTTGCAACTAAGCGACATTCGGACGCTTATTTTCCGTGTGGCGAGACTGAATCTGAAGCTGTAGGAAAAGGAAAAGTTGGGATTCTGAAATAGCCCCGGTTGGCCCCCGGTCCTGTTCGCGCCAACTAGACCCCCCTATACTGGCGTCACTACTGGACGCGTAAACAGCGCAGCCGGGAAATTCTTTTGTTTACCGTTGTGCCCGGCGCGCGCCATGGGGAAGTTCCTTGTCGCCGCTAGTGTCCGCTCCAGAACCTGTTGGCCCTCCCGCCCGCCGCCGGCCCCGCGCGGCCCTGCCACCCGGGAGACTATGTCGCTCTGTAGGATAGGGGTGGGGATGTGAGGTGGGAGGGGGGAGGGGTGCCGGGCCCGGATCAGGCAGGGGGCGCTACTACTGCTCTCTCCTCTCCCCCTCTCTCTGCTCTAGAAGTCTCCAGCAGCAGAGTCGCCGCCGCCGCGGACCCTAATGGGAGGAGATGAGGCGGCGGCGAATGCCCCCCGCACCCCAGCCGCGCCCGCCCCGTCCACAAGGCCTATCAGTGAGACCTCCTCTTTGTCATCCTTTGCGCGCCACCGCCGCTGCCCGCCCCAAGGTCGCTGTCAATAGCTGAAGAGCTAGCAGCATCCCAGGGCGCCCCGCTCGCCCGCCGGCCCCGCCCCGCCCCGCCCCGCCCCGCCCCGCCCCGCCCCGTCGCCCAGCCCCGCACCGCACCACCCGGCGCTCACCAGCTTATGCAACATCCTACGCGCCCCGTTTCTTTCTTCATCTCTTCTCCCCGTTTCCATTTACTTTCTCTCTCCCTCCCTCTCTCTCTCTCTCTCACTCGCTCTCTCTTGGCGATGGTTGAACAGTGCCGTTCGGTCGCTGTGAATCACCTGAGGAGGGGGCGAGGCGAGGGTAAGGAAGGTCTCTGGTGACGCGTGCGTGCGTGCGCACGGAGGCTGGGCCGCCCCGCCCCGCCCCGCTCGGCTGACAGGCACGGTCACGGACTGACGACAAGGGCAGCGGCTTTGGCATGGGCCGTAGGACTTGCGTCCGTGCCAGCGGCTCGGCCCGGCCCGGCCCGGCCCAGGGTGCGGTTCATTCTCACCTGCCGACGCCGACGCCGACGCCGTGCGTCCAACAACCCCGTGACGTCCCCGCCGTGACGTAAAGACCCTCTCTCGTGTTTCAGCCAACGGCAAGACGGTGGACGCGACCCAGGAGATGCTGGCGCTGGGCGTGTGCAACATGGCCTGCTCCATGGTGCAGGCGTTCCCCGGCAGCGGCTCGCTGTCCCGCTCGGCCGTCAACAACTCGTCGGGCGTGCGCACGCCCCTGGGCGGGCTCTACACCGGCGCCCTCGTCATCCTCGCCCTGCTCTTCTTCACGCCCTACTTCGCCTACATACCCAAGACGGCCCTGGCGGCCGTCATCATCGCCGCCGTCGTCTTCATGGTGGAGGTGCGCGTCGTCGCCCCCATCTGGCGGTCCAAGAGTGAGTAGCAGTAGCATTCACACATCTATAAGTGTGCGACATTCATACACTTGGGTTTCCTGTGCCAGCATGCTGTTTGAGCTCTTTCTGACCCCCGCCCCTTCTCCTCCGCAGAGAGCGACCTGATCCCCGGCGCCGTCACGTTCGTCGCGTGCCTCATGCTGGCCCTGGAGGTGGGCATCGTCATCGGCATCGGGACGAACCTGGTCTTCATCCTGTACCACGCGGCGCGCCCCAAGATCTCCATGATCATCCTCAAGAGCCAGGGCGGCGTGGACTACATGCTGCTCACGCCAGACCGCTGCCTCATCTTCCCGTCCGTGGACTACGTGCGCAACATCGTCACCAAGTACTCCATCAAGCAGAACATCCCCGTGGTCATCGACTGCTCGCACATCTACGGCGCCGACTTCACGGCCGCCAAGGTCATCGAGTCCCTGACGCAGGACTTCTCCCGCCGGGGCCAGACGCTCTTCTTCTACAACCTGAAGCCGTCCGTGGTGGCCGTGTTCGAGGGCGTGCAGCCCCAGGACTTCCACGTGTACTACAACGAGGACGGGCTGGACGAGCTGCTCAAGAGTAAGTGTGGGCCCGCGCCTGGGGGTTGGGCAACCCATCTTACGCCCACGTCGTGAGCACGTCATGGGTCGTTTGGCCGTGGCCGAATCAGTGTGCTAATGTCCACTTCATTTTTCTGACCCACAGAGTACCAGAAGCCGACGCCCCCGCCGAGCTCAATCAGCATCCAGCTATGAGGTTAGCGCCGAGAACGATACAGCCTCCTCCAGCCCCTACCCCCCCGGCCCCAGGCGGGCCCAGCCAAGACTGCACGGCGGTGCGAGCCACAGCGGCTCAGACTGCCACGTTATTTATTTTCCTTGTTACTCAGGACGGGATGTGAGTGTGTGTGTGTGTTTATGATAGAGTATTTGTGATTGTTGTAGTGGTAATTTTGGTAGAATTGATACCCATTCGAAAAAAGCGAACACTTTGAGTGGTAGCTTGATGAGGCCCATTCTATCTTGTATGTGATATGGAGGCATATGAGCTCTCTCTCAGGAGGGCAACTTTATGAAGTATCAGTATTATGTAATAAGTAGTTGAAGATGTACACCAAAGAAACAACTATGCTAGCTGCATAGTTTGGATTTGGTATTATTTTATGAAGAGAATACTCTGTGATTTTAGTATATGATTAAGCTCCTGATGTAATTGGTAAAACGGAGTCATTTTGGCTCTTGGTACCATGTACATGCCTAGAGTGAACGTAAGCTTAGAGACAGTGGAGATTGCTAAGCGAGGTCCAGTTATGATGAAAGAGGGAGATGGTCGGGAGTTAAATCAGTTGGACCTTCAACATCATTCCTAGAAAATCCAAAAAAAGAAAACTGATTTGGATGTTTGATAGGTCAATAAAAATATAATTGTAAATATTGCCATGTCAAATGTACCTATGTAGTGTTAAATAAAACAAGCTTTAATTTGTTTAGTCGAGTGAATGTGGTGGCATTTCAAACTATTTACCATGTTTTCAAATGGTACGCACTTATATCATTTGTGTGATTCTCAGATGTTGTACCGTTGCAATACCAACCACGGCTTTATTTTATTTTATTTTCTTATTTATAAAAAACTACTCAGTCACTTGTTCCGGTAATATATATTTTTGAGCATTACATTGAATAGCCTGTGAGCAGGAAATTTTATAAGTGGAACTGTTGAAGTTCCAAAATACATGTGAACGTCTTCATATCCAACTTAATCTTGTTGTCAGGTTCCAGTTATGAGCGTAGTACCTTTTGAAGCAGGTTCTGTAAACTGCTACTCCTATATATACGTAAAGCATTTCGTATTGTTAGTTTTCAATTTTTGCTGGATAAATCCAAGACCGACCCTGGTGAATTGTAGATACCATGCAGACCACAAATATTAACTTATCGTAAAACAAGATGAAGAGTATTGAATAAATACATCAATATTTGCAAACAACTTTATTGTCATTATTTTATTAGACATGACAAGAGGTACGTCAAGCCATTTAAGTCAGGCTCACAAATATTAGACTTTCACCCAACAAAATGACAAGGTCGTAAATTTTTACAGAGAGGCATTGACGAAAAAGCACCTCTGAAGGTTTGTTGTAAGTTACACACATACCATGAAAGACCCAAAAATTTAGACAGAAATTACAGGATGAAAATAATAAATAGTGGGGTTGTAAAGTTAGAAACCAGCTCGGCGACCCTGCCACGGATATCAAGTGCAAGGGGTGAGACCCATGGCCAGGCGCCCGGCCCGGGCCGCGACAGTGTGACGAGACACAAACCTCCCAGAGCGCGCTGACTGTCACTCGCTGGCGGTTCAGTTCTGGCAGTGCTAGTACTCCTCCCCGCCCTCGCCCTCTCCCTCCGTCGAGTCCATGCCGACCTCCTCGTAGTCCTTCTCGAGGGCGGCCAAGTCCTCGCGCGCCTCGGAGAACTCCCCTTCCTCCATGCCCTCGCCGACGTACCAGTGGACGAACGCCCGCTTGGCGTACATCAGGTCGAACTTGTGGTTGAGCCGCGCCCAGGCTTCGACGATGGCCGTCGTATTGGACAGCATGCACACGGCGCGCTGCACCTTGGCCAGGTCGCCGCCGGGGACCACCGTGGGAGGCTGGTAGTTGATGCCCACCTGAAACAGGCAAGGAAAACGGCATTGTCATCGTCAGAGGATTCGAAGTCGATACGTAAGGCAAGTAATTTCACCATTTTAAACATTAATTTTACGAAACGCGTGATGAGTGGCGGTAAGGGAACAGGCGCGTATTAAGGAGTGAGAGGGGGAGGGGTGAGGGGGCGATCTCCCCATCCCCCCCTCCTCGGGCTCTAATGAACCGCCGGAAAGGTAGGCAACTTGTACTACAAAACCCCTGTATGTAGACGACCGATGCCCCCCTCCCCCCCCCCCTGCGCCCCTGTAAGGGAACTAACCTTGAAGCCGGTCGGACACCAGTCGACGAACTGGATGGTGCGCTTGGACTTGATGGTGGCGATGGCGGCGTTCACGTCCTTGGGGACGACGTCGCCGCGGAACAGCATGCAGCAGGCCATGTACTTGCCGTGCCGGGGGTCGCACTTGACCATCTGGTTGGCGGGCTCGAAGCAGGCGTTGGAGATCTCGGCCACGCTCAGCTGTTCGTGGTAGGCCTTCTCGGCGGAGATGACGGGCGCGTAGGTGGCGAGCGGGAAGTGGATGCGCGGGTAGGGCACCAGGTTGGTCTGGAACTCGGTGAGGTCCACGTTGAGCGCGCCGTCGAAGCGCAGCGAGGCCGTGATGGAGGACACGATCTGGCCGATGAGGCGGTTGAGGTTGGTGTAGGTCGGGCGCTCGATGTCGAGGTTGCGCCGGCACACGTCGTAGATGGCCTCGTTGTCCACCATGAAGGCGCAGTCCGAGTGCTCGAGGGTGGTGTGCGTCGTCAGGATGGAGTTGTAGGGCTCAACCTGAAAGCAGGGAGGGCAGTCAGCACTTTTTCGAGTGTAGGAGAGAAAGCAAGGGCGCAGCGACAAAGTGAGAGGGGAGGAGCCGCCCCCCCCCCCTCGCCTGGAAACCCAAGTAGGTGAATGTTGCACACTCGTATGTGTGTGAATTCGCATTCACTCCCCTGAACATATAAGGTGTGAATTTTCCTAGGAATTCAACACATTGTATGGACAAGTGTGCGAATGAAAATTCACAAAGCTACAAGTGAGCAGCCTTTGCACACTTGGGTTAAGAGAGTATAAAGGAAAAGTTGGCGGACTCACCACGGCGGTGGAGATCTGTGGCGCGGGGTACACGGCGAACTCGAGCTTGGACTTTTTGCCGTAGTCGACGGAGAGCCGCTCCATGAGCAGGGAGGTGAAGCCGGAGCCGGTGCCGCCGCCGAACGAGTGGAAGAGCAGGAAGCCCTGCAGGCCCGTGCACTGGTCGGCCAGCTTGCGGATGCGGTCCAGCACCAGGTCCACGATCTCCTTGCCGATGGTGTAGTGGCCGCGCGCGTAGTTGTTGGCGGCGTCCTCCTTGCCCGTGATGAGCTGCTCCGGGTGGAACAGCTGGCGGTAGGTCCCCGTGCGCACCTCGTCCACCACGGTGGGCTCCAGGTCGACGAACACGGCCCGGGGCACGTGCTTGCCCGCGCCCGTCTCGCTGAAGAAGGTGTTGAACGAGTCGTCGCCGCCGCCCACCGTCTTGTCGGACGGCATCTGGCCGTCGGGCTGGATGCCGTGCTCCAGGCAGTACAGCTCCCAGCACGCGTTGCCCGTCTGCACGCCCGCCTGCCCCACGTGGACGGAGATGCACTCCCTCATGGTGTCTGGTGGTGGGTGTCGAGCTGGGGGTGCTGAAGGTGCTGAAGGTGTTGAAGGTGCGGTGGTTGAAGGGGTGGAGGTGGTGGTGGCTGCGGAAGGTGCAGGCGAGGGGCGCGCGCTCCCGGAGTGCAACGGGCCGTGGGTGCGTGCGCGTCTGCCGGCGTCCTCGCTCTGACTGGCCCCTGCGGCTCGGCCCCGGTCCTGCTCGCCCGGCGACCCGCAACAATGCACCCCCGGTCGGGCAACCCCTACCTCCCCCTCCCCCCGGAACTAAGGGGGGCAGGCCGTGGAGGGAGGGGTTGTTGCAAGGCGGTGCGCGCCGCGGCGCGGGGAGGCGGGAATTAAGGTCGGTGCTTTCAATGGGGGCGCTCCATTCACGGGAAATTAGAAGTGTGTGACGTGTGGGAGGGTGTAAGTGGGACGGGTTGTGAACGAGGAACGCGAGAAAGTGTGGTGCAGTCGTGTAATACGGGTGGCGGGGCCGAGCGAGGGGCGCCGCCGCCGCCTACTGCTCGCCCTGCCGGTGGCCCGACTGTCGCGAATGTCGAATGGGTTGCCTACCCCGCGGGCGCCCGGGACTACAGATAGATGGTCTGCATGGTATCTCTGGGTCTGGGTCGGTCTGGACGGGCAGGTCTCGTACTCACGCCTCCCTGATGAACGTGTCCCTGGAGACGTTGCCGTCGCTGTCCACGGCGGGGTCCCTGTTGTAGTCCGCGAGGCCCAGGGTGCCCATGCCGTTGTGGTACTGGACGAAGGTGATCGCCTGCTTCCGGAAGGGGTCCATGGCGTCGAACATGGCCTCGACGTGTCTCCTCTGGAAGACGCTGAGAGAGTCGTCGAGCTGGTCCGCCTGCTCGCCGCGGGTCTGCACCGCTCTCCTCAGGAGGTCGGCGAGGAACGCAACGCGGTCACCTGGGAATCACCACAACAATTTTGGACTGAAAACTGAAATTGTATAAATGTCACTCTGTATGAGTGAATTTCCATTCGTACACTGAACTCTTTGAAGTGTGTAAGATTCCTAGGGAAAATCACACATTTATTTGCGATTGGGAATTCACACGCCTAAAATAAGTGTGTGACGTTCACACGCCTACAATAAGTGTGTGACATTCACACACGTACAATAAGTGTGTGACATTCACACACCTACAATAAGTGTGTGACATTCACACACCTACAATAAGTGTGTGACATTTACACACCTAAAATAAGTGTGTGACATTCACACACCAACAATAAGTGTGTGGCATTCACACACGGATTTCTAGAGTCAGGTTGAGCATAAGAGCGAGAATGCAATGAGACTCGGGCGCGTTGGTGGGACGTACTAGGCTTGCTGACGGCCAGGTGGGCGACGAGGAACCGGACAACGTCGCGTGTCCTCCTGTCGTTGAGGTACTCCGCGATGGCGGGGTCCGTCGCAGACTCAGCGGTGCGCTTCTTGTCCATGTTCGCGTAGCCTGGCCTGGTGCTCGCCGACGCAGGAAATAGCGGGCGGCAGAGTCTCCAAGCTCTCTGTTGCCACAACAACTGACACTGACACGGGCTTCTCTGTCGTGCACCCCACCACCAGCCCGGACCGGGCCGGGGCGGCATGGACCGCAACGAGCGGCCGGCGCGGGGCCGCGACCTGGAGCTGGAGCGGGCGTCCTCGGAGGAGCTCGCGCGCCCGCAGCGGCCCGCCGACGGCTTCCCGGGCGGCTGCCGCGGCCGCCCGACCCTCACCGTGGCCGCCGTGGTCACGGCGGTCCGCACCCTGCAGGAGAAGCGGCCGCGGGGCGCGCGCCTCGACGAGATCCTGGTGGTGCTGGGGCCGGCCTTCCCGGCGCTGACGGCGTCCTGCCTGCGGCGCGAGCTGGCCCCGCTGCTCAAGCGCGCCGTGGGCTCGCGGCTGCTGCACTGCGACGCGCGCCGCAACTACACCGTCCTGCGGCGCCACAAGACCCACGTGGACCCCGACATCACGCCCGGGCCCGGGCCGGCCCCCACGGGTCCGGAGGTCCTGCGCCGGCCGCGTGCCAGGCCGGGGGCGGGGGCGGGCGGCGGGGGCGCGGGCGGAGGCGGCAGCAGGAGGGAGCGGGGGCGGCGCCCACGAGCAGCGCCGCGGAGGACCACCAGGGGGGGCACATCGCGAAAACGTCGCGCCGGGTGCTAGGTCAACATGTTTGGGATGATAGTGCCAATAAAGACAGCTCAACCTTTCGCCTATTTTGCATACACGTCACTGAGGTGTCGGTCATTTCTTTCTGCCTGCGATGTCCGGCATGGCCCGGCCCGGCCGGGCTCGGCACAGCCCGGCATGGCATGGCATGGCATGTCATGGCACAGCCCGGCATGGCATGGCATGTCATGGCACAGCCCGGCATGGCATGGCATGTCATGGCACAGCCCGGCATGGCATGGCATGTCATGGCACAGCCCGGCATGGCATGGCATGTCATGGCACAGCCCGGCATGGCATGGCACAGCCCGGCATGGCATGGCACAGCCCGGCATGGCATGGCATGGCATGTCATGGCACAGCCCGGCATGGCATGGCATGTCATGGCACGGCCTCCCGGCACGGCGTGGCACAGCCCGCCACGGCCCGGCACGGCCAGGCCTGGCACAGCCTAGCCGACGGAGAATCCATAAACCATGCACGGCCGTGGGCCGTGGGCGCACAGAGCCGAGCCCCGCCTACTTGTCACCGCGCGATTCTCTGCTTCACTTTTTGTCTCCAAGAAGCGCGTCGGGCACAAATCATGAGCCGTGCTGCGCGGCGCGGCGCGGCGGCGGCGTGGGCTTTGCAGGCCAACAGCCCCGTCGTACCGGACTGCCCCGCACTTCGCCGCGCTGTGGTGCTGAGCTGAGCGCCCAGCCCCGCCCCGACCCGCCCCGCCCCGCCCCGCCCCGCCCCGCCCCGTCGCTTTGCCAAGAGGATCCCGATTAGGAGACGCGACGACACGACACGTCCCGCCCTGCCAGCGCGTCGCGTCGCGTCGCGCGCGGGGCCCGGCGGCCGGACCGTGCCGGGCCGGTGCAGCTCGCTGATGTCCGCTGTCGCAGCGCGACGCATCCGTTTATATAACGAAAAGTTTATGATGAATCGCGGCCTGCCTTTTCTTTATTCCTGTCGAAATGCCCAAATAATTGTTCTATGGCACCAAGTGTCCCTGCAGTTGTGGCCAGTTGCCCTTGACCCGTCGAGAAATCAGAAATCTGAAACAGCAACCACCACTACTTGCAGATATGGCTTGCAAAGGAATACGCACTCGCTCACCTACAAATGTGCGAATAATTTGTCGCACATTACCTGGGGGAAAATAATAATCGCCAACTAGCATGTGCAGGTTAGCGACATCCGCAATCGGATTTCAAGTGAAGTAGTGCGTGTGTGAAGCTTCCATACTTTTTCCGTAAGGGTTGTGTGGCATAGTTGGTTGAAGAGCGTGGGAATTGTTCGCCAAGGAATCGTGTATGTATGAAAGAGAGAAAGAAAGAGGAGAGGGAGGGAGGGAGGGAGAGAGAGAGAGAGAGAGAGAGAGAGAGAGAGAGAGAGAGAGGGAGAGAGAGAGAGAGAGAGAGAGAGAGAGAGAGAGAGAGAGAGAGAGAGAGAGCCTGTGTTGTTATGGGCTGCCTGTCACTTTCGCGGCCAGGCGCAGGCCACCGCTGCCGCCGCCGCCGCCACCGCTGGCCACCTCGGCCCACCCGTCGGCGTTCCTGGCGCGGCCCACCGCCGGGGGCGAGAGGGCTCTTTACCGGATTCATGACACCCCCCCCCCTCCCCACCCCCCCAGCCGGGACCGCAGCGCATCGCAGCGCAGGACGCCAAACCTTCCGTGAAACTGCGCCTGTCATCACAAACTAAAGGGAGCGGCGGGGAGACATGGTGGCCCCCGGGGGGGGGGGGGGGGGGGGGGGGTTGACTGAGGGTAGTCTTTCCAGGGAAGTCTCTCCAGGGACTGCGCGCGACAGTGCGGTAGGACGACGGCGAATTCCGCGCGGGGAGATCCGAAAGGCCATGATGGCGAGCTGCAGCTGGGGTCGCGCGGGGAGACGAGCAGAGCGGAGCTGGAGTCCTATAGAGAGCCCACCGTAACAGAACAGTGCCCATTCTAGGACTCGTATCTAGGGCAGACTGTGATACCGACGCGTCGCGCTTAGGTGGGGCTCGGCGGGCCCGGCCGGCATGGCTTGTCCGATGTTATGCGGGCGGCGCACACGCACGGACTCACCACATACGCAAGAGTTATTATAGCCCACACGCCGAAGCGCCGAGTCCACGAGGGATCGGCGACGACAGAACTGGCACGGAAAGCCTACCCACGCTACGCCCAGCCACGCACAACCTTTACTAAGTTATAATAAGTGACAGCACACTCATACACACACACACACACACACACACAAGAGCGCGCGGCAGTAATACCATCCAACCAACATACCCCCCCCCCCTCCAGCTGAGCCGCACTCGGGCAGCATATCGAGCTTTAACCGCGGCGTTAGCGGGGCGTTAGCACCGCGTTACCGAGCCTCGCCGCCAGAGCGTCCCGCCCCGCCCCGCCTTGCCCCGCCCCGCCTTGCCCCGCCCCGCCCCGCCCCGAGTGTGTACGAGACTGTAATCTCATTACCCGCGCCATGACCCACTTGCGCCCGCGAGACAGCAGAGTGAGAGACCCTCGCCGCGAACCGGCGCGGGAATGAGCGAGAGAGAGGAGAGATCTGGCATCTGTGAACTATGTTCAATTGATTATTATCATACTCTCTGCCCGTGATGTGTGCATGTGTGTGTGTGTGTGTGTGTGATGCGGGCAAGGAGGCGCGCCTGTGGTCAGCCGAGTAATTAGGGCCGTTCGTCGGTATAAATCATAAATCCACGTAACAAGACCGGGCTGGAGCCGCGCTGATCCTCCACGGAACCTCCGTGCAACCTCCCTGAAACCACTCTAGAGCCTACTGCCCTGGATTATTTATTTCTGCGCTGAAGCTGCGCTGAAGCTGCGCTGAAGCTGCGCTGGAGCTGCGCTGGAGCTGCGCTGGAGCTGCGCTGAAGCTGCGCTGGAGCTGCGCTGAAGCTGCGCTGAAGCTGCGCTGAAGCTGCGCTGAAGCTGCGCTGAAGCTGCGCTGAAGCTGCGCTGAAGCTGCGCTGAAGCTGCGCTGAAGCTGCGCTGAAGCTGCGCTGAAGCTGCGCTGAAGCTGCGCTGAAGCTGCGCTGAAGCTGCGCTGAAGCTGCGCTGGAGTTGCGCTCTGCGCTGGGGCTGCGCTGGGGCTGGAGCTGCGCTGAGCCTGGAGCTGCGCTGGAGCTGCGCTGCACTGTTAGTTCCTTATACAAAGGATGTTCTCCATATTACAAATAATTGGGTTTCGTAACGTACGGACCCGCCATATTACGTACAGATTTTATTCATATTACAAAACCAACATTATTGCTTTGGGAAAAAAGCATATTCTTCGTAATACAAACTGGAGCCCTTTGAATCTGTTTGTATTACAAAGGTTCCAGATCCTTTGTAAGAGCAGTACTTTGTAAGAAACTTAGAGCGTTGAGCTGCGGGCTGCGGTTACATGGCTCGGCTCGGCTCGGCGACGCTCCTCTCTGATCGCGTCCTCATCTGATCGGCCGAGCGGACCGGAGCGCGGCTGCCGCCTCGCGGTGTGGTGTGTGCTGCGCGACGCGGACCTTTAAATCTGAATCTGGATCTGAATCAGATCTAGGCGCTCGGCTCGGGGCTGGCTTAGCTTGCTTTACTCTGCGCGCGCGCACCGCTCGACTTGCAGACTTGCCCGCTGTTATATAAGGCTGGAGCTGGCCGGCCACTCGGGCTTATCTCTTACACTGCGAGGAAAAATGACTAGCAGCAGCCTGCGACTGTCGGCTGAGCTTAAAAGCCTACCGTGATTGAATTTATTGAAAATACAGCCGACAAATAGAAATTTACAGAAGCGTCGAATAATGTTTGTAGCATGCTCTCTGCAAGCTCTAGACAATGACTCATGTACATCGCGAACATTACGAATACAGAAAGGCTAGACAACATTTACCTGCCAAAAGAGGAATAATAGATTGTCGTCAGGTCAACACATTTAATATAAAATTCGGAAAATAATACAGGCCCACTTAGAGAGACCCCTCCAGCTTCCCTCCAAAGCTCTTGCCTGAATGGGTTGCCTACTTACACTGAAAACGCTGTGGCTACTTTTAATGCCAAATTTTGGCATTCTTCTTTGAACGCCAAATTTTGGCCTCTTCCTAAAACAAACGCAAATTTTTCGCAACTGTTAATGCCCAATTTTGGCGTCCCTGTAAAGAATGCCAATTTTTGGCGTTGAAAAAGGCCAAAAATTGGCATTCCTTTAGAAAAATGCCAAAATTTGGCGTTCAGAATAGGACGCCAATATTTTGGCATCAAAAGTTTCCACAGCGTTTACAGTGTACACGCGATGCCGGGGTAAGTGGACCACCCTGTATGTATCTCCTTTTGTTTTATTACACTTTCAACTATTGCGCTGTAAAAATAATATAAAATCAAATAACAACCATTTCTGTAACACATGCCAACGTTACGAACATGTTGGCAGTGAAAAAGATTGTAAAATTTTGGACGTGTCTCGGCACTTTAGCAGTGGCTTCGCAATTTAAATTTCGATTCGATTGAGATAACAGTTAAGTTAATGATAGTTCAGCAAATTAGTCTGAGCCTGAAAGGTAGGCAAAACCCCATACTTTGTCCGTTCAAGTAGACAAACATTGGCACTTTGCCCCCCCCCCCCTCCAGGCTGCCTCTGGATCGCCGCATGAACAAGCTCAATTTTTCGATTGAAAGCCACGCATTTCTCGGCTTGAAAACCGAGAAAAACATGCTTATAGCCGATATGGTTTTATTTTGGCGTGTTATCGCTGAGCGAAGCGAAGCTTACTCCTGCAGGGGATCAGAAGTGTACTTGGTCGTGAGTCTGTCTGTCTGTCTGTCCCTCTGTGTTAGCCGGTTCTCCTCTTAAAGTACAGAAGTAATCGTAAAAAGCGGTAGTGTTCCGTAATCTACTAACTTCAGCGCTATAATACTTGTCCAGACTTTTCCTATAAATAGAGTTTGAAATATTGAAACGTTTCATGTAAACTTCACTCCGGAAAGGTTGGCAGGCAACGAAAGGAGCTCACCGGTAAGCTAGCCCCACAATGAACTCATCGGGCAGTAACGCCGCGAAATTTGGGTTACCAGGAATTTAATTTCTGCCTCCCCCTGCGCTTGGGCTCTCCGGATAGGCCGCCACCTTCACATGATTGCTTGGCGGGTTGGCCTATCCAGTGTGTCGCAGGCGCTCCGCCTCGGTAACGTCCTTTGTGGGGACGCCAGTAGCGCCACCTAGCGGCAGCACGCGAAATATGTCACGACGGCCCAGCCAAGCCCGGTGGGCCCGGTGTCCACCTCGACCTCGACTGTTTACAACATCAAAATTAGAAATTTAATTGTCAGTCGGACGAAATATGCGGTTTTCAATAGTTTTTTAGAGTGGTGGTAGTCGCCTCACGAAGTTTCAAGTGTCGTCATTTTGTAGAAGTGTGTGTGCGAGTGATTTGTCGTGTGTGCCTCAAGTTCTAATCAAAAATACCTTTGATTGTACTGGATTTGTGAAATGGACGTCATTGCTGAAACGACAGCCAGGATCGCTTCAACTTACTTCCGAACTCATTATTTGGGTGAGTGACATAACCTAACAACATAAACAATGTTGTTTTACAATAGAGTACACTCAGCTCTGTCTGAAACAGCAGACTTTGGTCTGAGTATTAAAATCATAACACCTTGATCTGACAAGTGAGAGTTACTAGCTGTGACATTATTTTCTGATATTTAACTAAATTTTGTTTTAAACCTTTGCTCGGTACCCAAGTGTTGTGATTCCTTATTTAGCCGCCACAAATTACCAGCCAAACGGTTTCCCCAATACGGTATTGATGCTGTAGTAGAAGTGTGCTCCTTTTAGACATGAGCTAAGAGACATTTGTTATAAAAAAAAAGGTTATTAATTGATAAATATTAAATAGAAACATTTAGAGTCTTATTCTACTAAAGAAGACACATCAAAGTGTGGTGAAAGTATTAAAATCTTATAACCTTTTAACCCAACTAGGAAAAGTAAATTGTATGGGTATTATTCTGAGAAATTTAGGAGGATTTTGTTCCGAACCTTTGCTGTTCTTCCCAGTGATACAATTTCTGATCAAGTTATCTTATGTATTAAACCAAACATACTGCTTGATCCGTTTTGGCTATGAATTTGAATGAGAGAAAGCTGCTCTATAAAAGTAATGATCACGGAGTAAATTCATTTCTAAAGTGAATAGTTTATAGAAATTTGACTCTCACAAACACAAGGGCGATACTGTAGATTGGATTTAGGTGCAGAAGCGGTACTTGTAATATAACAATTATGCTGAGAGTGTTTACACTAAATCAGTGTTGGTGTGTGAACAAACTTGTTTCAGAAGGATAGGAGGGTTGAGGAGGGGCCGGACAGCATATCATGCAGCTGCATTCTTATACTCATCATGTTAATGATACTTAGTGGCACTTATCTCACCTCCGGATGGGAGGAAAAGTGGAGTGGAGGGGAGGAGGTTCTGGATGTGTGTTCTAGAGGTCCCCGCTCAGGATAACCACATTTGTAGGCCACTGGCCACTGGGCCTCTAGCGTCGACCCCATAGGAGGGTGTCCGAGACTTTCGACCTGGGGACAGCTCAGAGGATGCTCAGCATGCCCCTGCCACAAAGGCGTCACACTCATAATGTCGTTCTGGGTTCGGGAAGGGTGTCACCGTCCCGCGTCTATGCCCCCCCCGTCGGGCACAGGGTGGCACGAGGTTACCGCACAGGACAACCGCACATTGGAGGCCACAGCGCCCTGCGCCGCTGGTGTCAATCAGATTGGGTGTCGGGACTTTCTACATCAGGATATCTGAGAGGATGCTCCCCTCTCTCGGTTGAAGTACGAACGGTGATTGTTGGTCTGTTGTCCCACCACCACCTCTCCTGCCCTTCTCCCCCTCCGAATTCTCAATTACTCCATGCTGACTGGCGCCATGTAGGTTGCTTATCTACACGGCGGAAGGATTAAACCCATCCTTTTGTTTTAACACTCACTTCGCTCAGCAACTACGTGCCTGCCGCACGTACTCTAGTTTATACGCTGGCAAAAGGGCAGCTAGTGCTGGCGGTACTGGACCGAGGGCATAGCAGGGTGTGGGTGTGGGTCGTGCACCACGCCACGCCACGCCACGCGAGCCCAGCGGCAGCCCCGCCCCGGCCCTGCCCGGCTGGTGAGTAGCAGGACTATGCAGGGGGGCGGGGGAGGGGGAAGAGGACTCTGTCGATTACGTCACGCTGAGCGCGGAGGGCGCGGACCTGACCGGAGCACGCCGCTGCCCGTGGCGCAGGCCAGGCGGCCCGCCCCGCCCCGCCCCGCCCCGACCCGCACGGTGGGAGGCCGGGCAGGGGTCAGATCGTGCACTCAGTGCCCCGCCCGCCACGCCCCGCCCCGCCCTGGGGGAAGGTGCTCCTCTATCACGCCACGCCACGCCACGCCTCGCCCAGCCGCGCACACCCGACCTACTCCCGTTGTGTAACCAGATCGCCCAATATCACCGACATCCTCACCTGAGGTACCCTGCCCTGCCTGCCGGGCGGGCGCAGACTGTCCCGCACTCGTAACTGACATTTTAGCAATAGTTACGTTAGTATCGGCAGTTTGTACCGAGGGGGTATGCACTTGACTCGCGTAGTAGTTGGGCCACTCTATCCGTTATAAAGGCGTAATAGCGCGTAATAGTAAAGTGCTGGCTTATGAATCCCAGTCCCGAAAAACCATGGGACGCATGGGATCTCATGACTCCATTCCCTTGAAAAAATACAGTTTCACCATGAGAGTGTTGGATCTGCTCATGGGAATGCATATCCCATGGAACAACTCTCACAAAAGGATCAAAAAGCCATGATAATTTCCAATTCCAATGCAATAGGAACACCATAGGGGTTAGAGTTCCCATGAGCGTTCCATATTCTGACATGGTGAGAACATAGGCCATGGCGAAAAAATATCCCATGAAAACTCAGATTGCTATAAAATCTGTATCTCTTGAAATATCAATCTTAAATTTGATATGCAGCATCTACAAACAATTTTAGTAGGGCCATTTTAATTTTATCCCAATTGAAGCATTTGTTTTGGTAACTTGAAAACGGCTTGTACTAGGTGAAAATGGACAACAGATTTGGCTCCGCCTCGATTCAGACTTTCCGAGGTCATGTTTTACACTCGTATGTGTAGAGTTTTTCTCAGCCTTTGCTAATCGACTTCCTTTACCATGGTCCTTCCCATGAAATATACCAGTTTCCATGGTGCGGTAGGAGGCAATTTGACTATGGTGTATATGTGCGATTGTCACATTTTCCCATGATCCCATGGGCAAAAAATCAGAGGTGAATTCCTCCCATAGGACTAACTCCCATGCAGTACCATGCACCATGGGATCGCCCATGGTTTTTTATTAGGACTGGGATACAGTTTACCACAATGTTACACAAAGCAAGTAAGCTGTGAAATGTTTTGCAGAGACGAATCATATCCTTCGCAGCTTTCGAACTTGTTCCGAAGGCGCGGGAAAAGTTCTGGTTTGCAACCTATTTTCTGTGATTTACAAACGATATTTCAGATTTCGATAGAAGGACGTAATATCATAGTTTTAGAGTAACTAAGTATCTAAGAATAACAAGTGTCATTGCAATTTTTTAATTTTACGATTTAATATTGTGACTCTAAAACATTTCTTATAAAATATTTACCCCCCTTACAAACATTTCTCACAGCCGGCAGTGGCGTCGCTTTCGCCGCTGCATGGCAGTGCGGCTGGTGCAGGGCGAGCTGCTTGCGGGGCTTCGCCACAAGCTTTTCCGTTCTCTGCTTGCGGCCCCGGTAATGAAATATCGGCTGCTTGTGTGTTTCCTACATCATTAGGATCCCGCGCTGCGCCGCGCAGCCCATTACAATGAGCTGCACAGGGCCGGGCCGGGCCCTAAGGGTCGTGCCTGCCCTGCTGGGCCCGGGCCGCGGGACCGTCCTCGCCTCGCCTGCCGCGGCGCTGCGGCTATGCGACACGAAACGGGGACGCGGGAACGGGGAAGTCCAACATGATCCTTGCGTCCTCATAAAGAGGAAAATTTCTAAAAGGCACTTCCGTAAGTTGGCCTTACACTGGGGAAACAAATGTTTAGTTCTGCACATCAATTGGTGTTTAGTTTCAAATGTGCAAAAACTAAACACTTGCGAGTGTCGAGCTGAACTAAACGGTGGTGTGCAGTTTCTCGAAGTGCCTAGGTTTATGTGTCAAAGTAAGCACTTGTGCGCACGTTTCGAAACGTTTAATAACTAGACATTACGTGATGTCTTGTTATGTCTCTACACCATATAATGTGCAGAGTCATCAATTAGACACGCAAGTGTGCAGAAACTGCACATTTGTTTTACCAGTGTACATTGACATTGACTATTTTATCAGTGCCGGTTTTGGTAACACCTTCAGAGGATTTTATACCGACATGAAGTTTGCAATATTGTTGAAGGTTCCCGGACACCTGGGGGGCTAACAACTCTAAAATCCTAGGGGTACATAACTACTGAAATTGGTGTAATGGGCGTTCTTAGAGAACCCGTAACAGTATTGCTGTTTTGCGTACTCAGGGCCACAGCCCCTAACTGCTGGATTGGGTAGGCAGCCCCTCATACTGTTACCTGTTCACTGACACACGCATACATCGCGCAATTCAAATTTTAAAAATTCTAAAAACTTTTTAAAAAAATTGCACAAAGTAAAGGCAGGAGAGGGTTGGTGCTTCAAAAAACTTGACCGAAGCCGCCAGAGCGTATAGATAAGTCCATGTCTCGGTAAAACTCTGTGTTAAATTTGAGACGTGGTCGCGGTGACGGAAACCATATGCAATGCAGCTCGCCTCTAAAGTTGTGTATCTGTTTTAGCCACAAAAAAAGACATTTTAATAAAATGTAGAGAAAGGTGTGTGTAGTATAAATTTATAGGGGTACTGCCGCTTATTATTTCCTAATTATTCACATTTTATATACCTTCTACAGGCAGGCTGTTTAAAAACACAAACTGACAGTCGAATTGCATTGTTATAACTCGAAACAGAATTTCAAGACTCCAAAAAAGTAGCCATTAACATTGTTAGATACTAGGTCAAAAATATTGAAAAACTACAAACTCATTTTTTGGTGTGTGTGCGCATGAGTCGGGAGTTGGTCGAGAGGTGAGACGAACAAAGCGTCGCAAACCACTCCTGGAGATGGACGACGCGTCCCCAAGTGTCCTGCAGGCCCGTGCCTGGAGAGTGTGTGTTCCATCAGCAAGATAAGACCGGGGACCAGCTTTTCCGCGACGAGGTACGCCTCTCTCTCTCTCTCTCTCTCTCTCTCTCTCTCTCTCTCTCTCTCTCTCTCTCTCTCTCTCTCTCTCTCTCTCTTTCTCTCTCTTGCTAAGTCTCCTTCTCGCTCTCCCTGTATAAACCAGCTTCTTGCAGCGGCACGTGCCTGCCCCTCCCAAGTTTCAGTGTTTAAGTCGACGTCTTTTGTACTACAAAGAGAGGTACGAAATCACGCATACCAGGTTTCGAATTTTTCTAGCTGCTTACGGAAATAATGCTTGAGCGGTACCCGTCATCTAGGAAGAGACCGATGTTCTCACCGCGAGTTAACATGAAAATGTACGTTTGCTAATAAATATCACATCTCCCACTCAAAGCTAAAATATAAATCTAGACTTTGGTTATCTTGCTGCGGACAAGAGCTTTTAGTATACAATATCGCAGATACAAATAAATTATAATACTAATGGAATGCACTAGATTCTGATTACTACAGTTAGTTGCCAACATGGCAAAGTGCATAACCCTTCTAGCAGATAGTCGGTTGCCGCAGCCAACCCAGTTGTAGGACCGCAACTCGGGCAGATAGATGTTTGATATGAGCCGATCGGTCGCTACAACAGACGAATAATTTGGTTGCCGCACTGCTAGCCCTTTTTTTTCTGTCAGATCAGTGTGTCTCAGCCAGAAGGCCGCACTCGCGACACAAAGATGGCGTCAGGTGTCAGGCCGGCCGGGCCGAGAGCAAATGTGTGGCGCTCGGCCAATAACGGATAATGGGCACAATGGGAGGGCTCATTACTCGCCATTGTAGCGGAAAACAATTGACATGAGCGCACTGTGTGTGTGTGTGTGCGCGCGCGCGTGTGTGTGTGTGTATGGGCTCGAGCGCGCGCTCGCTGAGGCAGCTTTAAAACACTGGTCCTCCGCCTTACTTGGAAATGCCCAAGCTGCTGCGAGCCCAAGCAAGCTATTCCACTCCCTTGGTGGTCGCATGAGACAGTCGGAGAGAGTTGATTGGGAGCGGGATGTTGAGAGCTGCTGAGGCTAAACAACAGCAATACGTCAATATTTTTTCCGACGCGCTTCGGCAACGGTTTCCCTTTTGACAGTATATACGTATGGCAGGGCGCGGCTCGGATGCAGCACCACGGTGTCGGTCCAGAGCCACTTAGCACCTGCGGGCTGTAGCCTGGCTGTAGCCTGGCTGTAGCCGGGAGGGAGACTATAGGGAGGACAGTGGACTTGATGCGTCTCTCTCCTGTTCAGCTGCGCCGGTTGCAGGCCTGCTGCCGCTTCTGCTGCTGCTCCCTCCTGCTGCCCCCGCTGCTCCTGCCGCCCCTGCTGCCACTGCTGCCCCTGCTGCCCCTCCTGCTTCTGCTGCCCATGCTGCCCCTGCTGGCCCCGCTGCTCCTGCTGCCCCTGCTGCCTCTGCTACCTCTCCTGCACCTGCTGCCCCCGCTGCTCCTGCTGCCCCTGCTGCCCCTCCTGCTTCTGCTGCCCCTCCTGCTTCTGCTGCCCCTGCTGCCCATGCTGCCCCTGCTGCCCCTGCTGCCTCTGCTACCTCTCCTGCACCTGCTGCCCCCGCTGCTCCTGCTGCCCCTGCTGCCCCTCCTGCTTCTGCTGCCCCTGCTGCCCATGCTGCCCCTGCTGGCCCCGCTGCTCCTGCTGGCCCCGCTGCCTCTGCTACCTCTCCTGCACCTGCTGCCCCCGCTGCTCCTGCTGCCCCTGCTCTCCCTGCTGCTGTTCCTAGCTGCCCCTACTGCTGCTCCTGCTGCTCTTGCCACCGCTGCAGCTCTTGTTGCTAGTTCACCTACAACAGCCACCTTTCGTGATCTTAAAAAGCTAGTTGATCGCCAGGGCTATCTCAGCTATGTACTGGTTGACTCGTCTATACCCCTTTTCTCTGTGTGCGGCAGCGGGTGAAGAAAGCGCGCGCTGACTGGTGGCCAATCAGGATGCGGTCGCGGCGAGGCGGGGCGCGTTCAGTAAAAACGCAAACACGCGTGCGCGGCGGGGCGGGCCTGTTCTCTGACCACAGAGTGACCACCGTGGCTGACCGCCGCCCCGCCGGGCCGGGCCGGGCAGGCCGCTCGGTATTGGCGCCGCGCGAGTGTATGAAGACCTGCCAAACATGGCAGGGCAGGCCGGGCAACATGGACAGGCAGGACGAGGCTTTATGGAGCGGACCGCTCGGCTCCCCTCCTGCTGATTGGTGACATGGACGTGGACGACTGCTGCTGCTGCTGCTGCTGCTGCTGCTGCTGCTGCTGCTGCTGCTGCTGCTGCTGCTGCTGCTGCTGCTGCTGCTGCTGCTGCTTGCTCCGCGCAAGCCAACAAACGCAACTTTTTGCTTTTATTGTTTTTATTGAAGAATAATTTAAAACAAATAATCCGTGCGTCCCGGCCTGATTCGCAGTCTGCGAGGGTCTTGCGCCGCGCGCACTGTGCTCGCTCTAAAAGTGTAACCTGGTGTGTTCCAGCCGGCAAGCGTAAAAAGTCAAAACAATCAAAAATCAACGATTTCATGTATGTGATGTCTCGCTTGAAATCAGTCCGGTATGGGGGGGGGGGGTGACCCCACGCCAATTTACATCAAGCTGACGGCTTTCTTTCCCTCCGTGGCGTTGATAAAGCGATTTAAATTATTATTGCCGACAACCCTGCCGCCCCTACAAACGAGTTGCCGCCTCGCCTCTGCTGCTCCGCCGCGCCGCGCCGCCGCCTCAGCCACCTGAGCAATAAACAAGGCCCTGGGTGCGGGGCGGGCCGGCCGAGGCCAGGCGCTCCGCTATGGGCTAGGGAGCCCGCCCTGCTCCGCCCCGCCCCGCCCCGCTCCGCCCCGCCCCGCCCCGTCCCGAGGGAGGGAGGGTAGAGGAAGAGAGGGTTAGAGTGCAGATCCTACCTTTGGGCCTGCGATTTGCCGAGGGCAGCCGAGCTGGAAACTGAGATGTTTCTCAGACAAAATTGAAGAACAAATGTTTAATAGTGCACTTTGTTCGTCTCGTTGAGTATACTATAACATATCAAAAATCCCCACCCAAACCTGTTGTTGAGCATTTTTAACACCGGGTGTTCAAAGTTCAAAATACAGGGTTTTCGTAAATTGTATACGTGGGAGGGAGGCCAGTCCGGCTGCCGCTGCTTGCGCCTTCACAGTAAATGTCGTCAGGGGAAGGCGGCGGCGTCACGCAGAGCAAAAGCAGACGCTCCAAATTACACAAGAGGGTCCGCATGGGGAGGAGGAGGAGGTAGCAATCGCAAAGGAGGTTTGCAATAATTGTTGCAAGGCCCCGCCCCGCCCCGCCCCGCCCGCTCGTTTGGGTGGGGCGCGCCCCGCCCGGGCGGGACCAGGGCGGGACCGACTGGTGTCTACAGTACCCGGTCGGGTCTGTGCCCGCCCCGCTCTCTGGGTCGCCGCGGCCACTATACAGAATACTGGTAGGCTTACAGGAAAGTTTCCCTGAAGCATAATGTTGTAAAATTTGCAATTCGAAATCGTAAAATTACAAGTATTACGTATCGACTTCGAATAATTCATTGACGGGAAAGAATGGGCTGGCATAAATTTACAACATTATATTGTACACTCTTAACTTCTTCCAAAGAAAATTCTTGTCTTACAAAGAATTCTGTGCAACCGTAATACAAAGCCAAATTTTCTTTGTAATACATAGAAAAATCTTTGTAATACAAAGCAAAAAAGTTTGAAATACAAAACATTTTCTGTATATTACGGTTGCACAGAATTCTTTGTACTATACGGAAAAATTCTTTGTAAGAAGTTAAGAGTGTACATAGTATAATACACAATAAATTGCAAATCTACGAGGATCTATTTCACAGTGGTGGTGTCGCGAAACGACACGCACACGCACGTTGACCAAGTGCCTGTTACAAGACACGCGCAATACTCTCTCCTGCCGCACCGTGTGTGTGTGTGTGTGTGTGTGTGTGTGTGTGTGCATGTGTGTGTGAGTTTAAAGCCTTGTACGGTGCACCTGCCCGGCTTCCCCCAGAACAAGAGGCACGCCGCGACGCTGCGGGGCGGGGCGGGGTGAGGTGCTGGTAGGGGCCCATAGTGAAGACACTTCTGCCCCTAACGAGGTGTCACACCTGTACCGCAAGGCACTTGGTGTCGGCTGCGCGGCGGCCTCTCGCGCGGTGCAGTGGCGTCGTGTGCACGGCGTGAAAATCAGGCACATTCAGAAACACCTCTCTACTCTATACTGAACACTCTAAAAAGCTTATGGTGAACTTCACTGTAAGCTACGGTGAACCCTGCAGCACTGTAACTTACGATGAATTTTCACCGTAAGCTACGGTGAATGTCACACTACAAAAAGCTTGCGAATAATTGTTCGTTGCATTGCAAAGAATTTTGAAGCTTTGTAAAAATTTTTGCGTTTCGAACTATATTCTTCACCAATTTTTTGCACCTTGCAAAGTAAATTGGTAAATTGGTAAAGTGGTATAAAATCAGTGAGTACGGTCTCTCCGTACTCTGTGCTCCGTATCATATTTCAATTTCGCAGGTACGGTGCACCGTACCTGGTAGCGTATCGGTCTCTCATTTTTTACAGTGTAGAAGCAAGAACACGGAACCAGCATCTGTTTATCGCAACATGAGATATTTACGTGATTTTCCGAACTTTTCTTGTTTGCTGCAAATGATCTAGCGTGCGTTTCTCGTCCTCGGACTGTTCGCGTTCAACTGAATCAGTTTTAAATGCTTTAATTTTACATCTGACTTTCGTCCCATACTGTGAAAAATAGCTGTAGGTTTTCAAGGAAAATCTTTCATGAGGCGCTTCGCACAATCACCCAGAAAATCTGATCCTTGTATCAAAGACATTTTCCTTTATAAAATACAAGGATTTTTTTAACCTTAACATGAGGTTGAACTCGTTAAAATAAGGAATGATCTTTAAAACTGGGGAATAAAAATTCTTAGAACAACCACTGTTGACCTTGACACAAAGAAAATTCCTAGAAATTGGGCCTATTTTCCTTGTAATTTTTTTTTTTCCTTGAATCAACGCGTTTAGCCTGGTTTCAACGATCACATTTTCTGGGTGTACGATGAAAAACTGTAAAATTAAACATTGTTTTAGAACATATTCTGTAGATGGTAATTCACAACATATTTTGTGGATATTAATGCATAAAAGATTTTGTTCGTACTGTAGTTCGTAACAATAACATATTATGTGATATATTCTTTAAATCTATGAGAATATGTTTCACCGTAGTACGGTGCACAGCCTCCGTGAAGTACCCAATCGGCACGTGCAGTGGCCTGACCATCCACAACGCACCATGTCCTTCCTCGGCGTGATCCGCACGCGGTGTGATCCGCACGCGGCGTGATCCGCACGCGGTGTGATCCGCACGCGGTGTGATCCGCACGCGGTGTGATCCGCACGCGGTGTGATCCGCACGCGGTGTGATCCGCACGCGGTGTGATCCGCACGCGGTGTGATCCGCACGCGGTGTGATCCGCACGCGGTGTGATCCGCACGCGGTGTGATCCGCACGCGGTGTGATCCGCACGCGGTGTGATCCGCACGCGGTGTGACGGCGATGCGCTGCAGGGAATGCCGCCGCCGGATGCTGGAGCAGGCTGGCCTGGTCCCGCCGAGTAAAGTCTGTGTCCAGCCATGTGTGATCGGGCAGGGTGGGGCGGGGCGGGGCGGGGCGGGGCGGGGCGGGGCGGGGCGGGGCTGGACGGTTGGGCCCTGGGCGACAGTAACAGGTGGCAGGCCCGGTCGCAGGGCTCGGCTCAGGGGCTCACGCGATGCGGGGGAGCAGGGAGAGGGGCGCTGGAGGGCCATGCAGGCCAGGCCCTTCCCCAGAGGGCGCGACGGTCAAGACTGCTGGACCTAAAGCGCTCTCTCTCTCTCTCTCTCTCTCTCTCTCTCTCTCTCTCTCTCTCTCTCTCTCTCTCTCTCTCTCTCTCTCTCTCTCTCTCTCCCTTTATTCCATCATAATTTTTTTGTCGTCCGCATACACGCTCTGCTCTGCACGGGAGTTCCGTGGATGTGCCAGATCTCATCAGAGGGGAGGGGTTGTGTGCGCCCTCTACACTCGGCTCAATTGTTTTTTTTCATGCGTATTTTTGCGGGCGGGTTAGCGGGAAAAGACGACGACATGACATGACATGGCGTGGATGCGTGGCGTCTGTTGCAGGGCCGCGCGTCAGTCTGTGAACACTACATTCTTATGATCATTTTTATTCGTACTTCACTGCGAGAAAAAACTACAGTTAATCCGGTTAATTTTCATACAGTCTTTTTCTGTAGTTTCAGGTACAGGATTTCTCCGTACTTTTTTGACATTCCATTCCGTACCCCAAAATCTATGATTGTTTAAGGCCATAACTTTTTCATTCTGAGTCCAAATCTATTTCTATAATTGGATTTTCATTTCAACAATTTCAATTTTTAGGGTACGGAATAGAATGTCGAAAAGTACGGAGAATCCTCTACCTGAAACTACAGAAAAAGACTGTATAAAAATTATCCGGATTATCTGTAGTTTTTTCTCGCAGTGTTATGGATTTTTTTGCACATGCTTAGCTTTTGCATTTTTTAATGAGCAAGTATGAACAAAATTGTTCATAATTAACAAGAATTATGAAAAATTTGTTCATAAATGTGTATTATAAAATGCATAAGCTGAGCATGTGCAAAAAAATTCATAAGTACGAATAAAAAATGTGCATAAGAATTTAGTGTGTATGTCCGTCTAGCTGTCTGTCTGTCTGTCTGTCTGTCTGTCTGTCTGTCTGTCTGTCGTCCGTCTGTCACCTCGTCTGTCGGGCGCCGCCACATTGCATTCATCATTGCGCCTCGTGCATTGCGTTTTGTCGTAATTGTGATTGTGACGCGTCGCCTTTGTTCCGACGTCATCAGCATGCCGCACTTCCATCGGGCCGGGCGGGGCGGGGCGGGGCGGGGCGGGGCGGAGCTCACAGCGTGTGAAGGAACACTTCCTCGCGGTCCCGCGCAGCCGGGAGGGGCGGGGCGTGGCGGGGCGTGGCGGGGCGTGGCGGGGCGTGGCGGGGCGCGGCGGGGGCGTGGAGCCACGGCACGCGGGGCGCATCCAGACGCTGCCGTGCCATGCCGCTTCTCCCTTTCCGCCCGCCGCGCCCCGCCGCCGCTCCTCGCGGACTCTTCAGCTGGGATGCAGGCAGGGGCCGGGCGATGCATTTCGGTTCCCATGGCTCAGTACCGGCCCGGCCCTTACCGCTTGTTTCACTAGAAAAGTATGGGCAATAAGGCCCCATACTTTGGTAGTGTAAAGTATAGCGTATAGGCTTCTTGGAGCTGCAACTGCTCCTGCCTACTAGGCATCGACCGTGCTCACCATGACTCCTGGTTGACAGGTGCAGACTCAGGCAGCTTGCCGCCTGCTGTACTTGTACCGGGTGTTTCTTTGAATGCGTGACAGTGTTGCGGGGTTGCCTACCCCATTCGCCCATAAGGCGTCATTGCCCGTGCAGCGCTGGAGAGTATGCAATCCCTCAACACTGTTACGCATTCAAAGAAACACCCGGTACTGCTGCCCAGGCCCAGGCCACATGGACACTCACTGTGAGAAATGTTTGCACTGTAAAATTTTAAGTCGTCACATTACGACATAGTCAGTGCTAAATTTTACTTGTGAAAGGTTCGTCACATGACAAATGGTTCATCACAGTGTGACGAAAGATTCATGTCATGTGACAAAAGATTCATGTCAAGTGACGAAATGTATGTCATGTGACGACTGTTTCATCACAGCTCTTCTGACGAAATATTCGTTAGCAATATTTATCGTCACATGACAATTTAGTTTAACAGTGTCTAAGGGTTACGGAAAAAATTTCCATGAGAAATGTCGTAAAGTTACGATATCAAATTGTAAAATTAGAAAATTTTAAGGACACTTGGTATTAACTTGTGATTCTTAACCGAGCCCAAATAGGCTTTCGTAAATTTACGATTTTGATCGTAAAGTGACAACACCGTTTGTAAATCCGAAATTACGAAAATAGTCGTAAATTTACATAGATATTTTTTTACAGCTAGCTAGGAGTCCTTACACAGTCTGCTGAGTCTATATGATCGGCCCTGCTCCTGCTACCCAGGCCACCCCGCCGCGCAGCCGTTGCACTGGTGGGCTGCTGTCCAAAACCCTGATCCAATCACCGCGGTTATGGACAGGCCCGCTGCCCCGCCCCGCCCCGGGCGCGAGGCGCGGTGCGGTGGCGGCGCGACGCGGAGATCCGCGTTCACACTCACCAGCGATACTCCTATCCGGGTCCCGAGCCGGGGCGCGGGGCGGGCGTGCAGTGTTGCAGCCTCTGCCGGAAGCACGCGGTGGCGAAAGCCCCGCCCGTCCCCGCCCGTCCCCGCCCGTCCCCGCCCGTCCCCGCCCGTCCTCCAGCGGGCCGGCGGTGGCTCGGGCGGTGGGCCCGGCCCCGTGAGTGCAGATGGCGCGGCGCAGATAGACACACAGTCACATGCACATCTGCGGTGGAGCTGCGGTGCTGCGCGGCGCGGCGCGGCCGTTGCACAACCACCTACATGAGCCTACGTCTAATAGAGACGACATGGCTGCTGGTGGCGACACACGCGGTGCGGCGGGACGGGACGGACGGCTCCAATATAAGGACTTTGGAGCGGAGGGGCCGGGCGGGGCGCTACTATTGCATTCCCTCCCGTTTTCCCTCTCTTCTCGAGTCGCTCGCGAGGAGGACAATATCCTAAGAAGTACACCTAGAAAACTGAAAAGTTGTAGCAACTATCGTATGGTTACCTCAGGGGCAACCATAAAATCATGGTTAAGATAACAATATTACAGTTGAGCTCACCAAAATTCTGTTCCACACGGCCATAATATTGCTGTCTCAACCATAATTTTCTGGTTGTCCCTGAGCTTACCATACGATGGTTCCGGCAACTTTTCATTTTTCAGGGTGTAGGGGTGTACTGTTCCCCCCCCCCCCCCCCGACTCATCCTCGATTTTTTTATTCGTGATTTTGATGTCTCTCAAACCCGTCCTGCAATTGGTGTTAGTAAACGATGCATTAAATATTTTCATAGTTTTAAATGAATTTTTTACTATTTCTGCTTAACGTAAATGAGTCTTTCAACACCTAAAGGTATGCAGCCCCCAAAGTGTGGCTCACCCCGGAGGTCTCGGCTGGATCCGCGCCTGGTTACGAAAACCTTGAAATGCAAAATCCCTTTTGACTCGTCCTGCCCTCTGTAGGGCCGTGGCTTGTACCGGCGCGCGGGCGGCGGGGCTGCGCAGCGCAGCGACCCCTCCCTGCTGGCTGACCCTGTCATTACCGAAACCCTCCGCACTGGCTATCCGCCCGGCTCCCGCCTTCTCCCCGACCTCATCTGCTTTTATTTCGAAGCGCTTGGCCCTGCCCGGCCCAGCCCCCGCCTGCTCATAAATCTTGTGCGCATGTGCACATGTGAAACGCGTCTTATGGCGCCAAGACGCGGCAGAGAGGGGCGCAGCGCAGGACACTAGCACCGCGTCTACCTGCTCGGCTCGGGAAAGTGAACATTTGCGGCGGGCCGGTCAGTAAGCGCGACGCGGCGGGCGAGTGCCTCGCGGGAGACGGGAGTGGGGCTGAGGAGGTGCACTCTGAAACCAAGTGTTCAACTGTTCAACACTTGTAAGTGTGCAACTTCCAGTATAACAGGTGCAAGTGCGCAGCTCGGCATTTGTGCAATTGGAAGTGTCAAACTCGCCAGTCGTACACTTGTAAGTGTTTAACTCGACAGTTGTAAACTTGCAAGTGTTCAACAAGGGAGATATTGCACGGGGCAGTTGAACACATGCAAGTGCACAAATGTCGAGTTAAACACTTACAAGTGTACAACTGGCAAGTTCGACACTTGGAATTGCACAAATACCGAGTTGTATACTTCGACGTGTAAGACTGGAAGTTGCACACATTCAAGTGTTGAACAGTTGCACACTTGGTTTAACAGTGTGGACACTTGACACTTGCGCCACCTGTCCTCTCGTGCAGCAGCACGGGGGGTTTGTGTCCCTATGACTTAACAGTAACACGGGAGCGTGACCATAGAAGTCACGCCGCACTCAATGAGGTTTAGGTAGTGCACTGGAAATCCAACAGTGAGCAATGCACGCTGTATATAAAGTGTGCATGACATGCTCACTGTTTGTAACGTGTATATGGACATGCTCACTGTACAAAATGTGAGCAATGCACTGGAAAAACAAAGGTGCTAAGTCCTACCTTTAAAAGGCACTAACAAAATTTAGTGCCTTAGGAAAGGCACTAAGATTTAGTGCCCCAGGAAAGGCACTAAATTTTGTTAGTGCCTTTTAAAGGTAGGACTTAGCACCTTTAGCTGACCAGCTGCATATACTCCATACAAATTTAGTGCCTTTGCAAATGCACTAAGATTTAGTGCCCCAGGAAAGGCACTAAACTTAGCACTTGATTTTAGTGCCGTAGGAAAGGCGTTGCTTAGCACCTTTGTTTTTCCGGTGTACCAAAGCTAACTTTTGGCTATGGTTATAAGTTGCTTGTCACGATATCAGCCTGTTCGTAAGTTATGGTAACATAGATGTATTTGCCGTGTACACCGACCAACCGGGTCCAGTGCAAACGCCCATACTTTCCGCCACTTTCCCGAGCCGAGCAGAAAGACACGGCTCACGTGTCCTACCCCCGTGGCGTGGGGACCAATCGCAAATAAATCAAAACACACATTTCCTTTCAATTGTTCAGATCTTCTGTAATGCCTTACAGATTGTTCCATGCGTACTTTGCAGTAACCCAGTATGTGACATGTGACGTCACAACTTGGAAATAGGACCACATATGCACAGGCTCAGTCGCTCGACCACGAAGACCAGCAAGGCACAGAAGAAAGAGAGAGGGTCCCAATTTTTTTCCCGCGCGAAAAGGGCATGAGTCGTAAAGGGGTGTATATTTATGAATGCTTCGGCAGCAGAGAGGATAAACTGGAACTCATCTGGCCTGTGCGTGTGCGGGCGGTGGGCGGTGGGAGCATACTGGGAGCGTTTGGGTGGTCACAAGAGGGCCGCTCATAATATAGGGCCATCACATTTGTTTTGGAATAGTTGTAAATGCTGCTAAAGAGGCGGTGGGGGGGGGGGGGGACTTTTTACCCCTCAGCCCCATCACCTCGAGGCTCGTATCTTGCGCCGTCTTACCTACCGGCTCCTGTATGAGCAGGGCGGAGCGTGGCGGGGCGGGGGTGTGATCAAAACAAACGAGATCTGCAGCTCTTTGAGCCGGGCCGGGGCCTGGGCCGCCGGGGCCGCGCAGGGGGCCTCAGCTTCAGAGCCGCGCTGCGCCGGGGCCGGGCCGGCCAGTGGGAACCGGAGGGAGTCAGAGTCAGCGGCAGCCCGCCGAACGTGGGAAGCAGCCAACCACCCCCCCCAGCCGAAGCGGTGCGGGCGGGCCGGGCCGAGAGACTTGGAACTCATTGAGTTTGGCTTTACTATGTGGTCACGCTGTCCACAGGCGCGGATACAAGGGGGCACAAATAAAAGCTTACAGTGATTTTCACTGTAAGCTACGGTGAATCAGAGTGCATCACCGTAGCTTACAGTGACAGTGACATTCACCGTAGCTTACAGTGACATTTACCGTAAGCTACAGTGCTGCAGGGTTCACCGTAGGTTAAAGTGGAAATCACCGTAAGGTTTTGAGAGGGGGGGGATTTCGCCCCCACCCTCATGGCATACCTCGACAGACGCATCAAATGTAGGCAAAATGCTATACTTTGCCCTTCTAAGTATGCAAAAAGTGCTACTTTGCCCTGGTGTAGGAGTCCGTCCGGTAGGACTCTAGGTGCGGGGTGCTATGGGCGCGCGCCATAGACATTCCTTCTCTCTGGCGCGCGCACACCCCTGGACAGTTCAAACTGTTCCCATCTGGCGCCGCATGCCGCATGGGTACCCGTACCGGATCCTACCCCACCCGGTACCCACCTATGGACCCTGGCCGGGTCCCATCCTCACCTCTCCCGGATGCCCCCCGGGTCTCTTCCATGTGTCTCCAGGGTGTCCCGGGTCTGTCCCGCACCACCTCCTGAACACCCCCTGGGAGGCTACGTTATCATGGGTGTCGCTGTATTTGCTAAACGGCATGAAATGAATAGGGTATTTCCCTGGGAAAAACCGGGTGTTTCTTTTGAATGCGTAACAGTGTTGTGGGTTTGCCTATCCCGTTCGCCCGTAAGGCGCCATGGCCCCTGCAGCGCTGGAGAGTATGCAATCCCGCAACACTGTTACGCATTCAAAGAAACACCCGGTAGAAAATAATGAAAGCACAAAAACAGAACCAGGCGTTGAATGCGATTCGTCGTTGGATGAGAAATTTACGTAGCTTTCCGTGGTTGATTGTTTGTTTGTAATAACACCACGACGTGCATTTCTCCTACGCCCTGGGTTCGCATTCAGCTACTGCGGTTCCGCTTTTGTGCTTCCATTTTCTCTTCTTACTTCCGTCGTAGAGATTTATTGAAATAACCTATTTATAAAGTCCGCCGTTTTCCTCTCTTCTTTCACAGCTGAGTCAGTATGTTCCAAAAATTTTAGAAAGAAATTGGTCTGATTAAATAAATGAACGCGAGAGGTACAGTACACTCGATCAAATAGCTCCTACTGCAACCGTTCCCACGTTTCGAAGAGAGGGAGTCTGCGAGGAAGAACCCCCGTCCTTCCGGGACCCCGGCGTGCTCACCTGTCCGAACTACACAATTGCTTCATTTCGCTGCCTTACCCCGTCCAAAAATAGGCAAGCAGAAAACCGGTGGGGGGGGGGGGGAGGCACCAAGGCAGGTAGTACAGAGTGCAGAGACACAAAAACTCGTCCGGGCAACAGAGGGGAAACGTCATAATAAATGAAGGTGCTTCGTAGCACCACTACCTGTGAGCCGCGCGCCGCGCCCCCGCGTCTGTGGAGAAGGCCATTGTCACGAGCCTCGTCGAAGGTGTAAACAGTCGAAACTCTCTTTGTCACAATACAAGGCGTGACGGGCCGGGCCGGGCCGGGCCGGGCCGAGCGGGGCCCGCTCTACTGTACCGCCCAAAAAGTTTTGGCGCCATAAGACGCGTTTCACATGTGCGCACACAAGATTTATGAGCAGGCGGGGGCCGGGCCGGGCCGCGCAGAGCTAAGCGCGTAACATATTACGCTACGAAATAAAAGCAGATGAGGTCAGAGGAGACAAGGCAAGAGCCGGGCGGATAGCCGGCCGACTGATTTCGAGGACAGCTCCCGTGCCTCTGTCCTTGTCGCACTCGATGGGGCCCCGCCCCCGCCGTGCACAACACAGCGCACCTCCCATGGGTGCGACGAGGACGGAGGCACGGGAGTAATCCTCAGTGAGCAGTGACTGTCCACAGAGGCATGCGGCGCCGCGCTGCAGCCCCGCCGATACTGTACGACCCACGGCCCAGGCGAGACCAGTCAACGCTGTCACAAAAGACTGCAGTGAATCCCTATAACTTTTATTCAGCCTTTCCTGAACAGGAATCACTGTACTTTCTGACAGTCCAATTTTTACCCCCAAAACTGAAATTTGGAATGGAAATCCAATAATTATGCACTGGAAACCCAAGTGTGTGAATGTCGCACATTTACTTGAGTGCGAGGACTCATTCGCACACCTACAGGTGTGTGACATTCACACACTTGGATTTCCTGTGTAGGAATATAGATTCGTCTCGACGATACGAACAAAGAATGTCGGCATGGGTTTAGACTCGAAATGAAAAAGTTATTGGACTTCAATAATTTTAGTTTTTGGAGGTGCGGAATTTACGGGATGGACTGTCAAAAAAGCACAAAGCACAGTGACCAGTGACCTGTACCTGAAACTACAGTAAAGGTTGTCAATTACATTAACAGGACCCACCGTAGTTTTTTCTCGCAGTGAAAAGAGATTTTACATCGCAATTATTGCGACGCTATAAGGTTTTCGTTACCAAGAGAAAAATTAAGTGCGCGAGTGCGAGCCGCCACATCGGGCGGCTCAGGCAGAGTCGTTCTTATTGCACGGGCCCCTCTCGTCTCCCCTGCGCCCTGCCCTGCTCTCTCCCGGCTGTCTCCACCCCTACCCCCCACCCCCACCCCGCCCCCCGCACTCCGCCCTCCCTGAGCCAGGTCAAGCCCACTTGCAGCTCTGGGGCCTCTGGGGCCCTCGCACCGCACCGCCTCCAGCAAGTGCAGCAGCGAGCAGCAGCGGCGGCGGCGGCAGGATGAGGGGGTTTGAGGGTAAAGGGGGAGGGGGGGGGGTCTGGGGCCCGCCCTGCAACAAGTGGCCCCCGCCCCGCCCCGCCACACCCCTCCACCACGCCCCCTCCCCTCATACCGGGTCGCTCGCTCCGCCGCCGAGCGCGCCCGCCCAGCCACTGCGGTCTCTCTCCCTCTCTCTCCGCGCTGGCTCTCGCTCTCGCTCGCTCTCGCTCGCTCTCGCTCCCGCGCCCGCGCGCCGCCAGTCGAGCCCCGGCCGCTGAACAGAGCAGACGCACGTCGCGTTGCCGCGCCTCTCTGTGCCTCAGTCTCCAGCCCCGACAGACGGCGGAAGCGGGTCCGGTTACGTAAAGCTTGGACAAGCAGTAGTGAAGTGCCTACACCGCCTCGAGCCGACGTGTGTGTGTGTGAGTGTGCGCGAGTGTCAGTGATTTTGCGCGTGTGTGAGTGTCAGTGATTTAGGGCGTGTGTGAGTGCGTGACAGTGAGCGAGACATGTCGCCATGAGATGCTGCTCTCCGCACCCCCATGATTCGCCGCCATTGGATTACTCCTCCTGCCCGCCGTGACACCCTGGCCCTGCCCGCCCTCTGCTAGACGATGAGGTGGAGGATGTCCGGGAGCGTCGCCGAGACCCCGCCGGCGCTTCGCCCCCGCCCCCGCCCCCGCGCGCCCGGCGCGCCCCCGCTGCCCACCCTGCTGGTGGCCGTGGTGGTGGCGGCCGCCGTGCTGCGCGGGGCCTGCGCCGGCGTCATGGGCGAGCAGTGCGACTGGACCGGCAGGTACGTACCGACACCGACCCGGAGGCTTATTTTGAGAAGCTAATCGAGTTTGGCACCCAACCGCCAGAAAGCTCCAAAATTCACGCGTTAGGTTAGGATTACTTTAGGTTCGATAAGGCTAGGCTAGGTTAGTTAAGGTTAGGTTAGGCTACCCTAATTTAACCTAACCCTTGAAGTTTGGAGTGAAAGGGGCCGAACTTAGTGAAGCGGACAGATGTAGGTGCCGAACTCGATGAGCTTCTCAAAATAAGCGATCCGGAGGTATCATGTTTGCCGCCCTGACCTGACCCTGGCTTAAAACACAACGACACGAAGCGAAGCGGATTATCGGTCGTGGACCTTGATAGCCGCCGGTATGGTCTCGGACCCGCCCGCCAGCGCCAGCACCCCCCCCCCCCACCTCCTCTCAGGGGCGGGTCCGGGTCGCATTGTTTCCTCCTGGGCGCTGCACGTGTGCAGCAGTGCTATGTTTTATGGGCACGGCCACACGAGCCCCCTCTCTTGTTGTTGTTGGGACGCTGCGTTACGCTCCTCAAAAAGCGTGACTGACGTGACACGCTTTTTAAATTTCCCGGAATACGCTTCATCTGACGGTCGAGAGCATGTTTCACACTAAGCGAAACAGCTGAGGGGGAGGGGGGGGGGGGGCGGTCGCGAGAAAGATAACCAATAAAGTACGATGGGAGTAACTTGGAAACTTGGCTTGGCGCGCGCGCGCGCGTGTTTGTGTATGTGTGTACATGTGTGCGCGCGTATAATGCATAATGTCAGGTCCTGCTTGCATCGACCTGATTCCAGCGCCCTCTAACGGTGTCTGCGAGGAGAGGGCGGCGCGCTGCGGCGGGGCGGGGACGGGTCGTGACCGCGCCTCGTGACCTCGGCCGTCTGGCGCCCCCCCCCCTCCCGATCTCCTCCACTCAATGAGCGGTCAAGGGTTGTGTCCCTCTCTCCATGGATATTCCAAGCAGGCGGCGACAACGCGATAGCGCAGCCACACACACACACACTCACACATACATACACACTCACAAAATGGTAAGCCCTTCCCGATCCCGTTAGGGCGACGATCTCCTACATCTCCAATGACGGAGATAGCACCTCCCCTCCTCTGCGCTCGTCGGCCACCCTCCTCCTCCGTCCAGGCGGCCTGTATCCTGGAGCCATATTTTATTGCCCGTCATTTGCGAGGCCCCGGGGTGGGGTCGGGCGGGGCAGGGCAGGGCAAGGCGGGGCGGGGCCCACCCGAGCTGGGCGAGGACGGGGTTGGGGCGGCAGGGCGTTCTGTTTGAGGCGGGCCCGTAGGAAAAGAAAAGAAGGAACCTTACCACCCCTCGGCCTAACCTAACGGCCGTCTAGGCCGGGCTGGGCTGGCTTTACGGACGGTCCCCCGGGCCCGGTGGCGCCTCGCCTCTGCCTGTCCCCGACCTGGGCTACCTGTGCGGCCCGGCCCGGCTCACGGCCCGCGCACGGACAAAGCACGACGACACTTTGTTTTTCCCTGTCGGCCAACGGACGGACTGACGGACGGATGACGGACTGACGGACGGACTGAGGGACTGACGGACTGACGGACTGACTGACTGACTGCCGGACGGACTGACGGACTGACGGACGGACGGACGGACGGACGCAGTGACGCGCCACCGAGGGGTGCCTCACCTCACCCGTCAGTGGACGGGCCTATTAACAAGTCATTTCCCAGTCACACCCGATGTAAAAGAAAAATCGGGGAAACCAGTCAAAAATTCTCAATAAATGTGAAAATAGCGAAAAAGCTTTAGCTTTGGGTCACTGAGAAATTTGCACCTTGCATTCACTCACTAATCTAGTCAAATCCAGTTTAGTATTCCCTGTCACGTCTAGTCAATTACCAGTCACGTCCAATCTTTTGACTCCAAAGTCAGTGTGCAAATGTCTGTAGTGAGGCGTCCCTCGCGCGCCTGCCTCCGGGGCGGCAGTTGCACTGAAGTGCACAGCGTTATCGAACAGCAGTTACAGGACAGTCTGCCACAGAGGGAGACGCCTCGAGCAGGCTGGAGAGCGCGGGGCATTCCTGCCCCCCCCCCTCACCCGGTCACGCCCCTGCCGGACCCAGGAATGCAGGGTGACGCTGCGTGGCACGGCGCGGCGCGGCGGGCCCTTGTCCTGATCGAGTGTAATTACAAGCTGCATTTGCAGGTGCGTGCGAGGGGCCCGGGCGGGGCGGGGCGGGGCGGGGCTGGGTGCGGCGGGGCTGGGTGCGGCGGGGCGGGGCGCGGCGCATGCGGGGCCACGACAGGCAATTAGAGCCACAGCACGGCTGACTATGTAGCGCCGGCCGGCCGGGGCCATTTCCAAGCGATCCGCGGAGGCAGGCCGGGCCAGGCGCTGCTGGGCCGCGGCGCGCGCCGCCAACAGACCAATCACAGGCCGAGTCGCGCCTCTTCGCACGGGAGTGAAAAGTGAGAGGTTACAACCAGCGCACGGGGCGGGGCGGGGCGGGGCGGGGCGCAGTGCGGGCCCAGCGAGCTAGGCCGACAGATAGTTGATGCTGCCTTTTAACACCTTTCGGACCTCCGGTGCGCGCCGTGCGGGGCCCACGCCACGCCCCGCCTGCCGCCTCTTGTCCGTCCGTAGAGAGACAATCTCAGAGATAGGGAGGTGGGGGGGGGGGGGGGGGGGGGTTCACCGCCCCAACACTCCCGTGCGCAGCGCGCGCCGAGGCGGGGCGGGGCGGGGCGGGATGGAGCGTGATGTGCCTGCCCCACCGCCCCACACCGGCTATTATTCGAGCCATCATCGTGCCTGGCGGGCCGAGACTCGGCCGGGGTGGGGTCGGGCGCTGCGATACGCCCCACACACTCCCCCCTCCCCCCCCCCCCAGCAGCCGTAATGACTTTGGATACAAAAACGCAGCCATCACTCGGCGTACGTCTCATCTCCAGCCACTGGCCTTATCCCCCGCCGAGGTCCTGTCCCCGCCCCGCCCCGCCCCGCCCCGCCCCGCCTCGCGTGCCGCGGACACGCACACAGTCTGTCTCTCTCGCACTCGTACACACAGCGCGCACTCTCATTGTAGACGGCCGTTCATTAAAGTAATTGTACGACAAGTCTAGGGCGCGGCACGGCGACTGCTGGCAGCCTGCGCATGCTCGCGCCTTGTGTGAGAGAGCAAGATCAAGGGAGAGGGAGAGAGGGAGAGAGAGAGAGAGAGAGAGAGGGAGGAAGAGAGAGGGAGGGAGAGAGAGAGAGAGCACGCACCCCGCATGGCGAGTGTCACTGTTTAGAGTGATTGCCCAGCACGGTCATAAGCAGCACTTTGTTGGCGCACAAACTGATGGCGCCACGCAACGGGTAGAAGGAGCGAGAAAGGGAGAGAGAGGGAGAGGGAAGGGAATATTTTATTTAGTTGAGCAAGAACTGGTCTGACATGTCACTTTCATGTCAAAAAACTCAACTAATAGGATTCGGGTTCACGGGGGAGGCGATGCCCCGAAAAACCCCATGACACTGTAGGCAACCTCTAACAAGAAAATGAACACTTTCGACTCGCTCCATTTTATAGCGTGGCACTCGAATGTAGATTTATTAAAAGTTTAATACATAAACATATATGAGCTTTCAATTTAATATGACATTGAAACGCATTAATGTACATGACATATTAATAAAAGATGGCATTTTTGGGCGTTGGGGAGACGTGAATGTGAACGTGAATGCGAATGTACACCCCTTGCAATAGAAGACGAGGTAGAATTCAAACTTCAAAAACATTGAACTAGGCCGTAAAAAGGTACAGTAGTTGACAGACACGCATTTTTAAAGGTTACATGGTCACAACAAAAACGAACCGAGGTAAAATTCAAAAAGGGACCACCCCAGTAGCCCAAATGCACTTGAATGCGAATTTAATGCGGCAATGCGCATTAAAATACGCATAAAAGGTAACACATTTCTGACGCATTTAATGTGCATTAAGCACATTAAACGCGCCGTTAACGTGGCAATGCACATTAAATGCGTCACAAATGTATTACCTTTAATGTGCATTTAATGCACCCTGATGTGCATTGGCGCTACTGGAGCAGTGAAGGTTATTTTGAGTTCCAAAGAAAAGAAGTGCAATGGATGTGCCAATGAAAACAATAACAAGAAGTAAAGGCAAAAGTGAAAAAAGAAAGCCTTAATAAAATCAAATGTGTTTGATATTAAAATCTACAACTCGTTCTTTACATTGTAGTGGGGGTTCATCTCAATACAGTACTGAAGCGTAAAGAAGAGGAGGAGAAAGATACCATTTCATAATACTATTGTCATATGAAATCTTTTCAAATATGTAATTGGTTTTTATGTAGGTATTGTACATTTGGAGATGAACCTTATCACACAGTGCGGAGCACAATACTCGTTCTAAACACAGTAGCTTTTAAAAGTTAGTGTGTAAAGAACAAGTAAAAAACTTAAAAGCGGCTCTACTTTTTAAACTTTAAAAAAATTACAGGGTAAGATGGACTTACCCATAACATAAAAGACTCAACAATGTTTTTAGAACAGGTGCCAAACTCGAAGCATAGAAGTAACACCCCCATTAATAAAGCTCAAGGAATGGTGGATCTTAAATAAATTTAATGATAGGTGGAAGACCAATCACTCATCATATTGTGCACCCTTGAAGTTGTAAATTATATTTGGAGTGTTTGGTGCACAACATAAAATTTTCAAAAACATTATGGTGTAATTGATTATTACAATTAACATTATACGGTGCAATGTTAAATTTTATTTTTCATGAACATGGAACAATTTTTTGTTAAGCAAAAGACATTGAAACAAAACTCTCATATTTGAAGACAAACCCAACAAATATATGAACCAAAAAAAGTTCTTAACATTAATGTCATGGGCTCAACTGCCCTGTCTTGACAGCTCCTAGTTATAAAACAGGAGGGGAGTAAGAGAGAACGAGTCAGAGGGAGAGAGAGAGAGAGGGGGACAGAGAGACAGAGGGACAGAGAGACAGAGAAGGGCTGTCGACGCACCACAGCTTCCGTCGCTTCGCGCGGAGCTCGTTGCCGTAAAGCGCGTCCGATGATAGTCATTTGCAGTGCGGGGCGGGGCGGGGCGGGGCGGGGCGGGGCGGGGCGGGGCGGGGCGAGGCGAGCAGACTGTGATGCGCTGAGCTGCGCTGCGCGGCGGCGAGTTTCTCATACTCGACTGCAGGAATGCCCATTGCCTCGCCTCGCCTCGCATCGCGAGTAGAGGGTCGGGGGACAGGTCGCGCTGGCTGAGCCTGGGTTGAGCCTGGCGGCCGCACGCGTGCGCCCCGCCCCGCCCCGCCCCGTCGCCCCGCCCGTGTCTGACATTGAACTCGTGCCAGGAGTCGGGCTGAACGGGGCTGGCGGGGGCTGCGGCCTCGAGACTGCTGGACTTTGGAAGTGGCTGGTCGCAGTGGTGGGGGGCAGTGCGCCGGCCGGGCCGCCCGGTGGCAGCAGCATTCAAATGAGTAAATTTTGGTCATTCCGGTCGGTTAGCACCTCGGGCCCGACCCGACGTTAGCTGTTAGCGCGCCGTTGGCATTGTGTACCCAACTCATTTTGTTCTGCTGGCGGGCCGGGCGGGGCCGGGCGGGGCCGGGCGGGGCTCGCCGCTGAGCTGCTGCTGCTGGTGCCGCGCCGGGCTGACCGGGTGTTGGAATGTGTCAAAGGAAGGGGCAGGCAGGCCGGCCAGCGCGGCCGGAGCTCGGGTAGGGCCCCGCCTCGCCCCGCCCCGCCCCGCCCCGCCCCGCCCCGGGCCAGCCCAGCACTGCCCTGCGCGCTGCAGACGGGGTAGGGCAGCGGCCAGGGCAGCAGGGCAGGGCCCTGGGGCCCCTGGGGCTGGGGCTTCCAGGTACGGTGACGTGGCGCTGGCGACGGTGGCCTGCCGCTCAAACACTCGATATTTAATCGACTGAGGGATTGGTGTAAGAATTGGGCTACACTGAAAATTGGTTGGCGTCTTAGGACGCCAAAATCTTGACGTCTTAGGACGCCAAAATCTTGGCGTCTTAGGACGCCAGATGCGTCCTGCAGACGCCAAATTTTGGTCCTCTCTGAGAAGACGCCAGCATTTAGCGTCTTCGAACGCCGGCATTTAGCGTCTTATCGAACGCCAAAATTTGGCGTTCAGAGGAGTACGCCAACTTTGGCGTCGAAAGACGCCACTCACAAGGGAACATACCTAAGTGTTACCCTCCGATTTTGATCCGCCTTTGGGGTTTTGAAGGTGGACTATATATGACGATTGCCGGTGTGCCCAATTTGATATCTTGTCGAAAGGTGGTCTCCAATTTCTCAAAATGCCATATGTGTTTACGACCAAATATGAAGAATTTTTAAAAATAATTTCATGTCTTCTATGGGTAACTGACGAGTTGAGACTCCGTGGGCTAGCCTTTCGTTCGTTTCGCTCTATCTCTTACCGTTTGGGCTGTAGGGGCGGTTTCTTGGGTGTAAAGTGTCGCTATTAGCTTATTCGCAACGTAAAACCGCCCCTACAGCCCAAACGGTAAGAGATAGAGCGAAACGGACGAAATTTCAGCCCACGGGGTCTCAACCCGTCGAGTTACCCCTTAGGAGACATGAAATTATTTTTTAAAAATTCTTCATATTTGGTCATGGGCTTACATATGGCTTTTTGGAGAAATTGGAGACCACCTTTCGACCCCAAGATATCAAATTGGGCACGAACTTTTTTCGGCAACCGTCATGAATATAGTCAACCTTCAAAACCCTAAAGGCGGATGAAAATCGGAGGGTAACACTTAGGTATGTTCCCTTGTCAGTTTTCAGTGTATGGGTGGACCTGAGACCATCCCAACTTGTGACTAAGGGTGGGGCATACTAGCCATGGAGGCCATTATCTAGGTTCGGAAGCACACAGTGACACACAGTGACAAAAGGATGTGCTTGAGACACGAGACTGGCGCCCTGAGACATGCGACTGGGTGGACGTCGACTCTCGACGTCGACTGTCCGGCAAAACCGACATGAGCCCCGCCCGAACCTGAGCCCGGAAGGCTTCGGAGGCGCCCTGGGCCAGATATGAGTTCAAGAGGTTGGGGTACCGAGGTCTCTTCCCAGGTTCGGACTGATGTCAAGCTTGCACCTAACCTAGGTGTGGACCTACGCGTCCCGGGCTCAGGTTCGGGCGGGCGGGGCTCATGTCGGTTTTGCCGACTGTCCCTCATCGCACGCCTTGCGGGTAGGCAACCCTCGCACACCTGTGCATGCGGGACAGCATCACTTACTGCATCGCGCGGGTGCGCACCGGCCCTGCCCGCCCGGACACCCGTGTCTGTGTGCGATCGTGTTGTACGCTGACCACCTCCGAGTGAGCACGGGTGCGACCCCCGGCCGGGGAGCCCCGCTGCGCTGCGCCCGATGCTCGCCCCCCGGAGCCCCCGCTGCCGGCCCGGATTAAATTGATGCTGATTTACGGTCGAGGAAGAAACACTCTAAAATGTTTTTGCGCCTCGTATTTCAGAAAAATTTAGAGAAATTCAGGGAAAATTAAAGCAAAAAATCGCTTTAAATTTAAGAAAAGTTAACAAAAATTCGGGAAAGTTAACTAAACTTCACGACATTTTCACCCAAAAATTCAGAGTTGTTTCCCCCCTTCTCGCTTCTAGTCCGGCCTGCCGATCCCGGGCCGCTCGTGCCGGAAGTGAAGTTATTTGAAAACGAACGCACCACCGATCGAGACTCTTCCGCCGCCCACCACTCCGCCACGCCCTTCCTCGTTCCCCGCGCGCACGCCACGCGGCGCCGCCCCCCGCGGCCCGGGGGGGCCCCGGACACCTGCACCAGACACCTCGCCCGGCCGGCCAGGCACGGCCGTAAACTTGCCGAATTTAATCCTCGTCGTTATTCCCTTGTACCGTAAAAAGAATCCTGCGGGCGATGTCGTCCGGCCGGCGCTCTACTGCCGCGCTGAATATGGTTTCCGAGGAGTGGCTGTGGTGGTGCTTTCCCCTCCCCCCGCCACCTGCCGTCATTTTTGCTGTTCTGCTGTGCTGATGCCAAAGTCTGATTTGCATGCTGGCTCACCGCGCCCCTTGCCGTGGTGATGTGTAGGTCACTCCAGCAGGGAGTGCCCCCCCCCTCCCCCCTCTCTCTCTCTCTCTCTTTCTCACCTGTCCGCTGCAATCTCTCTTCCTCTCTCCTTCTGTGTCGCTCTGCGGCTCTTTTTATTTTACGGCCCTGCTATCCGGTTGTGAGTGCCGAGAGCGCTGTGCTGTGCCGTGTGTCGCCCACGCCCAGCGTCCCCAGCGCCGCCCCGCCCCGCCCCGCCCCGCCCCGCCCCGCCCGCCACGCCCCGCCACGCCCCGCCACGCCACGCTCCGTCGACGACTCGAATATTTGCGCATTTGGCGCTGCGCTGGCGCAGTCCGCTGGTACTTTACGGCCGCTGGTGCTCTCTGCGGGGGCGGGGCGGGGCGGGGCCGCGCACCTAGCGCTGCTGGAAGCAGAACAGAATTGTAGGTGGGGCGGGGCGGGGCGTAGCTGTGCATTGGCGATCACAAGTGAACGAGTGACGCTCACCCCAAATAATAAAGAAACCACTGTGTGCGAGGGGGCCTCTGTTTACGAGGATTTCGTTGTTTAACACGTGGATTATAGGCCAACGTGTAGTAAAAGTACTTCCGTTAAGGTATTTGGGTGAAGAAAAACTCAGTCAAGTGAGAGAAAAACATACAGCTTTCCAGCGTGCTTGTGTATCCAAGGCTGTTTCATGGTCTTCTTGAACAACTCCTACTTGAGAACAATATGGACGTTCTCGACGTAGACCTAAAGTCCCCGGTGCCCCGGTTCTGGACGCGTCTCTGGAACACGCTGTACCGCCCGCCCCGCTCTTTGTCCCGTCTCCCCCCCCCCCCCCCCCCCCCGCCCCGGGCATGTGTATTGTGTTTGTGCCCGTGACACTGGCCGCGACGGGGCGGGGCGGCGTGCGTCCACCATGTTGTCCGGGCCGGGCCCTCGCCTGCCACGCCCCGCCACGCCTCGCCACGCCCCGCCACGCCCCGCCACGCCCCGCCACGCCCCGCCACGTCGTGGGTCGCGACGGCGTCGTATGGGCGTTGGCGGCGTTACCAGAGCCGACCAGAGTGCATGTTGTAGGTCCGCCCGGGCCCGGCTCGGGCGGGGCGGGGCGGGGCGGGGCGGGGCGGGGCGGGGTGGGGCACATCAGCCGGACTGTTCTTCTGCACCTACAGCGAAATGGACGAAACACGGCCAGATATGTTGTGGCCCGACGCCAGAGCGCTGCTGCGGGGTGTCTGCCGTGCCGGGGCCTGCGCAGCGTCAGCCTGCCTGGAACAGAGCAGCGCACACACACACACACACACACACTCACTCCTCACACACACACACACACACACACACACACAAGCGCGCGCCCCGGGCCCGTGCGTGCGGGGACGGAGAACAATCGGCCATGGCGCGCATAGTTGCACCATAGAGGAAGGCTGCATGCCGGGCCAGGAGTGGTGTCCCCGCTGGCGCGCGGGTCCCGAGCGCTGGCCGCGCGTGCTGCAGCTGGGACCACGTAGCTAGGCGGCGCGAGGCTAGGCGGCGCGAGGCTAGGCGTCACCCGGGACGTCGCCGTGGTCTTGGGCGCCGCGGCGTGCGCGCCGCACCGCACCGTGCCGCCTGCAGCCGGCAATACGTACTGCTGAAGGACCTCCGATGTGGCGGCGGCTGCTGCTAATTTGCGGGCTTATGGGCTCCGTCGTGCCCCATGTCGTGATGCCATGCCTGGCCCAGCGACGTCCCGCCCCGCCCCGCCCCGCCCCGCCCCGCCCCCCGCCTGGCTGTCCCATCTCATCAGCAGCCTGGCCCCGCGCGCTGCAGGCGCTGCGTCGCCGCCGCCATCGCCGCAAAAGCGCGTCGCCAGCACGCCTCCCCTGCTCACGTTTCAATCAAACCTGAAACCCGTTGCGCCGGGCCGGGCCGAGCCGGGCGAGGGAAACTTGTGACTCTCCCGCCAGAGCGCCAGAGTTCAGTTAGATTTCATGCTGCTCGTCCGCACCTCATTGCCTCTCCCTCTCCCTCTCCCTCTCCCTCTCCCTCTCCCTCTCCCTCTCTCCCTCTCCCTCTCCCTCTCCCTCTCCCTCTCCCTCTCCCTCTCCCTCTCCCTCTCCCTCTCCCTCTCCCCTCCCTCTCCCTCTCCCTCTCCCTCTCCCTCTCCCTCTCCCTCCCCCTCCCTCCCTCCCCTCCTCCCTCCTCCCCTCCCCCTCCCCTCCCCCTCCCCCTCCCCCTCCCCCTCCCTCTCCCTCTCCCTGGAGCGGATAGGCACGCCCGCATACTGTCACGTGTTCTCTGAAACACCCGGTACACGGTACCTACACGCCTTACCATTCTGCTCGTAATGCCTCCTTAACACCGCGTGTCATTCACTCGTACTTTTTACACTCTTTTTAGTTTCAGGACTTTAGGGAAGCGCCTACAATAACTTTTCGAAAGTTTTTCCCTTCTCCGTCGGGAGCCAGAGGCCGGCTTGGTCAGGGCTTGTCACGCCGCGTTATCGCCGGCCGGCAGTGCCAGCCGAGGCGCCAGCCGGCTCAGCGCCTCCTAAACGCCTATTTGTCTTGTTTTTCCTCGCTCGGGCCATAATGGATCTGGCGTCGATCTTTTTCGTTTGGTCGCCTCTTGTGGCGGCCACGCTCCTCACTTTGCCCCGCCCCGCCCCGCCCCGCCCCGCCCCGCCCCGCCCCGCCCCATCCGCAAATGGCAGAAGGCGCCGAGTCACGCTGCACTCTGGATTCGTCCAAAACCCGAGCAGTGAGGCCCGGGCCGGGCCGGGCGGGCCGCGTTCTGGCCGTGTAGGGCTCCGCTGTCATCACTTTGGAAAACTGGCTCTTTTCTCCCAGTTCCTAAAGGCGTTTTGGCTCTGGTCCTGGCCGGGCCGGGCCGATTAGCATGACCGCTGGCCGCGGGGCGACTCGGTGATGGATGTCCTCGTCGTCTCCTCTCGAAGAAGTGTAAAGTGCGGCCCAATTTCTGTCGATTTTCCCCTTTCCTTTTATGTGGCGGGCCGTGTGGCCTGCCGCCGGGGCCCACCAAGAACACCGCTCTAGGTTTTTTTTATTTTTCCTAAAATCACCTGTGGGCGTGTTTGGTGGTGAAGAGGGGGGGGAGTGGCCATCGATCACTCACTCCCTCGCTTCCCCCGGGCAGGCGGGTGGGGCGGGGCGTGGCGGGGCGGGGCGACCTGAACGCAGGTGGCGGCGGCAGTGCGCTGGAGCGCAACTAAAGTCTCTACGCAGGCGGGGCGGGGCGGGGCGGGGCGGGGCGGGGCGACGCGGGGCGGGGCGGGGCGGGGCGGGGGAGGAGCGGGAGGAGCACATGAGCCTCCTCCTCTCCCCGGACCGTTGCGGTGCCGCGCCGGTGCGCTACGGTCCACAGCCACCCATCCATCCATCCATCCATCCAGTCATCCGCAATCCGTGATAAATGGTCTGCCCCAAACTTTTTAATGATACTGTTCTGGTGAGGGGAGGGGAGGGGAGGCCGCGCTTCGCTGAGCCCCGACCCGCGTGTGCTTGCTGAAGAGCGGGACGCGAGGCGATCCTCCTCCTCCTCCCTCCTCCCCCCTCACACACACACACGTCCGCCACTTCTTTCCTTATCGGTTTTGCTTGTTTTACGGTGCTGTTTTCGCCCGTCAGGTGAGAAATGGTGTACACATATTTTTGGCGCCACCTCCTAATGGACTGGATATGTCGTGTGTGTGAGTGTGTGTGAAAGTGTGTGTGTGTGTGTCTGTGTGTGCGCTCGAGGAAAGGGGCGTACCGGCAGCTTGCGGATCGCGCCGTCGGCAGTCTGGCCGGGGCCGGACGCGCTGCGCCCGCACATGCACGGTTTGCTCTCTTTGCAAGTTTCCCCCCCGCGCCGCGCCGTTCTGTTGTTCTGTTCTGCGAAGAGTGAACGCCGCACGATGCAGAACGGGGCGGGGCGGGGCGGGGTGAGGCGGGGCGGGGCGGGGCGGGTTGTTCGTCGGCGAAGAAAAGCGGGAAAGGCTTGGGGAAAGGGATGGGACGCAGCGCATTCGGCACCGCGCCACTCGAGCCTCCAAACGCCGGAAACCGGCATGAGGGCGTATGCACACCTATAGGTGTGTGAATGTCACGCACTTGGAGTAAAGTACTGGATGTGGGTGGTCCCCACATCTAGGACTTTACCTTATGGAGGTGTGTGAATATCTTGCCGTCCGCTTTGCGAAAACTCGAGGAAAATTTACACTTTTACGTGGTCAAGTGTGCGAATCGATATTCACGCACCTAGGCGGTGCAGAGCGGCGAAGGCCGTCTCAAATCTGGCGTGCAGCGGTACTGCGGGCCGGGCGGGGCGCGCATGTTCAGTACGTTTTATATGAGCACGACTCATAACGCTATCGAGATGCGACGATTTATCGCCCGTTGTCCTCGGCGTGTCGTTTGTTGCGCGTGCGTGCCCGCCCTCTCTCGCTCTCCTATTCTCTCTCTCTCTCTCTCTCTCTCTCTCTCTCTCTCTCTCTCTCTCTCTCTCTCTCTCTCTCTCTCTCTCTGTCTCTCCCTCTCTCTCCCTCTCTCTCTCCCGCTCTCCCCCAGTCTTTGTGTCTCCTTTTCTCTCTATCTTCTCTCTGCTCTTTCTATCTCCTCTCTTCCCTTGGCATGTATGCAAAACGGACGCGCCCACGTGTGTGTATGTGTGTGTATGTATGTGTCCCTGCTAAGCCGGCGTGCGTCGCCCTTCTCCCCCTTCTCCACTGTGGCATCGCTGCTTGGAGGCTGGGGTACGTATATACCCGGTCCAGCAGAGAGATGAAATGTGTAGCTTTGGCCGCCCCGCCCCGCCCCGCCCCGCCCCGCCCCGCCCCGTATTACTGTCCTGCTCGCTTTGATTGTATCGGTCGGACGTTTACGGCCACGCCCGTATAAGGGACGCCATCCTTGTGAGACGCGCGACACGCGGCGGGGCGAGGCGACACGGCACTGCCGAGCAGAGCTGTGTAGGCCGTGGTGCGGGCGAGGCATCGCGTGCCCCGCCCCGCCCCGCCCCGCCCCGCCCCGCCCCGCCCCGCCCCGCCCCGCCCCGCCCCGCCCCGCACGCCCACTGGCACCGGCCCTACAGATCCCTTAGAGTGGCTTGCTGGCCCTGGAAACTCGAATGTGCGCATTCCCCGAGGGGGCAACCACTTTAAATGTTAGGATACACAAGATTTCTTGGAGGGAGAGATTTCGGTGGATTTCGTAAAATTTTAACGGATTTTACGCCCATAAGGGCGGTGCGATGCGCCGTAGCCCTGGATCGTATACCCCGTGGCTCTGGCCGGTCGCGCGCGCCCGCGCCCCGCCCCGCCCCGCCCCGCCCCGCCCCGCGCTCCCTCGCCCCGCTCAGCCGGGGACCCCGTTTTCTCCCGAAGCAGGCCCGGCCTGGGCCTGGGCTGCGGTAGATGTGTCGCTGGGGCGGCGCGGGGCGGGGCGGGGCGGGGCGGGGCCGGACCGGTTTCCTTGGAGGCTGAGCGCGCGCGGCCAAGCAGGCGGAGGCCGGGATTTAGACCATTTGGACGCTTTTCCGCCTTGGCAATTTGGACGTGACTGACGCTCCAGCTCCAGCCAACCGGGCAGCACAGGGCCAGGGCGCCTGCTGGCCACACGCTCCAGTGGGTCCTGTGGTTCTAGCGGCCCCTGTGGCTCGTGCTCGTGCTCTGCAAACTTAAGTGTAGTCGTTATACAGTAAAAAGTGTGAGACCCATTGCGTCCTCCAGAAAAAAGTGTAAAACCTATCGTGTCCTATATTTGTATGCATGGACGAAACCCTGCGTGTCTGACATAGGATGTCCTCCAACACGTTCAACTTTGGGGCACTATGGGGCTCACACCTTTTACCGTCGCGGGTCATCGCTCTCAGACTTTTTATTACTGTAGTACGTACTGTACTGCACTTGAGTTTCCGTAGCTTGGCCCCAGTGCCTCCTGTGGCTCAAACGGTTTCAGCCGCTCCAGTGGCCGAGCCGGGTCAGAGCCATGCGGGCGTGGCGGTCTATTCCATCGGCGCTATTGTCACCGAGTTGGTCCGGTCCGAGTGGGAGGCTGGAGGAGGATAAAGGGCAGTTGGAGGCTGCGGCAGAGTGAACGAATCCAAGTGTACGCACTGGAAACCCAAGCGTGTGAATGTCGCACACTTGCACGTGTGCGAGGATTCACTGTGAAAAATATATCTGTAAGTTTACGACTTTTTTCGTAATTTGTGATGTTCAAACGGTGTTGTAACTTTACGATCGAAATCTTACGAAAGCATATTTGTGCTCGTTTAAGAATCAAAAGACGATACCAATAGTGTCCTTTAAATTTTGTAATTTTATAATTTAATATCGTAACTTTACGACATTTGTCATGGAAAATTTTCCCGTAACTCTTACAAATATTTCTCACAGTATTCATTTGTACACTCCTGAAACGTGTGAATTTTCTGAGGAAATTCACATGTTTGACGGGCGTAGTAAACGAAAGAATTCTCGCACACCTACAAGTGTGTCACATTCACAAACTCGGTTTTCCTGTGCGGATGTCGCTCAATTGCAGGTGAGAGATTTTTTCGCGTACTGTGAAAAATATCTTTGCTAAGTTACATTTTTTGTAATTTGTGATTTACAAATGAGTTTGTAAATTTACGACCGGTTTCGTATATTTTTGGATGCCTATTTGTGCTCATTTGAGGACCACGAGTCGATACCAAGTGTCTTTTCAATTTTGTAATTTTAAATTCAAAATTTTTGTGTAAATTTTGACGAAATAGAGGCATTGATTACAGCGGGATTACACGTGGATTACAGGCTAACGTACAACGGGATTACAGGAGAGGCGGCCTCCTCGAATCCAAGAGCGACATTCCTACACATTTCCAGTGTATGCTGTGGGTGGCGCCGCGGCTCATTCCAGACAGCAGCGCCCGGCCCGCCGCGCGGCACGGGGCCGAGCGTCACCAGTACTTTGGGGGGATCATTTCTGGAGACACTCCAGAGAGCGACTGCGCCACGCCACGCCACGCCCGTCGGGCCCGACCGCACCACCACGACGCCCCCCCCCCCTCCCTCACCCGCGCCGCTAATGGTTATACATTATGCAGCACCCGACCGGCAGCACACGACCCGACTAAAACCGAACCCGACTCAAACCGACGACGACCAAATCTCTTCTCTTTTCTCTCTCGTCGTCGCTTTTTCTCTTCTTTTTCTGCTTTTATCCTTCGCTGGTACCGGAGGACGGCGCGCGCGCGCTCGCTCAAAAAATTATAGGGGCAGAGGAGTAACGTAAAAGTCTTTCCGATTGCCTGTGCTGGAGGGGGGAGGGGGGGGGGGGGGTCCGACATCGAGAACTCACTGCGCGTGCGCGACGGGTACTTTTTAATACCTCGAGATCGAACACTGCCTTTGTCGGCGTATTTTTTTCTATCGGAACTCAATTGAAAACGCGCATTAAGCGCAACGGTCTTAAGGGTGCACGCTGCGGGGAAAAAAAACTGGACCGTATGGCGAAATCGAAAATGTTGCTGAGCCTTCGGCGGTGCAAAGGGCGCAAGTGTGAAACGCCAAGTCAGAGAAGAGACCAACAAGAGGAAAAACTCGTCGGTCAGAGTGGGGGTGAGACGTAAGTGTGTGTGCGTGCGTGTGTGTGTGTGTGTGCGTGTGTTTGAGGCGACTACGGTGTCGGCTCGGACGGCTCGGCCGCAGACCGCTGAGGTTTGTGTGCCGTCCTAATGGTGTTTATCCTGACGGCTGGCTGCTGGCTGGAGCGCTCGCCCCGGCGGAGACGCTGCTGGTGACGATGACTATGGTGATAAGGTTGAAGAAGGCACGAGCCGAAGCCCCACTGTAAACGCTGCGGCAACTTTCAATGCCAAATTTTGGCATTCTTTTTTGAACGCCAAATTTTGGCCTCCTCGTAAAAGAATGTCTAGTTTTGGCTACTTTTAATGCCAAATTTTGGCGTCCCTTTTAAGAATGCCATTTTTTGGTGTTAGAAAAGGCTAGAAATTGGCATTCCTTTAGAAAGATGCCAAAATTTGGCGTTCAAAACAGGACGCCAATATTCTGGCATCAAAAGTTGCCACAGCGTTTCCAGTGCCGGCCGGTGAGTGCGGCCAGGTCGCGTGGACGGGCGGGCGGGCGGCGGAGGGCGGGAGGTGGTGACGGCGTGGATGAGGTGGCCGCGGGGCCGTCACACCTCGTTGGGACGGGACGTGACGGGACGTGACGGGACTAGCCCGCGCCGCGCCGCCGCGGACAATAGTCGCTCATATATGAGATTCGAATGAGGCTCGCTGCGGACGACAACGCCGCCGAGACCGAGCTGAGCCTCGGGGCGGCGAGAGGCGGGGCGGGGCGGGGCGGGGAGTCATAACCGTGGCGCACACAAAGGAGAAGGGCTTTACAAGCGTGTGCGTGTGTGAGTGTGAGTGAGTATTGTGTGCTAAAGCAGTCTTAGCTCGACCGTGTGTGCGCGCGCGCGTGTGTGTGTGTGTGTGTGTGTGTGTGTGTGTGTGTGTCGGCGATTTGCTACGGACGCAGAGGGCCCCGCGCCAAAGGGGGCGTGGCGTGGCGTGGCGGTCAATTGGGCCGATGAGATGGTGATACGGGCCGGACACGTGGAGCACCCCGCGGCGCGGCGGACCCCCCCCCCCCCCCCCAAATTATATTTTGTTCTCTTTCGCTGTCTCGATCGCTCTCATCTCACCGCCTCACTCACTCTGCACTGCCAATGCAGGAGTCAGATGTCTCATCTCATAAGAGCGAGATTTGTCCCGTCGCTCTTGAGTCAGATTCTAAAATATCACTCAAATTTAGTGACATCAATTCCTTATTTATCTATCAAATAGCGTGATAATATTTCAAATATCGCTCTATTAGAGCGAGAAAATCAAATCTCGCTCTCAGGAGAGATAAGGTTTTGTGGGTCAAAATCTTTTCTCTGAAGAGCGATTTATTATTCTCCTCCATTTTCAGTTTCCCTTCAATTTTTGCGCCTGTACACCACGGGTACGGTGCCGCCGCCACGTCATGTTCGGTAAAAACATTTCCGTCGGCTCGGGGCTGGGGGCGGGGTGGGGCGGGGCGGCGGGGTGGGGCGGGGCGGCGGGGCGGGGCGGGGCGGCGGGTGGGGCAGTGTGGTTATCTGTCGCAGCGGTGGCTGCGCTGCCGTAGAACTTCTCCTCCCAGCCTCAGCTTCCCGCCGCTCCGCCGTCTTCGTGGCGACTCTGCTCGCCTCTTTCCGGAAAACATCTGCCGGGAGGTTGAGGGGGGAGGGGGCTGAGGGCTGAAGGCTGGCCGGGCTGGCTTCGGCACCATACAGTCCTTGGCGCGAAGTGTTGTTACGCACACTTTTAGTGTCGTTACTTTTCGAAAAAGTTAAAATCCACCGCTAAGGTTACCTAATATTTCATACTTGTCCACCACAAGTCCGCCTGGTTAGGGTTCTTTTTAGTCTATAATTTTGGAGGCTACAGTGGAGTGAGAGGAGTGGGGAGGGCGGGACGGGGCGGGGCGGGGCGGGGCGGGGCGGGGGTTTGCTTCAGCCCTGCGCGTAATATGAGCCTCGGTGCACGACACGAAGAAGAGTGCGAGGGGAGGAGGCGAGTGGAGATGGAGAAGAGAAGAGGAGAGAGAGAGAGAGAGAGAGAGAGAGAGAGGGAGAAGACGAGTGCTTGCTCGCCTGTTGCCGATTTGTGGCCAAATAACGTACGGAAGGCGGCCATTTATCCGGGTGCATCTGAGAAGAGAGAGCGATCTCCTCGCGCACGACGGAGATAGAGAGCGGGAGGGGGGGGGGGAGAGAATGGGCGGCTGTAACGCCGTTTCGCCCCAGTGGCCCGGTCGGTCGGGCTGCTGCCGCTGCCGCTGGCCGCCCAATAACCACTCCTCTCTCGCGCCGTGTGTTTAGCGGACGAAGTTGAAGCCGAAGTCGTTAACCGCGGTAAATACACACGTGCTCTGTAAAAGGCGTTCGGTCTCTGGTAGGCTCTTGGCGAGATGGGAAGGGGGAGGGGGGGGGGCGGAAAGGGCTTCGCACATCCACAATTCATGAGCGAGCTCCGCGCTGTGCGTCGCAAAGCTCATGGCCGGAGCGGGCCGGACTTCTGGACTCGGCTCGCAATCACACTGTTAAAAATCTACTATACTTTTACAAACTGAGCTGTATAATAGGCAAGCGTTTCATCCTACTTGCAATTTACAGTTGATGCAGTTTTGTCAGTTGACGGTCACAGTTGTGTATAATGATTGTTCCTAAGCAAGTAAAAGTTGTAAAAGTACCCCAAGATTTTTAACGGTGCGGAGCGAGTTCGTTCCGTTGTGCGTTGAGTCGGAGTGGAGGCCTGGCCCGGAGCTCTCTCCGTCTCCCTCGCTCTCCCTCGCGCCCCTGTAGGCCCGGAGCTCTCTCCGTCTCCCTCGCTCTCCCTCGCGCCCCTCGCTCGCGCTGTAAGCCCGCGAGGGGTTTCCGCTAAATGACCTACCGCAGTGACCACCGCATGACCATCACATGAGCATTGCCGGACGGGCCTCGCCTGTTGTATTATTGGCAGAGCGGCGTGCCAACAGTGCCCGAGGGGACGGGCCGATGTCGATACCCAGCCGGCTCCCGTCCCGTCCCGCTACACCAGCCGCGCGCGCAGCGGGCGGAGGAGATTGGAAATGTGAACATGTTTCCGAACGAGATTTGCCCTGAGTTTGTCTGTCCGAAAGGACGCCCCCTTTCCTGCACTGGAAAAACTACGCTGGGAAAACAAATGTCTAGTTCTGCACATCAATTGGTGTTGAGTTTCAAATGTGCGAAAACTAAACACTTTGCTGGTGTCGAGCTGATCTGAACGTCAACAGGTGTGCATTTGCTCTACGCTTGTGGAAACGATTATATAGTCAACTGCACACCATGCAGTATGTGTAATGCCATGTATGTCTAATGCCGTATATATACAATGGAAAAAGAAAGGCGCTAAGTCCTACCTTTAAAAGGCGCTAACAAAATTTAGTGCCTTTGCAAAGGCACGAAGATTTAGTGCACCTGGAATGGCACTAAACTTAGCACTTGATTTTAGCGCCCCGGGAAAGGCGTTGTTTAGCACCTTTGTTTTTCCGGTGTACTCTAGAGCTGGCGTTTATTGTGGTCGCACTAGGTACGTGGTGTGATCGAGACTATATATCACATTAGTTTAGCCACTGTTGTGTCTATTGAACACACCAGCGCGCACACTGGGCCCCACTTTTGACTGACTGATCGACTCTGCGAAGCGGATGTAGACTCAGCCCCGCCCCGTCTGCCCCACCCGCCCCGCCCTGCCCCACCCGCCCCGCCGCGCCCGCCCCGCCCCGCCCTGCCCGCTGGCGCGTTATCGGCACGTCCCGTGTCGGGTGGCGACGTGACGTCGGCCTCGCCCCGCCGGCCCCGCCGGCCCCGCCCCGCGGCGCTGCTCCCGGGGGGCTGACGCCGCACCCGTACCCCGCCCCGCCCCGCCCAGGGGCCATCCCGTGCCACGCTGGCCGCGTTGCACAGGACGTGCCTCGCCCGCCCCGCCCCGCCCCGCCCCGCCCCGCCCCGCCCCGCCCCGCCCCGCCCTTGTGGACGCGCGTCAGAAATAGACACCGCGGACACCGCCGGCCGCAGCGCACGTCGGCCGTGCGTACAGACAGACACAACACTGCAGGCGACCGCGGCTTGTCCGACCTGACCCGACATCCGTTTCCATCTTCTAACGCCGGCGTTTTCTCTCTTGTGTTGCAGGTGTGTATCGTCCCGGAGTGCGTCATGGCAGCGGCGCAACCCGCCCCGCCCGGGTCCCCGCTGTTAAACCAAATGTTCAACTGCTCAACACTTGTATGTGTGCAACTTCCAGCCTAGCACGTGCAAGTGCGCAATCGGCAAATGTGTGTAACTCGCAAGTTGTACACTTGTCAGTGTTTAACTCGACAGTTGTGCACTTGCAAGTGTTCAACAAGGATAGTGTTGCACGGGGCAGTTGAACACTTGCAAGTGCACAACTGTTGAGTTGAACACTTGCAAGTGTACAACTGGCGAGTTCAACACTTACAAGTGTACAACTGGCGAGTTTGACACTTGCAATTGCACGACTGCAGAGTTACACACTTGCGCGTGCTAGACTGGAAGTTGCACACATACAAGTGTTGAGCAGCTAAACACTTGGCGTCACAGTGCAGGCAGCCGGCCCCAGCCGAGATGCAGGGAGGTGGAGGTGAGGTGAGGTGTGCTGCTGGTGCGGGGCGGGGCGGGGCGGGGCGTTAGTGGAAGTGATAAGGGTGGGTAGGGGAGCACGCCCCGTCTGCCCCCGCCGCGTCGCACACCCGAGGTCAGCCGGGCGTATAAACATGTCTTGTAGCGGGCCGCGCTCCAGCGTGCTTCGACTCCTCGTAACCCGACACCACCGCCAGGACCCTGCCAGAGGCCCGCCTGGACCCAAACTCAAGGCGGAGCGGGCGGGGCGGGGAGGGGGGGGGGGGGCGTTTCATTTCCATTTGTCCTCTCTTCTCGTCTTCGGTAGAGTTGAGTTACTCGATTGTTAGTCTGGGCGTACGGGTCGCCTGTGCTGCACTCAGCGGGGGGCGGCTGCAGGTGGATGGACTGGCGAGGGCCTGCTTCCCGCCAGGCTCGCGCGCGCGCGACATGAAGACGTTATGAGTCTGTCTCTTGTCTCCGCAAGTTTTCGGTGTATCTTTCTTTTGCCCCGGAAGGGGGCGTTTATATAGCATCTCTATTTTGTTCCGGGAAGGCCAAGCGCTGGTCGGTGGTCCTGGTCGGCCCCACGTGCCTATGGCGGGGCGGGGGCGGGGGCGGGGCGGGGTGGGGCGGGGCGTTCACCAGCAGAGGACTGAGAACACATGTCGAGCGCCTCGGACCATTTGGCGCGCAAAAGTCGCACATGTCGCCTCGTGTGTTATGAGCGGTATAAGAGAAGAGATGGCGAGGGAGAAGCCCTCTGTCTGCCTCTGTCTCCTCTTTCTCGCACGGTGATCCCCATGGAGCGTTCTGGTGTCGAGACACTCGGCGAAGACACGGCACAGTCTCTCTCTCTCTCTCTCTCTCTCTCTCTCTCTCTCTCTCTCTCTCTCTCTCTCTCTCTCTCTCTCTCTCTCTCTCTCTCTCTCTCTCTCTGCTTGTCGTTTGTTGTTGCTGGTGCTGCGTTGTTAAACCAACTTGAAATTTAGACTGGTTTTGTCGCGCCATCTCTCTCTGGGGCGACGTTACTCTGTTACTCATTTGAGATGCCCGGGCGTGATGCTGCCGCCCGGCCGGCCGGTCCGGTCCGGACCAGCGCTACAGCCGAGCTGAGGTGTCCAGTTACGTCAAGCCATAAGTCACACGTGCGGGCCTGGCTCAGTCGGGCCGCGCGAGCCTTGCTCTCTGGAGCCTCTGCAGGGACCTCTGCAGGAAGCAGGAACCTCTGCAGAAAGTAGAAAACTCTGCAGGAACCTATATGCAGGAACCTATATGCAGGAACCTATATGCAGGAACCTATATGCAGGAACCTATATGCAGAAACCTCTGCAGGAACCTCTGCAGGAACCTCTGCAGAAACCTATGCAGGAACCTCTACAGAAAGTAAAAACCTCTACAGGAACCTCTGCAGGAGCCTCTGCAGGAGCCTCTGCAGGAGCCTCTGCAGGAGCCTCTGCAGGAGCCTCTGGAGAAGCTGGAATAGCATTGTCTGGAAAACTGTGCTTTCATAACCCGTACATGAAACTCTATATCTACACCTTCAACATCTTTTGCGGAAGGCCTCCTGGATGTATTCGATTACGAGTGCTTCACGAGAAGTCGTCCTAAGAAGTAGGGGCCCCTCTGGTCATCACTTCTGGAGAGGCCTCTTTTGGCAGGACCTTTAGCTCGCGATAAACCACCTCACATCCCCGAAACGCCCGTTTGAGAGGCGCTCGTAAAATTGATCCCTTGAGCGCTAATAATTCGGGTTGGCGTGGCGCGCCGCGCGGGCCGAACGGTCGTTTTCATTTTTATTACTCGCTGCTGGCTGGGCTGGCCTGGTCGGCCCCCGTCTCGTCCCGTCCCGGCCTGGGCCCTCGCTAAGTGACCAGTGGTCTCTCTCTCTCTCTCTCTCTCTCTCTCTCTCTCTCTCTCTCTTTCTCTCTCTCCCTCTCCTCTCCTCTCCCTCTCTCTCTCCCTCTCCTCTCCCTCTCCCTCTCCCTCTCTCTCTCTCTCTCTCTCTCTCCTCTCTCTCTCTCTCTCTCTCTCTCTCCTCTCCCTCTCTCTCTCTCTCTCTCTCTCTCTCTCTCTCTCTCTGCCACAACGACCAGCTCCTACCCGGCTGAGCCCCTTTCCTTTTGTTGTTGTTGAGCTGTCCTGTCCGGCCTCCCCCGCTCCGCGCCCAAGTCTGAGCCCCACCCCTACTCTCTCCCCCACCCCCTCCCTTACCCCCCTGCCTTACCCCCTCCTCTCCTCTCCTCTACACCCACCCCCTCAGCATCGCGTGACTGTGATCGCTTCATCCACTTAATAAAAATCTTTTTTGACGATCCCCTTTGGCCCTTCCGAATCCTTTGTAGTGCTCGGGGTGGCTCGGCTCGCCTGCCGCCTTCCGCTTGCGTGGTTCGCCCGCCGCGCTGCTGGCCGGGTCAGCAGAGATTAAAAAGGATGCTCAAAAAAAGGGAAGGAGGGGGAAGGAGGAGGACGTCATGGAGGCGAGAAATCATACTTTGATCGTTGGCTACACGAAGAAAGACGTGATGACGACGCTTTGGCGAAGGAATCTTCAAGGAATCACTTTTATATCATTGCGAAGCAATTTTGCGGAGGACTTGGTTGCTTCGCAATTGCGAATAATTTGATTGTACTAGAATCAAATAAGTTCGCAAGTTTACGAGCCTTCTGCCTTTTGGCCTAAATTCTTAATGAGCTGCGAAGCGAATGCTTTGCAATTGTGCAACAAATGCTTTGTACACGGTAAAAATGTTTGATTTTTAGCAGATGATACATTCTAGCTAACTTTAATGACAATTACTAAACGTAAGATAATGTATCAGCTAGCTTGTACTCTCATAAAGCGAGTGGTGAGTGTGGCAAAATAATATACAGGGGGGATTGTGTCGCCTCGCCTCGCTCGCCGCTCGCGCGACAATGCCTTGCAGTTGCCGCTGCCGCAACGGCCGATCAACAATGCTCGCTTGGACCTTTGGACGCTTGGGATTAAGCGACCAGTGCCCCGTCCCCTAATAGCTTTAAAATTAAAACGAACCTTACCTATTTTAATTTTTACTATCGTCCGAACTACCCTCCAGCCTCAGCCTCGACACTCTAGATAGAATGAAATTAAATAAGCCAATCAACGTAAATGAAAAATAAACATGTAGCTACAAAATGTATCATCTGCTTTCAATTCCAATCTGGATTGAGATTTTTTTTTAGGGAATAGGGAAAACTTTGAGGAACTTCCAGTATTTGAGAAAACCTCAGATTTTGAGGATATCTCCTCAAAAAAATGTGGGAATTTCCCCCAAGTTATGAGGAGACTTCCTCGAAATCTGAGGTTCCCTCAAATTATGGGAACTCCTCAAAGTTTTCCCTTTTTCCTCAAAAAGTCAGGCATAGCTTTTACCTTGTATTACATAGCGTCCAAGTGCTTCGCAGCTTGCGAACTCTTTGCTTTGTACTACGAAGCATTGCTTCGCAAGGTTATAACAGTGAGGCAGGGTGCGGCCTTGTTTGTTGCGATCGTCGGCTTTTTAATCCCCCTCACCTTATGACTGTGTCGAGTTGCGATGCGTGCGTGTCTGGAAACTGAACCATTATTGTGGGTGGGTTTTGAGGGGTTTGGGTTGTAATTTGGGGTAATCTATCCGATCCAAGTGGCATTCGTGGGACGGGGGAGATTTGGGAGAGAGATACAGCCGGTGTGGGTGGAGGTGGGGGAGGTTTTTTGTTGGAGCGCCCCGGCTGGGACAGGACCCGACTAGGGCCCTGACGTTTTGTCTGTCGATTGCTTTCGTCTCCCCCGAGATTACAGTTTAGCTGGTGTGATAATGGGTCATGTGGTGGGCGAGTGTGCAGGAGTGGGGTGGGGTGGGGCGGGGCGGGGCGGGGACAGCCAATGGGTTCTGGATGTGAGCGGGGCGGGAGGAGGGGGATGGGGCAGGAGGCCTGTTGGCGAGAGGCTATGCGAGAAAGATCTGTCATCCCTTCTCCAGGTTTGCGGGGTTTTCACATTAAAAAGATTGGAACGTTACAGTTATTAAATAACAGTGATGTCATTTTGCATCTTTTGCGAGTATTCATGAATAACTTGCTTTACCGCGGCGTTCATGAGCAAGTGGAAAAGGAATCAAAAGGGAACCAAAACTCTAAATGTCCATCTTCGTAACCCGTCCGAGCCGGCGGCCCTTCCGCCTCGTACTGCAAAAGCGAACCTATCTCAAAGGCAAAATGCGCCCTTCTTTCCTCGCCCAAAGCCTCCCGGGCTCCGTAGGAGGGCGGGGTGTCCCTGGGCCGCAGCCGCTGGGCACCGCAAACCACCCGCGTGGACCCCTGGAAACGCCTTCTGTGGAGAGATAAGGGAGAGGTGGTCTATAAAGGGGTCCACGGGCCCCGGGGGGAGGGGGGGAGGGTGAATGCGAACAGATTGCTATCTCTCCGGGAGGCCCTGCCCCGCCCTGCCAGGGCTCTCCGGTTCCACCCGAAACGCTTCCGGTGGTGCGGGCGGCGCACAACACGAACCGCGCGCAAGATTTCCGATATGAAAATTTATTTCTCGTAACGCTGCCCTGTGAGCGCGCTGGAAATCCAAGTGTACGAATGTCGCTCAGATGAGCGAATAAATTCACTCACTTGTAGGTTTGGTGAATAGCCATTCGCTCCGCTCACCTACAAGTGAGCGAATAGTCATTTGCTCACCTGCAAGTGAGCGAATAGTCATTTGCTCACCTACAAGTGAGCGAATAGTCATTTGCTCACCTACAAGTGAGCGAATAGTCATTTGCTCACCTGCAAGTGAGCGAATAGTCATTTGCTCACCTGCAAGTGAGCGAATAGTCATTTGCTCACCTACAAGTGAGCGAATAGTCATTTGCTCACCTACAAGTGAGTGAATTTATTCGCTCAACTACAAGTGAGCGAAATTCGTACACTTGGTTTTCCAGTGCGGTGTTGTGCGGTGCGGGCCCAGTGCGGGCTGGCCGGCCTGCTCCGGGCGGGGATGAGCACGAGCACGGGCTCAAGCGGAGGCGGCCAGAGTCTCCCCCCCCCCCCCGCACTTGTCCGCTTCACTGGACAAGTCCCGGGCAGCTGGAAACCTTATCCAGTGTCCTGGTGCTGCGTGCTGTCCCCCCCTCCCTCTCCCCCTTACCCACCAACCCGCGGCCTTCCTACCCTCATCAGCGCCAGCTTCGTCCGCAGTATATCCTCGACACTGCACCCTGTTTGAAAAGCAGTTCGGAAGTGGGTAACACGTGTCCAGAATGACTTGAAGAGGGCAGCAATGAACTCCTGTCTCGTAGGCAACTTGCACACACACACACCTGTAACCGAGGGGGCAACCACTCGAGAAATCCTGTGTACAAACTTGCGGAAATCCCGATGAAATCCTCAGAAATCTCGATGAAATCTTCGGAAATCTCGATGAAATCCTTGGAAATCTAACTGAGAAATCTCATGAAATCTCAGAGAAATCTTATGAAATCTCAGAGAAATCTCATGAAATCTCAGAGAAATCTTATAAAATCTCAGAGAAATCTCATGAAATCTCAGAGAAATCTTGTGAAATCAGTAGAAATCCCGTGTACACTAGGATGGGGAGTGGATGCCCTCTGGCCTGTAACTAGCTTTTGTCTAGTAGGGATCCTGCTTCAGTCCACCGTTCGGGTTACTCTTTATGCTTCCCTTTGTGGCTACACTGTGGAAGTTAATATATAAGTAGAGGCAGGCGCCCTGTCCTGTCAGAGCTCAGCGCACGGGCGGGGCCGGCGGGACCGGCGCGGCGGGCCGTCTATAGGCTGCACAGACAGACATTTTCTGTCTGGTGCGCATGGCGGCGCTGGTGCGGCGCTGGCCGGGCCGGGCCGGGCCAACTGGTGCACTGCGCTGCTTGCAGCCACCAAGCCTATCATCCCTTTTCGTCCGCCAGCCGACCCGGTGCGGGAGGGGACGTCCGCGAGCGACGTGCACCCGACACTGTTAAAAGTTGTGCTGTTCATATACAACAATGGTGTTGTACGCTTTCACTGAAAATGAACGAATCCTGATTCTCGCTCCTATACGGGCGAGAATTTTAGGGCAATTTTCTTACTCTCTAGAGAGTGAGAATTTTTTTCCTCACTCTATCTGAGAAAGAATTTTGTGATCTCGCCCGAATAAAGTGAGAATTCTTTCTTAAATTAAGTGAGGCTAAGAAATCCTTACTCATATAGAGCGAGGCTAAAAAAATCTCGCTCAAATAGAGCGAGGTTTAAAATTCTGACGCTAAATAAGCAAGGAAAAGTGTCCTTTCCCTTTTCGGGCGAGAATCTGGATTCGAATATTTGCAGTGTTCATAGCTCATGTGTTTTGAAACAAACAATTTTGTAATTTTACAACAAGCAAAACTAATCTGGGAAAGATTTGCATTCTTCCTGATTTAAAACGAAACAGTTGCACAAATTTATTTGTTTAGAAACAACACACATTGCTATGACAGTATACAACACAGGATTTGTTGTGTTAACCTGGATTGTACCTAGTTTCTCTATCCTAGCAGCACTCATGTCCTCATTTCGGTGTCCTGGCATATCCGAGGGGTTGATCACTTACATGAGTACGTGAGTACAGGAGTACATCTGAGATTTCAAAGGGCTGAATTAGATTTCGTCAATATAGCTGTTAACTGTGAATACATGACATTATTAAACAAAACCTTTAACAAGTATGACTGAACTTTCTACATTTTGTCTGAGAATTGTGTACAGATGAGTACAACCTGATAGAGAGGGGTAGCGGAGGGCAGAGTGAAGGGTTGGGAGGGAGTCAGAGAGAGAGGGGAAGGGGAAGGAGCCAGAGCCACTGATGTGATGTGCGGTCAGGTTTGAGAGCGAGGGAGAGAGGGGGGAGAGGTGGGGGAGAGTTTCTAGTTTTAGTTTATTATTATTGACTAAAGGGGATTTGTTTTTATTTATTTACAAGTTGGGCTGAATATGATGATTTATAAATTTGTTACATAGAAAAAAGGTCTTGCAGGTTTGTTTGAAGTTTGTGTCCTATAGATTTTGAGGTGTGTGCTCTTTTTTTTTTTTTTTTTTAGACAAGATTAGCTTAAAAAAGGGACAGTGGGGAGGGGGAGAGAGAAAATCGCGCTCATCACATCATCTCTTGGGGCAACAGATGGGCACGCAAGGTACACATGCGGACAGCCCCTCCCTCCCTCACCTCAACAGGTGAGGAGGGGAGGCAGTGCAAATGTGTGTATGTGTGTGTGTGTGTGTGTGTTGGGGGCGTCGATTGAAAGAGACGGTCGGTGAGCTGCTTGCTCTTCTGTGCGCTCAGGTGGCGGGCCGAATGGGACCTCCCTCTCTTGTAGAGCAGCTAAACTTGGTCACCTGCCCCGGCGGTGCGGGCTGGAGTGGGGCGCGGCGCGCACAGCTACGACCATAGAGAGCCTTCCCTCCCCTGCTCTGGTCTGGACGCGATAAGGTGCCCGGTCGGCTCCTGATCCAGATCATTTCTTTTCTAGTTTAATTTCTTTTATTTTCTTCTCTTTCCTTGTCGAGTTCCTTATTGCCGTACATTTGTTTTTTTTTTCCTCCCCCTCTGTTCGAAGGTCTCTTCAACTATGCTGCGGCAGCAGGCATGCGGCGAAGATAGTTTTGTGTTACCATGAAAGTTGACCTTCTTTTCACTTCCCGGGCTTCCGATTGAGCCGCATAATGTTTCCCTTCTCCCCCCGTGTTGCCTCCCCCTCCCCTCCTCTTGCCGTGCGGACCCCCGGGGGGGTGGGGGGGGGTTGTCGATCGTCCTGGCGGGGCCCCTCTGCCTCTGGGCCCCTCCTGCCTCGCACACCGGCCGTGCCTCGCCTGGGGGCGGCATAGGGCGTATATAGGAGGGGGGGGGGGGTGTAGCCCGGCCCGGGGACGGCCCGTTTGTCACGTAGCGGCCATTTAGTTCATCCCCAGAAATTTTTCTGGAATAAAAAAATATTCTCTCGCCTACGCGTTTCCCCTCGCAGCGTTGTCCTCTGCCCTCCTCCGTTCCTCCCCGCAGTTTTTGCACGGGGTTATCCCATGCGCTGTCGTCGCAATGCTGCAGGGCGCGGCGGCCCGTCACGCGGAATGTCGCCACGGAGTATGTAGTTCTGCTCATCCTCCGCGGGCGGGGCGGGGCGGGGCGGGGCGGGGCGGGGCGGGGCGGGGCGGCTCCTGTCGTGGAGGCCAGCCTGCGACTGCTCCGCTGCCACTCTCCGCCGCGCCGGCCAAGATTCGTTTTTCTGCCGCCTCCGATGGACTCGGTGGACTGGACCGGTTCCCCCCTCCCCCCGGCCCCTTGTGCCCCTCCTGGAGACTGGACGCCATACGACACCCTGCAATCAGTCGGCAGGCGCCCGCTGGGCTGAGCCGAGCTGATCTGATGGTTCGGTAGTTTGGGAGCGTCAGACAGTTTGGTGTCGGTTTCCCACTTTCGAGTCGGTTTTGGTCTTGGAGAGCGCTGGCCGCTGCAGCGGGCGAGTCTTGTGCCGACCTGGGCGTGGCGCATCTCATAGGCGCTCTGCTGGCGCTGCGCACCCAGAAAATTGTACCTTTGATTTAACGAATTTTCCGTTAAAAAACGCTTCCGTTGTTCCTAAGGAAATTTTGCACATGATCTAAAGAAAATTCCGTTAATACAATGAACTTTGACTTGATATTAAAACAATTTTCTTTAGATCATGTGCAAAATTTCCTTAGGAACAACGGAAGCGTTTTTTAACGGAAAATTCGTTAAATCAAAGGTACAATTTTCTGGGTGCGGGCCTGTGTGAGACGTGGGAACGATCCATGCCTCAGCATTCGTACATACGACTCTTGTCGCAGTGGGCTTGGGCTACTCTGTCTCTTTGACTTGGCTTGACACCTGTTGTTCTAATTACATATGTGGCTATCGCGTCGGCGAGGCGCGCTTGTGTGTGTGTGTGTGTGTGTGCGTGCGCGCGCGTACGACGGCGTACCGCGCAGAGGAAAGGTAGGGGGGGGGGGGGACTGACCCGCACAGGATGTGATTCATTGCTGCCGCTTACGGCCCTTACGATGTGCGCGCGTGTGTGTGTGTGTGTGTGTGTGTCTGCGTGTGTATGTGTGAATGTGTGGACAAGACCGACATAGGGAGAAATGGGAGTCTAGGTGGTGTGTTATTGACGGCCTGCCTAAAAATAAAGCTGCTCGCGTTGGCTTTGGAAGCGGCATTGGGCCGGCCGGCCGGTGGTCAGCTGTTGGGTGACAGCAGGTCAGGGTGTGTTCGCTCACCCCATTGATGGCCTTCAACTACACAACTCCCCTACCCCCCCCCCTTTTCCCTTCCCCTTTTACCTGTGGTCTGGATTATGGATTATGGACCCACCCCCCCTTCCTCGCGACCTGCCGCCGCCGCCGCCGCCCCACTCGGTCGCGATGTTCGTGGATTTGGGGATTATGTTGTAAGTTGTGTTGCGTGTGTGTGTGTGTGTGTTTTCAAGATTACTCGGCAATCGCTGTGCAAACGGCCCGCTGCAAACGAAAATAAAAAGTGAGCCGTCGAGGGCAAATAGTGACTTCCGGTCGGACCGACATGGCTGCGGGGGGGGGGGGGACGGTGGATAGCACTGCGGGCCGGGCCGGGCCGGGCCGAGGTGTCAAGCGCTCATGTGTTCTCACTCGCACCACAAGGGCCGTACCGCGCTGTGGCAAGGCTTGTGTGTGAGTGTGTGTGTGTGAGTGAGTTGGTGTGTAAGAGAGAGGGGCTGGGGGCAGAACCGCAAACCGACGCGAGAGTGCGAGCGATGCGCCTCACGACGCGACGTCGCCGTAGTCCACTGTGAGAAAATGAGAAGACCGGCGGTCCCGGCGGTTCGGGGCGAGGCGGGGTGGTGTTGTTGGGGTGTTGTCCAACTGTTCTGCGAAGGCTGTGAGTAACTTTAGTGGAGGGGAAGCCTCCGTCAGTCATCATCTGCCGCTGCCGGCGCAGGTACAGCCGAGCCGAGTGCAGGTGTTCCGCCAAGAAGCTGCTCTCTCTCTCTCTCTCTCTCTCTCTCTCTCTCTCTCTCTCTCTCTCTCTCTCTCTCTCTCTCTCTCTCTCTCTCTCTCACTCTCTCTCTCTCTTTCTCTCACTCTCACGCTCTCTCTCTTTGTGTCTTATTCTGTTTCCAGCTCTGTCTCCACCTCGTTCTTCTCGCTTCATTGAGGGAATGCATTATTCGTCATTTTTCCTCCCGTTATCTTCCAGCAGTAATACTTACCTGCGGGTCCGGACCGGGTCGGGTCCGCCTTGGCCCTGGCTGGTCTGCTGGGCTGGCACTTCTCTTTTTGGCCTCATGGCTACACCTCTCTCGTCGATGTAATATCGCTTTCGGATAACACCAAGCGAGTCTCCTTGCCAACACGTGTGTGTGTGTGTGTGTGTGTGTGTGTGTGTGTGTGTGTGTCATAGCAGCGGCCCAAGTCTCCCCTCACTCGGCGATTTATGGTATTTATCTTTCTGCGACAACAAAAATAGAAAGAAAAACCTAAAGATAGAAGTAAATAAATAAAAAAGCAGGCGACGGAAAATGTAACCGAAAGAGTAAAAAAAAAAGTGTCGCGTCTGGAGAAGGAGAAGGTTATCGCGGAAGGGGAGTGGTGTGATGTAGTCGTGCGCGGGTGGGGGCTACCTGACGCGATGGGCCCCTCGATAAGAACGGGTGCGGTGCGTTATGGAGGGGGGGGGGAGAAGAGGGAGGGAGGGGGGGGGGTCCCCGGGGGCCATGCACAGCCAACGAGGCGTAAGCTGACCGGGCGGAGCAGGGTGGGGCGGGGCGGGGCGGGGCGGGGCGGGGGAGGCCGAGGGCCGGCCATGTGTGCCAGGCGGCTGTATAAGGCCGGAGCAGGGCCTGGACGAGGACCCGGGCCGGGCCCGTCACTGGAGTCCAGTCGCTGGACACTGGTCATGCCGGCGTGCTGGGCTGGGCGGGGCGTGGCGGGGCGGGGTTGGCTGGCCCTTCCCGCGGCGGCGAGGCGCGGCCCGTCACCCGTCTGGAATGTGAAGGGGGGACGGACGGAGGAGCATAGAGAGAGGGAAGTGGGTTTCGTTGTCGCTTATGATGGCTTCGGCAGCGTCAGCACGAGGGCCTCACTGAAATAAACAGGTGTGGCTTTGCACCTTTGAAAGGTGTGAAAGGTTTAACACCTGTGAAAGGTGGTAGGGGCATTGCGCTCAAATAATTGTTATACCACCCGTGTACATGTGTTTAGTCTCACCTTTATTATTCCAATGCAGCGCGGTGCTAGGAAGGAAAGTGCGAGAGATATATCGTTTTGCTGCGTTCGGCGGAAGCTAGAGAGAAAGCGGCGGGCGATAGCCCTCGTCTTTCCTCGTCGCTCTAGCTGTAGCGCTGTCTCCCTCACAAACTAACTTGAAATGTACTTTTTCGTAAATATCACATGTAACTAGATAAACCTTCAGGCTGCTGTCTTACGGTAAATACGGTTCCTTGGTGTCCAAGGACCATAGGAACGATTCAAGGAGGGGGTGGGAAAAAGCATCAGGCCGTCCTTGAATAGTTCCGACGGTCCTTGGACATCAGGGAACAGTTTAGTTTAAACTGCAAGACTAGAGTTTCACTGTCGTGAAGTACAACAGTTAGATTTGCAGTGTGGGGCAGGGGTACGCCTAGGGCGAGGGGGAATTCACATCGGGAAATCTTGTACAGACTACTCGGTATTACACGGTATTACACCTGTATTACACACAAGATTTTATCACTTTACAGCACATTCTCGTGTTTTTCGGTATTACATTACGTGTATTACGACGTAATACATGGATCAGGTGTACAGTGTATTACGGAAGTGAATTCCCCCTCGGCCTAGGGTGAACTGTCATCGTACACCAGGGGCGCAGTTTTGCGTGATTGACACCTTGGCGTTCAATTACTGAGCACGTACTATCAAGAGTGTAGGACATGTGCTAGTCAAAACGGATCGGCGGGTGTGGCGGGGCGGGGCGGGGCGGCCTGCTGCTGCGCTGCGCCGCGCCGCACGCTCCAGCTCCAGCCCCGCGGGGTAGCCTCGCTCCAGGTCGCGCCCGCTCCAGCTATGCAAATACAGTCCAGAGTGCGTGACGAGGCGCGTGCGGCCTGGCGTGCTGTCCGGCGGACTGCCGCGAAATGATGAAGCTATTTCCATTATTTGCAGGCCCGCGGGCGGCAGCAGCCCTCCATGCTTATTCGCACCGCGCGCGACTCTACTGTTAAAAAAACAACAACACACGATTAGCTATTACCAGCTGGTAACCACAAGTGATTACCAACAGTTCTCAGTAAAATTTTTCAAAAAACTTTGAAATTTTTCTCATATTTTGCATATTTTAAGAGGGGAAACCCGAGAAACAGCGTGAAAAATAATGAAAAGGGGAATTCTTTGTTAGTGGGTCTGGGCTAGGGACGGAGAAAAAGATGTTTCTGAAATCTGCGGAAAATTACCGCAAGCGTATGGAGAAAATTCAAGGTTTTAAAACCTTTACAGTGCATGACTTAATATAAACGATTATTAAAGTGTTGGAAATGTTCCTTTTTTTTCATATTGGAGGGGCCGAATAATTGATCTTCAACTCAAATCTATAAAGCTTAAAATTCTTTGAAGTACACCTTGCGAAAGGTTTTTTTGCTAAAGCTTTACCATGTGGTATTCCATAAAATTCTGGAGTTGTGGTAGACACAGGAAGTTGAAATGTTATTTATTTGTCGATTTTCAGACTTAACTTTACCATTCACTTACCATCCACTACATTTACACCCAAGTCTCTTCTTGGAGTAGAATGCGATATTCTTTTTTTGCGAGAGGTCTAAAGTCTGAATAATATTTAAAAGAAAGCATGAAAATAATGGAACCCAGTAAAAATCCAGCAAATATGCCTAGGGATATTAATTCAAAGTCCAATACTGGGTCAAAAATCCTTTACCCCAGTTTTTCGTTATTTTCCGCGGGTCTTGTTTCTTTTCTCCACCGAGCTGCCATTCCTAGTCTGGGCGCTGGCTGCGCGGGCCGCGGCTGCCCCCGGGCGGGGCGGGGCAGGGCGGGGCGGGGCGGGGCGGGGCACGGACTCGCGATGTCTCATGCGACTCTCCGCTCCGCTCGCGGCTGCTTCAGCGCAGCTCTGCTCCGCTCGGCTCGTGCAGGTGGCCGACCCCCCCCCCCCTCTTTCCCTCACTCCTCTGCGGTGGCTCCCTTTTCCCGGAGTCGCGCGCACAAGTGCAGCGTTTGCAATCGGAGCACATCGGGCAGCGGGCGGGGCGCGGCGGAGCGGGCGTTCCCCCGCGCCCGCGTGCCTTACACATTCCCCAGGAAACGTAGTAATGGTATCGAACCCTACGGATAAATGACAGTAATAATAGTCCTTCCATGGGCGGGGCGGGGCGGGGCGGGGCGGGGCGGGGCCGGCGGTGCTCACGGGGACCTCTTGTGTCGTCGAGGTCTTGGCTTGGGTGCGTCGTGTGGACCAAATCAACAGGTGGTGTATCCTGTGGGAGAGGAGAGGTGCGGCGTGGCGCGGTGCTCGCATTGGACGCGCTGGCCGCGGTCATTGTGCCCCCCCCCCCCCCCGCGGCCCTTCATATAACGCCGTGCCGGCCTTATGCACGTCGGGGCCTTAAAAGGCACGCGCGTCGTATATATATGTATAGGCTACGCAAAACGCGAAACACAATGGTCGCCTTTGTTACCGTGGCGTGGATGGTGCGGGGCGGAGCGGAGCGGGGCGGCCAGAGCACTGCACTCTCCTCCGGCCCCGCGGCGGTGCGGGGTCCAGAGAGAGAGAGAGAGAGAGAGAGAGAGGGAGGGGGGGGGGGGACGACTCCCATCTGGCACGTGCACCAGGCCGAGCCGGCCCGGGCAAGGCGGGGCTGACCGGACACCGCACCGTGTTCAACGTGAACAAGTCCCGCCCCACCCCGCCAGGGTACGGCGTCCTTAGGCCGCGGTCATGTTGTTATTCCTACACTATTGTATCTTCCGCGGTCACCGCACTTTTGTGTGTGTGTGTGTGTGTGTGTGTGTGTGTGTGTGTGCGCGCGCGCGCGCGCGTTTTAATTGTTGTCTAGAGAGAGGGAACTGGAGTCTTATCATTTACCCGCATCACCATCGAGATGAAATGAAATACACCAGAACCAGTACCAGCAGCGAACACGGCTGCGGCGCGGCGGTTTTCTTGCATATAGCGGTGCGCGCCTCGCGCCTCGCAGGTTGGTGACACCGCGCCGCCGCGGCCCTACGTGTGTTGCGCTCCCCCCCCCCCCCTCCCTCTCTCCCTCTCCCTCCTCCTCCTCCTCCTCCTCCTCCTCCTCCTCCTCCTCCTCCTCCTCCTCCTCCTCCCTCTCTCCTCCTCCTCCTCTTCCCCCTTACATTTGGTCGCCATGACGACAGCGCGCTTGTTTATGATTAAAGCGATGAGCCCCATGTGCGGGCCGGGCACATGCCATGCCAGCGATGGGTATCTCTGCTGTGCGCCGCTGTGAGCGCGACGCCCCGAAGCGTCGCGACGCCTCCCCCAGCCTCAGCTTCAGCCGGCCATGAGCGGCTGACCGTAGTAAAAAAAAAAGAAAAAAAAAAAACCCTCGTGTATTTCATTGGGGACACAAGTATTTAGCTTTAGTTGGACACATTCACTGTGGCCAGATTTGTGATGATTTTAACACACAAAAAAAATGTGATAACCAATGGTTTGTGATTCCCACGATTCATCACATTTTGGAGCATGATAACTTTGTATCACAAAAAAAAAAAAAGAGATACATGAGAAATTTATCACCAAAATATTGTGATAACTTTTCATCACGAGTTTTAGTGTATAACACAATCTTTACGCGCATTTTTTGTGATACACTCTTAACTTCTTACAAAGAAAATTCTTGTATTACAAAGAATTCTGTGCAACCGTAATACAAAGCCAAATTTTCTTTGTAATACAAAGAAAAATCTTTGTAATACAAAGATTAAAATTTTGTTATACAAGAAAATTTTCTGTATATTACGGTTGCACAGAATTCTTTGTATTACACAAAAAAATTCTTTGTAAGAAGTTAAGAGTGTAGAAAGTTATCGTATTTATTTTGAGACAATTTTCTCATGTCTTTTTATCACATCTATTTTTGTATTAAAAAATTATTATGCATTATGCTCACAAAATCTGTGAATCTTGGGAATCGCAAACCAAACGTTATCATATAATTCCAAATAATTTTATCGCAAACTCGATTTCAGTGTTCTGGTCGCCAGCGTATTTAAATCGTCCAACACTGTGTAAGAAATACACTTTCAATAACAGTGCAACGGCGAAAACTCGCTCTTTTTTCGCCGAAATGAAAAATCAATTTTGCTCAACTTTGGCTCGCGTTTTGTTTTCGTCTTGTTTTATTTCTGTTGGTGCCGCGATGCACCACGTCGATATAAATCACCGGAGGTTGTCGTCCCGTCCGGCGGGGCGGGGCGGGGCGGGGCGGGGCCAGAGCTCTGGGCCTAAAGATTATGCATGGATTTTGTGAATGCGATCAGGCGGGCCGGGCCGGGCCATGGTAATGAGATGGAGCGGGGGGGCGGGGCCGCGCCGCCCTGTCACCCCGCGGGGGGCACCCGTCTCTGCTGCCGATGCGATGTGATGCGGCGGACATGTGACGGCCGCCCTCCTTCGACGTGTGCGTCTAATCAAATGCGCCGTCATGTTGAACATGATTGCCATCATGCACCCAGAAAATCTGATCCTTGAATCAAGGATATTTTCCTTAATAAAATACAAGGAACTTTTTTTCCTGAACATGATGTTAAATACGTTAAAATAAGGAATAATCTTTAAAACTGAGGAATAAAAAATCCTTGACTCAAAGAAAATTCCTGGAAGTTGGGTTAAATTTTTCCTTGTATTTTTAGCAGATGATACGTTAGTATCAGCAGCTTGTACTGAAGTAAAGTTAAAAGTTAAAGTTGAAACGTCGTCAGTTAAAGTTGTCAAAGTTAAAGTTGTCCAGCGTTAAGCGTAGGAAAGTTAAAGTTGAAAAAGCAGTTGCCTAAAGATATATATAGGAGCGCGGCGACAGTGGGCCTCAGCGGTCTCGCTGCGTGCGTGCGTGCGTGCTCGCTCGCCACAGTAGTGCTGTTCAGGCTGCCAGCAGCTCGTAGTGCTTCAAGCATGGACGCTTACTCAGCTGCCGCCCGCAGCCGCCCTATGCACAGCCCTATGCATTGATTGCCGTTTTACGACCCATAACCCCAAACACTAGTCGTCCGCTGTAGCCCCCCCCCCCCCTCTCCACCGCGCCACACCGCGACGCCGCGCCGCGTCACGCTGCGCTATTTCGTAATGAATCCCAGTATTTTAGCAGTAAACGTTAAAAGTTAAAACGTTAAAAGTTAAAACGTTAAAAGTTGAAAAGTTTAAAGTTAAAAATGTTGAAAGTTGAAAAGTTAAAAGCTGAAACGTTGACAGTTGAAAAGTTGTGAGTTCGTGAGAAAAGTTACACAGCTCAAAGTTAAGCTGCTTGCGTTACTAGTTGAAACGCTAAAACTAAAAGCTTAAGGCAGTAAAAGCGATAAAAGTTAACGCGAAAAAGGTTAAAGTTCTGAGTTTGAAGTAGGAAGTTCAACGTTTGAGGCAAAACATACAAAGTAAAAGTCATCTGCTTTCACGTTAGCGTTAGCGTTAACGTTTTTTTTCCTTGAATCAACGCGTTTAGCCTTGTTTCAAGGATCACATTTTCTGGGTGTGCCTGCTAGCGCACCCAGAAAACCGTCAAGTCCAGGGAGTTAAATTTAAAACCGACCAAAGTTTACCTCTGTAGACTAAATTTTGTTCGTACTGATAAAATAATTTAGCCAGTTTTACTAAATTTTGGTTGATTCGACCAAATTTAGTCAAAAATGTGGGTACTAAAATTTATCCGGTTTCAAGAACTAGATTTTTGTTTCCTACGGCCCTGATTTGCTTATTGTATCAACCAAATGGTCCTCTGGGTGCGCTGCAGCAGCAGAAGCCGCTATGTCCAGCACAGGGGTACGACGCTGCTGTGCTTCCTACCGCCAAGATAACAGTGTTTTTAGTACAGGGGCATCGTGGTGTGTGCGTACTTGCAAGCGTGGCACGACCACAATGTGGCCACGGTCCTGAGCTAAGATCGGTGGGGACTGGATGTGCTACGCGAGGGGGTATTTACACGCGTAATTCGTTGTATTAACGCGAAAAAAAAGCTAAAAATACGCGTAAAACGAGCGTAATAACGCGCAATGAGGCGCAATGCGAGCGTAATAACGCGTAATGAGGCGTGTTACATGCGTAATAACGCGTAATAAGGCGTGATTACCCCGTAATAACGCGTAATAAGGCGTGATTACCCCGTAATAACACGTAGTATGCGCGTATTAATACCGTAATAACCCGCCCACCCGTATTTCGTTGTACACGAAAATCCGGAGTAAATACCCCCTGGGTGCTAGGCCTGAGCGTGAAGGTGTTCTCTGACGTTGTGCTCTCCTGTTGCAGCGGCGTGTCCACGGCGGGGCGCGGCGTGACGCCGGTGTACCTGCGCTGCTCGGCGGGCGCGCTGTCCTGGCGCTGGCCGCGGGGTGCTCTGCGCGTGCTGCTGCGCGTGGCCGCGCAGGGCCGGGAGTTCCGCGGCTGCGTGCGCACGCGCGGCAGCGGCGCGCGCCTGTTCCTCGAGGGCCCGCGCTCGCTGGCGCCCCTGTACCCGGGGGGCCCGGCCGGGGCCTCGCCCGGGGCCTCGCCCGGGGCCTCGCCCGGGGCCTCGCCCGCCCCCAAGGTGCCCGTGCGCTGCTTCTACTCGCGCAACGGCCAGGCCGCCCTGTACGTCGAGGCCAGCGAGCTGGGCGCCCCCGGCGTCACCGAGCCCCGCGAGGAGTTCGGGCTCGAGTACGACCTGGAGCCCCTGCCCCGCGGCGCGAGCTTCGACGACTCGCAAGGTGAGTGACGCTCAACTGTTTCTTGATAAACTGTCTTCGTCAATGCACAACTCTTTTCGTAATTTGTGACTTTAAAATGATGTTGTAAAATTTAGAACGGTATCTTTAATTTACAAGAGCCAGTATGTGTTCGTGTTCGTTTAAGAATGACAACCCTGCAAATCTAACCGTTGTGCTACATGACAGTCTAAACTGCAAAACTCTAGTCTTGCAGTTTAAACTGTCATTTAGTACAATAGTTATATTTGCAGACAAGTCAATAGCAAGTGCTGCTATTACAATTTAGGACATTTCTCATGGAATATTTTCCCGAAACCCCTACAAACATTTTCCCCTAGTGTTTTTTCTTGTGAGGCCAAGTTGACTACAGCCTGTTTGTGCTGTTTGTGTTTGCAGAGTGCCGGCCCTGTACTTCGGACGAGATGGCCCGCGCCTACTGCACCAGCGACCTCGGTTAGTACAGTACACAGTTATGCGCACTCCTTACTGCCGCTAATTTTTGTTAAATTTGATTATGCAAACGAGCAGGGCGGGGCGGGGCGGGGCGGGGCGGGCGCTGGGCGCGGTCCAGCGGCGCGACGGGCCGCATGCATCGCTTTGCATATCTGTGGCCTGCGGGGCCCTCCGCCGAGGTGAAGTGGGTGGGGCGCGTCCCTTATTGTGGTGGGGTGGGGTGGGGTGGGGTGGGGTCGCCCCCGCTGGGGTGCTGGGGTTGTGTGTGTCCCTTGTTTCGTTCTCGGTTGGCGCGTGCGTTGAGGTCCCCGGTCCCCCCCGGCCGGGCCGCCGCCGCCGCCTCGCCTCGGTGTGCTGGCTGGCTGACAGTTCGCTAGGGGCATAAATACGACTGGTGCAACCGGTCGGGGCGGGGCTGGAGTCGCTATGTAGCCTCGCGCCGGGCAGCGGCAGCAACAACAGCGGCATGGCCGGCCTGAGCGGACGCTTTCTATTTGGACTTAGGCCATTTCGCCGCAGCGGCTGGCACCGCCCTCCAATCAAACCATAAAACGTTCTTTACCGTCTATCCTGGTGATAAGGCGAAGGCGGTGCGGCCGCCGCTCGCTCGCTCTCTCTCGTTCCATCCCTACCGTTTCTCTCTCTCTCTCTCTCTCTCTCTCTCTCTCTCTCTCTCTCTCTCTCTCTCTCTCTCTCTCTCTCTCTCTCTCTCTCTCACCTCCGGTACCCGGCCCGGTCTAAACCTAGAATTGTGGTATGGTGAGGTGAGATGCGGGTGTGTGCGGGCGGAGCTTCACCGTAAACGTTGTGGCTCTTTTTAATGCAAAATTTTGGCACTGCTTTTTAACGCCAAATTTTGGCCTCTTTCTAAAGGAATGCCAAATTTTTGACTACGTATAATGCCGAATATTGGCCTTCCTTTAAAGAAAGCCAATTTTTGGCGTTAAAAGTGGCAAAACATTGGCATTCCTTTAGAAAGATGCCAAAATTTGGCGTTCAAAAAAAGGCCGCCAACATAAAAGTTGCCACAGCGTTTACAGTGTATGGCGCTTGACTTCGCCACCTCGACAGGCTGTCGCCGCATCGCGCCTCGCCCCGCGCCTCGCCCCGCGCCTCGCCCCGCGCCTCGCCCCGCGCCTCGCCCCGCGCCTCGCCCCGCGCCTCGCCCCGCGCCTCGCCCCGCGCCTCGCCCCGCGCCTCGCCCCGCGCCTCGCCCCGCGCCTCGCCCCGCGCCTCGCCCCGCGCCTTACTGAGCTCAGCCACATCGTGCCAGGGGTCATACCGCCGCAGAGGCCACGCCTGCGTCTCCTCACCTCACACACACTCACACACACGCACACATGGGGTGGAGCAGTGCCGGTAGCTCCCTATGGTAAAGTCAATACGGGAGTCGAGGAATGTTGCGGTTGGGCCGCGGTGGCTACTGAAGGCAACACTAGCACATAGACACCTCACACACACACACACACACGTGGTGTCGTAGGAGAAAGGAACACCGTCAGCCCACACCTGCATTTCCTTTTCTTTCATGGAAAAGAGATTTATGAACTTGAACTTGGCCTCTATCTCTCTCTCTTTTTTTTTTTTTTTTTTTTTTTTTTTTTTTTGCTACTCAAACGATGTATAGTCATGATTTTCCGCAGTGCGTTCCTAGGCGTGTCACTCGTGGCCGTGCGCTAGAACGCGACCGGTCCGGTCTTCTAGCCCCACACCTGCCCTGGCCTCCCCCCCGCCGCATTGTTTGGGCCCTCGGATGCTAATGCTGCGGGACGGGCGGGGCGGGCCGGGGCTGGCCGGGGCTCCCTGCTTTACGAGCCGAGCGCCATTTTGAATAAGGAGCGAATCATCCTTTACAGTGGAAGGAGTCTCTTTAAAAATTGCGTGCGGATGCCCGAGTCCGGTGCGAAGTGCAGTCGGGGCCGAGGGGGTATTTACTCCGAAATACGCGTAGGCGGGTTATTACGGGGTAGTTACGCCTCATTACGCGCTATTACGCTCGTATTACGCGTCAAATTACGCGTATTTTTGGATGTTATCACGCGTTATTGCGTATTATTACGCACCAGGTTGTACAACGAATTACGCGAGTAAATAACCTCTCGGTCGCACTGAAATCCAACAGTGAGCAATGCACGCTGTATACAAAGTGTGGATGGAATGCACGCTGTTTATAAAATGTGCATGACATGCTCACTGTATGTAACGTGTGCATGGACATGCTCACTGTATATAATGTGTGCATGGAGATGCTCACTATAATTTCGACAGTGAGCATGGCTATGCACACAAGTCTTACATAATTACGCAAAACTTTTCCGTAACTACGTAAGAATTTGTTGTCATGGAAGAAATCTTACGTAAGTTGCGCATGCACAAAAACGTACGTAAGCTACGTACAAAAAAGTTCATACCCCGGTAGTGTGCAAATAGCAGTTGAAGTTGAAGGCGTACGCCGGCCGCAGAAGACCGGTACGCGGAGCGCCGTAGAGGTAGGCAGCCCATACGGCACTGCTGCCGGCCCGACCGTGGCTGAGCGCGTCGACATCGGCTAATGGAGCCAGCGTAGGGCCGGGCCGGAGTGGGCCCAAGCTACAACACGGAGCGAGGTCGTGAATCTTTTCGACGCGCCGGGCGACAAGGGCGACACGGCGTCGCACACCTGCAAGGAGCCCAACCGGGCTGGACGGGGCGGAGGGAGTGGAGCGTGGTTGTTTAAAATCCTGCATGTTCACTGTAAACGTTGTGGCTACTTTTATTGCCAAATTTTTGGCATTCTTTTTTGAACGCCAAATTTTGGCCTCTTTTTAAAGGAATGCCAATTTTTGGCTACTTTTAATGCCGAATTTTGGCGTCCCTTTAAAGAATGCCAATTTTCGGCGTTAAAAAGGCCAAAAATTGTCATTCCTTTAGAAAGAGGCCAAAATTTGGCGTTCAAAAAAGAATGCCAAAATCTGGCAATTAAAGTAGCCACAGCGTTTAAAGTGTTTATGCACAATAAATTGCATAAGGATTTAGTGTGCCCACTTCGTAGCCTTCCACGATTTAAGAAATTTTTGGAAGCGACCGCAACCCAAGACAAACGCGTGAGCCTCAAAGCCGTGTTTTGTTTGCTTGTAGTTTTGACGTACTTTGTGTCGGCGGGCTCGCGTCCGGTGTATTGTCGCGACGGTGTTACTGCCGCTGTGCACAACACTGCCGTTAGGCCCCGGCCGCGCGTGTCCAACAACTCATTTGCATGAGACGCACGCTGCACGCCCCGCCCCGCCCCGCCCCGCCCCGCTACGTCGCGACACGTGTGTGCGTGTGTGTTTTAAGTCTACAATACATAGATCCTGGTCGTCGGCGCGGTCGTAGAACTCTTTCTGATGTCATGGCATGTAGGTCACACCTATGGCTCAGCTACGACCGGAAAGAGTTCACCTACACTCTAACATGGGAAGGAACAAGTTTTGTACACGCGAATGTGTTTGGCTGTTGGTTTGCACAACTAAAATTCTGTGAGCGACTCGAGGGGGCAACCACTCGCGAAATCCTGTGTACAAACCTGCGGAAATCTCGATGAAATCTTTAAAAATCTCGATGAAATCTTCAGAAATCTTGGTGAAATCCTCGGAAATCTCGATGAAATCCTCGAAAATCCCGATGAAATCCTTGGAAATCTAACTGAAAAATCTAAAGAAATCTCAAGAAATCTCAAGAAATCTCAGAGAAATCTTGTGAAATCTCATGTAATCTTAGAGAAATCTCTCGAAATCTGAGAGAAATCTTGTGCAATCAGTAGAAATCCCGTGCACACTAGGATAGGGAGTGGATGCCCCCTCGGAGCGACTGGTCCGGGTCGCGTGCGTGTGCGTCCCCCAATAGTCCCCCCCCCCCCCCCCGGGAGCTGCTGCGCCTCACACACCCTCCCCCCACCTCCGGATTCAGCTGCACTCGCCGAATTAGTTCTTTTTAATTAGAAGGTGTCGGCGTGTTACCCCCTCCTTGCGCCCCCTTCAATGCAGCCGGAGCGGCGGCAGCAGCAGAAACGACCCGTCCGGACCGGACCGGGCCTGCACGGCTTCTCCCCTCTCCCCTCTCTCCTCTCCTCTCTCCTCTCTCCTCTCTCCTCTCTCCTCTCTCCTCCCCCTCTCTCCCCTCCCCTCCCCTCTTTTTGCCGGACTTTATTTCGGGCACGAGCCCGTTCCTTGTCCCGTGCTGTCCGGGGGCGGCTATCGGCAGCGTGTCCCGCGGCCCGCCCGCCCCGCCCCGCCCCGCGCCGCCCAGCCCGATTGGAGCGGGTTTTAATGGAGTCGGTTGAGCCGGTCCGGATAGGGGCGTGCTGGACCCGGAGGCTGCCTGGGGCCCCAGCGGGGCGGGGGCGCGTCCTATAAGGCCCCTGCTTCCCCCCCACGTGCCGGGCGTCGAAGGCGTCGGTTGCATCCTATAGTGCGGCCACTCCATACCCAGTCCTGCCACGCGACGCGCTCGGGGCCAAAGCCCCGATCTCAATGCTATCCTCTTCGTCAGCGTAGAACGTGTAGGTTGCCTGTTACCAGGGGCAGCCCTTCGTGTGGGCAGTGCCAACGTGAAACGTTTAACGTTGTTTTCTTTAAAAGCGTTGCTCGAGAAGAAGGAAGTTTACGCTCTAAATTTCAAAGAACAATTATTGTAACTTGCACCGGACATCTGTGAGCATAGCTAGTTCAGATGCAGTATTGTAAGAAGACACTTTTTGTGACTTCTAAGCTACATTTTGTCAAGCTGTTCATCAAACGTGTCGTGTTAGCGACAATATTGTATCTGAAATAGTAACGCATACAGATGTCCGGTACAAGTTATAAAAATTGTCCTTTGACATTTAGAGTGTACCTGGTTCTCTCAAGTCAAGTCAAGAGACGGGCGCGGGAATCGAACCCTATTCCTGCTGACCGGGTCAGCCGCTTAACGCCTTTGCCGCGACGATGGGCACAGCATCTGGTTGCCAGCTGAGCAGGTATATTTAAGTAAAGCAGTACCTTACAACGACCTTCTTGGATTTCACTGAATTTTTGGTGGTTGGTAGTCCTCCTTGGTGAGAGTTTAAATTTCAGACCCCTAAAAAATGTATTCTAGGAGATATAGGAACTTTCAGTCTTTTGGTCAAGTTCGCAGTCAATTAGGGTATTTTGAATAAACTTGCCACCAAGTCACCGACTGGGTTCGAATTTGGGTGGTAGACTTAAAATTGAACTAGGAACCCGTGTGAGGCCTCGGATTTGCACTGCGAATCCAAGTGCGGAATATTCATACGCAAGGTTGCATGGAACAAAGAAGCGTGGAACACGACAGTTCCACGCATAGAACATCTATCTCTCTTGCACACAGTAAGCGGGAGGGCAGGGGAGAGTTATCAGAAGGGCGTCTCCTCGCTCCTGACTTCGATATTCGGATGAGGCGGAGTGTAACGGGACTCACCTGAGGGGGACACATTGCGAGCGGGGCAGGGGAGCTCGGCGAGTGGCGAGAGGGAGGGGGGCGTTCGGGTGCCGGGCGCGTACAAGGAAAGCAAAAGAGGGAAAGGAAAGGAAAGGGGAGAGAGAGAGAGAGAGAGAGAGAGGCGGGGGTAAGAGACGAGTTGCAGGGCGGGTCAAACGAACTCTCGCGGTGGAAATCGTCCCGTGCCCGGGGCGTGTGTGTTCGTACGTACATGCACACTAAACCCTTATTCATGATTTTTGCATCGTTATGCACGATTACATACAACCATAGTTGTGCACAAAATTTAATGCATAACTATGCACACATTGTACACACTGTTAAACCAAGTGTTCAACTGCTCAACACCTGTATGTGTGCAACTTCCAGCCTTGCACGCGCAAGTGTGCAACTCGGCAGTTGTGCAATTGCAAGTGTCAAACTCGACAGTTGTACACTTGTAAGTGTTGAACTTAACAGTTGTGCACTTGCAAGTGTTCAACTGCCCCGTGCAACACTATCCTTATTGAACACTTGCAAATGCACAACTGTCGAGTTAAACATTTAGAAGTGTTCAACTGGAAAGTTAAACACGTGAAATTGCACAACCCTTTTGCATGATTTTTGCATCGTTATGCACGATTACATACAACCATAGTAGTTACGCACAAAGTTTTATGCATAACTATGCGTACTTGTACATAATTATGCACAAATTTGTGCACAAGGGACAGAGTTAATGCATAGTTATGCAGAAACATGGGTGCATAGTTATGGTTGCTTAAAATCATGCAAGGCTTATGCACAACGAAGTGCATAAGGTTGTACAGTAGTGTGTGCCAGCCAGGCCGGGCCGTGCCTGCCGCGTCGCTTGCGCCGGGGTTATGGGCGGGGCGCGCCCGGCCGGCCTCGCTCGGCCCTGCCTGCCGTATCACTTGCATTGTCCCGTGCACGTTCTCACTGTTAAAAATTCCGTTGCATATTACGGAAGTAACTGCGGAATGCACCGTATTTTTTTTACGGAGCCGTCCGTACCTTTAAAATACGGGATAAACCGTAGTCGAAAATTACGGGCGTTTCCGTACCTACATAGAAGGAAGGACCATTTTTCATCAGAAGTGCTCAATGAGTCATAAAACACAAAATACGGAATTTTGGTGTACGGGACGGTCCGTTATTTGAATGTACGGGGAGGTCCGTATTTTTCTGGTACGGTCGTTCCGTAAATTTAAAAACGGTTCAGACCAGCTGAAAAATTACCGGGCCATCCCGTCAAAATTCCCGTTGTAATTTTTGACAGTGTCTAACCATCCGTTTCTGTTTCCGGTTGCAGTGGCCCGCGGCTACATCCGCTCCGTGGAGAACGACGAGGAGCTCGAGGAGTCCCGCGTCCAGGTGAAGCTGACGCGCGTGCTGCGCCGCCTCGCCGAGCTGGAGCCGACGCGGCCAGGGCCGCGCGAGGACGACACCGGCGCCCTCGAGGATGATGAGGACGCCGTCGAGGACAACGAGGTCGGGGCCGAGGACGAGGACAAGGACGAGGCCGTGTGGGTGAACGAGGCGGTGACGCTGCGCATGCCGCTGCACTGCGGCGCCAAGCACGGCCCCGGCGAGTTCGTCTTCATGGCGAGGCGCAAGCTGGGCCAGCTGGCGCTCACGTGCGCCGCGCGCCTGGACCAGTGGGTGCAGGTGGTGAGCGAGGTGAACGCCCAGGGCGGCGCCCACTGCGTGCTGCGCAGCTAGCAGCAGCACCACCCACCCAGCACCGTCACGGCTCTGCCCTTCGCCCTAGTCCAACCCCCTAGTCCACGCATCTGCACCAAGTTGGCGGCCCGTGCTTCAGCCGTGCTGTGTGCATGGCAGCCATGCTCGTGTGGTTAACAATTTCACCAGGATTTTGTCCATTGTGTGAAGAAAAAAAAACGTGATTTGTGTTATTTTTTGTAGAGAAGCCAAGATACCAAGAAGGTGATCAATCTACGTCGGAAGACAAAAAAGTGAGACGGTTGTGGGCGAGGTTTCATAGAATTCCTCACTCCAACCCAGTAATCATTAGAGATTGCGTTTGTACATTTATTGTGACAGTTTGGATTCTGTGATAATTTGGCTTTTGCACTGGATGAACACGTGAGCTATTCAGTTATCAAATCTGAAGGTGAACAGTTTAAAGCAAGTCGTTCAAAATTTTGTCACTGATCTCCTGATTTTTACTGCTTTTGAAAACCTTTGTGCTAGTCCAGAAGCTGATCCAATTGCTGTATATTAATTGTACGAACTGTCAATGTACATATTTTCTAGTACATATTGTAAATACTCACTTCCCATGCCCAGATGAAAATTAAAAGTATTGTACATTTGTAATGTTTGTGTGAAATTTTGTATAGTTGTACAATGTCATGTTTCATCTTGCTTATAGAATATAAATGTTGTTACCATATTTTGTCAAGGTTATTCTCAATTTAAAAAAAAAAACTTGTACAGATGTCTTATTGGGGACTGTTAATATTTTACAACTTGAATCATCCAATTACGAATTTGTTACTAACTTCCACTAATAGTTTGCTGTAAACTGTAGCTATGATGATACTGTTTCTTGTCATTTTGTGAATTCATGGTGCCACAGTTAGATCAAATAGCTGCACATGTCTGTGTACTCATTATATATTGACTTTGTGGTTGTTCTTTTTTTTTTTCTTCTATGAAAGAAATGTTTAAAAGGGGTATGTATTACTGGATGTATTGTGTTTACTCTATTCAAGAAAACTCTGATAATTTTTTAAGGTTTTGTAACTTTTTTCCTTTTTTTAGGGGTTAAATTTTATGTGGAGACTTCTGTGTAGTGTGAAGAAAGTTGTTCCGAGAACATATGTTTACTTCTATTCCCTTTCCAACTCTCCCAAATTTTGGGATTCATTGTGCCATGTCTTAAGTTAACATAAATATTAATTTATTGTAAAAAGTGGGCTTTATTGTACAAAATGTGGCATGGGTTGTTGAGTAAGTTGAGTATGAATAAGAGGTTGGATCTCATATACTTTTTATGACCATTGTGGAGAGATAAGTCTTTTGAATATTTAGAACTGTGTTTGAATTTGTTAGCATATCTATGTTAATTTTCTGCTGCATGTTGTGAAATTATTTGTGATTTTAGTATCTTGGAGAGGTCTGTTGAAGAAATTAATATGAAAAAATATTTAGAGATTCTGTTTACTTTCTTTGGGCGCACTACTTAGTAGATGGCCATGAGAAATCAAGAAATAAAATATGTAATTGTGTTTAATTCGAAATCATTGTTGTTAATTTTGTTGATTGTGATAAATTGTTTATGACCTTATAAATGGCTATACAATAAAAGAAAGAATATGAATGTCGTTTTCTGTTTTATGAGGCAATTCTTCTTCCGAAAAACACACAACCTCACAGGTCAAACAAGGGTAGGACATAAGATTTCTGAAATTTTGTCTAAATTACCTTAAATTTTAGAGATCTAATTTTTTTGTTTGTTGGCCAAAACGGGATTGGAGGAGATTGGTGCGGATTGGTGGGAATTAGAGGGGATTGGAGGGAATTAGAGGGGATTTTTGGGAGTGAAAGTTGAGTGGTGGGATTGGCAGAGATTTGAGAAGAGAAGTTTAGAGATTCATTGAAGAATTTAAGTTAGAAACGGCTCAATGGACAGCCACAATTAAAGTCATGAATATTTTTTTGTGAAGCGTAAAGGTTGAAAATCTATCTTGGCTTCAAATCATGCAGAATAGCCCTGAATTAATAGGCGCCGCAGTGCGCGCAGCAGGTGCGGGTGTCTGGTGTGATGGGTTGCCTACCCAACAGGCACGTCGGGGGACTCCAAGCAGCCACACTGCACAGCAGGCTGACCTAAACTCTTTCTTGGTCGAAAATGGCCCCTGGCCACGATTCCAATGGCCTCCCAATCCCCGCCCATGCGCTGACAGCGGCCATGGCCATCGTGCCCATGGCCAGCTACTCGCTCCCATAGCCACTAGGCAGCTATAGCCACGTTGCCTATGGCCACATAGTGTCGCCCATGGGCACTGGGTGGCCATGGGCAACATGGCCATGGCCACTTAGCTTCCGCCCATGGGCATGGAGAGGCCATGGGGCACGATGCCCATGGTCTCAGCGATAGCTATGGTAAATGGGATGATGGCCATAGTAAAGTCCCTCGTGGCCATGGTGAACTAGTTCATGTGGCCATGGCCACCACGGTAATCTTAGCCTGGGCACTTAGGATTTAGGATTCGATGGGATTGGAGGGATTGAAGTGGGATTGGGGGGATTAGAAAGGATTAGAAGGGATTCGAGGGATTGGAGACGGATTAGGAACGGATTGCTTAAGGAGGCGTACACAGATTTTCGAAGTTATGCACCCCTCGCCGCTCGCTCCCGTCCCGTCCCGCGCTACGCGAGGATCCGTTTACTCAAGATAAACGCGTATCGTAGCGTGTGCCGCCGGACCTGCAGTTGGGCGAATGTATGAACAGAAAATTACACCCGGCCCGCCACATACCACCTAACTCACAACTTGACAGCAGCTAGTCAAATGATACGCCCTTCTGTGCTATTGGCATTGACGACGGCTCTATGCTATAATTTTTCTTTTGCCCGCCGCGTGTGTCTCGTCAGCTTTCAGCCGGTGGCCCAACGCCAACAGGGGGCTGTCGCAGGGGCTGTAGCAGGGGCTGTCGCAGGGGCTGTCGCAGGGGCTGTCGCAGGGGCTGTATAGCAGGGCCTGAAGCAGGGGCTGTAGCGGGAGCTGTCGCAGGGGCTGTGCCCTGCGCCCTGCGCGCCACACCGCTGTGATGTGGCGATAGTGCTGTGTGCGATAATCGACCCCGACTAATGGCTGCTGGTGGCTCGGAGGTGGGGAAGGGGGGAGGGGGGCTCAGCTTGTCTCGGCGAGGAATATTGACGGCGAATTCATCACCTCGCGGGCCACCTCTCATTCTTCGTTATCGTATTTTTTTGTTTTTAAAAAAAAAGGAAACGACTAGTGCGTAAAATATCTGTCGGCATTGCATTGCCTCACATTGGCGTATTCGTGAGAACTTTTGCCTACGCAACGCTGTTTCAGCCTGCTTCCTCTGTCTCTGCGCTGCGGAGGGCGCCCGTGAGGTAGGCAACCCCGGGGCGCGCGGCGCACCGCTGCAGGGCGGGCCGGTATCCCACGGGCTGGCGGGCGCGAGGGCGGGCGCTCCCACGGTGACGCGGCCCGCGCCCGCGCGCCTCGGGCTCAGGACGGCAGCATGCCAGCCCCACCCGGGCGCACCGTGTCTTCCTTTGGAGAAAATATTAACGAGTGGCTGGTCCGGGCGGGCCGGGCCGGATGCTGTCGCCCGACGCCTCCGGCTCGTCCGCCGCCCCGCCCTTCCGTCTACTCATTCATTTTCCATGGCGACACGGACCTCATAGTTTTGTCCCAGTGGGCTCGGAAATGTTTTTATGCCCCGCGCGGCTCCGCGCAGCCCCGGACCCCGCCGAACTGGGACCCGGGCCGGGCCGGGCGGGGCGGGGCGGGGCGGGCTGCCGCGGTCCTGGCCGGTGCGACACGACGCGACTCGGTACGGAGCGGAGCGGTGCTACGACGGCTGCACCCTCTGGCCTGTCGCTCCGGTGCGGCGTCCTCCCGCCAACTGGCGAGGCGAGGCGAGGCGACCCCGCAGGCCGCAGGTCCTGGAGGGGAGGGGAAGGCCCCGAACCCCACCCCCTTACGCCCCCACCCCCACCCCTCACCCACTGACGGCGCGGCGGGCTGGGGCCGATGCGGGCACGGGCAGGGGATGCGCCTCATGCGAACGCAGCCCGCAGCCCTGCCAACCCTGCCCCTGCTTGGAGGAGGGGCGGGGTGGGCTAGGGCGGGTAGGGTTGGGGGACGCGGTGTGGGGCAGGGTGAGGGTGGGGTGGGGCGTCCCCTAGAGTTACGCTGCGTGCGCGGCGGCGCGGTGGCGACGGCTCTCTGCCGCACCTACTACGGCGCGGGCCTGCCGTCTGATTCAGAAGAGCGCTCTCCTCGCTCTGTCTCTCTCGCACTCATGAGGCGCGCCGTATAGGTGCGAGAGAGATAGAGTGAGATAAGCGCTCTTCTGAATCAGTCAGCTGGGGCCGGTGCCGGGCTACGGCCGACGGGACCGACGCCGGCGCCGGGGTCTCGCGGACGCCACCCCCAGGCGGGGCTGGCAGGGGTGCAGGGAAGGTGCGCAAGGGGCGGGGCGGAGTGGGGCGCGACGACCCCTCCCCCTCCCCCCAGCACGGGAGCGCACGTAGTTGCTTTACGCGCCGCCAGGGCGCGCTAGCATTGTGGCGCCAGTTTCAGGCGCCACGGGCGCCAGCCTCCGGCTGCGGTGCGGCGTTGACATGTGATCTGAAAGGGGTAGAGCAGGTCAAAGAGGCAATCCAGCCAATTTGTATTTGACTACAGAACTGCTGGTTTTTGCTCGGGCACAGTCACTCTCTCAAGTCACTAAATTTGTTTCTAAAATTAATTAAAAAGGGTTAAAAAAATGAGAGGAAATTAATGTTTTACTACCGTTTAGGCGTATCATTCTTTTTTTCGATCCTACTCCTATAAAACTTAGCTTTTGATACAGAACATAATATCAGTTGCAACTGAATGACTTAAAACTTGAACACCCGTTTTGACACGCATTTTGACCTTTTCAGAATTAATATGGTCGTTACTTAACCCTGCTCTATAAAATTTAATGATATTCTCTTCTTTTCAGCAGATAATTTAGCAGAGGCTGCCCCAATCTCGAGATGAGAATTTAGTAAATTGTTTCGAATATTTGTAAAAATGTGTGGCGTGCAACCGATTGCGCTATCGTTATGCGCACGCAGGGAATTCAAAGACTGAGTCTCTATCGTTCTCAAGGAGTCTGCCGTAAGGGTGCGGGTGCGGGAGCACTCTGTCTCTCTCGCACTTAAAGGCTATCTCTTTAGGGGTTGACCGAGCGGCCGAGCGAGCAAGCGAGCGGCAGCGGGATGATATTTGAGCAAAATAAAGGTATTTTAACTGCGAAATGAGTGAATCGAAGTATTTTTGGAAGGAGAGGAGTAAACGAATAGTTTTTATGTAGAAATATTGATGCCTTATAGACATACATTTACGTGGGGCGGTTTGAGTCAACTATTTTAGTTACATGTCACGACGCCCTTCTTCATCAGTTTGTAGAGAATAACAATCTTACCACTTCCTTCTTTCCCAAAAAAGTGAGGATTCTCTCATTTTGCCCTTCAAATATTTGAAATTCTCTGATTTACCCTCGCGCTGCCGCTCGCTCGCTCAGCCTCTAGGAGTCTGCCGTAGGGTGCGGGCAGCGCGGAATCCCCCCCCCCCCTCACCCGCTGCTACTGAAAAACAAGCGGTCCACACCGTCCACACCACACTCACTCCGTTCCGTAGTTGACGTCGAGCGTTGCCGAGCGTCTGGCTGACTGGGCTGGCCAAGTTGCTCATAGTTGCTGCAAGTTTCATCGGAGTTTGTAGATTTCATCCATTCTTCTGCTGCAATGTAATTTCTTTTTCTCACAAATTTGACCATTTTGATAAAATACACGGGAAAAACTGCGTCTTGTTTTTCAAGACGCCACGTGTTTCTTATGGAGAAAATGCATTGCAGCGTCTTGGCTTTTCCAATGCGTCTTGAAAACCAAGACGTGATTTTTAGTGTGTAATACATCGAGAATTTTGTGTCGGTTGAGCACAACAAGTGTTCTGTTCTTTTTCACGTGAAGTTGCGTGCCAAGGGCCAGGGGTATTCCCCTCACCTCCCCTGTTGCTTTCATAAAGAATAAAATTAAGCCGTAGGTTTCTGAACTAGAAGTTGAAGTGGCACTCTTGGCTGTACTGGGGACAGGAAAGTTAATGTATCTTTGCAGACACCTGTCTAGTCAAGCAACCAGTGCTGGATGCGGTTTGTCATAACCTTCCGACATCCTATCAAGCCACTTTTTGTGCAGTGTGGGTTTAACTGTGTAATTGAAGAAATAATTGTACCGAAGCATTAGAGTAAAACAATACAAGCACTTTTGTACTTAGTCTACTGTTCATGTTTCCAGATGACCCTGCCCTGTGACATCTGCTTTGAGCACTTTGATTTAAAAAACCATCGTCCGAAGAGCCTTCCTTGTGGGCACACTTTTTGCCTACAATGTCTGCAGAATCCAACCCTGGAAAGAAAGTGTGCGACATGCAGGAAGGTCAGTCTAGCTCATCGATAGTGAGATTTTAATATTTCAAATATTTTATTGCCTTTCATTAGTCTGATGACAGTCTCAGAATGGTTTTGACTGTATTTCTGAGGTGGTTGCTATGAATAACAAAACCCCAAATTGCCATTTCTTGGCCACCTTTGCAATTTTTTTTTCTTTTCTATTAGAACGATAAAGGTAAATATAGCATGGCACGTCATAAGAGCTATCCTCAGGCATATTGTTAATAATTTAGATAAAGTTAATTTTGATGGCAAGTAGCCCATATCTTGTGGAATTGGAGACTTCAGGACGTAGTTTATCATTGTTTCTCTTACTTAAACGGTGGATTTCTCTGTTGATGCCGAAGTTAGTTTGGGTCATTTTCTTTTTATTTATGGTAAGATAGGCAAAAGAGGCAGCAGATTGGTTGAGGATGCTTCTGATAGGCAAGAGGCCAAGCTTAATATACAAGTCATAGGAGGGATGTCTATGATGCGAGTCAAAGATTTGCTTTAACACCCTATTTTGAAGTCTTTGAAGTGTATTTATACGCGTGCTAGTGGCAGTCCCCCAGATCAGACTCAAATAGGAGAGATTGCTGTGAATAAGACCGTCGTAAATGGATGTAAGAGCCTCCTGAGTATGTTTCTTAGTCTATTAAGGATACCACTATAAGAGCCAATTTTTTTCATGAAGCTGAGTATATGTTGATCCCAGCAGAGGGTTTCATCCAGGATGAGACCAAGGAACTTGGTACGATTTACACGCCCTATTTCTCCATTATTTCCCCTGATTTCTAAGCAAGTACTACTCTGTTGACTAGGCTTAGTAAACATTATGTAATTGTTTTTTTTTTGGTTTTTTTAATTGATGAAGAGTCGTTTATCCTTCATCCAAGTCGATAGGCTAAGTAGGTCTTCTTCCATTTGTTTTCTCATGAAGTTTAGGTCATTTCCAAAGTAGAATAAGCTGGTATCATCTGCAAATAGGGTAATGTGATCATATTCCGTTGGATTTGCTGGATATCATTATTGAATATTATAAACAGATGAGGGGCCAGTATGGAGCCTTGCGGTACTCCATGGATAATATCTGAGGTATTGCTGCAAGATCCATTGACTTGGGGTACTGGACTCTGCCATTTAGATAGCTGTGGAACCATGTGACAATATCAGTATGAAGGCCAACCTTTCATAGCTTATTTATTAATAGAGGAGGGGAACTGGATGGAAGGCCTTTGCAAGATCAATAAATATACCAGTAGCAACCATATTCTTATCTAGAGCATCCTGTATTTTAATGACCATGTCAGCTACAGCTGTCTCTGTATTTGTATTTGCTCTGAACCCATATTGCTGAGGTATCAGAGTTTGTGACTGCTCCAAGTAAATTAACAGTCTTTCTCGCACAGCCATTTCAAGAATTTTTGAAACGGCTGGGAGAATAGAGATTGGTCTATAATTCTGATTTGGAGTCACTTTTGAATACAGGGGTTACTTTAGCTATTTTTAGTTTAGCAGGTACTTTCTTCTGGTGGAATGACAGGTTTATCAGCTTAGAAATTGCAGGGCTTCTTTCAATATCCTACAGCTTATTCCACCAAAAGTGATATTATTTTTATTTTTTAATTTGTTAATACAGACTTTAATTTCTTTGGGGGTGGTTGGCCTGGAAGGAGGGCTGAATCTGTTGTTGGTTTGGCTTGACTGAGTGTCATCTACGGCAGCATTGGTCATGTGCATATTTTCCATGAGTTTGGGGACAACTGAGGAAAAATAATCATTGAAGGTGGAAGCAACTCTTGAGGTTTCAATAGGTTTGTTATCAACAGTAAGCTGAATGGTGTTATCATTCGATTCGGAGGCACACTGAAAGAAAGAAATAGGTGTTTTATAGGAAGTCTTGTTTAAAGAGTTTCTTGTCCACCATGGACCATTCGTATATTGTATACTTGCATATCGAAAGTAGGAAATGGCACCCCTTTCTTTCCATGCAATGCGGTTATAGAGGCAGTATAAAAGTAGTCATTTTAAATTTAACATAAATTGTATACAATTAATAAAGTTTACTTCGCTATTTTATTTTAAAGATAAATCTTAACATCTCAGTTTATCACTTTGCTTTTAATTTCCCACACAGAGCTTCACTACCGGACCTGCAGACCTCGCTGACAACATATATGTTATCCGTATGATGGAGACTAGGAACCTGAAACCCGCGTCACCTGTCGAGGTAAAAGAGCTGCAGCGGGGCGTCGCTGCAGGTGAGCAGGTGGTGCAGCTGCTGCAGCAGATGGTCCCCCTGGCGGTGGGGGCCCTGAATGCTCAGCTGGACTCATCGCGTGCCCAGCTGCAGCAGATGCAGAGAGCTGTGGAGGCTGTGCAGCAGGGCGAGCAGCCCCGGGCTGTCACGGCCACGCAGCTGCAGGTGGCCAAACAGATAGAGGTCAGCCACCGCCTGCTGACCGCCAGCATCCTCGCCCTGCATGTGGAGGACGAGGACGGGGCCACTAGACGCATCTCGTTGCCGCCCGACCACCTGGCGCGCCTTCTCCTGCTGGAGCAGCGAGACCACGGCGAGGAGAAGGTGGAGGAGGTGGAGGTGAGTTCACGGAGGAACATCGAAGGGGCCGGGGTGTTTATGGAGGAGGAAATAGCTTTGAAATTTTTGCCACTTTGTAATTCTAAAAGTTCTAATCAATTTGCAAAAGCTTACAAAATAGGTGGGAAATTACCTTTTTTTTTCTAAATTACATTTTTACACTAAACTTAGAAGGGTAATCTCCCCTCGGGTGCCTATGACATTCACAGGACAACTACGTTCTTAGAAACACTGAAATGTCTGCAACCTCTAAACTTAATAACCAGTGTGTGCGTAACGGAAGCGTGATTTTCAGTAGTTCTTTACTCGTTCTTTACCAGCCCTTGCACCTACTTGGTGGTAGGAAGATCGATTTTTGATATCAGTGCCATGTCACGTAACGCTACTCTTCTTCTCAGAACACAGAACACCTACACTCATGACACTAAAGGTACCCCCACAATGAACTCACCGGGAGTTGACGGCACGAAAGTTTGGATACCAGGAATTTAATTCCTGATTTCCCCTGCGCTTGGGCTCTCCGGGTAGGCCGCCACCCTCACGTGAGTGCTTGGCGGGTTGGCCTATACAGTGTGTCGCAGGCGCTCCGCCTCGGTACTGTCCATTGTGGGGGCTTGCCATAATACCATTCAAAACAGCAAATGCTGGTGTCAATTCCAACAATGAACCTATTTTTATGATTAATAGTATTATTTTGAGAACTCGTAACAAATTTTGCTGCCTTTCCTTGTAAGTCCCTTGCCCAGCTTATTAGTGGATTCTGAAAAACGTAGATTACATTACATAAATGCATTATTGGTTTTTTATTTTGAAACGCAGAATCATGAATAAGAATATTAGGTTAAAGATTTATGTTCACTGTCTTAACATAATTCAGAGAACACTTAATAAATTTTGTCGATAATTTTCAAAGTCTCTAGCATTAGTGCTCAAGTGCTGCCATCAGTCAGTTGTTTTCCAACAATGTCCTGCGGTCTGACAGTAGTGCTCCCGTGCCCACCAATCAGCCGGGTTAGGGGGTAAAGAACGAGTACCATATTTTGCACAAAATTAGTTTTGTGTTTCCTGTGTCCCTGGTTTCTTTTTGGGGGGTGGGGGAGGGGTATTTTTAGTTTTACCGGTACAAAGATGCTCACGTCCGCTTCCTTTTCCCCCCCTCCAGGATGAGGCTGCTTGTTGCCCTCTGGGGCCGCCAAGCTTCTCCAAAGACACTCCATGGCTGCAGGCTGCACCTTACTCTCTCAAAGGCCAAGAGGAGCTGCGCCTTGTGTCATATACTGTATCTGATGCGGCGCGTGTGCGCGACCTGGCCTCCCTGAAGAGGCTGAGTGTCCGTATTACTACTAGTCATTCGGCCAACGCCTACTCCTGGCCAGACCTGCCGCTGCATCTAGAAGAGTTGCACATTAGGAACGCGAACGCGGATCACCTGCGGTGCCTGAAGCGCATGCCCCGGCTGCGCAGTCTGGCCGTGGAGGATTACATTGGCGACGCCCTGACCCTCGACCCCGTGAAGCCCTGCGGCCGCTGCGGGGTGAAGTGGCTAGGCGTGAAGATGCAGGCGCACCAGTACCCCACGCTGCTGTCCCTGGTCCGCGCGCACGCCGCCTCCCTGCGGACGCTGGAGATTAAGTGCGGCCCTCGGGACTTCCCCGCCCTGAGCCAGGATCTGCCGGCGTCCGGCCTGCGCTTCCTGCGGTGCCTCGTGCTGGTGCGGGAGCATGGACTTGGTGATACCAGCGCCTGCGATCGGCAGCGGCAGGACATCCAAAACGGCCTGCCGAAGGCGCAGGTCATGTGCAGCATGTGTACCGCGACTGACCTGTGTACTAAGTGGTGACGTGGTGAAACAAACATAAGCTAAAGGTCGTCTCCTGCCTGTAAAGTTGTTTGTATTTTATTTACACTGTAATCACTTCACTATCTATTCAAGGTATTCTGCCAGTGGTACAGGTGTTGTTATGCAGTAAAGTAACACGTCATGGTCAGTGTGACTAAGAAAGAAGTAAAAATGGGAAAGGTTCTTCTGTACTTGTACTGTTTTTCGATGTTCACTTTTTTATTGTGTATTCATATTTTTTTTTAATGTTACCTTAGTATCATGTTCGTATTTTATTTTCAATGGCTATAAACATTTCAATTTCAATTTACATTTATTTGGTGGCAACTCCTGCAATCCTTTCAGGTGACAATTAAAAATAGTCACCAAAGCACGCACCAAAGCGCAGTTTCTTCAACTTTTCAGAATACTCAGTTAAGTGTTCATAGACAGATAAAAATGTACGAATTCAAACATAAATACAGGTGAACACCATTACCTAAAATAAACATAAATTACAATATACTGTAAAAAGAATTTATTTTATATATCTACGTGGCTGTGGTAGACATTCTTCAGAGTTATCCTCTACAGGCTAAGCAAAATATTCGCACGAAAGTACAGAGACACCTGCACCAGGCCTGTTGGAGCACGGCGCCGTGGTGGCCAGCTGCAGTATTCAGCCCACTCTGCGCGTGTACCGCGGACGGCCGCTTCCATGTGTCCGGGGTCGCGAGCTCGCCGCCCGTCCCCGTCACCGACGTCCTGGACAGGCGCGAGCGGTCTGGTTGGACCCGGTAAGCGGCGCGGGCACGGGGCCCCAGCTCTGCGGTGATCTCCTCCTCGAACAGGTCGCCAGCGGCGGGCTGGGGCCGATGCGGGCACGGCCAGGGGTGCGCCTCATGCGAACGTAGCCCGCAGCCCTGCCCAACCCTGCCCCTGCTTGGGGGAGGGGCGGGGTGGGGTAGGGCGGGTAGGGTTGGGGGACGCGGTGTGGGGGAGGGTGGGGTGGGGCGTCCCCTAGCGCTGCGTGCGCGGCGGCGCGGTGGCGACGGCTCTCTGCCCTGCGCACCTACCACGGCACGGGCCTGGGGGGCCTGGGGCCGGTGCCGGGCTACGGCCGACGGGACCGACGCCGGCGCCGCGCCGGGGTCTCGCGGACGCCAACCCCAGGCCGCGCGCCTCGGGCTCAGGACGGCAGCATGCCAACCCCACCCAGGCGCACCGTGTCTTCCTTTGGAGAAAATATTAACGAGTGGCTGGTCCGGGCGGGCTGGGCCGGATGCTGTCGCCCGACGCCTCCGGCTCGTCCGCCGCCCCGCCCTTCCGTCTACTCATTCATTTTCCATGGCGACACGGACCTCATAGTTTTGTCCCGGTGGGCTCGGAAATGTTTTTATGCCCCGCGCGGCTCCGGACCCCGCCGAACTGGGACCCGGGCCGGGCCGGGCTGAGGCCGACGGGACCGACGCCGGCGCCGGGGTCTCGCGGACGCCACCCCCAGGCGGGACTGGCAGGGGTGCAGGGAAGGTGCGCACGGGGCGGGGCGGGGCGGAGTGGGGCGCGACGACCCCTCCCCCTCCCCCCAGCACGGGAGCCCACGTGGTTGCTTAACGCCAGGGCGCGCTAGCATTGTGGCGCCAGTTTCAGGCGCCACGGGCGCCAGCCTCCGGCTGCGGTGATGCGTTGACATGTGATCTGAAAGGGGTAGAGTAGGTCAAAGAGGCAATCCAGCCAATTTGTATTTGACTGCAGAACTGCTGGTTTTTGCCCGGTCACAGTCACTCTCTCAAGTCACTAAATTTGTTTCTCTAATTAATTAAAAAGGGTTAAAAAATGAGAGGAAAATAATGTTTTACTACCGTTTAGGCGTATCATTCTTTTTTTCGATCCTACTCCTATAAAACTTAGCTTTTGTTACAGAACATAATATCAGTTGCAACTGAATGACTTAAAACTTGAACACCCGTTTTGACACGCATTTTGACCTTTTCAGAATTAATATGGTCGTTACTTAACCCTGCTCTATTACCATAAAATTTAATGATATTCTCTTCTTTTAAGCAGATAATTTAGCAGAGGCTGCCCCAATCTCGAGATAAGAATTTATTAAATTGTTTCGAATATTTGTAAAAATGTGTGGCGTGCAACCGATTGCGCTATCGTTATGCGCCCGCAGGGAATTCAAAGACTGAGTCTCTATCGTTCTCAAGGAGTCTGCCGTAAGGGTGCGGGTGCGGGAGCACTCTGTCTCTCTCGCACTTAAAGGCTATCTCTTTAGGGGTTGACCGAGCGGCCGAGCGAGCAAGCGAGCGGCAGCGGGATGATATTTGAAATATTTGAAATGAGTGAATCGAAGTATTTTTGGAAGGAGAGGAGTAAACGAATAGTTTTTATGTCGAAATATTGATGCCTTCAAAGACATGCATTTACATGGGGCGGTTTGAGTCAACTATTTTAGTTACATGTGACTACGCCCTTCTTCATCAGTTTGTAGAGAATTACAACCTTACTATTTCCTTCTTTCCAACAATATGAGGATTCTGTCATTTGCCCCTAAAATATATTAAATTTGCTCACTTTCCCTCCTGCTTCTGCTCGCTCCCTCAGCCTCTAGCAGTCTGCCTTAGGGTGGGGGCAGCGCGGAATCGCCCCCCCCCCCCCCCCCTCACCCGCTGCTACTGGAAAACAAGCGGTCCACATCGTCCACCACACGTCCACACACACTCCGTAGTTGACGTGACGTCGAGCGTTGCCGAGCGTCTGGCTGACTGGGCTGGCCAAGTTGCTCAGAGTTGCTGCAAGTTTCATCGGAGTTTGTAGATTTCATCCATTCTTCTGCTGCAATGTAATTTCTTTTTCTCACAAATTTGACCATTTTGACAAATAATTCATCGAGAATTTTGTGTCTGTTGGGCACAACAAGTGTTCTGTTCTTTTTCACGTGAAGTTGCGTGCCAAGGGCCAGGGGTATTCCCCTCACCTCCCCTGTTGCACTTAGACTTTCATAAAGAATAAAATTAAGCCGTAGGTTTCTGAACTAGAAGTTGAAGTGGCACTCTTGGCTGTACTGGGGACAGGAAAGTTAACAGATCTTTGCAGACACCTGTCTAGTCAAGCAACCAGTGCTGGATGCGGTTTGTCATAACCTTCCAACATCCTATCAAGCCACTTTTTGTGCAGTGTGGGTTTAACTGTGTAATTGAAGAAATAATTGTACCGAAGCAGTAGAGCTGAACAAAACAAGCATATTTTGTACTAAGTCTACTGTTCATGTTTCCAGATGACCCTGCCCTGTGACATCTGCTTTGAGCACTTTGATTTAAAAAACCATCGTCCGAAGAGCCTTCCTTGTGGGCACACTTTTTGCCTACAATGTCTGCAGAATCCAACCCTGGAAAGAAAGTGTGCGACATGCAGGAAGGTCAGTCTAGCTCATCGATAGTGAGATTTTAATATTTCAAATATTTTATTGCCTTTCATTAGTCTGATGACAGGCTCAGAATGTTTTTGACAGTATTTCCTAGGTGGTTGCTATAAATAACAAAACCCCAAATTGCAATTTCTTGGCCACCTTTCCAATTTTTTTTTTCTTTCCATTAGAACAATAAAGGTAAATATAGCATGGCACGTCATAAGAGCCATCCTCAGGCATATTGTTTATAATTTAGATAAAGTTCATTTTGATGGCAAGCAGCCTAAATCTTGTGGAATTGGAGACTTCAGGACGTAGTTTATCATTGTTTCTCTCACTCTAACTGTGGATTTCTCTGTTGATGCAGAAGTTAGTTTGGGTCATTCTCTTTTTATTTATGGTAAGATAGGCAAAAGAGGCAGCAGATTGGTTCAGGATGCTTCTGATAGGCAAGAGGCCAAGCTTAATATACAAGTCATAGGAGGGATGTCTATGATGCGAGTCAAAGATTTGCTTTAACACTGTATTTTGAAGTCTTTGAAGTGTATTTATACGCGGGCTAGTGGCAGTCCCCCAGATCAGACTCAAATAGGAGAGATTGCTGTGAATAAGACCGTCGTAAATGGATGTAAGAGCCTCCTGAGTATGTTTCTTAGTCTATTAAGGATACCACTATAAGAGCCAATTTTTTTCATGAAGCTGAGTATATGTTGATCCCAGCAGAGGGTTTCATCCAGGATGAGACCAAGGAACTTGGTACGATTGACACGCCCTATTTCTCCATTATTTACTCTGATTTCTAAGCAAGTACTACTCTGTTGACTAGGCTTAGTAAATATTATGTAATTGTTTTTTTTTTTGTTTCTTTTTTAAATTAATGAAGAGTTGATTATCCTTCATCCAAGTCGATAGGCTACATAGGTCTTCTTCCATTTGTTTTCTCATGAAGTTTAGGTCATTTCCAAAGTAGAATAAGCTGGTATCATCTGCAAATAGGGTAATGTGACCAGTCAGTTGGATCTGCTGGATATCATTAATGAATATTATAAACAGATGAGGGGCCAGTATGGAGCCTTGCGCTACTCCATGGATGATATCTGAGGTATTGCTGCAAGATCCATTGACTTGGGGTACTGGACTCTGCCATTTAGATAGCTGTGGAACCATGTGACAATATCAGTATGAAGGCCAACCTTTGATAGCTTATTCATTAATAGAGGATGGGACACTGTATTGATGGCTTTTGCAAGATCGAAAAATATACCAGTAGCAACCATATCTTACCATATTCTTATCTAGAGCATCCTGTATTTTAATGACCATGTCAACTACAGCTACAGCTGTCTCTGTATTTGTATTTGCTCTGAACCCATATTGCTGAGGTATCAGAGTTTGTGACTGCTCCAAGTAAATTAACAGTCTTTCTCGCACAGCCATTTCAAGAATTTTTGAAATGGCTGGGAGAATAGAGATTGGTCTGTAATTCTGATTTGGAGTCACTTTTGAATACTTACTGGGGTTACTCTAGCTATTTTTAGTTTAGCAGGTACTTTCTTCTGGTGGAATGACAGGTTTATCGGCTTAGAAATTGCAGGGCTTCTTTCAATATCCCACAGCTTATTCCATCAAAAGTGATATTATTTTTAATTTTTAATTTGTTAATATAGACTTTAATTTCTTTCGGGGTGGTTGGCCTGAAAGGAGGGCTGAATCTGTTGTTGGTTTGGCTTGACTGAGTGTCGTCTACGCCAGCATTGGTCATGTGCATATTTTCCATGAGTTTGGAGACAACTGAGGAAAAATAATCTTTGAAGGTGGAAGCAACTCTTGAGGTTTAATAGGTTTGTTATCAACAGTAAGCTTAATGATGTTATCATTTGATTCGGAGGCACACTGAAAGAAAGAAATAGGGGTTTTATAGGAAGTATTGTTTAAAGAGTTTCATGTCCACCATGTACCATTTGTATATTGTATACTTGCATATCAAAAGGAGGAAACGGCACCCCTTTCTTTTCATGCAATGCAATTATAGAGTCGGTACAAAAGTAGTCATTTTAAATTTAACATAAATTGTATACAATTAAGAAAGCTTATTTCAATACTTTATTTTAAAGATATATCTTAACATCTCAGTTTATCTTTTTGCTTTTAATTTCCCACACAGAGCTTCACCACCGGACCTGCAGACCTCCCTGACACCATATTTGCTATCCGTATGATGGAGACTAGGAACCTGAAACCCGCGTCACCTGTCGAGGTGAAAGAGCTGCAGCGGGGCGTCGCTGCAGGTGAGCAGGTGGTGCAGCTGCTGGAGCAGATGGTCCCCCTGGCGGTGGGGGCCCTGAATGCTCAGCTGGACTCATCGCGTGCCCAGCTGCAGCAGATGAAGAGAGCTGTGGAGGCTGTGCAGCAGGGCGAGCAGCCCCGGGCTGTCACGGCCACGCAGCTGCAGGTGGCCAAACAGATAGAGGTCAGCCACCGCCTGCTGACCGCCAGCATCCTCGCCCTGCATGTAGAGGACAAGGACGGGGCCACTAGGCGCATCTCGTTGCCGCCGGACCACCTGGCGCGACTTCTCCTGCTGGACCAGCGAGACCACGGCGAGAAGGAGGAGGAGGAGGAGGAGGAGGAGGTGGAGGTGAGTTCACGGAGAAACATTGCTGGGGCCGGGGTGTTTATGGAGGAGGAAATAGCTTTGAAATTTTTGCCACTTTGTAATTCAAAAAGTTCTAATCAATTTGCAAAAGCTTACAAAATAGGTGAAAAATTACTTTTTTTTCTAAATTACATTATTACACTAAACTTTAAAGGGTAATCTCCCCTCGGGTGCCTATGACATTCACAGGACAACTACGTTCTTAGAAACACTGAAGTGACTGCAACCTCTAAACTTAATAACCATTATGTGCGTAACGGAAGCGTGATTTTCAGTAGTTTTTTACTCGTTCTTTACCAGCCCTTGCACCTACTTGGTGGTAGGAAGAACGAGTATTGATATCAGTGCCATGTCACGTAACGCTACTCTTCTTCTCAGAACACAGAACACCTACACTCATGACACTAAAGGTACCCCCACAATGAACTCACCGGGAGTTGACGGCACGAAAGTTTGGATACCAGGAATTTAATTCCTGATTTCCCCTGCGCTTGGGCTCTCCGGGTAGGCCGCCACCCTCACGTGAGTGCTTGGCGGGTTGGCCTATACAGTGTGTCGCAGGCGCTCCGCCTCGGTAATGTCCATTGTGGGGGCTTGCCATAATACCATTCAAAACAGCAAATGCTGGTGTCAATTCCAACAATGAACCTTTATTCATGTTTATTAGTATTATTTTAAGAACTCTTAACAAATTTTGCTGCCTTTCATTGTAAGTCCCTAGCCCAGCTTATTAGTGGATCCTGAAAAACGTAGAATACAATATATAAATGCATTATTGTAGTGTTTTTGAAATGCAGAATCATTAATAAGAATATTAAATTAAAGATTTATGTTCACTGTCTTAACATAATTCAGAGAAAACTCAATTAATTTTGTCGATAATTTTCAAAGTCTCTAGTGCTCAAGTGCTGCCATCAGTCAGTTGTTTACCAACAATGTCCTGCGGTGGTCTCTAAGTAGTGCTCACGTGGCCACCAATCAGCCGGGTTAGGGGGTAAAGACCAAGTACCATATTTAGCACAAAATTAGTTTTGTGCTTCATGTGTACCTGGTTTCGTTTGGGGGGAGGGGGGGTATTTTTCGTTTGGGCGTTACAAAGATGCTCACGTCCGCTTCCTTTTTCCCCCCTCCAGGATGAGGCTGCTTGTTGCCCTCTGGGGCCGCCAAGCTTCTCCCAAGACACTCTACTGCTGAAGGCTTGTAATGTTTCTTCCAAAGGCCAAGAGGAGCTGCGCCTTGAGTCATATTCTCCGATCAGTGCGGCGCGTGTGCGCGACATGGCCTCCTTGAAGAGGCTGAGTGTCAGTGTTAATACTGAATGCTGTCAGCCGAACTACTACTACTCCTGGCCAGACCTGCCGCTGCATCTAGAAGAGTTGCACATTATTAACGCGTGCGCGCCCCACCTGCGGTGCCTGAAGCGCATGCCCCGGCTGCGCAGTCTGGCCGTGGAGTATTACAACGGCGACGCCCTGACCCTCGACCCCGTGAAGCCCTGCGGCCGCTGCGGGGTGAAGTGGCTAGGCGTGAGGATGCAGGCGCACAAGTACCCCACGCTGCTGTCCCTGGTCCGCGCGCACGCCGCCTCCCTGCGGACGCTGGAGATTAAGTGCGGCCTCCAGGACTTCCCCGCCCTGAGCCAGGATCTGCCGGCGTCCGGCCTGCGCTTCCTGCGGCGCCTCGTGCTGGTGCGGGAGCATGGACTTGGTGATACCAACGCCTGCGATCGACAGCGGCTGGACATCCAAAACGGCCTGCCGAAGGTGCAGGTCATGTGCAGCAAGTGTGGCGCGGCTGACCTGGCTAACCTGTGTACTAAGTGGTGACGTGGTGAAACAAACACAAGCTAAAGGTCGTCTCGTGCCGGTAAAGTTATTTGTATATTTTCTTTACACTGTAATCACTACACTATCTATTCAAGGTATTCTGCCAGTGGTACAGGTGTTATGCAGTAAAGTAACACGTCTCGGTCAGTGTGACTAAGAAAGAAGTAAAAATGGGAAAGGTGCTTCTGTACTTGTACTGTTTTTACATGTTCACTTGTTTATTGTGTATTCATATTTTTTTTTAATGTTACCTTAGTATCATGTTTGTATTTTATTTTCAATGGCTATAAACATTTCAATTTCAATTCACATTTATTTGGTGGCAACTGCTCATGCAATCCTTTCAGTCAATATAAAAATAGTCACCAAAGCCCTGATCAAAACACATATATGCGTTTCTTTAACTTTTTGGAATACTCAGTTTAGTATTCATGGACATTAAAATAAATGAAATCAAACATAAATACAGATGAACACCATTACCTAAAATAAAGATAAATTACAATTTATAATAATAAATACAGTATAATTAACAAATTTAATAAAATTAATAAAAATAATTTTATTTATTTACGTGGCTGTGGTAGACATTGTTCAGACTTATCCTACACAGGCTAAGCAAAATATTCGCACGAAAGTACAGAGACACCTGCACCAGGCCTGTTGGAGCACGGCGCCGTGGTGGCCAGCTGCAGTATTCAGGCCACTCTGCGCGTGTACCGCGGACGGCCGCTTCAATGTGTCCGGGGTCGCGAGCTCGCCGCCCGTCCCCGTCACCGACGTCCGGACAGGCGCGAGCGGTCTGGTTCGACCCGGTAAGCGGCGCGGGCACGGCGGCCTAGCTCTGCGGTGACCCCTCTCCGAACAGGTCGCCTGACACCTCGCGCTTGACCAGGGCGACGCCAGCTACACGTGGCTGGTGGTGGTCGACGGCGGGCCGCGATCCCTGAGCGGAGGGAACGCCCCACCCCGCCTCTCTGCCTGGCCTGGACAGCGAGGTATTCCGGGCCAACATGGAGAACATCCGTGCGCTGTGGCAGGTCGCGTCCTGGTCCGCAAAGGCCCATTATCCCTGGCTCCTATTGAATTTAAGACAGGAGGACAGTTTATGCTCACCTCAGCCAATACTTAATCCCCCCAAAAAATTAATTTCTCCAAGATTACGTGGGTTTCCTGTGAGTTTAATCGAAATCAGAGACATTTTTTTTTCGGCCAAAAATCGTGAAAACGCAAAGGCTATAGCCTTTGCATTTTTACGATTTTTTGCCGAAAATAAATTTTGCTCCAAAGTGACAGGGGTTGTGCAGGGGCACTCTGATCTACCCCTAGACCAACCTCCGAGGATTACCCGTGAGTTTGGGCGAAATCGGAGACAATTTATTTTGGGCCGAAAATCGCAAAAACGCAAAGGCTACGATTTTGGGCCGAAAATAAATTTTCCTCTAAAGTGACGGGGGTTGTGCAGGGGCACTCTTAACTTCCTCTAGACCAACCCCCGAGGATGTCCTGTGAGTTTGGTCCGAATCGGAGACAATTTATTTCCGGCTGAAAATCGCAAAAACGCAAAGGCTATAGCCTTTGCATTTTAACGATTTTAGGCCGAAAAAACATTTTGCTCCAAAGTGACGGGGGTTGTGCAGGGGCACTCTTATGGACCCCTAGACCAACCCCCGAGGGTGTCCTGTGAGTTTGGTCGAAATCGGAGACAATTTATTTTCGGCTGAAAATCGCAAAAACGCAAAGGCTATAGCCTTTGCATTTTAACGATTTTAGGCCGAAAATAAATTTTGCTCCAAAGTGACGGGGGTTGTGCAGGGGCACTCTTAACTTCCTCTAGACCAACCCCCGAGGGTGTCCTGTGAGTTTGGTCGAAATCGGAGACAATTTATTTTCGGCTGAAAATCGCAAAATCGCAAAGGCTATAGCCTTTGCATTTTTACGATTTCGGGCCGAAAATAAATTTTGCTCCAAAGTGACGGGGGTTGTGCAGGGGCACTCTAAACATCCCCTAGACCAACCCCCGAGGGTGTCCTGTGATTTTGGTTGAAATCGGAGACAATCTATTTTCGGCCGAAAATCATAAAAACGCAAAGGCTATAGCCTTTGCATTTTTACGATTTTGTGCCGAAAATAAATTTTGCTCCAAAGTGACGGGGGTTGTGCAGGGGCACTCTGATCTACCCCTAGACCAACCTCCGAGAATTACCCGTGAGTTTGGGCGAAATCGGAGACAATTCATTTTCGGCCGAAAATCACAAAAACGCAAAGGCTACGATTTTGGGCCGAAAATAAATTTTCCTCTAAAGTGACGGGGGTTGTGCAGGGGCACTCTTAACTTCCTCTAGACCAACCCCCGAGGGTGTCCTGTGAGTTTTGTCCGAATCGGAGACAATTTATTTCCGGCTGAAAATCGCAAAAACGCAAAGGCTATAGCCTTTGTTTTTTAACGATTTTAGTCCGAAAAAAATTTTGCTCCAATGTGACGGGGGTTGTGCAGGGGCACTCTTATGGACCCCTAGACCAACCCCCGAGGGTGTCCTGTGAGTTTGGTCGAAATCGGAGACAATTTATTTTCGGCTGAAAATCGCAAAAACGCAAAGGCTATAGCCTTTGCATTTTAACGATTTTTTGCCGAAAATAAATTTTGCTCCAAAGTGACGGGGGTTGTGCAGGGGCACTCTTAACTTCCTCTAGACCAACCCCCGAGGGTGTCCTGTGAGTTTGGTCGAAATCGGAGACAATTTATTTTCGGCTGAAAATCGCAAAAACGCAAAGGCTATAGCCTTTGCATTTTTACGATTTTCGGCCGAAAACTAATTTGCTCCAAAATGACGGGGGTTGTGCAGAGGGACTCTAGTGTACCCCTTGACTTCCTCCCCGGGGTAGGTTCGCACGAAAACTGGGGTTGGCAGCGAGAAAGAGCCGTATCGCGTATCTTAGTGTGTGTAGTAAAGGCTCCCTCCGAACGTTGGTTTCTTACGATTTTCTCGTCGGAGTTGTTGCTTTGGTGTCTGAATCTCTTTTGAATAGCTCCGATTCTGGCGGGTGAGTGACGTCACTTTCTGCTGCAGCCGGAAGCCGGAAGTCCGTCTGGTGTTCGGGCAATATGGCGATTGTCGATGTCGGTGTGTTCCCGAGCTTGGTAAGTGAAATTATGATTTTATTTGTTTTCAATTTTCCAATATTCCTTAATAATATTCCTTAATTATCCAACTGAGAGGAATATTATATTTTTATATAGAAATCATTTATTTTACTGGTGAGGACAAACTGAACGTCCTCGGTTTTATGATGCTTCCTCTTTCTGCTGAGAGCCTGGTTAGAATTAACCATTAGCATTGGGTGTAACTTTTCAATTATATTCCTAATAACGGAGTCTCGTTTTTTCCTTGAAAAACTGTATTTTTTTTTTCATTCTAGTTTATTATTAAGGGTCCAAGGGAGGTTAGGTAGTAAGGTTAGGTTACCTCATGGTCTGACAAGTTGGTCAGGCTACGGTTCATCCATGAACCTCTTTAATTGGGCAATAGTGTGAATCAGAAATTTATTTTACTTTGCTCTCTTGTTTAAATGTGGAAAGGAGGGTATCCTTAGTGTACTCTCTGTGAGGGAATCTTGGACTCGCTGAAATGTGATAAGGCAAGAGTCCACAGCAGCGGTAGTGTTATATATCAGGCAATTTTGCTTGTATGCTTGAAAATGAAAAGTTTTTGTCGCACTAAATAGTGGGGATAGGAATTGGGAGAAAGATAGGGAAGCTAGGAGACTAAGCCGAGTCATTACGGCTTGGTGCATTAGTTTGTTTCCTTCCATATGAAATTGCAGTACTGTGTGCCTGATGATTCTTGCTCTTTGAACAATATTGCATCTTTTTACCCAGAAAAATTAAATGTGACATTATTCATGTGATAAATTAGGCCTTTTCTTCTTCCAATTTTTGTTGAGGTTTTAATCATGTAGAGTAATGTACGTTCATTCTCAGAAAGCCGTCTAGCTGTCAAACATCCTTGTGAATTATTTTCATTTGTTTTAAATGCAATATTGTTGAAAGTGCATGGCCCTTCACTCATTTTATTACCAGATTTGGTGTGTTTTGTAGATAAATGCTAGTCATTCAGTTTTCTCTATATCTTATTCATGATTGGTATCTTGCCAACAAGTCAAGTTTTGTGTTTTTCTGAATAATGATAAATGCTAGTCATTCAGTTTTGTCTATATCTTATTCATGATTGGTATCTTGCCAACAAGTCAAGTTTTGTGTTTTTTTTTCTTAATATGGCTAGCTAAATGCTTTTCAAAGTACTAAAGCTTGTTTTTGTGTAACATTTATGCGTGATGGGCCTTGCTTCTTGTTATATTTGAGTGTTGCCTTTGTGTCTGCTGCTGCTCTTTACTTGCTCTATTGCAAAAAGTATACATTGAGTGCTTTGTTTTGCGCCATTTGGCCTGCCCTCTCCCTCGCACATTGACCTCGGCCAGACTCCTCAAGGTCAGGGTGTGAGGAGTAGGCGTGTTAGTGGTAACCTTTCAAATCTAAATTTTTGCTTGCTTTAAACTTGTTGTATTTGCCCCATCTTGCTGGCATGTTGACGCAGGCCAGTCTCCTGAAGGTCATTGTGTGGGTGAGAGGTAGCGAATGAGAGGGGATTCCTCTCTCTTTGCTTTTGAATCTCAACTTTTGAATGGATACTTTTTTTACTGCTCTGTGCTCTGCTGTTTTCCCTCTGGCTTTGGTATAATACGGCCTCCTGGAGTGGGACTTGTCTCGCTGCTGGGTTCGAATCCCAGCGGGTCTATGCCTCGCCTTGCTCTGCCTTCCTTCTCTCTGAATGTATGAGAAATTAAGAGGAACACATTGCTTTGTTGACATCCCCTAGACCAACCCCCGAGGGTGTCTTGTAAGTTCGGTCGAAATCGGAGACAATTTAATTTTGGCTGGAAATCGCAAAAACGCAAAGGCTATAGCCTTTGCATTTTTACGATTTCGGGCCGAAAATTAATTTCGCTCCAAAGTGATGGGGGTTGTGCAGGGGCACTCTAAACATCCCCTGGACCAACCCCCGAGGGTTTGCTGTGATTTTGGTTTAAATCGGAGACAATCTATTTTCGGCCGAAAATCATAAAAACGCAAAGGCTATAGCCTTTGCATTTTTACGATTTCGGGCCGAAAATAAATTTCGCTCCAAAGTGACGGGGGTGTGCAGAAAACATCCCCTAGGACAACCCCTGAGCGTGTCTTGTAAGTTCGGTCGAAATCGGAGTTTTGGCTGGACGAAAGGCTATAGCCTTTGCATTTTTACGATTTCGGGCACTCCAAAGTGAGCAGGGCACTCTAAACATCCCCTAGACCAACCCCTGAGGGTTTGCTGTGATTTTGGTTTAAATCGAGATTTATTTTCGGCCGAAAATCATAAAACGCAAAGGCTATAGCCTTTGCATTTTTACGATTTCGGGCCGAAAGTGACGGGGGTTGTGCAGGGGCACTCTAAACACCCCCTAGACCATCCCCGAGGGTGTCTTGTAAGTTCGGTTGAAATCGGAGACAATTTATTTCGGCTGAAAATCATAAAACGCAAAGGCTATAGCCTTTGCATTTTTACGATTTCGGGCCGAAAATAAATTTTGCTCCAAAGTGACGGGGGTTGTGCAGGGGCACTCTAAACATCCCCTGGACCAACCCCCGAGGGTTTGCTGTGATTTTGGTTTAAATCGGAGACAATCTATTTTCGGCCGAAAATCATAAAAACGCAAAGGCTATAGCCTTTGCATTTTTACGATTTCGGGCCGAAAGTGACGGGGGTTGTGCAGGGGCTCTCTAAACACCCCCTAGACCATCCCCCGAGCGTGTCTTGTAAGTTCGGTCGAAATCGGAGACAATTTAATTTTGGCTGGAAATCGCAAAAACGCAAAGGCTATAGCCTTTGCATTTTTACGATTTCGGGCCGAAAATAAATTTTGCTCCAAAGTGACGGGGGTTGTGCAGGGGCACTCTAAACATCCCCTGGACCAACCCCCGAGGGTTTGCTGTGATTTTGGTTTAAATCGGAGACAATCTATTTTCGGCCGAAAATCATAAAAACGCAAAGGCTATAGCCTTTGCATTTTTACGATTTCGGGCCGAAAAGTGACGGGGGTTGTGCAGGGGCACTCTAAACATCCCCTAGACCAACCCCCCGAGGGTGTCTTGTAAGTTAGGTCGAAATCGGAGACAATTTATTTTTGAAAATCACAAAAACGCAAAGGCTATAGCCTTTGCATTTTTACGATTTCGGGCCGAAAATAAATTTTGCTCCAAAGTGACGGGGGTTGTGCAGGGGCACTCTAAACATCCCCTGGACCAACCCCCCAGGGTTTGCTGTGATTTTGGTTTAAATCGGAGACAATCTATTTTTCGGCCAAAAATCATAAACACGCAAAGGCTATAGCCTTTGCATTTTTACGATTTCGGGCCGAAAGTGAGAGGGGTTGTGCAGGGGCACTCTAAACACCCCCTAGACCAACCCCCGAGGGTTCCCTGTGATTTTGGTTGAAATCAGAGACAATCTATTTTCGGCTGAAAATCATAAAAACGCAAAGGCTATAGCCTTTGCAGTTTTATGATTTCGGGCCGAAAATAAATTTCGCTCCAAAGTGACGGGGGTTGTGCAGTGGCACTCTAAACATCCCCTAGACCAATCCCCGAAAGTGTCCTGTGATTTTGGTTGAAATCGGAGACAATCTATTTTCGGACAAAAATCATAAAAACGCAAAGGCTATAGCCTTTGCATTTTTACGATTTCGGGCCGAAAATAAATTTCGCTCCAAAGTGACGGGGGTTGTGCAGGGGCACTTTAAACATCCCCTAGACTAACCCCCGAGGGTTCCCTGTAATTTTGGTTGAAATCGGAGACAATCTATTTTCGGCCGAAAATCATAAAAACGCAAAGGCTATAGCCTTTGCATTTTTACGATTTCGGGCCGAAAATAAATTTCGCTCTAAAGTGACGGGGGTTGTGTAGGTGCACTCTAAACATCCCCTAGACCACCCCCCGAGGGTGTCTTGTGAGTTTGGTCGAAATCGGAGACAATTTATTTTTGGCTGAAAATCGCAAAAACGCAAAGGCTATAGCCTTTGCATTTTTATGATTTCGGGCCGAAAATAAATTTCGCTCCAAAGTGACGGGGGTTGTGCAGGGGCACTACAAACATCCCCTAGGACAACCCCCGAGGGTTCCCTGTGATTTTGGTTGAAATCGGAGACAATCTATTTTCGGCTCAAATCAAAAAAACGCAAAGGCTATAGCCTTTGCATTTTTACATGATTTCCGGGCCGAAAATAAATTCATCGCTCAAAGTGAGACGGGGGTTGTGCAGGGGCACCTAAACATCCTCTAGGACTAACCACCCGGGAGGGTGTCCTTGTGAGTTTGGTCGAAATAAGGAGACAATTTAACCTCGGCTGAAAATCGCATAAACGCAAAGGCTATAGCCTTTGCATTTTTACGATTGCAGGGCCGAAAATGGAAAACTCGCTCCAAAGTGACGGGGTTGTGCAGGTGCACTCTAAACATCCTCAGACCAACTCCCCCGAGGGTGTATCCTGTGATTTTGGTTGAAACCGGAGACAATTCATTTTCGGCCGAAAAATCATAAAAACGCAAAGGCTATAGCCTTTGCAGTACATGATTTCTGGGCCGAAAAATAAATTTCGGCTCCCAAAGTGACGGGGGGTTGTGCAGGAGCACTCTAAACATCCCCTAGGACAACCCGCGAGGGTTCCTGTAATTTTGGCTTGAAATAGGAGACAATTTATTTTTCGGTTGAAAATCATAAAAACGCATAGGCTATAGCCTTTGCATTTTTACCATTTTCGGGCCGAAAATGAAATTTCGCTCCCAAAGTGAGAGGGGCTGTGCAGAGGGCACTCTTAAACATCTCCTAGGACCTTTGAGGGTTCCCTGTAAAATTTTGGTTGAAACTAGGAGACAATATATTTTCTGCCGAAAATCATAAAAACGCAAAGGCTATAGCCTTTGCATTTTACGATTCAGGCCGAAAATAGAGGCATTCACTCCAAAGTGAGACGGGGTTGTGCAGGGCACTCTAAACATCCTCTAGGACCAACCCCTCGAGGGTGTCCCTTGTGAGTTTGGTCGAAATCGGAGACAATCTATTTTCGGCTGAAAATCATAAAACCTGCAAAGGCTATGGCCTTTGCAATTTTTACGATTTCGGGCCGAAAATAGGCCTAATTTCGCTCCCAAAGTGACGGGGTTGTGCAGGAGCACTCTACGAACACCCCTGGACCAACCCCGAGGCTGTCCTGTGAGTTTGGTTGAAATCGGAGACAATCTATTCACTGAAAATCATATAAGCGCAAAGGCTATAGCCTTTGCATTGTTTACGATTCAGGCCGGAAAATAAATTTCCTGCTCCCAAGTGACGTAAGCCATGTGCAGGGCACTAATCACTCAAACCTCATTAAGGAGCCTTTGAGGGTATACGAAGAAACCTGTGAGTTTGGTAATAAAGGAAATTCCTTTGTATTGACAAAGCTCGACTATTTTCCATGACAAAGATCATTTCTTTGAGCTATAGCCTTTGCATTTGTATTACAAAAAATTTCAGTGCTACAGACAGCATAAATTTGTATTACAAGAAAATCGTCTTTTTTCTTTGTAAAGGGGGATGTGGGGGCACTCTAAACATCCCCTAGACCAACCCCCTGAGGGTATCCTGTGAGTTTGGTTGAAATCGGAGACAACTATTTTCGACCGAAAATCAGTAAAAACGTGAGCTATAGCCTTTGCATTTTACCATTTCGGGCCGAAAAATAAATTTCGGCTCCAAAGTGACGAGGGTTGTGCAGGGGCACTCTTAGCATCTAGGACTAACCCCGAGCCCTTGAGCCTAATTTTTGGTTGAAATCGGAGACAATATATTTTTCGGCTGAAAATTGCATAAAAACGCAAAGGCTATAGCCTTTGTATTTTTACCATTTCGGTCCGGAAAATAAATTGCACTCAAAGTGACGGGGAGTTGCAGTGGGCACTCTTAAATATCCCCTGCTAGGACCAACCCCGAAGGTTGTCCCTTGTGAGTTCGGTCGAAATCGGAGACAATTTATTTTCGGCTGAAAATCATAAAAACGCAAAGGCTATAGCCTTTGCAATTTTTTCGATTTCGGTCCGGAAAATAATTCCCCGCTTCCAAAGTGACGGGGTTGTGCATGGGGCACTCTAAACACCTAGACCAACCCCCCGAAGGGTGTCCTGTGAGTTTGGTTGAAATCGGAGACAATCTATTTTCGGCTGAAAATCATAAAGCACAAAGGCTATAAGCCTTTGCATTTTTACCTACTTCAGCGCCGGAAGTAAATTTCCGCTCCAAAGTGGGACGAGGGTTGTGCAGGGGCACTCTAAACAATCCTCTAGAGACCAACCCCGAGGGTGTCTTGTAGAGTTCGGTCGAAATCGGAGACAATTTATTTTTGGCTGAAAATCGTGCAAAAACGCAAAGGCTATAGCCTTTGCATTTTACGATTTCGGGCCGAAAATCAAATTTCGCTCCAAAGTTGACGGGGGTTGTGCAGGGGCACTCCTAAACATCCCTAGACCAACCCCTCGAGAGGTATCCTGTGAGTTTGGTTGAAATCGGAGACAATCTATTTTCGACTGAAAATCATAAAAACGCAAAAAGGCTATAGGCCTTTGCATTTTTACCGATTTTGGGCTCGGAAATAAAACCTAAATTTCGCTCCAAAGTGACGCAGGTTGTGCAGGTGCACTACTAAACATCTCAGGGGACAGCTCTTCGAGGATGTCCTGGTGATTTGCTGAAATCGAAGACAATCTATTTTCCGGCTGAAAATCATACAATCGCAAAGGCTATAGCCTTTGGCATTTTTACCCTCAGGCCGAAAATAAATTTCTGCCCAAAAGTGACGGGGTTTGTGCAGGGGCACTCTAAACATCGACTGGACTAACCCCGAGGGTGTCCCTAGCCGAGTTTTGGTTGAAATCGGAGACAATCTTATCTATTCGGCCGAAAAATCATAAAAACGCAAAGGCTATAGCCTTTGCATTTTTACGATTTCGGGCCGAAAATGAAATTCTGCTCTCAAAGTGACGACGGGGTTGTGCAGGGGCCTCTAAACACCCCCTAGACCAACCCCCGAGGCTGTCCTGTGAGTCTGGTCGAAAGCTGCGGAGACAATTTATTTTTGGCTGAAAATCATAAAAACGCAAAAGGCTATAGCCTTTGCATTTTGTTCGGGCCGAAAATAAATTTCTGCTCAAAGTGAGAGGCTGTGCAGTGGCACCTAAACATCCCCAGACCAACCCCGAAGGGTTGTCTTGTAGAGTTCGGTCCAGAATCGGAGACAATTTATTTTTTGGCTGAAAATTGCAAAAACGCAAAGGCTATAGCCTTTGCATTTTTACGATTGCGGGCCGAAGAAATGTCTGCTCAAAGATGAGAGGTTGTGACAGGGGCACTTCTAAACATCGACTCTAGGACTAACCACCCGAGGGGTGTCCTTGTAATTTTTGGTTGAAATCGGAGACGTCTATTTTTAACTGACAGTCGTAAAAACGCAAAGCCAGACTGTGTGCGTTTATCATTTCGGGCCGAAAATAAATTTTGTCTTCAAAGTGAGAGGGTTGTGCAGGGGCACTCTAAACATCCCCGACGACCAACCCCGAGGGTGTCCTGTGATTTTGGTTGAAATCGGAGACAATCTATTTATTGGCAAAATTGCATAAAAACCCAAAGGCCTGGCCTTTTGCATTTTTTACGATTTCGGGCCGAAAATGAAATTTCGCTTCTTCAAAGTCAGACGGGGTTGCAGGGGCACTCTCTAAACATCCCCTAGACCAACCCCTCGAGGTTTCCTTGTGAGTTATGGTTGAAATAGGAGACAATTTATTTTCGGCTGAAAAATCATAAACGCAAAGAGCTATAGCCTTTGCAGATTTCTGACATTCGGGCCAAATAAATTTCACTCCAAAGTCAGAGGGTTGCTGCAGTGAGCACCTTACAAGCATCCCCTAGACCAACCCCGAGGGTGTCCTTGTGAGTTTTGGTTGAAATCGAGACAATCTATTTTCCGGCTGAAAATCATAAAAACGCAAAAGGCTGCCATAGCCTTTGCATTTTTACGATTTCGGGCCGAAAATAAATTTCGCTCGAAAGTGACGGGGGTTGTGCAGGGGCACTTTAAACATCCCCTAGACCAACCCCCGAGGGTGCCCCGTGATTTTGGTTGAAATCGGAGACAATTTATTTTTGGCTGAAAAACGCAAAAACGCAAAGGCTATAGCCTTTGCATTTTTACGATTTCGGGCCAAATAAAATTTGCTCCAAAGTGACGGGGTGCAGGGCACTCTAAACATCCCCAGACCAACCCCTGAGGTGTCCTGTGAGTTTGGTTGAATTCGGAGGCAATTTTTTTTTTGCCAGAAAATCATTAAAACGCAAAGGCTATAGCCTTATCATTTTTACGATTTCGGGCCGAAAATAAATTTCGCCATAAAGTGACGATGGTTGTGCAGGTGCACTCTAAACATCCCCTAGACTAACCCCCGAGGGTGTCTTGTGAGTTTTGTCGAAATCGGAGACAATTTATTTTTGGCTGAAAATCATAAAAACGCAAAGGCTATAGCCTTTGCATTTTTATGATTTCGGGCCGAAAATAAATTTCGCTCCAAAGTGACGGGGGTTGTGCAGGGGCACTACAAACATCCCCTAGGACAACCCCCGAGGGTGTCCTGTGATTTTGGTTGAAATCGGAGACAATCTATTTTCGGCTGAAAATCATAAAAACGCAAAGGCTATAGCCTTTGCATTTTTACGATTTCGGGCCGAAAATAAATTTCGCTCCAAAGTGACGGGGGTTGTGCAGTGGCACTCTAAAAATCCCCTAGACCAACCCCCGAGGGTGTCCTGTGATTTTGGTTGAAATCGGAGACAATCTATTTTCGGCTGAAAATCATAAAAACGCAAAGGCTATAGCCTTTGCCTTTTTACGATTTCGGTCCGAAAATAAATTTCGCTCCAAAGTGACGGGGGTTGTGCAGGGCACTCTAAACATCCCTAGACCAACCCCCGAGGTGTCCTGTGAGTTTGGTTGAAATCGGAGACAATTTATTTTCGGTTGAAAATCGCAAAACGCAAAGGCCATAGCCTTTGCATTTTTACGATTTCGCCGAAAATAAATTTCGCTCCAAAGTGACACTGTGCAGGGCACTCTTAAACATCCCCTAGACCAACCCCGAGGGTGTCCTGTGAGTTTGGTTGAAATGGAGACAATTTATTTTCGGCTGAAAATCATAAAAACGCAAAGGCTATAGCCTTTGCATTTTTACGATTTCGGGCCGAAAATAAATTTTGCTCCAAAGTGACGGGGTTGTGCAGGGCACTCTAAACATCCCCTAGACCAACCCCCCGAGGGTGTCCTGTGATTTTGTTGAAATCGGAGACAATCTATTTTCGGCCGAAAATCAAAAAACGCAAAGGCTATAGCCTTTGCATTTTACGATTTCGGGCCGAAAATAAATTTTGCTCCAAAGTGACGGGGGTTGTGCAGGGGCACTCTAAACATCCTAGACCAACCCCGAGGGTTCCTGTGAGTTTGAAAATCGGAGACAATTTATTTTGGCTGAAAATCAAAACGCAAAGGCTATAGCCTTTGCATTTTTACGATTTCGGGCCGAAAATAAATTTCGCTCAAAGTGACGTTGTGCAGGGCACTCTAAACATCTAGACCAACCCGAGGGTGTCCCTGTGATTTTGGTCGAAATCGGAGACAATTTATTTTCGGTTGAAAATCATAAAACGCAAAGGCTATAGCCTTGCATTTTATGATTTCGGGCCGAAAATAAATTTGCTCCAAAGTGACGGGGTTGTGCAGGGGCACTCTAAACATCCCCTAGACCAACCCCGAGGGTAACCTGTGAGTTTGGTCGAAATCGGAGACAATTTTGTTTCGGACGAAAATCGCAAAAAACGCAAAGGCTATAGCCTTTGCATATTTACGATTTCCGGTCGAAAATAAATTTTGCTCTAAAGTGACGGGGGTTGTGCAGGGGCACTCTACACCTCCCCTAGACAAAACCCCGAGGGTTCCCTGTGAGTTTGTTCGAAATCGGAGACAATTTATATTCGGCCGAAAATCATAAAAACTCAAAGGCTATAGCCTTAGCATTTTTACGATTTGGGCCGAACATAAATTTAGCTCCAAAGTTACGGGGATTGTGCTGGGGCACTCTAAACACCCCCCAGACCAACCCCCGAGGGTGTCCTGTGAGTTTGGTTGAAATCGGAGACAATTTATTTTCGGCTGAAAATCATAAAAACGCAAAGGCTATAGCCTTTGCATTTTTACGATTTCGGTCCGAAAATAAATTTCGCTCCAAAGTGACGGGGGTTGTGCAAGGGCAATACAAACATCCCCTAGGACAGCCCCCGAGGGTATCCTGTGAGTTTGGTTGAAATCGGAGACAATCTATTTTCGGCTGAAAATCATAAAAACGCAAAGGCTATAGCCTTTGCATTTTTACGATTTCGGGCCGAAAATAAATTTCGCTCCAAAGTGACGGGGTTGTGCAGGGGCACTCTAAACATCCCTAGACCAACCCCGAGGGTTCCTGTGAGTTTTGGTTGAAATCGAGACAATTTATTTTCGGCCGAAAATCGTAAAAACGCAAAGGCTATAGCCTTTGCATTTTTACGATTTCGGGCCGAAAATAAATTTCGCTCCAAAGTGACGGGGGTTGTGTAGGGGCACTCTAAACATCCCCTTGACTAACCCCCGAGGGTGTCTTGTGAGTGTGGTCGAAATCGGAGGCAATTTATTTTAGGCTAAAAGACGCCAAAACGCAAAGGCTATAGCCTTTGCATCTTAGCGATTTCGGGCCGAAAGTAAATTTCGCTCCAAAGTGATGGGGGTTGTGCAGGGGCACTCTAAACATCCCCTAGACCAATCCCCGAGGGTGTCCTGTGATTTTGGTTGAAATCGGAGACAATTTATTTTCGGCTGAAAATCATAAAAACGCAAAGGCTATAGCCTTTGCATTTTTACGATTTCGGGCCGAAAATAAATTTCGCTCCAAAGTGAGAGGGGTTGTGCAGGGGCACTCTAAACATCCCCTAGACCAACCCCCGAGGGTGTCCTGTGATTTTGGTTGAAATCGGAGACAATTTATTTTCGGCCGAAAATCATAAAAACGCAAAGGCTATAGCCTTTGCATTTTTACGATTTCGGGCCGAAAATAAATTTCGCTCCAAAGTGACGGGGGTTGTGCAGGGGCACTCTAAACATCCCTAGACCAACCCCGAGGGTGTCCCTGTGATTTTGGTTGAAGTCGGAGACATTTTATTTTTGGCCGAAAATCATAAAAAGGCAGAGGCCATAGCCTTTGCATATTTACGATTTCGGGCCGAATATAAATTTCGCTCCAAAATGACGGGGTTGTGCAGGGGCACTCTAAACATCCCCTAAACCAACTCCCGAGGGTGTCCTGTGATTTTGGTTTAATTGGAGGCAATTTATTTTTGGCTGAAAATCATAAAACGCAAAGGCTATAGCCTTTGCATTTTTACGATTTCGGGCCGAAAATAAATTTCCTGCTCCAAAGTGACGGGGTTGTGCAGGGGCACTCTAAACATCCCCTAGACAACCCCTCGAGGGTGTCCCTGTGATTTTGGTTGAAATCGGAGACAATCTATTTTCGGCTGAAACAAAACGCAAAGGCTATAGCCTTTGCATTTTTACGATTTCGGGCCGAAAATAAATTTCGCTCCAAAGTGACGGGGGTTGTGCAGTGGCACTCTAAACATCCCCTAGACCAACCCCCGAGGGTGTCCCGTGATTTCGGTTGAAATCGGAGACAATCTATTTTCGGCTGAAAATCATAAAAACGCAAAGGCTATAGCCTTTGCATTTTTACGATTTCGGGCCGAAAATAAATTTCGCTCCAAAGTGATGGGGGTTGTGCAGGGGCACTCTAAACATCCCCTAGACCAACCCCCGAGGGTATCCTGTGATTTTGGTTGAAATCGGAGACAATCTATTTTCGGCCGAAAATCATAAAAACGCAAAAGCTATAGCCTTTGCATTTTTACGATTTCGGGCCGAGAGTAAATTTGTGCAGGGGCACTCTAAACATCCCCTAGACCAATCCCCGAGGGTGTCCTGTGAGTTTGTTCGAAATCGGAGACAATATATTTTCGGCCGAAAATCACAAAAACGCAAAGGCTATAGCTTTTGCATTTTTACGATTTCGGGCCGCAAATAAATTTCGCTCCAAAGTGAGGGGGGTTGTGCAGGGGCACTCTAAACATCCACTAGACCAACCCCTGAGGGTATCCTGTGAGTGTAGTTGAAATTAGAGACAATCTATTTTCGGTTTTGGATTCGGGCCGACATTTATAAAAACGCCTAAAACGCAAGGCTATAGCCTTGCATTTTTACGATTTCGGGCCGAAAATAAAATTTCGCTCCAAAGTGACGGGGTTGTGCAGGGGCACTACAAACATCCCTAGACCAACCCCCGAGGGTGTCCTGTGATTTTGGTTGAAATCGGAGACAATCTATTTTCGGCTGAAAATCATAAAAGCGCAAAGGCTATAGCCTTTGCATTTTTACGATTTTTGGCCGAAAAATAATGTTGCTTCAAAGTGACGGGGGTGGTGCAGGGCACTCTAAACATCCTCAGACCAACCCCGAGGGTGTCCTGTGAGTTTGGCTGAAATCGAGACAATTTATTTTCGGCTGAAAATCATAAAACGCAAAGGCTATAGCCTTTGCATTTTTATTTCGGGCCGAAAATAAATTTTGCTCCAAAGTGACAGGGGCTGTGCAGGGCACTCTAAACATCCCCAGACCAACCCCCGAGGGTGTCCTTGTGAGTTTTGCTCGAAATCGGAGACAATTTATTTTTGGCTGAAAATCGTAAAACGCAAAGGCTATAGCCTTGCATTTTTACCATTTCGGGCCGAAAATAAATTTCGCTCCAAAGTGACGGGGTTGTGCAGGGGCACTCTAAACATCCTCTAGACCAACCCCGAGGGTATCCTGTGAGTTTTGGTTGAAATCGGAGACAATCTATTTTCGGCTGAAAATCATAAAAACGCAAAGGCTATAGCCTTTGCATTTTTACGATTTCGGGCCGAAAATAAATTTCGCTCCAAAGTGACGGGGGTTGTGCAGGGGCACTCTGAACATCCCCTAGGACAACCCCCGGGGGTTCCTGTGATTTTGGTTGTAATCGGAGAAAATCTATTTTCGGCCGAAAATCATAAAACGCAAAGGCTATAGCCTTTGCATTTTTACGATTTCGGGCCGAAAATAAATTTTGCTCCAAAGTGACGGGGTTGTGCAGGGGCACTCTAAACATCCCTAGACCAACCCCGAGGGTGTCCTTTCAGATTTTGGTTGAAATCGAGACAATTTATTTTTGCTGAAAATCATAAACACGCAAAGGCTATAGCCTTTGCATTTTTACGATTTCGGGCCGAAAATAAATTTCGCTCCAAAGTGACGGGGGTTGTGCAGGGGCACTCTAAACATCCCCTAGACCAACCCCCGAGGGTGTCTTGTGAGTTTGGTCGAAATCGGAGACAATTTATTTTTGGCTGAAAATCGCAAAAACGCAAAGGCTATAGCCTTTGCATTTTTACGATTTCGGGCCGAAAATAAATTTCGCTCCAAAGTGACGGGGGTTGTGCAGGGGCACTCTAAACATCCCCTAGACCAACCCCCGAGGGTGTCTTGTGAGATTTTGGTTGAAATCGGAGACAATTATTTTGCTGAAAATCATAAAAACGCAAAGGCTATAGCCTTTGCATTTTTACGATTTCGGGCCGAAAATAAATTTCGCTCCAAAGTGACGGGGTTGTGCAGGGGCACTCTAAACATCCCCTAGGACAACCTCCGAGGGTTCCCTGTAATTTTGGTTGAAATCGGAGACAATCTATTTTCGGCTGAAAATCATAAAAACGCAAAGGCTATAGCCTTTGCATTTTTACGATTTCGGTCCGAAAATAAATTTCGCTCCAAAGTGACGAGGGTTGTGCAGGGGCACTCTAAACACCCCTAAGACCAACCCCCGAGGGTGTCCCGTGATTTTGGTTGAAATCGGAGACAATCTATTTTCGGCTGAAAATCATAAAAACGCAAAGGCTATAGCCTTTGCATTTTTACGATTTCGGGCCGAAAATAAATTTCGCTCCAAAGTGACGGGGGTTGTGCAGGGGCACTCTAAACATCCCCTAGACCAACCCCCGAGGGTGTCTTGTGAGTTCGGTCGAAATCGGAGACAATCTATTTTCGGCCGAAAATCATAAAAACGCAAAGGCTATAGCCTTTGCATTTTTACGTGATTTTAGACCAACCCCGGTGTCTTGTGAGTTCGGTCGAAATCGGAGACAATTTATTTGGCTGAAAATCGCAACGCAAAGGCTATAGCCTTTGCATTTTTACGATTTTGGTCGACCTCCCCAAATTGACGGTAGTTGTGCAGGGAGACTCTGGAGGGGCAAAGGGCGAAAGCAGGTGAAAGCTGGGAGGAGAGCACTGCCTGCTCTACTTTACTCTTCCCTCTGCCTCTCTGTAATGCTAACGCGCTTCTCCGGTTTAAATTTTCGCGCGGCGGCAGCTGTGAATTAAGCATGGAGTATATTTGCGTGGTTTTCGGCGGCCATGTTGGCGGATGTGTGGTTTCCGCGCCACCTGGTGGGCAAACTTGCAACTATGGATCTGGCATCATGGCGGCTGCGTGTGGTTTTGCGAAAAGTGTGAGTGAAATTGTGATAATATTTGTTTTCAACGTAATATTTTTTAAATAATCAATTAAGGGGAGTGTGATAATTTCTTTATGATTAAATTCGATATATTTTATTGTGCTGGGGAGGACAAATTGAACGTCCTCGCTTCTAGGATGGCTGATGGTTCGTCTTTCTGCTGAGCGCCTACTGTAAGCCTAGAATTAACCACCAGCATTGGGTGTAACTTTTCAATGATATTCTTATTAGCGGAATGTCTTTATTTCCTTGAAAGGCTGTTATTTTCTTGTAGCACATTATGTTGTGCCCAAGGGAGGTTAGCTATGAAGGTTAGGCCACCTCATGGCAGGCTGAGGGTAAGGATAGGGTTATCCATGAAGCTCTTAATTTGGGCATTAGTGTGAATCAGAAATCTATTTTACGTTGCGTTCTTGTGTTAATGTGAAAGTGGGGGTGTCCTTAATACTCTCTGTGAGGAAATCTTGGACCAGATGGATTCCGATTAGGCGACAGCCCACAACAGTATTAGCATTTTCTATCAGGCACACTTGCGTGTTCATTTCAAAATCAAAGGGTTTTGTATTAGTTAACATTGGGGGGAAAATAGGGAAGCTAGGACTCTTGGCTGAGTCAGTAGGGCTTGTTGCATTAGTGGGTATCCTTCCACTTGAAATCGCAGTTCTGTGCTCATGATGATTCTTCTTCTTTGAACAATATTGCATCTTCGTACTGAGAATAATTAAATGTAAATGAGATCTTTTCTTTTTCAAGAACTGAAAGTATTGTTTAGATATTTATCATTTGGAGTAAGGCATGTTCATTCTTAAAACGCCTTTTAGTTTTCAAACATACTTAATAATACAATAGTCTTGTGTAGATTTATTTGTTTTCAATGCAATATTGTTTAAAGTGTATGGCCAGTCACTCGTCTTTATCCAGAATTTGTTTGTCAATTGTATAAATACTAGTTGTTCATGTGTTGATCTAATTTATGGTTGGTATCTTGCCAACTGATATCCATGAGAGAATAGCATTTTATCGATGTGCAATTACCTTTCTAAGGTATTTGGCTTTTTAAAAATAATACTTGTTCACTTTTCCATCCATCTTATTTAAGGGTGGTATCTTGCCAACTAGTCAGATGCTGGATGCATTTAATAATTCGGATAGAGGCTTTTAAAGTAGTAAATCTTGTTTTGTGGAGAACAGAGATGAGTGACGGCTTTTGCTTACTGATATTTGAGTGTTGCCCTGTTGCCCCTGTGTCTGCTGTTCTTTACTTGCTCTATTGCAAAAAGTATCCATTGAATGCTTTGTTTTGCGCCATTTGGCCTGCCTGCTTCCTCTCACTTTGACCTCGGCCAGACTCCTAAAGGTCAGGGTGTGAGGAGTAGGCATTTTAGTGGTAACCTTTCAAATCTAAATTTTTGCTTGCTTCCTCGCACTTTGACCTCGGCCAGACTCCTCATGGTCAGGGTGTGAGGAGTGGGTGTCTTGCTCTTGTACCTTTGAAATGTAAATTTTTGCTTGCTTTCAACTTGTTGTAGTTGCCCCCTCTTGCTGGCATGTTGACCCAGGCCAGACTCCTGAAGGTCAATGTGTGGGTGAGAGGGGGCGAATGAGAGGGGATTCCTCTCTCTTTGCTTTACAATTTCAACTTTTGAATGGATACTTTTTTTACTGCTCTGTGCTCTGCTGTTTTCCCTTCTGGCTTTGGTATAATACGGCCTCCTGGAGTGGGACTTGTCTCACTGCTGGGTTCGAATCCCAGCGGGTCCTATGCCTCGCCTTGCTCTGCCTTCCTTCTCTCTAAATGTATGAGAAATTTAGAGGAACACAGTGCTTTGTTTACAATTTTGTTTACACTTGTTTACAATTTTGTTGACATTTGTGCTGCTCTGCCATTGGCCAATTTCTTCTTCTCTTTTTTTGGGACTTAGTATTTGGCCATTGCAGTGTTCCTCTCACTTTGTCATACTCTGTGTCTTCTGCTCTTTATTGTTGTTTACATTCATGCTTTGTTTACTTTTCAGCACTTGTCCCTTTTTTTTCCCCTCCTTGGTTGTTGGCTTTTGCTCGAGCAGCTCGTTGGTTTCCACCAGCGAGCTGCTTGAGCAAGGAAAGCAAAGCCAACAACCAAGGAGGAAAAAGAATTGTTTTTTGTTGCCGATCTTCCACTGCTCAAGTCCTAACTCGGCTGTTCCGCCTTTGCAGGCGCAGCAGCTGAGTTGGGACTTGGAGCAGTGGAAGATCGGCAACAAAAAAAAAAAATGTAAACAATAAACAAACAAACAAACAGTTGAATAAAAAAAACAAGCTTTATTGGAAGAAGAACAAAAAGAAGCAATAGCAGCTGGCCAATGGGAGGCCAGTAAAAAAAGGCCCTTTTTTAGGCTATCTCGAGATCCCTATGTGATGCGGCCCAAGTAAAATTTCTGGGGGGGTCAAACAAAGTTCCATCTGGAAAAAACTAGTCAAATTAACTGTCAAGAGGAGTTTAATTAAAACCCCTCATAAACTGACTCTACGCAACAATCACTTCATATGAACTCAATCACAGCCGACGAGATGAAACACAGGACCCGAGAGCAAGCAGTGGCCTGGTGAACCTTCAATAACATGTCACTAAAGGAGCCCGAGAAATGCGTACCAGGACCTCAGGCCATTCCATGTTCCACTGTGACTGATCTCTCCTCCACATGAAGCAATCGTTGCTCACATTAGCAAAAGTAAGTTCAGAGTAAGTTCATTTCTTCATGCCGACAGCCTCGTCTTGAGTTTCGAAGAATCTTCTCAGTCCTCCTTTCTTGAGTTGGTTGCTTGATTTGTAGAATCGTCAACGGCTGCACATTTGGTTCTGCTTTCCCCGTAACTTCGTCTTGTCACCTGCAAAAACAAATATGTATCAGAAGCAGTTCAATAAAAGAGTATCATTATATCACGATTTGGTTGACTTTATTTAGGAAGACATGACGTGAAAAAAATTATCCAATCCGTCTTTAATAGAGAGAACATGCCAAAATTTTCCATCTTGCTATGGTATTTCAATTAGCAATCAATATATATTCAGCAATTGGAAGGTGAAGCTAAAATGAAGTCAGTTGCATCTATTTCAACTATAAATGTTAGTTTTAAAAAATTACCAAAAGCAAGTAAGTTCATTTCTTCATGCTGACATCCTCGTCTTGAGTTTTGAAGAATCTTCACAGTCCTCCTTTCTTGAGTCGGTTGCTTGATTTGAAGAATCGTCAACGGCTGCACATTTGGTTCTTCTTTCCCCGTAACTTCGTCTTGTCACCTGCAAAAATAAATATGTATCAGAAGCAGTTCAAGAAAAGAGTATCATTTCATCACAACTCTGTTGATTTATTTAAAAAGACAAACAAAATAAAAATAAAAAAAATATTCTACAATCCCTCTTTAATTCAATATGGCAGGTACAAGTGATGACTTGCCAAAATATTACATCTTGCTAAGGTATTTTAGTTTGAAATCAAAATATGTTCAGCAATTGAAAGAAGGTAAAGCTATAATGAGCCAAAAGTTACGTCTACTTCAAATATTTTATTTAAAATGATTACCACAAACCAAAGTGGCAAACAGACATAAAATTCACTCCTACCATAAGTTTGCTTTCAGTTATTGGTAGCTCTGAGCAGACTAACACAGCAGCATGTGATTTTCTATGAATGGTAATACAATCAATTAAACTATCAAACAAATGCGTGATGTTATTCACCATTATACAGGTAACTTATTTAACATGTCATGCATCTCTGGTTTAGTCACTATCGCAGCAACTCAAAAACATTCCACGATTTTAGTGTCAAAATTAACCCACTATGATTTCTAGTATTTTAATGGAGACCAAAGTACTAGCAGCAATATTGCAATTTTCTATTGATTTCACTACCAGCAAAGGTGGAAAGTGGCAGTTAGTTTAATTTTGAAAGCCAATTGCCTTCTACTTCATAGGGGAGTTTAAGAGATATTCTGATTCAGAACAGTGGTGCAATACCAAGTGAACTTTTCAAATGAAGGGAATAAGTAGACTTTCATAACTTATGTCAAAGCTTCCCTCAACAGACATTTAAAATACAAATAACTCAATGCTTTTTCACCATTCTGCAAAAGGGAAATATTTCTTACTGTCTGATCTTAAATTCAGGGCACTGAATTTCAAAATGAAAGAAATCAAAGTTACAGACTAGACATTAAAATTCACCACAGGAGTGGTGCTGTACTAGGCAAGCTCAAAAAATTCATTGTTTATCAAAGTTACTGTCATGAAAGGTCTACTCATACTAATAAAAGTTAGTTAAAATATTAAATTGCTGAATATTATACAATTCATTTACCATAGCTATAGCTTGTACAGCAGCCCAACCAAACAGGTGGTGCTGTGCCAGGAAGGCAATTCAAATGTAAGGATTAACTCAGTTCCTGTTGTCAAAGGTCTGTCTTTCCAAACCAATCACAGTTAGTCTGCTAGTGGCAAACCTTGAGATGGAACCCCCAAGTGCTCAATTACAAATTGCAATATGAACTACTGCTTTTACTACTACAAATGTTCTCCAAAAGAGACTAGCAGCCTAATTTCTTTTATTTTGAGAAAAAGTTCAATAACCTGATCAGAGCTATACAGTATTGAATCCTTACTCCACAGGATAAGATTCAATCAATCATCCTTGAAAGCATGTCCAGTGTACTAGTGAGGCAGGAAATGAACATTGCCAAAATGGCTATTTAGCTCCAAGATCTGAATTTGGAATCCAAATGGGAAAAGATCTTTGAGGCAGCAGCAACAATGTGCTGTTTGGCAGACAACAGGATTTCTCTTTGGGCACTCATTTGCAAATTGTATAAATGTAAATGCACCACTCTTCATTAAAGGTAAGCCATATTTGTCCCAGTTACAACTTTGCTCAAGTTAGCAGATGTGTGTAGACATTAGTCTCAGCCACAGGAATAGCCAATTATAAGCAAAGACGCTTCAAAAAATTATTTGAAGTGGGTGCAAATCAAAATATACATGTCTTTTTGAACTTCTCAGATTTCTTTCAAAGATCCATGCCTTAACACCTAACCAAGACCTACTTGATCAGCTCCACTGGGCGTTCCGCTGCGTACAGAACCCTGACAAGACTCAGTCTGGACGTGCCAAAACTAAGCCACTCTGGGGACCTCCTCCCCCCTGCCAGTGGTAGCAAATTGCGCTAGGGTCTCCACCCAAACTACTGCTTATGATTGTTGAAGTTGTTTATCACACAACCAGATGAAAATATTGTCATATGAATTAGAACAATTAAATTAATTTAATTGAGGCTAAGGTCAGAAAATTTGTTGTTATAAATAAAATCTGTCTCTACTTTGGTTAACAATTTTTCCAACGCTCTGAAGTAGTTCCAAAACGTCCAAATGCAGCTCTAGTGATGGAGCCGGGAGGGGGCCTGGCCGAGACTCGGGTTCTGAATGCGTTTTGACAGAGTCTTGTACACATCAGAACGCACAGTGGAGCTGATCGAATAGGTCTCTCACTAAACATTGCTTACCTTCAAATAACAGCATGATCACAGCAGATGAGGTTGCCGCTGCAAAAAGCGGATGGAGACCCAAGCACCTCCGTAGATTATGAAGTGAAATAACAGCTTCAATACATCATGCAGGTCAAGGTGTACTTGGATGACTGGAGTAAAGGAATACCTGATAACAATAAGAAAGAACTATTAGAATGACACGAAAGATAAGGAGAGGGTAAAGCAACTACTGTAATCTGATGGATAATAGAGCACGGCTGTAACATCAAATACCCACCATGTGCTCAGCAGACACGTCAGAGATGAAAACAGCTCATCAGCACTGCAACGGCAGACACCAGCGAAGAGATCTCAGCAACTCTTTGGAGGTGAAGTAGGAGCATCAAGGGTAGGGTTTACTTGAACGAATGCAACTGGACAACCTGGAAGAAACAAACAATACTTATTAGCATGGCAGGAAAAGTCGAGAGTGACTTGCCAGAAATGTGATGGATAATGGAGCGCAGGATAAACCAATGAAAGAAATACACACCTTGAGCTCTGTCATGTTGCAATCAAGTCTCCAACATCAGGCAAGGAATCCCAAGCAGGGCCAAAATTTCCCAGCATTCATCAGCAGGCGATTCAGTAGTGAGGGCCCATGTTAAGGTGGCCCCAGGCTCCACACTTTCAATCAGCATTCAAGATACTGGATAGGCGAAGGAATCAGCATCATCCTGAAAAATAACAAAAGATAGCATTACATTAGTATGTCAAATGTTACAAAATAAATGAGAAGATGCCAAATTGAAATGCGCTATTCCCATCGCCTGTCTCATAAACAGCCCTATAATAAGTTACTGGAACACGAGGCACGAGGCTGGCATTCCAACCTTGGGGCGAACTGCGAGCTCATAACCCATCTATCAGGGCTCCACCATATCAAGAAAGCGAATGAAAGCAATGAACGCGACGCCTGAATTTCGGAAGAGTAGAGTGCAATAAAAGACTCCAGCTGAAGGCCTAACCTCACAACCCACGAAGAAAACACGGAACCATAAGCAGAATACGAACAAGATCTCTTCAAACCCCTGTTCCCGACGGACACAGGAAACGCATGAAACTTCCAACACGTGGTGTTTCATTGACACCCAGCCCCAGCCAAGCCAAGCCAACCTCCATCAACCATGAACTAGTGTGGTAGAGATCTTACCTGTTCCAACCACAGCAGCGAAATGGAAGAGCGATCCGGCCGGCCCGTCGGGAGCGTCGGGAGCAGGGCAGGGAGGGGGAGGGGAGAGGTGGGACGGGAACCCAGCGTTGCCAACCTCTGGCCGCTAGAGGGCGGTACGCGGCGCTCGCCAAGGCGGTATTTCGGCCGCAAAGGCGGTACGAGGGGTGGGGGGCCCGCGCAACTTCAAAACAGAAACCTGAATGACGTTTTTACTCGTTCTTTACCACCCACCTTCACCTACTAGGTGGTAGTAGAACGAGTATTGTTCTCAGTGCAGTGTAACACCTAAACATGATTCCATTATCACCTCAGAACACAGAATACCTACAGACATAACACTTATACCATTTGAGACTGTTAATGCTGGTGTTGCTACCAACTATGAAGTATTTTTTGAGTTTAATAGTATCTTTTTGAGAACTCTTAACAAATTTGGCTGATTTTCATTCTAAGTCCCAGCACCACACATTATTGGTGCATCATGAAAACGTACAGTAGAGGAAGTGAGTGAATTCTGAATACAGTTTTGCCATTTTCAACAATAAATAAAAATGTTTTATCAATAGAACTTTTTTGAGTTTCCTAGCATTTTTCAGAGTTTAGTTGATACAACTAGAAACTTGGGAAAATTTTCTAAGTCCCGCCTGCGCGTAATGTATTGTTGGCCGGTGACAATGGCCGGTCGAGAGGCGTAACGGCCAGGGTTGAGCCCAACGCGGACGTCGGGCAGGGCCCAACATCATACAAAACAGTACACAAATTTCATAGATGCTAGCAAGACCAGCATTTCCAGTTTCAATTGGTATAAGTGTTTTGTCTATAGGTATTCTGTGTTCTGTGATAAAGATGCAATCATTTTAAGATGTTACACTGCACATCTAAACTCTTGCTATTGGAAGAGTCGTAAAGAACGAGTGCCCATTTTACCACAAAAGTAATTTTGTGTTTTCTTCTCCCTTGTTTTTTTTTTTTAGGAAATTGCCTCCCTCCCAGGGAACCACTCCCCGCGCGCTCTGCTGACGCACCCGCGCGCCAAACCGCGCATTTATTCAAACAGCAACGTAACAATCTCACGCGAAATGCACCCTAAAAAACTTGTATTTCGGCACCTTTAAACGGTTCTCGGACGAACTGACCCTTGGGGGCTGGTCAAGGGGTACGTAAGAGTCCCCCTGTACAACCCCCGTCATTTCGGAGAAAATAAATTTTAAGCCAAAAATCGTAAAAATGCAAAGGCTATAGCCTTTGCGTTTTTGCGATTTTCGGCCGAAAAAAAATTGTCTCCGATTTCGACCAAACTCACAGGTTACCTTCTTCTGGGACCAAAAAACACATAGCAAGTCCTAGGAGTCCTATACCGGACTTCGTTAGTGAGAAAATAGGCCCTTAAACCACCCCGCCAGCACAAATTGCGCGCTATCAGGAATACTGCATTGCCTCGCAGACAAACCGTGTTTTCGGACGAACTAACCCTTCGGGGTTGGTCGAGGGGTACGTTAGAGTCCCCCTGTACAACCCCCGTCATTTTGGAGAGAAAAAATATTCGACCCAATATCGTAAAAATTCAAAGGCTATAGCCTTTGCGTTTTGGGGATTTTCGGTCGCAAAAAAATTGTCTCGGATTTCGACCAAACTTACAGTTTACCTCCTTCTGGAACCAAAAAACACATAGCAAGTCCCAGGAGTCCTATACCGGACTTCGATAATGAGACAATAGGCCCCTAAGCTACCTCGCCCGAACACATTGCAGGAACACTGCATTCCCTCGCAGACAAACCGGGGGTGTGTAGCGACGCGCGTCGACGCGCGTCAGCGTGCGTGCGTGCGTCGCCGGGGGTCAGGGCACAATAAGAACGCCTAAGCTTAAATGACACCCAAAATTGATCAACCCACCCATTTCTGGACTCAGGGAAATTCAAAGATTATTTTTCTGGACATAATTAGCTTGTTTTGAATTCATATCTATGCTTTTGGCCATAGCTTTTTGATGCTCGCCCTCTGTAGTAACAAGCATAGCTTTCCTCAGCACTAACTCCTAAACTATTGCAGATAGATGGGGGGTCAAAGCGAGGCGATTGTAGATAAAAGTCTAAGCTTTCCAACGGTATAAATACTTTTTTGACCCGACCCACCCAGCTCCGTGGAGCGGCTTGAGAATTTGGCCGGCTCGGCCCGACCGGCCTGACATAACCTAACCAGCAGCGCCGCCGCACCGGGCTAAGTTCTCGGGTGGCTCCACGGAGCTGGGTAGGTCGGGTCAAAAAAGTATTTATACCGTTGGAAAGCTTAGACTTTTATCTACATTCGCCTCGTCACCCCCCGTCATCTGCAATAGTTTAGAGTTAGTGCTGACAGCTATGCTTTGATACTACAGAGGCGAGCATCAAAAGCTATGGCCAAAAGCATAGATATGAATTCAAAACAAGCCAATTATGTCCAGAAAATAATCTTTGAATCTTCCTGAGTCCAGAAATGGTATGATCAATTTTGGGTGCCACAGGTTAGGTGTTCTTATTGTGCCCTGACCCCCGGCGATTTGTCGCATGCACGTCGACGCGCGCATCGACGCAACGCTAACTTTACACACCCCGGGTTTTCGGACGAACTGACCCTTGGGGGTTCGTCTAGGGGTAGGTTAGAGTCCCCCTGTACAACCCCCGTCATTTTGGAGAGAAAAATAAATCGACCCAAAATCGTAAAAATGCAAAGGCTATGGCCTTTGCGTTTTTGCGAATTTCGGTCGAAAAAAATTGTCTCGGATTTCGACCAAACTCACAGGTTACCTCCTTCTGGGACCAAAAAACTCATAGCAAGTCCTAGGAGTCCTATACCGGACTTCGATAGTGAGAAAATAGGTCCTTAAGCCACCTCGCCCGAACACATTGCGCGCTCTGGTGACGGTGACGTACCCTGAAAAAGGGGGGGGGGGGGCGCCGGGATTGCAGGCAACCCACCCAACCCCTGTGTCGTTTAGGATGACTGCCCGGCGGTAGACCACCCCGTCGTCTTCCTCCTGATTGCCCCCCCCCCCCCCCCCACTGCAACGTCGCTTGACCCCGATATCGCCCATTTGGTCATTTTGTCTACCGCAGATCGCGACTCGCAACGTAGTAAATTGTGTGTCCCGGCAGCTGAGATATTTAATGCACCTTCCTTACCGTCCAAAATCATATCGACTAGCGAGTTCGAATCCTTGCCGATTTTAGCCCACCTACCCCTCACCATCTCTCTTCACCCACCACCCCGCACGCAGGAGGGCAGTCCGCCTCCAGACTTATCTTTAGATATGGACTTTCTGGGTATCTAAGAATACAATATCCATCGCAGAATCGTTATTCGTCCTCCCTTTGGTCATGTGATTTTATACATATATCTTTTCATTTATAAATGTTAAAATAAAATTTTGATACTCATAAAACTAATTTATTGTACACACCCAACCATTTCCCCAATATAAGATTAATTCAATCCAAGATCACTTAGCTAAAATTGCTATGGCTTAAGATTTTTCCCCCCTTGTCTACCATATAATGGAGCATCAATAGAGACAAGTCACAACTACAATAGAAGTTAAATTATTGGTAAAAATTGTGGGCACAATAAAATGTCTAGGTTCAAGTGCATCAATGATTTAGTAAAACAAGCATTACAGAGGTACAGTATAAACTCTAGAAATAAAGTGCAGCCTTTGCACTAGAAAAATTATAATAAATAAAACACAGAATTCTTTTCCAGTAACTATCACAGCTGAAGAAAAAATACTTATTTTTTTATGTAAACTTCATAATGTAGTGAAATTAAATTTTGTATCTTTGTAACAAAGTGTAACATTAAATAAATTGAAAACATTAATATCACAAAAAAGAATCTTGCAGGATGCAAGACACAGTGTATGCCTGAGTATTAAGTAAAAATAAAAAAAAAAGACAAAGTTCAAGGAACTGTTGATGAACAAAATACAGTATACTGATTTCATCAACCAAAAGTTTTGAGGAAACTTCCTACTCCTAACATTGCTCACATGAAGCTTTAAATGATTTCAGACTGAAAAGTAAAATAAAACCTCCTTTGTAACAGGATCATTTTTCATGTGCATGTGAGCTGGTCCCTTTCACTTCACAGATAGATTCCAAATTATGTTTAAGTACAATATCCACCAGTGAGGGGATACAGGTTTATAATCTTCACAACATTGTAATACTGATAACTTTGTCTTTAGGCTTGACTTTGTTTACAGATAAAGCAGTGCAAATAATATTAAAATTGCTTACATGAGGGGAGCATTAACCCATGCACTTCCATTTGACTTCACATCTTCTTTAGAGAGAGTTTTCTTCATACCAAGCATTTCAGCAAATTTAGCGGCAGCAGGGTCACTGCCCACAGTAGCAACAGCAACAACTTCATTTCCAACACAATAATGGGCAATGAAAGACAGGGCAGCAAGATCACCGGTGATGACAATATCATCAAAACCAGCTCCATAACCTGAAAAATAATTGAAATTTATGAACCTCTTCCAATAGCCTTGAGGAAAGCAATAAAAAATGTCTAGTTTCCCGATGAATACTTACCAGCATAACGCACTCCAACTCCAAACAACATGGTCCAAAAGAAGGGAACACTCTTCAATTCAGTTTGTTTTCCTACCATATTACGAGCTGCAATCCGACCATGATAATGAGCAAGTTGCCAATGTCCAATACTTGCAGGGCGGTCATTTGAAGCAAAAACAGGAGCATATGCAGCATCTCCAGCAACAAATACATCAGGAATGCTGCTTTCCATAAACTGCAAAAAATTAGTTATTAATGTAAATTAGTTATCATAAATCCTTTTATTTCAAAAGCTTAATAGTGAATAAAATCTATCCTTACTTTATTCACAATGATAGCTCCACGATGCATGTCAATGCCACTACCCTGTAAAAATGATGTGCTAGGGTGGGCACCAATGCCAAGGATCACAATATCGGCAGGCAAGACTTGATCATTTGACAACTTCACCCCATTAACACACTCTTCTCCTTCAAAGCTAGATACATCTAGCCCCAAAGAAAACTTAACACCCTTCTCATCAAACAATTGCTTGATGCGAGCCCCAACTTCCTCACCCAAAATGGGCTGGAAAGGAACAGAGCCTCGGCCCACAACAGTCACAGATTTGACTTTTCCAACACAATAGGCAGCAGCTTCCATTCCTATAAAAAAAGATAAGAGAATCATCTTTTTACTTTCACCTCAACATATATTTAAGACAAAGGGCAGTTTTGGTTACATACCAATGAAGGAAGCTCCAACAATAACAATATTTGACTCTTTATTAAGAGCTTTGAAAATTGCATTCGCATCAGAAATTGTACGAAGTGAAAAGATGTTTTTAAGATCTGATCCAGGCTGAGATGCAGGATTGGCCCTATATCACATACACAAAAGAATAAATAAAATATTTAAAAAATTCAAATTAAAGTCATTAAATGAGATTTAATGAATCCTAACTCACTGTGATCCAGATGCGACCAGGAGGCGTGAATAATTTATCTCACTGCCATCTTCTAGACAAACTTTCTTTTCAGTGGTCTTAACAGATGATACTACTTTTCCTTTAAGGATTTCAATGCCATGATCCTAAAGAAAGACTTGAATTAGAAGAAATGTATGTTAAAGTATTCAAATAAATTGGGAAGGTATAACAACATTTCCATACCTTATAAAAAGATTCCTGACGAAGCTGCAATTTTGTTAAGTCTGCATCAAGCATTTTACTTAGTTTGATGCGATCATAAGGTAATGCCAGCTCAGATGTAACCATAATGATTTTTCCTGAGAAGCCCTCTTGCCTAAGGGTTTCAACAGCACATGCACCAGCAGCACCTGAAAACCAAGTATATAAACTTCAAGTTTTTTAAAAAAAAAAAAAAAGTTTCTTTTTCCATTATTATTTATATTAAAAAAAAAAAAAAGGCAGTGTTATTTTACGGAAACAAACCTGCACCAATCACTACAAATGTACGAGAGTCTTTGCCGCAAGGGGAAGTCATAGCCTTCACTGTTTTACTTGACTTCAGAGCGTCCTTGTGAGCCTTCACCTTTACACGTCCATCTTCTACACTGACATCAAAACAGGGCAAGCTGTCAAGCCCAGGAAAATCTTCAATATCACCTGAAATAAAGAGGATGATTAATATTATTACAAGATATTATTTTAAGCCTGCTGCTCTGCTTTGCTTATATCATTCAGCATTCATAGTGCAAGATCAAAGAGTCATGTAGGACCATTACAGTAAAAAACAAAGAAAATTCAATAAGCATCAAATTCAGTAGACATACCAGTTGTGACATTAAAGCAGGCTCCATGCCAAGGACACCGTACATGGCCATCTCCAAGAACACCTTTTATAAGAGGAGCGCCATAATGTGTGCACTTAGAGCCAATAGCAGTTATTTTTCCTTTCTGTTTGATCACTAAAACTTTACCACTATCATCAGGCATGTCAAATGCCTTCATTCTACAGAAAAGGTTAAGAAACAATTAGGAGTTAATTTTCTTGAAACTACAGAGGTATCAATATCAGTTTTAGCAACTCACTCATTCTCCTGCAGATCAGATTCATTACAGACATAGTCTTCAACATAATCCGATGAAGCAGTGCTTCCAGACTCGCCATCATCTGCAGAAATAAACATAACATATAAGTGTTGAAATCTAAAATATAACTGTGTCAGTTAAATTTTAAATAAATAAGGGTTAAGTATACACATAAAGCTGAAAGGTAATTAAAGCATTGTAAATATAAACAAAAACATTGCTTTTTTTTAAGGGATAAAGGAGCGATCTAAGTGCACATACTACTAGTAAACTGTCTTACCTGGCCTTTTAGAGCCTCTAGGATTTATTTCAACTAGAAAAAATACAAAAATAAATCAGGATTTTCATGCAAAATGCATTAAACTACAAGTCAACCTCTAAACTCTCATTATAAACAGGCAGTATTCTAGTATTCACTAAAAAGCAATACAGTGAAGTTTTGAACACAAATTAGCACTGCGGAGGCTCAACAATGAGATCAGTCTCTTACATGTATTAGCGCTGTTACTCATGAGCTGGAGTTGGTACTTAGAAATAAATAGGGTATGTTTCCAAATCAACGGATATAACAAATCTTGTTGCTTCAAACCACAGCTGACGGCAGACAGTATTCCTGAGTGTGAAACCAAAGTCTGACATTGCCAAGCACAAGACTAATAACATGTACACTTGAGGTAGGTCAAGGTCTCTTGCAAACTAAAAGTAAGGCAAACATGTAAATAATAGAAATTGTTCCCAGTTGAATAAATGCCAATGTAAGTATAATCGTAACAATGAGTTAAACTTTCAGCATCAGGAATCTAACTTCTACCATGCTCCAGCTCTTGTTCTCCTCAAGGACTCCACCTTTCACCAGGCAGCTGTCCTTGCAACATTCCTTTGCAGCAAATGCTCAGCTGATAGCGACCCTAGGTCAGGTGGACTGATATTGAACAAAGGATCGTCAAACACCTGCTGACACACACTGCCAGTTTAAAGACCGTTCGTCAAACGCCAAAACGTGAAAGGAGTGGTTTGCGTGCGGTCGACTAGGCTCCAATCCGAGTTTGGTAAGGAAATTGCACCTTTCCGTTTTAAGGTTACTTACGTTTTCCTCTGGAGTGTCCGCTACCCATGGTGGAGCAGGCCATACGACGTTCGCTACTGAGCGCGGCGGGCCGCCTGACCAGTATTTATAGGCTCGCCGACACGGCTGAGGTGACTAATCCTTGAAGATACCTCCCACTTGGGCACTTCTACACTTCCACTGACGAAGAGCCGCAACGCAAGCTAGCAGACCGCAGGCCTAGATGTGTGTATACGTCGCGGAGCAGCAGCAGCGCCGCCTATCAGAGGTCTAAGACTTCTCCAGAGTGACGCCGGTTTTGATTGGTCGGCTCTGGAAGGAGGGCCCCAATGGCGTGCCAGCCCGCGGAACGCTGGAAGTTTTTGAACTAGTCCGCTTCTAGTGCTGACGTGAGTCGAGGCTGAGGACCTGGGGAGGAGCAAAAACTTGATCTGCGATGAGTGATTGGTAATAAATAAAAGTAAAAACAAGTTAGTCCGCACCAAATATTTATTGCACATTCCCAGAAACGGCATTAATATGAATGATGCCAAATGCTTATAAATCGCCGAAGTATGGACGTAAACAATTTAATGAAATAACAGATTTTCAGTAATTAATTGTTGGCACATTGTCTGTAATCCACCAACTCCCTTTTACTTTATCCTGAGATTTATACTTCAATGCACAATTACATAATTTAAAATTTATTAACCTTGGGCCACTTTCAGTAATATCATAATGGTAAGTAACAAAATATCCGATATAAATTACAGAAGTCCGCGACACCGTAGAGTAGTGGGGTAGTGCAGGGTGATTTCGACAGGGCGAGAAACACAAATCTCCTTGAGCGGAGTTCAAACGGGGAATATTTCGCATCCCCAGCCAAAACGACCCCACTGTTGAAACCAGCCCCTATTCCTCAATAGACAAACAATGCCATCTCAGACCATCATCTCATCGTTGAAATGAAATGACAGTCGCTAAACTCCTCCTGGCGGCATAATGCTGCATAATGCTGCAGCGGCAGCGACTGAATGGCAGTGAAAAATACTGTCCGGGTTACAAGTGGGGAGGAGTAAACTAATTTACTACCTAAAATCAAATCAATGCTGGCAATGTGGGCATCATGCCTCTCCCAACGAGAACATTGTGTCAAAATTATGTCAGAATGGGGTCCTTGACAGTCATTATGACGTATAAGTACCCATCTTAAAGGACTATAATTTGAAAAAAAAGGTCAAAATGATATCACTTTGAATTCATTTTGACTTCAAGTGTTCTCCTTGGGCTCGCGGATTTTGCCTATGCCCTGCCCTATGAAGGGCCGGGCGGATAGGGTGGGTCATGGCCAACTGCCCAGGGCTTCTCCGACCCGGGCCGGGTCCTCCGACACAACTCGCGACACAGCCTATACTGTCAAGGATTTGCTGTCCCGAAGTGCTGTGCTACGACCTCACTTGAGGCATCCTACTCTACACTGAAAACCCTGAAAACGAGAAGATGACCACTGACTGGATTTCATAAAGTTCAAATGGGTCTTTAGATGTGTGGGTTTTGTGTCCACAGAGGAGATTCTTCAATGTAGGAGAGTTTCCTCGAACCGCGAGCAAAAAACAAGTACAAATACTGTACTACAGGAAGTTGAGCTTCGGGTCGGAAAGAACGCGCAGATAAGGTATGGCGGCAAGTTAAACACTCATACAGAACGTTTGATAACAAAATTGCTGTCATAATCAATAAAACTGATAGGGACTACCAATACTAATTCTGGCGAAAGAAAAAAAAATCGTCTGTGGCAAACCAAACCCAAGCAACCAAACAAATGCTCATGCTAAATATAATGCATTTACGTTTCACTTTGTTTCTTATTTCAGCCCCAGTTTGAGACGCCCGACATGCCATACACGCATGCATACTCTTATTCACTCACTCACAGACACACACATCCACACACACAATAAAACTAAGAGCTCCAAAATCTCTTCAGAGCTTTACAAAAGCAAAATCACAGTCTGTGCTTTGAGGGACATTCCTCAAATACTTGGCTTCCATATTCTGAAAAACTTTCGACAGCACTACCTTGTACTAATGTACAAATGTAAAAAAAATCATGTAAGACCACTATCCAATTTTCTTTTTCTAGATGTATTTACACGACTTATGTACAGTGAATAACGAAAAACCCAACCGGCTCGCTTGAGGGAATGGGCCGACCAGGGAAGACCTGTTTGTTGTGCAAAGTCAATAATGATGATAACAATAACGATGTTATACTAATAATAGTAATAATAATAAGTAGAGGCAGATACTTATGATAATTGCCTTAATATTTCATAACTGACGCTCGTGCGCGAGCTACCTTTGTATATCATCCAATAATTAAGAGCTTTATAATTAAATAAACGATAAATTGAGTACTACAGTGAACCGGTACAAGGCGACATAAGAATACTGCTAGTGTGCGCTACGCTCTTCCAGAGCGAATAAAAGTCGACGGAAGATTAAGTACCACCAGGTTATTGAACATCTGTTGGAATTTGTCCTCGGTCTCCAACACTTTTAGGCACCATGGTCGATGCGATGCGATGCGTCGCCTGCTCTGGTAGATATCGGATATGTGGTCGGTTCTGGTATTGGTGTAGCTCCAGACTAGGCAACGGCACCTCAAGGTACGTACAGACTTATCAGGCAACGCAGTCGCACTGTTGAAAGCTTGCGGGTCTAAGCTTCGTAAATACAAAGCACGTAGTTTGTTATTGGAAAGCATTTGGCCGCTTTTTAATGCGAAGCATTTGCAATGCAATAAAAAGCGCTGCCTCGGAAATAAATTTGTAGAGTGAAGGTTCGTAAGCTTTCGCAGCAAAATGCCACATAACGACGTCATTACAAAGCAAAATGCTTTGCATTCCAAGTAGCCAAACTTTTCGCAAGGTTTTAACAGTGCCAGTACGAAAGTTCAGCAGGATCCGCTCGTTCTGCTTCTAAAATACGCAAAGGGTACACTGTTCGCATAGCGCCCAGCGTGAGCGGCAGGGTGGCGGTGGGGTGGTGGCAGTGAGGGCGGTGGGGGCGGCGGGCGGGTGCAGGTTGGTGGCGCTCAGGCTCAGTAGTCCTGCCCCATGTGGTTGCGGTTGAAGCTCCGCCGGCGGCCCGGCGAGGCCCGGCGGCGGCGCTGCGGCCTCTGCAGACCGCCCCCGGCGCCTACCCCGCGGGCCCAGGCCGGCGCCGCCCCCGCCGCCCCCGCCGCTCGCTAGCTCTGTTTAGTCTCTGGCTCCGCTGGCGGCTCGTCCCCAGGATCCACGGCCGGGTCAGGATCGGCGGCGGATGGCCCCGAGGAGGCGCCGTGCTGAAGAGGGGGTGCCGGGGGCGGCACTGGGGGCGGTGCCTGCGACGACGCCCCCGCCCCCGCCCCCGCCCCCGTCCCGTCCTCTCCGGGGGGCGGCACGAACAGGTCGCCCAGGCGGCAGTCCTCCCGGAGCAGCGCCCAGCGCTTGGACACCTGCGCCGCCAGGCGGTCCTTGTAGCGGTGCGCCGTGCGGTCCACCACGTGCGAGGACTTGACGCAGTCGTCGCCGCCGAACTCGCAGACGCGGTAGTGGTGCAGGATGGCCGCCGAGGGGTGCACGTTGATGGCGCCGTGGCCCGGGAGGAACTCCCACACAAAGTGGTTCCCGGCCTCGACCTGGGCGCCACGGCAGGAGAGGACACGGTGCTCAGTGAGCGATAGCGTTTAGTTATTTTCAGACGTAACGTAATAAAGACTGTAAACGCTGTGGCCACTTTTAATGCCAAAATATTGGCGTCCCTCTTTGAATGCCAAATTTTGGCATTTTTGTAAAGAAATGCCAATTTTTGGCCACTGTTAATGCCAAAAATTGGCATTCTTCAAAAAGAGGCCAAAAATTTTCATTCCTTTAGAAAGATGCCCAAATTCGGCGTTCTATAAAGAATGCCAAAATTTGGCATGAAAAGAAGCCACAGCGTTTAGGGTGGAGAAGAGTCAGTCTACTCACGACGAACTCCGGTCGCGCGATGTACTTGGAGCGCTGCTTGTGCGGGTGCAGCTTGGTGCGGCGGGTCGTCTTCCTGGCGGTGAGCAGGCGGCTGTCCAGGCCGTGCTTGTCCACCAGCGGGTCGTCCGGCCACTGCAGGTAGAAGAAGGCGTTCTGGAAGGAGAAGGAGCCGGCGCTGCGGGTGTTGAGCCGCTTGCCCAGCCACCTGGAAACGGAACGGGCCGGACCGGGCCGGCGATAACGTCTCAATCAATTGGGCTGTTATTGCTCCCATTCAGATCGACTTGATTTCTCCCGTAGGCCTATCTTGAATGCCGCGGGACTTTCACAGCAGTGACTTTCAAATCCTTCACGAGGGGAGGGGAGAAAGGGGGGGGGGGGAGTCGCAGGAGAGCGATCTGCGTGTCATGACAGGAACGCCAGCAGCGTCCGACGTTGGGCCTGTTATCACGTCAGCCGCCCCGCCCCGCCCCGCTCTGCGCTGCCGCCGCCGGGCGCTGTTGCGCCGCAGGTGTCAAAACGTGACCGACCTTGGGCAGTGCCGGCGGCCGGCCCGGCCGGGACGATAACCAGTCGGCCGACTGATCAACTAACGCTAATGCAACTGATAACATATTGAGTCGCGGATATTTTGTGTTTAAAGATAATATTGTTCGTGGTGGTATACGCAAGGTTTAACTGCTTGCTTCAGACAAACAGCAGTGCTCGTGCCAGAGCAGGGAAAAACCGGCAAAATAAGCCGGCCGCCAAGGCTGCACAGCGGCCTGATCATCCCTGGACAGGCCGCTGTGCAGCCTGCTGCAGGCCGCCGGCAGGGCAGGTGAGAGGGGAGGAAGGGGAGCCCTTCTCCTCACCTCTCACCTGCCGGGCCGGTGTGGCTCATGTCCCGCTTCGGTCTCTAGCAAACGGGGCTTGGCCATTTGGCGAGGCGAGGCGAGGCGAGGCGAGGCGAGGCGAGGCGAGGCGGGGCGGGGCGGGGCGGGGCGGGGCGTGGCGGGGCGTGGAGGGGCGTAGCGGGGCGGGGCATGGCGAGGCGGGGCGTGGCGGGGCGGGGCGTGGCGGGCGGGGCGTGGCAAGGCGATGGCGCGGTGCGCGCTGTACAGTCACTCAGGCCGCGCTGGGCCGGGAGCGCCTGCAGTCCGCAGGGTAGGCCGTCCCGCCGCGCACCGCTGTCCGCCGGGCGGCCGGACCGCGCCCGCGGCCCGAGGCCGCTGACATGGGTGCTACTTAGAACCTTGGGAAACACGCCCCCACAATACTTGGCATGGGCTCGCGTGCACGGCGAGCCGTAAGCTGTTGTTAGGGCCGTAATGTGTGTTGCCTGCTAGGCAAGGCGATAACATTGGCAACATAGCCAGAACAGTCCCGGCTCAGGCTCAGGCCCACACTCTAAGTTTGTTGTTACAAAGAACTGCTCTTGGTGACGCACAAAGGATTTGGGATCTTTTTAATACAAACAAACTCTTGCTATTACAAAGAAAGGGCTCCGGTTTGTATTGCAAAGAACGCGTGTTTGTTCCCTGGCCAATATTTTTTTTTTGTAATATCAAGAAAGTCAGTTAGTAATATTGCGGTTCCAGATCCTGTGTACGCTACAAACCCCATTCTTCGTAATATGAAGAACATCTTGTAAGGATCTAACAGTGCAGGTGAAGGCACTCTGGAAATCAAAGTGTGAGACAGTCTCACACCTTTTGGTGCGAGGCCAAAATAAAAAAGGCCACCATTTAGCTCGACTTTTTAAGTGAACTCGACATGTTTGCTTTTTTTCTTATATTCATTCCTTGTCGGAAGAGATTTCAAACGAGCTACCATAGGCCTATGTGATGGGTCTGAAAGCAGAGAAAAGCAAAGAAAATAAAATAAAATGGGGCGAGATTTTGAAAATTTTGCGGATTGGGGCGAATTGGCAAAAACTTGTATCCGGGGCTCGCCCCCAAACCGGGGCGAGTTAGCCCTGGGGCGAGTTGTACCATGGGGCGAGTTAGCTGGGGCGAGATGTCCGGCACCCTTTTCTCTCCGGCCTCTGTCCTACTTGAAGTGAATAAAGCGGCAGGTACTTCCGTCTGTAATCAGTCTCAGACCCATGACATGGTATCTCGTTTGAAAGCTCCTTCGACGAAAAATATAAATTTAAGAAAAAACGCAAACATTTTCAATTCACCACTAAAATCGAGCTAAATGGTGTGGGACGTTTTGGCCTCGCACCAAACGGCGTGAGACTGTCTCACACTTTGATTTCCACACTGTTAAAGTTCTGCGAAGTATTTGCTTCGCAGGGTTGTTAAAGAATTTTCACTCTTCGTAAACTGCAAAGCATTTGCTTCGTAACTTACAAAGGAAACAGACACTTTGTAGGCTGCAAAGAATTTCTTTGCAGTCTGCGAAGCACGACAGCTTTGTAGCCTACGAAGTATCCTTTTTTCTTTGTAAGTTACGAAGCAAATGCTTTGCAGTTTACGAAGAGTGAGAATACTTTGCAGAACTTTAACAGTGGCAGAGCAGACCCAGGTGTAGGCCTGCAGGTGGGTCCAGGTGCAGGCCTGCATGCCCAGGTGCAGGCCTGCAGGCTCAGGTGCAGGCCTGCGGGCCCAGGTGCAGGCCTGCAGGCCTAGGTCATGCAGGTAGGCCCAGTTGCAGGCCTGCAGGCGGGTCCAGGTGCAGGCCTGCTGGCAGGGCCAGGCTACTCACTGCAGCAGGTCCGGCAGGGTGAGGTTGTGCCGCGGCACGATGTACTCGTCCAGGTCGATCTGCGCCACGAGCGCGTGCCTGTTCATGTTCCTGTACATGCAGTCGTTGAGCGCGGCGAACAGGCCCTCGGTGCGGATCTCCCGCTGCGAGGCCATGTTGAGGCGCCAGGGCAGCAGCGTGACCCGGCCGCGCGCCGCGTAGTCCTGCAGGATGCACGACACCTGCAGACACGAGACGTACGGTCAACCTAACGCACTCGGTCCGGCGTGGCCACTATGTGGTCACGCTTCCGTGGTAAAGGTACCTTACATATGGTAAAAACGCTCTGCCATGAACATGTTACACGAACCGCACTGTTGAAAAATACCACCGCGGTAAATGCCTACGGTACGCGCCGTAAATTTGTTACCTGGTTCTGGACCGTAATTTTTGACTACGGTCTGAATCTTACGGTACGCTCCGTACACTGGAAAAACAAAGGTACGACCTAATGCCTTTAAAAGGTGCTATACTCTAGTGCGTTTGAAAGGCGCGATTGTGTCCAAAGGCATTAAAATATAGCACCTTTCGGGCAAATTAGTGCTTCTGTAGGGGTGCTGTTTGAATAATGCCTTTGTAAAGGCACTATTACGAGTAGCACCCCAAAAAGGGTGTTATGTCCTACACCCAGAAAACGGTTCCGTTGAATCAACGGATTTTAGGAATATAGGCAATTTTTCCCATGCTTCAAGAAAATTTTCCAATGCTTCAACAGAAATTCTATTAAATCATTGGAAAATGTCCATGAATCATGGGAAAAATTGCCTATATGCCTATTTCAACGTCAAATCCCTTGATTCAACGGAACCGTTTTCTGGGTGTACCTTTGTTTTTCCAGTGTAGCCTGCAAATATGTTGGGGAAGTTCAATGAAGAACATTCCATACGCAATGAAGTACAGTCCGCACCGTAAGGATACGTTACGGTCTGGCCGTACACGAAAATTACGGTACAGACCGTAGGCATACCGTAACGCCTTACGGTAGTTTTAACAGTGCGGGACATTTTGTCCATTTCTTTCCCATACCTGCGGGCCGATGGTGTGGTTGTAGAAGGTGAAGTGCTCCGCTCCCAGCATCGTGTTGAGCTCGAGGAACTCGAGCATCTCGACGGGCTGCGGAAATGAAAATGAATAAGTCGCAAATGAGTGGAACGACTGTCGTGAAAAGGAAGAGGGGCGCGCATATTTGTTTAAAACGATAACACAACACAGGCGTGGAGATGGACGAGGTGCGCGCGAGCCAAAGCCATCCTGGCGCCGGGCCAGGCGATACTGTGGGGGAAGGGCGGGGCACCCCTTACACTACACTGTGGGAAAACTGTCGCAAAAGCCGTACGGCGAAACAGCCAGAAAAACCACGAGTTCCACTCAGGCGCGGATCCAGCGGGGAGTTCAGGGAGGGGCGACGCTTGTGGGTTGCCTACCTTCAAGGGTCTGTGGTTAGCTTTGTACTCTTTTTCCGTAAAACCGACAATATTTTCACCCGACGACCTACAGAATTACGTGTTTACCACTTGAAAAATTATATTTGTCAATAATTCTACTTTAATCATCAAGCTTCACTACAGCTGTAGCTTGGGCCCTTGAGAGGTGGTCAATTGCAATTGCACTGACCCCCCGCTTTGGTATGGAATTTTTTACGCCCACTTTAGAGAAATTCGAGTAAAACTCTTTAAGAATCGAAAATTTCGAAAATAAGGGGCGACCTAGTGCCAGTTCCGCGTGCCGAGCGCTGCGCGCGCTGTTAAAAATTTTGGGGGCGGCTAGACCTGAGGGGGCGACGCCCCGTCGCCCCCCCCTGTATCCGCGCCTGGTTCCACTATAATTACAGCAGTCTCAAGCATTCTGATGCAAAAGTTTGCTCACTGCCCGCTGCCCGGCGGGGCGGGGCGGGGCGGGGCGGGGCGGGGCGGGGCGGGGCGGAACTCACCCGGTTGTAGTTGAAGTGCAGCGGCTTGACGCACACGGCCAGCGAGTTGGGGTCGAGGGCCGGCGCGCCGGCGGGGCGCTCCAGCTGGCGCACGGCCAGCATGTTGTGCGGGCGCACCCGCAGCCGCGCCACCACGGACACGGCCTGGGGCACGGTCTGGTTGGGCTTGAGCAGGCACAGCACAAAGCACGCCGAATACTTGAGGTTCCAATTTTCCCGGATCACCTTCACCTGCAACAACAGAGGGCACTGTTGAATAGATTGCCCTGGAGCGCCCTGGAGCGCCCTGGAGCGCCCTGGAGCACCCTGGAGCGCCCTGGAGCGCCCTGGAGCGCCCTGGAGTCGAGCGGGCCAGGCGCGGGCGGCTCTGCCGCTCCTACCTTGGCCGGCACGGTGACGGAGCGGTCGGCGGCTGCGCCTTTGACGCCCCCCGCCGGCCCCTCCGGGTACCAGTAACGGCAGAACACCCGCTCAGGCAGGCGGGTCTTGGTCGCGCCCACCACGCGGATCATACGGTTGCCGTCCCGCTTGTCAAAGAACGCCGAAAAGACCAAAAACTTGAACCTGGAAAGGGAAAAGGAGCAATAAGGGAAACTATACATAAAAATATAAAGTTGGGGGCGCTGGTGCGGTGCGGGCCGGGCCGCCGCCGAGGCGCCGGGCGGGGCGGGGCGGGGCGGGGCGGGGCGGGGCGGGGCGGGGCAGGGCGCAGGGCGCAGGGCGGGGCGGCGGGCGTCGTAAATCATTCCGCGTCAAACAGTCTCGCGGGGAGGGGAGGGGAGGGAGCGCGCGGGGTCAGCGCAGCGGCAGTAAGCTGTGTCGCGAAATGGTCGATAATTTAATTTTCGCGAAATCAGTCCGCCGCTGTGCCGCGCCGCGCCGCGCCGCCGGGAGGCGGGGGGAGAGGAGGAGGGGGGGGGCGGCCGGGGCGCCCAGCCTGGACAACACTAGCAGTGCAGTGCGGGGCAGCGCTGGCCTTTCACCCTCAGCAAACACTGGGGCGTGGTGGGGCGGGGTGGGGCGGGGTGGGTCGGCGTGGGGCGGGGCGGGGCGGGGCGGGGCGGGGCGGGGCGGGGCGGGGCGTGGCGGGGCGTGCGTGACGGGCGCGGCGCACCGCTCATTGATAATGAATGGCGACACGCGGCTGCACGCGGCGCGCCGTGCCGGGGCCAGGGCGGCGGGGGCCCGGGGGCCGGAGGTGAAACGACCGGCTTGGCACGGATGTGCACGCCCGGCCCCGGCCTGGCCGCAATGTCTCTCTCGCTCTCCCGCTCTCTCGCTCTCCCGCTCTCTCGCTCTCTCGCGCTCTCGCTCTCTCGCTCTCTCGCTCTATCGCTCTCTCGCGCTCTTGCTTTCTCGCTCTCTCGCTCTCTCGCTCTCTCGCTCTCTCGCTCTCTCGCTCTCTGCTCGCTCTCTCGCTCTCTCGCTCCGCTGCCTCTCTATGCCTCACTCGCGCTCGCTCGCTTGCTCGCTCGCGTGTGTGTTGGTCCCAGCTTACAGGATGCCCTGCCAGCTCATGTTGAAGTACACCTGCAGGCCGATTCCGAACAGCGTTTAGTAGTGTCCTCTCTCTTGCTCCTTACTGCCGTGCTACGTAGGTGCGACAAGGACAGAGAGACGACACCACTGTGCGGAATCACCCTGCTGCGCCCCGCGCGACCAGCCCCTGCTCCCCCTGGGAGCGAACACAGCCGCCAACGGGGAGCAGAGGACTGCATTTCATCCCCTACATGCCAAAGGTTTTGCACATACAGGTGCGGCCCCAGTGTTGAGCTTGGTCCAATACAAGCTCTCTCCTGGGCCTTGGCGCGGGTACAGGGGGGGGGGGGCCCTTTCCACCCCTATGGCAACTAGATAGCCGCCTGAAATGTAGGCAAAATGCTATACTTTGCCCCTGTAAGTAGGCAAAAAGTTCTAGGTCCCCCCCCCCCCCCCCCGGCACTACGCACGGGTAATGCTGTTCTGTCTCTGTCTAGCAGCCGATGTGGTGCGAACTCGGTTCGGCTCATCCGAACTGAGCCACTACTCCCTACCACCTCCCCCCTCACCTGCCGCTCGGGTACCGGGTCTAGAGATCCGTCCGCGGGCCTGCAGACCCGCGCGAGACCCGACCCACCCGACCCGCTGTGCTCCGGTCGGGTCGGGTCAGGTCGGGTAAAGAGGCGAATCAGCGGCGGGTCTGCCGAAGCTAGCATTACCCGCCCGTTTGAGAACTCTGCTGTACTGGGCTGGCCGGGGAAGTGACCCACCTGGTGCCGCTGACTATCTGCCAGTCGCCGTCCTTGGCCGTGAGGTTGGCGGCGGCCGGCGGCTGGAGGCGCTGCTCCCCCGCGGCCCCCGGCAGCGCGGCCCCGGGCCGGCCCGCTCCCGCCGCCCCACCGCCGCCCTGGAGGCCGACGCCGGCCCGGTCACCCGCAGCGCGCCCGCCGGCCTGCAGCATGGACACGTACTGCAGGTAGTCGTCGCCCTGGAAAATAAGACAGAGATGCGGCGCTTAGCGACACAGCACAGCCTGCACGGCCTGCACGAGCGGTGCAGAGCGGCTCACTCATAGACAAGTTAAGTTAAATTATGTTGAGTTTAATTTTTTATTAACATTTAATTAGGATACATATTAACCGAAATTAAATTTAAATACAAATCAAATTTCTAACAAATTAGTCAACAAATTAGATTTATATTTAATTTTTTTTCGCGGGCTCTGGAGTCTGGAGGAGGGTTCGTAAAACCGTCTCTGGAATCCGGAAGGCCTGCCTTATCGACACAGAGTATGGAGGTCGAGTCGAGGGGGAGACGTGGTGAGGCGAGGGCTGTCCTGACAAAGGCCTATACTACAACCATACACCGCACCGGGCGGTACGCCCCGCCCCCCCCGCCCCGGCGCGGAGAGCGGAACAGGAACAGGCGATAGCGCGGCGGGGGACTCCAAACTTTTTCAATTCCCAGCTTGTCTCAATCCTCTTACTTGCTTTTCACCCTTCATTCCTTCCATTCCCTCACTTAGCCACTCATACTCCACTACCTGACCACTTCCCCTCTTCCTATCTGTCTTGACCTTGAAACGTCTGCATTCCCTTCCACCTACCCTCCTCCCTTTATGCCCCCTCCACCCGCACCACCCTCTCTCCCATTCTCTCTCTGACAACAGCGCGACGCTTCCTGCCCCACACCTCCCCAATATCTCACTCACTGGTGTGCCAGAGCAACTTAGCCGAATCGAGAATCGATGCCTCCGCCTCCACCTCCCCTTACCTGCGGCACTCTATGCTGTAGGCGGGAAACGTCATTGGCGAACAAAATTCGTTCGAGAAAGCGTGTGTAGAAAAAGAAGTCAAAAACAATAAGCCGTAAATTATTGGATAAGCCTTGGGATAATTTCAGTGTATATCAACTATCGCGCACTCCGAAAGAGCAGGCTCCGAGCAATTCCCTTTCACGGCGTGATAATATTTTTTCTTCCTTTACTCCGGGCGGCGCGGAAGGACACCGCGCTGTGAAAAGGGACCCACGCCCCTCACCCCTCGCTCCTCCCTCGCACACGAGACGTGCTCACGTCGGCACGCTCATTCTCAAAGGCAGGCGCAAGGGCTCGTGCCGTTCTCCTCGTTTCATTCTCGAGAGAGGATAGAGGGGAAGGGGCAGACAGACCCAGAAGGACAGAGAGAGACAGAGAGAGACAGAGAGAGACAGAGAGAGAGACAGAGAGAGAGAGAGAGAGAGAGAGAGAGAGAGAGAGAGAGAGAGAGAGAGAGAGAGAGAGAGAGAGAGAGAGAGAGAGAGAGAGAGAGAGACAAAAGTGGTGTCAAGGCAAGAGAAGCTCTCCATGCCCGAGTCTGGGGCTGAGGCTCGGCTCGGCCAGGCGCGGATCCAGAAATGCTCTAAGGAGGGGGCAAAGTAGCGCTTTTTGCCTACTCACAGGGTCAAAGTAGTGCTTTGTGACCACCTTCCAGGCGGCCTACCTATTACCTAAGGGGGGAGGTAATTACCCCCATTACCGGGTGACCAACCGGGGCCCTACTTCAGCGATCTGTTATGGCGGGCGGTACGGCGCGGTGCGATGTCGATGCCCTCGGGATCAGGTCCTCCCCGTGCCTGTCCCTGCCCCTCACCCTCATGCTCACCGGCAGGTACGGCTCGTCGTAGTCCGGGCGGGCGTCGGCGGCGCGCTGGCGGGTCGGGGCGCCGTGGCGCACCAGGACGCCCTGGCCGCGGCCGCGCTCGTCCACCATCAGGATCTCGGTGAGCACGATGACGCCGAAGACGCCGAAGAACATGAGCACGAGCAGGAAGCTGAGGTTGGCGCGCTCCTTGTGGCTGCGCGACGGCCGCGACGGGTAGGTGTAGGCCGCCAGGCGGCGCGCCTTGAACACGCTGTGCCGCGTGTTGAACATCTGGAACAGAACAGCACAGTTAAAAAAAATTGGTAATTTTACTAGAGAGTTCCTGTAATGTAGTACAGACGTGTTATGGTAAAATTACAGACAGTGGTAAAAGTTCAACACTAAGTCTGTAAAATTACAAGTTCGGTAGTTTTACAGAAAAGTACTGGTAAAGTTTACAGAAAACTGTAATTTTCGCTATTAAGAGTGGTAATTTTACCGAAAGCGGCAAAATTACAACATCTTTCCTGGACTATTACAGATGACATGGAAAATTACCCTAGTATTGCGAATTTCACAACCAGTTATTCCCTGTAAAAATCACTCAATTCTTCTGTGAAACGGAAAGCATGAATTTTTCGGCAATTTCTCACTGTGTAGATCCAATAATGTAGGCATTTTTAAAGCTTTTCCCAGTTTTACAGTTTACTGCGGTTTACTGTATCTTGTACCCCAAAGGTTTGATCACTACGTCAGTGTCAGAGGTGTGCTCTGCTAGCAGGAACCACGTGACACCGTGGCCAGCAGGGTGATTCCGCACAGTGGTTCGGTCTCTGTCCTTGTCGCACTCAAGGGGCAGGGCCATGAGGAGCGAGAGAGAGAGGACGCTACTAAACGCTGTTCGGAATCACCCTGCAGGGCGTCACACGAACAAGACGGGCCCGCCCCGCCCCGCGTCACTCACTCAGGCGAGATAGCGAGGTGCCGCACAGTGCCGCACCGCCACCCTCGCGTGTCGCCATGCCCTGTGCGGCGCGCCCGGCGCGGCGCCTGCTGGAAATAGAGCGCGCAGATCATCACGGCCTCGCCCTCGCGGGGCGGGACGGACACGGCCGGAAATAGCGGCGCGGTCCGGTCAGGCCGCCGAACAGCTGATCGGGCCAGCCAGGGGAGGGGAGGCAGTTCGGCAGCGGCAGCACCTGCCCTCATAGGGGCTGGGGTGCCATGTCGGGCCCGGGGCGGGGCGGGGGCGGCCAGTCATCCCTCGTTAGCGCTCTCTCTCTCTAAGGTCAGAGCTGGTCGGCCGATGCTTATCGCCAACACAGAGGGGCATTCAGCCATACGGTGTGATCACCGCATCAACATGCGTCCTAGTATCGACCGACCTGGAGCGGACCGCGCAGGCCGGCGCGGCGCGGCAGGGTCAGAGTGGGCCCCGCCCCGCCCCGCCCCGCCCCGCCCCGCCCCTGGACTGTTGTGCCCCACCGTGGAACCCCCGATTGCCCCCGCCCGCACAGGACCAGCGCAAGGGGAAGGGAAGGGGATGGGGCTTTTGACGCCACGCGCCCCCAGATCACACGCGAACACTCTTCGATTCACCACGGGCAACCAACCAGGGGCACCGCGTAGCTTAGCGCAAGTTATATCTGCATACTTTATGATCAAAATGACAGAACTCCTGCAGTTTTCGATACAGAAAGTCAATTTACTTTCACTGCACCCTACCCTGCCATGCACTGATATTTTGTATGTTTCTCTAGACGTCTGCCTGACCGGTCCCTATGGTCTATGGACATTATTTTTGTGACTAGCTTTGAACGTTTTTGTACGTCACTAAATAAGATACAATATTGTGTGTCAGTACAGTTACAATTTTAGATAAATCGTAACTAACGGCAGACAATGAAGAGGTCAAAATTGTGTCTAGGTTAGTGACGTACAAAAACGTTCAGAGCTAGTTACAAAAATGTCCGTAGTCATTTATAGTGCACATTAGCGAGGTGCGGTTGAGCCGATGCCATCTCGGTCACGTCAACCCGTCAGCTCGGGCCGGGCCAGGAGGGTGAGTGAGTACGCTAGGGTGGTCGACCAAAAAAAAATTATCGAGGTACAGGCTTTACATGATAGATGATGTCAACAAATGGGAGGGGGGGGGGGGGGGGGGGGTAGCCGCAAGCTGCTGGGGCCTCTCCGACCGCGTCAACCGGTCTTGCAGGGCCTATTTCCAAAGCGCCCTAAAAAGCGCGCGAAGCCGATGGCCCCTGCAGCACTGGAGAGTATGCAATCCAGCAACACTGTTACGCATTCAAAGAAACACCCGGTACTCGCCCTCCAGGCCGGGACCTGCCACCTGCCCTCACCCAGAAAATTGAACAGTTGCACGAACCATCGCTCAGGGACAACCATAAAATTATGGTTGAGACAGGCATATTATCGTCGTGTTGACCATAATTTGGTGAGCTCAACTGTAATATTGTTCATGATTTTCTGGTTATCCCTGAGGTAACCAGACGATGGTTGCCACAATTTTTCATTTTTCGAGGTGCTCGACGGGACCCCGCCGGCAGCGCCCCGCCCCGCCCCGCCCCGCCCCGCCCCGCCCCGTGCTCCAGCTGCCCTGCTGGCGCCGCTGGCCGCTCGCTGGCCCTGCGTCCCTCTGACCTCCCTGACCCCACCTGACCCGAGGCGACTTGTTTCGGTTTTTGTCGGGCTGAACCGGGTCGGGTCCGAGCCAGGGTCGGGGTGATGTATGTAGATTCACTGCGGCGGAGCGGAAGGCATCAGCTTAAGTACGACTTCGACCCTCACCCCCGCCCCGCCCCGCCCCGGCCCCCGTCCTGCCGCGCAAGACCCCTGCTCGGCTCGGTTCGGCTCGGCGCGGAGGGAGTGGGGGTAGGTAGGGGTGAGTACGGACTGCCGGTTCCTATCCTTCTTACTGCTCCCCAAGGACGGTCCGTCCGGTACGTTCCACTTGGGTCCCCGCCCCGTGCCACGCGAGTGTAGGGTTGGTGTCTTCCATCCTCTCTCCTCGCTCCTCCCTCTCCCTCTCCCTCTCCCTCTCCCCCTCCCCCTCCCTCCCTCCCTCCCTCTCCCTCCCTCCCTCCCTCCCTCTCCCTCCCTCCCTCTCTTTCAGCGAAAGTAGTGCACGACAATGTGAGGTGTGAGGAGACGTGATGAGACAGAGTGAGTGAGTGAGTGAGAGAGCGAAGGAGAGAGCGAGTGAGAGAGCGAGTGAGAGAGCGAGTGAGAGAGCGAGAGAGTGAGAGAGAGAGTGAGTGAGAGAGCGAGTGAGAGAGCGAGTGAGAGAGCGAGTGAGAGAGCGAGTGAGAGAGCGAGTGAGAGAGCGAGTGAGAGAGCGAGTGAGAGAGCGAGTGAGAGAGCGAGTGAGAGAGCGAGTGAGCGAGTGAGTGAGAACCCAACTCAGTGGCGGCTCCCAAAGTCGGAAGGCGAGAGACTCTCATGCCGCGAGACCTCGCATGGATTGAATTCGATCTCTTCCCTCACTCGCTCGCCGCACAAATATGTACTTAGTACTTTGCACGACTTTGTCGGCGGCGCGACGCGAGGGTCCTTCCCTCCCCTCGACGCCGCCCACCCCGCCCCGCCCCGCCCCGCCCCGCCCCGCCCCGCCTCGCCCCAGGCGCTGTTGAGAGGACTCGAACTGGGGAACTGAGATTCCTCAGCAACCGACACCGCCTCACTCAGCGCCACTGAGCGCGGCTCAGCCCCGCGGCTCAGGCACTCCACTCAGCCCCGCGGCCTCGCCTCGGCCCGCCTCGTGTGGATGTCACACACACGGCGCCGGCTTCCTATGACCAATAATACCGTGACTTTGGCTCGCACGAACACGTGCTCAGTCTTCTCCTAGAAAAATAGAAACTTGCAGCAACCAGATTTTGGTAGGCCAGGGACAACCATACAAATTATAATTGAGGCGACTCTCATATGGTTGTACCAACTACCAAAATAGCAAGCCCAAGCATTCCCGTTTTGGGTGTAACCATGTGAGTGTTGGCACAACCATATTTCGTATGGTTGCCCCAACCATCTATTTTTCTGGGTGTTGGCGCGTACACTCCCACAATATTATAATGCACTTTTGATTCGAGCATTGATTCGCGTTTCGAGAACGCCGGGAATACATTGCGACAACTACAACTAAGTACACTCTAAATGTATATCGATTGCGTCCTCAAGCAAATTGTTCACTGTAAATCGGGGAGTCATGAATCTCGCTCTCTAGAGAGCGAGATTGTGACCCAAATTTTAATACTCTCAGGAGAGCGAGAAAGAGTAACATCGCTCAATTAGAGTCATTTTGAGGACATTTTCGTCTGTTTCTATGACTCTTTTTGAGTCGTTTCTGCTAACACTGTTATTCGATTCATGTGACGTCACATTCTTTTTACTGTCAAAACTGTCACATTCGTTTGGATGTAAGTGTCACATTCCTTTGAATGTGACGGCCGAATATACGGCGCTTTGCCCTGTCGATTCACATTACAACAAATGTGACATCATATTAACGAATGTAACAGCTTTTACAGTTAAACGAATGTGATGTCACAGGAATTGAATAACAGTAAACATCACACAATTTAAGTGATAGTTACGACTCATACTGAGTCATCTTGGCGAACATATCTCTAAGGGAGCGATGTAGAAAAACGTCGCTCATTTTGAACTATAAACATGACTATCACAGTGTTGTCCGACCCCGGACACTCAACAGAAGAGTCGACGAGCCTGAGGAGGGAGGGGCGGGGGCGACTGCAACGAGCCCCCCTCGACCGACCATTCTCACCTTGCGTCGGACGTTTCACAGACAGCCATCTTCGTTCCCCCGAACAACCGACCCCAGCCCCAGCAGCGCCAGAAACCTGAAACAAGGAAAAGTCGCAGAGGTTAAAGACCAGGACGGTAAGTACAAAAGATGGGCGGCCCGCCCCACCCCGCCCCGCAGGCCCCGCCCCGCCCCGCCCCGCCCCGCCCCGCCCCGCCCCGGCGTGGCTGTATTTAGCGACCTCCGCAGTTTCGCAAACTTGACGGCGCTGTGCTCGGGCCCGGCACGGCCCGGCCAGGGTGCTCCGCTCCATCTACCACAGGCGTTGCCGCCAGGTCTCGGTTCCCCCAATTGTTCCCCCATCTAACCGCTCCCGTGCGGGGGCCTTTTCAAAACCAGCTACTCACACGCTCAGAACTGTACTGATTTGTTTTTCTTAACAAGCACCTACGTTTTTAAGCAGCAGGATTACTTACTTATTCGTTAGCTATTCCGTACAATTTTGTAAGTAACTTACTGATAAAAAAGAAATTGTCAGTAACGCAGTAACGTAAACAGGAATAGGTGCGTACAACTGATGAAAAAGGTAGTCAGTAGTTTATAAAGATTTTAATCAGCAGGAATACTGACAAAGGGCTCCAAAAAATCAGTAACGGGATGAGAGTGCAGAGGTGGACATTTTTTTCATTTTCATCAGAGGCCTACGAAAATTTCACAGCCGACTTATGAAACTTCGAGGCACACATTTAAGCACATTTGTGGACTTGCTGCTCGGAAGCGCCTATTTCACCGTGTCCACATTGTGAACCTGTGGCAAGGAAAGTTTTAATGCGCACGCTCCCTTCCTTCCGAAACCCTTCCTGTTCTTTTCTGCTGCCACCGCAACCCTCCCGCGCAGAGGTGACCCAGCGGGCCAAGGCCCCCCCCCCCCCCCACGCGCCCCTCCTCCACAGTGGCCTACCCGCCAACCCTACGCTGGCCCAAGTACGCCACTCGTTTCTGAAACAACAAAGGACCACCCCGGGACATCCCTGCCCCGCCCCGCACCGCCCCGCACTGCCCCGCCCCGGGCGACAGCGGGCCTCAACTCCGTCATGCAGTGTACTCCGGGTTGCCAAGAAGATTGCATGGTTGCCTCTGTATTTGAGGTCTTTCCAGGGCAAAATTCCTCGATATAGGCAACAATTACGGCTTTTGCGCCGCGTTTTGTGGAGATTTCAAAGACTGTTCTTGGATTGCAAGGGTGAGTGTATACCTACACTGGATTGCCCGAGTTGCGGTTGCGTTCCCCGCCCGCTAGGTGCGGCCTCGGCGCCTGTGGGGTAGGCAACCCTCGGCCGGGCAGACAGCCGTGTCGGCCGGGCTAGCCTACGCTCACGGCGCTTCGCTCGCCCCGGAGCGGCGCGGCGGGTTCCTGTCTCCGGAGCACGTCACTGTACGGTTTGTCGAGGCGGGGCGGGGCGGGGCGGGGTGGGGCGGGGCGTGCAGGGCGCCGCTCGGACCCAACAGTGACTCGCTGATAAGCGCAGTGACCCGCCCGCCCCGCCCCGCCCCGCCCACAAGCAGCCTGTCAGCCCGGCTAATCGCCGGCGGGACAGGACCGGACCGGTCCCCCCACCCACCAGGCCCATGCCGTGTGCGCCGTGAGGGAGCGGATTCTCCGGCTCGTTTGTCAGGACACAGTGGCGAGGGATGGGGGAGAGAAAGGGACGTGGTGCCTCCAGACAACTAGACAGACACAGACAACCCAACTGCTTTTCCTACTGAACGAGCCAGCCGCGCTGCTCGGCATGCTGTCGGGCCAGGTCGGGCCAGGAGTGAAACATTACTAGGGCAGGGACATAGCCGACGATGTGAACGATGTAAACGCAGAGTAGGTAGAGCGGATGTGCCGTTTGAACGTTTTTCAAAGTGCAAGCCGGATGAGCGATGTGGCTGCACACCAAGCCCCAGCTGGGCGGTCGCCCCACCCCACCCCGCCCCACCCCATCCAGCCACCCACCACCCCCTTCGCGACACAGGGCGACATAACCTCTCACGGCCGCAGTGCCCCCAGTGCCAGGCGAGCACTTGATCACGCGTCCTCGCTTTGTCGCAGAGCCTGGCCTTCTCTCTCACTCGCTCTCCATCGCGAAGCGCCCGACGATGAGCGAGTAACGATAGCGTCTGGGCTCGACGCGACGCGACGGCGCGGGGCCCGCAGGGCAGGCAGGCAGAGCGTGCCCCTCCCGTGCCGTGGCCGAGCCCAGCCGAGACGAGCTACAACAACGAATGTCTTGGACGCACGCAAGGGATGCGGGGCCGCGGCCGCACCCGCGCCCCAGGTGCAAGTCGCGCCGCGGCCCGGCCCGGCCGGCGCAGTGCAGCGCAGCGCAGCTCGGACTAGTGCGGTGTCCAGCACACCTCTCTCCCCTCCCCGCCGTCCACACACCAACCCCTCGATGTAAATACGGCCACCGTGGTACGACTCTGTGGTCGACCTGCTGATCACGTCACGGTCTGCCCGTGACCGAGGGCGCGGGGCGGGGCGGGGCGGGGCGGGGCGGGGCGGGGCGGGGCCAGCTCCCCCCGCAGAGGTCAGTTCCCCGCACGCGCACGCAAGCCCCGGGGACCAGCGGGCGTGCCCCCGCGCTCGCGCGTGCGTGCGTGCGTGCGTGCGGGGCGCGGTCACGTTCGTGCCGCGTGACTATTCACGCGCTGTCCTATCGTGACCACCTTGCCCGGGGACGAAGGGCTTCCGCGGAGTGACGTCCCGCCCCGCCCCGTCCGCGTGTTTTGGTCCCCGGCCGCCTGACTCGCAGCATCAGCTGACTCGCCAGAGCGTGGCCGCGACGCGGCGGACCTCGGCGGAGAGGAGACGCCCCCGCCCGAAGGGACGCCCCCGTTGCCCGCCGCGGGGTGCGGGCGGGGCGGGGCGGGGCGCCGGGGTGCTCGTTGACGACGAGGACTCACCTGCTGCAAGTCATGGCCGGCCGTGGGCAGGAGGTCGGTGGGCGCGCTCGGGCCATGGAGGCACGGGCCAGGCCGGGGGCCAAGCTCAGCTCGGGGCCAGCGCGGCGTGGCGGGCTCGGGTCGGGCTCGGGGCGGACACTAACACAGCTCGCCCCTTACACCCTGGTGTGCTTCGGCTCGGCTCGGCGCGGTGGGGGTTCGGCTCGGTTCGCTCGATGCGGCTCGGCTCGGCTCGGCTCGACTCGGCAGGGCTCGGCTCCCGGCCCGCCACCCTCCAGACCGTCGATAAGGGTGGCTGCGCCGGCGCCGGCGCCGGGCCGGGCCGGGCCGCGGGCGTCGCGACGGCGCTCGGCTCTCCCCGTCCTCTTGCACCCACTGCTGCGGGTGGACTGCGAATAAGGCGGCGCGAGGCGAGGCAGCCACCCAGGTAGAACAAAGTTGTCAAAAACGTGTCAATGACCCCTTTTTGATCTCAAAATGACATCAATCTGTCTTACAGAAAGCACTGTTTCGTGACAAAAATTGTCACAGTGACGTCACTTTGACATTTTCTTGACTTTCGCGTTCTACCTGGGCATGGCGGCACACATGAGCGTGCACCTCCCCTCCCGTGCGCAGGGGATTCTGCGAGGATTACTGTGCTCTCGTAAGGCTTAAAAATTAACTTGCTCGCCGGGACGCCGCCGCGTGCCTCCCGGGTTTATTCGGGTGGTCTCCTTGTGTGTCGCTTCGACAAGACAAGGGCGTAAACCAAAATGGAAACGGCCCGAATGTCTGAAACAAGTGGGAAACGGAGCATGGCATTCCCTCGCATGTCAATCGTGAGACTTGGTCACATGGAGGTGAACTTACTGCCTGTCTCAAGCTTTAACCGAAGCCATGGGAGTACACGAGGAAATCCTCCGATCTGTATCCGTGCCCGCCCACGTGCGGGCGCTGCCCACTGCTTCCAGCAGCTCATTGACGTCACGCTCCTACTGTCCGTTCCCCTCCCCGCCCCTCTCCCTCATCTCCCGCTTGTCCCTATTTATATTCCCTGTTGCTCCCCGCTCCCGCTCCCGCCCGGCTCTCCGCTTCTGCCCACATGCGGCCCAGCAACTGGAGCTCACACTCACGCACTAACAGATGATACGTAACTTTAGGTGAGGAGAACGCCACGTGTTGCGACCCCAGGAGAGCAGTCGTCCAGCGGTCGTGTCGGATGCAGATGCAACTTGCTGCCGGCAGAGAAGCTGTTTTGAGCCGTCCCGCCAGAAGCTAAGTTACTTACACAACACTTTGGTGAGTGGTCTTTATCAGGGGGCTGAAGGCGACTTTGATAAGCAGGCCCGGCCAACTTCTGAAAAACAGTGTACAGTTAAAGCATAGCAAAAATGTTGAAGTCTTATAGTCTCAAGAACTGTGAGCCTGATGTGAAAGTTTCTGCATTCCCTCCCTCATGTAGAGGAACTGCCGAGAGTTTAGTACACCAAATGAGCGAAAAGAATACGCTTTCCCATGAGTGCGAGAGAGATAGATAGTCTATGCTTTCGATGGGACGACCATACAAGCATGTGTTCAACTAGATACAAGTGTATTCTCTGGCAGTGGATAATAAATAATTATTTCTTGCACTCAGTGATATAATAAAAGGAAACCAAAAATGCTTTCATGCCTGTAGGTTTCCTTGTCTTTTCAAATTTCCTACAGGACAGGACGTTAAGTCACATTTTTTGTTAGTATAGTAAACTTACCTCAACGATAAAATCATGTCTTGTTTGCACAGGAAAATAAGTCTATTGTGGTCTAAACGACTGCCCATCTCTCTTGTACACAATCCAACAGTAACTTCAGTATATTCTGTTCACCATATGTCCAGACAGAACATGTATTCTATATCTGACCTCACCAAGAACGATGACAGTAAGGTAAGGTTTTCATCAACTTTGGACTTGGTATCTTTTTATACTTTATATCTCTCATATCTGTCTTTCATTTTGAAGAGCACTATCATAGACCTACGAAGTGATACACTCACCAAACCATCATTAGAAATGAGAAAGGCAATGTTTGAAGCTGAGGTTGGCGACGATTACTTGCATGAGGATCCAACTATTGAAAGTATTTATCCCCTGTCAACTACCTATTTTCACATTTCTAACTGCTGACCCTTAGATAATTTTTTAAAATTTCCTTTTGATTTACAAAGCTTTACAGAGAAAAATTGCAGATATTTTTGAAAAGGAGGCAGCTTTGTTCACACCTAGTGGTACAATGAGCAATTTAATTGCTGGTAAGATTGTATGTCTTCTTGCAATAAATAATTTATTAATTGATTTCAAACATTATGGGTTTATCAAGTTAAGGAAAAATCAACGATCAATGATCATCAGTCAGCCATTAACATATGGTTTGGTGTACAGAAGTGAGTGCTGCCCCCCCTCCCCCTTTCTCTATACCAAAACCTACGTTGATGGTTGACTGATGATCGTTGATCGTTGATTTTTCCCTAACTTGTTAGAGCCTATATATTCTTATTCTCTTTTCTTTTGTTTCCAAGTCATGGCACATTGTAATAGTCGTGGAGATAAGGTTCTCATCGGTGATAAAAGCCATATATTACAACATGAGGATGGTGGAGTCTCAGAGGTAATTACTTCAGAGCCACTCACATTATGTTCAAGCCAACTTAAGCTGATTACAAATCTTCCTTCTTAGCTTGGTAGTGTGATGATCAACACAATACCAAATAATCCTGATGGTACATTTGATCTTAATTTAATGGAAAAATTGTGGTGTGGTAATGTGAAAGGTGTGTCTTTAGTTTGTATTGAGAACACTTTTGGTCATGGAGGAAGTGTTCTGCCAATAAATTTTCTTGATGAGGTAAATTTTAAATTTTCTTACACATTACATCAAAACTGTAACTTTAAGAAAACTGTATGAAATTACAAGTTTTAAACTTTTTTCAGATTGGCTCCCGTTTGTCCAGAAAGAAGATCCCCCTTCATCTTGACGGAGCAAGGATTTTCAATGCTGCAGTTTATCTTAATACACCAGTCTCTCGTTTGGTGAGAGACTGTGATTCTGTATCTGTCTGTCTCAGCAAGGGACTGGGTGCCCCAGTTGGTTCACTGCTTGTGGGTAATCAAAAGTTCATTGAAAGGTAAATAAATTTTGTGTGCTTTAAAATTATGCATCCTGAATAGTCTAAATCAATGGGTAATTATTAATTATTAACCTTTTAGTGACAAAACTTGATCATTTATCTTACTGTAGAGCCCGCAAGCTTCGGCATCTTTTAGGTGGTGCAATGAGACAAGTGGGTGTCCTTGGAGCACCTGGTTTGGTTGCCTTAGAAAGTGGAGTTCAAAGACTTGCTGAAGATCATAATAAAATGTACAGAATTGCAGCAGGTACAATTGAAACTAATGCTCCTATATTATCACTCATTTGATCCAAGTTATGGAAACCAAGCCCAAATTTCCCAACAGCTGTGGATGCCATGAAGAGCAAATGCCTCTATTTATATCCGGACTTGCACTTAATTCACACCAATATTGTCATTATTAAAGTGAATCCCAACTGTTGTTCTGCAGATGATCTAGTCGAAAGATTAGAAAAGGCAAGTAAAATCAGGAATCACTATGTATGATAAAAATGGATATTCAACAAAAATCTTCAATGAAAATTAACACTGTTCCAGGTTACTGAGAAGGAAGAAGCTGAGATTGGAAAGGCCATAAGGATAAAGTGCTACAAAATTGAACATGATGCAATCAGGTTTGTCACGTACAATGCCATCACAGATATTGATATAGAACTTGCAATCCAGAAATTATCATACATCAATGAAGAATTACAGGAGAAAATGGCTTAATGTTACCTTGCACTGATAGAATAAAACATGTATTGGTGGGATCACAAATATTGTAGACAAATCAGTCTTACGAAATGTATTTCAAAATGTATGAAAACCTGGACAATATCTAGTTGCGTTTCACAGAGGGAAAGAAGAGGTGTGTGCATTAGACAAATCATGGACAAATTAACAAGCCAAGCTCAATACAGAGTCTAGCATGGAGTTCAGTAAATACTGAAGAAGTATCTTGACTAGATGATATTAAATACAATAGAAGTAAAACAGTCAATCCTATGTTTGACTATAGCTCTACAAGTAGTTGTCCTTCTCCGAGAAAAAGCAAGAATGCTTAATAAACTAAGGGACAAATTAATAAATTAGACAGATTCACTCCAGTTCCAGTTGACCACAGCCCCTACTCTGACAGCCTAGTGGTACAGTAATTTACATGAGGGAACGGTCTTTCTCTTTTAAGATAAAATCAGTGAAAACTGACAGTATTGTGTTCTGTTTTGCAAAGTTTGGAAAAATTGACCAAATCTTACATTTATAATTAGCACAGCTTGGCACTTCCATGCATGCAAAACACTCGGCAGAAAAATATGTAAATGATTACAAAATAAAGAATCAAATAAAACAAGTTTATAAAAGCATTCATAAATAAAAGGCAATACATATTATAAAAGGAACAAAAGTTGCTTGATGAAATACATTTCAAGGTTAATTTCTACTTAGGGTAATAGAAAGGACTCAAAGCCACGTCAGAACTGCATAGATAAAATATTGTAAAGGTAGTGTGAAAAAATGTCAGATAACTGCCATACATTTGTTCACAATGGGAAACTTGACTAGAGACAGGTAAGGCTTGAAGCCTTCTATTAACTTCAGTTTGTACAAAAACTTAATCTAGGGTGGCATGAAAATGAAGAACAGGATGAATTCTGAGAGCTGCAATAAACTGCAATAGGTACCCTATCCAGATGAAAAGTTACTGCAGACAAGCCACGGACCAGACTATTTTGCCTATTACATTTGTCACTCCTGTAACATATAATTTATAAATTGACTTGCATTGTTCTGCAAAACTAGTATGAACTGTCTTCCCTGAGGAGGTGGGGTTAAAGAGAAAAGCCAGTTTCATGGTGTTACTGAACACGCGTACAAGTAACTAAATTTTCTGGTACCTCACAACAGCTCATGAAACATACCAAATCTTCAACTTACTCCAGACACAGGGAAAATTTGTGCGATATCCTAGCAGTACACATTGCCTTTAAAAAAAAACAAAGAAAGGTAACATTTCTCAAAAGTAACATACCCTGATTGATGGCAAGTGGATGAGGCAAGGCTTAATAATTTAATTGTTAGATTTCAATCCATCACTACAATGGGTAAGGATTTCAAAGCACATTGCATTATAGTTATTGGATAATGACAGTTGAATCATGGAAGTCAAGTGAAATTCCTCTGTTCAAATTTAAATGGATATTTGAGCAAATCATCCTGATTCTTAAAGCTTTTTGACCTGGCCATCAATCAGCATTATATATCCTTAACAAATTTCTCTGAAAAACAAAGAAAGGGGGGGGAAAAAGGTTTTCTTCTTCTTTTGTTCGTTAGTTGATAATACATATTGCCCTACATGTTTTATGAACCTTAAGTGGCAGTGATACTGATAAAACGCAGGAACCCTGAGAGGCAGGGTGTTGACTTGATTTAAATAAACTTGGCACTGGCTAGAAATAATAACAGAAAATAATTACTGCATTTCTAGAAAGTAGAATTTAACAAAACATATATACATACACAAATCAAAGCATAGTGAGTGTAGAAAATCTACACTTCATAAAAGAGAGCAAACAAACAAATAAACAAACAGAAAGCAAATTAATCTATCTTGTTAAAATGGATGTTGGGATATTTATCTGAACTATTATTTCACTGAAATTTCTCGGTTGAGAAAAACAGAGTTTTGAAACTCCATCTTGGAAAACAAAACAACAAAAGTAAAACAATTATCAATTGTTCAATTTTTAAGAAAAAAACAGAATAAAAGCAATGACTATGACTTAATTACACTTGAGTCTGTAACAATATCCCACAAAACAAAATGAAATCACAGATTATAAAATTTCACTTATGAGGATATAACCACTGGTAACTGATCGTGTTAAGCGCATTAAAAATACTCGACCAACAAGCTAAGCAAAATTTAAAGAAAAAAATTTTAAAAAAAAAGAACACTTCACAAAATTCTTTCGTACAAGAAATCAGAAAACACGCCACAGAATAGCACGGCACAATATAATTGAGCGATTTATTGTATATCCTTGTAGGTAAGAAGAAAGGATCAAAAATAACATAGGGGTCAATACTAGCTGCCATGCTGACATCAAAGATAAAGAAAGTTGTTTCCACAACTCAATTGCCGTTAACATTATGTAAACTGGATCTTTTCCTTCTTCAATGCTCTACAGTCAAATGTAATTCTACCGAGCGAGGACAGAATGATCAAGACCAGACCACTAATTTCTCTGCTCCAGGTGGGAAAAAATGGACATCCTATTTTACTTATTAATATGAGTATTTGGTCCATTGAAACGTAAAACTCCAACAAATAACAACACTATCCTTTTAGAGCTACAAAATTCAAAATTATAACAAAAGTGTCAAGTATAGTTTGCATTACCTGAGCACTACTGCTCTAAAGGTGACATAAAGTCTCATGATAAGATTACACAAGAGAAAGATTGAGAGGGACAAAAATCAATTCCTAAGAAATAGCAGAGGTATGTTGAAAACAACTTTGGATTGATCAGAAATGAAATCAGATCAGTTAATTATCCATTTAAAAGCCAAAGCAAAGATATCTAATATTTTTTCCTTTTCTAGGGGGAAGAAGGGGAGTACAGATTATCCTCCAATCAAGATGGTCTAAGGCTTGAAATTTATGTTTAACACTAGACTTTTTGGTCCACTCTACATACCACCTGTCACTGGTGCAAAAGATTTTGGTATCAGAAATACATGAGATGCTGACATGTTTTCTTCTGATAAAGTGTATCAATCTTAGAAATGCTGTGCCTCATGAGACAGCAATCACAGACCGCTTTAAAATCATAATCCCTCTTACACAGATCACATTTGTACAGTGTTCATCATATAAATTATTAAGAAATTCTGAACCAACTATCAACAGCTGTCGCATAATACATATTATTTGTTTAAGTCTTGAGATTCTATCTCTCTTCTAGGACTGTCTATTATGCATCACAAGTGTACACCATCAGGAAACATGACACAAAATTAACTTTATAGGACTTAACAAGTAGCTATGGGTTCACAATAAGGTGTTGTCTAGTAACAATAAACACGGGATTTCCTTTCTTTCAAGATGTACCATATTCTCCCCGAAACAAAAACAAAATATTTTCAAGAAAAGGAAATGAACCTCCAAAACTTTAGGGAGAGCAATTGTAAGAAGATATTAAAACAGATACTTGAGACAAGGGTTTAATACAGATTGTGGAATAAGACTAAAGCAGAACTAAGTGCACCAAGAGTTTTGATAACTCCCGAACCTAACATTTCAATGGAAGTCCCTTATTTGATGAACTTATACAGTTTAAAATCATATCTCTCCTATCTCAATATAGTTGTCCCTGAACAGATAGAACCTAATGTTGCTGCAGACAACAACACCACCAATACGGCAATACATTACACAACCGCCAATGAAGATAAGATACACTTTTAATATAAATCCATAGTGGATTTCAATAATTTTGAAGAAAGTAGATGATCAGGATGTGAATTGTCATATCTTATTCATGAGACTAAATTCAATACATTTGGGATCATTAATATCTAAAATGACTGACATACATGTAATGTGCATCAAGCTTACTTGTGACAAGCCATAGTTCATTCACATGATACATGGCACAGGGTGATTAAACTGAACATACAGTGCAGCTTATTATAAAACCCAATAATATTAAAAGTAACAATAATAATACCAGTGTTTATTTCTAATACACTGAGTTAGTTATCTTATTTCATATCTATGTTGGCATTCCAATTCAATTAGGAGAAGCACATGTCATGTCAACAAGGTATAAGAAGCTTTTTTGATCACAATTGAAACACAAGACTTACAAGTACCTAGGTATAATTAACAGTCAATTTAACATGAAATCCACCACATCCCCTCTTCTTTTTCCCCCTAAAATAAAGAGGAAAGAGTGAAAGACAAATTGCCTGAGTCTAATGTGGAGTCCACTGTTCATATTCCACACATGGTGCAGTGAACTTGAAACACATAAATGATGGAACAAGACAAAATAAATATCATAGCACACACGGCTACATATTTATATCAGATGTTCATTTGTAATAGAATAAACAATTTCTGTGGCAGGCATGGTTGGCCATGATCAAACACAAACACAAGTACTTTAATTGTTGATGAATGACAGTTAAATTGATCACAATCCTTTGCTATTTTCATGTGACTCAATGTCATTGTAATGAACATACATACATACATGCCACAAAAAAATCCACACCACACATTTGAATCGAATTGACTACCATCCTTTCAAATGCCATTTTTTCATAATTTTTAGAAAACTGGCATCTGTACATTAGGTGTAGCTCAAAGGAAAAAACTCCAAAGCCAATGCCATCAAAGAGCTACTTCACGAATAAATTCATTTTCCTGTAAAGTCTGGCCAGTAGTTTACATAATACCTGTGGGTGCTTCCCTCAAACAATCTATCAAGCCAATTAGGAAGACCATCTAACAGATTTCCTTGGAAAAGAACTCCAGATGAGTCGCCTGACCCCTAAATTTACAGGAGGGGAAAAAAGAAACAGTTTTAAGTGCTACCGATTAAAATTTTTCTCATAACCAATAATAATAATTACCTGGCTGAGTTGACGGACCCCTTTTTCAATGTCTTCTGTGTCACTTTCAGATTCACTAGTTTCAAATCCCATGAAAGCACCGCTTCCAGCATTAAAAGGAGGATTACTAAACTGCTTAGTCATTTTAACCATGCGCTGTGAAACCACAACAAAAAGTATAGAATAGGAACAAACCAAACTAAGTCAGAAACAGACAACAAGAAATATTTCAGATAAATTTGAAAAATGCAAATTTACCTTAGAGCCTTGGCCACGGTTACATTCAGGATGTTTAGCATGATACATACAGAAATATTTCCTGTGGCCATTCAGGGACAAGACAGTACCAATACAATTCCGTGGATTTATATTCAATTCTCGAGGCTCAGGCAAACTTAATTGCAACAATCTCTTGTACCACTCAAGGCCACGGTCTAGTGAAAGATGTGCAAACATCAAAGTTTTATTCCTGACCAAAATAAAGAAGATTGTTATTGATTCAAAAATGACACTTGTGATATATCTTCAGACACAAAAGTGGATCATACTTTCGATAAGGCCACACAGTTTTATGAAAACTTGGCAATAGAGATGTCCTTGACTGCATGTCCACTAGCAATATGATAGTTCGACAGCCCGGTTTCAACAAACGTACAAGTCCATTGTAGTTTTCTGCCCTCATCTCATGCAATTTGAGCTCTGGGACATAACTCCCATTCTGAAAAATCAGGAAAATGTAGAAACAAAAATGATAACGGCCAAGGCTACTCACAATAACCAAAGTTTTAAGACACATACTTTTCCATTTTCTGCAGAGGGCTTACTATTGTCGTCATTTTTATTCTTGTTGATACTCTCTTCTTCAAGTCGACTGTGCAATAAGATAGTAATATTGTATGAACAGAGTATAACACAGATATAAGAGATTAATAACATTTGACTAAACTTACACGAGATAAGCCATAAGATAACCACCACCAATGATGAAAAGGATAGTTCCAAGCACAGATATTGCTGGTAGAATTTGATCTTTGCCAATAGACTCTTTTAAAAAGTCGGCGGTTAGCAGAAGTTTATTCACCATGCGTGTGACCATACCTTGTGCATGTTCATCTATTAATTCCTGAAAAAAATGCAACAATACACTTATTAGAGAATAATACAATGACGACTTGAAAAATTATGTAACTGGCAAAAAAGGAAATAAACCTTCACAACAGCTTCACCAGTAAGAGCTGCATTAGATTGAAGAAGACGTTGTATAGTTGATTCTAAATGAGATTTTGTATCATTCCATTGATCAACAGATGCATCCAATCCAGAAGGAAGCCATTCGTATTTGATGTGCGAAGCATCACGTCGCCATAGGATGACAATGTGCAAGGTAGATTCTACTGGGCTTCCTTCACCTACAAAACAAAGATTAATGTATATTTTTAGTTGTTAATTTTCTGGTTTTGCAGAAAAAAATTTCAATGATAGATTAGATAAGATCATATAAATAGTAAGGAAATGGAAGCTCACCACTAGTTAGGGAATTTATAAATTCACTCTGGCGCTCTCTGAAAATGTATGTGAAGCGAACTCTATCAGAGCTATACGTTGACTCTTGAGCAAATTGACGTAAAGCTTGCCGCGGTGTGTCATGATATGGAGTGTTTTCAGAAACAAGAACAACACACAAACGCTTCCGTGGTTTGGCCCATTCAGGAGGGCACAGTGCATCAAGAAGTGTCTGAAGGATTCCAGAAAGCATTACAAAAAAATGAAACAAGCCACATTACAGAAAAGAGTGAGAATTCAAACCTGAGATGAGAGCCTGGGCAGCACAAGGTACTTATTCCTGCTGATGACATCTTGCATGGTATTCACTGGTATATCAGCCATTGACAAACTAACAATAGGGCGACTATGATTTTCATTGAATATTAGAAGTGTATCGGCATCATGGGCAACTTTAAATTGCTTTTGCAGCTCAACTGTGTCCATAGATCCAATATTGACAGATCTGTTAAAAAGAAAATTAGAGGCTCCATAAAACAAAACCAAACACTACTGACATAAAACATACTATCGATTTCACCTACCCAAATGCAACACGGTCACGGAAGTGGTAAGCTGTGAGTAGGTAGCGTAACCTTGGCTGTTCCTTGTTCTCAAAAATTAGAGCTCTCACACGGTTGTCAACCCAACCTCTCAAAAATTCATGGGCATTATCATCAGTGACAGTTTGCATTAAATTGTAAGGGAACTTCCCACGAATGAACTCTATAAAACACACAAACAGATTAATTAGTTACAACTGCATATGAAAACAAAATTATTCATAAAGTAAAAACTGTTGTACTGTTGTAACATACCAACAATTTTGTGAGCACTAATCATAGGCTCTCTGTATATGGTTGATTTACCCTCCATTAATAGTGCCATAGTAGGCAGAGATCTGATGCCCACTTTTTTTGCAAGTAAAGCATCATTGTCAGAGTGCACAGTGGCAACTCCAACGCCTAAAAACACAAATAATATAAAAATAACAGAAAAATTAAGAAAGATTCCCTTATGGAAAAGGAATAAAATATTGCTATACCAATTGGTTCCAACTCTTCAATGATTTTTCTCCAGAGGGGTTCAATCTGAAGGCAAGGGAAGCACCAATCGGTGTAAAAGAGAATAAGGTATGGTGTCCGGAAGCTTTTGGGGACCAGGTTATTTTCATATGCCCTGGAAAAGGATAAAAAATATTAGTTAAGGTTCCGGCCGGAGCCAACAGTAGCACAAAATATATTTAATTAATGACTCACTTAGTTGTCACACTAAGCTTATGAAATGATGTAATGTCAGGTTCAGATCGTCTGAACCGAAATGATCCATATCCAGGAAATCCAAATAATTCATCCATGAAATCAAATTTCTTTTGGTATTGCTGGTTGTATTCACGTTTTTCCCTTGCAATGGCAGAGTCTCCGAGGACACCATATAAATCATATTGCTTGCGTCTTTCCGGGTCAGAGAGCAGCTAAAAAACAAACCAAATTTTATTAGTAAACATAATTTTTGAAAATTGGTACAAAAATTATAATAAACTTACTTCATAAGCCTGAGTTATTTCCACAAATTTCTCTTCAGCAGCTGGATCATGGTTCTTGTCTGGATGCCTGACAAAATATAAATTGCTTAATAAGTTCCTCAATAAATTGAATGGATCTATGAGAATACTTTCATGGATATTATTTGAAAAGAGTCTCTTTTAACTTATGTGCTTATAATTTACCTAGGCAACATACTCTAAATGATAGAAAATAACAGAAAGTATAATAGGTACTGCAGTGTTGTGTTTGACATGGCCAAGAAACACCCTCATAACAAACCTGTTTCTAATTATGGCCTGCTGATGCTCCTACTTACGGATGTGAAAAACTTCGAGATTTAAACATGAGACGGTCGCTGGAAAAGATAAGGACTTACCATTCTTTTGCTAAATTCTTGTAAGCTTTCCTTATTTCCGGTACTGTTGATGATTTGGGTATACCGAGAACCCTGTAAGGGTCTGAAAATCCGTTGATTCCACACACCAGGAGACAAACAAATATACAAAGTACATTCCATTTCATCTCTAAGAATCCTGGACAAGAATTTTGATGGTTTCTCGATGTGTGGCGCTCTGTCAAGCCTTAAAAGTCACGAATTTTAACCATTATCACAGTTAGCCTATATCTCCGCCTAACCTTTCCGATCGATATAACCCTGCGCACAGCGCTGCGGCGGACGACAGACGAAAAGCAACAAAAAAGGAGACGGTAACTATTTGAAGAACGCATACGGTATTCGCACATGAAAATAGTGAGTGCGCAGTGTTGGGGCCAGCTGCTGCAGCGTTCGGCATTTGCGTGGGTGGGGAGAGTAAATGGAGACGGTTTCGAAGATTTGTGTTTAGTAGGATCTGGTGATGATTTTGATTGAGTCTTCCGCCGTGTGTGTCATTCACGTCCGTTCTATAGAAGCCAAGCGCAACCATGGCCGCACGAAGATCTGGGGGAGTGCAGAGAGTCTTAGATAAATTGGAAGCTTCTGTTAACGCTGGCAACTTCTATGAAGCACATCAGATGTACAGAACCCTTTACTTTAGGTGAGCAATGCAAACAACCATCTACCTCTATGAATGAATAGAATTCATTTGCCTATCACGCATACCTATGTTTGGTGCTATCAAAGTTTTTCCATCAGAACTCGATGAAATAGGGGGTGAAAGTTTTGATACCGACTTAACTCAGAGGTTATATTTCTATGTTTCAAGAGTGACTTTCATTCTAATTAATTACGAAATTTGATTTTGTTGTCAGCTCTGTGTCGTCCAAACCAAAAATCAATTTAACTCTCCAAATGTTATTGTCATGTTCATTATTTGTTACAATTTGTCAAGTGTACATTTGACAACTACTTGAAATTTTGGCTTAGTGTTTTGGTGGCGTTGTACCTTCACATTTTGTTAGTGGATAATTAGAATACTGTTTGTTTTTACACAGGTATTCCATGCAAGAAAAATATAAGGAATTGCTTGAGCTACTTTACAGTGGAGCAAAACTTCTCCTTCACAATAAGCAGGTACAATAAACTTCCCTTTGCTGTAATTACTCATGGTTTCTCAATGCTGAGTCTCTGAAATAATTTTCCAGCTGACAAGTGGTGCTGATTTATGCAATCTTTTTGTTGATGTCCTCCAAAAATCATCAGAACCTGTGACAGAAGATCTAGTACAGAAGTTGTCTGAGTGAGTGTCATATGGTTTCATTGAGTCCTTCCTCCATAATCGTGTTAGGGGAATTTTTCGCATAAGCCATAAAGCTGGAGTATATTCTTATTTTTCGCTGTGTCGTCTATACTTATATATTTGTGCTTTTTGACTTGTAATATTTATATTTTGTGAATTTTTCAATTTCAAGATTGTATGGTTTGATTGGTCCAAATGTGCCTGAAAGGGACACCTTTCTTGCCAATGCCATGCGATGGTCTGCCAAAGGCTCACCCGAATATAAGACTGGCCATCCTCTACTTCATAAGGCGGTTGCTCAAGTATCTTGGAGAGGTAATAGATTTGTATCACATTATAAATCAATATGTTCCACACTAGACAAGACTTAACACATTGAGTGCGGCATCACCACTATATGGTCACGCTCCCGTGTTAAATCATAGGGAATAAAAACCTCCCGCACTCAATGTGTTAACATATTCTTTTCTGTTTCAGAGAAGAATTATGTAGTTGCTAGGTATCACTTTTTGCATTCTAATGATGGATCAAACTTTGCTATGATGCTGGTTGAAATACATACTAGGCAAGGATATCCAAGTGAAGTAGATCTTTTTATTACTCAAGTGGTTCTTCAGTAAGTATCAAGCAGTGTAAATTTTTTCTGATTGTAGTTGCTATTTCATTAACCCTTTCTTTATCTTGTTGTCTCAAGGTACTTATGCCTTCAAAATAAAACTACTGCTTTTGATGCATTTCATTGGTACACATTGAAACACCCAAACATTAAGTCTGGCCCACCATATCTTCTGCCCCTCCTGAATTTTATTTGGTTTCTTTTGAAAGCCATAGAGAGGTAAATTATCTTGAATTAGCAGTACAGTGCGTCTTTCATCAGTCAAATTTATAATTCTTTCTTACTTTATTTTTGTAGTGGAAAGTTACCAGTGTTTACATTACTCTGTAAAAAGTACAAACCAAGTATTGACAGAGATCCCACTTACAACAGTTATTTGAACAAAATAGCCCAGATCTTCTTTGGTCTTCCACCCCAGAGACCCCGTAATCAAGGATTATTTGGTATGGTTCCAAGGTTACTCTCTGCTGAATTTTAATGGACAACCCTGAATTTATTATTTTTAAATATCGCTTTGCTTCCCTCTTCAGGCAATCTTATGCAGTTATTCAATGATGCCGGCCATGATTCAGACTCAGATAATGAAGATTCATCTCCTAGGACTAGCCTTCCTCAAAGTAGGAGCAGTCAAAAAATGGAAACTGAAGATTTGGACTGAGCATAATTTTTGTTAATGTGAGTAAAACATTAGAGTTGGGATAAATATCAGGTTAAGGGCTGTGACCGTTTTGTGGCTGGTCAGATGGATCACATACACATTCTTCATCTCCCTGTATTCTCTCTTGAGGAACAGTTGATCTATTAGAAAATAAATTTATTAAGTAATAGGCTCTAAATTACTTATTCATCCAAAATGAATGATGTACATAGGTATATGTTTGCATGCATTGTAGTTGAAAATGACAACTAAGGACTCTATGCCAAAACTTCACCAAAACATTTTAATGTCACAGCTAAGCCTGGTGAAACTAACTTTTCATGTGCTGCACTTTCACAGCTGACATCCATTGAAATAGAAACAGAAGTTAGGGAAGTAACACCAGTCGTCCTTTTTCCTTTGTTTTTCAAATAGGCCTGTAAGGAACAAGGATTAAAATTAACTTATTATTTTGCATTTAGAATGTGATGAATGCTGGTGTGACCTTCTGCAATTTGTTAATAATGTTAATCATAGTTTTATTGTTTTACTAAAAGTTCTGTTATTGTTTTTCTATTGTCAGACTATTGTCATTATTATTTTTCTTAGTTTTATTTTTAATGATTGAGTGAACCACAAGGTTTGGTTTTTTTGGCAAGGGTAAAGATGAGTTTGATTTTGAAAGAATTTGGTGTGATTTAAATGTCGGGCTTTACTGTACATAAATTTTATGTAAAGATTATTTCTATCCGCTTGCCATTTTTGATAAAGTCATGTTTCTTTGTTTTTTTAAAAAGAAATTAAAGTCTTTTTGAACAGCAGGATTGGACTTGAAATGAATGCTTCCCTACTCACCTTTCCGATTTATGGCATCAGCCTTGGGAAATTTCTCTAATGGAAAGCAAAATGACCTACTTAGGGGTCATTGTTATCTTGACCCTAACAATGCCAGACTCAAAACCTCAGACAACTGTCTTCTAGTTAGCATTTACAACTCAATGCAAAAGGTTCTGAGAAAGAGAAAAAGAAAAAACAGTTTTATACATTTCTTTCCAGCATTTATGTAACCTGTATAGTTGTTATGTATTGTGTAATACACTTTTTCTTGTTTCGAGGTTTTTGTCTAAGATCATGTCACTTTTTTCTTTTTTTCCTTTCGTCTAAGGAACTTTTACTATAAATTTTTCTGGAAAGGACATTGCAACGCATATTTTTCTGATTGAATTATGTTTTATGTTTTTAAAGTATTTCACGTGGTATTTCCGCAAACATATTCCACATAAAATTGAACTAACTGTATTTTAGAACACATTTTAATCATCACTTTACCGAATGACATTTTAGGATCCGGTGTTATAAATAATCTTACTTTCAATGGTTTCATCCTATATTTCAATTTGAAAAACCTAGAGCTCCATTGTATAGGGAAATTCCAGTCTCAAGAAAAAAATGGAGGCTGGAAGATCCAAATAGTTTCAATAACAGATGCAATGGAAAATGAAATTTCAGTGTCTAAAATTTATGAAACCTAATACAGAGCTAACAAATGATACAAATATATTTCTCATTCAATAACATAACACTTTTTTCAAATACGACAGCCAATACCCTTAAACAGTCAGTCAGTTCTCATCTTGGTCTTGCACCGAAGGGTATCTCACTTGTTACTACAGATGTACACAAGTTTGAAGCATGAGTTGGAACAAAATAGTGTCCATCCTAAAACAATTCAATTTTGAGTTTTTCTTTCCTTTTTTTTTTGTTAAAATCAAAACATCAAGAACCATTGTTCTGAATAATTTCCCAAAATTTTGTTACTACTGTTCAGAATAAAGGCGAAAGTGGTTACCACTCATTTTTATGACTTCAGAAAAATGAATAACCTGATGCTACAATGTTTCAAAAAATTATAAAATCTCTTGACGATTTTAAGGCAATCATGTACACCAAATTTTCACAGCGAGGAACCCTCTGGCACTCAGAATAACCCACTACTACATATTACATGATAAGTAGTGATTCAGAATTAATGACACGTCACAACAGATCTTTCTTACCAAGACTACACTTACTGTTAACCTTCATCCTATTCATAGGGTTAAACCTGTATTAAACCCTGTCATTTAAAAACACTCAAGTGATGTGTGAAATATTTGCCCAGTCCAGCAAAAACAAACAATATCCTTTATTGACTGTATACTTGGAAACAAAAGGCCGTACTTTCGTAATAAAGATAATGAAACCATATATACAAATTAGTTTTGAGATCAAAGCTAATAGGTTGATTTAAATATTTGAAGATTTTGTTAATCAACAAAACAAAAATGAAAAGGGAAAAAATAAGATTTTTCACAGAAAATACATTATAGTTTGCTAGAGATTTACAAGAAGTATTTCTCTCATGAATACACCTCATAAACTGAAGAACATGACTAGGGGATGAAACATTATGAAAACTTTTTAAAATTGGCTATAAATTAAAGGGTAAATTTCTGAAATGGGTAAAAGAGATACATTACCTAAAGAGGCAAGCTACTGAAAAGTTTTAACGAAATGATAATTTGTTAATAAAACAATATGCGGCCCGGTCCATGTTACTGCAGTACCTCAGGAATATATAAATAATGTAGAAGTATTGCAGAGGAAGACAATGACAAAACAATAGGGAAGCGCACCTCATATGCAGAAATTTGTAAACATTGACTTTTGATTAACTTCCCACTTTGTACTGCTACACCACAGCCTAGTCCAGTTTGGAGCAAGATTATTGCATTATTGAAAACAATTTAACTGCAAAAGTAGATTCATATGATTTGATAATCCAACAAGATTTAGTTGTCTATTTAGCAAAAAGGCACTAAGTGAGAATCAGTAAAATTCCCAGCAAGAGTAGTTCTTTAACTCAGAGGATGATTAAGAATAGGGACCTAGAGCGCAAACCAATTACAATGCTGCTCACCTTAACATACCCACTAGTTTATGATGACATTGGTCCAGAATCATACAAATCTACGAGACAAAAGGGAAACATGTCAACTGTCAACATCAGAATACCTAGTTTTCAATTTTTTTAAAGTGAGTGGTTGCAAAAGAGACTAAATCTCAAGTGCTGCCCTAGTATTACCATTATGAAGATATTAATGAAACAAATTATACAATTATACATGTTAGTAATAAAGATCTGATTGTTGAGACATTATGAAAGGGGGAAAGGGTCATCAAAGATACACAGGAAAGATAAGATCAAAATTACTTATGAAATTACCTAGTCAAAGCAATCACAAGGAAAGGAGCAATGACTAGGGAAATTACTATCACAGTATTGATATAGATATACGTACTACTAAAGTATGTTCAAACCCCTAATTGGCCATAAGAAGTTCATTACATTTGACAATGCCAAGGAGAGGGGAATGGGTACACTAATACTGGACTACAAATAACGAAGGGTGTTACCATGATGATTCACATATTGCTTACAAATTATAGGTACAGAAGAACCAGCAGTCCATTTCAATTGTTCTATCTACTTATAAGATTGATTGAAATTAACTACCTATGCATTCATGGGCTTATTAAACTAAGTACCAAATATCAAAGACATATTCAATAGTAAAAGAATGTCATAAACCTTTTGTTACAAAACCTCACTTGATTGGTGTCAGCAGGGAATTGAAAATGAAACGTATGCAATATAAATTACATCACTGGTTTAGCACTGTTCCCTGATGGAAATACTAGATACTTTTCTAGCTGCTCGTCAACACTCAAGTTCTCAACAAAGCCTATTCTACAATCAGTTTTATCACTCAACAAATAATGGTCATGTCCAATGCTTTCTTCTTACGCCAAAATGTAGAGCATATTTGGCGATATGCTTGTCAATACTCTCGACATTAATGCAACATAGCATCTGAATTTACATTCTAATAAACCACAAATCTGAATATCTGTACCTTTTTTCTACTGTTAACATTATGTGACAACTTCGTAATAACTACCTAGATCATTCTTTGGTGTAAAGACTGACAAAATGTCAAAGACAGAGAAAAATCAACTTTAAAAGAAATTGGTATACTTACTCCTGTCTTGAACACATCATAAAGTATCACAAAACAACATTTAACACATATTGGAAGCATTCACTTGTTCTAATGTGAATTAGTAATAAATTACGTAATACAAAAAATCTGCCTGGAAAAAATCTCACATTTTCTATAAAAACCTATAACATTAATAATAATTTAAAAGGGAGATGTTCTGTCTCTCCTGAATATTAAATTAAACAGCTCCTAAGTTTGTGGCAGGTTTTGGCTTTCTAGAGTGTGTACAGCATACAAAGATATTCCTGAGAACTGATGAACCACTGCTTTCATTTATGGTCGGAGTTATAAAAGTAGTTGTGTTCTTTTTCAAATACCATTTCCTCTTTAGGCTTCGATATATCTCTAGTGCAGGTAAAACTAAAAGTAGAAGGCCAGATATTGCAATAAACAAGCCTGCCAAGTAGAATGAAAGGTCATACTTCCCGCTCACATCATAAAAATAACCTAGGGGCAAAACAATTAAGTATATGTTATACAACAATCTTATAAATGTCAAAGAAAGAATTATTAATTTTAAAACAGAACATAAAAAGTGTTTAAAGTTTGATCCACTTACCAGCCATTGGAGGACCAACAAGATTTGCTATCCCCTGAACTAGGAGAAGAAGACCATAAGCATTTGTAAATCGTTCAATGGAAATGAGTTCAACAAGAATTATTGAAGTGAGTGAATAGTTGGCAGCAATTAGAAGTCCGAATCCGCCAGAAACAACACTCAACAACGTATAACTATGAACAGTCAAGAAGGGAATGAGGGCGACTACCAAGCCACAACCCCCCATACAACCAGCATAGACAAGTCCTGGGTTCACCCAAGGTCTGTCCCCCATCCAGCCCAAAACAACCTGGAAAATAAATCATTTCATTAATATAACAAAATTTTCTTTTTCACACTATCGTATTTTCAAACCAGAAAGAGGTACTGACCTCTCCAATCATGTTCATGATTCCAATCACACTGAACAGGAATGATGCATCTTCTTCTGTGTATTTAAATTGCAATGCATTGTCCATCAGGTACACGTAAGGAACATCATACCTGTATAAGATATAAGAATTAAGACATACGAAATTCAATAGAAACAAAAATTACTTTTAAAATTCACTTACCATGCATACAATAAAAAATTGGAAAGAGCAAACAGAGAAAAACGCATATCCAAAAAATGTGAGAAGTCAAGCATGTCAACTAAGACATACCATAATTCCCATAAACCAGCATACCACTGTGGATCAAACAAAAGTATATGGAATATATATAATAAAAATACAGCACTATTGTTTATCATCTTATAACTTCCAACATACCTCATCTTTCTCCTTGGCAATAGTTGTCATTGAATTACGATAAATATCAGGGCAAGAAGAGGCACGGAGGCGGTAACGGTTTATGTTAAGCATAGCTCCTCGGTATGTTAAGGAATGTCTATGTACTCGTAAGTCTCGTAAGTATGAGGTTGGTAGTTTACGAACTTGTTGATTTTCACTGTCTACTGGTAAAGAAGACCGATGAGCAAGTCCTTTACCAACTCCATTAGGAATGCTCTTTTCAATTCCTACATCAATATTATTATTCAGAAGAGCTTGTGTCTTACCATCAGACATGTTAGTTTTCTGTACATTATCATCAGCAATTAGCTGCACAACTTTGCAGCTGGGCACAGGGCAATTCAAGTTATCAATTTTAAGTCCATTCTTTCTTATGTATTCTAAGTTTGGTTCTATATGAACAGATTTGGTCTCAAGTTTGTCTGAGCAACTTTCTTCAGCCTCTTCTTTGGTATTTTCAAAATGAAGCAAATCTGTCTCCTGTGCATCATCAAAATTATTGAGAAGCTGTGTCACACAATCAGCCTTGTTTTCATTCTCTAAATCACATTGGATTTCCTTGATAATTTCTTGGTTTTCGTCAGGAGGTTCTAAAATGGAACGGTACACCTGAAAAATGAAGTAAAATAAAGTATATCACCAATGACTAGACCCTAAAAAATGATCACAGATCACTACCCACACCCACCCTTTCAACAGGGTGAATTTCAATCACTTGATGTTGAGGATCATTCAGACGTCCAGAGTCACTAAAACTACGAGATGCCAACAAATTCGGATAGTTATATTGCAAAATCCTGGAAAGAGTTAAACATTAGATTAGAAAATGGGTATTTGAAATTAATTTGCTCTTATGGGTGGGAGAGGACTCACTTATAAATTTGGCTATTTGTGCTTAGCAATTCCAAAACTTCAATTGGTACTTTTTCTTTAGTCCTTACAAAAGTAGGCAAGTTAACAAGTGAGCTACACATTCGAGATGCAGGATCAATATTTACTGATGTATTTCCATCGCCATACTGGAATGCTGCTGTACCTTTGAGAAATGAGAGGGGTTTTATTAGCACATTTTACATATCGAAACTCCTTTGCCTATCCAGACACAAATTATAAAAATAATATTAATAATAACAAAAAGTTATTTGCCAAACCTACCTGGGGTCTTTAATAGTTTGCGTAACTGTTCTACATCACAGATATAGGGTGAAATGCCATTGGACATAGTATCAGCACTAGATCCATTAGTTCGACCAGATTTAATTGAACTTCCAGCATTATGCAACTTTCTCTTGTGTCTTCGAGCACCTCTTTCTAACTTAGCTTTCTTGGCACGCTCAGCACGTGACCTAGTTGTCCATTCTAAATCTCTCATAAGTGCTCCACAAACACAGAGGTTTAAAAGCAGCCCAGCAAGAATAAGCACCGTTCCTAGAAATTTGAGGATTTCCATGTCAAGCAAAGCAATAAAATAAATTAAAACAAAAATAAATTATATACACATTTTTCTCTTACCTCTCCAGCCATATTCTTTTAAGAGCTGTTGTGTTAGAGGTGCAAAAACAAAAGTGCCAATACCCGAGCCACAAACTGATAGGCCAGTGGCCAGAGAACGTTTACTATCAAAGTAATAAGCAACAATAACAACTGCTGCCACATAGCATAGGGATAGGCCAAATCCAGCCACAATGCCAAAAGTAAGGAACAGCATTTCCAGAGAATTAGTGAAGGATGATGCAACAAAACCTGCTGAGGCTAGAAGGGCTCCAGCAATCGTGACACGACGACAACCATACCTGAACAGAAATTACAATTACAAAGCTTAATTATATAGATGGATAGGATATGAAACAAAATTAAAGTTTTCATCATACCTGTCTGTAAGAAAACTGGCAATTGGCCCAGACAAAAGTGGCATTGCCATAAAGAGGGATCCAATCCATGACGTGTATGATTTACCTTCATTAAAGTAATTAAGAAACTCAACATAAAGGACTCCAAATGAAAATGTTATACCGTCCGCTATCAAATTAACCATAAAAGAAGCTGCAACGACAACCCAGCCCCAGCCACCATCAGGGCGTCTTGGCTCAGAAAATTTTTCTGTTAGAAAAAAGAGAAAATATCAGGAATACTAAAGACATGGAGTTTTAAAGATAACTTCTAATGAATAGAGGAATTTTTACCTAATGAAGAATCGTCATCTGATGAGGAACTGCTGCTGCTACTGCTTGAACTAGTACTAGATGAACTGCTATTGCTGTTGCCTCCATCATTTCCACTAGTATCACTGGAGCGAGAGGTGAATGACACACTTGGACTGGTACACTGATCTTGGTTTTGTAAATACTGGTTCTTTCCTGACAATTGACCATCTTCATCCTTAATTGTTCCACCTTCCCAGTGATTCTTTTTCTCTTCTTCCTACCAATATGGATTGCAAAGATACAAATAGAATTATAATTGGTCAAATATTTAAACAAAAGTCACTACCCTACTTATAAGCTGTATAAAGTTCACAAACATCAACTGGGATGAATTACCATTACTTTAAACCTAAAATATCATACAAAATTCAATAGAAATGACTCACAATGTGTAATGGGGGATGAGGCTCTAGCAGCAGCATGGCTAGCAGCTAGCACGTTAACTGTCAAGCACTATACTAACTCATCTTCCTATCAGACAGATAAGCGCGCTGGTCCCTCACCCTCGAACGTCCAAAAGGATACTTTATGATTCCAAATAATCAGATTAGCCAATTTATAGTCTTATTGAAGACTTCAGATTCATTTCACAACTGTGTGCAAATAGCCCCCGCCACAAAAAGGAACCAAACGCAGGGACGCACTCGCGTAAAGAAAAAAAAAAAAAAAAAAAAGCGCCGGCACGGGGCACGGCACGCGACACAATCCCCCTTTATAATATTTTTCCATGCTCGCTTCTCTCTGTCTGAGTACAAGCTAGCTGACACATTACCTTACGATTAGTAATGATCATTTAAGTTTAGCTAATGTAACGTATCCTCTGCTAAACATCAAGTCTTTTCCCAGCAGCCTCTAAAGCAGAAGAGGCCTGATCTGTTATCACTCTAGGGGCGACCGGGCCGGACCGGACTGAGGCGAGGCGAGGCGAGGCGAGGCACTGACCGCGACCGTGGCTCTCGACTCGACCCGCCCCGCCGGCGCGGCGCCCGCCACCACTGGGCACTAATCGCGTCGCACGACACGCCCCCACCCCACCCCTTGGAAAAAGTACAAAAAAAAGACAACAACAAAGGAAACAGCGCGCAATCTCCACTGTTAGACCAAGTGTTCAACTGTTCAACACTTGTATGTGTGCAGCTTCCAGCCTAACACGCACAAGTGTGCAACTCGGCGGTTGTGCAATTTCACGTGTTTAACTCGCCAGTTGTACACTTCTCAGTGTTCAACTCAACAGTTGTGCACTTGCAAGTATTCAGCTGCCCCGTGCAACATTTCCCTTGTTGAACACTTGCAAGTGTACAACTGTCGAGTTAAACACTTATAAGTGTACGACTGGCGAGTTTGACACTTCCAATTGCACAAATACCGAGTTGCGCACTTGCACCTGTTATACTGGAAGTTACACACTTACAAGTGTTGAACAGTTGAACACTTGGTTTCACAGTGTTTCCGCCGTACCTGATTCTCGAACTGCACATGAAGGCGAGCCGCTCTGCCGGGCGGGTGTGAGGGCGGCTGCAGGGCTTGCAGGGCCTGCAGGGCCAGCAGGTCGGGCGGGTGAGCGCCTGCGGCCACAGCGGCAGCGGCAGCGGCGCCTCCACTCCATGGCGCTGCCGCAGCATCTTGCACTACAGCGGGGTCAGAGTCGGGGGCGGGCACGGGGGCGGGCACGGGGGCGGGCACGGGGGCGGGCACGGGGGCGGGCACGGGGGCGGACCACACAGGGGAGACGGCGGCAAGCGTGCTGGCGAAAGCTGGGGTGGGCGCACTGGGGGCGGGGGCAGGGGCGGGGGCGGGGGCGGGGGCGGGGGCGGGGGCGGGGGCACTTAGTGACAAGTGTTTATGTGCCGAGTCCTCGTCGGCTGCCCCTTCACTGGAGAACATGTCATCCATTCTCGCAGATCCCGTCGAAACCGACGACTCGGTGTGAGGCCCAGCCTCAACTGCAGGCGGGGCGGGGGCGGGGACGCTGCGTGGTGGCGGCACTTCAGATCCTCCATGCGTGGACACCTGCAACAGACCAGACCAGGGCGGCGTCAGCACCGGAGCAGAGCGGAGCAGAGCGCCTGCGGAACACGGACCCGGCAACCTCAACGCACACCTGCGCGCGCGCTGCCTACCCTCCGGGGGCTCCGCCGCGCCCAGCAGCCGCGCCGCGGGTGCCGGGCGGCGGGTCCCGTCCCGTCCCGGAGAGGGGAGAGGGGAGGGGAGAGAGCTCCCTCTCTCTCTCTCCAGCGCTCTCCAGACTGAGGAGAGCCAGCCGGGCCAAAGAAAACAGAATGAGGAGCAGGCGGGGCGGGGCGGCGCGGGGCGGCGCGGGCAGGGCAGACGATTCTCTAGCGCGGTAAACTTTCTTCGCAAACGATGAGGGAGACGCTGCGCTGCAGCAGCGGTAGAGAGAGAGAGAGCAGCAGAGAGGCCCGTGGAACTCCGCTTGTTCAAGGTCGAGGAGGACGGAGAGAGAGAGAGAGGGGGGGGGGATGGGGGAGTGAAGAAAAGAAGACAGAGAGGGGAGTGGCATGTTGGCTTAATTGCACCCTTGCATCAAGTCACCCCTTCCAGAAACCTCCATCTCCCCTCTCCTTCATGATTCTTCTGGAGTGTCACTGAAAGAATAATGGTGCGCTATTGCTACCCATCGCCCCGCCCCGCCCCGCCGCACAGTGGTCGGAAACCCGAATAAGCTGGCAAAAATTAATTTTCTTAAGTTGTAAATTAGTCTTTACGGATAATCATGGCAGTTCCTCTAAAGTTTAATGAACACATTTCAGTAGTTAAAACATTCAAATCAGAAGTAGATGATTAGGAAATTCGATTTAAAATATCCCTTCCGAGCGACCGATCCCGGGACCAAGTTCTCTAGAAACATCCAGAAGTGCTTTAGGAGGATGTGTATCAACTGAAGGATGTTTAGAATTTGCTAATAATGAGTAATGTTAGCAGCTTTTTAGCTGCAAAGAGTCTGATCAACGATTTAGTACGAAAAACTTCACCTGAAATGAAGGGACAGCCTCCGCTCATAAACTCAATTTTCACAATATGAATTCGTATCGATCAGTGGCGTTCAGCGGCAAGTTCTGAGTGCCAGATCACTCAATAGATTTTCTTTTAGCAATATGCAAAGTTTCAAGCCCCCGTTTTCCCCCGTTTCGCAGAACGAACAAAAAATACAGAGCCCAGCATCAGTGGGCTGGAGGCCGACTAACCTCACTTCTCCAGGTGAGCGCGCTGTAACGTGAGCTACTATTGGCTCTCCTAGGTGCTGTCTTGCAGTCGTGCTCTCTGATTGGTTTCAGTGTTTTAGCGCTAAATTTAAAAGTGTAACACTCCCAACATTACAAAATTCACTCTATTTCGCTACATGTAATGTCATTCGTAGGCGGAAATCATATGTGAAAAGTAGTAAATGAAGTAAGGAAACTCCAGATAATTGATGCCAGGTTTTCGTCGTTTCCGACCACTGTGCGCCTCGTCTAGACTGAACCATGAAGTTACAAGCTCACGCACAATTTACCTCTTCTGATCACAACTAGGTGGAATATTTAAGAGGGCGGGATACAGTCGCACGTCGAGAGGAAAGGGAAAATATTAAACGCTCTCACGCGCTCAAATTGTTTTACAGTGTATACTGTAGTTGGGCATTTACTAGAGTCAAGCGAGAACTGAAAAGGTGTTTACTCTGGGTAATGGGAGGGGGGAGGGCGAGGCAGAGGAAGTGGAGAGAAAGATAGAGAGAGGGAGAGGGAAGGAGCGCCAGAGAGAGGGAACACAGTAAAATGAACCGTCAATATGAACCGTACAAAATGTTATTGTACTTGAAATTAACAGTAAAACACTGTACATTCAGCTCGTCGTACCCTACAATGCACAATAAATTTTAACAGTTTTCTATTGTGTTAAGAAATAACAGTTCCACACTGTTGTTAAATTGTGGCATTTTCGAACAGTGATAAGGAGAGTGAGAAAGGGCGTCCGCTGGGAGAGTCCTCGGTCCACGTGTGGTCCACGTGTGGTCCACGTGTGGTCCACGTGTGGTCCACGTGTGGTCCACGTGTGGTCCACGTGTGGTCCACGTGTGGTCCACGTGTGGTCCACGTGTGGTCCACGTGTGGTCCACGTGTGGTCCACGTGTGGTCCACGTGTGGTCCACGTGTGGTCCACGTGTGGTCCACGTGTGGTCCACGTGTGGTCCACGTGTGGTCCACGTGTGGTCCACGTGTGGTCCACGTGTGGTCCACGTGTGGTCCACGTGTGGTCCGCTCCGCCCCGTGAGGGTTCATCAGCAGCCCCCTGGAGCAAAGCTTGCGCCAGAGCCTCGCTCATTTATCTGGCGCCGAGAAAAATATTTCTGCCCCTCTCGTGCTAAAAGAAATGTGATGAAATGGTAATTTATGCTCGTTGCCTGGTAAACTAGTACCCATCCCATGCCCATAGCATCCCGCAAAAAGAAAAAGGCAAGAGGACCCACCCTCAGTCTAACCGATAGGACAGCACCGCACCGCAACGTGCAGCGCAATAATGGACCAGTGCTGTCAGAGAAAGTAGGCAATGAAGAGCCCAAACACAGGGGAGTTAAGCGGGCTGCATATGCACCTGCCTGCCTACTAGGCAACACCGTAGCAGAGGCGCGTGCATGTTGCCTAGTAGGCAGGCGCAGATGCAGCCCGCTGAACTCCACTGTGTTTAGGCTCTTGACTGCCTACTTTTTCTAGCAGCACTGCATGGGACAAGTCGGCCCCGGCGCCCGCAAGCCAGGCCAGCTCAGCTCGGCAGCGCCATCGCCCCCTGCGGGGCGGGGCGGGGCGGGGCGGGGCGGGGCGGGGCGGGGCGGGGCGGGGCGGGGCGGGGCGGGGCGGGGCGGGGGGAGTAAGCTTCCGAGTGAGATAGGAGGGCAGTGTAGCCGGGCCGGGCCGGGGTAAAGCAAGTGTCGTGGCGCGGGACAACGACTCCTCCTTGACCTACATTCCGAGATGAGAGCGAGGATTGGATGACAGTCCAGCGGCCTCGCGTCGCCCCGCCCCACCCCGCCCCGCCCCGCCCCGCCCCGCCCCGCCCCGCCCCGCCCCGCACCACACCGCGATGCAGCAAGGACCCTGCGCTGGCCTCTGGTGTGTCCTGAGACAGGGCAGCAGGGCCGGCTGCATAGCAAGCAGGCACGCTAAGGGGGATGGAGCCGGGAAAAGCTTGATAAAGAAGTGCACAGAACAGGACGTGCCTGCCAGTGCCCCGCCCGGCCCCGCCCCGCCCCGCCCCGCCCCCCGCCCCGTCCCGCCACCACTCCCATCCCCTAACATTATGCATGCATGGCCAACAGTAAAGAGTTACGCGGGGAGGCTTGTGCAATCTAAAATCACACGACAAGCCGTTGTTGAAACTGAAATTCCCGTCACCAATTGTAGTAGTAAATCATTTTCAGTCGCAGGACGCTGCCGCTCCTCCCTGCCAGTCCGTGGTCTTGTCCACAACACACCGCGCATCGCATGCACGTTGACAACTCGTGAGGGGCAGAGAGGGGGCGGGGGGATGACGTGCGACGGGTCTGCACGTCTCCTGCACGTCACGTAGACACACACACACACACATACACTGGAAAAACAAAGGTGATAAGTCCTACCTTTAAAAGACACTAAGATTTAGTGCCCCAGGAAAGGCACTAAATTATGTTAGTGCCTATTAAAGGTCGAGGGGTCCCCCACTAAAATACTCATTGTACACCAAAAAAATTACTCGCGAATACTCGCGAGTTACTCGCGAAAACTCGCCAATACTCGCGAAAAAAAATCAAGAAATACTCGCACGGTACTCGCCAATACTCGCCAATACTCGCCAATACTCGTCAATACTCGCGAAACTCTTTGTTCCCCCTATTTGGAGAGTGGGGGACCCCTCGTTAAAGGTAGGACTTAGCACATTTAGCTGACCAGTTGCGTGTACTCGATACAAATTCAGTGCCTATTTGCAAAGGCACTAAGATTTAGTGCCCCAGGAAAGGCACTAAACTTAGCACTTGATTTTAGCGCCCCAGGAGAGGCGTTGCTTAGCACCTTTGTTTTTCCGGTGTACACACATACGAGGTATGACGGGAGTTGCGCGGGAGCGAACGGCGCGGCAAATGTCAATCAAGGCGCCAAATCCGAGAAAAATAAGAAATGCAAACACACGAAGCTCTGTCGGGACGGGACGGGACGGGACGGGTCGTGACGGGTCGGGCGCGGGGGTAGAGGACAACGCCATCCTCGCAGATGGTCCCCTCCTTTCTGCCACTGCGCTGCCACGCTACGCGCCCGCGCCCGACCCGGCGCGCCTCAAGCCTGAAGAGACGAGAGGAGAGGAGAGGCCGACAAACAAAAATATATAACAACTGCGTCGCGCGGCGCGGCGCGGCGGCCCGTCGGCCCAGGCTGAGAGCCCAGCCCAGCCCAGCAGGGCCCGGCAGGGCAGCCACCCTTAACGGTTAATAAATAGTGACCAGGCCAGGCCGGCGAACAAGGACAACTTGGCTTGAATAGCAAAGATCACGACATTTGCACACTGACGCACTGCTTCAACGAAAAGTGAAAGTTTTACGCTTTGACGGCATATGCTTTCACCTACCGTCATCAAGAAAATAAGATATTTTTCAATTCGAGAAAGAAAACCTGACACACTTTTCATACACGCGCCTAACACTATATATATATATTAGACTAGACAAACCTCGACTGCCTCAAAATAGACGTAAGCCAGTTACATGGCGGCGCGCCGCCCAGTGTCGGATACTCACTTGTATCAACACCGTCATTCTCCAGAGCTACTTTAACGATGACGCCGCTAAGCTTGTTCTAGAACAGGCGTGCTCCTCCCATGGTGGCGGCGGGGCGCAGAGCAACGCAGCTCCCACTAGAGGTGCAGATGCACCGCGCTGGCGGCCGCGAGCGAGCTCGGCGTACTGCACCACGCACTGCGGGGCCGGGAGCGGGAGCGGCGACCGGGCCGGGCCGGGGACAGCGTGGGAGCTTTATCACGCCTCGGACTGGCCAACCGGACCGCTTGGGCTCCACCCCGCCCTACCGCGCCCCGCCCCGCCCCGCCCCGCCCCGCCCCGCCCCGGGGAGCGGCCCGTTCTGCCCCACCCCGCCGCGCCCCGCTGGCGGGAAGAAGCCGTACGGACTATACCGAAGACTTTTGGCGGCTCGGCCGTTGCGTGGCGCGGGGTCCGGGTCCAAACGCCACGCGCCCGCGCCCGCGCTCGGCCCGCCCCCACCCTACCATCTCTCGATACGCACCCACTGGTTTGTCATTGCGTACTCCGTCTTCTTTCCCCTCGGCCTACGCTTCTCTCTATCTTTCTCTCTCCAGCGGCGCGCGCGATTTCTGTTCTTCTCCCCATACTGCACGCCCTGCAGCAGGAGAGGCGCGGCGCACGACTTCGTGAAGATGAGCGGTCACTCATCGGGGGGAGATAACAGAAGCAGCAGCAGAAGCGGCAGCGAGGGGTCGACCACTTGAAATATTTGTGAACATGGAATATATTCCAGTTGGAATATCTGGAATATTTTTGGAAAATGTAGAACAATATTTTTGGAATATCAGGGATAAGTTGGAATGTTTGGAATATTTTGGGAGAATTTGAAATCTTTTTGGAGAATTTGGAATATTTTTGGAGTATTTGAAATATTTTTGGGGTATTTGGAATTTTTGGGGTGTTTGGAATATTTATGAACTGGAATATGGTCGAATATCTGGAATATTTGTAGAATATTTGGAATATTATTGGAATATTGTTCAATGTGTACATGGAATAGCCAAGTGATCGACCCCTCGAGCGGCAGCAGCAGCAGCAGCAGCAGCAGCAGCAGCTGCAGCAGCAGTAGCAGTAGCGGGGCACGCACCGCACACCGCGCTGCTCTACTAGAAGCTCATCATAGACTTCCCCGCGACATTCGCGAACGGGCTACTTCCGGATCGACCGAGGGGGCAAGATCCTGTGTCCTCTTCACTACCAGAAATTTCCACGGTAATTTCTACGGTTATTCCCGTTAATTTTTTACCAGGTCTCGACCGTTTTTAGTGGGTACGGGACGTCCGTAGTACGTATGACCGTACTGCCTTTAATTTAACTTTTTTCGAAGTTTGAAGAAACTTAACTATGGAATTGGTCACGGAAATCACCGTATTTTTAAGGTACGGCTGTTCCGTAATCAAACAAAACGGATTTTACCGTAGTATCTGTGGAATGGGGTACGGGATTTTTAACAGTGTTGCACGCCCGAAATCTCTTGAAATCCGAAATCTTTCGCCAAATAGGCAAAAAACAAGCAAAATATGGGGGTAAAATCCGCCGAAATCTCTTCCCCGAAGTAATCTTGTGTACCACCCTAGCATCCAAAGTGGTTACCCCCTCGGGATCGAATCTTGACTGTTCAAGCTAGAGACTCCGTAGTAGAAACCATATCGGACCTCGAACTCGAAGAGTCAAGAGTCGACCCGGAAGGAGCCCGTTCGAGACTATCACGGGGAGCTCTCTATAATGACCCTTCATGAGGCCACCGTCCCGTCCCGTCCCGTCCAACCGTCCAGTCCAGCAGCCCCGCTCGATTATTCCGAGAAGAAAATGACTGCAGTTAGGAAGAGGAATGCATCCGGCCTGCACGCCCTGCGCGGCGCTACCGCGGCTGCAGTGTCCTGCCCGCTCCATTCTGTTCGGCCGCAGCGAGCGAGACCAGCGTGTGTTCTAGTACATGACTGCATTCAAGTCAATCTCGCGCTCGCGCGCACGCGCGCGCGTGTGTGTGTGTTTTTTCCCGTTGTTGTTTTTTTTTTTTTTTTGGTGGGTGTGTGTGGCACAGTTAAACAAAACCTCTTTTGTGGACCGTGCTCTGGTCTGGGCGGGGCGGGGCGGGGCGGGGCGGGCGCTTTGAGGTGACCGGACCGCAGAGGCGCGGTGCCGCGGCTACCGCGGTCACGTGCTGGACTGGACTGGACTGGACTGGACTGCGAGTGACAGTAGACTCTGCCTGGCCCTGCCTGCCTGCCTGCCTGCCTGCCCTGTCTCTACGTCGTACGTCGGCCAGCCTGGGAAGTTGCGCTGCCGTTACGGCGCGGCGCGGGGCGGGGCGGGGCGGGGAACACCGCCTGGATGAATGAGCGAGCGAGTTAGACTGAATGGCGCTAGGCCTCGAGAAGAGCCGCGCAGCCGGTGCCGCGCAGTGAGGCCAGCCTCGTGGCTTTGAACACTCGATCCAAGTGTGCACTGTTCAGCCAGTGGCCTCCTCCAACGGATCACCAATTTTTGGCCATTTTTAACGCCAAAATTTGGCGCTCTTCCTTCTTTGGACGCCAAAAATCGGCGTTCTTTTCGCAGAATGCCAAAAATTGGCATTAAAAATGGCCAATAAATGGCGTTCTTTAGAGAGCGCCAAAAGTTTGGCATTGAAAACGGCCACTGCGTTTACAGTGTGTGGATGTCACACTTGTAGGTGTGTGAACTCCCATTCCCATACTCGTCTCTACAAAGTGTTGTGGAATCCCTGGGGAAATTCAAACCTATGTAGGTTTAAACGCACCAATGCGAATCATTCACACACCTACAAGAGTATGAGCCGTGACTGCGTGTGTGGGGACGTCACACGCCAGGGCACAAGGGCAGTCGTCAGCTGATCTCCATGTACTACATGTACGTCTCTCTCTATCTGATCCGCGCGAAGAACACAGTACACTAGAGCGCCGCCCGTAGCCGTCAGGACTCATCCCTCAAGAGCCTCCCGCCCCGCCCGCCCCGCTCCGGGCCGCGGGGTAGGGTGGGGCCAAGCGGTCGACGCCCTCACCCTCCGCCCCGCCCCGCCCCGCCCCGCCCCGGCCGTCAGCTGTCATCAACTCTTGTGACGGCCCCGGGGAAAATGAGTCATGGGCAGGCAGGACCGGGCCGCGGCCTTCAGCTCGGCGCGGTGACGGCATAATACACCACCTGCAGGAGGCCAAAGTGTCTCCCGCCAAGAGCCCCGCCGCGCTGCGCTGCGCCCCAGCAACGTGAGACTAGCACAAGAGCGGCATTACCAGTCCAGAGCAGGCGCGGTTTTATGGGGGGGGGGGCGATGGGGCGATCACCCCCCCGCCCCGGTCAGGTCTGAAAACCGCCTGAAAGGTAGGCAAAATGAATGTTTAAAAACCCCTGTATGCATGCAACCCACAGCACATCGCCCCTCCCGTCGGTCGGACTTAAAACCGCGCCTGGTCCAGGGTGACTGGACTGCACTGGGTATCACAATGGCCGGGCCGGCCGGAGCACCGCGGTGTCAGTACGGCGAGTAGCTTTGAATCCCCGCGCTCAGGGAGGAGCTCGCCTCGCCTCGCTAGCCAAAAAGGGTAGCTCAGCCCTTAGCGGTTCACGGTCAAAACAACAGCTTGGTTTTCAACCAACCGTCTTGCTTTTCAAGCACCTTTCAAGAAAGCTGCTTGTTAAAATCAAGATACCGTTTTTACCGTTCTGGCCCACCGCCGCCGAGCCCTCGCGGCGGAGCTAGCGAGCGACACCTAGAGAGTCTCTTCAGCGACACCCACGTCAGACGTGTCACGGCCTTCGGCGTGGTACTTAGTGACCAGGCCAAAGAACTGTAAATCTTGTGTACCTCAATCACTCCCGTTTGAGCTCCACTCAGCCAGCTACTGTCGCACGTAGTTCTCGGTGTAATGCTCATTGCAGCAGGACGCTACCTCGCGGCGACGCGTCGAGACAGTCCGGGCCCGGCCGCAGCGCAACCCAGCGCAGCCCAGGGCAGCCAAGGGCAGCCCTGCGCAGACCAGCGCAGCCCCGCGCAGCCAAGGGCAGCCCAGCCCCGCGCAGCCAAGGGCTGCCCAGCCCCGCGCAGCCAAGGGCAGCCCCGCGCAGCCCAGCGCAGAGCGCCAAGGGCAGCCCCGCGCAGCCCCGCGCAGACCCCAAGGGCAGCCCAGGGCAGCCAGGCAATGTACCTTGAGACATATCAAATGTAACCAGATAAACATGCATATTTATGAAAAAATCGTGCTTTATTATGAATAATATTTTACATAAATTTGCTTATTTTTGTACATTTTTTCTCGATGTATATTGCATATCAATGTGTGATATTTTACATAATTACGCACGATTTTGTTCATAAACATGTTTATCTAGTTACATTTTGATATGTACAAATAAGTACATTTCCAGTTAGCGTGCAGCCCGCGGAATCACCTTACAGCGCAGCCAAGGGCAGCCCAGCCCCGCGCAGCCAAGGGCAGCCCAACGCAGCCAAGGGCAGCCCAGCCCAGCCCAGCGCAGCCGAGGGCAGCCCAGCCCAGCCCCGCGCAGCCCAGCGCAGCCCAGCGCAGCCCAGCGCATCCCAGCGCAGCCCTGCGCAGCCCCGCGCAGCCCCGCGCAGCCCCGCGCGGACCAGCCCAGCAGCGCACCGCACTGCTGCACTTGCACGTCCACGCGTCGCCGTCGCGGTCCGGCCCAATCTCGCAAGTGGTGGTGTAAGTGGGCCGCGCCACGCCGCGCCGGGCCGGGCGCGTGGAAGCCGCGAGAACAAAGCTTTCCGGACGAGACGAGGCAAGGCGAGCGATAGATAAGCTGTGCCGCCCCGCCCTGCCCCGCCCCGCCCGCTCCGCCCCGCCCCGCCCCGCCCCGCCCAGCCCTAAGCGCTCGCTCCCGGCCGGCCGGCCGGCAGGCGCGGCGCCATGCGGTCAGCGCTCTCTGCGCGGCGCGGCGGTGTCCTCGGCGGCGTCCTCGCGTGCGCGCCCCGCCCCGCCGCCCCCGTGTGACAAAGGCACGGGAGCCTCTCAGGGCAGAACTGTGTCGCCTCGCCGGAAGTCAAGACGCGCGACGCGAGCAGAATCAGCAGCAGCAGGCCCACCACCCACATCCACTGACCACAGAGAGAAGAAGTGCCGAATAAGTGCGATCGAGTTCAGCGACCCGGTCCGGTCCGGTCGCTCTCGGCAGCTGACAAGCTCGCTGACATCGGCAGCCCGGGGCCATGAGAAGAGGGCGTCCTCCTGTCATGCCGGGGTCCGGCCCGGCCCGGCCGGGCGGCGGGGACGGGGCAGGCAGACAGAATCGCGTGCTGGCTGAGGAGGAGCGTTAGTCTAATTCGACGACCTGACTGACGACGGGACGCGACGTCTCTCATTCCATTCATTGCCCTGCCCCACCCCGCCCCGCCCCGCCCCGCGTCGCCATTCACATCCGGATCCCCGCGACCGCGCGGGAGGGCGCGGGTGGCCACGTGGCCACCACGTGGTCATGCACAGGCGGGGAGGCTCGGTCAGGGTCAGGGACCGCACCTCTGCTGGCCCGGGGCGGCGCGTCAATCAACTAATGAGGCGGCGCGGTGGGCGAGAGATAAGCCGAGCCGAGCCGGTCTGGTGCATTAAGAGTGATCAGAAGGTAGACATGTGTGCGCTTGCCCTGCCCTGCCCTGCCCTGCCCTGCCCTGCCCTGCCCTGCCCTGCCCTGCCCTGCCCTGCCCTGCCCTGCCCGGCCCGGCCCGGCCCGGCCCTGCCCTGCCCTGCCCTGCCCTGCCCTGCCCTGCCCTGCCCGGCCCTGCCCTGCCCGGCCCTGCCCTGCCCGGCCCCCAACCGACCGTGTTGCCAGAAAAGTAGCCAAAGCCCCCGGCAAACACTGTGTGCGGAGCAGGCCGGCCGAGGGGGTATGCACTCCCGTAATGGTCGGGTCACTCTACCTGTAATACAGGCATAATAGTATGCGTAATAGAAGCGTAATAGCCAAAATTCTCAATTATTATTTTTTTTTTACTAATTTTTGAGTTGATTTGGTTTTTGGGCCTGTTTTTGACTAAATTTGTACAAATTTGGAGCGTAATACACGGTAATAGACGGGTCACAGTTTTAAGAGTGAATACCCTCTCGAGGCCGGCTAGGTTACATATTCACACCGCCGCGGGCTTCCACGGGCCTTCCAACGGTGCTCTAGAGACTGCTGAGTCTCGCAGGTGCGATTTAGTCATTTATGATAATAATCCGTCTTAAATTAATTTTTCACACATTTCACCGTACACACTAAACCCTTATACACTGAAAATCCAACAGTGAGCAATGCACGCTGTATATAAAGTGTGCATGGAATGCACGCTGTACATAAAGTGTGCATGACATGCTCACTGTTTTTAACGTGTGCATGGACATGCTCACTTTTTATAATGTGTGCACAGCCATGCTCACTGTACAAATTGTGAGCAATGCTCACTGTTGAAATTATAGTGAGCATGGCTATGCATACATTATAAACAGAGAGCATGTCCATGCACACGTTAAAAACAGTGAGCATGCCATGCATACTTTATGTACAGCGTGCATTCCATGCACACTTTATGTGCAGCGTGCATTGCTCACTGTTGGATTTTCAGTGTACATGATTTTTGCATCGTTATGCACAATTTTATACAACCATAGTTATGCACAAATTTTTATGCATAACTATGCACACATTGTACATAATTATGCACAAAATTGTGCATAAGAGAGAGAGCTAAGCATAGTTATGCAGAAAAAATTGTGCATAGTTATGGTTGCGTAAAATCCTACAAGGCTTATGCCTTGGCTTATGCACAACAAAGTGCATAAGGATTTAGTGTGTACTGCTGTGCACCGGCCGTGGGCCCCGTGGGAATAACGGCGATAAGTTTAAAGGAGGCCCTCGACTCTCGCCCCGCCCCGCCTCGCCCCGCCCCGCCCCGCCCCGCCCCGCCTCGCCCCGCCCCGCCCCGCCCCGCCGCGGCGGGCGCGTGCGCTCAGAGGGAAGGCCCTCGCTCGCCTCGCCTCGTATCTCATCTCGCCTGACACCGCGGTGCACCGCGGCCACACCGGCACCCTGAGCACGGCCCAGCTACACCACACAGACATGCACTTCTGACGACCGCCACGCCACGCGGCATAAAGGGTGATCGCATAATCCCTTCGGGGGGCATTTTCTTTCGATAACGCGTCCAGAGCTTGCGTCACGGGAAAGCCAGGGAAAACCACGACACGCGTTTCATGCTTGCCTCGGGGTACACGGAAAAAACTTCGTCCTGGTTTTTCAATCAGGAGCTGCTTGGTTTTTCCAAAACTGCTTGGAAACCAAGACGTCGTTTTCCCCGTGTATAATTAAAACAGGACTGCCCACGTGTTTGGTGTATACTTTTAAGAAATCAATGTACCGGGTGTTTCTTTGAATGCGTAACAGTGTTGCGGGATTGCATACTCTCCAGCGCTGCAGGGGCCATGGCGCCTTACGAGCAAATGGGGTAGGCAAACCCGCAACACTGTTACGCATTCAAAGCGAAACACCTGGTACAATCATTTCGTACACAAATTTCAACATATTTGTGCACAAAAATTAAAAGTGGGAAGGCAATGAGTCGATTGGGTAAGTGGGTTGGTTGATAGTTGATGCGCGCCTGGTCCGGCCATCGCGTCGAGGCCTGTTGTTCGGACCGATCACTCGCCGGCCCGGCCCGGCACAGCCAGTTCTACCCGGTTTCGCGCAGATTTTCCCATCTCGGCTCTCGCTGTGGTCCGCTTCGCCTGCTCACTGCGATCATTGCAGGCTGTAACTCCAACTCCAGTAACTGACTGGTTCATCGTCGCGAGAAGTGCACACTTCTAATGACATTCAATCGGCAGAGTCGACTATAAATTGATTTTTCTTGACTGAACGGCGGCGCACCGCGCAGTTGTTCTTTGAATGAACGCGACGCGACGCACGCCAGGTCACAGGACGAGACGGCTGAACAACTGTACAACTATCAGCAGGCAGACAGCCGGGCTGGCGGCCGATGCCCCTCCCCCTCTTTTCCCTACTTCTGGCTTATCTGCCCATCCAAATCAGCAAGAGTGTTGCACTAGGCGGGGGGCAAGAGTTTGTACTCTATTCTCGCCTAGGCGCGGGCCGGCGCGGGGTATGGCGCATGTGACGGGGAGGGGAGAGCGCACACTAGAAATCCTATAAGACTGTTAGTACCGCACACTAGCTGTGTGAATTTCCATTCGTACATCTTGAACAACACTGTAAAAAATACCGTCAATATGAACCGTACAAACCGTTATTGTACTTGAAATTAACAGTGAAACACTGTACCGGGTGTTTCTGTGAATGCGTAACAGTGTTGCGGGTTTGCCTACCCGATTCGCCCGCAAGGCGCCATGGCCCCTGCAGCGCTAGAGAGTATGCAATCCCGCAACACTGTTACGCATTCAAAGAAACACCCTGTACATTCAGCTCGTTGTACCCTACAATTTACAATAAATTTTAACAGTTTTCTATTGTGTTTAGAAATAACAGTTCCACACTGTTGTTAAACTGTGGTATTTTATAACAGTGAATTCAAGGTGCGAATATTCATAGGAACTTCAAACACCGCGAATACATACGCCGATTTCACTGGGAAAATATTCGAAAGAATGTGAAGCGGAGGCTTTCACTTCGACGAAGGGACGTCCAGCGCCCCGCCCCGCCCCGCCCCGCCCCGCCCCGCCCCGCCCCACTCCTCCCCTAATCCTGTAATGGATCACCCTGACCTCTGCGGGGTGGCGGCCAGCTGACGGCTGGTGCTGGGGCCTAGGCTGAGGCGCCCCGCCCCGCCCCGCCCCGCCCCGCCCCGCCCCGCCCCGCCCCACGCCGCGAGTGACAATCAATAAAGTGGAGCCGCGCTGGCCCGCTGGCCGGGCACGCGTCACGGCCGCGTCGCGTCCCACTGACACCATGAAGTAGAGCTAATGGGGCGGGGCCGGCACGGGCAGGGCCCCCCTGGACCTCACCTCACCCGCTCACACACTAAATCCTTATGCATTTTATTGTGCATAAGCATGCAGGATTTTAAGCAACCATAAGAGTATGCACAATTTCATGCATAACTATGTACAATTTGTGCATAGTTATGCACAATTTGTACATAATTATGCACAAAAATTGTGCATAATTATGGTTGCTTAAAATTCTGCATGTTTATGCACAACAAAATGCATAAGGGTTTAGTGTGCACAATGTTGTGACTTCTAAACCACTACACTGTAAACTTTTCACATTACGACAAAGTCAGTGCTAGATTTTACTGTTAAGGTTACGTCTTGTTACTCTGTCATACACACTGTTAAACCAAATTGCCATATGTGACGGTATAAATATTGCTATATTTCGTCACAAGAGCTGTGATGAAACAGTCGTCACATGACATACATTTCGTCACTTGACATCACTGGTAAAACTAAAGCGTAGTTGTGCGCCTTTTTCAAGCGTACAACTACGCTTCAAGGCAATTCCCCCCATGCATTTAGATAGGAGGGAAGGAGCGCATGACCTCTTGTACGCTTCAAGAAGGGCGTACGGACTGTACGCTTCATGAAAGGCGCTATGTTACGCCTTAGTTTTACCAGTGATGAATCTTTCGTCACATGCCGTGAATCTTTCATCACACTGATGAACCATTTGTCATGTGACGAACCTTTCAAAAGTAAAATTTAGCACTGACTTTGTCGTAATGTGACGACTTAAAATTTTTCAGTGCAGTATAGCCCGTAATTTTAGATTACGGTCCAATCTATACAGGATGTACTGTAACTTTAGGAATTTGTTGTAAAGCTATGAAATGAAGACCAATCCCCCATACTGAAATACAGTTCAAACCTGAACGGGAATATTACGGTTCCAACCGTAGGCAAACCGTAAGTAGGTACGGTATTTTTTTTCCAATGAATCTTAGCAATTGCGATCAAATTTGTTTGTAAGCTTACGAAGCAGCCAAAATCTTCGCAATGCGAACAAATTTTGTAGAAGAGTGGTGCGAGGACATTGGAGGACACAAGAGTTTATATAGGAAAGGAGACGCAAAAGAAGTACAAAAAAAAAATGTTTGCGGTGAATTTCAATATAAGCTACAGTGGACCCTGCAGCAATGATCACCGTGAGCTACGCGGTGAGCATCACATCACGGTAAGTTCCGGCGGTGCACCCTCGCCTCGGTTCACCGTGCAGCTTACAGCGACATTCACCGCGACATTGAGGCTGTGTACAACACTACTCGCCCGTCCCGTGGTGTGGTGGCCGCCCGCCAACAGCGGCGACCGATCCCCACATGAATTAATTTCTGCCCGGACCGGTACATTTTAATGAATTTTTAATGAAAAAGTAAATTAATTTGTACCGGCGCGCTGCGCCATGGCATAAACTCCCCCCCCCCTCTCCCTTGAGCCCGTGCAGCAAAGTGCGGTGGCAGCGCTCCAGCGGGAGCCAAGGCCGTCTCCCCATCCCCATCATGGTCCCGGGCGGGGCGGAGAGGGAGGGGGGGGGGGGGCGCACGGGTACGGGTATATGCCGCCCCGCTCCCCCTCAGTGAGCCGAGTTGAGCTGAAACAGCACTTTCCCGCCGCCCCCCCCCCCCTCTCAAACCGCGGTGCGGCGAGATCAGCTCGGGCCAGCTCCAGGGTGTCTCCAGTCTCCAGGGCGTCTCCAGGACGGCTCCAGGACGGCTCCAGGGCGTCTCCAGGACGGCTCCAGGGCGTCTCCAGGACGGCACAAGGGCGGGTCCAGGAGGGCGACGTCAGGGCGGATCCAGCCAGCAGCGCACAGCGCATTACGCATTTATCCACCCCTCCTTACCCCCACAGCCCCGCCCCGCCCCGCCCCGCCCCGCCCCGCCCCGCCCCGCCCCCGCCAGGCTACCCCCACGGCCCGCCCCGCACCTTTAATCCCCCATCAGTCCCTGTCACACGACACACTCCGCCCCGCGCCCTAACCCGCGCCCCGCTCGCCCACGTGCGGCGATCGGCGCCACGAAAAGTGTCATGGCGTTATACATCCGAGGGAACCGTTATGGTTACGGCTGTGCCCGGTAGGCCCGGGTGGGCCTGAGGCCTGGCCAGGACCAACTCCACGCCGAAATAGCTTTCGCGGCGCATTGTCAGCGGCCCCTCTCCCGAAGGGGGAAAGAGGGGGGGGGGGGGCTATTGTGTCCCGCTTATACGCGACAACACGCCGACGCAACACGCTGGCTGCATCGCATGCGGCAGAACAGGCAGTGAGAGGAGGGAGGAGGAGGACTAAGAAGTGTGTCCGAGAGAGTGAGAGAGGGAGGGAGGGAGAGAGAGGAGGGAGAGCGAGGGAGGGAGAGCGAGGGAGGGAGAGAGAGGGAGAGAGAGGGAGGGAGAGAGAGGGAGGGAGAGAGGGGGAGGGAGAGAGAGGGAGGAGAGAGAGAGGGAGAGAGAGGAGAGAGAGAGAGAGGGAGAGAGAGAGGGAGAGAGAGAGAGAGAGGGAGAGGAGAGAGGAGAGGGAGAGAGAGAGAGAGAGAGAGAGAGAGAGAGAGAGAGAGAGAGAGAGAGAGAGAGAGAGAGAGAGAGAGAGAGAGAGAGAGAGAGAGAGAGAGAGAGAGGGAGAGGGAGAGAGAATGAGAGAGAGAGAGAGAGAGAGAGAGAGAGAGAGAGAGAGAGAGAGAGAGAGAGAGAGAGAGAGAGGGAGAGAGAGGGAGAGAGAGGGGGAGGGGCAGCACAGAGCACAGGCGTATGGGAAGTGAAAAACGGACGGGCCGCTATCATACTTTATCCCCCGCCACTGGGCCGGGTCTCGTCCTTACACCTGGTACGTCTCGTGTGCCAGGGCGAGCCGCCGGGCCATCAGCAAAGTGCACAGCCGTAGCCTCGCGGCAAGCCCCGCCCCGCGCCCCGCCCCGCCCCACCCCGGCTTTACACGGTAAAAAAGTGCCTTTATATCCGAGTACACCACGTACCAAGTACCATCGGGACAATTCAAGGACGGGGGTAGGAAGAACGCATGTGGCCGTCCTTGATGAAGCCTTCTCGAGTCTTCTCCTTGAACATTAAGGAAAAGTTTTCACAGTGTAGGCACGGCATCACCAGCATGGTCCACACATAAGGAGTGAGGCTTCCGCGGTTATGTAACAGCCCGGTGCGGCGCGGGGCGGGGCGGGGCGGGACGGGGCGGGACGGGGCGGGCGGAGCGGGACGGGGCGGGCGGAGCCACCCCTACCCGCCAGCCGGGCCGGGACAGCAGCTTAGTCAATAAAGCCCCGCGGCCAAGTTTCAAGTCTTTCGCGTGATACCGAAGAGTTATACCCGACCGCCGTGCCCCGGGCGGGCAGGGCCGCCGCTCCAACCCCCGCGCCGCTTTAGAAAGAAAAATTAAATAAATTCCCGGGGAGCGCAGAGCTGGGCGGGGCGGGGCGGGGCGGGGGATCAGCAGGATAGCGCACCGCACGGCGCACAGAGCACCCCGCCCCGCCCCCGCCCCGCGGCCCGGGCCGGCTAGGGTGGCCCAAAATAAAAGTTTGAGCTCGTTGCGCGGTGTGCACGTGCACGGTAAAAAAAGTTTCTTTTATTTCAAGACCCGGTCTTGGACGCCATTGGCGTTCTCCATAAGATCCACGACCTGGTCATGAAATAAATGAAACTTTTTTTACCGTGTGTTCCTTATCTCGGGTTTGGGCCATCTCTGGCGTTTTTTATGGGTAATGAGGCACCCTTTCAAAATCCGGCAGATAGACCATTTTTGAGTGATGGAACCCGCCGCGCAACGAGCTCAAACTTTCATTTTGGACCACCCTAGGGCCGGCGCTAGCTCAGCCCGCCCAAGTTATGTGCGGCGGGAAGTCATAATCCCGCCCCTCGGCGGGGCTGGGCACGGTGCACGGGGCACGGGGCAGGGGCTGGGCACGTGTTAACAAAACAGGAAAGTGTCAAACTGCGGGACAAACTGAGCAGGCGAGGCAGCCCACGTGGGGGCGGGGCGGGCCCGGGGGCGGCGTGGGGCGGGGCGGGGCGGGGCGGATTGGGGGCGGGGCCCGAACGCGAGGCTTGGCGCGTCAAAAGACCTTTGCGGCATAAGGACGCCAAATCCCTCTGTCCAAAGAGGGATGGGGGATGGGAGGGGAGGGGAAGGGGCGTTTCATTGTGCCGTGCGGCTCAACAGCGGGGCGGGGCGGGGCGGGGCGGGGCGGGGCGGGGCGGGGCGGGGCGGGGCGGGGCGGGGCACATCGGCCTCGCCGACTGATTCCGAGGATCGTCCTCGTACCTCCGTCTTTGTCGCGCCCATTGCAGGGCGCGGCGGTGCCCTATGTCGGGCATGGCTGTGGCCTATGAGTGCGACACGGACAAGAGATGGAGAGCGATTCTCGGAATCAGTCGGCGGGGACGGTGTGCCCCGCCCCGCGGGCCCCAGGGCGCAGGTCAGAGCACAACTGTGCAAAAATAATTTGTAAATTTAAGACTTTTTTATAATTTCGGATTACGACATGGAGTCGTAAATTTACGAGAGCAAATTCTTGCCCGTTGAAGAAAACTAAGTCGACCGATGATGTCAAAAAGTGCTCTTGACTATTCAAATCGAAGTCGTAACTTTACGACATTTGTCATGGAAATTTTTGACGTAACCCTCACAACTATTTTCCAAAGTGACAGGGCGGTAGGCACAGCAAACATTTTACCGTGAAGTTCCCGGTTGTTTTCGGAAATATTCCCGGTTTTGTGTGACGCATGCGCAGAACGCAAGTTGACAGATTTCCACATTTTACAAATTATTTATTTTACATGATCCGCGTGCCCGGCAGATTAATATAGAGCCGGAACCTACTCAGCTTTGATGTTTTATCAGTTTTCCGTCATTAAATCATCGAACACCGTGTTTAATCTTAAAATGCAACACATAACCTAAAAAGTTGCGGCGGGAAACAGCTACCGGGAAGTACTTTCCGGAATCAACCGGGAAATCCACGAAAAAATATTTGCTGTGGGGCAAGACCGCGACCGGGCCGATACACGCCACACGACGCGTGTTTCCCCAACATACAGGGGCGCAAATCACCTGCCGACTGATCCTGAGGATCACCCTCCGACCTCTGTCCTTGTCACACTCCAAAGGCCGTGCCTACCCGCGGCCGGCGTAACCACAACGCTCTCCCTTCCTCGTCTGGGCCAGGACCCGGGTGGACCTAGGTCTCGCAGACCCGCGGTGCGCGGGGGGGAGGGAGGCACAATGGAGCCGGCCCGCTCCGGGCCGCCCCGCCCACTCAGCCGCCGCTACAGTGGTATGGTCCGCGGATTCGGTTGCCGGGCGAAATGTTTCACGTGGGGCCCGGCGCCCGACCCAGCCCGGCCCCGCCCCGCCCCGCCCCAGCCTGGACGGGCAGGGGTGCTGCACGGCCCAGTAGACTGATTCCGCAGAGCGCTCAAGGGGGGTTTCTCTCTCCCAACTTATGGCCGTGCCTCACGAGTGCGACAAGAACAGAGGTAGGTATGAAAGTCCCGTGCGGAATCAGTCTACAGGGGCGCGGGGTGGGAGCAGGTCACACTAACGTCTGTATCGAGTTGATGGCGGGGCGGGGCGGGGCGGGGCGGGGCGGGGCGGGGCGGGGCGGGCGCATCAGAGACAAGTCTGGAGGCTCCACCGCGGCGCCTCCTACTTCCTCTCCACCCGTGCCGCGGAGAGATGCCGCTGTCAACGTGTCCGCGGCGCGGAGGGCGCGGAGCGGACTGACATGCGATGCGGTCTGGTCTCGCCACAGACAGAGGCGCCTACGCTGCCAGGCACACCCGCCCGCACCACGCGTCACCTGAGAGAAAACGGTTCAAGCGGGAGAAGTCATAGGCGGCATTCTTTTTGTACCTTCTCCTCTTAAAGTACAGGCGCGAAAGGAGTTAGGCGAATGCAGCTGGTCCGCTACGCCCGGCCCGGCCGGGCCCGGCCCGCCCCCTCAGCCCTGCCATAGGCAGTCACTTAGCACGCCGGGCCGGGGCGGGGCGGGGCACCCTCCTCTGGGCCGGGGCACCCCGCCCCGAGCGGAGAATAGGGCCGGAGATTGGGAGAGGGGGTCGTAGGGCGGGAGAGGGCGGGGGAAAGGTAGCCCGCGAGTGAGAGTGAGAGAGGTGGGGGCGCCCCGCTCCGCCCTGCCCTGCTGCCGCGCCGGGTTGGGGTTCGAGGCTACCATCGATCCTCCCTCTCCTCTCCGAGTCCCTCTCGCTGCAGAAGGCGACACAAGGTCAGCCCGTCCCCCACCCTACCCCTACCCACCCCCACTCGCTAAAATATCCGCAAGCCCCTGTTTGGGACACCCGTACCCGCAACCGTTCGCAGCCAATCAGCGCCGCCAACCGCCGCACGCTCCAGCCCCCTCCCCTCCCATTCCTCCCCCTGGAGGGGTGGGGGCGGGTGGGGGTGGTGCAATGGGAGGGAAAAGAGCTCGGGCGGCCGGGGCCGGGGCCGGGGCCGGGGCCGGGGCCGGGGGCGGGGGCGGGGGCCGGGGGGGGGGGGGGGAGCCGGCCCCGGCCCGGGCGCAGCGGGAGCGGCGCGTGCAGTTTACTTTCTCTCCCCGGGTGGTTTTTTAGATTTCACTGGAGGAAGTTTGGAATTTTGGGGGGGAGGGGGGATTATATGGGACAATGCAGTTAAAATGCAGTTTTCAAGGCAATGATAGCGTTGCCGAACAGTGAGAAAGGTCAAGGCAAGGCTAAAATACAGGGTCCGGTGCCAAACGCTGCCGCCCCGCTGCGCTGCGCTGCTCATGCTGCGCCCCGCGGCTCGCGGCCGGCACACGCACCGAGCGAGTGCAACGGGGCTTAACCATAGCATGTCGGGTTTTAACAACGAGCACCGGGTGTGAACCGCATGGCATGGCATATACACCGAAAGAACACCTATTTCTAGTTCTAACTGACGGCACACGGACAGCCCCGGCGCTTTTCCTCATATTTAACGAGGGAAAGCCACCGCCTCCTCAGTGGCGGTTTTCAGCCGGACTGAACACTAGGGTGGCCCAAAATAAAAGTTTGAGCTCGTTGCGCGGTGTGTTCCTCATCTCGGGTTTGGACCATCTCTGGCGTTTTCTATGGGTAATGAGGCACCCTTTCAAAAATCCGGCAGATAGACCATTTTTGAGTGATGGAACCCGCCGCTCAACGAGCTCAAACTTTCATTTTGGACCACCCTACTGAACACCGCGCCCGATCTGAGCTGCAGAGCTGCAGGGCTGGCCAGCACCTGTAATCTTTTTTATCACTAGGTAAACCTGCACCGCCGTCCAGTCCAATGGTTCTGGGGTTCTGGATTGCAGCGGCAGCGGGGCCTACCCGAGGAAAATGAGAACACGCGGTCCACTGCTTAAGCGGTCATCGAGATTCTACCATTGACAGGGGGAGCGGGAGGGGGGGGGGGCCATGATAACACACACGGCGGTGCCTCTGGACCGGACCGGGGATCTCATGTCCCCGCCATACCTCCCCTCACCACTTAGCACATCAGCACATCATAATAAGTTAAATGCTTCATTCAAGAAGAACATGTAAATGTATGAACATGTAAACAACATGTATACTGAACTTTGACAGAAAACAGTCGGGAGTAAGTAAGGCACAGACAACTGTGAATATTAGTGATGGCTTTAAAGGTTCATGTAAAAATATTCAGCCCTGAATGCAGATATGAAAATTGAAAATTTCAGACATGTGTAACATAGCATTTTTAAAAAAACAAACAACAACAGGAATAACAACTGAATCGCAAAATTTAACCTAAGCCAAGCACACAGAACAGATTGATATCATTACCCATTCTCTGAAAATGGAACTCACTTCATCTTGTTAAGTTTTTTTTTGAAATTAACAACAATAATGGTATGAACCAGTATCAAGGCAGCTTGTTGTGTAAATATGAATTTCTGGCGATCCAGAGTCAATGACGTATTTCTAACTTCAAATCAAAGAAACGGACATCGCTTTACAAAAAAGTACCTCCTGAAACCTAACCTGTCTTTCCTCAGGGATGCTACCCCCGCTCTCAAACTGTCACCCTCGACTTTCACTGGGGGCTGGGGGTGTCAACAAACGGGTCTAAGCTTACACGGGAGCCTAGAAAAGATTCGTCCTGGCGTACTTACGTAAACGGTGATGGCTATCCACAGAAGATCGCAAACATAGCACAAAACAGAATCACTTCAGCGAATTGGTGGCGAGAGAGTCAAGCGGAGGTGCCCCGGGCAGTGGCAGTACGGAGTGAAGCATAAACGCAGGGCAACCGCGACCTCAGCTCAGGGTGGATGGGAGACCTGCGGTGACAGCTGACAGCAGCATAGTGTCTTCTGGTTGGTGGACGAGGCGCCAGGCGCTAGGTGGCGCTACAGTCAGTAAAGGGGCTGTCGTTCGAATAGGCAGCAGAACCAACCTCACCTCAGTGCCAATAGCCGTTTGCGGTGTGTAAACTGACGTGGAGCTGTACCGGACGGCGCTGGAAGGATAAAACTCGCCGGTCTCCCAAAATATAAATTTTCTGTCTTTAACTTCTCAGTTGATAAAGGTTTTTGTTAATCTTTTTCCACTATGGACGCGTGGGACGATTTCAAGCGCATGAACAAGCGCCAGGTAATTACTTATTGAAAACCACTGGTTTTGCTCTCAACAATTCCAATAGCACTTACTACTAAAAAGTTTCTGTAGAGTTCCCGTTTTTTTATTATTTTTCATTATCATGGCACAAAACAATGTCAGCAGACGTTGCTCGTGTTCTCTTCTGTTCATAATATTTATCATCATATCAGATTTGTAGGTTATGCTCCTCTAAGTGTCAACATGTCAGAGCAGCAAACTCCCATCTGTTTTCAACTCAGTCTTTTATCTCTTGTCTTAATTGTGTGTTTATTGAAACTAGTGACCAATAGATTGTCATTCTTGTTGGATTATTACTGGAGGCATTCAATCACTGCCAGTTTCTCAATGAATGCCCGATTTACATATTTTGGATTTGACAGTGAACGTATATAAAAAATTGTGAAAGATGATAAAAAAAAATTACCATTACAAATTCGATCTATATTTTTCAGATGCTCTACCAGGCGTTAAGTTTTGGTATGATTGTATCTTCAGCTCTTATGATATGGAAGGGATTGATGGTGGTCACAGGTAGTGAAAGTCCAATTGTAGTAGTCCTCAGGTAAGTTTATAAATTTTACCAACAAAACAAGGAAGATTCATTTTCCTTAGTTACAATTTTAAGAACATTTAAAAACGCTGCCTTTTCTTGTACAGTGGTAGTATGGAACCAGCTTTTCAAAGAGGAGACCTGCTTTTCCTAACAAACAATCAAGAAGATCCTATAAGAGCTGGAGATATTGTAGTATTTAAAGTAGAAGGCCGAGAGATTCCAATAGTACACAGAGTCTTAAAACTTCATGAAAAGTAAGCCATTCTTAGATTGCTTAACTCTGCATGTAGATTTCTTGTATATGTCTTTAATAATGTTCCTTGTATAATTTAGGTCCAATGGCACTGTCAAATTTCTTACAAAAGGAGATAACAATAATGTGGATGATCGAGGTCTCTACGCCCCAGGACAGCTCTGGTTGCAAAAGAATCATGTTGTAGGAAGAGCTCGAGGATTTCTGCCATATGTTGGCTTGGTGACAATATACATGAATGATTACCCCCATTTCAAGGTAAGTTATCTACATACTGCACTTCTCTATACCCTCACCAAGCTAGACATAACAAAACCTTATTGTCTTTTTTGTCTTTGTTTACAGTATGCTGTTCTTGTTGCATTAGCACTGTATGTTTTGATTCATCGAGAATAAAGTCATCTTAAATCAATTTGTGTGAGAGGAAGTTTTTCTATCTAATAATGTGTTTCCATCTTGATCAGCTCTTAAAGGTGTTCTTCTCTAGGCTAGTATATACTAGGCAAATTTTTATTTTGTTTTTGAAAACTATCCACAAATAAGGTGTGAGCTTAAATGACAGTCTATTGTTTTTCTTTTGTGAATTGGTAAAGTGTTTAGTGTGTCTTGCATATTTTTGAACTGCTGGGCATAGTTTGTGAAAAGTGAATAGTTCAAGCTACCTCATGAGATGAAACTTGCCAAATATGCTGTGCTTACATTTATTCCTACCAAAGGGGCCCCCTAATTTGCTGAGTAGTATGTATCAGATCTAGGAAAAAAGGCATTCTTTTATCATTTATTGATGTTTGTGCTCCAAAACAGTTTCTTTAAGAATTGGTAAATTTTTGCTTAATACTTACCCAAACTATCACAGTTTACTGGTTTACTCCCAACTGTTTAGCAGGGACTTACACAATCTATTTTAATTATCACATTCAATTTCCAAAGTGTTGTATATTTCTTAAGTCATAGTCCTAATACTGATTACATATATATAAATATATATGATAGTGTAACTGTCCTACTGTTCGTCCACTTATATATGAGCACTGCACTCATTTTAATCATGTGCTCAACTCTTGTACTGTTTTAAAATTCAACTGGCACCTCATAAGCTTAAAGAGTACAGGGCACTTCTAGTTTCCAGGTTTCATTGGTTGCTTTTATGGAGCACAATTTATGTTAATCAATTTTACTCCTTAGCACTTGCTGAATTCTCTTTTGTTTCATTTATCAACCGCACATTTTGTGTCTTAGTATTATTTTGAAGCAGTACATGTACTCTCCAAATTTTTGAGCACTCCTCTAGTTGGGGCAGCACCTAACTGTCACCTAAGCAAGAAAAAATTTTGTGTACTGGTGATTGTGTAGTCTTTAATGCTCTAAATAGCAAATTGTTCTGATTTGCTAGGAGCAGTTGTGGGTTACATAAACCTTGAGCTCTTAAAAATTTTGACAACTGTGATACTATGGACTTAAAAGTAAGGAAATCTGTAAAGAAATCAAATAGTTTAGATATGCAGCCAGGTGTTAAACTACAATATGCAAATGGTTGTGAATGCACTTTGAATCAAGCATTCCTGTGTTTTTATAGCCAGTAATAACTCATTAACATTTTTTTTGTAAATTCCAAGTGGACTTGTTAAAGAATGTTTCGTAGGCATAATGCTGCAAGTATAAAGCCCTCATAGCAGGCTTCGTCTTCTTTTTTTCCCTTTTTTTTTTTGGTGTGTGTGTGTGTGTGTGTGTTGCATTTTTATTGAGAGATGTGAATAAGGAGCAAAGACATTTTGTGATGTATTAAAAGATATGAAACAGGAGTTGAGTTGTTATATTTTGATCAAACAGGCAATGCACTTCCAATTAATCCAAAAGTTCAAGTTTTTGTGATTACCTGGTACACTTGCACAGGGAATTCCCTGACAGAGAGGCAGTTCAAAACTAACTTCAGTATTTTCATGTCTTAGCATTGTGTGGAAATGTCTTCCAAATATTTATATTATAGTCATAAATTGCATGTAAAGGAATCTCAAAAAAATATCCGATCACTGTATTGTATCAGTGTTGTTCTGGTCTACAAGATGTAAAGAAGTGCTCACATTGAGCAATGTCAATGCCGTGTCTCACTGACAACCTCTACGCACAAATTATTAAAAAAAAAAAAATAATAATCCTGCTATGCATATGCTTTGCAATCCTCCAACACCTGTTCATTATTAACGGGCGGTAAGAAGCTGTCGCGATCAGTCTCTAACAGTGTAACTGCAGAGCAGTGTGTGGTGCTCTCAACGCGAAGGACCACTCAAGCAGGCAAAGCTGAAGCTGACAAAGGGGCCCCCGTGCCATGCAGTGCTCCAGTAATCATGGCTCAGCACTCAGCAGTCGCAGCAGTCACTTCCAGCTAGTGACGCCTCGTCACAGGGTGAAACGAGGAGGGGGGGGGGGGCGTCATTATCAGCAGTCAGGCCAAGCAGAGAATGAATAGGCGCGCTTTCAGTATAATACAAACCCTGTGGGCCGCGAGACGAGACCATGTTGCTGCAAGAGTTCTCCTGGTCCGTCTCCAGGTCTGCCGCTGCCGTCTGTTGCGGTTGCGTCCTGGTCTGCACGCTGATTCTGCCAGTGGCGGCAAAACCATCTGCCGAGGACTCCATCACGACCCACCCTAAAAGTAAGAGACGAGTACCGATGGCAGCCCATGCCGTAGTGCCCGGCCCGGTCATACAGGTGCGGGTTCAGGGAGAGGCGGGGGGGCATTGCGCTACAATCCGCCCCATTAACTATGGGACATACTATGGGCTTTCAGAGGTCGACTGCACGCACGGGTTTGTGTTGTGCGTGTTGCAGACTTTTTGGCGGGCCATCCAGCGTCCAGAAGCAAAGCATTCGACTCCTTGCAAGCAGATGACTACTCGGACATGCAGGAGCAGGTGAACAGCACGGAACGGAGGGGGCACGTCCCAGACCTGGCCGCGGCGGCGCTCCCCGTGAATGAGCTCTCGGTGTGCATCCGGAGATGCTCGGAGGCCTGCACGCACCAGGCACCGCAGCCCCAGCCATCATCCGGCTGCAACCGTGATGACTCAGAGGGTATCCTCACCCCTCTTCACAAAAGAGAGGCCATTGGTGGCAGCATGTTTGCCATTGCCGTTGTCATTGTTTTGGTTGTATGGTGCCGAAGAAAATGAGATTATACAAATACATGTTTAAAAATGTTCCTAATTTTGCTTTAAATGAACAAAAAAAAAAAAAACCTTGCATTAATCTGCATGCAATTTCTTTGTTAAAGGTGAAGTGAAGTGAAGTGCAATGCAATGGAATAAGATTATGAAATAAATGATTCTTCGAAATGAAAATAGGGTAACAATCTAAAGACATGTATTACTGTCAAAACAGATAAATCTCAGAACACTTGTACAACCAAATACTATATTATGGAACAGAATTAATAGAATTTTTAAGACTATTCTGATTAAGAATGTAGTTTACAAATGATACATTGAAGGATTCAATTAAAATTTTAGAAAATATGTACACACATTTTCAAAGCATTATGTAATACATGGTTAAGCACTTGGGTCAACATTTTTCTTTTTAAAAATAATGAACAGAAATTGATAGGTAGCTTATTATTCAGCCTAGTTCTTTAATTATGAAGAGAGGCAGATATGAGGTTGAGCAGCTGTCATGGCATTAAATTGATTGTTAATACATGTACTGAATCACATTTGACATAACACAAAACAGGGGCAAAGACCGGAGATCATGTGAGAACCTTGCAGACTGACTTTGCAAACTGAATGAGAAAGACAGTTTAGATTTAATATTCTTGTAACTTCATGTATCAAAACAATGTCAAAGTAATTAAATTGTTCTCACTCATTAAAACTCATGAAATTATGATACATAAATAAATTAATCATGATCGAATTCAAAAATAGGAGTAGTTTTAGAATACTCAGATCTGAAAGACTGGGAAAAAAATACTAACAATTTAAACAATTTCAATCTTCTTCATCCTCTTCCTCTTCCATTGCTTTCTGTTTCCGAGCAGTAGCACACCCAGAGAAAAAAGCAAAACTTTTCACTAACATTTCCAAAACATAAAGAGAGTCCATTTCTTCAAAATGTGATGTAGCAACTAGCTTGTCCCAAGCTCTTATAATATCTTGTCTTAAGTACACAGCTCTAAGAACCATTTTATGCAATGCAATGGGGCCATCAACTTTGTTGTTTACTTTGTCATTCACTTTGTTTATATTCTGAATAACAGCCTCAACCAGAGAAAAAAATCTAAATGCACGCTTAGTTGTAATAAGTTGATTGGAGTCTTCCATGGCCCACTGCTTTAAATCTGCAGATTTAGGTGGCTGACCTGTTTCTCTATTTTCTACAAAATTGCGTTTCATACTCTTATAGATTGCATTCCAACCTTTAACTGTCTTGTTTTGACTTGCTCTCTTGATATATGTCCTCAGCACACGGCTACAAAGTGTGTGTAGCTCATCTTGACCAGGGTCAAACCTTAAGTCCGCTTCAGCACAAAATGTCTCACTAATAACATCAGGGGAGCCAAGACACCGCATTGCAAACTTAAAAACTGCCTCATTGAGCTTCATAAAAAATTTGTAAAAAAATAGTTCCACAACTTCAGAATCATCAGGGTACAAGAAAAGTAGATTCAAAACAAAAGACTCTCGACGACCCCCTGAGGTGAGCCACATGCTTCTTGACCACACAAAATGATCCCAATCAACAGCAGGAAGAATTGTTAACTCTGTTAATGTAACATACTGCCAAACTTCATGTACCAGCTCTTTGCTAATCTCTCTCCACAAGGGAAATGAGTTAAAATATAACCGTCGTGCATATGCCTCAACCCTATGCTCTAAAGCAGAGGAAGCTTCCTCATCCATTATAGCCTTTAGAGCAAGATTTACCAATACAGGCACCTCTTTTACAAGATGTTCTTTGCTGGGAAGTTGACCTGCATGCTCTGAAATTGATATGAAAATTAGATAGATTAATTCATTGCTTATTCAAGGAAGTACAAGAATGCAAAGAATATGACTACTGCTGAAACTTACTTCTTTGTCTTTCCAACTCTTTATGTCTCTCGAGATGCTCTCTCATTTTAAAAGCGGTTTTAAGAACAGTGCCACACTTTTCACATTCATGACCTGTAACCTCATATTTGGTGGCTGGGTTTTCTCTCTTGATTTCAGTAGTCTTATGCTTGTTTCTTCCCAAGTCTCTGCTGTGGTCAGTCTCTCTACTTTTTGACTTTCGAGAATTATTTGAGCGTTCTTGTTGATTAGCATTGGTATAGCAATTGGATAGCAAATTGTCAGAAGATTGTTGGCCAGTAGGTACTACCTCCCCAGTGGGAAGCACTTTAATAGAGTGAAGCTTTCCATCTGCTGAAAATGCTTTCCTTTGAGGTCCAGACTCAGAAAACCCATCAAAATTTGGTGAGTCAAGTTCTTTGTTGATAGAAATATCATTCTGCCAGTATGACTTTTCATCCCATGAACTGCTTTTACCAATGTGTTCCATGTCTAATTCTTTCTTGATACGGGTGAAATCTTCCTCTTCCACACAACATTCTGGATGGATCCCAATAAAATTACATATTTCTGTCGGTTGCCAATTTAAACCATCAATGGAATCAAAAGAAGGCTGGCGAATTGCTCTTTTGAGTTGGTCGGTGAGCGGCAGAGAGTCACTGAAACAATGTCATTCTTAGCTAATATTCAAATAGTTTGAGAAGAAAAATTAAATACAGAATTTACTTACTTAAGAGTGAGGTTTTCTGCAGAAGCTTCAATTGCCTGAATTGGATCGTTGAATAGATAATGGTTAAATGCATCATAAGCACCAGTTCTGTGAAATAAAAACGGTTTCATTACATAACTGACATACCATATGTTCGAAAGCACACAAAATTGGCTGTGAACTTACAAAAAATTCCTATGAATACCAGTATCCTGATTATCTGTTAAAGAATCTTGATCATCATCCTGATGCAGACTGGAATCTCTGCTAGCTGAATCAAAACTATTAGATCTAGATGGAAATCCATTGCTTGCCTGAAAATTTGTAGAATATTAGAGGTCAATTGAATAACAACGATGTTAAAAATACTTAAATAATGACGTCCTCATGGAAAAGGAGAAAACTTACTGTTTTAGGCTTCCGTCTTTTAGGTGGATTACTAAGATGTGATTTCTTTCTCATGTTTACAGTAGTATTACTCGGCACTGTGAGAGAGAAGATCTAGACCTGGAACATAAAGGGTAAAGTATTAAAACATTATGAGGCGACCATAACCTGAATATTTCTAAAAACAGAAAACAAAAATATGATTTAATAAAAAAATAAAATATTAAAAGACTGTATTTAAAATAGATTAAATCATATAAATATGCTGTAAATGCCTTGTTAATTTTAAAGAAACCAACTTTGAGGGAACTGAGTATGATTTGATCACCAGTATGTGATGGGTTTTCCCTGTTGCAGATTTGTGCCTGGAAAGCAATATGGTACTTCAAGCCAGTGAGCTTTAAATAGGTCTGGTTCCCAACAATAACGAGCGTCAATAATCCTACCCAAGGATAAGTGATCGTCATAATAAGGAAACAATAACACTAACTTGAACAGTGTAAAGGTGCATCAGCAGCAGCAAGCATCAGCTTCAGGGGCATGGACAGAAGTCAGGTGGTTGAGAAATCAGGCCACAGGATTACGATCGCGACGCAGCGTTAAACTAGGGGCAAAATACAAATAATATTCAAAATCGAACAAAAAAATGAAGGGAAATAAGCGAAAGAGGTGCTATTGGTTGACTAAATTAAGAACCAAATAACCTAACCTTGTAGTCATTTATTTTCAAATAAAATCAGGGAATCTTGCCATTGTGACACATCTAATAGGGTTATTAATTTTGGATTCTTGTTGATTGCCATAGAAGCACGATCAACGCGTGATACGTAGGGTAAAGACATGCCTGCCGTACTCCCCTAAACCTCACATGGACATGGATGGGGAAGGCACACCACTGTTTCCCCGTTCATGTCACCAACACGCTCACAAAAGACCCCTTTCTTTCCAAAAAGTTAGCAAAGTTGGTTGGTGATGATCATGTGATAAAACTTAATAATAATATACCTTATCATTAAAGGTCACCTCAAAGCAATACATGAGATATCATATATACAAAGCCTGAAATGAATTGCCTTAACTATAAGCCTTAAGGAGTAAGCATTCTGAGATATGTAGTGAGTGTGACAGAGGGCAAGAATAATTATATGTTGCTGCTGTAAGAAAACATTTCGAATTTAAAACGTCTCGAATGTTACCTTCGGTAGAACTTGGCGAAATTCCCTGAAAACTGAGTTTATCAACACAAACCGCACGGCGGCGCGAGAGTGATTTTCGTCTGCCGCTCGTACTCTCGATATGTCTTCGATAGTGAAGCGCGGTCTGACACTAGGGAGGAAGGGGCCCGAGAAGGGAGACTCGTAGGAGAAATGGTATGATTGTTTGACCTCATAGGTTTGGTATTCCCCACCCCTGAGTCAGTACCCCATAGCTGCGTCCAGATGTCCAGATACGTGGGTGTCTGGGGTGCCTATACTGAACGCCATAGGCTAGACACTCAAGTTGTTACCCAGGCTTCCAAACGCCCAAAAGAGTATATCTTGTGTGAGCAATTTTCCGAGCCGACACTTAAGAAAATTCGCTCAGGAAAAGGCACCCAGTACTCTTTTTCGTCTAAGTCCCAAGACCGGTACACTCTGACTGGCACTGAAAAAACTTTCCGACAGCTTTCGATATGTCTTCACATGGCTTCACAACTGAGAGTAGTCTTATAAACAGACAAATGAGATTCATCAAAGACATTTATTTGTCAAAACTTATGGTCATCCATTTTGGCCAATTAAGAATAGATTATACAATGAGCACCAAATGTTAAATCCTCAAAATTTTAAATGCAGTCTTCACAGGTAAGGAAGAAGAACCCTTCAAGGAAGGGCAATATCATTTTATTCAGTACAAACATTCAATGGCAGTACTTTGACTTTTAAAACTAGGTGGCACACATCAACATACAAGACAATTTGTATGTTTTATTTACAATTATAACTTCCTCCAAATAGTAAAAATACAGTACACACTACAATTTCAGCAATATTTGGTATGAGTCATTACTTCCACCTTTCTGTGAGTGCTAATACTGTGATACGATTTTCCTTCTTCTTTTTTCTTTTTAAATATTAGGTTTCAAGAAAATAAACCTTACACTCGTTACAACGTGTCATAAGTCTGAATTCTACAATGTGATTCATACTACGATGCATCTCTTACAGGTTGTGTGAGATCAGAAGTAAGTCAATCGTAATTACAATTTGTTAACAAATGCCTACTATTTATCCATCAAATAAATACAAAATATACTGCCGACAAATTTGATAACACTACATGGTCTATGCAACATTACTACTATTTACACAAGTTGGTTAACATTACAAAGTTTCCTCTCACAAGTACTCCAGGTTAAAAAATAAACATTAGGATTGTAAAAAGAATTTGAATTTCTTGTAATGTAAGAGAGTTTTTTGCAGACATACACACAGTTTTGACCAGAGGTACAACTTGATGTTAAATAATTAGGGTGAATTTTACTATGAGTGTACGAAATATGTCTGATACAGCATACCAAGAAATGAGGAGGAAAACCAAGCAAAGGTGCTCCACCATAGGGCAAATCCAAGCACTCCTCGAGATACTTCAATAGTAAAAACCTAGGGGAAAAAGAAGAGACAATACAAAAAAGAAATTAAAATATTTTGTATTAAGTTAACACTGAACAAGAGTAAAAGAAAATACATATCTAGATACATACTTGTTTTAAAGAGTCCAATGCGAGTGTAAACTGCCGTGCTGATTGCATGATGGTGGCAGCATCATCAGTTGTAGTAGGACTTGAATAAAAGAGTGCAGGGCTTTCTAAAGGCACTTGAACACCACCCCAAGTTAAACCACCTGAATTGATAACAAGTTTACTTGTTACACAAGCAATTTAAAACCATTTTCTTCAACTGTTTAAAATTATAAAAAGAAGAAAAACTTACCCAGTACTTTGAAAAGAAAAGCAAAAAATAGGCAACAGAATATGGGAATAACATATTGAAGAGTAACAACACACAAATAAAAAAATACACTGGCAATCTGAAAAATTGAGATGAATGAACTGTAAGCTGTAATTAAATAATATGAGGATAATTTTGAAAACTTCTGTGCCTTTACCTTCTCTTGAAGTTCACGGTTTGTGATTCTCCCTGCTTCTTTCTTTTGTTCTTGAACCCTCTGGTATGCCATATTTAAGTAGGCTTGTAAATAAATTGGCATTAAGAAGAGGCGATGAAGTGCCACAACAATAACAGCAACTAGACGCATGCTATCAAATGCACTATCAGTCATTCTGGAAATCATAATAATCCTCAGTAAAAGAATAGTCTTCTGTTGTACAGTACAGTACAGTATACCAATCTCAACTTACAGTGGTGCAGACATGCCAGAAAAAACTCGCACAGTCAGGTAGTCCCTACATACAGGCTTTACCCACAGAAGCACAAGAAGGAAAGGAGAAGCAAAGCTAACATTGAGCAGAAATCGTTTGATGCGGTTTACCTCATAATATCTGGAAAAACATTTAAAAATGGTGTCAAAGATATTGAATGGTCTGGAAAAAAAAAGAAGAAAAACAAAAAAATGAAACAAACTTGAGAAGATCATAATGCATTCGTGCTGCTCGGAACCCAGGGAATATAAAAATTCCACCAATAAATCCACACCATAATGCCAAAAAAAATTTTAGAACAAGTTTTGATGCAGGACCCCTGCAAATAAATTGCTGCCTTCTAAATACTGCTTACAAAATGCTTTGTAACTTTCAAACCAACCAAAGCCCTGAGAGATGATCAAACTCACGAGGATTGCAATCCTTGGCTTCCAAGGAACCTTGCTGCACTTGAGTTGAAACTTTGGTATGCTGTTTCCAGACCAGATTCTAAATTGCGTTCATCTACTACCATGATCATCATTGCTATCAGTAAATAAGAAAAGGCAGCTACTATGACTGTAGAACGCTCACCAACTGATTGTTCACCTTTGAAGTACTGAACAGTCAAACTAACCAGGACTTTTCTGTAAAAATATGTAAGGAAAACATCTGAGAGAGACTTAAATTGGACTATCTTAAAGTGGCTTTTGTATTGTAATTCTCGTTTACAAATTTGCCAATAAATAGGCACAGAGAAAAGGATACGTTGCAAACCCAAGTACAAGCATACACCATACTGTTGATAGATTGACTTCATCTTGAATTGGATAAAAGCTGTGATAAACCTACAGAAATATGTAATGAAAATACTATTAGCTTAATGAAACCAATTGGAACTAAATATTATACATTTACTTACCTCAGACATGAGAAACACCAAGCCTGCATAGAGTGCAAAGTCCACAACCCATTGATATTCAGTATAGAAACGTAAGTGAACAACATCCAGGGGTGAAACTTTTGTACTCTCCAGCTACAGGTAACAGAAATAATCCAAAATTATTTCAGGTCTGCAGTACTTAAACACAATACAGTTTTTTTTCAGGCACAGCACATACTGGTACATCTAGGCTCCTTGGTATCCTAAAAATATCACCATGATCAGATTTGCTTCCTTTTTTCCCTTTTGATTTTTCTTTCGAAATCTTTGGTATACCAGCAAGCTGTCGTAGTTCACTGTCTGTTGGATACAAATAGCGGACCAAACTGAAACAATAGCAACAAAACTATGTTACAAAATGAAGCATGAAAAGAGAAAAGAATGGGAGGTAGACATTTACCCTGTTGAACAGAGAAGCCAGCGGGCTAATGAGAAGAATGTGCCCAGCTTTTGAAACACACTGACCATGATCAAAGTGATGACCATTTGAGCACCAAGAAGGGCCTGCAAAAAAATTTCAAATTTCAAACTGAAAAGAATAATTTCTAAATATACCTCTTAAAATCCGTTTGTAAATAGATAAAAAAATATAGCCAGCAGTAAGTAAACATTTTTGTTTCACCAGTTAAGAAGACAAAATATATTTCCTCATCACACTCTCATAAAATTATGTTATCGACAATCTGATTTACGTCACCATTTTTTTAACACGTTCCTGTGCGGTAACGAAATAATTAGAAAACTGTCCAATCATGAGTAATTAAGGTAGAAAGGCAGAATCATCTCTAAAAAAATTTAGGTTATTAACTTTGTTTGTTACTGATTGCTATCCTATTATTGTAATTAATCATGGAAAACTTTTTGAAGTAATCTTGCTCTTGAGCAGTATTCTGTAGTCAATTACCATGTTTATTTTTCGGGATTTCCACTGACGATAAAATGAAATAAATTAAGAGTCGATGTAGTGGTGCCGGGTACAGCAGCAGCAGCAGACGGAGCAACGGCCCGGCAGTGCCCAGCAGACGCTCTTGTCTATTTCCGTAGCAGCCGCAGCGACCTAGCAGCTCCTGCCCTCAGCCCCAGCAGCACCATTGCCTCCGTTGTTAGACCCAGTTTGAAAACAGTAACGTCCTCCTAGACAAATTAGACAAACGACGGCCAAGTTCGTGTGTCCTGCGTGTACTGTCCTCAATGGAATAAACACAGTAGCAGTAGCAGACTACAGCAGACGCTAACGCCAACCGCCAACGCGTAACTTTACACCCACCACGAGACTACAATGGATGTGATGAAAAATTCAGTTATCTGCAGCTGCAGATCGCAGATTGCTTTGTTTACGATCACATTATTGTATATTTGAAGCTTTTCTTATTCTATTTCTGTCTTGTCAGTGTGATATATCAGCAGCAGACGGTGTATGGTTTATGAGACTTAATTTCAAGTAATTGCTTATAATCTGATATAAGCATCATTCATTCAAAGAGGATGGGTTATGGCTATTATGGCGCGCAGCTCCAAGCTAGAGAACAGTGAAAGAGTGCAGCATGAGCTACAGAAGGGTCAGTGGCAACAATTTTAGAACGTTCCGTTTGTGCTGCGAATTTTATTAATCCACTTGTACTTGACCTCCTCTTCAGCTGAAATAAAAGGACCGGACGCAATTCTGCAGCTCTCAGATTATGGTCTCTTACGTATTGGATCATTGGGCCCTGTGGAAGTTAAATGGTTGTCAAATAATGCTGCAGAAAATCTTCTTAAGAAAGGATTTACGACTGGCCTGGAATTTGAAAGTCTGGAGAACAACCGGAGACGTCTTTCAAGTGGCTGTCATGTTATAGATAACATACTTGGTGGCGGTTTCCCAACTCGAGGTATAACTGAGTTATCTGGAGAAAGTGGATGTGGTAAAACACAACTCTGCCTCCAGCTCTGTTTAAGTGTTCAATATTCCAATTCCCATGGTGGATTGGATGGAGGTAACTTGCTTTTTCTGCTTTTAAATAAAAAATGTCTTTGTGCCCTGCCTAAATGATTGATAACTTTTTTTTCTTTTTTCTAGGAGCTGTTTACATCTGTACTGAGGATTCTTTTCCAGCTAAACGACTTAAACAACTTTTTGACACATACCCCCAGCAAAGAATGTCTGCATCACTTTTTAGGGAGAAGTTGCCCAAGTTTGGTGACAGTATATTCATTGAGCATGTTGCAGATGCTGTGAGACAATTTAATATAAATTTAATTAATTGATAATTCTTGCTTCAAGATTTTCTAAACTATTTTTCCAATTAAATCAAGGCAGCACTGCGTCAGTGCGTTCTTGGACGTTTGCCCAGACTCTTAGCCCAACACACAGTCAAACTTATTGTGGTAGACTCAGTGGCAGGAGTTTTTCGATCATGTTATGAAAACAATGAAATGAAACATCGAGCAGAAGATATGAGAACTGTTGGTGGACAATTACATAAATTAGCTTCTCAGTATAAACTTTGTGTCATTTGTGTCAATCAGGTAAGCTTCATCTCAGAAATATTACAGAGGAACTGCGTTCGGTTATCAGGCGATTGATTTTAGTTCCTAATTGTAACAGGTAACAGCATCAGATGGACCCGAGCGATGTGTTCCAGCTTTAGGCCTTGCCTGGTCAAACATGGTGACATCAAGAATTCAAATGCATCGCATTGAACTTGATGGAGTGGATGCAGCACCTCACCGCACATTAGAGATTATTTTTGCTCCAGATTTACCACAGACTTCAGTATCCTACACCATCTCTGAAAGTGGAGTATTTGGCATTTCAAAAAAAAATTAGTTTTAATTTTTTGACTAAAATATGATTTTTTTTTGTACAACTGGTTAGCTTATTAAGTACAAAGCATTTAACTTTATATGTTCTCTGCTCTTCTGACCAAAGAAAATAACAATTAATTGTTTAAAATCTAAATTTGATATGTAAGGGACCACATTATATTAAAAGTTCTAAATGCATTGACAATTTTAAGAAAATAAAATAAAATCTTTCAAGGGTCCAACAGACGCCAGTTGACTATGCATTGAATAAACCATTCCACAGGAAGGGTCTTGCAATGTTTCATATTATACTTCAATTCTGGTTCTCCTTTGCCTTGAACATACAGAATAAAATGTGAAGTGGCAGTAAGTGATCCCTCTCTTGGAGCATGATAAGGAACAGTTTTTTCATTTGCTGGTATAGCTTCTGGGTCTGGTTGTCGAGTCAACACAATGCCCCCTCCAGATTTCACCAGGGTTATTATATCTGAACGTGTTAAATCACATGTCTGGAATCTGTACTGGACATTGCTAGTTATGTAGAAGTGGCATCCATTAAATAATCCAGGCAACTAGCAATGAGAAAGAAATGGGTAGGCACTCAAATTAACCCGATAAAAAAAACTATTGAAATATATCACAGACTTGCTTCACAATTTACATACCTGTTTTTGGGCATTGATTCTACTCCTTTTGGGTGTTTCTGAATCTCTAAAGTCATTGATTCCTGCAAGCTCAAATAGATCAACATCAACAGGTTCTCCATCCTGACACACACTAATCCCTGAAATTAATACAAGGTCACTTTATTAGCCAAACAGGAAACAAAAATAACCCACATAAAATTTTTGAATAATAAGGATAGTAAAAACAGAACCTACAATCTCTGGTCAGGATGAGGACTCCTCTCAGAATAGCACAAAGTACTTCTAATGAAGGTGGGCAAGTACAATCAGTACCTGATGGCACAATGAAGTGTGTCACTTCAGAGCTGAAAGTTGTGATGGAAAAAAATAAAATTAAGAATAACTTACTGCACATGTATATAGTGAAAACATTTTAAGGGAAACATACCCAAAGGCAGGAACTAGCCTTGCATCTAAAGTGACAGCTAGAGAGCATATTTGAATTTTTTCTTCAGGTGTAAGGTTGGATTCTCCACATAAAACCATTTCCTGCTGACTCAAATCGTTCTTCTTTAGACCTGATTCAGACAGTGAGATCTGATCTCTTTTTTCCGTGTGTAATAGTGCTTCCTTCATTTCACTAGATGTTGCTAAATCTCTGGATCCCAAAGGTTAAGTCAAGTTACAACAAGAAAAAGAGAATAGCTCTCAAACACAAACCTATATATTGGTACGTACAAAGGAGTTTTTCCCTCAGAAGATCGTGCGTGAATATCAGCACCATGGGCAACAAGATGTTTTACAATTGGAATATGATTATAGATTACAGCTTCATGGAGAGGGGTTACATTGCCTGACCCAGGAACATCAATAAGAGCTCCAGCCCCGACCAGTAGTTCCACTACCTCAGTGAAACCACGAATTGCTGCTTCATGCTGCAATGAACATTTTAAGGATTAGAGAAGAGAATAATACCACTTGAGCCAGGTGTTAACATAATTTCTGCAATTCATACTAGGGGTGTCCATCCAGCATTGTCCTTGGTGTTAGGGGTTGCGTTGGCATTTAGAAGAGTTCGAATGCGTTCTACATTGCCTTTAATGCATGCAACATGTAGAGGTGTTTCACCTTTATGGTTCTTTTTAGAGAGTTCTCTACCAGGAGTGTTACTCTTCCTGGGAGTATATTTAACTGTTAAGTCTATTTCAGGGGTTTTGGATGCTGAAGGTAGGTTAGTGAATTTGTTTGATCGTCTTGGCTTTTTAGGAGTCAAAAACGCATCTTTGGGAAATTCTTCATCACTTGTAGGTCTTTCAGTTTTGCTCTCATCAGACTTTGAACTTAAATTTTTAACAGTCTTCTTTTCTGCTGGACCTTTTTCAGGGTCAGTATCATCACATTCATCTTTTTGATTGCTTGCAGCAGTACTACAGGGAGGCAAACTTTTTTTCCTTCCACCAGCTTTCTTAACCCCCTTAACTTGAGGTTTCTTAACATCGGCAGGTTTGACAAAATTTTCATCTTGTGTCTCCTTGTCTACTAGTCCACTGAATTTTTCTGATGTTTTCCTTGAAAGTTTTGTTTGTATGTTTAGACTGATATTTTCATTTTCAGTGTCTTGTAAATTCTCTCTAGTATCATCAGAAATTTTTGTTTTCTCTTGATCTAAAGAAGAGATTGGGTCATCAAGTGTCCGATATTCATACACAGTGCTTCTAGATGACTTTTTCCCATTATTGGTGGATGTGCATGAGATGCTTTCTTCAGAGCTAAAAATAAAACATCATCGTTTTCATTTACTGATAGACTCTGTTGGTACATGCCTTAGAAAAATTCTCATTATCATAATCAAATTACCTACCGTTCTTCATTATTTATAATTGTCGACAATTTTTGAAAGCATCCAGCTACAGCAGAAACAATACGATCTTGGCGGATCTCTGAGGGAAGAGATGGAACATTGCAAGTACCACATTTTGTACCTGATCGCTTGGCACAGTCAGCACAAAAGAAGTGACCACATCTGTAGCTTACAGGTTCTTGAAATACTTTGTTGCTGGAAAATTACGAAAGAATATTGACTGAGGGAAAATAATCAACGCGGGGTTAGCAAGTACCTTACCATGTAGCAGATTAAACAAACAAAAACAAAAACGAAAAAAAGATTTACCATGTCCAGCATCGTAGAAGATCTGTAAGGTCAACCATGGCAGCTTTTAAATTTTTCCATTTTCCAAGATCGGTTGTTGTGGATGCCATCTTCAAAGCAAAGTCAAAAAAACTTTTCAAACGAAAATACCCCAAACCACTACACGGAATTGTTTTAGGCTAGGTGACAGGGCAAGAATAATTATATGTTGCTGCAGTAAGGAAATATTTTTTTCAAATATAAAACGTCTCAAATGTTGCCTTCGGTAGAACTTGGCGAAATTCCCTGAAAACTGAGTTTATCAAAACAAACCAAACCCCACAAACCGCACGGCGCGAGCGTATGATTTCGTTTGCCGCTCTTACTCTCGATAAGGGTTCGATAGTGAAGCGCTGTCTGACACTAGGCAGGAAGGGGCCCGAGAAGGGAGACTCGTAGGAGAGATGGTATGATATCGTATGACCTCATAGGTTTGGCATTCCCTGTATGATGCACAGAGGCCGGGTCCGGGTCACTTACACGGAACATTCTATTCTCGAACACTGAATCGTAGATACTTTTGAGTTGGCGGTAATTGTAAAGTTTTTTAGCAGATGATACCTTTAGTTTAAAACATACACAGAACAGTAAGTACAAGTCACTAAGGTGTCAGCTAGCTTGTACTCTCGAGTCCAGAAACCAAGCGCGTAACCTTACAATAATATAGCGCGGCGCTGCATGGGGGGAATAGTGGCTGGCTGAGTGAAGCGCAGCCTGCGCGGAACACTGACACCTCCTCCCCGCGCGCAGCGTGTAACACTAACAACTCCTCCCCGCCCGCGACAGCGACCGCTTCGGTCCGCCACGCCGGGCGGGCCAGGCAACAATACTGGGCACCTGCGCGGAACACTGACATCTCCTCCCCGCGCGCAGCGTGTAACACTAACAGCTCCTCCCCGCCAGCGACCGCTTGTATATATTGTATACTTGGAATTTCTTTAATTTGTTTTGGCTGTGTAAAAATATATAACAACAAAATGTATCATCTGCTTTCAATTCCGATCTGGATTGAGATTTTTATTGCCACTTCTCAACTGGGTGTGGGAATATTTGTATAAGGCTGTTCATACTTTGAACACAAGCGAGCTCTTCAGCGGACTTTATAACTTTCGCCAAACTTCAATCAGCTGTGGTGGCGAGGAAAGATAGAGGGAAAAAAATGTCAACCTATGTGATTTAAAAGGAAAATGAAAAAAAAAAAAAAAAAGAAGAAGAAGAGATGAACATTTTATAATAAAATTGGGTTTATTCAGCATGGTTTTAAACAAGATTCAGACCTAAAAACTGACCTGATATTAATTAATAAGTATGTCAGACTGACTCTGAAACCCATACCTGTAAGACAGTTCATTTTTAATTACAGCAATGCTTTCCAGTTATGGTTATAAATCATTTTCACTATATACAATACTCTATCACTTTCTCACATGTATAACAACCCCACTCATTCATTTTATGATTCACCTAACGAAACAGTTTTATTTTTTTAATAAAAAGATGGTAGACAATTACATAAAAAAGTGAGCATCTTCACTTTGAATTATAAAAGAAAACATTTTGAAAATATTTAAAACAATTTATACACATTTTATTACAACACAGTAAAGGCAACAAAATTTGTTAGATTCAATTATCTGTTTCATGAAATAACTGAGCTAAAATTACCTAAAATTGCATTAGTATTGAGCCTGAAACAAAGGACACATAGCATATTACATATTACAGCTTTAAACTGCCTTTAGATAAAAAAAAAAAACTACTTAGTTTCAACATTTTAGAATCCAGGGAAACAAGTAGTACCTTAAGTTAAGGTACTTCTAAAATCAGACGTTCTACATGGAGTGCAACTTTAAGCACTCCATCTAGAACAGATACCAGAGAATCACTGTCCTACTTATCACACACATGAAAGGATCCACATGTTTTCACCAACTGTAGTAGTCAATACAGGATACAGTTAATGGCACAGTGGCACAGCATCATAGCATGTAAAAGTGACTATCAAGAAAGGAGGCTGAAATCCTTCAATACTTACTGCACATTTATAAGGCTGAAGTATTAATGGAAAATATACCTGCTCAAGAAAAGACATACGGTGTAAAAATAATTAGCAGTCTTTCCTTCAAGTGGTCCTCTTGATTGTGGCTGAGATGCAAATTAAATCTTAATAAGTTAAGATAATTTAATAAGGTTAGTTGAAAAAAGCTAACTGCATCAAAACTATCTTTTCATAGATTGTTTTGGAATGACATTTTTCTTTTTTAAAAAAAGCCCAAAACCGGGGGAATGTTCTGTACCAACTCTCACAATTTCAGATCTCTTCACTTTAAACATGATAAAATAAGTTAATGTAATGAAGACTTTTCAAACACAGTCAGTCATAAGAAATTCCATTGTAAGTAACAAACCATTAAGCAGAATCCCTCTTGATAAAAATGTTTCAGCAACATACATGGTATTAATTGTGACAGTACTATAAACATGATTGCCATGATGGGACTATCATTATAAATGACAGAAGGCAATAACATTAGTGCCCAATTTAAATACAATACCTATCATTTTTATCAATTCTGGTTAAAATCTTAAACTATCTACAAATGCACAACTGAAACAAATATGCAAGTGGATGAAATCATACAAAAATATGTTGCGGATTCAACCACAATATTCATGACAGAATACATTAGGCACCAAGGAAGACACAACTGGCGATCCACACCAGCAAAACAGCACATCAGTCACTATACTTTCCAGTTTTATATAAAAAAAAAAGAAACCACATGGTATAAAAAGATAATACTACATCTGCAGCACAGCGCAGTGTTTGAAAGAGTGCCTGAAATACCACGTCACTCTAATATTAACAAGTTATGGCAGCAAACTTGAACCAAATGTTCCCAAAGTAGCATTTATGAGTTACTTTAAGAGTTATAAGGACTCATAAAAAAATGACAAATGCTGATCTAGTTGGCAACTTCTTCCCCATCAATGGACTCATCCTGGGCTAGTGAATCATCTGCACCAGATGGAATAGAGCCTCGAATTGCTGAACTCAGCCTTGAACCAACTAATCCACCAATGCCAGTACTTGGTCCCCTCCTGGGCAAAAAAATTAGGGATAAATTAGTTTTGTAAAAAGAAATAAGGATAATATTGATGGATAACAGGAGAAAATTATACCTCAGTTTATTTTTAAGGTTAGTAAGCTCCCTGGACATGGACTCATGTGTTTCCATCATGTCCTCCATTTCTCTCTGGGCCTTACGCTTTTGAGCTTTCTCTCTTGCTATTTCTTCTTCAGCCTCTTCAATTTGACGTTTCAGCATTTTAACTTTAGTGTTGACCTGTAACATACAATTAAAGGTCCAGTAATCCACAAACTATAACATTTCTTCAATTGAACAGATAAAGAAATCATACCTTTTCCACTTGCTCCTTATATTGGTCAGCATGTCTTCTTTCATCCTCTAACTGCATTGCAAGTTCCTTTAATTTCTTATCAAGCTTTCGGTTGAGCTTCTGCTGAGTAAATCTTTCCTTGGTTTCACTATCCAGCTGTTCTTCAAGATTGTTGATCTTAGACTCAAGGGTTGCAAGTGTTGCTTTGGTCTTGGTTCGCTGGTTAGTTTCCATTTCAGTCAACTTAGCCTTGAGCTCCTTGTTCTGGCGTTCCAAAACATTGCGATGGCTTTCAAGTTTTTGTGTTTGAGAACGTTCAGATGCCAGGTCTGTAAAGCAAAGGAGGAAATCAAATGTTGGTTTTGAAGGCACAATATTACTTAGTGCTTAAAACTAACATACCAGTTGTGAGCTGTTCTATGGTGATCTGGGCCTTCCTTGCCCTATCCATAAGCATTTCTGAGTTGCTGTGCTCTTCTTCCAGCTCCTCCTCCAGCTGAGCGATGTGAGCCTCTAAACGCCTCTTTTCATCAACCAGCAGTGTTCTAGAATGATGCAAGGAAAAGTTATGAATTCAGTATTTTAGTAGCTTGATTAAGAGAAAGAAGTGTACGTTTAACTTGATACTTACCCTTTGTTGGCACTGTTGCTAATTTCTTCCTGAAGTTCATCCCTTTCAGCTTCAGCAGCTCTACGGCACCTCTCTGCACTGGCCAAATCCTCTGTCATTTGAAGCATTTCAGCTTCCAGGGATTTTAATTTTCTCTCTGCTTCCTTGGCTACAATGGCAAGCTCATCACGGGCAGAACGTGCTTCCTCTGCATCCCTTGAGCTGTCCTTTACTTGTACTTGCAATTTCTTCAATTGTTTCAAAGCATCCTCTTTGACCTTACTGTGCATTTCAAGTTGCTGTTCCATGTCCTTGTAATCTGCCTCAAGCTTCTTGCGTGACGCCAAGGCGGCTGCGCGCTGCTTGCGCTCATCTTCCAGTTCTGCCTCAATATCCCGCAATTGCTTGATAAGGCCTCTTCTTTTCTCCTCCGCCTGTTCTTCTTTGGCCTGCAATTCACGTTCTAGCTGTGCACGTAATGCTTGCATATTTACCTCCAACCTTAACTTAGCATCTTCAGTCATTTGTAATTCATCTTCCAGTTCTTCATTCTGCGCTTTTTGCTCAGCTAACTGACTCTCCAGGACTCTCTTTGCCTTTTCTAGCTCGTGCACCTGAAAAAATACCAAAAAGAGTGTCAGGGATATGAAACTATCAAACCAATCATACCAAAATTCATTGAAAACAACTAACATTTTTGTCTGCAGTTCCTTGATTATTGGCAAGCTCATCTAATTCAGCTTGCAGTTGTCGCCTAACTCTTTCAAGTTCCTCAATCTTTTCTGTTTGATCTTCTAATTCACGCGTAAGGGAGAGAACTTTGGTTTCTTTTTCTCTGGCTTCTCTTTCAGCTGCATCTCTTTCAGCAGCATGTTGTTCAGAAATGGCCTTTTCCTCTGAAAGAACCTTGTCAAAATTACGTTGTTTCTTCTCCAGCTCTAGAACCTTGGCACGTTGTGTTTCAAGATCAATGTTGGCATCTTCCAATTCTGCCTGCAACTTGCGTTTGGACTTGTCCAGTTTGTCGTTTGCTGCTTGCAGTTCTTGAACTTGTCTTTGGAGGCTTTCAATATCCTGAAATAAATCAATGAAAATTAGTATATAAATGTACCTTGAATGTGTCCCAGAAATGTGTGGGATGCAACATACCTTGGCAATTTTCTTCCTGCTTTCTTCAAGTATGGCAACTTGTTCACCCTCCTCATCGGCTCTTTTCTTTAGTTCAATAGCTTGTTGGGTCAGAACTATGACCTGCTTCTCAAGATTCTTCTTTCCTTCTTCCTCCTCCTCCAACTGTTCATGTAAGGCATCTTTTTCACTTTCTACCTGACGTAGGCGTGAGCTAAGAGCTAGTTTTTGACGTGTTTCCTCCTCTAGAAGTGCTTGTGCCTCCTGAAGCTGGGTTTCCATAGTTGCAGCACTTTTCACAGCAGCACTTGCTCGTAAACCTGCCTCTTCTAATTGAGCGTTTATTGATTCTGCTTCAGCTTGCAGTTTAGCAGCCCTTTCAGCCAGCTCTGCTTTAGCCCTATCAACTTCAGCCACCTTTGCTTGCATTTCTGCAAGCTGTGCCTCTGCTTGCTTCCTCCGTCTTTCTGATTCCTGACGGTTGGCACCAACAGACCGCAGCTCAGTAGCAAGATCTGCATTTTCTGCTTCCAATGTTTGCTTCACCTTTTCTAATTGTGCTTTGGTCTAGAATGAGTAAAAATAAATAAGTAATAAAATGCACTTTAAAAGCAAGAAATTAAAATAAACAAAGTAATTAAGGGATGGAAAGAATGCAGTAATTTTGTTACCTTCTTCAGAACTTCTAGCTGTTCATTGATGGTTGTAATTTCTTGGCTGTGCTTGTGCCTCAAGTCAGCCATAGTTACTTCATGAATTTGAGTGTCTTCTTCCAAAGTCTTCTTGAGAGTTGCTAATTCTTGTTCACGTTTGCTGCGGAGCTCTTGTTGAGCAGCAGTTGTGTCCAGGGAATCAAGGAGCTCATTTTTCAAAGCCTCTAGTTCCTCATTTAGATCACGTTTCTGTTTCTCAGCTTTGCTACGGGCAGCCTTTTCAACTTCTAAATCCTCCTGAAGTTCTGCCAGCTGTGATTCCAATTCCCTAAACACACAAAATTTTAAATGTGGAAACTATGGAATAAAAAATAATTCAGAGAAAGAGAGACTAGCTAACAATAGAACAAACCTTAGTGCCTTCTGTGACTGTGCTTTTCCTGCCCCTTCCTCATCAATTTTCATTAGAGCTTGAGTGAGTTCCTCTTCTCGTTTGCCTAATTGCAGCTGTAATTCTTCAACTTGAGACTTGCGCTCATTCAGCTGTTCACGAAGATCACTAACCTCGGTTTCAACTTTGCGCTTGCTCCTATCCATTTCCTGCCTTTGTTGATGATCTTTCAGAAGTTTTTCCTCCAGCTCTGCAATTGTCGCTTCATGTTTTGACTTCAGCTTGGCTAAATGCTTAGCTTTTTCTTCCTCCTCAGCCAGAGTCTGAGCAAGATCTGATGCTCTCTCTTCCAAGATTTTCCTTTCCTTAACAAGTTTTTGGTTTGTGTCTTCACTGAAAATTCATGATAAGAGTTCAAAACATTAACATAAAAAAATAAAATAAAATAATCAACAAAACAAAATCACTATTCTACCTGAGTGCAAGGTCCTCTTCAAGCTTTTTGAGTTTAGCATCACACTGAACTTTTTCTAGCTGAAGCTTCTGCCTGGCACCCTCCTCTTCCTCCAATTGTTCTTCAAGATCCTGGAATGCATTAAGATAAGATATTAAAAATATAACGGTAACTCACAAACTGAAAATTGTCGAGTAGAACACAAACACCTTTAAATTACCTGAATGTTAAGTTGCAGTTTCTTCTTTTCATTGCCTAAGTTTGTGGCTCTCTCTTCTTCCTCTTCAATTCTAGCCTCCATTTCATGTAAGATATCTTCAAGCTCCTGTTTACGTGCCGCAAGGCGGGCACGCATCTCTTCAGCCTCAGCACAAAGTTCAACTTCTGCTTGAAGTTGTTCCGCAAGTACATTCTTCTCCTCCACAGCAGTCTGCAGTCTTCTTTCATATTCCTTTAATTACATAAATGAAATTAATATTTTTGTCAGTGATAAAGGAATTCTTTTATATATTCTAACACAGAATAAAAGATGTGTAAACAAAGTTGGAAGCACATACCTGTGAACTGCGCAGTTGCATGTCAAGTTTTTCACGGATTTGCTTGAGCTCATCTTCTTTCTGAGTCAGTTTTTCTTCCTGCTTAGTGACCTCAAGGAGAGGCTTCACCTTAGTGTACAGGCGCCACCACTGCCAATTTCTGAGCTTCAAATACGCAGAGCAATTCCTTTGAATGATACGAATTGCATTAAGCTGCTGCAGGCGTTTCTGATAATTGCGGCGTGCTAAATAACCTCGACAGAAAGCCTACAAAAATTTTAAAAATGAAAGCAAAATTAATAAAATAAATTAATATAAATACAGTAACAAAAAAATGTTGCCATAGGAGGATCATACCTGGAAATTCACAATGAGATCTGTGATCTTGTAGTCCCTTTCTTCTTCAAGATGAGCAAGAACACCGGCTCTGAAGAATATCTTGGACTGACCAACTCTAAAAAGATTAGGGTCAAGTTCAAGGGCACTGATCATTTTTTCACATGCCTTCTTTCCATCCATGAAACCCTTAGGTATAACATTTGGTGTGAGTAGTTCATAACGTTGACGGAACTCTTGGAAGGGAATGCGGTTGGGGAATCCTTGTCTGCAGATACGAATTCCTAGAATACAGAAAGAAGATTTGAATTTAATACGTTAGGCGAGATGGGAGAGAGTCATTTATTACATCAATAATCATAAAACATGTGTTTGTTACCTTCTAAAACACCATTACAACGCAACTGGTCTAGAACCAAAGGAGCATCAATTTTTCCAGCACGTTTCTCATGGTTAGGTATGATGCACCTCACAAAGTTAGGGTTAGTGTTGCGGAGGGTAACCATGAGCTTTGCAAGCTGTTCCTTGTACAATTGTGACACTGTGCGGAACATGCCCTTGCGAGTTCGTGCACCGAACTGAGTGTCAGTCATAGCTTGCTGTGCCATTCCAACTATTTCAGCATCTTTCCAAATATGCATAACAAATGCATCCTGAGGCAGAGAAATTTATGACATATGTATAGAGATTACCATTTAATAACAGTTAGTACGGCTTATTCCAAGTAAATACCTGAGAGTTCTGAAGCAAGGAAACAACATTTTCATTAAGAGGATCCATATTCTTCATCAGCCACTTGTCAGCCAGGTAGTCAACTTTACCAGCATAATGGATAATGGCAAAGTCCGCCTGCCCTCGGAAATCAGTTTTCATGAACTTGGGGTGTACATTATGAGTACCAACAAGTTTCTCAACAAAAGTCTTGTCGGTGGCTTTGGGGAACCAGCATTCTTCATCTAACAAGGCCATGATACCCATGGGCTGAAAAGAAGGATCACAAGTAAGTTTCAAATGTCTAATAAAAATAAAAATGGTAGGCCTCAAAGAATTCAAAAAAGTACCTTGTCAATGAGGTCAATAGTAGGCTGGAGATCAAGACCAAAATCAATGAACTTCCATTCTATGCCCTCTCTTTGATACTCTTCTTGCTCCAAAATGAACATGGTATGATTGAAGAGTTGCTGGAGCTTTTCATTAGTGTAATTGATGCACAATTGTTCAAAGGAATTTAGTTCAAAGATTTCAAACCCAGCCATATCCAAGATGCCAATAAAAGAAGCACCTTGCCGTTTTGTTCTATCAAGAGATCTGTTAATGCGATTGACTAGCCAGCGGAACATACGTTCATAGCAAGCTTTAGAGATTGCTTCAACAGCAAATTCAACCTGCTCCTTTGTCTGTGCTTTAGTTACAAAGTCCCGTCCCACTTTGATACGAGGCTTCAAAAAAGCTTTGGTCATTTCTGTGACCCCTAATCCAAGCAAATGTGCTACTTTTTGAGCCACTGTGTTGTCAGGTAGTGTGGCTTGGTCTGAGTTGCGTTCTTGTTTGAACTGCATGCTACCAAACAGCATTACAGCTGAAACAATCCTAAATATAGAGGAAAGATCTTCTGCTGTCATCCCCATGATTCCCATAGCATTCACTGTGGAGCGGAATTCAGCAACTTCATCTACACCAGGTACGGGAAGCATGCCTTGAGATAAAAATGGATAGCTTTTAGCATCTTCCAAGATATACTCCTCTGGAAAATAACAAGGAAAACAAATGTATTAACAACCATTCATAGATTGATAAATTGGAAAAATAAAGCTGTTCCAAGGAGAGAAAAGAGCATATATACTTTTCTGTTCAGGTGTGGCACCAGCAAGGAGCTGGTAAAAGATGTGAAAAGTTCTCTCATCTTTTGCTTGTCTGATTGCGCGAGACTTCTCAAGAAGGTATGTTTCAATATTGGCTCCAGCAATGAAGCCTGATGCATCAAAGTTGATGCGGATGAATTTACCCTGAAAGATACAAAGTACATTGTATAAAGCAATGAGAAGGAAGAAGGCTGGATAATCCAAAAACCAGGAAGTAAAATAAAGTTACTTACAAATCTTGATGAATTGTCATTTTTCACTGTCTTTGCATTACCGAAGGCTTCAAGAATAGGATTGGCCTGGAGTAGCTGTTGTTCAAGTTCGCCCTAAAGAACAAAAAATACATTTCATTAGACAAAGATCAATCCAAATCTTTCTTAGGTTGCAAAAGCTTGGATTTGACCTTGCTTAAGCTAAGCAAATGTGTTAAAAACAACCCTTATATAAATAAAAATGTGAGAGAGGAAAGAAATCTACAAGAATAGGGAAAGAAAATATCAGAAATATTGAAACTTGAAGAAAGACAGCATAACAGAAGACACAACCAAACAGGGAAATTATGCTAAAAGGAGTACGTTCAATGACAACACCACATGAGCAATTATAATTGTAAAGAGAATTCTAGTACATTGAAGCGAAGCTGAAGACATAAATGAAGGCAAACTACAAAGAAGAGAAGGTTAAAGGAACAAAACTGAAGTAATCGCTAGGTGAACTAACAAGAAACACAGTGATATTGTCCAAACATATTTTATCACTATAGTAAATTGCATTCTATTTATTAAAAAAGTAAAATGTACTGCTGGATTTGTAAAACGATATTCACACAAAACACGTCATTACCTATTGATTATACCTACCGCAAAACACGGTGACGCCTATGAAAGCATGAAACAAATGTTCAAGACTTTAATAACAAGCAAAAGACAAATGAAATAAAGAGTACGAATTAGAAATTTCCTAACCCTACACTTGGCAAAATTTATAGAATGCACAAATCGTGGGCAAGGTATCTGACAGCTAATTATTTCAGATCAATACTGAACAAAAGGCTTTGAAAAAATAAAACCAACACAAATTTATTTAATATAAACTTAAATGGAAAAGCAATTTGGAGAGCAGTGTGACATAATGTACACATATAAACAGGAAAGCAGAGTGTGAAAGATAAGCATACACACAGAAAGAGCAAACCAGAAACACCAAGCAAGGATGTAATGATAGAACAGAAGAATTGTTGGAAGTTACATGCAACAGATTTAGGATTTAAGTGTTACTAAACTACCACAAGACATTCCATTAAAAAGAAGAACCCATGTTCTTTAGAAACACTTGTGCACACCACAGCAAATAAGGTTCTACTAATGTGATCTACGATAGATAATAAAAAAGCAGTTTGTAAGGAAGGCATTTTGAATATATTTTATTGAATACTTACAATGATCAAGGCAGGACTTGGGGGCTGCCATGACGCAACAGAAGAACAAGAGGGTTGCGGTGCATGTACACATCCACCAGAATATGCAAGAAAACATATGCCAAATGAGTTTCAAAAGGAAAGTTATCAAGTTACAACACCTGTGCTCATTCTTGTCAATAAATTAGAATATGGGAAATACCTCATTGCAACTCACATTAAATACCTATATACATATTGCCACAAAGGTTATAGGCACATCTTTTTAAAAATGATTAAAATAAGCACTATCCATTTACTCTAGATAGACATAGGCCAAGGAAGAGTCCAATTCCACTGCTTGATAGTTTTTCCAAGAAAGATACCACACAGCAGTTAACTAGCTAAGTGTGCTAATGTTTACTTTAGGTGCCATATAAAGCTACACTAGAGAATATATGTAATCTCAAGCATCATGGCCATCACTGTTATACGGCAACAGCATGCATCACACATCCAGAGGGGAACTCGATGCGGTCAGGGACAAAAGGTTATCTCATACGCAACCGATGAGCCTCGTAAAACAGTTGATTGATTTTATTTCATAGAATGCACAGAAGTTAAAAGTCGTTCTGATTGGGGCAGCAGCGAGATCAAACAGTAAAAGGCACAGCTCAGCTTGCTGCCTCCCCCCCTTCCCCGTTTTTATCCCATTCCTTCTCCCTTACTTTTTTTTTTTTTTTTGGGGGGGGGGGGGGGGGGCGGGGAGAGGAGAGGGGGGTTAGCTGAAGGGAGGAGGTGGAGGGTGTAAGATGTATACTGCGCAGATAAAATCCATATCAAATGAACGCTCTAGTCGCAACTGAATGAAAAGAGTCGTGGCCGGGGGCCGCCTGCCAGCCTCACGATCTACCTAACTAACCAGAGTTCCGGGTCCCTTGGCGTCCGGCCCGGCCCCAGCTGATGTGACGTGAGGCAACAAGTGCAAAGATATAGTCTGGTCTAGTCCTGCCCGTCCCGGTCCCGGTCCCGTGCCTTCCTGTCGCCTCCCCCCCCCCACCCCCTCCCTCCTCCTTACTCTAGACGTCGACGTCCCCGCCTTTTAGGGAGACTACTTTCTTTTGCGCTTCGCTCTGGCCTGGTCGAGCGGCTACCAGCAACAGCTGTGCACAGGCATGTTCTAGGCCCGCCCCGCCCCGCCGCACCATATGGCTGTACACATAACTGCCGACAGTACCGCGGAGCGCAGCGCACCAGGGCACGGCAGGGCGGGGCAGGGCGGGGCAGGGCGGGGCAGGGCACGTCAGGACCTCCCGGCTCTCAGCGGACCGGCGTGGCGCCGTGAGCTGACAACTCAACAGGTGTTCGACTGGACCGTGGAGACGCGGTGCGGCGGGGACCGGGGGGGGAGGGGGGGGCTGCACCGTGCAGACCGCTGAGTTAAGTCAATCGGGCGTACCTCCCGGGGATTAGGCCTTACAAGGCTTGGTTCTGGCCGCCCGCCCGCCCCGCCGCCCCCTCCCCGGTCTCTTGCCCCCGTTCGCACGCCGCGCCACGCCGCGCAGCGCAGCACCGCGCTGCCCCTTCCGTACAAGGTGCGGTGCGGCGGCGAGGCCTTAAGCCCACCCACCCACCCCTCAGAGGCAGCCAGGCGCCGCCAGCAGCTGAGCCGAGCCGGGCAACACGTCGACAACACGTCCTGTCCCTGTCCCTGTCCTCCAGCCCGCTCTCACCCTTGGCGACCTCGCCTTCTTGGGCGTCAGGCTCACCGCTTTCTGTCCAAGCACGGCGCGAACCAATGTGCGTACAGTCTGAAATCTGGCCCCATCCGAGCAGCATCGCGAGGGACCCGCGTACGCCCGCTTTCAATTGAGTAACGGCCACAGGCCACAGTGCCCCCGACGAGCCGTGCCGAGCCTACGACGCACTGCAACATTTTACAGTCCCCTAGACGTTACGACCCGCCCCGCCCCGCCCCGCCCCGCCGCCCCGCCAGGCGATGAAGTGTTTTAACGAGATGTCAAGAACGCGCGGCGCAGCTCGCGTCCGCCGCGCCAAGCCCCGCCCCGCCCCGCCCCGCCCCGCCGCGCCCACAAATCAGATTCAATTCGACGGTTCGGTCCGGACTCGTCACGAAGAACCGCCCGGTCCGAATCGGCCCGGCCAGTCACTGGACGACCAGCCCGGAGTATCATTGTTATTATAATTGAGAGTACGTGTAACACTCCCGCCCCGCCCCGCCCCGCCCCGCCCCGCCCCGCCCCCCGCTGGAGCCCCGCCAGGCCATAGCAAGTCGGGCCCGTGGCGAGGAGGCGAGGCGGCGCGGGGTCTTGTTTCAAATAGCAGCGCCATTTAAGGCAACAACTGCGACTCGAAAACAAAACCGATGGGCATGGCGCGGGGTGGCGCGGCGCAGCGGGGCGGTCACAAAGTAGGCCAAGGCGCTGAGCTGCGCCGTCATCACATCACTACCGGCAGTGGCGCACCGCCGCGCCGCGCCGGCAGCAGCCACCCCGCGAGGACGACAAAGTGATCGAGACCCTCAATGAGCCCCGCCCTCCGCCTGCACGCCTGAGATTGCTCGAAAAGAAAATGAGATTTTTTCTTTTGGGCGGGGGTAAGGGGGTTGGGCGGGGGAGGGGGGGGTCTCGCCTCGCTCGGCCCCAACACTGCCCATAGGCAGCCATTGGCCGTACCGCAGCCGCCTCCCCGCCAGCCATCGGTACGCCGTTGTTCACACTCCGCCATCTGGTCTCTGCGCCCCGCCCCGCCCCGCCCCGCCCCGCCCCGCCCCGCCCCGCCCAGCCAATCTATCGGCGCGACCCGCTAATTGCACTTTTATCTGTCGATCATGGAGGCCTGCAGGCAGCAGCACTGACCCGGCGGGGCGGGGCGGGCGCCACACACGAGTAACCTCTACGACAGTCGGCGTAGCCTGCCCCGACTAGCCCAGCCTAAAATGTCACCCAACCCTTTTCAAAACAAAAAAGAGAAAGACAAAACTAACTTTTGGCAACTGTGTCGCGGGGCGCGGCGGGCCCAGCGCCGCTCAGCCACTTACGCACACCTGTCCGCCCGCTCCGACCCGACGGAATACCAACAAGCGCGCTTCGCTACGCGGCCGGCCGGCCGGCCGGAGATCCCCCGCGGATAAGCCTGATGGATGGCTGAATAAATGGATGAATGGGCCACAGTCTTTTAGTCTCATTCGGAAATTTGCCTCCCCATTAAACATGCCGAGAGCGTGACTTTACTGTTTGAACTTGTCTTCCCCATCGAAAATAAACCAGTGGCGTAATAGGCTTCGCTTAGCCAATAATAAAGGCTCATACAATGAAGGTGGATAAGATTTAAAGGGGGCGAGAAGGAAAAAATATCAGTCAGGTGCGTCGCGTCTGGGTGTACTTACCGCATATGGGGATGTGGAGCTCTTGGGCTTGGAGGCCGCCACGTAGGCCAGGTACTGGATCACCTTCTTGGTGTTCTCGGTCTTGCCGGCGCCGGACTCGCCGGTACACAGGATGGACTGGTCCTCGCGGTCTGCAAACACGCAGCAGGTCAGGTCAACGACGTTCCCCACCTGGTGCGGGGTAGTACCAGGCGCTGCAGCGCGCCCCGCCCCGCCCCGCCGGCGTGCCCCACGCGTGCACAACACGCCCGAAACCAAAATAGCTGGCCGCCTTGGCCGCGGCGTGGCGGCGCATGACCCCTCGCTGCGGTACAACGCAGTACACGCGCGCGGGGCGCGGCAGGGCGGGGCGGGGCGGGGAGGCCCGGAGGACACAAGGACAACAAGGACGAGCAGCAGGGTCGCGCCCACCACGCCCCGCCCCACCCCGCCGCCAAAGACGAGACGTGCTCAAACTTTATCGCTACGAGCGGAGCGGCACGGCTGTGCGCGCAGGCGGGACGGGGCGGGACGGGACGAGCCTGAAGCGGCTTCCCAGGCTGCGGCCGCCCCGCCCCGGCGCGGCGAGGCGGCGACGTGCAGGTCAGCGATGATATGTGCCAGAAAAGTCAGGCAAAAACCGGCGAGGCGCTGCGCTGCGTGCAGCGGGCTGCACCGTCGCCTGCTCACTAGGCAGCGCCCTACACGCGGGTGCAGCCCAGAAGTAGAAGAAGCAGGCCGGGGGAGACACTGAACGCGCCCACTGAACGCGTTTGTTTTGCCTATCTTTCTGGCACGAGGCTCTGCACCCGTCCGGACCGCCGGCCCAGGTAGGCAACCTCCCCGCAGGCCGACATCGGCGTTTAGCGGGTTGCCTACCCCGAGCTCGGTAGGCTGACTGACCAATCCGACGGCGCGGGCGGGCGCGGGCCAGGGAGCCGAGTCAACGTCCATCCGCACGACGTGGATGGTCGGGAGGGCAAGGCTTTTGGGCACAGGTACTCAGTTAGCCAAAAGCCGTCGCCTCTCTCTCCGGAGTGCGGGGCACAGGGCGTGTTGTGGGGACTCGCTGCTCCTGCTCCATACACTCCAAAAAGCTTCCGATTTTCACTGTAAGCTACGGTGAACCTTGCAGCAAGGTAGCTTACGGTGAAATTTCACTGTAAACTACGGTGATGATGTACCCTGATTCACCGTAGCTTACAGTGACATTCACCGTAACTTACGGTGAAAATTCACCGTAAGCTACAGTGCTGCAGGGTTCACCGAAGCTTACAGTGAAAATCAGCGTAAGCTTTTATTAGTGTGACGGGGCGGGGGACTCACCTTGCAGCATGGAGCGGTAGGCCGAGTCCGTGATGGCGAACACGTGCGGCGGCACCTCGTGCCTCTTGATGCCCTTGTAGCGCTCCATGATGTTCTCCGTGTAGATGGGCAGCCGCTTGTACGGGTTCACCACCACGCAGAAGAGCCCCGAGTACGTCTGCAACACAACACCGACACATCAGACCAGTCCAGGCAGTCGCGGCTTTGACTACAATGGAACTGCCGAGAGTTTAGTGCACCAAATGAGTGAAAAGAATACGCTGGCCCATGAGAGAGAGAGAGAGAGAGAGAGAGAGAGAGAGAGAGAGAGAGAGAGAGAGAGAGAGAGAGAGAGAGAGAGAGAGAGAGAGAGAGAGAGAGAGGGAGCGAGAGAGAGAGAAAGAGAGAGAAAGAGAGAGAGAGAGAGAGAGAGAGAGAGAGAGAGAGAGAGAGAGAGAGAGAGAGATAGTCTATTCTTTCGGTGGGACCACCATACAACCCTCTGGGCCTTGCAGACCCGGCCGGCCCTGCAGCCCGGCATATGGCGACAACTCACACAAGGACGACATTACGGCCGCGGCCGTGGCGTCACGCGAACGCCGTCGCAGATTGAACAGGGCAGGGTCGGACCACTCTCGAGGGTTACGTACCTCCCTTCCTCCAATCGGCGTTGTTGTATCAGGCAGCACACAAGTGTTGCGGGTTTGCCTACTCCGGGGGCCATGGCGAGAGACGGTAGGCAACCCCGCACACTCGCACGTGCTTTCCATGAACACGACGACCACATATTTATAGGTCAAAAATGGACAGCCAGCAATAGGAAAAAAGTATTTAAAAAGTATTTTTAAAAAATCGTGTCTCGACGACTTCACTAAATCTGTGAACATTTGAGCAGCAAGTACTAGCCGGTAGAAATGATCCCCCATGATCGTGCCGTCCCAAGCAGGCGAGCGGGAGGCGGCTCGGCGTTAAAAGAAATTATAAAATTGTACACTTTTAACACTTCAAAAACGGCCAATCCACTGCAAATACAAGAGTGAGATGTCTGATCTAAAAGGAGCGAGATTTTTTTACGTTGCCCCATTTAATACCTCGCTCTTATTGAGAAAGAATCAGTAGCATGACTAATTGAGTGTGATTAATGATAAAAATCCGCACTCATAAAGGGCGAGGTTTCCCAATGCTCGCTCAAATAGGGAGAGATTTTTTAGTTTGTTGCTCTAAACAAGTGATAAAACCACAAGGGAAAATATCTCGCTCTCCTGCGGGCGAGGATCCTCTCTCTGGTATTTACAGTGTCTACGGAAATTTTACCGGTTTCAGTTTCTACGCGGCCGTGCGAGCAGTACACCACACGCGTTCTGTAGTGTCCTCTCTCCCTGGGACATGTGCGACAAGGATGGACACATCACAAAACGCTCTTCGGCATCACTCTTCAGTTGACGGCCCGTTGACTCCCAGCTCGACCGTCCCGTCTGGTCCATTAGCCATCTGCTCCCCCGGCCCGCCCGGCCGCCAGCACCGAGTGACCCCCGCTGACCCCCCGCGGTGGCGCCGCCCCGCCCGAGCTGGCGCCACAACAAAGGAGGTGGGGGGAGGGGGGGAGGGGGTGAAGGGGCAGAGGCGTCCACGTGTGACATAACGAGAGCGGGTGGGGGGGGGGGGGACACACGAATAGCTAGCGCGCCGCGAAGGGCTGCCTGACCCGGCCCGGCCCGACCCGACCTCGCCCAACAGGGCGCCTCGCGTCGCGTGCCAAGGCCCCCCCCCCCCCCATCCAATCAGGGGAGCGAACACACACAGTCGATCTGGCGAGCGAGAGCCCAGCGTGGCCCCTCCCTCTCTCTCTCTCCGCGGACGCGCCGCAGGGCCGCGCTCTCGAGCTGGACGGGGGCGGGGCCCCTCCAACTGGCAGCACACGGAATAAGAATACTTCGTTTATTGCAATCGGCTGCTGTTCAGTCCGCCCATCTGCCATTCTGAGGTTCCAGATTAAGTAAGTGTTTTGCCGTAGCCGTAGAGTCTTAAGGCTCTTATTGTCACGCAGTCAGGTCGCAACGGCCGAAGTGTGTGACGTTTCGGAAAACTTACTATTGCTTCTACTAAAAGAGTCCAGTCAACCCTAGTGCGGTTGAAAGTGCTTGGCCGTGGTGACTGAACTTCTGATCGGATTGTCTCCATATTTGATTCTCAGTGCACCACCAGCGGAACTCTACTCGAAGTACCAGGGACATTGACGCGTTACACCAAGCACGTGACAGTGTTGCGGGTCTGCCTACCCGCCCCGGCCGCACGGCGCTACGGCCCGTAGGCAGACCCGCAGCGCTTGGAGAGCTTTCTCCAAACCGCCCGGTGCCAACAGCTCTTGAAGACCAAGCGTTATCTCCCCTGGCGGATGTCAGGGCAGAGCAGGCCTTCCCCCGTACGCACGACGCGCAGCCCCGCCCCGCCCCGCCCCGCCCCGCCGGCCCGTGCGCCACCCCGCTCTAATCGAACAGCAGCAAGATACCGCCCGCCCGCCGAGCGAGCGAGACAGCGCGTGTGCACGCACACAAACACATACACACACACAAGCTACGTCTGCCGGGTGCGAGCGAGAACAAGACACATCTGTCTCTCTCGCACTGGGCCGGGCCGGGCAGGGCCGAGCAGGGCGATGGTGCCACGCCCAGTGCACTGCACTCGCCCCGCCCCGCCTCAAGTGGCCTGGGCCGGCGGCTGCGGCTGCTGCTGCCTCTGCACTTCATGGAACGAACGTGCCCCCAAAAATACACAACTACTGACAGCGCTGCGCGGCGCGGCCGTGGCGGTGGCGTGGCCAGCGCAAACCTCGAGCATGGCGACGCCTGCGTCGGCACCAGCGCGTCCCGTCCCGTCCCGTCAGCAGACACGAGCTTTTGGGACCGCTTCCACGCGCCCGCGCCCGACACCAGTATGGTGTCCATGCCGCCATTCGGAGCGAGAGCAACGAAAACGCACCTTAACAAGATCTCAAGAGTTGAATGCATTTAAGCCAGAGACATTATAACTTGCTAAAGACTTTTGGTAGGGGCTTTTTAACACCTTTTCAAGAGCATTACACTGGTAAAACTAAGGCGTAACATAGCGCCTTTCATGAAGCGTACAGTCCGTACGCCCTTCTTGAAGCGCAGTTGTACCGGGTGTTTCATAAAAGACGCAGGGTCGGGCGGGTTTGCCTACCCAAGGGGCTATGGCGCCTTACGAGGAGATCGGGTAGGCAAGCCCGCCCGCACCTGCGTCTTTTATGAAACGCCCGGTACGCTTCAAGAAGGGCGTAAGGTCTTGCACGCTTGAAAAGGGCGTAAAACTTAGTTTCAACAGTGTACGCTCTAAAAATTCTTCCACACCATAAAAGCTGTCAAGTCACACGCATGTTTTTCCACGAGTGTGCGGTGCGGTGCCGGGAGCTGATACACGCTCCGCGGAATCAGTCTTCACGAGAACCTCTGCTCGGGGACAAGTAATCCACACACTAAACCCTTATGCACTTTGTTGTGCATAAGCCTTGCAGGATTTTAAGCAGCCATAACTATGCTTAACTCTGTCCCTTATGTACAAATTTGGGCATAATTATGTACACTGTGTGCATAAAATGTTGTGCATAACTATGGTTGTATGTAATCGTGCATAACGATGTAAAAATCATGCATAAGGGTTTCGTGTGCCCCTGCGCCCAGAACAAAGCGCTTTGCAGTGGAGCGCGGGGAGGGGGAGGGGGTGTGGGAGTCGCCGTAGTGAGGCGGGGCGAGACGGGGCGGGCGGGGCGAGGCGGGGCGAGGCGGGGCGGGGCGAGGCGGGGCGAGGCGGGGCGAGGCGGGGCGGGGGGCGGGGCGGGGCGAGGCGGGGCGAGGCGGGGCGAGGCGGGGCGAGGCGGGGCGAGGCGGGGCGAGGCGGGGCGTGTCCGTGTCGCCCTGCCTCGCCTCGCTGCCGCGACTCGTACAGTACAGTGCTGTGCACCAGTTCATTCCCTTTCGAGGCTCCAAAGCACGGAGCCGTGGCGTGGCGTGGCGTGGCGTGGCGTGGCGTGGCGTGGCGTGGCGTGGCGCGGCGCGGCGCGGTGGATTGCAAGCATTTCATAACCCAGCGCTGCAGCAGTGCGCCCAGCCCGGCCCGTCCAAACCCCAACAACCAACCACTCGAGCCGAGCCGCGCCGAGCCGGTTTGACATCACTTGCCGTGCCTCCGTCGCAAAAGAGGCGACTCACGTCTCATTTTGTTCTCTTTTGCCATGCAGTCCTGAGGAGTGTCTGTGGCGGCGGGGCGGGAGTCGTACTGCACGTAGCGCTAACGCTCCAAACGACCTAACGCTAACGCCTGACGCGCGCGTAACGCTCGCTCGGTCGCATTGTCAACCGAAAGCCGGCCGCAGCCGACAAGTAGGGGCGCGATAAGAACCGGAGGGGAGGGGGCTCCTGCCGTACAAAGCACTGGCGGGTGATGTCGCGAGGACGGGGAACGCGGAAGAGGAGGAGGGACAGGAGGAGGGAGAGGAGAGAGAGGAGGAGAGAGAGGAGGAGAAAGAGGAGGAGAGAGGTGGAAGAGGAGGGAGAGGAGAAGGGAAAGGAGGAGGTGGAGGAGGAAGAGGAGGTAGAGGAGGTAGAGGAGGAGGGAGAGGAGGAGGGAGAGGAGGAGGGAGAGGAGGAGGGAGAGGAGGAGGGGAGGAGGAGGAGGGAGGAGGGAGGAGGAGGGAGAGGAGGAGGGAGAGGAGGAGGGAGAGGAGGAGGAGGGAGAGGAGGAGGGAGAGGAGGGAGAAGAGGAGGAGAAGAGGAGGGAGAAGAGGAGGAGGGAGAGGAGGGAGAGGAGGAGGGAGAGGAGAAGGGAAAGAAGGGAGAGGATGACGAGGAGTTGACGATGACGCGGAGGATGACGTGGACCAGGAGGACGGCAGCAGCATCCCGGGTGTTACACGGCGATGAAGGCATCGGCGGTCTTTACTGCGGCGGAGCGGAGCAGTGAGTACCGCGCCTCAGGGCAAGGCTGCGCCGTGCGGGGCGGGCTGCACCTGGGCTCACTCACTCACACACACACACACACACACACAATGACATCACCAGCATTCCTGACCTACTTGAACTCCCCGGTGGAGAACAAAGAGATAAGTCAGACTGCCTGCCGGTAGGGCGGGGCGTGGCGTGGCGTGGCGGCGCGTGCCCCCCACCCACCTCCCGGAGGGGGAGGGGAGGGGGGGAGGGGGGATGACACGCACACACACACACACACACACGTGATAGCGGACGCTCAGCCAGTGATGCAACTCGATCGACCTGCCATCGCATCGTCACAATAATATCATCGCCAATGAGCGGACGGGACGGGCGTCGGCCTTTCTTCCGCGGCGCCCCTCTGCAGGCCGGCAGCGCGCCGCCCCGCCCCGCCCCGCCCCGCACAGTGGCACCCTATCCTCCGACAGGGCCCCCATTGTGCGGGGCGCGGCATGGCGCGGGGCGACGAGCCGCAGGGCGGGGGATATTAGGCAAACCTCACGAAAAACAGAATGTCGACGTGAGGGGCCCCGCGCCCGCGCCCTGCGCCAGCTGCTGGAAACAAAACCCCAAGCAAACCCAGCCGGCTTATCACGTCTTTGTCGCTCTCAGTGGATGCCGGTGCCCCATCAGCACAGAGGTACCTGTCGAAGCCTAAACAATAAAATATGTTTTAACGACCGGCTACAACAAGACGGTCGATGTATCCGGTCATTGGTCCTAAGTACTTAACCACTGTTACTCTAGGGTTAGCAACCAAGGACGCGTGTCGTTTGGCTAGCAAGTTGGATGAACTACTTTGTTTTCTTGCGTGTGTGTCACTGAGGACGAGGGCGCGAGCAGAACCCGCCACGCCATGCTGTCGGCCCGGTAAGACGGGCGCGAAGGACACCGTGAGTCCGTCTGAAACTGTCAATCAACAGCTCGAGCTCGTTCCCATTGGGTTGCCTACCAGGAGAGGCCTATTCCCTGACCTATTCAGAACAAGAACTCACACTCTGAAAAGCTTACGGTGAATTTCACTGTAAGCTATAGCTTATACCGTATACGGTGAACCCTGCAGCGCTGTAGCTTACGGTGAATTTTCACCGTACGCTACGGTGAATGTCACTGTAGGCTACGGTGAATCAGGGTGCATCACTGTAGCTTACAGTGACATTCACCGTAGCTTACGGCGAAAATTCACCGTAAGCTACAGTGCTGCAGGGTTCACCGTAGCTTACAGTGAAATTCACCGTAAGCTTTTATTAGCGCAGACATACTCGACTTGAGCCGCGGCCCAGCCTCAGCGCTCGGGAGATCAACGGCCCGCCGCGCCACGCCCCCAAGTCGCGATCCGGGCGTTACTTCCGGCGGACGCCCTGCCCTACGCCCCGCCGCGTCCATGTACACGGCCGAAATAAACTCGACAATACTGGAGCGGAGTTGTCATCAAGTTACAACATTCGACAGTTTGGCTGACACGGCCGCAGGGCCGCGCCGCGCCGCAGTCGCCGACCTGCGTGGAGCAACGACCCGGCGGGGTGCGGCGCCCGCGGCAGACGCCCCGCCCCGCCCCGCCCCGCCCCACCTACCCACCCCGTCGGTATCGGGCTAGAGGCTCCTGAAAGGTAAGCAGCACGCCCGCCCCCGCTACAGCAGGACACTGCCCTGGCCGGCCCCGCCCAGCCCCGCGCCACACAGACCGATCAGAGGTGGAACGCTGTGAGGGGAGGAAGTAAGGGGGGGGGGGGTGTCACCGCGCACCGCGCGCCCCGTCAGCTGTAGCACCATGGCTTGGCGGCTCGCCGGCGGGTTCACGACCGATACTAGACCGATTCTAGACGATGGCCACGCCTAGGTGGCTCTCGGCCAGCCGTGGCGTGGCGTGCATCTCCTGGCAACCTCGCGAGGGCCTTGAACAAGGGCGAGTGCCGCCAGCCCCGATGCGAGCACGACCGCGGGCCCCGCCCGGCCCGGCCCGCCCCGCCCCGCCCCACCCCGCCCCGCTGCACTATCGGCCCGCGCACGCGATGGCATTGAATGCCCTCCGCGCCTGCTGCAGTGCGGGGTGGGACAGGGTCGGGCGGGGCGGGGGTAGTCAGAGTTTAACAAAGTCGAGAAAGTCTGTTTTCGACGCCGGCCTCGCGTTGCTGAAGTTTGGGGAGAGGGGTTGTCTCCAGACACGAGGGTTTTGAGAAGGGGGTGGAAGAGCCATGGTGAGGTTTGCAGGGCGGGGCGGGGCGGGGCGGGGCGGGGCCGGGCAGGGCACATTGACCTGACAGAAGCATGCCGAGGCGCCCATGGACGAACAGCAGCACAGAGCTCGCTGTCAAACTGACGGGGAGGGGACGGCAAACCAAACAGCGCGTCCATCGCGCCAGCTCCGCCCCGCCCCGCCCCGCCCCGCCCCGCGACCGACCGGTACAGCTCAGCTCGGCGTGTTCTCGGTGTACAGCAGACACACCACCTCCCTGTGCTCGGCACATTCCACGAACCTCTTGCCGCCCCACCCGGCGATCCGTTCGACATTCGCGCGGTCCTGCGAACGCTCCATCTGCAACCTCGCTGACGTCACGGCCCTGGCCGGGCCGGGCCGGGCCGTCCCGGGTCGGTCGGTCACGGCTCGCATCCGCCTCCCTATCTGTCTTACTCACGGGCCCGCCCCGCCCCGCCCTTCTCGTTGGTTCGGATGAAGCTGACGTCACCCGCAGCACTAGACGCCGACAGGATCGATGAGCAGGAGCAGGAGCAGGGCGGCGGTGACTCCCACGCACGTCAAGTCCAGCGTGCAGCAGCGGGACCGCACAGCCCTTCGCTAGTGGGGCTGCAGACTAGAAGTGCGCTCTCCTCCCTCTGTCTCTCTCGCACCTGTACGGCGCGCCTCATGAGTGCGAGAGAGAGGGAGCGAGGAGAGCCCTCTTCTGAATCAGTCGGCAGCCTTCAGTCGCTGACGAATGAGGCGGCCGCCGGAAACGCGTGAATGGTTGCATATTCAGGTGCACTGCTGCGAGGCCCGCCCCGCGCCCCGCCCCGCCCCGCCCGCCGCGGCGCGTCCAGCACGACCCGCACACCCGCACCGCTCGCTGTGTGGTTCTGCTAACATCCGATTAGCCAGGCACGCTGTCGTGGCAACCATGGGGGGCCCAGGGGGGCCAAGAGGGGGGGGGGGGGGGCAAGCCAGGCCCAGCCGGCGAGCAGCGGCGGCGCAAGGCCAAGCCGCGCCGCAGGAGGACAGCGGAGAGGCCCGGGCATATGGGCCCCAGAACCGCGCGGCCCGGCCGGCCCGGCCCAGCGCAGATGAGTCACCACGAGTCCAGCGACCCACGGCGCGGCAGGGCGGGGCGGGGCGGGGCGGGGCGGGGCGGGGCGGGGCGGGGCGGGGCGGGGGCCCCACCAGGGACCTTACCCACCAGGCAAACCAGGCCCACCCGACCAGCCTGCGCAGCCTGCACACCCGGCTCTGAAAAGTCGCGCCGTGGAATAAGGGAGGACCATCCCGCCCCGCGCCCGCGGCCCGGCCCGAACCGACACCGAATCTCCATCTCGCTCACACCTGTCGTTTCGAACGCAGTTCGGGTCTCGTCGGGTACCCGAATGAGAACTCTGCAGCCCGACCGCGATCCAAATTACAAAAACAAACACGGCCCCCGGCAGCCGCAGCCGCGGCCCCGCGCCACCGACACAGGGCAGGGCGGGGCAGGGCAGGGCAGGCTGGCGATAACGAGGGACAGGGGGGTCATGAACTGCAACAAGGCCGCGGGCCGCGCCGGGCCGCGCCCATTAGCATACATTGGCGCCTACTTGACGACTACGCCCCGCCACCGCTTCAGTCTGCTCTGGCCAAGACACTTAACCGTCAGAAAAAAATCACCGCCCCCCCCCCTCAAAAAAGAAATAAACATCATAATTAAATTGAGTAATGGAAAAATGGGATCAACATTATTTCATCATAATATTCATCACCACAGCGCGGCCGCGGGTAGGGCCGCCGCCGGCACCGCCAACACAGGACACCGTTAGTCATTCTGCTGAGCAGCGCTGCGCCGCCGGGCCCAGCCATGGCCCATTCATTTACTGCCCGCCTGACTCGAGCGAAATTTTCAGGCGATATGACTTGAAAGAGGGGCGGGCGGGGCAGGAGAAGGCGTGCACAAGGCAAAACCACAGCCGCTCCGCTCCGCTATGGCCGCACCCCAGCACGGCACGGCACGGCACGGCACGGCCAGCCAGCCGCAGGCCAAAGTAAATCACACAGCAGCAGCAGCAGCAGCAGCAGCCAGGCCGAGGCGCGCCCGGGCGGCGGCAAAGTTTAATCAGTCAATTGCGAACAACGCGGGTATGATGCAAAGCACAGCCAAGCACAGCCCTCCCGGGGCCGCCCCACCCCGCCCCGCCCCGCCCCGCCCCCTTGTTTGGCGCTTCCCATCACGTAAGACCGTCCCTGTGCAGCGCCGAGTGCGTAATGAATACCGCACGGGTCAGACCGAACCGTACGGACCGCCGTGACGCGCGACCATGACAGATACGGTGCAGATACCCGAGGGCGGGGCGGGGCGGGGCGGGGCGGGGCGGGGCGGGGCGGGGCGCGCCGCTGCTATCTTGGCGCACAGCTGGGCCGGGCCGTGCGCTCGCGGTGTAACTGCACACTTATTACCGCGATCACCGTGAAAAATATCTTTATAGATTCACGATAAATTTTGTAAATTACGATTTAAGGTGGGAATCTACGACGGATCTTTTTCGCCCGTGAATGAATTTCAAGACGATATGTTGTGCTTGTAATTTCACGATTTGTAATTGTAATTTTACAACTGCACTTTGCGGAAAATTTTCCCGTAAACCTACGACTACTTTTTCACAGTGATGTTACATCGCGACATAGTACATACGTACAATATTCAAGAAAAACACAGGCCAAGTGGCGGGGAGCAGCTCCTGGGAGATAACCCTTTACGCCCGCTGCAGATAGAAAGGCGGGTCCGTGCGAAAAGTAGCACACCGTTCCAAAAACCGCTTATCTCGCACAGCCATGCACAGCCACCTCAACCGTCGTCGCAAACAACGAGCGGAAGTGCGAGCTCGTAGCCAAAGGATCACCAGCGATTACCTGATGATACACACTTCTATTTTCGCGAGGACCCACCTCCGGCTCCTCGCATTCACCTGTTGGGAAGCAACGTAACTGTGCAAATTAAGACGCGTGTGAGCGGCTGGAGGGTTTCCTTTTTTTCTCAGCGCGGTGGCTACGCAGCGCTGACTCAGATTAGTCCTCATTAGCGGGCTGGCCGCGGCCGGGCCGGCAGTCGCGTGGCGGGGCGGGGCGGGGCGGGGCGGAGCGGGGCGGGGTGGGGCGGGCGCGACACCGTGAGGCGGTGCCTGCCCCCCGCCCCACCCCACCCCACTCCACCCGGTTTCGGGTGTCCGCGATGGGCCCGGTGTTCTATCAGCAACAAGTTGGGCGGGACACCTGAGTCAGGCGGGGCGGGGCGGGGCGGGGCGGGGCGGGGCGACCGGTCACATCATAACTCTCCCAGGATGGGATGAGAAATTCACAGCCGCGATGAGATTAACCGCTCCCGGTTCGGCGGCCAAAATCACTCAATAACGCCTGAACGGGCCGCGGGCCCAGCCCAGGCAGCCGCCCGGCCGCTGGACGAGTCGCGGGCGGGGCTGCGCATAAAGTAACTTTATGGGGCTATGGGGCTATGGGGCTGCGGGGCTGCGGGGCTGCGGGGCTGCGGGGCTGCGGGGCTGCGGGGCTGCGGGGCTGCGGGGCTGCGGGGCTGCGGGGCTGCGGGGCTGCGGGGCTCGACTCGCGCGCGCACACCTAACAGACTTGTTTCTGTGCAGGTAAATGAAGAGGAACCGGACGGGGTTAGAATTGGCTCCGGCGGAAACAACGAGGACGTCTCCGAGGCGCCGCAGGGCAGGCGGCGGGCGGGCCCTGGCCTGGCCCGGGACGGCAACGGCAGGACGGCAGGTGGCAGCGCAAGAGGCGCACCTGCCCGCCCCGCCCCGCCCCGCCCCGCCCCGCCCCGCCCCGCGCCATTCAGAAGAGGGGGAGGGCATACAGGGATATGCAAATAGACCGACATCTCAAGACGAGCAGCCATGGACGGGACGGAGGCGGCGCGGCGGTTGCCTCCGTCCTCACCTCGTAGCGACACCTCGAGGAACAACGAGAAGAGCGAGCGCCAGGAGGAGGCGGGGGCCAGCGGTGCTTGCTTGCGTCATGGGCATGTGGAGGGACTACTCGTACTTCGTGGCCAACGGGGAGGGTAAGAGGACGCCAGCGGGAGTTGAAAGGAGGGAAAGGGAGGGGTGGCGTAGGGTGGGGAGGGGAGCAGGGGGGTTAACATTCCGGCGAGGCTCAACTCTGGCGCTAAAAAGCAGCCGCGCGTAGTTCGTCTCGGGTGATGCAGACCCATAGCGCTCCGGGGGCGGGCGGCCTGTGTAGGTGGAGTAAAGCAACCGGCGAAACAGAGAAAGCAGTCGGAGCGGGGCGGGCGTTGGAGGCCTGGTGACGCATGCGGGACCCAGCGGGGCCGCGGCACCTGCACTGAGCGAGCGCCACGTCGCACTGACTCACACTCACGGCACAGCGCCCTGCCCCCGCCCCCGCTACCAGGAACGCGACAGCGATACAGCCAAGTCACAGGTAACCGTTCTGCCAGGATACTTCCTTTTTTAAAGGAGGGGCGCAGGGGTGTGGTCGCATCGGTGGCCGCCGCCGTCACGGGTCAATGAGATCGCCGGCATCCCCGCCCCGCCCCTCCCCGCCCCACCCGAATGACTGGCTCGAATTCTCTCCTCAGAGTATGAAGAAGCGAGCAAACGAAAGCTATGAACGAGGCGCACCGCGCGGGGCGGGGAGCGGTTCAAACACTCACATGCTCGGGGCCAGGCGGGGCGGGCCTGTGGGCCCTGGGGCGGGGGTGGTGGCGGTGCGTGGCGGCGGGGCGGGGCGAGGCGGGGCGGGGCGAGCTCTAGGGTCCCGTCCAGTCCCGTCGGGTCGGACCTACGGCTGACTGGCTGTCTGACGGGCGGGGCGGGGCGGGGCGGGGCGGGGCGGGGCGCGGCCACATTCCGGGGGAGTCCGTCCCGTCCGCCGCGCCAGGGCAGGGCAGGCAGGGGCTAACTCCTTCGGGTCCAGGCCGCACGGAGCTGTACAGGGCGCGCGCCGCGCACTCATGGACTCGTAAGCAAGTTGCTGAATGACAAAAGCTGCAGCACCACATGACGCCCAGCCCAGGCCCTGCAGGGAGGTGCATCAATGGACAGGACGATCCGCGGGGCCGTGGGCCGGGCCGGGCCGGGCGGGACAGGCGTGGTCAGGGTGCACACACACACACACACAGTCGTCCTCTCCGAGGGACCACTCCGACCAAGTCTTATTTGAATACGAATCCAGTCCGAGAAGGAAGGGCGTGGCGTGGCGTGGCGCAGCGCAGGGAGGGGCGTGAGCCAGATAGCATTTCAATACCTAGACGTGGGCGCAGGAGGGCGGGGCGGGGCGGGGCGGGGCGGGGCGGGGCGGGCGCCGCGACGCCAGGACACAGCGGGGACGCCGCCCTTCTGCCTCCGCAAGTCCTGCAGCAAGGCAGGGCAGGGCGTGTCAGCGCCGCAGAGCCATGCCATGCAGCTGCACGCCTGCTGACTGATTCGGAAGAGCGCTCATCTCGCTCTGTCTCTCTCGCACCTATACGATACACCTCATGAGTGCGAGAGAGAAAAAGCGAGGAGAGCGCTCTTCTGAATCGGTTAGCAGTGAGCCTGCGCGCGCACAGCGGCCGCCTCATTGGCGTCACCCGGGCCGCAGCCATAGCGCCGCCAATAGTGGCGTTTAACGCCTCATCGTATTTAGATTCACCTCCAACCCTCTCTGGTGAGGGTGCGGCGGGGTGCGGCGGGGTGCGGCGGGGTGCGGCGGGGTGCGGCGGGGTGCGGCGGGGTGCGGCGGGGTGCGGCGGGGTGCGGCGGGGTGCACCCTGCACCCGCCATGCCTGCGCCGCCTGCGCGCGCCTGCAGCCTACCTGTCTGCGGTTTTACAGCCGCGCGACATGCCGACCCTCTGAGTCACATTTTGTCAAACAAGTGGGTCATAATCACCACGCGACTATCACCACCGCCGGCATGTGGCTAGGCGAGACGGGGCGGGGCGGGGCGGGGCGGGGCGGAGCAACGCGACGCGCACGTACGGTTCCCGGCGAGGCCGCACCGCGCACCACAGCAGAGCCCCGACGAACAACGTCCTCCTAATGGAACGCCACAGACGGCAATGCCCAAAAATAACGTGTTACGCAAAACTGAAAAGAAGAAACGACAGCGCCGACGTGTCAGGCAGGCAACTCGCCCACACCTTGACGCACGCGCCCTTCAACGCAGATTTGCTGTTTCGCCAATTGTATATTTTTCGCCACCGTATTGGCCTTAAATGCACTCGGGCCGACCGGAGCTGCTCACGCGCTGACGAGGGGCCTCAACTCGGGCAATCGGGTGTTCACCCGCCCTGGCACTCCATGAACAATATTCGGCAATCTTTACAAAACTCGGTAAAAAGACCGTACTTGTTGCCTACATACAGGCGTTTTGACTTAGGAAAAAACTAAGAAACACGCAGGCAATCTGGCAATCAGGCAATCTGGCGTACACTGCAGGACAAAGTTGAGGCCCCCTCGCGCGCTGATGGGGAATGACGCCAGCCTGAGCCTGATGAGGCCGACCTGGTCCAAGTCCAGGACAGGGGCCGGGCCGGGCCGGGCCGGGCGGCGCCATAACAGGTGGCAGCGCCACGCCCACGGCGCCGGGCCGGGCCGCGCAACTGGAGCGAGAGAGACAGACGACGTGCAGCTCGTGCGTCGCGTTCGTTAAGGACCATCAGGCCTCATACATCTAAACAAGGTGGGCGCGCGATTCGCAATATGGTCGTGCAGCACAGCAGCGGGCCGGGCCGGGCGGGAGGAAGTGCAGCGCGCGGCGGGAAAGGTCACAACCGTGTCGCGGCCCGCGTGGTGCAGAGGACAAGTCCACTACGCTCCGTCGGCCGCCCCCGCCGCCCCCGCCGCCCCCGCCGCGCCATCGACGGGATATTCACAACCAACCCCGCGGCGCCGCCGGCGCCAGCCAAAGACCGCGTTCCGACGCGGGAGATTAAACCTTGTCATTATCAACTTTCTTATTACGGCGCTCAGGTTACTGTTGTCCCGGCGCGGTGCGGCGCGGCGCCGCCCACGCCACCTGGCGGCCGGGCCGGGGTCACACTTCTCTCCCCCTCACTCCCCCCACCCCACCGTCCCCCGCCTCCCCTCCACGCTCTTTCTCCGCGGCGCGTACGCGCGGCGTTCCCAAATCATGGCCAAATTTGGTCAGGTCGCCAGGCCAGCACATGGCCCTACCCGACATGGCCGCCTTTCACGCCGCGGCGCGGCACCGGGGGGAGGAGGGGGGGAGGCCTAGAGCCCGGTGCGCACCCGTGTCACGTCGCGGCGACAACGACGGCCAGCTTGGAGATAAGCAGCGCCAGCGGTCAACGACACGGCAGCAGCACCCGTTCCTCCGCCGCCCCCCGGCCCGGCGCCCCGGCGGCAGCTGGGAGCAAATTCCAAACGGCCAGCTCATGCAACCGCGGGACGGGACGGGGCGGGACGGGAGCACACATCAGCACCGCGCGGAGCGGAGCAGCAGCTGATACCGTCACATGGGATGCGCGCGACCCCAGACACGGGTCGAAAGGGATTGAAGGAGGGGGGGGGGGATGGACACGACATGCCATCAAGCTAACGGTTTCAATTTTCTCCCTCTCGCCGGTGTACGGAGGAGGAAGACGACTGGGGCCACACAGCCAGCCAGCCCGTCGGGGCCAGCCAGGCGCGCCCCTCCCCTCCCCCCCCCCTTCCCTCCCTCACTCCTCAGGCCGGACCTCCCGCGGTGTACACACGTATCCTCCGCCGCGCCGCGCCGGGGCTGTCCTGTCCAGGACTCCTCGCAGTGACCTTCCTCGCGGCCAAGGACAGCTAGCCGGGCCGGGCCGGGCCGGGCGCGCGGCCCCAGGCGTGACATCACCGCCCGCACACCCAGCGCGTGGTGCCGATAACCACGCCGACGTGCCAATAACACACATGCCCGGCCCGGCCCGGCCCGGGAGCCACCGGGCGCAGCGCGGCGGCGCGGCGCAACAGCTCGGGGTAACGCGAGGTAATCACAGGCAATAACACCATCGGCTTCAAATTAGTACCGTCGCGCCGTGAGGGCCTCACTCTCGTTGAGGTTTGAGCCCCCCGCCCGGCCACTACACGACACGCACCGTTTTTAGGAGAGTACCCATGGTATTTTTACTACTCCCCAATAATCCCGACAACCAGGCCAGCAGGGCGGGGCGGGGCCACGCGCCTTATCCCGGGGGAAGTGCAGCAGCGTTCCTCCGCCCGCGGGGCGGGGCGGGGCGGGGCGGGGCGGGGCGGGGCGGGGCAGGGTCGTGACGGCGCGGGGCGGCCAGAGGACACAACTAAACGCCGTACTACATTTCATATCGCCTGCGCCTGCTCCTGCTCCACCGCTTTCTAAGCCGTTGTCGCTGCTGTGACACTGTCCGCGTCAGCCCGACCGACCCGACCTACCGAGCGCCGCACCCGCCCCGCCCCGCCCCGCCCCGTTCCACCACACACCGAAGCCCCATGACAGCCATGCAGACGACATGTTGGGACGGAGCGGCGGCCAGGAGGGACAGCCTGGGTAGCCTTATCAGACGAGTCGCCTGGTGCTGCGGCTTCTCCAGGACCCGCCCCGCCTCGCCCCGCCCCGCCGCCAGCACGTCGAGGTCGAAACGAGGTCGGCTCCGCACCGCTGGCAGCGCGCGGCTCCCGCTGGGTCGGGCGGGGCGGACCTGCCACGCCACACAACGCCATTCAATTCCCTTCTCAGGCAATCACGTAAGGTGACCGGGTAGGCAGGGCGGGGCGTGGCGGGGCGGGGCCATGCGGTGTGCGCCATGTGCGTGCATTCCGTGCAACGCGAACGTGTGTGTATGTGTGTGTGTGTGTCAGTGGGGCCCGCGGCGTGACGGCGTCGCTTCGGAACACGCCTTACATGGACATAAAACTCCTCAGTGTGCCGTCATCAGCGACCCCGCTCTCCCCACCCGCCGCTCCCGCTCCCCGCCACGCCACGCCACTCGGAGCGGGACGGGGCCAGGCCGACCCGCCCTGCAGCCCGCCGCGCCCCGCCCGCGACGCGCCATACGGTAGCAGCCGGTAGGCCCGACAGCGGCCCGGCGGCGTCGACAGAGACTTCAAGGCTTAGTCGCAGGTTGCAGGGCTCAAGAGGTGTGTGTGTGTGAGAGAGAGCGTTGACGCCCCAGAGAGCACCGCGCTGGCAGACTGACCGTCCTGCCCTGTCCTGTCCGCGTACTGTACTGTACCGCGCGTCTAAGCGGATTCCCTTGCCCGCCCCGCCCCGTCAAGAGGTTTCCTTCCCTTGCTGCCACCGCCGCGCCGCGGGACGGGGCTAGGGCGGGCGGCCGAGCGCGTGAGGCAGGTCGCGTCAGAGTGGAAAGGTCCCTGGTCTCCTCAATGGGGACCCGACCCGACCGCCCACCGAAACACTCCCTGCCATTTCGGTAGCCCCGCCCCGCCCCGGCCCGCCCGGTCCTGCCCCGGCCGGCGCGGCTGGCCCGGGGCCAGGCTTGGGCCAGGCCCGCAGCGGGGTGGCCGGGCTGGGCTGGGCAGGACCGGGGCGCGCCGCACCACAAGCACGGCGCGAACATGTTTGTTTATGGAGGAAGCGGAAACGTCACCCATTCGGCCTGGGCGGGGCGGGGCGGGGCGGGGCGGGGCGGGAGGGCGGGGCGGGGCGAAGCACGCCGAGCTGCGAGTTCGCAATCTCTTTGACAAACCTTTCCGCTCCGCTCCTTGGCTGACACATTGACTCGCGCTGTACCACAACGACTAGACTCCTTTGTCTCGGGCCGCGCGGGCTGAGCCGGGGCCGGGCCGGGCCGGGCCTGGGCGACCCTCCCGACAGCGTCCTGGGGAACGCGGAGCGCGGCCCCAACGGCGGCGGCAACGGCTGAAGCCCGCGGACGGCGCGGCGGGAGCAGCCAAGCGTGCGCGGGAGTACAGCGCGTGCACGTGCACGCCCAGCGGCACCGAGCGGCAGCGGCGCGCTCGCGTGCGCCTTGTTGTGCTAATCCTCACGGCGGGGCGGGGCGGGGCGGGGCGGGGCGGGGCGGGGCGGACGAGCGAGTGGCGCGGCGTACACACACACACACACACAAGTCGTCACCGAGGGGTAGGGAGCCGCACAGCGGCGTGCAGCCGTCCCGGCCCGGGCCGCCGATGACCTTCCTCCTCCTCCTCGCGCCCCTCCGGCCCGGGCGGCGCTCCGCCGCGGAGCTCGGCAGAGCCTAGTCGGGCCAAGCAGACCGGAATGGCGAACCGGACGGAAGAACCGCGCCGCGCCAACGAGGCGTTTCCACGCCAAAGCGAAGGGCAGCTCGCACTCGCAGTGAGTCACCTGGCGGCCGGGCCGCTCCACACCGCGCCGGGCCGGGCTGCACTGGGCTCTCCAGTCAGTAAGGGTGATTCCGCACAGTGGTTTCGTCGCCCTGTCCTTGTCGAAGCGGCCATAAAGAGCAAGAGAGAAGACACTACTAAAGGCTGTTCGGAATCACCCTGCAGGTGGTCACTGCTTGGCCAACAAGTGCACAATTACCCCGTCTCAGAATAAATCCGCAGCATCAATAGGGTCCCCTGCCCGGCCAGGCCAGGCCAGGCCCGGCACCGCCCACACACCCGGAGAGGTCCCACAGTCATGATCGTGGTGCGAAACCGATATCCCCCCCGGGGGGCCACTTAGCCCTTCTACACCCCCGCCCCGCCCCGCCCCGCCCCACACTTGGACGTGCTTAGACGGTCCGGTCCCGTCCGGGGTGGAGTGGGGTGCGGCGGGGGATCACGGTGTCATGTTCGCGGCGCGGCGTGGCCGCAGTCACGCCTCGGCGGCACCTGATGGCCGATATGCAAAGACATACGCGGGGCTCATTAGGAGTCGCCAGGCGCCCCTCGCCGCGCCAGGGAGTCGACACGGCACACGGCACGCGTGCGTGGGGCACAATCCAATACTCTGACCTAAATACGACAGGGTGGGGCGGGGCTGCTGCACTTCTCCCTGCCTGCCCTACAGACTCGTTGCTGTCTCTCTCGCTCTCGCCAGCTGGCGCACTCCAAGAGTGAGAGAGAGACGGGGTGGCGCGCGAGTGCGTGCAGCGGAGCACTCACACAGGCGGTAGGTGAGGACGAGTGCGACAGAGAGGGAAGCAGTCGCTGTCTCTGTCGCACTCGTGAGGAGAAGGCCTCTCGTCTTGACCTGCTGCCCGGCCCGGCCCGGCCCGGCCTCACAGCTGCGGACAAGTTTTCCCTCCCAACAACGCCACTCTGTGCGACGCGAGGCGCACGCGGAAGGCGTCGAGGCGACTCGCCGGCTGTCGCGAGGATAGACTGGGGCGGTCTGCAGCGCCGCGCCGCGCTGGGCCGGGGTCAGCGACTCGCGCGCTGCCCCGTACAGCATCATGTCCTCGACGGGCGCAGCCGCAGCGCCATCAACAGGCCGAGTCCACGGCGGCGTCCACAGTTCAGGGCAGGGCAGGGCAGGACTAGGGACCCTCTCTGTGACCCTAGGCTGCAGACTGATTCAGAAGATCGCTCTCGTGCCTGCGTCCTTGTCGCACGTCGCACCTATGGCGGCGTCCTATGTCGGGCATGACAGTACCCTATGAGTGCGACAAGGAGAGATGTACGAAAGCGATCTTCTGAATCAGTCGTCAGGACTGGACGCAGGGCGGACCGCACATCTCCGCCAACGTGACAGAGGCCAGCTCACGGGACCGAGCCACAGCCCTTCGGATGAGGTAAGCTCGTACTACCAAACCAGATTTTTCCATGGGGCACATGAGACAGATGTGCCCCCCGGTCGCGAACTGTGAAGACCTTGACCACACGGACCCCAGGCCGGCCCGCACCCTCTGCAGACAACGCCGTCGACGGCGGCGCCGCGCCAAAGCAAGGAGACGACGTCATTTACGGTTTATATTTGCAAAGAGGCGGCGACGAGCGGCGGCGGCGGCCCCGGCACCCCAAAACTAAAGAAGAGGGCCGTCTAAAAATACGCCTGCTGCCGCCAAACCACCGTGGAGGAGCCGAAGGGGACGATGTTGTCAAACTGGCCTGCCCTGGCCTGACCTGCCCCACCGGCCCTCCGCTGGGCCCCGCGCCGCAGCCCTGCCCTGCCCGGCCGTGCCCTCCGCGGTGCAGCCACCGGCCGCTAGTGCAGCTCGGGCTCGGACCGGCCGACGCGCGGCGCGGCGCGGTGCAGCGCGGCCAGGAGACGACCTTGGTCGTCGAAAGTGAAGATGAACTCGGGCTGCTGCGCGCTGCGCCGCACCGCGTCCCGTCCCATCACATCGCATGAGCGACCGGTGAACCGGCACCAGGAGGCAGCACAGCGGCGGGGCGAGGCGGGGCGGGGCGGGGCGGGGCGGCGCTGCGCCGTAAGCACACCGCGCCGCACCGCGTCCTGGTCCCGCCGCGCCGCACCGCGTCGCGCTCCGCCGTGGCGAGCCGCACCAAGCAGACGCTCCTGCGGCGCGGTGCGGCGCGGCAGTCCTGGGTATGTACTACCCACCCAGGAGGGTACCCGAGGAGGGCTGGGCTCAGCCGCCTCCAACGAGCCGGGCGGGGCGGGGCCGGGCAGGGTTCCTCACCGACATCATTCAGCTGTTACCTCACGCTCACGGGCAGGACACCCCGCACGCCCACACACTCGAAAAACAAAACCCCAAGGCTACTCCTCCCCGCCAACTACCTGTTGGCATGCTAGAGTATTCCCACGATTTTCCAGTTCACGGCGGCCTCCGTGACATAGTGGGAAACAGAAGGATGGATGGGGAAAAATAACGTATAATATTGGAACGACATGTACGGCGCGACGCGTGAAGCAGTCAGAAATAAAATAACTTAGAAGTAACTACCCTCCACCTGAAGGTCTTAGCTCTAAGACGGCAGGATAAGGTTTATTTATTCTTCAGGACTGTACACGTCATAGAGGTTCCATAGAAACCAATCTTTTAAGGTTGATGTGTCCCTTCTAATCTCATCTACAGGCGGACGCGCTACCGCACTCATGTTGGGCCCTCTATCTTCAACAAACTGGATTAGAGCTTGGGGAGAGGCCATTTTGCAATGTCACACAACTGTTTACTCTGTGAGCGGGCCAGCTGGTTGGCCAGACCCATACGATTCAAAGTTCTGGATACCATGCAACACAGTAGCTTTGTCTCATGAAGCCCACTTCAAGGGTAATCACAGCACGCAGACAAACGTATTGTCTACAGTTGTCATTTGACAAACCACAAGCTACTGTTGGAAACAGCGGCAGTAACATGCAAACTAAACTAGCATGCTTTACGTCCTAACCACATCAGCAATAGATAAAATTTCAAAACATATATGAATGTTATTGACATTTCTAGTTAATTTAGGTCTATGAATGAATTACTGAACGAATTAATGCATATGAAAGTCACTAATAAAGTAAGGTGCTGGTTGTGAAAGACTTGATTGTAAACAAAAATTACCCAAGATAAGCAAAAAGTTAGCTGGCATGTGTGAAAATTAACAGTACCTACGAGTACTTGATGAACCACTCCGGCAATCATTGTATGTCAAATGAAAAGTTTAAATTTTTGATGTTGCCAAAATAATCTTCTCTATAGCTTTGAAAGCTTTAAGAGAACATTGAATGACAGGCTTATTCATTGAGTATTTCAATAAAAATACTGAAACAATGGGCGAAGTTAAATGGAGTGATTCATTCCACAGCAAATATCGGGAATAGACTTTAAGAGTACGAATTGTTCAGCAGCAAGTAATGAACTACAAATTCACCGTAGGAAATAAAGTGATATTTGCTACAGTTTTAATCAAACTGCCACTGACGAAGACTTCGTAGAATGACAATGCCTTGCTACGCTCCAACCTCCCCCCGGTCCATTCACTGGCAGAATGAACCCAGACACCACTCCTGCTGCTACAGCCAGAATATTAATCCCAACCCTCTGTCTACTTAATCCACCCCAGGCAGCCCCATTCCTCGGTACAGATCCCCCCAGAGCTCCGCCCCGCCCAGCACCAGGTCGTGCATCACGCCGGCGGCCTGGCCTGCACGCCGTCGCGTCGTCAACATTGTCTCGGACGGGCGGAATCCCTTTCCTCGACGCAATTCCTTGGCAATGGCACACGGTGGCTCGGGCGGCGGCTCGGGCCGGCCCGGGACGGGCAGGGGCGCTGACCGGCATACCGGGCTGGGCTGGGCTGGGCTGGGCTGAGGGGCCCGGTTGGGGTGGGGACGGGCTGGGCTGGGCCGGGGCGTGCAACATAACCGCCCGGCCCGGCCCGGCCCGGCCCGGCCGGCTAAGCCGCTGGCGCGGCGCGACGTCACCTAACCTATACTCACATAGATGAGCCCGGAGTAGTATCTGTCCTTGATGTTGTGCAGCACCGAAGCCTCGTTCAGGCACGTCAGCTCGGCCATATCCTCCACTTTGTCGAACTTGGGCGGGTTCATCTTCTGGATGTCATCCTTGGCGACGAACATCCGCTTGCCCGTGTCGGCGATCTCCACCTCGACCTCATCGCCGCGCTCGCCCTTGATGCCGGCCGAGACGAAGCCCTGGTTCTCGTGCGGCACCCACACCAGCCTCTTCTGCGTCCACTCGGCCTGCGTGGCCGGATCATTGAACGCAGACTTGTCTACTGACAAATATTTCAGGTCCGGATCGGACCGGTCCACTTTTGTGTCGGGCTCCGCCATGATTGCAGACACCAGTGACGACGGATTCCGGCAGCACTTGTTCGCTCCTGCAACGCTGAGCCGGTGCCGTTGCGTTTATCACACCATCCACACACGCACTGGGTTTCACACTGGGCCACTCAAGCCTCGAACTCGCGCCGCGTTAGAAAGCGAGCCCACAACTAAATCTTGGTATAAACATTTAGACAACAAAAACACACGGCACTCGGATACTCCACGCAATGCTCTCGCCTCTACATGTACTACGCGACTGACAGATCCGGCGGGAGTGCTGGCCGGAGATCACCGAGCCGGCCGACGCCCGCTCGTAGCGCAGCCTTCGGGTCACGTGACGGAGCCGCCTCCGTGCGCCGCCAGAGCGCAGCACCTGGAGGGCGGGCTGCGCTGGACTCTGCCGCCCCGCGAACCACCTGTCGTGAGCGGCGGGGCGGGGCGGGGAGGGGGAGGGGGAGGGGAGGCGCAGTGCCATGCCATGAGAGGCCTTATGGTCGCGGAGCGGGAGCAGACTCATGGCGCCGGCTGCGGCTGGCTTTAGCGCCATGCAAACTACCTTGGACGGTTCTTACCGTACTCGGAGTCTGCTCGGCGGTATGGCCATTCTGGGGGGGATCGTCTTCTCCGGGGCGGGGCGGGGCGGGCGGGGCGGGGCGGGGCAATCTGCCATATGACCGACAAACACTGTTAATCGGAGCTGATCTGATGAGGAGGGGTCAGAGGGGCGAAGGCCGTCTTACCGTATGGGACAACTAGAGTGGAAACGAAGGTGATCTAAAATTAGGCCGGCGTTTAAAGTGATTGTTTTACGTAGAATCTGTCGGGGACATATTGCTGGAGGGTGGTGCCTGCAAACAGTTGTGTATCGTAAGCTGTTTGCCCTTCAGACTCATCCCACACATCTTTTACCGTTGGGAACTACAATGATAAGAACTGGCAATTTGATTTAAAGGCGCTTCACCGGAGACAGGTGACAAATCGACAATTTGGTGCAATCAGTGAACCAGCGTTGTGTTGCACGATTGTAATGTTGAGTAGCGACGGGGAGACCACATCATGCTGACTTTGGTTTTCTATCAGCACCCCAAAAGGGAGTGCACCTGGACCAGGCACGAAAGTATAACACTTGGTGTCGCGCACATGTCATAACATTAAACACGGACTTATTTGACATTTCACCTAGAACACAGACATTTATTTTAAAATATATAATTTAATTCATCGTAGTAATTGGACGCAGAGAATACTGCAAAGACATCCAACTTCTGTGTAGTTAAGTTTATAGAAGATCCTCACCTCTGGACTGCGTCTTGTATGACAGTAAGGAAAAATGGGTGTTTGACGATACAATGGCATCGTCTGACAAAAATTATGCCCGGAAGCCACAGTCATTTTGAACGCCGGTCGAGTGTAGTTTCAGCCGGGCTGGGCTCGTGGCGCATTCTGACAGCAACGTCAAGACTGGGCAACAATAGTGCGCGGACGCGGACAGGCGGGGTGGCGCCGGGAGTGGCACCGGGCGAGCTGCGAATCGCGACCAATCGCGACAGCGCGAGCGCAACAATACCGGTGCGACCTCACTTGGTGGGCCTTACGATTCTCCCTAGAGCTCCGCGTCCATATTTTATTTATATTTTATTCGTTATCAAGAAGTAAAGCTAGCTGACACTTTTTATGAGTACCGATGTCTAGGTATTTTAAGGCATGGAAGGTATCATCCTCTAAAAACACTTTTCATTTCTTTTCTGCAAAGTCTTTTTAAACGCTCGAGACAATATGACAGCTATCCCATGCCATCGTCATCGTTAGCCACGTCAGTAATTCTAAACCCAACGAGTCCGTTTGCTTAGCGAGAAACACAAACATTGCGGTGGCGTCTTTCCCTCCTAGGCGGACGTTTTCTGAAAACGCAACGTAACCAAATAAGTCGGACCGTCTCGCAAGCCGCGACGCGGCCTCTCCCTTCTCCAGGGCGACGGGGGCGACGGGTATCGCCGGCACGGGAATACTCTTCGCTCCGAAACGCCCCCTTGTCATGTTTGGGTAGCGGGACAGAGAGGGCGCCACTGTACGGGGCAGGAACTCTCGCAGGACATCTGCGAGTGGCGCGCTCGTTTAAAAGGGAGGTCTGCTCCCCGCCCTTTAAAGACCATCCCTTACACACACTTTGAGATAGAATCTTTGTTTTGGTGCGATGACGTGTCAGGCAGTCACAAAATAAACGAGAAGGATCGTCTCTCCCAAAACACCCAGGCGTCGCCCGTCAAACCATCGAGCACAAGAGCACGTTGGGTTGCCTACCCTGAGTCCATCAGGCGCCTCGCTCCGAATAATGGTAGTTTGCTAGCAGAATCGGCAGCGGCCTAGGCTGTAGTGTCGCTGTCGCGTGACATGCGACACTTTTTAAAAAGTATAATTACTGGCTAGAGGTACTTGCGATAGATAAGTAAGATGAAATAAGACATGAAATCGTTTCTTTGTTTTATGGTTCAAGAAAAAACACGAGCTAAACAAGGCTAGCATTAACTTAAATGGAAATTACTAAACGTAAGATAATGTATCAGCTTGTTTCCGCCGATTACAAAGAAAGTTTTTTTTTTTTTTTTTTTTTTTTTTTTTTTCTCTTTTCATTCCATCCCCTTTTTTTTCTAGTGGGGTACGGACGCACCCGTACCCAGCCAGTTAGAATTGGCTCCCTTCGGTACACCGGTACATTCATCGTGCCCTGTCAGCCCCAGGCTCAGGCTGTACTGCAAAACAACCTACACCACGAGGAAAAGGTCGACCTAGCCGCCAGATCAGACCGCGCCCCGCCCCACCCCGCCCCGCCTGGCCCCGCCCCGCCCCGCCCCGCCCCGCCCGCACAGAGTGGAATACAGAGAATCGCGGGGGTATTGGGGTGCGGCGGCGTGGCGGCGAGGTGAGGCACAGGCAGAGAGAGGCCTACCCAGCCCCTGCCCGGGTCAGGCCGGGCCGGGCGCAGCCGGGAGGCGAAGGTCGTATGGCCTCCTTGTGACCTCACCGGGGCGGGGCGGGGCGGGGCGGGAAAGGGGGGCGGAGCGGAGCCGTAAGGGGTGCGCGGGGTGGGGTACCCGGGGAGGGAATGGGGTAGAGGAGGCGGGTGTAGTTGTAGGGGTGGGGTAGCGTGAGGTGAGGGCCGAACTCTGTTGTGTACCCCCGCTGCGGCCCGGCCCCGCCGCGCCACGGGGGGGACGGGGATGCGGCCGCTCCGTTCCGCCCCGGGCCGTCACCCCCACCAGGACGTTGCGCCCCGCCGGTTAGAACGGGTTTGGTTCCGTACATGATCCCATTCCGCCAGGCCGGGGCCGGGGCCGGGGCCGGGGCCGGGGCCGGGGCTGGGGCCTAGCCCCGCCGACCACCCCTTCCAGCACTGTACAGTACCGAGAAGGGGAGGGCAGGGCCCCGGGCTGGCACTGGCGTCACAACGCCCTGCCTGGCGTAACGATGCGTCACGCGGATGCGTCCGGCTCGGCCCCGCCCCTGCCCTGCACGTCATCACGAGGACCATGATAGAACGGCGGCATACTCGGAACAGCCCCTTGCCGGCCGGCTGGGGCGGGGAGGGCTTTAGTGAGCAGCCTGGCCGACCACACTGACTTAACTGATCGTTCTGGTGCCTCTGTCTCTGTCCTAGCCGCACCCAGGGTAGTGCTCTGCAGGGTGGCCCATTTACCCCGGCGGGGGTGAACAACCTTCAACCTTGGGTCAATTGTGGCCTGGTTCTCTCAAGTCAAGTCAAGTCAAGTAGGTATAAGTAGGCAACTCATTCTACTTCAGCTGAGCGAGGGCGAGGGGTGAGTTGTTGGGGATCTGGAGGGGTCGCTCACCTCCTCACCCGTCCTCACCTCTTCTTGCCCTCGCTCAGCTGGAGTAGAATGGGTTGCCTACTTACTCCTACGCCGCCGGGGTAAATGGGCCACCCTGTATGTTGAGCATGGCAGTGCCCCACGAGTTCGACAAGGACAGAGATACGAGAGCGACCTGATCCTGGGCCAGCGCTGCTGTGTGGTGCTGGTGCATCGCGCCTCGCGAGCACGCGCCCGACCGGGGCGGGGCGGGGCGGGGCGGGGCGGGGCGGGGCGGGGTGGCACACGGCACGACAGTGGTGGGTTGACTCCTGTAAGTGTGCGGGGGGGGGGGGGAGGCGGGGGGGATCGACACGGCCAAGTTCACGTTCACGCCCACTGCGGCGGCAGCGCAGGTGGGGGAGGGGTGAGACGGTGGTAGCAGCAGCAGTAGCAGGGCCCAGGGCAGGGCAGGGCAGGTCTGTGCCAGGGGTCCGAGGGCGGCCGGGGCAAGGCGGGGCGGGGCGGGGCGGATCGGTCTGGCACCGGCAGTGATGCCAAATGCCGTTTGTTGTGGCCGCTCTCGCTCTCGCTTTCATTCAGCTGGGGCCGTGCACAAAATACGTCACACATGTTTTTCGTGATTTTCAACCCCTACTCCTAAAATTACCCCATCACATCCGAGCTGACCACCCCTTCCCCCGCGCTTAGTTTTCGCGAAAAAATGGAATATAATTACAATTAGTTTTGGCGAAAATATGGAATATAATTACAAAAATACTTGCAGGTTTTGTTTCAAAGAACACCGTGTAATGACTGATGAAAAGTAAATAAGTAGTATCACACGTCATTTGCACCCACAGGACAAGGTTCTGAGTACTACCACACGTCTTTAAAGGAATGACGCTCCTACAGCTCATGGCACTCAAAAAGTGAGGAAACTTTCCCTCAAACCTCCACTCTCTTGAAATCACCCCACTCATCACATCCGAGGTTCACGCCCCCACCCCTCCCCCATATAATGCGTGACGTATTTTGTGTACGGCCCCTCACCGCATGACTGGGCTGTATTACACTGTCGGGCAGGAGGAGGAGGAGGAGACGAAGCCCCTATTTGGAACGCGAGGCCTAAGACAGTGGTATTGCCTTGAGGACACGACCCCCTCATCTCGGCGAACACCGCGACAGCGCCCGGGGCCAGGCCAGCCGGGCAGCCAAAAAGGGTAGATTACCCTTGCGCCGAATCGCACATGAGAAATTCAGACTTTGGCAGAACGTACTTAGTGTCGCGTCGGCCCGCGCTTGGCAATGGCCGGTATATACCGGTTATATCTGGTCTCGCGGGCTTCCTGGCAAAAACTAGATGTAACCTCGCGAATCTGGCGACGGCTGGCGGCGGTCAGAAATAACCGGCGGTAGCGAGCTGAGTCTGGCGGGAGCTGGCGGGAACGAGTTCGAGGAGGTAGCGAACGCATAGCTAAGTTCTGAATTATTATGTTACTTTGAGGAGAGGGCGCGCTGGTGGGCCCCACGGGGAGGAGGGTGGGGCGGGGCGGGGAGGGGCGGGGTGGGGCGGGGTGGGGCGGGGTGGGGCTGAGCGGGGTGGGGCGGGGCTGGTGTGACCCTGAGAGCGCCCTGGCCTTCCCTGCGCCTGCAGGCAGGTCCCCGTTTTGACTTTTAAATGCTGCCTGGTGTGTAGCGCGGGGTGCGAGACGGGGGTGCAGTGGGCAGGGTGCAGGGGGTGGGGGTGCGGGGGCGGGGGTGCAGGGGGCGGGGTGCAGGGGCGGGGGGTGGGGGTGCCAGGGGGCCGAGGCGTGGCGTGGCCCCGTCCTGCTGGCCGTGCCCCTGCAGCGGGCCTGAACACCCCCAGGGCAGGGAGGGTAGCATCTCAGCAGGGGTAGCAGAAGGCTTAGGGGTGGCGGGAGTCGTCGGGTCACTCCTGGAGCAGCAGGGCCGCGAGGGACCCGGCGGGGGCGGGGGGAGAGCACCCGCGAGACGAAGGAGGCCTCGGTACTGGTATGGGGTACTGGCGGCACGAGCCTGGCCCTGGCGTCAGTTGGCACCGGCTCGATCCGGACTGAACCGGTCTCACTTCGCCCCCGCCCCGCCCATCCCCCCGACTTCCCCCACCTTGACTATCGGTAAGACGGAGGGTGGGGTGCAGGGCGGCGGCTCTTGCTGCTCTTGCCTGGACGCGGGGCGGGGGCGGGGCGGCACTGGCACTGGCAGCGTCACGCAGAGGGCTGCACTTCGTCTTCAGGTGCAGGCGGGGCCGAACCGGGACACGGGCCGGGGGCCGGGCCCACCCCTGCTGAGATAACCACAACCACCCCGGCCTGCGGCCTGCGGCCGGGCGTGCTGAGCAGCAGGGACACAGCTAAAGAGGCTCAGAGGGAGAGGCGTGCGTCAATTCGCCGCGCGGGAAGCGCCGTGACCAGAAAAAGAGACATTTGCAGCAACCATTTTATGGTAGGCCAGGGACAACCATACAAAATATAGTTGAGGCGACTCTCATATGGTTGTACCAACTACGTAAATAGCAACCCCAAGCATTCCCGTTGTTGGTGTAACCATGTGAGTGTTGGCACAACCGTATTTCGTATGGTTGTCCCTGGCATGGCATGGTTGCATCAACCATCTATTTTTCTGGGTGTACCGGCGTACGCGCCGTGATTGGATGGTACCGACCTGAGCGCGGCCTCTCTCCCTCCGAGTCTCTCTAAGCAATCGGACAGGGAGTCAAAACAACAAAAACAAAACAGTGCAGCAATAAAACCAATACTAAAGGCCAGGACCGAAGTTCTCGATCTGAGCTCGTTCTCGTGCGGCATTAAGCTATGCCGGGCTATCTAAAAAGCACTTCGGAGGGATCGGCATGGGTTCAAATCTTCACTAGTTTCAACCTCTTTCTCCGGGCATGTCCGACAGACGTACTCGCACATGCCCTGGGGATGGGGACGGGGCAGTACAGGCCAACCACCGGACTAGTATCTGACCTACCCACGGCGTTCCTTGGTTTTAGGAATGGTTAGAGTCCAAAATATATATTTTTTAAAATCTCACGAAATGAACCTTACCAGCCATAACTAATGCTATAGCCACGGTACCGCGTGCGGACGGGCTCGCCTATCGTCGCTTAACGAGGCGCCTTACGGCCCCGTGCGAGTATGCAACCCTCCCGCACACATGCATGCGGTACAGTATAACTACGAAAGTGCGCGGGGTTTTTCATCAACCTGGTAGTTCCAGCCTCTGGCTCTGCGACACAAGCTCAGCTCGAGGACGTTTGGTCCTGGCTAGTGGGTAGAAGTGAGAAGTCGACGAAGAGGAATTCCTCTTTGCTTCGAAGTGTATGAATAGCATTCCGTTATTCTTACTCCTCTGCCAATATGTTGGTGAGGGCGCTCGTGGAGAGGGTCTGTCGCCGGGGTCCTTGACGGTCGAGGTCGAAGGCCGGATCAGCGGCCGCCGGGGTGCGTGACGGGCGCGCCGCTCGGGGGAGGGAGGGCGGGGTGGCTGCGTGTCCTCCCGCCATTCCCTGAGTTCCATCGCTGTCCTGTCCCACGGCCCGCCCCGCCCCGCCCCGCCCCGCCCCGCCCCGCCCCGCCTAGCCGTTCTACCCCCAGCACCACAGTACAGTACTCCGTTCGTTTCATCGTGTAGCAACATCGACCTCTGATGGTAAAACGCAGAAGAGGAGAACGTGAATAAAGCAGGTCGCCGCCGACCTGACCTCCGCTCCGCGCCGGGCCGGGACGGACGGGCGGCCGGCGCCAGAGGAGCCGAAACCATCGAGACGTGTTCGGCTGTGGAGCGGAAGGGGTGCTTTTTGATCAGCCTCCACCCCGGGGCCGGGGTGGAGGCGGGGGCGGGGGTGGAGGCGGGGGGGTGGGGGGGGGGGGGGGGGGGGGGGGGCGGGGGTGGGTGCGGGCCCAAAGGCGAATGCGTCGCGGCGAGTCTTACTTTCATCCGTACTCAACCCGAAACAGGGAACAGGTGTATAGTCAGAAATATATCTAAGGTTTTTTGGGGAATGCGCCTTTAACGCTTGTTTAGAGTACTGAAATAGATACGAACACGAGTATATTTACACTGGCACTATCGTTTGTGCTACCGCGAAGGCGCTAGCAATAGGTGTGCTGTGCTGACAGCACGGCAGGGCAGGGTCGGTGGTGAACCCACTGAAGCCGGTGTTGGCAGGAGCAGGCGGGGTTAGCACCCTGTTATGAGGCCGCCCCGTCCCTCCCCGCCCCGCCCCGCCCCGCTGCTCACGGCCTTTGCGGTGAGCTGTCCAGGATGAAAAGGCCAGGAATTTAATTTCTGCTCGCCTGGCCTCAGGGCCAGCTGCTTACCCGCAAACCCCCGGCCCCGCCCCGCCCCGGCTGCATTCTACCCCCTGCCCCTGCCCTCCACCCGGGGGTGGGGCCGGGGCCGGGGTGCGACGCGACGTGCCGGGGTGGCCCCGGCCAGGCCCGGCGGGAGGGTGAAGAGGTATGCCACGCCACGGGCAGCAATGGAATGACAAGGCTCTGCGGGGAGCCGCGCCGCGCTCCGGCGGAGTGACTTGTGTCGAATGGGTTGCCTACCTCCCATAGGCAGCGTTGCCCGAGCACTGGAGATACTCGATGGCCCACGCAAATCTACAGAATCTATGCGAGAGGCTGCGGAGTCTGTCCGCCGGCAATGAACTTGAACTTGAATGCCCTCGCGGGTCGAAACAGTACAACAGTTAGTACGCCACGCCCCCTCGGCGGCATCGCTACAGCGGTCCGCGCCTGCGGTCCCGGAGTGTCCCCGGAGCCTGATGGTTCCGACGCCGTGGCCTCCGGGGCCTGGGAGCTCCTGGGGCCACGGGGACCCCCGGCGCCGCAGCGGGGAGGGGATCGAGAGGGGAGGGGGGGTCGGTGTCCGTGCCGTGGCGAGCCCCCGCCCCACCCCCACCCCTGCCCCGCCCCTTCCACCCCCCGCCCCGCGCGCAGGCCTGGTCAGCTGTTCGATACTCGCAGGGCGCCCCACCGCTGTGCCCCACCCCGCCCCGCCCCGCACCGCCCCGCCCGGCCCGGCCCCCGGCGCGGCGCCAAACCCCGCGCTTCCTCTCTCCCCAGCCGCGCCCCACCCCCCGCCGCGCCGCAGCGCAGCACTAGCTTCACCGTGGCGCGGCGTGGCTTGTCGCCCCGCCCCACCTCGCCCCACCCCGCCCCGCCCCGCCCCACCCGGCCCAGCCTGGCCCGGCTCCCCGGCGCGCCGCCACCGCCGTCAAACGTGTGCGCGCCGTCGCCAGAGCCGGATCTCCATCCCGCTTCTGCTCTGCCGCCAGCACCCGCCCCACCCGGCCCGGCCTGCACGGCCCCAACGCCGCGCCGCTCTGCACCGCACCGCAGGAGCTGCAGGAGCTGCAGGAGCTGCAGGAGCTGCAGGAGCTGCAGACACGCTCGCCGAGGACAAGGACCGCACCGCCCTGCACGTGGCCTGTGCCTGTCTGTGCCCGTGACCAGCCTGTGACAAGCCTGTGACCAGCCTGTGACAAGCCTGTGACCAGCCTGTGCCCGCGCTGCCATGAGACTGACGGGGTGACCGTCGTGGAGTGACGGTGCAGCTCAGGGAAGCCCCGGCATGGTGCTCGCCGACAGCGGCTAGCCAGCGGCGCCAGCGCCCCCGAGTCGTTCACCCCGCCTGATCAGGTGAGTGCAGCTGCAGCGCTGAGGACGCACCAGGACTGCCGCACTGACAGGACAGCGGCGCCGAGGGGAGCCGGTGCCGGCCGAGGGGTGCCTCCCTCTTTAGACGGGTGTACACTGATTGGAGTGTTGTGTTGTGAATGGACGTAACATTTTACCGAACTTCAATGAAACCTATGGAATTGTCATGAGCGAACCAATTTTTGGCAATTTTCAGTTGTCAAAAATGCATTTTTGTCGTAAAATTGTGTGACTGGACTGTGATTGAAAAATGGTTGGAACGCAGGGCGCACACTGATTGGAGGAAGTGGTTCCCCTCGGTGCCAGTTCACCCTCCTTCACCCCCTGGATGTCATAGGCAACGAAAACACCCCGAAATAGTTCAGAGAACCAAATTACACTCATAGCCTATGAGTGCTTTAAGAGTACCTCCATTTTAGCTTTGTGAACTAAATTTTAATTGCACTAATAAAATATTTTTTTCAATTTCACAAAGTTCTTATTAATACAATTGTTTCCATCATTCTCAGATAAAACTAGGCGTAGTAAAATGCAGTCGGCTCCAGGAATGACATTTTGTTTCCCGCTAGCATTATTTGGTTCCCTACCTCTGGACATACATGTTCCTACGTCCTCGTCCTCCAGGGACCAGCGGCCAGCCCCGAGCGGTTCAGGAGCCGCTCCTTGCGGATGTGACGGACGCCTTGGTCCGCGAGGAGAGGATGTGAGGGCCGGTGCTGCCAGAAAAGTAGGCAATAAAGAGCTCAAACACAGTAGAGAAAAACGGATTGCATCTGCGCCTGCCTATAGGCAACGTGTACGCACCTCTTCTGCGGTGTTGCCTAGTCGGCAGGCGCTGATACAGTCCGCTTTACTCCACTGTGTTTCGGCTCTTTATTGCCTACTTCTCTGGCAGCACTGGTGAGGTCATTGACGCGTACTCTCCGCCTGACCCCTGCAAACACTTACGCAGCCGCGAGCGCGGTCAGGTCAGGTGTAGACTAGGTCGGATCGGGTCCCTCCCCTAGGCTAGGGTCCTACATTGCTGCAGAAGGGGTGGAGGCGGGGGGCGAGGGTGTCGCGTTTGGGGTGGGTAGGCATCCTGCAGGATGCAGGTGTTGGCCCGGCCCGGCCCCTGGGCTCTGATGCTTTATTCCCGGTGGCCTTGCCCTTTAGCGGGGTAAGGTGCGGGACGGGTGTCTGTAGGAAGAATGGAAGGAAGGGGGGGGGGGGGGTCGCATCCGGGCTGCGCCGTGCTGTGCACCTAGCTTCGAGCCTCCCTGATAGCGAACCTGAGCCCCCTCCCGTACACCGTCCTCTCCCCCTCGGCCCGTGACCCCCCCTGGCGGGCGGGCGTAGCTGCGCGCTGATACGGGGCTGTTATTCCCGCTTGATTTCAGCAGCACAAGGGCGCGCCTATGGCGGTGCGGTGGACAGGACAGCGCGGGGCAGTGCCGCCCCGTACTGCCACTGGCACCAGTCATGAAAAATGGCTGATTAAAGGAGCGATTATACAAGCCACCGCAAGCCACGAACAGCGCCGTGCTTTCTCGCTGTTACCCCCTCCCCCTGCGCGCAAGTCGGGGCGGGGCGGGGCGGGGCGGGGCGGGGCAGGGCGGCCAGGGCCCTGGTCCTTATACCTATGCATTATTCGGACTGCACCTGTTATTTTTGGCAGCCTGCCCCGCCCATCCCCGCCACCGTGCCTTACGGAGCGCCGCCCTGGAGGGTCGGGCGGGGCGGGGCGGGGCGGGGCGGGGCGGGCAGAGCGGGGCGGGGCTGGGCGGGGCTGAGGGAGGGGTCGATCCCCGCACCGCCTGGGAGCGTCCTTATGACCGAAGGGTGCTGGCCGTGCCGGGCGGGCCGGGCCGAACTGGACGTGGCGACGTGTGCGTGACAAGTGGACTAGACGTCCTATAGGGCCCCTCCCCTCCCCTCCCTCTATTCTGTCCAGTTTCGGCCACTGCGACGCGACTCACGACAGTCTACTTTCGGGGTATAAATTGTTCAAATTGCGGTCGATTGGAAAGTCGCCTGGTAGACTCCCGCGTGTTGGGCTGTCGGAGGTGGCAGGCATGTCCAGGTACACGTAACTGTCCTGCCCCCCCCCCCTCTTCCTCGCCAAACGGCCCCGGGCTGGGACGGGCCGGGCCACCCTCCGCTCCAGCGTAGGAGGGTCGCGGCGTCAGTGGACAACTTCGACGACGCCAACAAAAACAACGACTTTGCAGACACGCGGCGCGGCGGGGCTAAAGGGAAGACGGCGTGGCGTGGCGTGGCGGAGACACTGTGCACCAAAACTCCACTACTCAGTCTGCGGCGGGTGCTGCGCTGCGCTGCGCTGCGCAATGCAGCCTCATTATCGCGTGTACAGTGGGATGGGGTCGAATTAATTTCTCCACATGATCTCGCGCTCAACAGCCTGCAATTGACGGCAACAACAAGCGTTGCGAGACGCTCCCTTATAGCTCGGCAGCGGCGGGCCGGGCCGGACGGCCCCATTAGCAGGGGGTGCCGATGACATGACGCTAGCCACGCTCCGGAAGTGCCTGCTTCGCACTCGCGCCCGGCCCGCCCGCCCGCCGTCCAGTCCTGGTTAGCGCTAGCGCTCCCTCCCGACATGACTGACGCACACGAGAATGGGAGTCCGCGGGTGACATCGGAGGGCGAACCCGAGCCGAGACGACTGGCAGTGTCAGGCGGACGGGGCGGGGCGGGGAGGGCGTAGCTCTGGAGTGGCGGAGGTGGGGCGCGGGGCGTCGGCGGGTGCGAGGTATGGCATGGCTAGCGGGTGTCCGGCCCGGCCCGGCCCCACCATTCTCCACCCCAGTCACGTCACGTCACGTCGTCACGTCCTGCCCGTCACGCGCGTGACGCCATGCGCACGGCTCGGCGGCGCCAGCTGCTGCTACTGCTGCTGCTGCAGGACGGTGAAATGACAGCGCCATGAATAACTTGACCGTCGAGGTCCGGCCCGGCCCCGCACGCACCAGCCTGAGCCGGCAGCCGGGAGCATATACTCTTAATTTGAGGTGCTCAGTAAATACGCTATGGCGTACAAATGTCGTACGCCTGAGACGCGTGCAGTGTTGGCAGTTAAATAGGCAAAAAAATCCAACGAATGCAGCTGTGTGAGGCAGGGTATCTCCGTCTGCCTATTAGGCAAACTTGCCAGACAGGAGAGTACCTTTTGCCTAGGAGGCAGGCGGAGATACCCGTCTGCCTCACACAGCTGCATTCGTGGGACTTTTTGCCTATTTATTTAGCAACACTGGAGGTGTGCACCACGCAAAACTTTATGCCTGGTGTATCACCCCCAAAAGCCCATTCTTGTGACAAAAACATGTTACAAGAACAGGCTTTTCTGGGTGTACGATAATAGCTCGCCTTGTTTAGACAATGCGACAGGGGAGGGGGGCGCTAAGGGTGAGGGTGTGATGTCATCGTACGCAAGGCGTACAGGCGTAAGTTTTGCGTGATATACGCCCCCGGTGTACAATCACTGTAAGCCTTCGCGTACAATTACAACCCAAATTAATGCTTAATTAATGCTCAATTTAACCGTTGACCCTACAGACCCGAGACAAAGTTTTTTTTTCCTCTGTTTCTCGGCATACTGAACATAAAAAACCACCTCCCAAAAATGTCGAGTTTTCATCATTCATGGTTCATGGTGATAGGCAAGCTTCTCGGACGAGCAGCTGACAGGGGGAGGGGGTGCTTGAGGAGAGGAGAGGGGTGGAGGGGATGAAAGGCCGCAAGGTCGCGGCTGCGGCGTGGCGCCTGCGACAGGCTGGCCTGGGCCGCTGGCGCCTCGTGCAGGGTCGCCGTCGTGTTCTGTGTCTCCCAGCCCAGCGGCCAGCTGCCCTAGGGCCTGCACTGTCACTGGGCGGCGCCGTGTGGGGCTAAACAAGCCAACCGCCCCACCCCGCCTTACCCCGCCCCGCCCCGCCCCGGACATCCCTCTGAGCGCCCATTAGCGTCAGCAAAGTGCCCTAAAAATAAAGGGAGTCCAGGCTGCTGTGTCCGGCCCGGCCCGCGAGGCCTAGCGCCCTAACGCCCTGACGTCCTCCCCCGGCCCGGGCCTGGCCCCGCAGGGCCTAACGTCTCATTAGACCCCCAGCTGCGCCGCCGCCGCCGACGTAATTTGGCGGATCAACAGGGCGCAACGGAGCGGACAATTTCTACCACGTTTTCTTCTTCTTCTTTCCTCATTTTCTTTTTATTCGTTGCCTTTAATTTAGCCCCCTCTTCTTTCTCCTTTGCAAGGCAGTGCTGGCGGAGCCGCAGGTGCCGGGCGGGGCGGGGCGGGGCGAGGTGCTGCCAATTGTTACGTGATTCATAGACGCCCCGCCCTGCCCCGCCCCGCCCCACCCCGCCCCACCCCGCCCTCCGCTCCCTGTCGCTCCAGGACCGGACCATCCCTCCTTCTCCCTCCCCTTTCCTTTCCTCTCTCCATTCCCGTATTCCTCTCTCGCTCCCCCACCATGCCCGCCAGCTCGACAGGGCTCGACAGCGAGAGGAAAGGAGAGGATAGGAAAGGAGGGTCTCAATCGCAATATACAAGGCTTAGGCGGGAGGGGTGTCGGTGTACGTAAGGGTGTCTAACCAGTCTTTTTCCAGTCGCATCCAGTCACTTTCCAGTCACATTCATTAAAAGGGGAAATTAGGGAAGCCCGTCAAATATCCCCGAAAATACTCCGATATTGTGTAAAAATTGCGAAAAAGCTTGTGCTTGGGGTCACTAAAAAGCACCTGGGATCCAACCACCTCTCTAGTCAAATCCAATCTCTTTCTAGTCACGTCTAGTCAACTCCCAGTCGCCTTCAATATTTGACTTCAAGTCACTATAATTTCTGTAGAAAGGCACGAGCGCTCAGACCCTAGCAGCCCGAGGGAGGGGGGGGGCGAGGGTGAGGCGCAGGATGATACCGAGGGGATAAGATCGGAGCCGACCCCCCCCCCCCCCGTTCCGTCGCGTCATTTCTCTCTGTCTCTTTCGCCTCGAATGAGAATAGAGGAGGACTAGGGAAGTTTGCAGCGAGAAGAGACACTCCGCTCCCGAGTGGGGCGTAGGGCGTAGCGCCCTGCCCTAGTGCAACAGGCCCCGGCCCAGCCAGCCCTCGCCCGTGTGGGATATACACTCGCCCAGCGTTACGTTTGTAATCCAAGTCCTTCCCTCGCCTTCAGCCATATCTCAGCATTTTTTCCTCCTTCGTCTTTTCACGCGGTTCCGCGAACAGCTCGGAGCAGACGCGCTGCCCTGCCCTGCCCTGCTGATTTGGTTTCCCAGGCCCCCCTTACTTTTCTTAGTCCCATGCAGAGGGTGTCTTCAGCCCACCCCATCCTCTGCCCCTGCCCTGCCCAGGCCTGCCAGCAGTCGAGGGCTGTTTTTCACTTAGAGATGTGTCGTGTGCAGCATACGGCTCCCCCTCAGCGCCACCCCCCACCACCACGGGCCCGGCGGAATTCAATGCAAGCTGAAGTGGGTAGGCCATTACCACAAGGACTTTGGACTCGCTGGCACCGAGCTGGCGCGACAGCCTGGGGAGGGAGGGGGAGGGAGGAGGGCGTGTGAGTTGAAGAGACTCTCCGGAGACGTGCCCCCGGCCCCCCGCGGCGCCCCTCCCCCAGAGTGAGAACAAGTGCTATCTGACGGGGGAGAGAGAGAGAGAGGCTAGCGAACGCCTTTCCAACTTCGCACTATTTCTCCAGTGCTCCGCTGCAGACCCTTTTCAAGGGGTTCGTCCCGTCCCGTCTGGAGGCCCCTGCTGTCTCTGGTCTCGCGCCGCCCCGCCCCACCCCATCGAGAACAAGAAGCATCCAGAAAGAGATCCGTCTCCGGCTGGACCAGGCCGGGCCGAGCTGGGCGGCAACGACCCTGCCCGGAGCACGCCCGGCCCCGGTCCCGGCCCCGGCCCCGGCCCCGGCCCTGGCCCCGGCCCCGGTCCCGGCCTCAGCCCAAGCCCTGGCGCCGGCCCCGGCCTGGCCCGGCCCGGCCCGCACCAGAAACTTTTCCGTGCCGGCTCCATCCCCTCCGGAGCTCCGCCGGGGCTGAGGGCGCGGTGCGGTGCGCGGCGCGCCCTCCCCCGCCTCCCCTCCGTCTGCTGGCTTCTCCGTAATTATCCGCGGTCTCTCCCGCCCCGCTGCCGCTTCCCGCCGGAGCAGAGGCCAGACGCCAGGCTTCTCTATCCGTGCGGCTTCACGACGCTGCGGGGCGGGGCGGGGCGGGGCCAGGCGGGGCGGTGGCAGCACATGATTGCCGGACGGCACTGTCGCCGGGCACTCGTTCGCGTCCTCCGTGTCACAGGCCGTGTCAGCCCCGGACCCCGCCCCACCCCGCCCCACCCCGCCCCGCCCCGCCGCACCTGTTGCGAAGACCGGGAGCCACCTCCAACATGAGACTCATGCCTCCAAGGAGCGGCGGGGCGGCGGTAAGGCGGGACGGGACCCCTGCCGCGGCCACGACGACCTCCTCCAGGTCCTCCGGGACGATACAGGACAGACCAGACACGACACCGGCCGATACCGGCTCAAACTGGTTCGAACCGCCCGGATCCTGATCGGGCCGGTCTGCTCCGGTCCGCTCCGGTCTGGCCAAGTCGTGGGGCGGGGCGGGGCGGGGTGGGGCGGGGGACGGGTCCAGGGCGGCGGGGCCGACCGGCGTTCGTCTGATAGCAGCCGTGCAGTGCACCCATCGCGTCGGCTCCGCTCTCGTCATGAGCACAGGCGGCCTGTAGGTGTCAGGCCGGGCGGGGCGGGGCGGGGCGGGGCGGGCCGTGCCGAGCCTCTATGATCCATCACCTTTGACAGGTACGGGGAGCACGGTCCCGCCGCACACCCGCGCCGCGCCGTCAGAGAGGAATGGAATCAGGCACCGCGCCACAGTGGGACGAGTTTTCGCACCATCTGTGTGAGAGAGAGGGAGAGAGAGAGAGAGAGTGCGCACCTGCCTCGCCTCGATCTTATTTAGGGCTCGCGGGGCGCCGCGGGTCGGGGCGGAGCAGCAGAGCAGAGAGTCGTTGTAGGCAGGGAGCGACCTTGACCGTCGGTGAGCAGCGCCGTTCGGGCGGCAGGCCAACGAGAGACGCCCCGCGGTGTCTTCGTCTGTGTCTGCTCCGCCATGCAATGCCACCCCCACCCCTCTGCCCCGGGCGTGGCGTTCTAAGGTCCTATAGGGAAGACCGTACCCGCACACTAAATGTGAGTGTACATAATGTACATAATGACAGAACGACACGTACAGAATTATGTGCAGATGTAAACACAAATTTGTTCGATTTTTTTAAACATAAATATGCACCAATGTGTACAGAAAAATGTGCGTAGAAAACGTATTGTATTCATAATTCTGAACAAATCAGTCGTGAATTGCTTGCATCAACTAGCTGGTTCTTTGAGTGCAATGCCCCATGAGTGGGAGAAGTATCCAGATCAGTCGTCTGGGCTGGGCTTCCTGCAGCTGCAGCGCTCCTGTACGTTCTCTCTCCCACCCGCACAGCGGTACGGCCGCGCCTCGCGCCTCGTCGGGCCACGCCTCTTTTTGGAGCTCCCTTTTCGTAGCAATGGAGTTTTTTTTTTGTTTTTTTTTTCGCCTGCGTGGGAAATCGGTATCAGCATGGACCCTCTCCCCCTCCTCGTCGTCCTTCTCCTCCTCGTCCTCCTCCTCCTCGTCCTCCTCGTCCTCCCCCTCCTCCTCCTCCTCCTTGCTCGCACTCCCTACTGTCTATCGCTGTGCCCCACTCCCCCTACCCGCCGTTTTCCGCTGTGTCCGCTGTATGCCCTCAGATAACAATGGAAACCGCTCCACTGCAAAAACTTACCGGCTAGGAGATTTTTTGCGTAGCGCCGTAGCGCTTTGCTGTGTGTTGCGCGGCAGAGAATTCCTCCACTGCCTCGGCTTAGTCCTAAGTCCTCATCGCCGCCAGCCAAGTTGGATGTAACGCTCCCGCGTCTAGCAGGAAAGGCTGCAGCAGTTTCATTTTCAATCTGAAGCAGAGTTTCAAATTTGTTGGTCCTTGCAAACAGTGATATGCTACGATGCCACCTCTCCACAGGGACTCGTAACTGTACCGGAATAAATCGATATAACGCTGTTTTTCTAGTTACGTGATGCAAATGATTGAGTTTTGATTACGTTATGGAACTTGTTACGGGTCTTTGGGAGCTGTAACGTTACCGCATCTCCAGCTCCAGCAGGGAGGGGGCGTGGCGGGTGGCGGGGCGGGGCGGGGCGGGGCGGGCGTTGCGGTTTACCGTCGTGTAGGCAGCGCGCCGCACCCGCGAGCTCGGCGGGTTGCCTATCGGCCTTTTGGCGGGCGGTCCGCCTGCGGCTGCGGCCCGGCCCGGCCTGACATGACAGGGCGCGGCCGCGGCTATCACTGTGCTGGGAGGCCGGCCACCGGCCCTGCCCGTGTCACACAGTGTCACGAGCCTGCGCCCGCACCCGCGCTCCCCCACCCGAGGGGGCCACCACTCTGTTTACTGACGTACACAGGATTACAAGATTACACGGATTACACGTGATTACATACCTGATTTTAGGTGGTAAATCGTAAAATTGTCGGATATTTTCCATATTTGGTGCATTTTTACGATTTATTACAGTGGGATTACACGTGGATTACAGGGTAACCTGTACACAGGATTACAGAAGTGGTGCCCCCTCGCTTCCACCCCGGTCCGTAGACTGATCCCGGAGAGGTCTGGCGGTATCATCTCTCCCGCTCCCGATGCCCCATAAGAGCGTCAAGGATAAAGACCGCTGTTCGGAATCACCCGGCCTGTCTCGGGCCTAACCCTAACAGCTGCACATACTTGAAACTTGCGACATTTCTTACAGTGTAGAGCTGATTGCTGATTGTGGCGGAGGGCGGAAGCACTACTACATACATTGTGGTGATCCTTTTGCCATCTGTTTGGCGGCAGGCGGGGCGGGGCGGGGCGGGGCGGTATAGTCGGGCAGGTGGCTGTCACGAGGTCTTACGCGGAGGTCCCTCCGGGGGTCAGCGCGCCCCCAGACACCAGGGCCCGGGCCAAAGCTCTAGCCGAGCCGAGCCGAACATCGCGTTGGTCTAGGTTAGGACACAGGACAGGAAGCGGTGGTGGGCAGTGGTGGGGGGCGGGCTCGTGTACCGGCTCAAACCAGATCGGGGGGTTAGGCCGTGCCTGTCCCCCACCACGGTGCATCGCAGAGGCACGGGGCCGCGCCGGGGCCGGGGCCGGGGCCGGGGGCCGGGGAGGCAGAGGGGGGCGCCAATACACCGGGCCGCGTGGTGTGCTATGTCTAGCTGTGACTGCCTCTGACACAACTCGTGACCGCCACGGTGAAAACTGTGACGTAAGGGGACCGTGACTCACGCGCGTGCCGCATCATCGTCGTCATGGGGGGGGGGAGGGGGGCAGTCACGTGGCAGTCACGTGACGCGGCGCGCTGGGCACCGGCCTGGGCGGCCTGCTTGCTTATTCGGGTGTAACACGTTTGAAATGGTGGCGTTATTGCCCATTGTCACGGTGTGACGGCGGCCTTGGGTCCTGCTGCTGATATTCGCAGTGACTCTCCGCGTGCTCCCTTATTGCAGTATGCGTGAAGCGTGGTGTGCCGATAACCGGCTTCGCTGCTGATATTAGCAGTGACCCTCCATGCTTGGAGCATGCGTGGTGCGTGGTGTGCCGATAACCAGCGTCAAGTATGCTGTTTTCTGTCTCCTACCGAAACAATAACTTCTAAACACGCCGACTGAGGAGAAGTTTGCCTACTCAGCTCAGCAGGCAACTGAATTTGCCAGGACGTTCTCGCTACGCTGAAACGACCTCGCTCACCCCTGTCGCCCACCCTACTCGACCCGAGCCTCCGTGACGGGCCGGGCCGGGCCGGGTCGTGGAGCCACCGCGTCACGCCACGCCACAGCACGCGCGCTGCCCCATCAGGTCGAGGACGAGGGTGGTCTCGGGGAGGGTGAGCACGGGGGCAGAGGGCACGTCAGCGCTTAGCCATAGCGCGCCGATCGGCCCGTCCCGGCCAGCCCCTCTGCCCAACCTGTCAGGGCTGGGCCTGCACGCCAGACCTGCCCTGCCCTGCCCAGCACTGCCCTGCCCTGCCCTGCCCTGCCCTGCCCTGCCCAGCGATATGCCACGAGCGAGATATGAGCGGCCGGGCCCGTAGCGGAGAGTGTTGCCAGAAAAGTAGTCGAAAACCGCCAACACGCAGCCGTTTTGAGCGGTCAGTATCAACGCCTGCCTACCAGGCCATCCGTCTGCACAGGCATGAAGATGTTGCCTAGTAGGCAGGCGTTGATACCGACCGCCCAACGCGACTGTGTTGGGCGGTTTTCGTGTCGACTTTTCTGGCAACACTGGAGAGCAGGGAGGCGGGAGGCGGTCTGCGCGCAGGGAGGCCGGCTTGGCGCGTAGCGGACCGGGATCTGCAGGGTGCAGGCCACGGGGGGCCGCGGGGGGCCGCGAGGGGGCCAGTGCCCAGGGGCCGAGCCGTCGCGGGCCGAGTCGGACTGGGCTCGGGGAGAGGGAAAGGAAAGGAGGCAAGGCTTTAGGAATTTTACCTCCTGCTGCACTCAAATACACAGACCCGTCCCGTCCCGTTGGCCGTGGTTCTCCCTCTCCCTCTCTCTCTCTCTCTCTCTCTTGCGCGGCCAGGGCCAGGCTGCGCGGGCTGCGCGGGCTGCGCGGGCCGTGTCGCTAGCTGAGACTATTTGCGCAGGAGGCACGGTGCCGACTCGGCCGATCTCGCAGAGACGAGGCAAGAACTCGAAGCAAAGAAAGAGTAGAGAGAGGAAGAGAGGAAGTTGATGGAGGGGAGGGGAGACTGCGGGCGAGTGAAGCGAAGCGTCGCCGACAAGAACGGAGCACCGCGTTGGGAAGGAACCCAGGAACCCATTGGGCCCATTCACACGGACGCGGGACGTGGCAGCGCGTACATGAGCACTTTTGTATGTCCCCCGCACCCGCACTGCACCCGTCCTCGCGTCCATCACTTTATACCTCACGCTCACCCTGCAAGCGCGCAGGATCGTAAAGTAGGGCAGCGACATGTGTCGTTCGAGGTTCGCAGCGCCCATAATAATATTCACGAGGTACTCGCGCGGTGCCAGGTGTCTCTGCCCCCCTCCCCCCTCCCCTCTCCCCGGGTCCCCAAACAACCTTTCTCCCGGTTGCTTTTGCATGCGCGAAAGAGCAGCGCGTCGCGGGGGGGGGGGGGGGAGGTTGGTTGGTGCGGCTGAGTTTTGACGCGGCTAGAAATAGTGCCTGGCTCTAGCCGCGGCACGCCCGTCTCCACCCCACCTCACCCGCCCCGCCCCGCCCCGCCCCGCCCGCGACCTCGGTACAGCGTGGTGAGGTGCAGCTGCACGCTGCACGCCCAGTGTCTGGCACCGCCCTGTACAGCCCCCCTGTTCGTATCCCTCATCGGCCGGCCCGGGCCCGGGCCCACTAGGCGCGAGGCCCTCCTCACCACCTGCCGAGCCGCGCCGCGCCGCACCGCCGCACCAGGAATATTGGCAACCGCAGGCAGAGGCGCGGGCGGGGCGGGGCGGGGCGGGGGCGGGGCGGGCAGGCCTAGGGCCCAGGCCGATGGCGCTATTCACCGCAGCGCCGTGTTTCCCAAACATCACCGCCTGCCTCCACGCTCTCGCCCCACCCCACCCCGCCACGCCGCGCCACGCCGCGCCACGCCCACGTCGCGTCGGTCGGGATGAAAATAAACACGCGAAAATAAAGCTCGCCATTCACGCCAGTCGGGTCGAGTCGACGCCGCGATACCGCCACTCGTCTGGGCTGGGCCCGGCCCGACCCGACCCGACGCGGTGCGAGGCGAGGCCCGACTCGAGCTGAAACAAGGTTTTTGCGGCGTCGGGGCCGCGCCCGCGCTCGACATTGGTCGGATCGGATCCGGATATTGCTTTCCCGGCCCCGCCCCGCCCTGCCCCGCCCGGTGCCCCACGGGAGCACGGCTTCGTGCTCCCGCCCCGCTTGAGCCTAAGTGCTGGCGGCTGCTGGAGCTTAAGCGGGCAGGCTCCACCGGAGCCGGGCTAGGCAGTGTTCAAAATCCCGTACCCCATTCCACAGACACTACGGTAAAATCCGTTTTGTTTGACTACGGAACAGCCGTATCTTAAAAATTCGGTGTTTTCCGTGACCAATTCCTTAGTTCAGTTTCTTCAAATTTCGAAAAAAGTTTAAATAAAGGCAGTACAGACATACATACTAAGGACGTCCCGTACCTACTAAAAACGGTCCAGACCTGGTAAAAAGTTAACTTGAAAAACCGTAAAAATTACCGTGGAAATTTCTGGCAGTGGGCTACGCTAGGCTAGGCTTATTGGTGCAGGGGTCTCCGACGGTTGTCTACCGGCCGGGCGCTCCCCGGCTCCCGTACTCTCCAGCCAGCTTCCCCTTTTCCTTCAAGGCGCGCTATTGATTTCCATCACGGGAAAAACTAATGTGACATGCGTCACGTCACCATCAGTCACCATGTGACCCGGCACCAACTCCAGGATATATATGACATTACACATACGTGACCAAAACTACGACCACACTATTCGCTCGTGCATGCGACCTCCCCAGGACGTCAAATTAGTTTTTTCCAGCAGAGCGATCAGCGACAAAAGTCGCAAAAACCTCGCAAAAACCGCTCAGGTGAGGGTCCGATGGGGTCGCGGGGTGCCGCGCGCGCGTGCCTGTCCAGAGAGCCTGAAACGCGGCGGACCCTCGCCGCCCCGCCCCTCCCCGCCCCGCACCGCCCCGCCCCGCCCCGCACCGCCCCGCACCGCCCCGCACCGCCCCGCCCCACCCCGCCCCGCACCGCACCGCCCCGCACCGCCCCGCACCGCCCCCGGCCTCGTCCTTGCAAACAGCTGTTCCGAAACCCAAACAAATCCGACGGGTCGAGCCGGGCTAGTAGATACAATGGGGCTCCCGGTGAGGCTCATTAGGGTCCCTGTCCCGGGGGTCCTGGGCCGGCTAAGGGTAGCACCCGCGGGGGCGGGGCGCGGGGGCGGGCCGGGGGCGGGCCGGGGGCAGGTCGGGGGCAGCTGGAGGGCGGCCGCAGCGCGGGGAGGGGGAGGGCGCAGGGGCGGGGCGGGGCGGGCGCATACCAAGAGCTGTTGAAAACGCGAGCATTTACACTGCCACCGCCCAAGTTTGTTGTCCGCTGTTATGGGGTCTTGACATGCTCGGCGGCGGAAGGCAGTGGCGGGACTGGACTCGCTTGGCGTAGCGCGGGGTGGGGGTGGGGTGGGGCGGGCGGGGTGGGGTTGGTCTGGGCGGGATGGTAATTGAGGGCCAGTAAAATCGGGGGGTCGGAACCCGCGGAGCCCGCGGCGTGGAGCGGGCGGGGTGGTATTGTTGGGGCTCGCCTCGCAAGCACGGTCAAGGACGCTGAGAGGGAGGGGGTGGAGGGGGTGCTGACACGGCTCTCTCGCCCCACGCACGCACGCCTGACCGGAAAATCTCTCCTTCTCTCTCACACACACACACATTCCAGCTGTCAGTATGGGTCCGACGAGTTGGGTCGAGCATGTCAACGGGTACGGGTACTAACTGACGTCGCTCCGTATTCGAGGAATACATTTCAACAGTGTTTGCAGACAGTAAAGGCTGGTCTGATAGCCGGATAACGCCGAAGCATAATATTGATGTTCCACTCGAACAGCTTGGGGGAGGGGTGGATCTGCTCTGCGCTAGTGAGCCGAGCAGTAGTGGAGAGAGCCGGGCCGGCGCGGCGCGTGGAGGTCACGGCGACGCCTCCCGCGGGGGTGGGGGTGGGTGAAGACGAATGCGGCTCGAGGGCCTCCCACCCCCACTATCGCCCCCTCCCTTCTCTACCCGGCTCATCCCGGCGTCCTAGCCCTGTGCCCTGTGCACCCTGTGGGAAGTTCTGCCCCCGTTGACCCGGCCCGGCCCGGCCACCCGCTCACTCCCAAACCCATCTGGCAGACGTTCCGCATCTATTCAGCGTAAATTTAGGGAGAAGCAAGTCTTATAGGGTGTCGCGGAGTGGAAGGGGTGAGTCATTAGGAGGGCGGCGTGCTCCGCTCGCTCAGGCAGCTCGCGGGTGGCTGTGCCCGAGGTCGTGGCCGCGGGGTCGCGTGGCAGCTTCACCGGCCGAGCCGAACTCGTTCACTTTCACCAGGTCCTCGTCCTCGTCGGCCAGCTCCCGCCCCTACCGCGTCTCCTCTGGTGTGCTCGCCCTCCCCCTCCCCCTCCCCTCGGCCTTAAAGTGTCGCCCGCCGCAGCAGGTGGAAGGCGGTGACGTCACGCGAAAGGCAATGACGTCACGACAAAATCGATGCTCCGCTTCCTCCCCGTGCCCACCCCCTGGCGGCGGGGCGGGGTGTGGCGGGGCGGGGCGCGGCAGGGCGGGGCAGACCGCACTGGTTCACCCCCTCCTGGCTGCGCCTCGTCCTCAGCGGGCCGGGCCGGGCCGCGCCGGGGTGCCCCCCGCCCCCCTCCGGGCCAGGGGGCTTTTGCACCGCGACTGCAGCCCCCGGCCAGGGCTCAGGGTGTGGCCCTGCGGACCTGGCCTTACAAAGAAACCTCGCCGACGCGACGGCCAGTCGTCCAGCAGCCGACTGATTCAGAAGATCGCTGACATGCCTCTGTCCTTGTCGCACTCACACCTAGAAAAATGAAAAGTTGTGGGAACCATCGTATGGTTCCTTCAGGGACAACCATAAAATATGGTTGAGACAACGATTAGCCGGTGGTGAAGACTGGATTTTTGGTTAATACAACTGTTCTATTGTTGTCGCAACCATATTTTATGGTTGTCCCTGAAGTAACCATACGACGGTTCCTGCAGCTTTTCATTTTTCTGGGTGCATGGAGCAGCTCCATGCCCTAGAGGGGACACCTTCGTGAGTGCGACAAGGACAGGAGCAGGGGAGCGATGTTCTGAATCAGTCGACAGATATGTACCACCTCCCTGCCATGCCGCGGCCCTCTCAGGGCGGCCGAGCTGAGCTGCAGGACTTCCCCGCAGCTGTGCCGCACCGCCGCACGGGCCTAACCTCAGGCTCAGGCTTAGGCTCAGGCTCCCGCACCTGGCCTGTGCCGCACGAGACGTGCCTCCCCCAGGTTCCGCCTATTACCCATAGGCTCGGCGTACTTTTCCACGGGCTGACGTGTCGGCTCATGCCGCACCGGCCCGCCTCCCGTCTCTCGCCTAGCTTTCCTGCCCGCCCCGCCCCGCCCCGCCCCGCCCCGCCCCGCCCCCCCCGCCCCGCCCCGCCCGCCCGCCCCGCCCCGCCCCGCCCCGCCCCGCCCCGCCCCGCCCCGCCCCGCCCCGCCCCGCCCCGCCCCGCCCCGCCCCGCCCCGCGGCCTGGCCCCGACACGTGCCCCCCGCAGTCAGACAAACCTCTCGATCCTTGCGACGCGACAGGACGGCACGGGACAAGTGAGCACGCCAACCAGCCGACTGATTCAGAAGATCGCTCTCGTTCCTCCTTCCTTGTCGCACCTATGGCGGTGCCCTATGCTGGGCATGGCGGCGCCACATGAGTGCGACAAGGACAGAAGTACGAGAGCGATCCTCGGAATCAGCCTGCAGAGGAACGGGTATTTAAGATCTTTCCAGTCCGACAGCTGAGCTTGCATCTCGGATGCTCTGGCGCTGACGGGACGGAATGAGCCTCCGCTTTTGTTTGCTTTTGTTAGCTCGTCTCCTGTTCAGCGGAGAGGAGAGGAGAGCCTTACTGTCCCACGTTTTGTTGACCCGGGCCGGGCGGGCGGGGTAACGCCTCTGCCTCGTTACTCGCGACCGCGGGCCTCTCTCGTCAAACATGTCACGTTGGTGGCCCGGGGGTCACTGGCGGGGCGGGTAGGGGAGGGGAGGGGAGGCGAGGGGCTTGAAGATGGCTGAGGGGTGGGCTTGCTGGGGATTGGGGGAGGGGGGTGAAGCAAAGGTTCAGGGCCGGCGTGCGATACTCTTCTGCCGACTGATTCCTGAACATTTCTGAACAAGTCTTGTGAACATTTTTATTAGTAGTCATGATTTTTTTTGAACATGCTCAGCTTATGCATTGTTTAATACGCATCTATGGACAAAATTGTTCAAAAATAGGAAAAATTATGAACAGTTTATTCATACATGTGTATTATAAAATACATAAGCTGAGCATTTGCAAAAAAATTCATAAGTACGAATAAAAGCTGTTCATAAGATTTCCCCCCCCCCCCCCCCCCCGCCGCTAATAAGTCCAATACATATCGTAATCGCATTCGGGCCGGTGACTTGGGGTAGAATTCCCCGGAGAGGCTTCTAGACTGTTCCACCCCCCGAAAGGTGGCGCTGGTGTCGCCACCAGGCACCAGGCCAGGCGACAGGCATATGTTTTGCTTTCTGCTTAGCCTTTGGGTCGGTAACCCGCTCCCAAACATTGTTTGTTTGGCCTCTGTGGAGTCGCTATCTCCACCACTCGTGGCATCTTGAATTAGAGCGAGGTTTTTTACTCTCAGGGATGAAGGGTTGGTGTTCCTTTTCTGCTGTGTCTAGAAATTCTTGCTACTATTGGTGCAGTTATAGCGGTGCCCTCTTTTGAGGTTATGGTGTCTATCGTTGCTAGAAAACAAACTCCTAATTCTTATGATGAATGAAAAGTTTGTTTGTTGTCCATTTTAGTGGTTTCGCATCAGAAATAGAATGTGATCGTTCAATTTTTCCTTTGTTTTTCTTTTGGCATGCGTTGACTGCTAGGGTACACCCTACTGCCCAGGGGATGAAGGGAGGGGAGGAGGGGGTGGGGGGTGGAGTACTTTTCCCCTCTCTGCCTTGATCTTGTTAGAGGCCATGAATGTTATACATGTCAGCTAAGACTCCTTTCATGTAACTGATATCAACTCTTAACCTACTACACATTTCCTATCGTTGACATACTCTGTTGCCCTCTTTCAACTCCCCCTCACGTCTCCCAGCTATCAACTTCCTAAACCACCTCAACTTTGGGAAATTTTTAAATGTTGTATAATGTATTATACAATCTTTCTGTGATGCCCCGTGCAACTTTTAATTATATACTTTCTTTTCTGTTTCAGGGCTGAAAAAATATTTATGGTACCACTGAGTACTAGGAATTCCTGTACTTCCCATCCAACCACATCAGTAGTTGGCCACTTGTTGGCTGAGATCTTCTCTGCAAGTGTACCTAAAACCCGGTTCTTGATGAGCAGTCTTCAGCATCATTTCATCCCATTCATCTCACCATTGTCTGGCACCGTTGCTGGTACATCAGAGAGTGTTTCGTGTTCAAAGGCATCCTGGAAGAAGAGACAATCATTAAGTGAGCGATCATTATCTAAGTTTCCATCTGACTTACAAGGTTGGCCAAGAAGATGGACACAGACTGAACTGTTTTAGAATCACATTGGCAAGAATTTTATTTGTTATTGTTTTAGCTCAAATTGTCAGGTTATTTCTCGTTTTGTTTTTTATTTATTTGCTGAAGTTACAGTCAAATCAGCACACTGCCTTTTTGAATTTAACATCCTGTGATAAAACCTTGATATCTGTAAATATTAGAATACTTTCTTCAATAAGGACAAGTGATTTTTTTGGTTAAGATTTTCTTTTTCTTTTTGAGAAACCAGCTGTGATAGCTGATACTAGAAGTTTTTCAAAGTCAAGTGCTTTGTGAGGAAGACAGAAAATATTAATTTACTTTGCCAGAAGAAGATTCAGGATGGAGCCCGGTGAAATTAAACAAGAGATGGGTCATGCACCAATAGTACGATGGAATAATGGGTCACCCACTGTTAGTCCAATTTTACCATCAAAAGAACATTCTCCCTTGCCTAGCTCTCCAAACAAGTCAATAAATAGCAGTGGAATTGGAAGAGAGTCTCCAAACCAAACTAGTCCAAGCAACTCACTCACATACTCACCTGCCTTGTCAAGTGTAGGTGATGAGCCTCCACAGTCTCCAGCCACACCACCACCTGCTTATGATGCAGTGTATGATGGAGATAATGTAAATCGCTCAACTTCCAGCTTACCAGAGAAGCGAAGTCCTGCCTCTCCAATACCATCCAAAAGGAGTAATGAAAATCCAAATGAAAAATCACCCGATAGAGATGAAGAGAACAATGTTCGTTTTCTTGGTGAAGATGGAAATATCCTAACCATTGATGACAACGACTCTATTATAAGTAGCAGAAGTCAGCAATCTGACGACGAAGATGGAAGTGATGATGAGAAAAAACCACGTATACCTGATGGTGGCTGGGGCTGGGTAGTTGTGTTATCATCCCTTTTCATAAGTATGGTAGCTGATGGCATATCATTTTCTTTTGGACTGCTCTATGTTGAGTTCTTGAACCATTTCCAAGAGAGTAAGAGTGTCACATCTTGGATTGGGAGCTTGTTTATGGCAGTTCCTCTTTTATCTGGGCCTGTTGGCAGTGCTCTTGTGGATCGTTATGGTTGTAGAGCAATGACTATGGTTGGAGGTTTCATCTCTGGATGTGGATTTGTACTAGCAGCATTTTCAAACTCCATTGTTGAAATGTATCTCACATTCGGTGTCATAGCTGGCTTAGGCTTGGGATTGTGCTATGTAACTGCTGTTGTCAGTATTGCGTTTTGGTTTGACAAGAAAAGGACCCTAGCTACTGGTTTGGGTGCCTGTGGAACTGGTATTGGTACATTTGTGTACTCACCAATGACTACGTACTTCATTGAAACTTATGGCTGGCGAGGAACAACTCTTCTCCTTGCTGGCACGTTCTTTAATATGTGTGTTTGTGGAGCTGTCATGCGAGATCCAGAGTGGTATACAATTGAACAGAATAAGTCTAATTTACAACGAGGCAGTAAATCACTGCGCGGAGCTTCATCTTGTGGGTCAATATCAGGAAGAAGCCAGTTTGAGCAAGATTTTCCTGGAGTGGATGAACTAAGGCGAATGCTCAAAAGCGGACAAACTCCTGAGTACCTTCTTGCACAACTCAACACAAGCACAGGTGGAGTACCCACTATTGAAGGTACTGACAAGATTCCAAATGGAGAACTTGGTCCATCATTCCACTCTGTTGTTAACTTGCCAACATTTGTCAAACAAAGTGAAAAGGTATATTTGTGGTTTGTAAACCACATCGTTTTTTTAAAAATAATTTTTAATATGTTCATATCATATGCATATAAGATCAGTATGTATATGTTTATATATTGATAAATGTGTTTGAATGTCCTTTTTATTTTTCAGGTACCATTAGAGGTCCTTGAATCTTTGAGCTCCAACAAACGTTTATTTAACGTGGTGCTTGAAAATTATCCTAGCCTCTTGTTATGCCGATCATCAAGTCTCAACACCTTAAATAAGTCGCCTGTAGAAAGTGTTCCTACTCGTGTCCCAGTGACCATGTCAATGCGTTTGAAGCAGGCCAAGAAGGCAGTTGCAGCTGCAATCACATCACCAACTGGTGCTTCAGCAACACCTCCAGAGTCAGGAGTGATGAGTCCTACCTCAGACCCTGCAGGTATGTCCAATTACTTTTCTGTTAATCCTCTGTGTTTTGTTACTGGGAACATAAATGTACCTGCTCAAGGCAATTGTTTGTAGTTTGAACTACTTGCAGTAGTTTGTTTTACTGTCCTTCTGATTGCGAGATATTGGATGAAATGTGGAATGCATTATGTATTTTGCAATACATTACGTGGTCTGCGTAGATGGTCAAGCACTAGTTTTGTATTTTTTCTGTAATTGTGTTTTTTTTATTCATTTTTTTTTTTTGTTTGTCTGTATGCTTTTGATTTTTTCCCCTTTTTAATACACTTGACCAATAATTACAATGGGTATCAAAGGCTCACTTTAAAATCAAGATACTTATCTTGTTCAGAAATGAATAAGCATAATTATCTGTTTGCATGCAACAGGACCAGTTCCAGGTAAGAATGGATGTGGAATGGTCTTTTATTTGACGTCTATAGTGCTTTTCTATAATTTTTTTTAACATTATGCTATGTGCTCATAAAGCCCAATGCTCACAATCATATTTTTTCCTCCTGCATTTCTGGCTTTTATTGTTCTAAGCTGTTTGATTTATTTTGACATTGTTTTTTGTTGGAGTTGAATTTTTTTTTAACAACTTAGTGATAACATCATCATAATCATATGATATTTTATAGTCTGCAGAAGTTAGAACTTGACCTCATTTTTATCAAAGAGAAGGAATTTTCCCTTTTTTTTAAATCTTATTTGGTCACATGCCTATTACTTCAATAGTTTTCAAGGTTTACTTTATGTTATGTTATTTATTTTATTCCTTTCCACATTTGTTCTATTCTAGTTGTGTATCTGCACTCCACTATCAGACCAAATCATTGCACAGCTAATATATTTTATGGCATTACAGGTGTCCCTTTACTTTCTGAGAGTGAGGTGAAACCTCAGATTATAAAGTCTCCAGTCAAGCAGCCAAAGAGTATTTTGACCAAACCACCTCCTGGCGATTCTCTTCCATGGTTAAAAAGACAATTCTCAGTCAATACACCACCTCAGCATTACTTAAAAAACATAAGAGTCCACAGGTAAGCTTTGTTTTAAGATCTTTTGTCCTTAAAGTACATATATTTATTGTAAAGTTGCATTTTCATTTCTTATGGTCATTTTCTTATTTTAGGAACTCAGTCATGTATAGAGGTGCTATGTTAAACATTCATAAGTATCGTTTAAGAGCCTCATCTTGCCCGGATATTTATCGCAACTCCATGACCACCATTGCCCGGGAAAGTGACGAGGTATGTCTGAAATGAAACAACTTATCTTGCAATTATGCACTTAGTTTTTCCATTTTTAATACTTGCTTTAATATGTTTGAAAACATTAGAAATGGTATGATCACATCCTGGAACCCTTCCGTGGAATCGTTGACTTCAGTATGTTTCTGGAACTCCACTTCCTCATGATGTCCTTGAGTACAATTCTTCTTTTTACCTGGTTCATCGTTCCATACTTCTACCTGGCCGACTTTATGGAAGACCTTGGATATAATGCTGGAGATGCTTCAACTCTATTGAGTATTATTGGCATAACTAACACAATTGGAATGGTAATCCATTTTGACAACAAAAATCATTTCTGTAAGATGCTGCTATTTAAAGCATATATTGACATCATGCTGTCTATTCCAGATTGTTCTTGGGTGGGCTGGAGATCAGCCATGGATGAATGTTACAAAGACTTATGCCATATGTCTTGCTATGTGTGGTGCTTCAACAGCAGCTATGCCATTTTGCATCACCTCATGGCCTTTGCTAGTTACTGCATCTGCTTTATTTGGAGTATTTTTCGCCTCAACCTTTTCATTCACCCCAGTTATCCTTGTTCAGTTGATCCCATTGGAACGTTTTACTCTTGCTTATGGTCTTATTCTTCTCTGTCAAGGCATTGGAAATCTCATTGGGCCCCCTATTGCAGGTACAGTATGAAAGAAGAAAATAATTTTAAATCATTGAAAGTTTTGAAACTAATTTTTAATTGTCTGTCTGTTTACAGGATGGCTTTTTGATATTACTGGGTCATGGTACTGTTCCTTTTACATGGCTGCTGGATGGATTGCAGTGTCTGGTCTTTTATGCTACATTATCCCAATCACCAAAAACAGAAGAATTATTGGCAATGCCATTCTTGAGAAAGATCGTGATCGTGAGAGTATTGCATAAAACTTTCAGTATGCATTTATTGTGATTTAATTATTTTGTTCACCGTTTTAGTTTTCTTTCTTTCTTAACTGAGTTTTGTAAGACTAGGTTTAGTCAGAATGCATTTGAATTTTAATAGGTGCCGTTTTCTGAAGTCAGTAAAATGTGATAATATAGGCATTTTTGATCAGGTGTTCAATTTAGGCAGGCTGGTAGTTGTTTTTGTTTGATTGCTTTTTTTCCGAACATAATACTAAACTATAAAGACCTCTCAGATCAAACCCATCTCCTTAGCAATTTTTTGTAAGTGTATTGACATTTTAACTCGCATAAGTATGTCCCTCCTGTTTTGAAGTTACAGAGCTTTCATCCTTTTTAATGAAATCATTTAAATCTATGATTAATATGTTATAACAAATAAATATACACAGTAGATAGTATTGAATCTCCAAATTGTATACTTCAATATCACTATATTGATCTGAATAACTTTCATGACATTTAATCCATGACTTTTGTGTTAATTTTGCTGTCCTGTCATCTTTAAATCTTATCTATTTCTTGGTTAAAAGGACAAGTCAATTTTATGTTTTATTACATTTCAAGTCTGGCTGTCAAGAAATTGAAAACAAAATGCTTTTTGTGCTTCTAGCATGTACATTTTTGATGTGGGGTAGCCTTTTTGCTACTCTTACAGTTGCAAGTTTTAATAGGTTTGGTTGTTAAACAAATTTACATGAATTCGCTTGTAAATTTATATGTGTAGTTAAATATAAATGAGGAAGAGAAAGCAATCTCTCTGAATGTTCTTCTATAACATTTGTAGGCAATGCATTGATACGATAATCAAGCAAATAATAGCCAATATTTGTTGAAAGTGTGTTACCTATATTTAGCCTGATAAATTTATGTCCTCTTTTTACAAATGAAAGAGGAGTTGTGTTACAGTTTTACACCTTTTTTATGGCATTAGAATGCCAAATTATCTGGCTAATTACCATTTCTTATGTGATGTTATAATGTCTTTTTGATATATTTTCTGTTCCATTCTGTTCCTTTTTTGTTTGTTTTATGTTTGTTAATTAATTACTTTCAGATGTTTTCTCTGGAGATAGAGCTAGATCAGTTTAGAGGCTATGATAATTACAGTACATCACAGACTGTTCTAGGAAGATACTTACACTTAAGCAGTAAAAATTATCTGCAAACCGGTGCTCTTATTAAATGTAATTTTGTTGGTCTTGATTTTGTTTACTCACATCTCTATCTTACTTTGTTGAATACTGCTCTCAAGTGTTCTGCTATATGCTGCTCCTCTTCTTTACAATCCCAATGTTGTGAAACCTCGCCACATTGTGAACAGGAATTTAAAATCTCCTTCTATCTGTATGTATTTATTTATTTATTTTCTTTTTTTCTTAAATCTCCAAAAGACTTTAAAGTTATGCCTAATGTCATTGCTGTTTAAAATCAGCTTTGAACCACTAAAGTACTGGTCTCAGGTGATAATTCTCAGGGTGTATTTAAGAGCCAGAACTCTAAGTGTGTCTGAGAATTGTCACCTGAGATTATCTCTGAACAAATGAAATAGAATGTAGATAGGATATGTATGAAATTATCTAGTGAAATTAAAATTGTATTACCTCTTTTATTGGGTGCTGTAACTAATCTTATTCTTAGTCTTAGTTTTTAAATTAAATGAAAAGGCATGTTTAATGTCTCTAATGTATACCAATGTTCACATCAGGGTCACAAAACATCACTTACGATGTTCTTTCAGGGTTTTATTTTAAATTTTTATTTACCTTTTCTTTTGTAAAATACACCTCGAATAGTAGATTCACCTCTCTTATTGGATTGTACTTACTATTTAGATCTTTCTTAGTGCCAGTTTTGCATGCTTTGTCCTCCGTATCTAATTTGCACTTTTTCTATGTCAACTGAAAGTTTAGTAGTTTGTTGATTGGTTAATTCTTTAATCTTTTTTGTTTTACAATACATATACTTACATACTTACATATGAAACCTGGCCAACAACTAGAACATGAGTATGGTTATAATTGCTGTGGAGTACTGTTCTTTAAAATCGTAGCAGTGAATGTTTGCAGTTATATGGTAAATTTATAAAATTGCATGATTGAATATAAATGCAATTGATGAGAGTGTGTTGGTTGTGAATCTTGAGTAAAATTTTTACCATTTTATATTTAATTTAGTAGATATTGTACAGCAAGAGGCAGTAGGTCACGCTTGTATATTTTGATACACTCTTTTATGCTGGTGGGAACATGAATAGTGATTTACCTTTCTATGCTCCGTACTCTCATTTCTTATCCTTGAAATTTAGGTATTGTTTTACATTTAGCAATACTACTGTGTAGGACCGATCATCAGCTTGACATATGCAATTCAAGGTTCGGGTGAACGCCCAGTGTTGGATTTTTAGTTTGATGGTACATAGTGACTAAAGCTAAGCCACCACCTCTGTAGTTCCTACATTTAAATTTTATTTTGGGTGTTTGTTGTTATTGTTGTTGTTGCTGTTGTTATTGTTTTATTATAAAACATATAGGATTTTTGATTTGTGAAGTAACAATCTTATGGACGTAATGTCAAAGTAAAATTGGTGTCAACATGGAGCGCACATTGTGTATTAGCTGGATGGCTGGGATACTATGGACGCCTTTTATCTCAGTTTTCTTTCATAAAGTAGCTTTATTCAAAAATGTATCTCAAGGTATAAATGCAAACTTTACAGTGCATATCCAGACTTCTTGTTTTTATGTCTTTTTGTGGAGTTGTGTATAATTTTTTTCCTTTTTTTTTTCTTGCATTGAGGATGATGCTCAAAACCCTTTGATTTCTTCCTCCTACATACTAACTTTTAGCTTCTAATCAAACTCTATAGGACTGAACTGTAAAGAGTACTTTGAGGAATTAGTCAAATCTGATGCCTAGTCTGGCCTTAATGACTTAAAATGTATTCTTGAAAATATGTTTAAATAAATATCACTTAATCTCTTATGTACTTTTATCAAATGTACTTATTAGATATTAGATCATAAGTTTGTTGGCATGACCTGTAGTGTAAAATGATGTAGTCATGAGATGGTGTAGTACAACCCATTTGTATAAAGTTAAATGTAATTATTTAAGTAAATATATATGGTAGCAAAATTTTAGGGATAGTGCTTTAGATCTGTTTGGATAATATCTTTTTCACACTCTACTTTTTCCTGTCTTTTGTAATCAAGAACAGTAAAATAAATTTGTAGGAAAAGTAAGACACAGTTAAGTATATAAGCAATTGAAAATGTTTATACTCTGTTTACTCTCAATGAGATGAAAAGGAAACGGCAAATAAAATTGTCAACACATCCATGTTGTACAATTATTCAGATAAAAGCATACATATGTTCAATCATCTGCGTGATATGGTGCCAATATGTCGCGGGGTCCGGCCAAAGCTGGCGAGTATCTTCTGGACAACCTGAAGGATGATGGCCGGAGCGGCACGGCTTTTGGTGAAAGCGAGAGGAAGGGGGCAGATAGGGCTTGGTGGTGCACTCAGTCCGGCCCAGCCTGCAGGGTGATTCCGCACAGTCGTTTCGTCTCTCTGTCCTTGTCGCACTCGTGGAGCACGGCCATGGAGAGCAAGAGAGAGGACTCCACTAAACGCTGTTCGGAATCACCCTGCAGGCAGCGGCAGGGCCAGGGGGCAGCGCGGGGAACGCGCATGAGGCGGGGCGGGGTGGGGCGGGGAGACCGCGTAAGCCCACGGTCTTCGCGCCAAGCCCTCCCTCCCTCCCCCTCAACTCTCTGGTGCAAAGGACGCCGACGCGTCGCGACGCCTGATACCGCGCGGGGGAGGGGCGGGGGCGGGCCGGGCCCGGACATGAGAGGGTGGTGCAGAGACGTGGCCGAGGAGGGGGAAAGGAGGGGGGGGGGAGGGCGGCGTTGTTGGTGCTGGTCCATCCTGGGCCGCGGGCCGGGCCGGGGCCGGGCCCGGGCCGGGCCGGGCCGGGCCGGGCGGCTGGACGTGACGTGGGCCGCGAGGCGATGCGACCAAGGCAAGGCGATAATCCAGTGGCAGCAGTAGGAGCAGCTCGAGCAGCCCGTCGACATCGAGGTCCGCTTGGCGCTCGGCCCGCAGTTCGTCTGACGCGGACAGGAAAGGGCAGTGCTGGACCCGGCCGGGCCGGCCAGCCCGCGGGCACCTGTAGCAAGAGCAGCGCCAGGACTCGTGCCCCTACCCGGCCAGCCCGCGGGCACCTGTAGCAAGAGCAGCGCCAGGACTCGTGCCCCTACCCGGCCAGGCCCGCCCCGCCCCGCCCCGCGCTCTACGACGTCCTCGCCAGCCAGGACGACCCCACCCGACCCGACAGCTTGGCTCCATCGGGCGCGCCGGGCTGGGCCGGGCCGCTGACGCGGGGTGACCATGCCCCAGCTGGCGGACATGGTCGGCGGACATGGCCGATGACGAGGATGGCGACGGCGACGGCGTGCGGCCGCCCCGTCCCAGGAGGGCGTCCGGGTCCCGGTCCCGGTGCAGCAGGGCGCTGCAGGACGCTGCAGGACGCTGCAGGCCCCTGCTGCTGCTGCCAACAGGCCAGGAGCGCGCCGAGCCGAGTCGAGGCCCATGCGTGCGGGATTGGTGCCTATTAGGCCTGATATGGATTAGGGCCTGCGAGCCTTAGGGCCGGGCGCGGGGCCAGGCAACGCGGCGCGACATGTGTGGCGACCAAGTGACCGCGTGACGGTGTGACTGGACGTGACGCTCAACGTGTGTTGTGTGACGGTGGTGTGGAGGCATTTGTGTACGTGCACACGTGTGAGGGAAGGTCTTGAAAGAAAGAAAGTGTCACATCGCGACGACGACGACTGTGCTGAGCTGGTCGTGACGAACAGTGTCTGCGTCAGCTTGTCGGCGCCTTTTCATGAGGTAAACTTGTGTGGTATGAGTTTACGGGCCGGGACGGGGACTGGGGCGCCCGTGGCTGACAACACAACACGTCGTTTGGTCGGAGCGGGGCGGGGCGGGGCGGGGCGGGGCGGGGCGGGGCGGGGCGGGGCGCGGTGGATGGGTGGGTGGGTGGACCATGGGCCTGCGGCGCGGCGGCCAGCCTGCGGGCTCATCTGTTGAGCTGCGGCACAAACGACTGCCATCCGGATGAAACGGACAGAAACCAGATGACGACCACAAGCCCGAGGGCCGAGCGGGAGTGGACGCGGCTCGGCTCGGAGCGGGGCGGCCCGGCCATGCAGGCGGCGGGCTGGGGCCTGGGGGCGCACCCGCACCCGTGGTCGCCCACCTCCTCGATCTCCTCCTACAAGGAGTACACGAGCGACGCACCCCGGACGGTCTGCGCGGTAGGCTAGAGTGATCGTGCAGGGTAGACAGCTTGGCCCGCGGGGCCGGGCCCGGTGGAGCGGGGCTCCTGGGGCGTTCAGGGTTCATGTCGCTGAGGCGGGGCGGGAGGGGGCCGCCCGTGGCCCGTGGCCCCCTCCGCGCCGCGCCCATCGCGCCCCGCCGCACCGCGCGTCCCTCGCTGTCCGTTCTAGAATAGTTTTCCCGGCGAACCGGGCCGCGCTCTGTTCGCCAGGCGATAGTCGCGGCTACCAGGAGGCCACCGCGCCGAGGAGGTGGACGGGGCCGACGGCCAGCCGCGCGGCGGCGGCGGCCCGCTCCCGCTCGGCCAACCTGGGCTGTGGCTGTGGCAGGACGGGCAGGGCAGGGCAGGGCAGGGGCGTCGATCCCCGGCTCGGCGCGGTGCGGCGTGGCGAGGAGAGGCGCGGGGCGTCGGTCGTGGACTTGCGTTGTTTTGTTGCCTCGGCCGCGGTGAGTCGAGGCGGTGCCGGGCGAGGCGCGAGGCGGCCGGGGGAGGGGGCGGGGGGGGGGGTGCGTGCCCCCTGCGGGGACGGGGACGTGCACGAGCATCGAGGAAGACTAAATGGCCGCACGATCCACGCGGAAAAAAACTTGGTTGCGTGGTTGCCGATCATGCAATATTGGCGAAAACCCGCAAAACTCAGTGCGGGGAGTTAATGTACTCCGTGTTTCGCGATTTTGTATACATAAATCTTAAAATTGTGTAAGGTCCGCCATGGAAGCGCCGGTCCGGTCGGTGTCAAGGTGGAATGAAGGGGAGGGGGCCCTTCTTGTCTTATCTCCGCGGCGGCCCCGCGGCCCGCGGCGGCGCGGTTTCGCGCCAGAGTGAGGAGACGAGGCGAAGGCGCGAGGCTTCAGACGGCTGCGGCCAGGAGCCCCGCAACGAGTCGAGTAGAGCAGGGCCCCGCCCCGCCCCGCCCCGCCCCGCTATACTGCAGTGTGCCGCGCCCGGCCCGGCCGGCCCCCTCGGCCCGCTCCGCCCCGCCACCGCCCCGCCACCGCCCCGCCCCCGCCACCCGCGGGCCGATCGGTAAGCTATCGTCACCACGCTGAAACGATGGTCGGGGATCAATGTACTGGGACAGCGCCGATGACAGACGTCGGCCGCAGCGCAGGCCGACGGTATTGCCTCCGGCTTTGCGTTACAACTAATTCGCAAACCCCGTGGCACTGTGGCCTGACCCACCCCGCCCCGCCCCGCCGCTGATAACGCGATTCCACATTCGGCTGATACGCGTGCGTTCGGAGGAACATGCGGCAGTGAGGATTACCGCGACAAGGCCTCGGTCTGCGCTTCCCCGTGGCGCCCCGCGCGGTGCAAGACACGAGGACCCGCCCCGCCTCGCCCCGCCCCGCCCCGCCCCGCCCCGCCCCGCCATTCAGAGGAACGTATCGAGTCGGCCCGGCCCGGGCCCCGTAACTTTGTGTCGCCCAGCCCACGACACCAAACGCACACATAATGTAGCAGTAAAGCAGCACGCCCCGGCTGAATTTTATTGTGTTTGCCGTTGCTGTGGCAGTTGTGACAAGAGATTACCTAGCAGTGCAGAGGCTGCGAGTGCTAGCGCCGCCCCGCCCCGCCCTGCCCCTGTCACCCTACAGATTTATCAGCCCCCGGCCCGGCCCGGCCCGTCCTGTCTGTCGCGGATGTTGCCTTTGCCTCCTCGTGAGAAGTAAGCCCCCGTGGTCTCTGCCCAGAGCACCTGCAGCGCCTGCAGCGCTCCGCCCACAGCGTCCTCGGCAGCCCGACCCGACCGCACCGCCCGCCCGGCCTGCCGCTCCCCGCAGAGAGTTCCATGTGAGTGCCGCGCGCCAATACAAAGTACTCGAAGCACGGCACCCGTCCCGGCACCCACATTTTTGAAAAGTGTTTGTTTACTTGTGACTTGCAGAGGAAGGCGACCGCATCCTGCCTGAGGACGACGACGAGGATGAGAAGGAGGAGCCTCTGCGACCAGGGTCGAGCCGCCCGGAGCCATGATGGCTGAGGACGGCGCGCCGCGCCACGCCAACACGCTCTCCTCCCTCAACATAGTCCACGAGCACAACAAGCTCAACGCCCGCGCGACCCGCACGCGCGTGCACGAGTTCCCTCTGCGGTAGGTGCGGGCCGGGGCCCGGGCGGGCGCCTGGACGGGCCGGGGGTAGGCAATCCCGTTACACACGCGTGTCTGCGGGTTGCCTACCCGAGGCCTGCAGGCTGAATAAGGCAGCGGTGCGGGCTGACACTGCTTGACCGCGCTGGCGGTTGCAGGAAGCAGGGGGCGGTGATCTCTCTGTCCGGCAGTCGGGATCGGGATGTCGTCTCCGGGGACGGCGGCGGGGAGCCGCGCCGGGACCGGGAGCCCCAGGACCGCGCTCGCAAGGTGCGCAAGATCAGCAGCCTGTCCGTGCCCGAGGGCAAGGACGCCAAGGACGCCCTGGTGCTGCTGCACAACGGCAACAACGCCGACAGCAACTGCTACCTGGCCGAGGACAGCGCCGAGGAGGGCGAGGACGACGACGAGGAGGACGAGGAGGACGTGGAGGACGGCGACGAGGACACGGATGTCGCCGCGGTGGAGGGCGCCGAGGGCTCGGGCCGACACCGCGTGCCTGACGGCGGCTGGGGCTGGGCCGTCGTGGCGGCGGCATTCTTCATCAACATGGCGAGCGACGGCATCTCGTTCTCCTTCGGCCTGCTCTACATCGAGTTCCTGCGGTACTTCGGTCAGAGCCGCAGCGACACGGCGTGGATTGGCAGCCTGTTCATGGCCGTGCCCATGCTCACCGGGCCGGTGGCCAGCGCCATGGTCGACAGGTACGACCGCCGTCAGCTACACTCAGAGAACCGTTTGATCCGCGTGACATTAAGCAAAGCCAATAAATTTGTAATCACGTCAAAAAAAAAAAAAAAAAAAAAAAAACTTTGACTTTTCTGATCAGATGATTGGTTACAATGATATATGTGTGACGAGTTAGATGATAATTTGCTCAGCCGATCATATTTAAGTTGAGCTTCTTGATTGAATGTTTAATTGGTGGCAGGAAGTAGATTTTATTCCCTACAACAATATTTTTGTGGTACGGACAAATCGGTTTTCTGAGTGTAAGATCTGCAGTGCCCCGCCTCGGTCCCGCCCCGATAAGTATCTCGATCCTCCTGCGCACAGGTACGGCTGCCGCGCGATGACGATCGTCGGGGGCGTGATCTCGGCCCTCGGCTTTGTGATCGCGTCCTCGTCGTCCACCATCGGACAGATGTACCTGACCTTCGGCCTGCTGGCGGGGCTGGGCCTGGGGCTGTGCTTCATCACGGCGGTGGTCAGCATCGCCTTCTGGTTCGAGCGGAAGCGCACCCTGGCCATGAGCCTGGGCGCGGCCGGCACGGGCTTCGGCACCTTCATCTACGCGCCCATGACCAACTACTGCATCTCCGAGTACGGCTGGCGCGGCACCGTGCTGCTGCTGGCGGGCACCTTCCTCAACCTGTGCCTGTGCGGCGTGGTGATGCGCGACCCGTCCTGGTGGGCGGTGGAGCAGCGGCAGGCGGCTCAGGGCCGCCGGGGGCGGGGCGCCGCGTCGCCCGGGGTCGGCGTCGGGGCCGACGGCTCGCAGGGGGCCTGCGGCTCCGAGTCGGCCGTGCACGACGGCGCCTCGGAGGCGAGCGAGCTGCTGCCGCTAGCGCCGCTGCCGCCGCTGCCGCCGCTGGCCGTGCCGCTGTCGCGCGTGGCCAGGAGCCTGCCCTACACCCGGCCCATGCCCATGACCACCAGGTCCGAGGACAACCTTGCGAGCATGAGCGCCTGCCTGCCGCGCCAGGCCGCCAGCGCGCCGCCCACCCCCAGCACCCCCGTCAGCCCGTCCCCGTTCGGCGCCACGCCCGCCACGCCCGGCCCGCTGGCCTTCATCACCATCCCCGAGCTCGAGGTCCCGGAGCACGGCCTCGACGAGGACGCGGGGGGACACGTGGGTAAGCACCGCGCAGCACCGCGCTCAGCTGCCGGCCCGACCCGGCCGGGCCTTCGGGCACGGCCACACCGCAGCAGAAGCTCCAAACTGCACGCGTCAAAGTAATTTTTCTCTGCCTCAGCAGCACTTGTTTTGTCTCGTCATCCACGACGGATAAAACATATTCTGATGTAGCAGAATATTGCAGCTGATACACTGAAAAAACTAACGTGACATGCGTCACGTTTCTTGCTGCACTCTCAGGAGAGAACGTTTTTTGCTGCACTCTCTGTGTGATGCCCCTATCCTTTTGCATGGGGAGGAGTGCATCAAGAAACGTTCTCGCCCGAGAGTGCATGATAATGTGTGACACATGTCACACTTCAGTGTAGTGCATGCCCTGACAATATTCCCTCTGCTAGGGAGCACGCCGCTGTTGCCCGGGACGGCGCCGCAGCGGCCCTCGCACCTGTCCCTGCTGCCGGGTCCTGGCGGTCCTGGCCCGGGCGCGGGCCCCGGCGGCTCGGTGGCGGGCGCCGTGGCGGGCGTGGTGGCGGGCGCCATGCACGTGCCGGGCCCGGGCCACGTGCGCCGCTCCACCTCGTCCGGCCCGTTCCCGTTCGGCAGCAGCCCGCTGCGCGCCGAGAGCCTGCCGTGCTTCAGGCGGCGCGTCAGCCTCAGCACGACGCCCGGCACGCCGCTGTACGCCGCGCCCGCCGCCTCCCTCGCGCTGCAGCGCCGCAGGAAGTCCTCCTTCGCCCCCGGGCGCGGGTCCTGGCCCTGGCGCCTCTGCTGCCCGTCGCTGTTCGGCGGCCGCGGGGAGAAGGGTGCCGCGCAGGGGCGGGTGAGTCACGTCCACGTCCCGTCGTCCTCTGCGCCTCAGGCAGGCAATGCTCTCTTCGGACAGTAAAGATCACTGTAAAAATTTAAGTTATCACTCACTGTTAGAAATATTCGTAAGAGTTACGGGAAAATTTCCCATGAGAAATGTCGTAAAGTTACGATATTAAATTGTAAAATTACAAAATTTTAAGGACACTAAGTATCGACTTGTAATTCTTAAACGAGCACAAATAAGCGTTCGTAAATTTACGATTTTGATTGTAAATTTACAACACCGTTTGTAAATCACAAATTACGAAAAAAAGTCGTAAACTTACAGACATATTTTTCACAGTGCTTGATGACAATAATATCATGGCTAATTTTCCGTACAGGGATGTCATCACCCTGTTTTATGACAATGTCATCACTCCCGTGCAATAAGGATAGGGCCTTTGATGAAAATGTCATCAGTTTGTGACGATCCTGTCATCGTTTTCAAGTGATGAAAATATCATCTACGATTGTGTCATAAAGTGACAACACATTTTTTTACAGCCATGTTCTCACCCAAAGCGGAAATAATGCTCTTCTCTTTCTTGACGAACGACGCGTTTATGACTGTTCTGTTGTTTTCCCCCTGGTTTTGAAAGCGCTGGTACTCGACCACGGTGGAGCTGGTCCGCGCGATGATGGACTTCTCGCTGTTCCTGGAGCTGCACTTCCTGCTCATGTCCGTGGGCACGACGCTGCTCTACACGTGGTTCGTCGTGCCCTACTTCTACCTCGCGGACCACCTCATCGAGAACGGCTACACCCAGGCCGACGCGTCGCACATGCTCGGCGTCGTGGGATACGCCAACACCTTCGGCATGGTGAGCAGGACGAGGCGAGGAGCCGAGCGCCGCGGGGGTAGGCAGCCCATCCTGTAGGAGGAAGGAGAGTGGGGAGAGGACTGCGAGCGCGGGGCGGGGCGGGGCACGGGAAGAGGGCGTGTCTAGGACTAGTTCTTCTTTTACTATGACTGTTTTGTTCTGTTGCGCCGGTGAGCGGCCGGGAGGCCAGTGCGCCCAGGAGGTGAGCCCCCCTTGGCCGACGCGAGCAGCGTGGCGTGCAAAGTGTTGTGGTGTTCGAGCGGCGCCTCGGCTCGGCTCGGCTCGGCTCTGCTCGGCGCCTCGCGCGACTTGGCGCCTCCCTTCCCCTCCCTTCCCCTTCCCCGCCCTTCGCGCCCCTTCCCTCCTGACAGGTGGTTAAAGGAAAAGAGAATAGAGAAAGAGCTCGCCGAGCGGAGCGGAGCGGAGAGGGGAAATAAGCGAAGCAGGGCGGATAGAGTGAACGGTTCATCCTATCCCCTCCGCGCCGCTCCGCGCCGAGCCCTCGCGCGCCACTCGGAATCCACTCGCTCACTTTTCTATTTCTTTCTGCGGTCGTTGTTGTTTCTTGTTAGTCTTCTTCTCTGCGCTCTCCGAGTCCCGGCCAGCAGCGGCGCAAGGAGATGGCCGGCCGGGCCGCGAGAGCCAGGAGAGCGCGAGGCGAGAGCTTAGCCTCCTGGCTGGCTACGTTGCACTCGACGCTCTGATCCTGCGCTGTGGCGTGGCGTGGCGTGGCGTGGGGCGGCTTAGCGCGACGTCGCGCCGCGATTCGCAGGATGAAGGGAAATTTATCTTTTGAGCCTAAAAATGAGAAATGTATTAGTGCGTGCTGGGCGGCGTGCCCCACATCGAAAATGATGTTGCCGATTTTCTTTGGCTTGCCTTTAGAAATGCCCTTTACTTTAACCCTTTGATTTGTCAGCAGTTTTTCATCTCCTTTCTTCACATCCCTTGACCTCTGCGAAGAATTTGATGTACTGAAGACAATTTACATTCTCTCAGAACTGTAATGAGTGCATAGTGTCCGAGGCAGGTTCGTCAATCGGTGCTTCGATTCATGTCGCATATCCCCTCCACACACCCACCCCTACGGCCCTTCAGCTGGAGTGGGACGGACTAGCAGCTCGATGTACAGTTTGCCGGAATCAACTTAGTTCCGTCATTCAAACATTTTAAATATTTTCGACCGACCACGAGAAGGCCCTCGCGCAGCTGCAAGGGGCGCGACCGTCGCGCTGCCACCACAGAGACGTACTGTACCACCACCTCGCGGTGAGAATGTGTGCCCCAATGGACGCGAAACGGTAACCGGGCTGCAGCAATGTCGAGGAGTTGGACTGGGACGGGACGACGGAACGGAGCTTTGCCGCCATAGCGTAGGCCCGTGGGCTTTGCTGCTGCCTCTCCCCCCCCCTCTCCTCTCTATCCTAGCCATCGCTATGGTGCACTGAGCCCCGCCCGCCCCGCCCCGCCCCGCCCCGCTCCTCGCCCGGTCCCTCTCTCCCTTTCCCCTCTGCTCGGCCCACCGCCCCCACCATCTCATCGGCCCTGTTGCACCTCCCTCCTCTCCCCGCCTCTCCTGCGATGCTCCCGCTGGTTGGTCGCAGACGGCGACGATCACTGGCAATACCGATTCATCGGAGTAAACGTGGAACAAGTTCACGAAGAAGGTAGGCTGTTCCGCCCACGAGCGGTCATGGTTGCCTATCCTGAGTACTCGCAGGGGGGCTGCGAGCCGAGCAGGTAGGCAACCCATCTCGCACCCATGCGCACAGTGCTGTATGACAAGAAGAGGACCGGACCGGGCCGCAGGCAATCAAATGTCGCCTAATGCCAGAACTCAGCAGAACTGTTGTCGTTGTCAGCGCGAAATGCGCGATGTCTACCAACCACAGAGCGACCTGAGCAGCGACAGCGCGGCGCAGCGCGGCGCCCTGACTATTAGAGCGCAACGCGGGGACGTGGGGCGGGCCCGGCCCGGCCCGGTCCAGCCGGCAGCGGCAGGGACACCAACCCCGGGGGGCGCGGCCCGGACCACTCCGCCGCAAGACTGTTTGGGTGAAGTTGTCGGGTCTGGCTGGTGAGGTTGGCAGGCTCCGCCAGGGCTCCGCGGCCGCGCGCCGCGCCGGCTCGACCTGCCCCCTGCCCTGCCCCTGGCTCTCAATGCGGCCGCGACCGGGCTGCAGTGCGGTGCTGCCCATTCAGCGGCTCGCGAAAATCCAGCGAGTGTGTTTCCCCCTCGCTTTGTGCCCGGCGCGCATGGGCGGGCAGGAGGTGGCCCTGCGGCTGCGGTGCGGTGCGCGGCCCGGGTTGGGCGTCGGGCCGCGGAGTGGAGCCGCACCGCGCCGCCGAGGCGAGGTGGCCTGGCGGGACCGGTAGCCCGGGCGCGGTGGGCGCGGCGGGCGCGGCGAGTCGGGCCCGCGGCGGTCGCGGCGGTGGCGGACGCCGCGGGCCCCGGGGGGCGTGGCGGGGGTGTGCGCGGGCGTGGCGGGGCCGGGCGGGGCAGCCATCCATCACTCGTCGGTGTCGGCGCGGAAGTAGTGGCGGCGAGATGGCGGCCAGGCGCGCAGCCCGCCGAGGAGGTGGCCCGGGCCCTGCCCGCCTTTCGCTGGGCTCGGCGCGGCGCGGCACGGCGCGCCCCGGCCCCTCTCTCTTTCACCTCCCTTCCCCTCTCTGCCCCGCCGCTCGCTCGCCCGCCCCTCCCCACCACGGCCCTCGGGGCCTTTCTCTCTCTGCCCCCTCCTCTCCCGCACGGCGGCGGCGCACCGCAATAGCGCATCCACCGCGCGTTGCACAACCCCAACACCCTCCCCTCCCCCTCCCTCCCACTGGCACACCCCCGCCACCCCCGCCACCCGCTACTGCCCCTTCTCTTCCAGCCGTGCCATCGCTATTGCCCGAACACGCGAAATCTAACTGTCGAATTACGGTTACACTGAACTGGAAAAAGAGTTTTAGAGAACGCGTAACAGTATCTGGGTCTGCATACTCGCTCCAGCCGGGGCTCCTCGGGTAGGCAGACCCGCAGCACACACCCGTACACGTACGTAGCGAGTGTTTCTTTGAATGCGTAATAGTGTTGCATACTCGCCAGCGAAGCTAGGGCCATGGCGCCTTACGGGCGAATGGGGTAGGCAGACCCGCAACACTGTCACGCACTCAAAGAAACACCCGGTTCCTAACCCAGGCACCACACTGTAAATGGAAGAGACAAATTTCTTGCTCTTGGGAAAACGAGTATTTTGCACCAAAAATGTTCATGCTCCTGGGAGAGTAGGTCGGATTGACAACACTCGATTAGAATCATTTTGACGACGCTTTCGGCGATGTGCTAGACTCTTTTAGAGTCATGTAAGCCAACATCACTATAATGGGGAAATTTAAAAATGCCAGAAAAGACTCCTCTGGAAAACCCAAGGGGCGGCCAACTCATGTATTTCTGTGTACACTTGCCTTGTATTTCTTGTATTTCTCATGTATTTTTTGGTATTTTTCTCGTATGTTTGTTGAGCATTTCTATGTATTTCTGTGTATTGTAGAGTATTTCCTTGTATTTTTAGTGTATTTCTAGAAATACAGTGGTATTTCTGTGTACACGTTTTTTTCGAGTTGGCCGCCCCTCGGGAAAACCAAGTGTGTACAAGTTTTCATTATTTACTGCATACTTACAGGTATTCAGTAAATAATGTGTACATGTCCATGTATACAGTAAATAGAAATAGAGTGTACCTTCTTGGCCTGTACACACTATTTACTGCATACATGGCCATGTACACACTGAACACACAGTAAATAGTGTGTACATGCCAAGGTACACACTATTTACTGCATACATGGCCTTGTACACACTATTTACTGCATACATGGCCATGTTCACACGATTTACTGCATACATGGCCATGTACACACTATTTACTGAATGCCTGGAAGTATGCAGTAAATAATGAATACATGTACACACGTTTTGGTGAACCTCGCTCGTGACGGTGTTGTGAGACCTGAGCCTGAGCCTAGCCGTCCTCTCCGCAGCTGGTGCTGGGGTGCGTCGGCGACCACCCGCGCCTCAACGTGACCAAGACGTACGCGCTGTGCCTGGCGGTGTGCGGCACGGCCACGGCCGGCATGCTCGTGTTCACCAAGCGCTACTGGCTGCTCACGCTGTCCTGCGCGGCTTTCGGCGTCACCTTCGGCTCCACCTTCTCCTTCACGCCCACCATCCTGGTGACGCTGGTGCCGATGGAGCGCTTCACCATCGCCTACGGCCTGAATCTACTCTGCCAGGGCATCGGCAACCTGCTCGGCCCTCCTTTCGCAGGTACACACTTTACTCCTGACGTTACTGATATTTGCATCATTTCGACATTTCGACAGAAATTTCCCGTGGGTCAAAACAGTTGTTTCTTATGCTGCTTTTGCTGATTCCTCCCTCAGGGTGGCTGTTTGACCTGACGCACTCGTGGGACTGGTCCTTCTACATGGCGGGCCTGTGGATCGTGGTGGCCGGCCTGCTCACGGGCCTCATCTCCTACACCAAAAACAGGACCCTGTTCAGCCCCCTGGTCGAGGCCGCGGCGCCGCCGGCGGGCGGTCAGGCGGCACAGCCCGCCGCCGCCGCGGACCCGGGTGCAGGCGACGGCGATGGCGCCGAGTGCGGCGCCACCGCGCCCTGCAAGTCCTCCGCCGCGGAGGTCGCCGTCACCGTGCCGCCCGTCGCGGACGGAGTGCGACGGTGACGAACCGTCCCAGGACACGGACACGCCCGACCCGACCCGGCCCGGCCCGGCCCGGCCCGACCAGGCATGCACCATCGGAGACAGTGCCGTCAATGAACTCGATTTATTTGATAGTGGTGCCAGTGGTGCGTGCCTGATACTTCGAAGAGACGACATGGAGGACGTCCGTGGTAATGGCGCATAGAGCTAAAACTTTGAGACTTTCGTTTTTGTGTTGTTGCCATTGACAAGTATATTTTCTTAAAAAGTGAGTCATTTGTGTTTTTTTAGTGCACGCGTTTCTTACCAACATAGTATTTTGCGCTCCTGTCGTGTTGGTCGACGCAACTAGGGTGTAATATCGCGTACAACATTCTTGCCGTATACGATGTTAACAGAAACAGATACGGTGATAACGTTTAGAAAATAATTTAATTACATTACCCTCACATCTCGACTCTGTTGTATAAAAAGAATGACAAAACGATCGTCCGCAGTATCACAGCAGCCGAACACATCACGTTGTTGGTATGGCTTCTGGGGGCTCCTCACAGCTCCTCGCAGGCGTCGATCTCCTTTGGCACAGACGTTTTGGGGCCTATTTTGTAGGGGTCGCAGATGGTGCCCTCGGTGGCCTTGTCCACCGTGCCCGTCAGGATGCGGAAGTTGTACTCCTGAAAGTTAGTTTTTATTTTAAACATTTGTCCATCCTAACATATAGGGCGTGGCATGAAAACACTGTTAAACCACAATGTTAAACCAAGTGTTCAACTGCTCAACACTTGTATGTGTGCAACTTCCAGCCTAGCACGCGCAAGTGTGCAACTCGGCAGTTCTGCAATTGCAAGTGGTAACTCGCCTGTTGTGCACTTCTAAGTGTTTAACTCGACAGTTGTGCACTTCTAAGTGTTTACCTCGACAGTTGTGCACTTGCAAGTGTTCAACAAGGATGGTGTTGCACGGGGCAGTTGAACTCTTGCAAGTGCACAACTGTCGAGTTAAACACTTAGAAGTGCACAACTGGCGAGTTAAACACTTAGAAGTGCACAACTGGCGAGTTAAACACGTGAAATTGCACAATTGCCGATTGCGCGCTTTGCACGTGCTAGGCTGGAAATTGCACACAGTACAAGTGTTGAGCAGTTGAACACTTGGTTTAACAGTGAACTATGGTGGAAACGCCCCCGTGCTGAATCAAGCGAATGTGTTAAAATAGTTGCGCCTAAGAGAGCGCACGGTAAAACAAGCTGGCGCTGCTGCCGTGACGGGCTGAGTCAGCTGGCTGGCTGGAGCGAGCAAACTCGTGAACGCAGCCGAAAAGAATATTGCGACAAAAACGATAAAGTTCTATTTGACAGTCGACATGATCATCGGCATGCTCTGTCTTCAGGACCTGGTACTCACATCCGGGCTGAGGCTGCGGTACAAGTACAGGTGCAGGCGGTTGGAGAGCAGCCAGATGTTCTGGGGCTCCTCGCGGTCCACCTTCAGGTCGTTGGGGAAGTTGAGGAGCTCGCTGTCCTGGGCCACGTGGCCCACCGAGGCGCGGCCGTACGGCTTGTCCGAGTCCCAGCAGCCCAGCGCGTCCTGCGTCACCAGGTTGAAGAACAGCACGCCGCGCCTGTCCATGGCGGACGCTGACGAGTGCGACTGGTTGCGGCCCCGGGCGCCCAGCTGTACAGACAGGGCGGGGGTTCAGATATTGTCTCATTCCGAGCGAGACTGGCTCATTTCTACTGCACGGAAAAAAGCAAGTCCGCTGTTGCGACCGAAAATTAGTCGCTACAACTAAAAATTAGTTAAAAGAGTGACAACTTATATGTTTGAGTGCGTAAAACCGGAAATTTCCGACAACACAGCCACTTTTCGTTTCCCAGCACGTTTATTTTAGTTGTCACGACTAATTCGTCGGTTGTCACGCGATTAACTCACATATTTTTTTCCGTGTGACTGTCACCCGACCTCACCAGTTTGAACTCATCCGGGTTGTCGTTGGCGAACGTCTCGTTCCGGATGACGGAGGTCTGCACGGCGAACTCGCGGAACGAGGCCATAGGGTGGAAGTACATGGTGCGGTCGCCCGTCTTGGGGTCCACGGGTGACAGCGCTAGTCCGAAGATGCCGTCCATCCAGCGGAACGTCACGTTGTCCAGGACAAACCTGCGCCACCGGGCAACAAAAGAAGAAAATAGGAGAAATCCGACCGGGCGAGCACCCAGAAAACGGTTCCGGTGAATCAAAGGATTTGACGTTAAATAGGAATTTAGGCAATTTTTCCATGATTTAAGAAAAAAATTTCAATGCTTCAAAGGAAATACTATTAAATCAGTGGAAATTTCATTGAGTCATTGGAAAATTTCCACGAATCATGGGAAAAATTGCCTATATTCCTATTGAACGTCAAATCCGTTGATTCAACGGAACCGTTTTCTGGGTGAGGGGAGGCGCGCGGCCGCGGTGCTCAGCTCACCTGGACGCGATCGGGTCGGGGAAGAACAAGTTGTGCGTGAGACGGTACGAGCGGTCCTCGCGCCAGCTGTACACGAGCAGCCCGTAGCGGAACACGTCGGCGGCGTAGGCGTAGGCGTCGTCGCACTGCCCGTCCCGGATGTCCACCACGATGTTGGTGAAGAGCGACTCCGGCTTTGTCTGAAGAAAGACGCGGATGGGGAAAAAAATGGAAAAATAATTTACGGATCTCGGGCAAGCCGGCGGACGACAGAAGGATTGCGCTGACACGCACCGAGGTCACGGGGCTCCTTGGGGCCCCAACCTCAGTGCCCCCATAGAGCCCCAGCAGCCCAGCCCCGCCCCGCCCCACCCCGCCCCGCCCCGCCCCGCCCCGCCCCGCCCCGCCCGCATTGAGCGCACGAAGGCGTGGCCTGCAGACGGCTCTGCGACACACTGTCATTTCCTCTCTTTCCGGCAACCCTCCTTAGTCAACCCAGGTCACCGTATTTTCTTATCCGTGACGACCATGAGGAGTCATGCTGTGTCCCAGGCACTTTACAGTGTTCTTCCAAGTATCAATAAAGTAGAGATTTTTTACTTTACTGTATTGAACAGAAAGTGAATAAGGGGAAACAGTAAAAGTATTAAGCTCCAAACTGCGTCGGCAAAAGTGAGGATCATTGATTCCAAGTTCCGGATAGGCACGTGCTTACAGTACCGCATAGCCGCTGCACGGTCAATGGCGGGCGTGTCCCGGGGGGTCTGCGCCCTCTCTCTGCCAGACAACTGCTCTCTCTCCATGACTCCCATGCCCAGACAAGCAGCACCTTGGGCACGTGCATAGAATCCGGCCCATGGGGCGGACCCCACAACTCGTACTAGGGGAACGATCCGCAATGTTTATATAGCGCTCAGCCATACACCCTAGCGCCAGCGAGCGCTAAGCTGTGGAGCAGGTCCCGGCGCTGCGGACGGGTGACCCGCGCACTGTGCGCGTCCGTTTGAGCTTCGCGCAACACGACGTGAGCGCAGCGCGGGCTGGCGTCGGGCAGAACAAGCCAGTCGGTCGGTAAAATCAGACAAAATGGAGCTAAGAGCGCCCATTTGCCATTCGGTTCCCGTGACGCATGGCGCTACTCCCAGCAACAATGCGAAGCCTGACCGCGCGGGGCGCTGGGCTCGGGGCGCCGCTACTCCCCGCCTATGCGTCTTACAACAAAAAGTTCCAAATGTTTGTGGGTGATTGAATTTTTACATGTGGCCAATAAGGGGTGTATGTAAATTGTCCGACCTATCTTTGTCCGACCTGGCGAATTCCCCGAAATCCGAAAAAGCGCTGTCCGGCCTGTATTTTGTCCGACCTTGTTTACACGGGTAAATTGGAGGTACAGCCAATCTGAACGTCGAAGCCACTGGATTTCGCCCCTAGGTTATGATGTCATGATGTTACAGTCGTCTCAGCAGACGATTCTCTTGGTTGTTGTGATGGATCGAGAGGATCGAGAGCCCCCCACCCCCCCGGTCCCGACCCGACCAGGCTCAGTAACAGCTTTCAGTCAAAAATTATACAATAATAGTTCCCGAAAAAGTCTCTTTTTCCGTTTCATCATCTGCTTTTTTTTGGCCAAAATGGCAGTAAGCACATCCACTCAAATCCGGAATTTTTAATGCATCAGCAACGACTTTGGTTAGGTTGGATTGAAGTTGGCAGCCCCGCAGTGACGGTTGCAGTGACAGTTTGAAGAAATGAGCATCGCTCAGTGACGCGCGCGTCTCGTTCGGTACGGCGTTTTTATTCGTTTTCGCGGTTTGAACAAAACTTTTAGCATCCGTGCAAAGTATCGGCGTGAACATAAGATATTCAAGTAGTGTCAGGTTAGACTATTCTTCGGTAAAAGTCTTAAATCGGGACTGTGTGTGATGTCAAGATTGCCTACGTGATGCCGCTGGTAACCTATGTCAGCCGCGATTTTGTGGAACGTTGACTGGATGAACGTCCCGGGGGGACTCCGCTGGTAAGTGTTTTACCTCGACGGTCTTGTTCAATGTTAGTCATCCTGGGCAAACATCGCAGTTATTGCGGCTGTCACTTTATCCGAGCTGGGACAGAATCCAGGTCGGACAGCGCTTTTTCGGATTTTGGGGAAATCGCCAGGTCGCACAAAGATAGGTCGGACAATCTAGCTGCACCGCCAATAAGTCGAAAACTTTCGGCAGTAATTAGATACATTTTAAATTTCGATATCTCGAGGACTTTGATAGTAGGGTAAGGGGGCTCTTTGCTCTTTCCGGAAGTGCCGGTTCCGTTGCAGTCGACCGGCCTGCAGAGCGCGCCACCGAACAGTGCCCAGCTTGCGTTTAGTTACAGGGGTGCTAGGGGTGCTAAGCGGTGGACTCACCTGGGACTTGGGGATGACGTATCTCCACAGCAGCCTGTCGGTCTTGAGATCAAAGATGACGATCTGGGGCGGGCACACGACGCGGATGTCGCCGATGGCGTCCACCGCGCCGCTGTCGATGACCCAGAGGCGGCCGCACTCGTCGGCCGTCATCCGGAACACGGACGTGAGCGCCTGGCACGAGTCGTTCTGGCCGGCGCGCGGCACGCGGTGCCACGACCAGTCCGGGTAGGGCTTGAGCTTCGGGGACGCGTTGCCCTGCGCAGCGCACGGCCAATCAAATAAGTTGACACGAGTTCGCAAGGCGAACGAACTACATTATACACGTCATCCGGATCTCACCTCGGGGTACTTGGAGACGTAGGCCAGGGTGGCCGGCACGCCTGGCTTCCACCGCGGTATGCTCACGAAGATCCTGTCCTTGTACGCCTCCACGCCGAGGGGCAGGTTGTTGTCGGGGTTGTAGTCGCCGTTGGCGATGGCCTTGGCGCGCGTCGCCTCGTCGGGGAAGTCGTAGTCAACCTGGAGCCGCGGGCGGGGGAGTGGTCGTTAAGCATCGCCGACGTGCAGCGCTACACGCTACGTGACGTCACGCTAGGGGATGAGGGCGGGTAACTCACCCTCTTCCAGCGGTACAGCTCCTGCAGGCGGCCGTTGGTCGTGGTGGCGGTGGCGGGGCCCTGCCCCCGCACGGCCCCCGCGCCCTTGGCCGCCCCCGCCGGCGCGCCGGTCCTGGTGCCCGGGCGGGCGGGGCCGGGGCGCGAGCCGGGCCTGTTGGCGGCGCCGGGCCGCTGCGCGGTCGGCCTGTTGGACGCGCCGCGGGCGGGCGTGGTGCCGGCCGGGGTGTCCGCGCCGCCCACCACCGTCATGCCCAGGAACCATGGCAGCAGGGACACCACTCCTGGAGAGCGAGAGCGCGCGTCAGGCCCTTGACCCCGCTGGCCTGGACGGGGCGAGACGGCAGACCGGCGCAGCTGACTGAGCGGTCAGACCTGCTCTGCTGCTGACCGCTCCTCTCAGCTCGGCACGCAGGCCAGGAGGTAAATAGCTCAAGGCTAGGCATAATATCGCCGCCGCGCCGTGCCGCGAGGGCACACGCACGCCACTGGCAAGACGGGGTCAGTCGCGCCCCGAGATTTAAGGTAAATTCAAAATCGACAGTCGGTTAGGCTGCAGGGGCCAACTGGTCGAAAAGCCATTAAAAAGCGTTCACATAACGCGATCCAGTTCGCAGGGAGGGGGAAAGGCGGGGGGTGTAACTAGTTCATCGCCGTTGCGCAATCCTGGAGCGACAGCTTTGGAAATGGGGCGTCGCTGGGCTGGGCGAGCTGGGCGCCAGGCCGCGCCGCGCCGCGCAGCGCCGAGGTGAGGCGCTCGCTGGCCGTTGCGTGTCGCGTCGAGCGCCCGGTCCGCCTGGGCTGCCGCCGCACTGCCACACATTTACTTACTTTCCCTCTACTCGCCGAAATGGCGCGGCTGGGCGCGGCGCCGCCACCGACCCCCAAGGAGACGTTCGTTACGGTCCAGGGCTGTGCTCGCGCGTGTCTTTGATGCCATTCAGCGGCAGGGCGACAGGCGGAAGGGCAGCAGGGCGGCAGGGCGACAGGGACAAGGGGACAGGGCAGCAGGGTGACAGGGCGGTAGGGTAACAGGGTGACAGGCCGACAGGGCGGCAGGTTGACAGGGCGGCAGGTTGACAGGGCGGAAGGGCGGCAGAGCGGAAGGGCGGAAGGACAGCAGGGTGGCAGGGCGACAGGGCGGCAGGGCGACAGGGACAAGGGGACAGGGTGACAGGGCGGCAGGGCGGCAGGGTGACAAGGCGGCAGGGCGACAGGGACAAGGGGACAGGGTGACAGGGCGGCAGGGCGGCAGGGCGGCAGGGCGGCAGGGCGGCAGGGCGGCAGGGCGGCAGGGACAAGGGGACAGGGTGACAGGGCGGCAGGGCGACAGGGCGACAGGGACAAGGGGACAGGGTGACAGGGCGGCAGGGTTACAAGGCGGCAGGGCGGCAGGGCGGCAGGGTCAGGGCTGCCGGGCGCCAGAGCGCAGGGCGGCTTTGTCGGAGCCCTGCCCTTCCGTGGCACCGTGCCCTCTAATTCCAAGCGGAGGAGCCATACGAGAGAGGGGGGGTGGGGGAGACCGAGTACTGCCTACTGTGGCGGGTGGCTTCCAATCGTCCTCAGGGCACATGAGAGGGGACTGGCGACTAATGCCGAGGACCGCTCTCGTTCCTCTGTCCTCATCGCACGACATGGGAGACGGGCGCCAGCAACTGGTTGCCCATAGGTGCGAAAGCGGGTTACTGCGGGGCTGTTAGGCTTCTTCTCCAGAGCGCCCTTCTCCCATGGACAGGACTATGCCCGAGGGGGAAACAACTTTAAAATTTTTGTACACCTAGTAATTCAGAAAAATTCAGAGAAATTCAAAAAATTTAGAAAAATTTCACAAAAATTCAGAAAAATTTTACAAAAATTCAAGCAAAAATTCACAAAAATTCACAAAAATTCACAAAATTCACGACATTTGTACACCAAAATTCTGAGTTGTTTCCCCCTCGACTATGCCCCATGCCCCATGCCCTACATGCGCACCTCCTCGAGTGCGACAAGGAAGTATACACGAGAGCGGTCCTCGGAAGCACCCCGGAGTTGGACCTCGGTTCGATCTCGGTCCTCGGTCCTACTCACCGAGCCGGAGGAGGGGGACGGCCCTCATGGTGCGCGACGCTCTGGATGCCGTGCGTCCTGCCGCGGCGTGCGTCGGGACGCGTCTGGCCTGGCCTCTCCGCTCCCCTCACGGTCCTCCTGACCCCACCTGACCGGCCCGGCCCGGCCCGGCCCGGCCCGACCGCCCCTCTCCGGAACAGAAACGCAGCGCGGTGAGGCGATCTCATGCCTGTCCCGTCCGCACCGGAGCGAGTCCAAGCGAGTCCTGGGAGTAGCACCCCCCCCCCCCCCCCCGCACTCCCGCTGCATCCCGATCACCGTGGGAGAGGAGAGTGAGGATGCGCGAGCCTCTCGAGGTTAATAATTACGGCCAATATACAGTTTGCGTAAATAATGAACGCGCTAAACTATCGATATACTGGCAGTTTACACTATAAAAAAAAAAGTTGCGATTTTGCAAGCCCTGGGCTTGGCAACCCCACACAGCAGACCCAGGGTTGATAAAAATTCCAACCCACTGGAAGGGCGGATGCACGGACCCAGTGGGGGAGAAAATTGACATGCCCATTGGGCATATGGAACGTGTGCGCAAGCCCGACTTGTGAATCTCACGCCTTGGGCTTGCTGAGAACACGAACCTGCCCACGGACGTGTAATTTGCAAGGTGGGCACGTCAAGTACGGTTGCCAAGCCCACGGGCAGGGAAAGTCAATGCTTGGGCATGCTAAAAGCACAAACCTGCCCACGGACGCGTAATTTTCAAAGTAGGTATGTCGAGCTGCATTGCCAGGTCAACAGCGTTTAAGTATGTTTCGGGTTTCCAGTGCTGGGCCTAGATGTGATGATCTGTCATTGCAGTTGGTGGTGGCTGGTGATACCATTACTGGTATCACATGATTGCAAACCCGCAAATCATGACTCAAAAATTAGATTTCGAAGCCGACGCCGACTTTCAAAGGAGGTCGTCTGACGATACGAGAAAACGCTGACAGGGTCATCTAGCCGCCGTTTCTGGGCAGCAGCGAGAGTTATAATTAGATAACGAATATTGGGTACAAATGATGCAGCAGGTAATAATGCAAGTATACATTCCATATATAGTATCATTCTTCATAACAACAATTTAAAATCGCGACCGAAAATTTATATTTATGTGGGTTTTACATTAGAAAACACTGCAAAACTTCATACTCTGCCCGCAGAGCTATCTAGCGGCTGAAATCGGAACTACCTGACGAGATGTGTCATTTAAGCGCTTACCGTTACGCTGGTCGTTGTTATACACCATATTGCAATCGATCTTTCTGAATGCATTTATACTTTGACATTTTTCAAACGCCTGACAAACTTAAATTTTATGTACGACAATGTCTTTGAAGAGAACATTATCTAAGAAATGATATTTGTGTTACATTGTTAAGTGAAATGACGATTGGACTGGAGTATCAACTATATATTCATGAAAAATCCAGTCCTAAGGGAAAAGGAAAGTTAATTCCAGAGTACGGTTTGGACAAGTGTGTGCGGGTGCAAAGCTACGCGAACGAGCCCAGGGTGGTCAATTTCCTTTTCTGTATGAGTAAATTTACCCGGGCTGGGTGGGTACATTCGCAACCCGTGGGCAAACGAAGCCACACGAACGAGCCCAGGGCGGTTCATTTCCTTTTCTGTATGAGTAAATTTACCCGGTGTGGGTGGGTACATTCGCAGCCCGTGGGCAAGCGGGGAATCCGCACAAGCCCGGGGTGCAAATTCCCATTATGGTCCACGAAATTTACAAGTGTGGGCAATCACATGCGCACGCCCAATGGGCATGTGCCTCGGCTGAACCTGCCCACTGGGTCAGTGGAGGGGCTTTACAAGACCAGTGGGTAAAATTACAAGTCCACTGGGCAAACAAATTTACACTCATTTTTTGTAGTGTAGGAAAAATGTCCTCCGCTTGAATTTTGCTGAGCAGTCCTGGACGGGCCGGGCGGGGCCATTCCGCGGTGCTAGTGGAGACAAGGATCCGCAAAAATATTAACGGTTTGAGGAACACCTTGCCTGTGTCCACGCTCAACGCGTCGCATTCTTCGCTTATTCAGATCGCCTCCATCTCATTATTCGCTTGACAACTCAAAGTGCCCCTTCCTTGTCGGCGTGGGACCCGTGCAGACGGAAGAAGGCTCTAAGACGTCTCCTGCGTAGCAGGGCTCCGTAACTTATCATAACACGAACGAATGTTAGTTACTTAACGTAACAAAGGACATGCTCCGATATAAGTTAAAGTTATAGAATTTCAAATGTGTCCGAAATCATTCAGGAACGATGTACATGTGATTTGCACGATCCGAACTTAAAACTTATTTGAAAGAGCCAGAATAGAAGTCACAAGTTGTAACTTAAACGCTTAACATAACTTTTAAGGTGCCTTAGTAATAAGTAATAAGAGCCTTGCTGCGTAGATGAGGTCTGCGCCTGGTCATGGAGGCCTGGCGCCTACTTGGTCTAGCCCGCCCCGGCGGCCTGCAGGCTGTGAACAGCGGTGACGTGGCTGGCTGCGCCGCGCCGCGCCGCGCCTCCAGCCAAGCGGCACGCATGGGCACGCAGACGTAGCACATGCGTGGAGGGGCGGAGCGGGGCGGAGCGGGGCGGGGCGGGGCGGGGCGGGGCGGGGCGGGGGACTCATATCGGATGCTGCAGACAGTGTTGCAGGTTCCGTCTCCTAGCCGCCGGCGCGGTGCGGCTGCGGCGCGAGGCAAGGCTTCCTGACTGGCCGTTCTGCCGGACCGAAGTCTCCACTTCCACTTGCTGCCAAGGGTTTTCGCTCCGTTTTTCCGTCGCTGGACCAGCCCAGCCCGTCTGCGGGGCAGGGCCGGGCGGGGCGGGGCGGGGCGGGGCGGGGCGGGGCGGGGCGGGGCGGGGCGGGGGTCCTCCGCCGTAGCGCCGGCGTCACATCGCGCTGCGGTCCCGACTCTCGACTTCCTGGTCAAGATGTTGAACGTGACATCCGCGAATGACAAGAGTCTGCATTGGCTGCGCCCGGCGACGCGCTTCCTGCTGTCCGGTCCGCTCCACCCGGGGCGGCCCGGCCCGGCCCCCGGCCGTTCCTTGAACGGAGCCGGGAGGCAAGTGTCTCACGCTATACTCTTACTCCCGAAAAGCATCGGCGACGAACGAGGCGCGGGAAAGCGGCGAAAGTTATTCAACAAAGGAGAATCCCATGTCTCTGTGCGGGAGGGCGGGGCGGGGCCGGACTGGGCCGCGCAGCCGCGCCGGTGACGCCGTCGTCACGCCCGTGTATGGCACGCCACCTGCGACTCACGTGTAGGGGCGCAGGGGCGCGCGCACGTGTATGGCACGCCACCTGCGACTCACGTGTAGGGGCGCAGGGGCGCGCGCACGTGCGCCTTGAGGTGAGCGGCGCCGCGCCGGAAACAGAGAGCGAGCATCCGGAGATGTGAGGATTGAAAGTCGCACAGCACATGCACACCCGTGTAAAGGGGGCGATATCAACGCCTGCCTACTAGGAAAACTCTCCCCACTGGATGGTTTGCTTTACCGCTAGTAGGCGCCGTTGCTGTCCCCACCTCGCTGTGCCGGGCACGTAACCCCCTACCCCCTCCCGTCACGCCGGACGGTGTCAAGCAAGAGCAAGTCCAGCCCGGAACTCTGGGAATAAGAAGCAGGAACATCGCCTCTTCCATAATGGTTTTTCACGTGGACGCCCCGCCCCGCCCGGCCCCGCCCCGCCCCAGCCCGTCGCGCCGACGTGGTCGCGTCGGTCGCGCTGCGTTACTGCCACTTCATCATCGCTGATGCAAGTGTTTTTATGCCACCAGCCCGAAAAGTCATTTTACTTTTTCTCGAGCTTCCCGCGCCGCGCCTCCCTATCGCCTCTTTATTGGTTTGCTCGTCCGCCCGCCGCCTACTCGGTAGGCAACCCAATGTACGCGCGGCCGACCCGAGCCGGCCAGAACGGGTTGAGTTACCTTGCCCCGGCGAGCTCCACTGCGACGGCCCCTGCTGCCACGGGTCAGCGGGGGCGGGGCCGGGCTCCAGGGACTCCTGGGGCGGCGAGAGCCACTGCACGGGTGTCGGGGCCGGCGCGTGGTCCTCTCTGAAGCCGCTGGCGTCGTAGGGCTCCTGCTGGAGAGGGCGGCCCTGGAAGGCGTTCGTCGGGTCGCCCTCGTGAGCGAGGGCGTGCTGCAGGCCGTCCTGCGGGCCGTCCTGCTGGAAGGTGTTCCGCAGCGGGTCGTGCGCCCGGTACGGGTCGTGGAGGTACGGGCCTGGCTGGAGGTCGCCTCCCCCGGCGCTCGAGTGCCAGGACGGCGCCGGCCAGACGCTACTGCTGCTGCTGCCGCTCCCGCTCCAGGAGCCGTCCAGGACTCCTGTCTGCAACACCACCAAGTGGAAGGATCTGAAGGCGAACTGTATTTGAGACTGTGGTTATTCCGTTACAACAGTTTAAAACCAGTAAAACTACGGCAAAACTGCAGTTTGCTGCCCGCCGTCCGAAATTTTTGTAGTTAAACTGTAGTTAAACTACAGAAATCTGAAATCAAACTGCAGATCGATGAACTATAGTTTTGGGGTATAGTATTGTGTACATTTCCTTCCATCCGGGTAACGCGACGTCCCTTTATCCCTTTCCTTACTTCTTTTTCGGGAGGCGCAGGCGAGGAGAGGGGTAAGAAGGCTGCGCGTAAGGTCGCTCGGCTAGGCTCGGCGACGCACGGGTTTTTGTTCCCACATCACGCGCCGCGCCGTCCAGGACCAGGTGGTGTGCGTTCGGCGCGCCAAAGCATCGCCGCGCCACGCCGCGCCACGCCCCGCGCCCTTGGGTCGGTCTACAAAGTAGAGCGCTCCGCGGCGCGGCCAACTCAGCAGGCCTAGTGCTATTTCGTATCAGTTCCCGCGGCGACAGGGGGCAGGACAGGGACAGGCCCAGAGACATTTGCGGCCCGCGGCCCGCGGCCCTGGGGCCGGGCAGACCTCACGTTCAGAAGCCGCGCAAATGCCATCGCGGGCCGCGAGTTGCACCGGCGGGCGCAATACCGCTCAACATTGGGAATAATCGTCGAAAAGCGCGCCGTCAGCGCGGGCAGCCGCCCCGCCCCGCCCCCGCCCCCGCCGAATAGGCCACGGCGTGAAAAATGATCCCAGGTGGAGCTTAGCGCGTATCCCGTCCCGTCCGTCCCGCGGTCCTGCCGGTGAGCGCTGAGCGCGGCCCTGGCCGGAGCCGCGTCTAGCCTGGCCTGGCCAGTGGGGTCCGGCCGGGCCCCGGCCCAAAGTGACGAAAATACCGCACGCCCTTGTGGCGGGGCGTGGCGGGCGCAGGAGGCGGGTCGCGGGCCGTTGTGCAGAGTTTGACTGCTTTATTGGCACGTGTGTGTTATTCACAGTCTGGTGCGCTGCTGTCGATAAGCTGTCTGGAGCGGGCCTGTCTGGCCCGGCCCGGGGCGGGGTCAGCCGGTAGCTGAACAGCAGGGCAGGGTGCAGGCAGGGGCGTGGGCGTGGCGTGGCCTTACGTTAGCTCCAGGCCTCAGCGTCAGTCAATCGTGTGCGTATTTGGGCCATTGATTCGGGCGCAGTGTTGCCAGATAAGTAGGTAAAACTTGCCCTCGATACACCTGTGTGAAGCGGGCGGTATCAACGCCTGCCTACCAGGCAAACGCTCCCCACAGGAGAGTTTACTTTGCCTCGTAAGCAGGCGTTGATACCACCCTCTTCACACATGTGTATCGGGGGCAATTATTTTCGCCCACTTATCTGGCTACATTGTTTGGGCGTAAGTGTAGTGCCAGCGTTTTATGGAGCTGTGCAGGCTGCTTTTGCCAACACCGCCCGCGGCCTTCTATGAATGAGGCAGCAGTGGTCGTAGACACAGGGAACGGTCCCACGTGGTCCATGCGCATGCGCGCCGGGCCGTGCGACGAAAGCGCGCGCAAGTACGTCCCGCGTCCCCAGCGAAACGCGGCAATTAACGGGGCCATATTCAGTACGGCACGCTGTATGTTACGAGTGGCCGGGCCGCCGCAACAGGCGTATTTACATTCAGCCGTGGGAGCTCCGGGCCGGGCCGGGCCGGGCAGCTTATTTTGAGAAGCTTATCGAGTTCGGCACCTGCATCTGCCCGCTTCTCTAAGTTCGGCCCCTTTCACTCCCACTTCCAAGGGTTAGGTTAAATTCGGGTAGGCTGACCTAACCTAGTCTTTCCTAACCTAGCCTAACCTAATCGAACCTAAAGTAACCTAACCTCACGCTTGAAATTTGGGGCTTTCTGGCGGTTGGGTGCCGAACTCGATGAGCTTCTCAAAATAAGCGGCCGGGCAGGGGCGGGGCGCGCGTGCCGCGGCCATGCAGGGACATGCACGCGCAAGAAAGTTAACCGGCGTTTGATTATTTGCCTATGCCTGTCGCAATGATCTTAGCCAAAAATGTGAGAGAAACCAAAGCGTGGTGTCATTTCGGTGGCAAATGCACGGAAAAAAATGAAATTGTTATGATGATCGACTCTTTGATGGGCGAAATTCAGTATAGCGCCCCCACAATGGACATTACCGAGGCGGAGCGCCTGCGATACACTGGATAGGCACGCCCGCCAAGCACTCACGTGAAGTTGGCGGCCTACCCGGAGAGCCCAAGCTCAGGGGAAAGCAGGAATTAAATTCCTTGTACCCAAAATTTGGGTGCCGTCGCCTCCCGATGAGTTCATTGTGGGAGTACCTTAGCAACCTTAGCTAGTATCGAAAATCCGATACCATAAAAACCAGAAGTTTGTTGTCACGACCAAACACTTGCAGGATGAGAACTGAGCTGTGGTTTGTTCTCGTCATACAAGTGTCCGATCGTCGCAAATAGCTCCTGGTTGTCGGTATCGCATTTTTTCGATACCAGTGTTATCGAATTATGCCCATCGAAAAGAGTAGTTGATCACCACAAGAAAGTCAATTTTTTTCCGTGTGCTTGTCAACGGCCGAGTTTTCGAGGTCCATTTCCGGACTATCTCTAAATTTATCGTTTAATAATAAACGTCGCATTAGCAAAAAGTTAATGGTGCGATATGGAACATCCGGGCAAGCGATATGCTAGGCTGGGCGAGGCTTTCACCGGAGCCGTGCGCGCTCTGGTGCGCCCCGGCCTGAGCGGCCCGGTGTGGCCTGGCCACACCTTCCTATGCATTTTGTTCCTCGTAACATACCACCGGCTGCTGGCAATAAAGGCGAGCTCACACCGCCAGCTCTGTGCCGTCTCTGTGCTCACCGGCGGGGACAGCGAGCGGGAGATGTCAGAGTCGTCCAGTAGGGGCGTCCCCAAAGGCGTTCCCAGTGACGGGCGCAGGGGCGTTCCGAGGCCGGTCGGCGCGTGCTGGATGCTCCACGAGAAGTGGGAGGCGGCGGGGCTGACGCCGCCCCCGGCCGCGGCGCCGGCGCCCCCGAGGTGGAAGACGGCGGAGGACGTCATCACTGGCGGCGTGACCCGGCCCAGGGCATAGCGCTCCTACCCTGCCAGAAAAAAAACGCACACAGTTACTATCAGTGGAAGTGGAGCCAGTGGAGTTAAAGCGCGGAGCAGGGGGAATCAGCCGAACGGGATTATAGACTGTTCGACTTGGTTGCGCAAACGAGGCCAACGCATGTAGGCTGTTTGCGTATTCCCTCCTCCCCCCTCCCCTGCCCTCTTCGACGAGGACCCTTATTGATGTCTCTATTCACCACATGCCCTGCCGCCCCGCCCCGCCCCGCCCCGCCCCGCCCCGCCCCGCCCCGCCCCGCCGGCCCTTCTCAGGTGGGTCACGTGGCACCGAGGCAAGGCGCCTCGCAAATGATACACCTGCAGGTGCTTCGCGTTGCGTCGCATCGCATTGTGCATTATCGACGCGTTCGCCATCTCCTTGGGAACACGGCGTCGCGCGAAATACGAGCGGAGCGGAGCTGCAGCATTCCCTGGCGCCTGGCGAGTCGAGTCGTTCGTGCGTCCCGCGTCCCGTCACGCCTGCGGCAGTGGAGATGCGTCATGTAGTGTGTCCAGCCTCCAGCCTCCCCCCCTCTCCTCGCGGGTCCCCAGCCCTTCCGCTGCCGGCCAATCGCTATTTTTACCAGCGCGCGGAGAGGGGCTTCCCCGACGACCGCCGCTAGTGTGCAACTACTGCAACATTACACTGTACATCACGCGGTGTCTATGATCTAGGTGCTGAAGACTTTTTGAGACGTCTTCACATTCTGAGTTTAGTTGCCAACCAGGCAACTCTAATTTTTACTGTTTTTACACTGGTAAAACAGTGCAATTTTTGCACACTTCCAAGTCGAATCGATGATTTTGCATATTACATGGTGTCGAGTCTAACTAAACATCACGTAATGTCTAGTTACTAAACGTTTTGTAACGTGCACACAATTGCACACTTGGGCCCATACCCTAGGCATATTGTTACAATGGGATACTTCGAGAAACTGCACACCACATGGTGTGCAGTTACTAAACGTTTCGACAAGTGTAGAGCAGCTGCACACCAGTTGACGTTTAGATCAGCTCGACACCACCAAGTCTTAAGTTTTTGCACATTTGAAACTAAACTCCAATTGATGAGCAGAACTAAATATTTGTTTTCCCAGTGTATCGCTGAGTATCGGGAAGGGGATTAGTTCTTGTCGCAAAATAGCTGTGCGTCACTGTTATTTTATTTTATTTTTCATGCGTGGCGGACTAGGAGGTGCCACATTCTGCTCTGACTCAGAGTTCTGCTGGACCGCGGCGCGGGCGACTCAATACAGCGACAGACTGTTGGCCCACTGCGCGGTGGGGCGGGGCGTGGCGCGGGCAGTTCACTGCCAAGGCCGCTGGTCGCGCGTCGCGCCAGCCGCGAGAGGCAAGGCTCCCGTCGCCCCGCCCCACCCTACCCCGCCCCGCCCCACCCCGCCCCACCCCGCCCCACCCCGCCACGCCCCGTCTGATTTGCGAGTCGCGCAGTTGTATGTAGACCGCTGAAGTCAGCACGCATGTCTTCCCCGCCCCGCCCGCCACCGCCCCACGCATCGCACGGCGCACGCCTAAACGGGGGCCGGAAACCATTTTCGCGCGAACGCGAATGGTTGGTAATGACCATCATCGGGCCGGTGGGCCGGTGGGGTCGCCCCGGAGGACGCGCTCGCCGGCAGCCTCCGGGCCGCGGGCAGCAGCACTGGAAAATCAAAGATGCTAAGTCCTACCTTTAAAAGGCGCTAACAAAATTTAGTATCTTCGGAAAGGCACTAATGTTTAGTCGTGTGTTTAGTGCCTCTCTAGGCCTAAAGGCACTAGATTTTGTTAGTGCCTTTTGAAGGTAGGACTTAGCACCTTTAGCTGACCTGCTAGTATGAGCTCCATACAAATTTAGTGCCCCAGCAGGAGAGGCACTAAACTTAGCACTTGATTTTGGCGCCCCAGGAGAGGCATTGCTTAGCACCTTTGTTTTTCCGGTGAGATCAGCGCCGCTCTCCAGCGGCTTCCTCTTCAATTTCCTTTTGCCGCGCCGCCTGCCCCGCCCTGCGCCGCCCCGCCGGGTGTCCGGCTAATGAGACAATCGTCCAATTGAGCCGCCCGCTCGAGCGCGCTATGGTCGGAGCGCCTCGGCTCAAGGTCACGGAGGCGCCTCTGACTGCAGCCGGAGAGTGCATCCAATCAGCATCCAAACAGGGCCGGTGGGTTCGGAACAAAAGTGCGCGCCAATAAAGGTGTCATTTTACACCAAATCGAAAAAAAAGAAGGAAAGAAAGAAAAAAAAAAAGAAAGAAAGAAAGAAAGAAACAAAGAAAGAAAAAAAGAAAGAAAGAAAGAAAGAAAGAAAGAAAGAAAGAAAAAAAAAGAAAAAAAAAACTTTTTCGGCAAAACATTTGTGATATTTAATCGCGCAGTAGGAAGCCGAGCATGTTCAGCTTAAAACTGAGGGGGCATCAACTCCGTGCAGCAGTGTACACTGGATTGGCAAGCTTGCCAAATTGCCTGTGTATTTTACGGCAATGTCAAGGAAAACCGCCAGCATCTATACAACAAGGACTGCTTTTTTGTACCGTGTGATCTAGAGATTGACGAAGATTTTCCTGGATTGCCAGGCTAGCTCTACAACGGATTGCCTGAGTTCAGGCCCCCCTCGCTTGAAACACGGTTTGCTAGTTCTGTAATCTGATTCCACACAGTGTGTCTCAAGGTGGACTATATTCTAGAGGCAACGCAACACATACGGCATTCTAAAATAAAAATGCGATTCACTTTCAATAATCCCGTCTTTAAAAATTGACAAGGAAACGGAGATCGCAGCAGCGCGCAGTAGTGGGGCGCCTGTCAGGGTAGGCACGCCTGTCGAACACCGGTGCGCCAAAAGTCGATGGTTGCATACCTCCAAGGGGCTCTTAACCTCGCCGACTGCGCGGTCCTGGCGAACCGAACTGCGCAACTTGCTCGCGTTTCAAACGCCACAGATCTTTTCCAGTTCGACGGTGCACTCACTCACACTACACTCGGATTTGGCGGCACGTGCGCGCCGCGCGGGTTGTCTCGGACACTCGTGTTGTCTCGGACACTCGTGTTCTCGCGGAGGGGACCGGGTGCCGTCCCGCGCGCCTCAGCCTCAGCCTCAGGCCTCAGGATCAGGATGGTGACTGAGGTGTGCCTCTGCAGGCGGGAAGCAGGAGGCCAGGCGGCCAGGCCCCGGCTGCTCCAGCGCGCGGGGGGCCGGGGGCCGGAGGCCAGCCCCACCCGGGGCCCGCCCGGGGCCCGGCCCGGCCCGGCCGCCCCCTCCTACCAGGACCGCGCCGCGCCCGGGCCCGGGCCGGGCAGCGCTGGGGCCTTATGGGCTGCACTGGCGCACTAGCAGGCTTTCCGCCTTGCTGAGCGCAGCGCTAACTGCGGCCATGCTCCGCCCTGCGCACTTGTGCAAGGTGTGAGTTCCCTGGCGCCCGGCCCGGCCGGCAGAGGAGGCTGCGCCAGGAGAACACGGGTGGGGGCGTAGAGCGACACTCGGAGCCAGGCGGAATGAAGAAGACGTGACAAAAGGGCTCCTGTCGTGACGAGTGTCGCGGCATTCACCCTGAGCTAGGCGCCCGCCTGCTGGCCTGCTGTCCTGCCGACTTATTCCCGAGGGGGCCACCACTCTGTTGACGGACGTACACAGGATTACAAGATTACATGGATTACACATGATTACATACCTTATTTTAGGTGTTAAATCGTTAAATTTTATAGTATTTTTAATTTTTTTTTTCTACTTGGACGAGGGATTACAGTGGGATTACACGTGGATTACAGGCTAACGTGTACACAGGATTACAGGAGATCCGAAGATCGCTCTTGTTACCTCCGTCCTTGTCGCACCTATGGCGGTCCCCTATGCTGGGTATGGAAGTGTCCCAGGAGTGCGACATGGACAGAAGTACGAGAGCGATCCTCGGCATAAGTCGGCTGGCGCAACACCTCTATCAAGACGGCTCCCTGGCGGGGCGGGGCGGGGCGGGGCGGGGCGGAGCGGGGGGAGAGGCGACCCTCCGTCTGCGGCGATGCGACATTTCATCCTATGATTGGAGCGCACGACATTCCCGCTCCCGCTCCCCCTGCCCTGCCGCGCAACGCTCTGTCCTTCCGGGATGCTCTCGCAGCCGCAGCTGGCGTCGCGGCCGCGGCGCTGCGGCCCAAGCCCGTGGGCGACCAGCCCCGCCCCGCCCCGTGGGGCCGGGCCGGTCAGCACCTCGTTAGGACTCTGGGTTAGGTGAGTAACCAGGGCGGGGCGGGGCGGGGCGGGGCGGGGCGGGGCCGATGTCCCTTTACTGCCCACTGCGGTGGTGCGCGGGGCGGGCGCTCACATCGTGCGGTCGAAGAGGGCGCGACGGCGGCCTTACGCGCAGCTTCTCTTACGTGCACTTATTGTGGTGAAGTACTCCCGCTGCTCGATAAACGCATTGTCATTGGCTAAGAGGCTTTCCGACCTGAGCCTGGGTGCGTTTGGTTCGCAACCCCTGCCTGCACGTGACCCGTGACCTCCCCGATAACGTGTCTTTTATTCGTTGCGCGCCCCCACCCTCGCAACCCCTGTAACCTCGCATTCGACTGCCAATGGCGTATTGTTAAGCACCGCGCTAAACGTCAGTGGAGAAAAAAGCCGGTTGTTTTCCCGTCAGCGTGTCTTGGGCCCTTCCTGCAGGTAACGAGAATGCCCGTAGCCGCGGCCGGGCCGGGCCGGGTCGGACCCCCGGCTGCTGTTGTGCGCGTGTAAGGTCCTTGGGCGCCAGCTCCTCCTCCACCGCCCCGCCGCGTCGCCAGGTTGACGACATGCCTCTCCTCCGCTGCGGGCGGGGTGAGTCAGCACGGCGATATTTTTCTCTTTTGCGATCGGCTCATCAGCCAATAATCGATCCAATACCCGCACGAAAATAAGTACCCCACAAATATGAATGGCAAAAGTATACGAAAGGTATACAAAAAGTATACTTAAAACAATAGCAGATTGGGACTACGATACTTTGCTACACTTTAAGTGACACTTTTAGCGTACTTTTTTCGTAAGTATACATACAAGTGTCATTCCCAAGTACTTATTTCCATGCGGGAGACGAAGAACAGTTTTGTTGCTCCCAAATTCCGGATAAATAAGTGGCTGATAACAGTCCTCCAAGACGGTTAAGACATTTTCTTGCTGGCTGCAGGCGCGGTTTTGAGTCCGACTGAGGGGAGGGGCGATGTGCTGTGGGTTGCCTACATACAGGGGTTTTCAATTCATTTTGCCTACCTGTCAGGCGGTTTTCAGACCTGACCGGGAGGGGGGGGGGGGGCGATCGCCCCATCGCCCCCCCTTCCCCCCATTAAACCGCGCCTGGCTGGCTGCATCCTTCCAACATCCACGATGTCTTGCATGTGAGTGATTTCGCCGAATGCCATCACAGACTTCTGGCTGGGCGCCGGGCGCTCCCTCCCGTATCGACTCGACTTTCCGATTCTGTGAAATGTCAGAAGCGGTTGCCGATCTGATTAAGGCTGTCTGCCTGGTGCATGCACTGCGGCGCGGGGCGGCGCGGGGAGGTGAGGTGCGGTGCACTGGGCATTGTGTAACGCGAGCCGCACTGCGGCCGGCCCGGCCCGGCGCGGTGGCTGCTGCTGCTCGCCCAGGCCAGGCAGTCTGTCTTATTGCGGCTTTCGAGGAAGTTTCAGGGGAAGTGGAACGTATGTATGTACCTTCAGCGCGGCGCGTCCGGCAGGGCCAGGGCGGGCACGGCACGGCCTCTCCCGCCACAGCCCAGCGCGGCAGAGCCGGCCGGCAGCTCCTTATCAGACGTCCTCCTTTCTCAGTTTGATGTTCGATTTATTATATCGACTTACAGCAAGGCACGGTATCACAATGGGGCTTGTTTAGCGGTAAAACAGCTCGCGAGCACGCACGATCTGAAGGCGGCCCATCCGTCTGTCGTTCTCATGCCCACGCGTGACTGAGGAAAAATAATTCCGAAGCAAGCGCGAAAGCACTTGCGCATCCGGCGTGGCACTGGCACAACCGTCAGCAGCAGGCAGCGCCGCCGCGGCAGTGCAACGCGTCGTCACATTACAGTAAATACCCGTTAGATGACAGTTGCATTTTTGTGCGTACGATAATTAAAAGTGGAACTCAGCATTTTTCCCGTTCAATAATTATGTAAGACATAATGTCGGAGTTTTCCGACTTACATGGCAGCTCACAAATTGCGTCACGTTGTAAAACAATCCATTTTACAACAAAACTAGCGATGCTTTGTTAAGAGAAATCACAGAGCGTTTGAAACTAGTTGCAATAAATAATAAAACTACCTATTTACCTATCTAACCCTTTACAAGGCCTCTCATCAGCGCCCCCGACTCGCTCTCTCCTCTCAGTTTGTACTTCTTGTTCGGACTGCAACGCGACGGACTGGGTTCACCGGACCTCCGCTGTCCTCGGCCCGGTGGCAGCGGCGGGGAAGTGTCTTCCCAATAATCACAGGGTTGTTTCTTAGTGTCCGTCGTCTTCATCCTCCCCGTCCTCGTCGTCCTCATGCTCCCCGTACTCGCCGTCCTCCTCCGGGCCGCTCGGCGCCCACTCCGCCCACGGCCCCCTGCGGCCCCTCCACAGCCCGATGACGGCGTTCATCTCCTCGAGGTGCCTGGCCTCCCAGTCCAGGTCAGGGTCGGGCTCGCACACGGTCTCCACCTCCACGTCCACGCGCCAGGGGTGGTCGCTGGGCCGGCGCCGCCGCCTAGAAACCGTCCACCGAGTCCCGGAACACGATAGAGTCCCCGGAACCGGTGGCCGAGTAGCCGGAGTGACCGGAGTGTCCGGGGCCCGAGTAGCCGGGGCCGGAGTGCGCGTGCCCGGAGGCGGACGGCCCGGAGGCGGAGGGGCCCGACCCGGAGCCGTGGTGCTGCTGGTGGTACGAGGAGGGCTGCTGGGTGCTGCCGCTGCCGCCGTAGCCGCCCGGCCTCGGGTGCGGCGTGTGGTGGGAAAACCCATAGGCGCCGCCGGCGCCGCTGGAGACGCCGTGGAGGCCGCCGTGGGCGCCGGACGGCGGCGGCGCCCCGTAGGAGGGCGGCGTCGAGCCAAAGGCGATGGACGAGCCGAAGCCCGAGAGCCCGCCGTAGCCGGAGGGGGTCTGGCTCTGCGGCCGGAACAGGGGCAGCCCCGTGTCCACGTCCACCACGTTGTCGGCGCCGGGGACGGCGCACGACGTGCCCTGCACCAGGTCGGCGATGGGCGCCACGAGCACGCGGTAGTTTGTCTCCTCGGGGCGCACGCGGTCCACCATCACGTTCTGGAAGCGTGAGCTCAGCATCCAAACGTGCCTAGAGACAAAAAAAATGTTTTTAATTTTTATTTATTTCTTTTTCTTTTTTTTTAGCAGATGATACCTTTGATGCCTAAAATATCTAGACTTATTAAAGTACTAATATAAAGGTGTCAGCTAGCTTTAACTCTCGATGGCGAATTAAAATAAACAGAAAACCTCAGTTGCACTAATTCAGCCATCGTCAAAGATTTTTGATTTTAGTAGTTTCTGTGTGATTTTTTGTGTATACATGCCAAGGTATTCAGCAAATAGTGTGTACCTATGCATGCATGTACACAATATTTACTGCATACATGGCCATGTACACACTATTTACTGAATACCAGTAGGTATGCAGTAAATAATGAATACTTGTACACACTTGGTTTTCCAAATTAATTTTCTGTAACAAACTATAACTTTTTTTAAAATTACAAATTAAAAATTGTCCTCGGTTTCAGGAATCATCAGACAAATAGAACAAGATACTATGCCAAGATAAGATGGAGCATGCGAGAAATCTATCGAAGTCAAGAATTGAAAGAGCTCCTAAAAAACTTTGCAAAGAAGCCGATGATGTCGCCCGTGCCAAGGCAGTTTAAATGCAGACAGGCAAGCCAAAAGATTTTCTCAAAATGGCGCAGACTAGCCTGAGCAAGACCATATCAATTTAAAAAACAGGCTGTAATTTTCTCAAATTTTTGTAAATGTTTGTCAAGTTGACTGCTAGCAACAGTCAACCTGCTGTTACTGTTATGCGTTTCTACGCCTACATAAATCAATTCCCAACGTTAAGCGTATAAATCGTTTTTCAAAAATCTTGAGATAAATTTATGTATACATTTATAAATGTTAACATTGGCATGTACACATGTCATTCTGTTCATGAGCATGACCAAAGTTTAAAAATAGCAGTTCTTAAATTACTGTAAATTTACCAATTTCTGTAAAAATTGCATTGTTTGCAAAGGAAAGCCACATCCTTGGGCCTAAAGAAATATTGGACAACTACGAAGACAACCAAGGATGTGTCCAAGATTTCTCACTACTTGAGGCTTTCATGTCTACTAGTGCGGCTATCTCCATGGGCCACTATACAGTACACCTAGAGAAAAAAAATCAAGGGCAATATGAGGTGGGAAATACCTATTAAAACTTAAAATTCTGTCTAGCTAATTTTCAAAAATCATTGAAACTGGCTGAATTTGGTGCAACTGGGGTTTTTCTTTTCCACTCAAAATTTATTTTGAACTCAACCTGTTCTCAATACTTTCTATTTTATTCAACTTAAAGGTGCCTGGTGTGCCGTTGCCTACAGATTTCTTTTTAAAATGAGACCTCACCCAGGTCTCTGAGTCAAATAGCTCTGGAGAAAAGCTGCGCGCAAGATGTGAAAGTGGAAATAATCCAGAGACCGGAACACTTTTAACCCAAAGAATTTTAAGTGGTAATCTGGTCCCAACTGATGTTTAATTAATTATCAGAAAATTGAACAGATGACGGAAAACCTCAGTTGCACCAAATTCAGCCAGTTTCAAAGATTTTTTTTTTTGTGAAAATTAGTCAAAACAGACATAATTTTTAGTTTCAATGGGCATTTCCCCTATAGATGAAAAAACATCCAAATTTCGGCGCTACGTCTACCGTCAATGGATAAACAAGCCCGAAAAACAACTAAGGGAATGGTCTGTGTGGGAGAGGAATTACACTTGCACGAGTCGTCTAGTCGAGTGTAACTAGGAAAGTAAACAGTAAGCTGAGAGAGGCCCGCCCACCATTCTTGAAGACCCCCTGTAAGTACTTTGCACTTAATTCCTGCAAATTCAAGTGTAGTCCAGTACTAAAGTTGAAAGTTAGACCGAAGTTAATACAGTCCAAAGTGAACACCACAAAGAGTATCACTGTAGTACTGTACTTTCACTTATGCTTCAAAATTATGTAGAACATAATTATGCACAAAATTTTGTGCCAACAACTTTCTATAAAAATTTATGAATAATTTTAAACTTGTGCGTACTAAAATGGGCATACCTTACCACCTAATGCAGGACCAGGCAATTTGTTTGTAAGGATGCATCTACAAGTGCATTGGATGCACGTGAGTGATTTTCAGTCACAATCTTGTACCTTTTCAAAATTACGAATAACAAATCATCCTTGGTTTCAGGTATCATCAGAGCACTTGAACTTGAACTATGCATAGATATGATCACGTTGAGGACCACGGCACAAATCTAACTAAGTCCAGGAGAGAGAGAGAACTCCGGAAAGACTATGCAGGGAAGCAGAGGACGTCGCCAGGGCAAATGCTGTGTACATGACATGAACACAGGGAAGGACAAAGATGTTTTTGGAAATGGTGCAAACCAGTCTGAGGCAGGACTTTTGCCACCCTCAATATGTTCCCTGACGACTCGCCTTCTGTGGAAGTAGCCTCTGCACTGACAAGTGGTGAAACTTTCAACACACACTAAACCCTCATGCATTTTGTTTTGCATAAACATGCAGAATTTTAAACAACCATAATTATGCACAATTTTAATGCATAACTATGTACAAATTGTACATAATGCATGAAATTGTGCATACTCTTATGGTTGTTTAAAGTACTGCATGTTTATGCACAACAAAATGCATAAGGATTTGGTGTGCACATAAATGTGTTTAACGCAGTTTTAGAACAAATTAATGAGTTTAACTCGGTATTTGCCTATTTGCCTGGTGTTGAACTCTATGAGTATTTCACACCTCGAAAGATTTGGGCTCCACGCGGCAGTGCCGCTCCTCACGAGACCCACCTGCCCACGACCTTCATGCCGCTGCCGAACTGCATGGTCTTGTCATCTTTGGCCACGATGTGGATGTTCTGCGGCGCGTAGGGCAGCCGCGTGTTCCAGCAGGCCAGGGCGTTCTCGGACAGCAGGCTGAAGAACAGCACGCCGTTGGCGTCGATGGCCTGAAGAAAGAGACCGCGTTAGTCCTCATGAGGAATTTGCAGTTTTCTCCTGTGCCCCCACAATGAACTCTTGGAGAGGTGACAGCACGAAAACTTGGGTTCGAGGACTTTAATTCCTGCTTCCCCCTACGCTTGGGCTCTCCGGGTAGGCCGCCACCTTCACATGAGTGCTTGGCGGGTTGGCCTATCCAGTGTGTCGCAGGCGCCCCGCCTCGGTATCGTCCTTTGTGGGGGCGCCATAACTCGGCTGCCTGCACACTGACTCCTCCCGCCTCCAGGACTCTGGCAGGCAGCAGCAGGACTCACCTCGGCGGCCGACTGCGAGGTGCGGCGCGGCTCGGACACGTGGAACTGTCTGGCGAGGCTGGTGCCGCTGGCCTGCTCGGCGCTGTACTCGCTCTGGTTGCGGAGCGCGCGCGTCGACACCCACGACTCGCGCACGCTCGCGAGGCTGTGGAAGTAGAGGCGGCGGTCGCCGTTGACGAGCGGGCCCACCGCCAGGCCGAACACGCCGTCCATCAGGTCGAACTCGGCGCCGTTGATGTTGAAGCTGCCGTGCAGGGGGTACGGGTACAGCAGGTTGCTGAGCACGCGCCAGGACCTGCGGGAGCAGAGCGAGTGAGTGAGTGGTGGGGGTCCTGGCGCCACGGGGTAGGCAGTCCTGCGCGCAGCTCTGCGCGTTGGGCTGACTGCCCGCCTGGCGGCGGGGGCCGGCGGGGGACACGGAACAGCCGACACAGTTTTATTTAATTGCTGTTTCAATTTTCACGATAGGACCTTATTTAATCGAAAATAAAACATTTTGAAAAATGAAATTTAAAAAAAAAAAAAACTAAAACTTTAAACTCTTTCTAAAAGCATTTCACCTCTTTTTCATTTAACGTGCCTGTTCCTCCGCAGGTCGTAGACGAGGATCGCGGGCTCGGTGACGTCGGCCACGTAGGCGAAGGCGTCCCTGCAGCTGGCGGGGTCGCTGCCGCGCACGTCCACGGCCACGTTGATGGCGAGGGTCGTGGGCTCGCGCTGCGCCGCGGGGAAGGTGTACCTGGCCACCAGCTCGTGGCCCTCGCGGCCCCCGCTGCGCAGGTCGAAGACGACGAGCTTGGGCGGGCAGACGCGGTCAGCGCCGGTGAACACATTGACGGTGCCCGAGTCCACCACCCACAGGCGGCCGCACTGGTCCGTCTGCAACAGAGATAAGACCATGACGGGCGCTCCTCGGCGGCGACAAGAAGGGTAAGGCGGCGGTGAGCCCTGACGCGCGTGCCCACCGTGGTCCTGAAGACGGAGATGAGGTTGTCACAGTCGCCCTGCTCGTTCCAGGTCCAGCTCGGGAAGGGGCGCAGCTTGGGCGCCACGCTGCTCTCGTCGAGGGACAGCTCGGACAGCGTGGCCGGCACCCCGGGCTTGAGCCGCGGCGTCGTCACGAAGATCCGCTGGTGCTTCCCTGAGACAAAATCGTTACTGGTAAGCTCATTACTCAATGTTGCATTGATTGCCAAAGTGATCAAATGGAACAAGTTTCATGGTTTTCTATGGCGAACGCCGCTTCCGAAAGAAAAAGAGTACTGCACTATCCCAAGAATTGTGGAGCGGATCTAAGAGAGGGGAGGAGCGGCGCGGTCACGCAGAACGACCCATCGTCTCTAGGCGCCGCGGCGCGCCGGTGCGGTCGCAGGGCAGGGCACCGATAGGCTGGGCCGGGCTGGGCGGGGGGTCCTCGGCCCAAAAAGCTCTCTGCTGGCCTGGCCCGTTGTCGAGTACCGTCCCAAAGCCATCGGCAGCTGGAGAAAGGACTCCCTAGCAGACGGCAGCCAGTGACCCATAATGTCGGCCCCTTTCTCTCTCCTAGGCCGTCTGCCCGACCTGGCGCGGCCCGGCCCAGCCAACCCCGAAATTTCGATCGACATGCAACTCGCTCCAGGGATCAGATGTAGATGTAGGGGAAAGGCGGGAAATTTAAACGCACCGCCTTGCAGTTTGCTCAGTCTTGTTTGTTTGCTGTCAGGGTGTCGTGGCCCCGCGGGTCCGGTCGGGTGCGGAGTGCGTCGGCCCCGCCGTCCCGCCCCCGTCCCGCCCCCGTCCCGCCCATTTCCCGCCCCCGTCCCGTCCCCGTCCCGCCCCGAAGGAGCGTCGGGAGGTGGGGTGGGGAGGGGAGGAGAGGAGAAGGGGTGTTGTTTTAGCTCAGCCACGTCTGCTATTAGCGCGGGCGGCGCGACCGGCCGGGCCGCTGCCCATTGACCAGGAACAGGAAATGGGATGCGTAGCCTTCGAGATGAGCCAGCACTCCGTCCACTGCGTCGCGCCCGCGCCCAGCCCCGCCCCGCCCTGCCCTGCCCTGCCCTGTCCTGCCCGCAGGTCCGGCGGGGCCCTTCTGCCTGACCTGAGCTTGCCTGACTGCCGTCAGCGCTACACGCAGCACGCAGCGTCGCGGGTTCAAGTCCCACCGGAGAGGTTTATTTCTTTTCACTTTGTCGGGTGTTCGGAGTGGGAGGGAGAAAAGTCTCGCTGTCCGTCCGTGGTTCTCGTGAGGGTTCAGCGGCGGAGCGGCCAGCCCCGTCAGCACCGCTGCCCGGGCGCGCCGCGCCGCGGCCCTCAGCAAAAATACGCTTATTTTGTGGAGCACATCAACACGGCAAACGTAAGACATCGGGCAAGTGAGAAAAATGGTCTGCTGAAAACAATTCTACGACAACAGGCATGATAAGGACGGGGGCCCCGGCGGCGGTGGTCAGCGCGGCCGTCCTGGCTGAAGGCCAAGGGCGAGGACGGCCAAGTCGTCCACCTCGGCTGAAGTCGTCCTCAGGAACATGCTGAATCCAGTCGGAACGGAAGCAGTGCCGTGGCGTTGTCCGGCCTGCTCGCTCTGAGATAGGCTTCAAGGCGTTTTCCGATAAGTCGCGCCCCGCCCCACCCCGCTTAGCCCCGGCCCTGCGAGGTGAACATGAACATGACTAGCTCTAATCGCCCCGACTCTGGCCTCCCCTGTTTTGCCGTCTATTTTACTGTCCTGCCTGACCGATACAAAATCCAATAAGGTCGTCTTGTTTTTCGACCGTCTTTTGTCTTTCGCCAGGCCGAGGCCTAAGCGACGCGCGCGACTCTTGTCGTATTTATTACCCGCTTCCAAATTGCAGGTTGTTCGTTAAGCGGCGGTGTCGGCTGTCCTGGCGGTCCTGCCCTGCCTCGTCACGCTGCCAATAAGTGGGACGGAACGGTATTGCCTCCCCCCCCCCCTCCTTCCCGCGACGCGCGACGGTAGGGAAAAATATTAAATTACCGCCCATGTTTCTGCGGAATACAAAACAGAAACGAGGATGTTCCCCTTCCGTACCTTCGCCGTAGGCGTCCACGTCCAGGACCACCACGTTCTCGGGCACGAAGTCCCCCGTGAGGATGGCCGAGTCGCGCACCACCCGGTTCGGGAAGACAAAGTCCACGGTGCGCCATTCGGCGATCACCTCCATGGAGCGCCTGGAGGACGACGGGATGGTAGGGAACAGCCCGTGCGCGCCGGCCGCCAGCGCCAGGAGCACCGCCAGGGTGGATGTCCTGCAGGGCAAAGCACGAAAAATTAGCTTCGAGTGAGTCCGTTTCCAGCGAGGGGGAAACAACTCTAAAATTTTTGTACACCTAGTAATTCAGAAAAATTCAGAAAAAGTCAGAGAAATTCAGAAAAATTCAGGAAAATTCAGAAAAATTCAGAAAAATTCAGAAAAATTCAGAAAATTCACAAAAATTCAAAAAAATTCAAAAAAATTCACGACATTTGTACACTAAAATTCAGAGTTGTTTCCCCCTCGGTTTCCAGTCTCTGCACCTGGAGACAGTGGCCGTGTCCCAGCAGCAGAGGGTGTTACCTGCGCCCGCGCTTCCGCCTGCCCTGGCAGTGTTGTATGCAGCACGGGCATGCTACCGGAAGAACGCATTGTCAGGCGGGAAATAGTATTGATTCCGGGAAACGAGCACGTGAGGAATTATAGTTATCGGAACAGGGAAAAGGGGGCCTTGTGCGGAGCTGACGCCGAGCCGAGCCGAGGCACTGAAAGGAGAATGGGACCGGCTAGGGCTGACGATGACTGCGCAGTGATCCACTGACCCGGGGAGCCGGGCCGGGCCGCGCCGCGCCGGGCCTCACACCCCTCACACCTCGCCTCCACCATCTGTGGTCTCGGCCAGGACAGCGTGAGCATTGTGCGCTAAACGCTGGCGTAACCGTCCCGTCCCGCCCTGCGGCCCCGCCTGCGGTCCTGTTGGGCGACAGGTTGCGGGCTCTCCGTACGCGATGCAGGCCAGTGGCTAGTCATGTCGCGGCGCCCCCCCTGGGCCCCGGGACCCCGGCGGCGGGGCGGCGCCACCCTTAGGGGCCTGCGGGCCCGCGGGCTGCGGGGTGTGGCCCGCTATGACGGAATATATGGCATGCGGGTTGCATTAGTACGCTCTTTTACCGAATCGAGTTACTCAAGTCGTATATAGGCGGAAAACAGTTACGCCCCAGAAATCCAAAATGGCGGACTTTGATGGCCATTTCCGGGAAAGGCGGTGGTGGGAATTCATGGGAATTCTCGGGAATTGATACTCACATATGGTACTTCAAATCCCCAAAGCGGCGTTTTGTTGCGAATTTGTCTTGGGTCACTCATGCACTTTGAACTAATGTAACTGGGCTATCGACTCGAATTTATCGAATCGGCGTAAACCTCGATGAATACCTTTGTTGCCGGGTGACGCACACACCTGCCCCGCCCCGCCGTCGCGTCGCCACGCTTTGTGGCCCGTCATGTCCGGCCGCCCCGTTTCCTCCCCTGTACACCCCCTCCCCTCTCCTCCCCCAGGCTCGCCCCTTGCTCCACTTTACCCCGGGTCAGGCGCACTCCGGGGTGACTCCCTCGAGTGGAACCGCACTGCGAGTGGGAGAGAGAGAGGAGACATTTCCAAACTTTTGTCTCGACTCGCTCGAGTCGCGGCCCGGCCCGGCCCGGCCCGGCCCGGCCGTCCAGTGGCTTTGCTTCAGGCTGTCCTCAGGAACACTCACTCCCTGCTGCTGGAGTGGAGTCATCACACGTCATGGGGAAAGCTTTCTCCGGGCCGGCCGGGCCGGGCCGGACCTCGACGTTTAGGGATTGCCCGGCCGGCCGGCGCGCCGGGTCGTCCTTCACGGAGCGGTCGACCTTCGTGGCGTCTCAGTGCCCCGCCCCACCCCTCTTCTTCCTTACGCCTTACGCCCTGGCCTGTCCTAGCCCGTGCGTGGTGAGCTGGGCTCGTAGTCAGTCAACCCGACTGATTCCGAATAAGTTCGCTCTCGTATCGCTGTCCTTGTCGCACTCATGGGGCGCACAGCCATAGTTGCGACAAGAACGAGGGTGTTCCTTATTGCTATCAGTGGGCAGTGGACACTTCCCGCGGGCCGGGGCCGGGGCGGGCGATGCGCGCGCGTGAGCATGCCATCGGACACGTCGTGTGCCGTTGTACGGTGGCGGTACGCACCGGCGCGGCGTTGTACTACAATGTTAACAGTCGCTCCTACACTGTAGCATTCCCACCGCTGCGTTGGTTAAACGCGCAGGTGTCACGGCACGGCACACGCAAGCGCGCAGCGCGCACCGGATCTGAGATGCAGACCGCAGGTGTACGTTCAATGCGCGACTGTACACTTTCGTCGCAGGCTCGTCTACAATACAATACCTGGTCGTCGGCGCAGTCGCAGGAGAACTCTTTCTGATCGTGGCTGTACCGTACCGTAATCGCCGTGTGCAGGTCTGACCTGCGCTCGCCACGGCCAGTATGAGTTCCCCTACGACCGCGCCGGCCACCACGCCCGTTAGTGTAAACGGGACTTAAACATAAGGCAGCGGTCGACCCTTCGAAATAATACGAGCGGCTTAGCGTGGACAGTGCAGAACACCAAATGCAGCAATCACCGCGCCCGCCCTTGCCAAGACGGGATGCATCACAGGACGGCACCGGGATCGCTACTGCAGCGCTTGGCTGCATATAGGAGCGCGAAAATACGGTTGTTTCCCGCGATTTCGTTCAGCTGCCCCCCCCCCCCCCCCGGGCCCCCGTAGAAGCGCGTGCGCGAGGCGCATATAGTGACGGCGAGGCGCGGCGCACGCGGATGCAGTCACGGCCGCCCAAAGCCGAACGCGCCTCGGCGGGCTCCAGAAAAAAAGTGGGTGTGTCCCAATAGGCACTTTGGGAACGGTTCGGTCCAGCTCAGCGGCTGGCGCGGGCCGGCGCGGCGCCTGAAGGCTGCTCGCTGGCACGCGTCCAGTCGCGGGAGCGTGCACGCTGGGCGCTCACTCCACAGTGTGATATTTACTCATGATTTTCTCCATCCCCTTAAGACAATGCCCGTGAGGTTATGGCACTCGGTGAGAGTAGAGGGACTGTTACAAAGTCGAGCGGCCGGGCCGGACCGGGCCGGGCCGGGGCGAGGACATACCTGAGGATCATGGCGCGGCTCTTGTGGTGCAGCAGCAGAGGCAGCAGGGCTCGGCGGGGTGGGTGCGGAGACAGACCTGTCTCCTCGGGGTGGGTCTGCGCGCTCTTCCGCCGCGTTCCCGCGACCGCATGTGCGGGCGGGCGGGGCCGGCACGGTTTATCGCGCGGTTGACGGCGACTTCGTCTCGGGGCGGGGCGGGGCGCGCGCTTCACTTGCTGCTCTGGTAACTGGACCGGACCGCGGCGGGGCCCTGCAGGCCAGGTGGAGCGGGGGAGCGCGTGCTCGGGCGGGGCCAGGCGCTGCGCTGCACTGAGCTTCCTCTCGTCTCGACGACCGGCAAGATTTTGAGCTGCCGCGCCGCACCGCGCCGGCTGGGGGCAGGGCACGGGCCCGGGCAGGCGGGCGGGGCGGGATGGTGGGGCGGGGCGGGGCGGGGCGCGGCGGGGCGGGGCGCGGCGGGTCGGGCTGACCCGGCGCCACCTCCACCTTCACCTGGGCGGTGGCGGGACGCGGCGCACGCGCACAGTGGCGCGGTGTCCGCGTCCACCTTACCTCCACCACCTGCGCTGACCTGGCCTTGTTGGCCGTGGTGGTGCTTCCCCTCTGCCGGGCGGGCCCACCCCCGCCCCGCCCCCGCCCCGCCCCGCCCCGCCCCGCCCCGCCCCGCCCCGCCCCGCCCCCGCGTCAGGCTCCTGCCCTCATCCTGTCTCTGCCGGCCACGCCGCGCAGCACGCGTGTCGTGTTCACGTCGTTAACGAACAAGTGGTTCATCTTGCTGCGCGGTGTCTCACGAGGGGCAGATCTCCCTGTCTCGGGGAAGTACGCACAGCCATGTCGCCTCGAGGGCACGATACCAGCAGAAGGCTGTCCCGAGGCCAACTCACGCCCCCCTCCCCCCCTCCCCATGGACACAAGTAAGATAACTGTATAACATTGTAAGGAAGACAAGACGCAGAACATACGGTCATAACTGTAAGACAATCCGCAGAGCATAAATAGTCATAAACATTTCATAAAAGTACATGCGATGATATTCCGACCAAAAAGCAAGTGTCTTGCGCGACGCTCATTGCACAATAGGGTGGTTCGTAATGAAATTCGTACTTTGTCAAACTTCCTGCTCTAGATAAGTACGTGTACCGGGTGTTTCTTTGAATGCGTAACAGTGTTGCGGGTTTGCCTACCCTATTCGCCCGTAAGGCGCGATGGCCCCTTCAGCGCTGGAGAGTATGCAAACACGCAACACGGTTACGCATTCAAAGAAACACCCGGTACACCCCGTTATACCAAGTGTGAACTCCTCAACACTTGTATGTGTGTAACTTCCAGTCTAACACGTGCAAGTAACTTGTGCAATCGCAGCAGAGTTTATGCACACTTGCACGTGTTAGACTGCAAGTTGAACATTTTCAAGTGTTGAGTAGTCGCACACTTGGTTTAATAGTGTACGTAGGATTCCTGTTGCTTTCTGAATGTAGAGAAACTAGAAAAGTCCAGCACGTGGCACGGGGCCGGTTGCCGTTCAGAAACTCGTCACGATGTCGTGACCTAACGTTATTGACCCACCCAATAATTAGTCCCGAAAGATTTGCCCCGTTGTGTGCCGTTCTTCTATTCATTCACCGTGACGTTACGCGGCTCAGCGAGGGTTCCCCGCCCGGAGCGTTACCGCCGGGGAACTCTCCGCTCCGCGCCGTATGACTCTCTCGGTGTTTGTCACGGCGCGCCGCGCCGCGCGACCGCGCCGACCCCCGGCGGTATTTGCGCCCAAGTGTGTCTGTGTGCGTCCGATGTTTGTCTCAGGGATTTCCTCCTGTCCGCCTTTAACCGCTCCTCCCACGCGTGGCGTGGCGTGGCGTGGCGTGACGCACCGAGACGGCTCTCCAGCAAGTACGGAGCACCGCGCAGCGCAGGCGAGACGAGTAATGAGCGAGACACGCACGGTACTCCGACCAGTCACTTTTCCTGTCATATCCAGTCAATTTTCAGCCAAATTTTAGTTCCTGCGGGGAAATTACTTCCGAAAAGGTGTTGGTCTCAGTGCAATTACTTACACTGTTAAACCAAGTGTTCAACTGCTCAACACCTGCAAGTGTGCAGCGTCCTGTCTCACACGTGCATGTGTTCAAATGGGCAGTTGTGCAAGTAGAAGTGTCAGACTCGCCAGTTGTACACTTGTAAGTGTTCAACTTGACAGTTCAGTTGCAAACGTTCGACTGCCCAGTGCAGCACTTTCCTTGCTGAACACTTGAAAGTGCACAACAGTCGAGTTAATCACTTACAAGTGTACAAGTGGTGAGTTTGACACTTGCATTTGCACAACTGCCCAGTTGCACACATGCACGTGTTAGACTGGACGATGTACACTAACAAGTGTTGAGCAGTTGAACACTTGGTTTATGTCCCCGGAGGATAACCGTTGAATTTGCCCATCCTCAAAACTCACCCCTTCGAGGGGTGGGGGTGAATGTGGCGGTGCACGGACCACACGGCGACTGCACATTTCGTAGGGCTGAGACAGATGACTGACACACCTGCCTACCGAATCTCAGGATTTTAGCTCTAAAAACTGTCCATATTACTGTATTTATCGCCCGTATTAAAACTTGGAAATAGTGCCAGTTCGAGAACATGGTCCGAGAATTTTGATAAGCAGTGTAACCCGAAATACATACGGGCGAAAAATACAGCAATAGGGAGATATGGTGTGCGTTGTTTACAGTATCTCGAGGTATTTCGCGACAACGCGCATCATATTTCTATTCCAGTCACCTCCAGTCATTTTCCAGTCATCCGCAGAGTTTTGACGTTAAGTCAGTGTATACCCAGCAGCACCGTAGCGATGTCCCCTTCGCTGTCACCTGCCCCGCGCTTCGCTGGTCGAGTCATATTCCGGGGTGACCCGTCTTGTCTTGATAAGACGGCACGGCGTGGTGAGGCGGGGCGGGGCGGGGCGGGGCGGCTGACGAGTATCCGTCCTTTAATGGCCGTGCGAGGTCGTTAGCCCGCCCCGCCCCGCCCCGCCCCGCCCCGGGCCGCGTCATGCCTTGCGGCTCTGATGAGTGCGCGACTCGTTTTTCGTCACATAAAGGTGTTTGTTTTAAAACGGCGTGAGGTCTTCACAATTTTAATTTGCTAGCTTTTCGTTTAGAGAATCTCCCGGGACATCTCCCGCTCTCAGTGAGTTTGCGTCGCATTGTAATCGATGAAGGAAGGAATAGCTTTTCGCGTTTCCTACTTTGACGCGCCGGCGAGACGAGTCGAGAGCGCCGCATTCTGGGAGGATTCCTCCATCCAAATCATTATTAAGTTGGTCTCTGCGTCATTGTATTTGATTGCGGCCGGCCCGGCCCGGTCGGTCGCAGTGGCGTCTGAGCGCATTCTTGGCGTTCCTTCCTGATGAAAATGACTCTCGTCGACTTATTTGAAAGGCACTAAGGATTCTGGGAAGGGCGTCGGGTAGGTCAGCGCACACTTGTGTTGTGCTCCAAATAACGAAACTCTTTAAAGATAATAGATAATCTGTAAGTTAGCATCAGTAATGCGTTGGGAAGCGGTCGCTTTCTCGTGCAATATTCGGCTCTTACTGACTAACACCTTGCGCGTGTACACCTCACAGCCGCTCGTGCAGGACACGGCGCCGGGAGGTAGGCAGCCCACCTGACACCGGGGCGCGGCGCGGTGCGCGCTGCCGGGCTGAGTGAGGCTGACTGCGACGCACCTGCCTGCTCGGCCGCGTTTGAAGCTAGGTAGAGCTCTTCGCCACTTCACTATTTTAATTTTTAATAATATAAATATTGACGATGAGCGTCACAATAATCAGCCTCTCGTGTCGCGCACGGCGCCACTGGCTGTCACGGCCGCCACGACTTGAGCTTGTTCAGCACACGGCGGGAACAGCTGGCGATGCGCCTCCAGAGCCACTGCGGCCCGAACAGCGACCAGGCCTGGACGGGCGCGGGCGTGTCCTGCAGCCTGCGGTACAGGGAGCAAAGCGTGCGGCTTACCCTGCTGGCCTCGGCCGGGCATACAGTGCACACTAAATTCTTTATAAACATTTTTATTCGTACTAATGAATTTTTTTGCACATGCTCAGCTTATGCAATTTTTTATACGCGAGTATGAACAGTATTTTTCATAACTAAGAATAATTAAGAAAAATGTGTTCATAAATGCGTATTATAAAATGCAGAAGCTGAGCATGTGCGAAAAAAAATCGTAAGTACGAATAAAAAGTATTCATAAGCATTTAGTGTGCGTCCGCGGCTCGGCCTCGGCCTCGACTCACTTGTCCGTGCGGAGCGGCTGCCCGCGCCGCTTCCCCGGCGCGGCCTCGAGCGCGTCGCCCTCCCCCAGGACGGCCTCGTACGCCGCGCGGCTGGACCCGTCCGCCAGCCAGTAGCGCACCCTGCGGCCCAGCTGCCTGTCTCTGCGCGGCCTCGGCCGCCGCCAGCGCGCCTCGGCAGGGACGTCCCCCGCGCCGGTCTCGGACACGCCGGCCTCCTCCTCCGGCACGTGCCCTGCCCTCGCTGAGGTGCGCGCCGTCGTGCTCACCGGGGCAGTCGTTGAAGTGCTCGGGGGAGCGCACGGAGGGGCGCTCAGCGCAGTGTCCGGCAGGGCACTTCCTGAGGCTGCCGCTGAACTTGTGGGGGCGTGATCGTCGCGGCCCTGGCCCGCCTCAACATCCACCCCCGCCGCCACCCCCTCCCCCGCCGCCACCCCTGCCGCCACCCCCAACGCCGCCCCCGCGACCTCCTCTCTGCTGACCGGGGAGGGCCCGCCCCCGCCCACGGCGCTGTGCAGCACCACGCGACACTCGAGGTTGGGATTGCCGAGCTAGAAGTCACGGAAAGGGCGGAGATGATAGCCTCTTATCCGACTACTATTTCGATTGCAGCATCGCTGTTATTCCATTACTGTGACGTCACATTCCATTTCGTGTGAAAACTGTCACATTCTTTTAAATGTGACTGTAAAATTCAGCCCGCATAGTCCGGCCGATTCACGTTTAAACGAATGTGACATCACATATTAACCGTGACAGTTTTCACATTGAAAAGAATGTGACGTCACAGTAATTGAATAACAGTAAGTAGGTTGAAACTGAGTGTCTTGGTGGCACCTGAGTAATGTTGTCACTTCTCGTGGTCCTCCTGCCTCTCGATCTTGACCGTCGGCTAGAGGCCGTGGGCGCTGCCGTGTCGTGTCGTGTTCGAGCCATACGTGTCAACTTATTAAAATCGCTGCTCATCCACCATGTGTTTCTCGGGTTACCACGCTCAACTCGAGCAGTTTGACAAGTAGCGTGCAATTGTCGCGGCCTACTTTGAGGTGCTATTGTTGCCAAAAAATATTGCGATGAAACTGATGAGAAAGTCAGTGTTTGGAAAAATATTTGAACTGTATCTCAACAAATCTAATTGCTAAATACTCGTGTTCCGCTTTTACTTCGTAACTATTGTGATATTGGGGCTGAGTAAGGGAAGCATTTGATTACAGACAACACGGCGGTTAGTTTGGTAGGAGGAGCTGATGTATTTGACTTATTTATTTGTCGCATTCACACTTACATAGCTCATGTAATGGCACCGCCACACGGCAGTGGAGACACATTCACACACTCACGCACACACAACAGACACAACAACAAACTTAACAACGGACCGGGGTCCGGCCCGCCGCGCGGGGCGAGCTCAGTCTTGGGTAGGTCGGCGACCTGTCGCGAGGACCTCACTGGCATTGGTTGTCGATCACGTTGATGACCTGGTAGGCACCGCAGCCGACCTGGCCGAGGATGAAGTCGGGGAAGTTGCTCTCCAGGATGCGCAGGCGCTGGATCTTGTAGTCGGGGGCGACCTGGGTGGCGAGCAGGCAGTCGGGGCTGTTGTAGACGACCTCGAAGCTGTCGCTCTTGAAGCAGGTGTTGGTGTTCCAGCGGAGGATCTCGCTCGAGCCCTCGTAACGGAAGAACAGGTACTGGCCGCCGTCGGTGCCGAGGATGACGATCTTGCCGTTCTTGGGTCCGTGGTCGTGGACGCGGCCGGCGGTGCTGCCGGACTGCAGGTAGGCGGTCTTGATGGAGAAGAGCCTCTGGCTGGACAGGTAGGTGAAGAACAGCACGTTGTTGCCGCACTCGGAGCGGGCCAGGGCGAGGTACAGCACGTCGGTCTTGCCGCAGCCGAGGGTGACGGCCTTGGGGAGGACGAGGCGGTAGCCCTTGCTGGAGGTCACGTCGTAGACGATGATGGACCGGGTGGCGGCGTCGGAGATGTACAGGAAGATGCGGCCGTCCTTGGCGTAGTCCACCACCAGGTACTGCAGGCGGCTGGCGGCGCAGGTCAGGGAGCTCAGGTCGACCTTCTTGATGAGCTTGCCGGTCTTGACGTCGAAGGCCATGACCTTGGGGGAGCAGCGGCGCACGGGCTGTTCGAGGGTGTTGACGATACCGGCGTCCAGAGCCCACAGGATGTTGTTGGAGTCGAGGAAGATGTCGACGACGGACTGGAGAGCCTCGCAGTTACCCTCCTCCTGGACGGACCAGCAGGGGAAGGGGGTGAGCTCGGCCTGGCAGCCACGGTGCTTCAGGTCGACCTTGACCAGGGTGGCGGGCACGCCGGCCTTGAAGCGGGGCAGGGCGACGAACGCCTCGGTGCCGTAGATCTGCAGGCGGGTGGCGATGTTGCTCTTGGACACGTAGCGCTTGGACTGCTTGTAGATGTTCTTGGTGGAGCTGCAGGGCCAGACGAAAGAGCCGCCGATCCACTGGACGGCGGGCGAGGAGCGGACGGAGGGCGCGGGGGCGGTCTGCTGCTCCGAGGAGTCGGCCTGGTAGGCGGGGGTGATGGCGCCTGAGGCGCCGGCAGCGCAGCGCGCGCAGTTGCAGGTCAGGGCGGAGGCGTGCGCCACAATCACGGCCAGGCCGAGCGCCAGCAGGAGCGCTCCTCGGATCGACATCCTCGCACCTGCGGGGACAGAAGGACAGGGGGCGGTCAGTGGCGGTCAGGTCAGCGCAAAGTATCAAACATGTCAAACACGGCCGGGATTGAGGTGGGCGGTGCGTACTTCTTCGTCAGAAAGAGCAGCCGCGCGAAACGCGACAGGATCGAGGTGAAGTTGCAAGAAAGACAAAAGGCCGATTGCCAAATTCGCACGAAAAGAGAGGACATGACAACAAACGATTCGCGTCACAGGCAACTGCAGGAGACAATATTCAGGCAATAGGCAAATAATGTATCGCCCCGTATCGCGGCGCACAGATGACAATAAAGTTTGACGCGACGCGACGCGACACGACGGGACACTGCGTCACCAGACTCACCTGTTGTATGTCTGTCGTGAAAAAAGTGTTGTCGGCGGAGGAGGTCGTGCGGTTCTGGCTCATGGCGACACCATTGCTCGCGTTTTATACCTCGCCACCCCGCGGCCCAAATCCACCCGCGGCGTCGAGCGCGCGGGCGGGAGCGTCTCTGGGCCGCCGCACCCCGCCCCGCCCCGCCCCACCACACCCCGCCCGTCGCGTCGCGAAGCGCCTCACCCGGCGGGGCCCCGCCCCGCCCCTCACCCCGCCACCCTCCTGGGCCCCGCCCCGCCCCTGCCCCGCCCCGGCTCAGCACGGAGACACCCCCGTACAGAGTGGAGAGTACGGCGCCGAGCATGCCAGGCCCCGCATGGCTCGAGCAGGGCCGGCATGGCCCAAGGGTTGAAATACACACGTGGAGGGCATTACTATGGTGTGTGTGTGTGTATGTGTGAGAGAGAGAGGTGGAGTGTCGGTGTGTGTGTATGTATGTGTGTGTGAGAGAGAGAGGTGGAGTGAGTGCGTGTGTGTGTGTGTGCTGCCTCGGTTGTGAGCGATATTGTGTGAGTGATTTTTATGGGGGAGTGTGGAAGATGGACGATGTGCGTGTGTTTGTTTGTCTGTGTGTGTGTGTGTGTGATAGTGAGAATGCTTTTGTGTTGCGGGTCTGCCTATCCTAGGGGCTCATGGCGCCTGACCGCCGGCACGCACTGGCTAGCCTAGGCTGCGCTGCAGCACGACGGGGCGGGGCGGGGCCTCTAACTGGCCGCGACCCCTGCACTGCACTGCCACGACCACGACGATTACTGACGTCATAATTATGAACAATAATGGGCCGATATTCTCGTGTTCCCAGAAAAATCCCTCCGGCTCCTAATACATCGACTGGCGTATAGGTTCGAACCTGAAAACCATTCATTATTCATAGCACCTAGACTACAACCACCTACCTCACCTCTTGCCTTCGCTCAGCTGAAGTAGAATGTGTTGCCTACTTACACGAACGCCGGGGTAAGTGAGCCACCCTGTATTTTGTCACCCCTGTCCGAACCAAATAGTTGAAAACGAAAGTTCTAGAGTTGAGATACGGTTGTATGATAGGTTGATGATCTTTGATCAGAATCCAAACTCCGCTCCAACACGCAAAATCACAATATTTCTTTCTGTTTGATTTCCATCGGCGGCGTGACGGGCTTTGTTTCTGTTTCTGCCAGCGGTGCGGCCCGACGCTGCGCTGCGCTGCGCGTTAGCTGTTTCGTCCCTGGCCCGGTTACTCGTAGGGGCGCTGAGCTGCGCTGAGCTGTGTCTGTGTCCGGCCGCCCCGGCACGGCCCGGCCCGGCTGCCACGCGCCCCGGCTACCGCCCCCGCCGCGCCCAGCTCCGCCCCGCCGCGCCTAGCTCCGCCCCGCCCTGCCCCGCCCCCCCCCGCCCCGCCCCCGCCGCGCCCAGCTCCGCCCCGCCCCGCCCCGCCCTGCAGTGGCACTCTGACCCTCTTCCCGGCCCGGCCCAGTGCATAGCCTTCAATTCGTCATGAAGCGCAAAGTGTAGGGTTGCCTGGGCCGGGCGGCCGCGACCCCGCCACGGCTAGCTTAGGCAGCGCCCCTACGACCCTGCAGCCCCCTCCCTCTCCCGCCCCGCCCCGCGCAAATAGAACCGCGAACTCCCACGCGCGCCTTCCGGTGGCCGCCAGGGGAGCCAAAACAACAACAGTGTAAAGAGAGCCGTGCCGCCGCGCCGCGCTGCTCTGGGGCTGGTCACGCAGCCCCCCCGCCCCGCCCGCTCCCCGCGCGTCCGGTCCGGAGCGCAGCCTGGTCCAGCCGCAGCCTCCCCGGGGGCGGGGGGCCGTGGACGCCCTACCCCTACCCGCCCCAGCAGGCCCAGCCGGCCTGGCGGCGGCGCGGGCCCGGCCCGGCACGGCGCGCGACCCCATTCCAGCGCCCCGCCCCGCCCCGCCCCGCGCGCGGCCCCGGACTGGCCCGCCGGCCTACATGTTGTGCAGTGTCAGTCGCGGGCCGTGGAGGTCGGCCAGGGGCGGGGAAAGGGGGGGGGGGTGACAATGGACTGAGCGCGCATCTCCTCTCAGCACCCGCCCGACCTAGAGAGGGCCAGCGGCGGAGGAGAGTCCAGTACGGGGTCCGGTCCAGTGGCAGGGCGCCCAGTGTAGCCGTATAAGTAGGCAAAAATCTCTCGAAGACATATCTGCGAGGCAGACGGGTATCTCCATCTCCGACTGCCTACTAGGCAATATCTACACACGCGAGAATACCTTTTGCCTAGTAGGCAGGCGGAGATACCCATCTGCCTCACACAGGCGTATTCGTGGGAATATTTGCCTACGGGCAACCCTGAGACTGCCAGGGGGAGTGTCCTACGGAGCCTAGTGCACAGGGCAGGAAGACGACCTGAACGCCATGGTAGTAGCGCGACCCTCAGTGAGGTCGCGGCTGGAGAGTTACGGGATAGATCGCGAATCTCTGCTGTAATGTGCGGTTGTATGCGGACGGGGGCGCAGGGCAGCGCAGGGTCATGCGTGGGTGCCCTACGGGGGACACCCACATAATATGAACACAAATCCAAGAAAAATGCAATAAACACATCGACATTATTTTTAGAAATACCATACAAGGATGCAAGACAAAAATATCAGATACGAGATGAGCGCACAGAGCACATGAGTGACGTGGAAGGTAAAGTCTGTACTGCCCGTAGCAGCGGGGGCGGCGTCATGACACGAGGTAGGCTGACCCGCAACGCAGCGGCGAGCTCTCTGGAGCACGCTGCTCTTGAGGGGGGGGGGGGGGGGGTGCTGACCCTTTGCTGATGTAAGGCGCAAGCGTCCTGGGGCGGTAACGCTGCGGCGTGCGCGAGTACTCTGTACTCTATTGCATCACTGACAGCAGTGCTGCCAGAAAAGTAGGCAATAAAGCGACCAAACACAGCGGCGTGGAACGGGCTGCGTTTGCGCCTGCCTACTAGGCAACATGCACGCATCAGTGCTAAGGTGTTGCCTAGTAGGCAGGCGCAGATGCAGCCCGTTCTACTCCGCTGTGTTTGGTATTGCCTAGTAGGCAGGCGCAGATGCAGCCCCTTCCACTCCGCTGTGTTTGGGTGCTGTGTTGCCTACTTTTCGGCCAGCACTGACTAACAATTATGGTCAGTTTTTTCAGTGCTTTACATCGCGATTTGTAAACGTACCCGTCGCGTCGTCCTACATCCTCGTGTGTATTTTTACCGAGGATCGGACGACCTCCTGCCCTTTGGCGCGGCCCGGGCCCCGGGGGTAGCGCAGCGCTCCGCGGCAGACGAGCGCAGCGGCGGGGGCGGGCCGGGCCGGGGCGGGCCGCTGGAGGGGAAGGGCGGAGGGGAAGGGGGGGACGGCCGAGACGCGCGCCGGGCGGCCGCGCGCCCGCCGGGGCGCTGCGCGTCGCGGGCCGCCCTGCCCGCCGGCCCGGCCCGGCGCGGCAGTAGGTAGGTCATAATAGCCGTGTGTTTTGGCCCCGGTATAAAAGAGTCCAACAACGGCTGAAGTCAGCCACTCCCTCGCCAACACTGGTCTGCAACGGATCAGTCAAAAAATTTGAAAACAGGTAAGAGCGTGCCGTGTGTCTGTGCGTGACAAGTGTCTGCTGTGCGTTACTAGTACTCTGTGCAAGTGACTGTGGGGGGTTCATAAGATTCCCGCGTGTAGTGTAGCGCCCGCTTCTCTTTGTCGTTGGGGCGCAAGGTCTGTGCTTCACAGCACGAGCGCGCAAACTTACTGAGATTTTTATTTAAATTTAAATTTTGTTAACTTTTAATCTTGAATGTACGTTTTAAATATTGAAATTTAGTCCAGCGTTGGTCACTTAACTGCAGCGGTCTTATTCGTCTCGCGTCCGTCAGCCCCCTCTGCCCCCTGCGTAGTGTCCCGCCCTAATGCACGCCCTGTTTGTTTTTTGTGTTTTTGCAGAAACATGAGGTTGGTTTTGGCGTGCGTCCTGGCCGCGGCCTGCGCAGCCGTCGCGTACGCGTCCTGCGACAAGGAGCTGCTCAACGAGCTGTCCGTCTTCATCAATGGCAACAACATCGTCTTCCCCTGCGCCTCCACCGAGAAGATCTACAAGAAGTCCGGCCTGTGGGTCGCCAAGAACATGATCGCCACCCGCCTCCAGATCTCCGGCTCTGACGTGTTCGTCGCCACCCCCCGCTTCCGCGAGGGCGTGCCCTTCACCCTGTCCCACCTGAGCCTCAAGGACAAGTCCTGCGCGCCCACCCTCACCCCCTGGCCCTGCTGGTCCCTCCAGGAGGAAGGCAACTGCGACGCTCTCCAGAACGTCGTCGACCTCTTCCTCGACGTGAACGACATCCTGTGGGTGCTCGACGTCGGCATCACCAACACCCTGGACAACCCCACCCGCCGTTGCGCCCCCAAGGTCGTCGGCTTCAACATCAAGACCGGCAAGCTCGTCAAGTCCATCGACCTGTCTGGCCTGGTGTGCTCCTCCAGCCGTCTGCAGTACCTCGTGGTCGACTACACCCCCGACGGCAAGTGCTACCTGTACGTGTCCGACGCCGCCACCCGCGCCATCCTCGTCTACGACATCCAGGCCAACCGCGGCTTCCGCGTGGTGCTCCCCAAGGCCGTCCTGCTGGGCGGTGCCAACCGTGACGTCCTGTACCTGGCCCTGATCCGTCGCCCCGACAACAACAACCTGATCATCTTCAGCTACCTGTCCAGCTGCCGCCTGTTCGCCATCAAGTCCTGCAACCTGCGCCGCGGCTCCGCCAACGGTGTCGTCGTCGACGTCGGCCCCAAGAACGGCAAGATCGTCATCCTCGGTACTGACGGCGCCTCCAACCTGTTCTTCCGCGAGAAGGGCAACGCTGACATCTACATGTGGAACGCCGAGACCTGCTTCAAGCCCGACAACTTCCAGCTGGTGCAGCACGGCAACGACTGCCGCCTGGCCACCCAGGTCGTCCCCGGCTACAAGAGGCTCATGTGGGTCATCGAGTCCAACTTCAACGACTACATCCAGAACCAGGTCGGCTGCCTGGGCGCCCAGGTCGTCCTGCACCCCCTCGTCAAATCCTGCGAGGACTAAGGCTGCACCGCCAACCTCCTCATGAAGGGCGCATGAGTCACCGGGAGGCGGCCCCGCCCCGCTCCGCGCCGGACCCGCCCAACACCAGTCCCCGCCGCGCCAGCGGGGCCGGCGGAGCCCCGGGCCGGGGCTGCCCCTCCACGCCCACATTCGACTGATCCTCACAATAATGTGTTATTGTTAAGTTTTGTTGTTGGCACCCCCTCAGGTTCGCGGTCGTCCTGAGCTGCGGGTGTGTTGTTGCGAGCTGTTAATTATTTAATAAATTGACCTTAGTGATACACTCGATGACGCGGTGTTCTGATCATTTTCCTGGGCTCAAAGTTAAAAGAAAAAGCGGCATAGAAATCAGCTTATCACACTGCATTACACTTATTAATCAAAAAACGCTCACGTGTCAATAAGTTTCAGGGGCCAACACTACTTTTTCGACAAATCAATAATTTGGTGACAAAATGCAGTGCCCAGGACTAGCGAGGAAGGATGACATAGGCAATACCGTTGGTTTAGTGCATGGGAGCTTAGCGGGTTGCCTACGCTGAGATTCACAGGCGGTGACTGTGCGCGCACCTCGGCGCCGAGCTGATGCGGACGCGGGGTATCGCCGTGGCGGGATGGAGTGGCTCTGGTGCGCGGGGCATGTCCGCCTCCGCAGCGGCTGCTGCCCTAGTGTATGCATATGTAGATCAGTGGGGTACGATCCACCAAGCGGAGAGGTGGGGGGAGGGGCGGTGCCCGGGGGCGGGGGGAGGTGGGAGGGCGGGCCGGCAGGCTAGTGTAGGTGAGACTACGTAAGCGATTTTAGCGCAACGCTTGGCCTGGCCTGCGCCGCCCGCGCCGACAGCGCGACTCTGCTTCAATACTCTTTTCAGCAGCTAATACCCTTTAAACACTAAAAATAATAACCAATTATGCATAAGCAACCATAAGATATCAGCTAGCTTTTATTTGCCTCTGTGTCTCACCTATGACTACTGACTCCGCAATCTCAATTTTTCTCCATTTCACACGTTTACCTCGGTCCTCACGCGTCTCGAGACGTTCAATAACTGGATTGACCCTGAAACGTCAACACACTTCGCCCAGACTTTGCACTGCGTCATATGTGCACATGATCTTTATTTTCGTGGGCTGTTACCCCACCCACCAGTCATGGATTTTCACTTTTCACATGCAGTGGTGCGCCCGGCCCCCGCCACGGCCCGGTCCGGGCGGCAGGCCGCTGCCGCTAGGGTGGCGGCGGCGCGGGCGGCTAGCTCGGCGGACGGCCTTGACGGTATCTCGCAGCCGCCAGGACACTCGTAGCGTTTCTGAGCCCGCATAAGTGCATAGGATATGAGCTGAACTGGAGCACACAAGTACGCCTCAGAAGGGGCATACCTATTGTGTACGCTATTACTGGTTGCCGTATATCAAGAATGATATATACACTGCCATCAAAATTTGAGGCAAATTTATTCTGAAATGTATTATTAGAAATATCCACTGAATCCAGTAGGTGTTCGCAAAAATAAATTAGCTAATAACTACGAAATGATAGCATCTAAAATTGTGGCGTCAATGACAGGACACGTCTTAGGGCCCGAAATAACCATTTCGTCGTCATCATCATTTTCATCATCATCATTTCCATCATCATCATCATCATAGTGTAAACGTCTCCCTGCGGACGCCGGTAGATCACACGGACGAAAGGATATATATCGTGCTCGAATGCAGGAGGAGACACCAGCGAGAGATAAGAGGGGTGGATCTCATACGGCGCTACGAAGTGAGAAACGTAGCTTCGAACGCCTCTCTATCTTTGCAGGGAATCATTGTGATTTCCGCTACGCGGCCGGCGTAAGGTTTCCTCGGCTCTCCTGGCGACACCGCTGGCACTCTTATCAAAGTGACGCCAAAGCGAAGCGTCCCAGGGTAGAAGTCGAAGGGGTTGCCTATCTCCAGGAGCTTAGCCGCGCAGGAGGTGGTGGTGCGACGGTGGTCGGCGCGGCGCGGCTGCGACAGGCGTCGAGGAGGAGGGGGGCGGCCGGCGCAACTGCGCTGCGCCAGGTGAAGCAGTGCAGAGTGCAGATCTACGAGCTGCACGGGGGACACTGCATCAACAGAGCTCCCCCGGCTTCCTAAATATTGCGCAACAGTCGTCGAGCCGACAGGGTCTAGTCTAACACACAGCAATCCAGCGACTCACGTGTTATGATGTCCTGCCGGCCCGCCCCGGCCCGGCCCGGCCCGGCCGCCCACGGCGGAGACGTGTGCAGCGGGCGTTCAGGCCGATACGCTCGGCTTGGGACGCTATGCAAACCCGGCCCAGCCAGCCGGCCCGTGTCCGTGTCGCCCGCGCGTGCTGCCGCCAATGCAAAATGCATGAGCACTGTGAATAGTGCCCCGTGACGTCACACAATGCAGCCCTCCAGGCGATTATTCGCACGGCGGGTCATTTCCGATGAGAACCTGCCCTTATCCGTCCCGTCCCGTCCGGTATCCTATCTATGGATCCTTGCGCTGCATGTCAGCACGGGACCAGGTTCTGCCATTGCTATTGCTAATACCCACGTTGCTGAAATACAGACCCAGAGGCCTGACAAGAAAAATGTATCGAATGGGTCGTTGTGGTGGGAGATGAGATCGGCGCTGAGGCAAGAGCTCCCGCGGGCGCCGCGGGATGTGCATGGTGCGGAGCAGCGCCCGGCCGCGTCCGGCCGGGTGCCTGCAGCCTGCAGGTGGCTGGGCCGGGCCGGGCCAGATACGCTGCGTTCACAACTTTGGAAAAACTGGTTAAAAACAATCAGGGAAAAGTCTGGTGAAATAATGCTACGTCCGAGAAAACCAGGTTGCCCTGAAAATGTGTTGTTGGACCGCGCTAAACTCTGTAAAATATTACACATATATTTCTTGAAAGCGGCAGAAAATGTCTCCGAATATGGATTAAGAGTGTTATGGAAATCAGGGAAGAGTCGGGGGAACTTTGATGAAAATTTCGTGGTAACCGTGTAAACTAACCGGGCCTTACCTCGCTTACTTTCTTCTTTCTCCTGTAATGTCCGATCTCACTTCACGTGAACGCTGATTGCTGCCGGCTGGGCTGGCACATTCAATCCATGAGCACTAGCCGCGGCGCGACGCGGGGCGTCGCCTGGAGGGGGGGGGGGGGGGGGAGCGCGGCGGCTAGGAGCCAAGAGGGGGCGCGGTGCGTCCGCCCCGCCCAGCCCCGCCCCACGCCTCGCCGCGGACCTTGATCACGAGAGCAGCATTTCTCCCCCTCCCTCCCCCTACCTCCTGGAGGGAGTACGCTGCGTTTGTTTTTATTGCCCCTCTTGTTCACATTTTCTGCCCGGCCCGGCGCGGGCCTCCGTCTGGTGTGCAGCCCTGGGGCGGTGCCGGTGGGGCCCGTGGCGTGCCGTGCCGTGCCGCGTGCCGAGCACACCGCCGAGTGAAAGAGGCGGTCCGGCCCGGTCAGGACCTCCCCGTCGTCCTGGGGGTGCAGTGACCTGCACTGCCCTGGCCGGTCCAGGTGCGGGTGCGGGTACCCGCCACGGTAGATATATGGTACCCTGGGTACCGGCCGTCATAGTACACCGTGGTACCCTGCGACAGTCCGCGGCGCCGCGCCGCCGGTGGATGGTCAGGGCAGGGCAGGGCACGCAGGCGGCGCGGCGCCGCGCCGGTACCGGACACAAAGAACCAGATCACCTTGGCGGGGGGCGCGGCGCAGCGCGGCGCAGTGCGGCACAGGGCCGGGCCGCGGCTCAGGACGCTGTCGCGTGGCGCCGCGGCCAGGCCGGGCAGCGTCGCGTCAAGCGCGGACCCTTACGCGGTGATTAGCGCTCCCCGACGCCCAGTGGGGCGCAGGTGCGTGCCACCGCCGTGCCGTGCCCCGCCGTGCCGTGCCCCGCCGTGCCGTGCCCCGCCGTGCCGTGCCCCGCCGTGCTGTGCCCCGCCGTGCCGTGCCCCGCCGTGCCGTGCCCCGCCGTGCCGTGCCCCGCCGTGCCGTGCCCCGCCGTGCCGTGCCCCGCCGTGCCGTGCCCCGCCGTGCCGTGCCCCACCGTGCCGTGCCCCGCCGTGCTCACGTAACGCCCTGCGAGGGGCACCCCCCCGCCACGCCGCGCCACGCCGCGCTCTGGCCAGGACACTGGGTGTGTTTTGCTTTGCTCCGGGCTGGGCTGGGCTGCGCGGCTCGCCGCCAGGAGAGAATGACTCTCAAGGTCGGTGTCAGCCGATAGCGTAAGCTTGTACTTTCGCCGGCGCGACGCGGCGGCGCGGCGTGTTCAGGCGGCTCAGGCATACGGGCACGCCCCACCTCGCCCCGCCCCGCCCCGCCCCGCACCATCTCACCCCGCCCCGCCCCGCCCCGCCCCGCCCCGCCCCGCCCCGCCCCGCCCCGCCGTCCGCAGGCTCCATCACACACTCTTTCTTGTCCTTTTGTTTCGCGGCGGTGGAGCAGCGCCCCCCGGGTGTGTGCGCGAATGTGTACTCGAATATAGATGTCATGGCCCGTCGTTAGGCGGCGGCGATCGAGATGGCGGACCGGTGATTGCGATTGCGATTCCGTCGCGGCAGAGATACATCATACCCATGCCCGTGCAGGGCAGGGCCTGGTGCTGGTGAGGTGACGGCGGCGGTGGGCGGCGACTCCAAACTGCCGGGTGGGACCGCGCAGGCCAGGCCCGAGGCCGGGAAGGTAAGAGGAGAGAGAAGGTCGCTACTCGGGGCGAAGGGTACCCCGACCCAGTACAGGTGGTTCTCAACCCCTTGCCACGAAGGGTAGAGTACAGGACGCGCCCAGGGGCTTTGAAGGCGACCTCAATTTACCGGTAATTTTGGTAACTTACCGGTAACTTACCAAAATTATCGGTAAATTTCAAACTCTACGAGGACCCCCCCTCCCCCCTCCCCCTCCCTGTTCTAGGTGCGCAGGGGTTTCCTCAACTCGACAGAGGAGTACAAACCTACCTTGACACGGATGTCCGGTCGCTTCCGCCCCGCGTCTTGACGGTACGTTTGAGTGACGTACTTCCGAGGGGCAACCACTTTCCATCCTAGTGTACACGGGATTTCTACTGATTTCACAAGATTACTCTCAGATTTTGAGAGATTCCTCTAAGATTTCATGAGATTTCACAAGATTTATCTCAGATTTCATGAGATTTCTCAAGATTTCAATGATATTTCATGAGATTTCACTAGATTTCAATGATATTTCATGAGATTTCTCAGTTAGATTTCCAATGATATCGAGATTTCTGAGGATTTCATCGAGATTCCCGCAGGTTTGTACACAGGATTTCGCGAGTGGTTGCCCCCTCGCGTACTTCTCTGATCTGCGGCAGGTGCCTTTTAAAGACCGGCAGACGGGAGGGGCGATATCTGTAGGGTGCCTGGATACAGGGTGCAATGATTTTGAAGCGTGAATTGCATACTCTTCATACGGCTTCCTGGAGTTGACGTGGTAGGAAGGGGGTGGGGGCCGATCGCCGATCCCCCTCTCCATATAAAACCGTCCCTCACGGTCGATCGGCGCATTTCTCAAAAAAATCAGGTTTTCTGTGGGCTTGAGGGTCCTATCTCCTGTCGACAGGGCGGGCGTATGTTAGAGGCCTAGACTAGTCCACTCTAGGACTGTAGCGTATGCGAGCAGGGCAGTCGGCCAGGGCGCCCCTCCCGGGCCGGGCCGGAGGAAGATGTTTTCACTTTCTATGGCAAAACAGGGCAGAGTCTGCCGAGCGTGGAGCGCCGAGGGTCACTGCCAGCGCCGTGGCGTAACTTTTAATCACGCTCAAGGAAACAAAAGAGAACAGAACAGTGCCTTGCGGGGGCTCTCCCACACGAGATCATCGCATCGCCGCGGATCAGCTCACTCGGCCACGCCCGGCCGGCAACCACGGCTTCACGGATATAATATATGCATTCCTAAACGTCTCTAGGACGCCATTGCATCGCACCGCACAACAACTGAATTTGCATATTGCTATTTTATGTGGGCCACTTAGTCGCATCTTGGGTAGTGCCGATGAGGCAGACATCTGTGTGATTGAGCGTGGTGAGAGGAACTGCCCGGCCCAGCCCGGCCTGGCCTGGCCCGGCACGACTGTTTGGCGCGCGGGCCGGGTGTACCTCGCGGTCTCATTATAATTGAATCAACCGGCCATATTAGTCGATTAAAATGTCATAAAGCCAATCTGATCCCCTTTATAGAGTTGGAGTAAAATGGCGAGTCAGACGTCAGACGAGAGGGCGTGGCTCCACTAGAGTGTACCCCCCCCCAACACACACACACACACACACACACACACACACACACACAAGGCTCGCGCCACGATTAGACGCTGCAGATTGTCTCCGCGGGAGTTCTCTAGCTTCCGGCATGCTCTCCCTCCACGTGATCCAGTCCCCTTGATACCACCTGCAGGCGCTACACTGCCATTGCAAAGGTGTACCAGAAGAGTACGGCATACATTAGAAATCCAAGTGTACGAATGTCGCTCACTTGTAGATGAGCGAATAAATTCACTCACTTGTAGTGAGCAAATGACTATTCACTCACTTGTAGGTGAGCAAATGGCTATTCGCTCTCTTGTAGGTGAGCGAATGACCATTTGGTGAATAGTCATTCGCTCACCTACAAGTGAGCGAATAGTCATTTGCTCACCTACAAGTGACTGAATTTATTCGCTCAACTACAAGTGAGCGACATTCGTACACTTGGATTTCTACATAAACTATAGAAACTATTCTTCGACTTCAAAGGCGCCTCCCACGGATGCACCTTGGCGCAATGCATGGGCCTGGAGTTCACTTTTTCCACATACCCTGTACTATTTCAGCGAGCACATGTGCAGGCCAAGCACCTCTCCTGCTGATTGAATGAGGCAGGCAGGGAACAAAGGTGTATCAAGCTTTGGTGGCTTGGAGACTTGTCCATCAACTTATGCATACAAAGGGTTATGGTGAGAGTGCGACAAAGAAGTGTGCCGAGGAGCCGACTTAAGTCGCTGTGTTTTCTGTAGCACACGCGTATGTCATACTCTTCTGGTACACCTTTGAACTGGGGCTCGGCCCGGGGCCTCCGGGGGGCCAGGGGGCACACGAGAGATAGCGCGGGGCTCGTGTCCCCTTTCGCCTTCCCTCACGCTCACGCTGCAGTGCTCTGTGTAGCCGCTGCCGGGCATGTAACCGCGGGGCGGGGCGGCAGCTACGCCAGGACGGCACGATCCTTCCTGCACGGCCTGACCCCGGCCGCGCGGCGTCGCACTGCAGGTCAGGCCCGTGCCCATCGAGAAGCCCTCGCTGCTTTTCCCGTAAAATCAACAATTTACCATTTGAAAAAATAAATCAAATCCCATTTGATCTGAGCGCCGATGATACTCGGGCGAGTGCGTTTTGTGTGACAATGTGGGTGTTTGAAGGTATTGAAATTTTCCTGCCAAAAGTGAAGCCATGAAGCTAGAGTAATTTATTAGAACGCTGATGAAGTGTAGTTTGAACCTGGCCTCGAGGTGCATCCCTGGCACTGGCACGAACCCTGAGAGTACAAGCTAGCTGATAGATTACCTGACGTTTAGGCACACTTGAAACCCAAGTGTGTGAATGTCACACACTTGTAGGTGTGCGAGGATTCATTCGCACACGTGACCACTCAAACGTCTGTCTGAGTGGCCAAGTGTACGAACGAATCCTCGCACACCTACAAGTGTGTGACATTCACACACTTGGATTTCCAGAGCATTGAAGTTTAGGCAAGCTAGATAAAAGTATCGTCTGCTAAAAATTCTTTTAACTTGCAGTGACGTTTTATTTTCATACCGTCCAGTGCGTCGTCACTACTTTCAGACTGTCAGGCGTGACCACGTATGGCTCACTTTGTTCGGTCGTAAATCGTCAGGTCGTAAGCGGCGTGCCGCTGGTCCGCGCCGGTCCGCGCCGGTCCGCGCTGGCCGCGCAGTGCGTGCGGGGTGGAGGCGGAGCGGGAGGGAGGGAGTAGATGCGATGAAAGGGAACGACAAGGCGCAAAATTGGATCGCCGCGCAACGACGAGATTTACGTGAATTAATATGGATTGTTTTCTGTAATATCGAGTTGAGAGCAGGCGGCGGCGGCGCGGCTGTGTCGCAACAGGGAGGCTGCTGCTGTTGGCGGGGCCGATCGTAGCTGGAGCCGCCGCTGGAGCAAGGCGATATCATTCTCCGGAGCGCCACGCCCCGCCACGCTGCCCCGCGCACCGCCCCCGCCACACGGCCCCCCGTACCCCGCCCCCGCCACGCAGCCCCGCCCGGCGCGCGCTCGCCTTCAGGCCCGTCGGTGCCCGTCGGCTGAAACAACGTCTTGGTTTTGGATTTGGAAAGGTAAACTCATTTCGGCGTCAGCCGATCCGGAGAGAAAGACTGGCGCAGCCGGAGGGAGAAGGAGCGAGAGACACGCAGGTGGCGAGGTCGGCGCGGGGCGGCGCGGGGCGGCGCGGGGTGGCGCGGGGCGGCGCGGCCAGCAAGGTTTCACGGTATGAGATTTGCCGAGTGCAGCAGTTATTCCGCGCTTGCAGAACGGCTCGCATATTATACCGACCCGACCACTCACTAGTGGAGGCGCTGGTCGGCGGGGCGGGGGTGGAAGGTGACTCGCAGTGGGCGAGGTGAGGGCATAGTCGTTATCGTGCATTGTTGTGCCCCAGCGCGGCGGCCCGGTCCGGCCCCGGCACCGGCCCCGCCCTGTACTGAACTGCGCCGCCCTACCCCTGCCTGCCTGCACACACTGCTCTGTGCATTGCACTGCACTGCACTGCACTGCACTGCTACAGCTGAGCCGCGCCGTGTTGCAAGAACAGTCCGGAGCTGGGCGGGGCGGGGCCGGGCCGGGCGGGGCGGGGTCAAGCCCACCACGGATTGGCGCTGTACGAGTCGAGCGCTTGGCCCCGGCCCGACCCGGGTCGGGTTCACAGGCTCTGGCCCGGCCTGGACCTCGACCCGGGCCGCCATGCAGAGCGTGGCGTGGGGCGCTGCGCGGCCCCACACCGCTCACTGCCGATCGCCCCACGCCCGACCACGCCCCACCCCGGCCCGGGCCCGCGCCTGCCCGATCAGCTGATCAGGTCCCCGTGGTGGCGCGGGGCTGTTGAGCCGTGCCTTATAGTGAACTGCTCGCCGAGCTGCCTAATGAGCCCCTCAGGCTGCGGCAGGCGGGGCGGGGCGGGGCGGGGCGGGACGGGGCGGGGGCGGGGCGGTCGGATCATGCTGACATGGCGCCCTGATGGCATCTCTCCATTCGGGCGCACGCCGCAGCGCGGCGCCTCCCGTGACTTGTCATTTCTCACGTCCGCCGCGGTAGGAGCCTTGGCCTTGGACGTCGCCTCAAGTTTACCCTGCTCCGCCCCTCACGCTCACGGCCACGCCCTGCCCCGCCCCGCCCGCCCCGCCCGCCCCGCCCCACCCCGCCCGCCCCGCCCGCCCCGCCCCGCCCGCCCCGCCCCGCGCCGCCCCGCCCCAGCCCGCCCCCGACGGGGAGCGATCCCGAGCTCGTTACCCGTGCCTCTGCAGCTCCAGCTCCGGTAGCCGTCGCTTTAACGACCCGCTCGGTATTATCACGATCACCGTCACTATTAGCCGCGTTACGTAACGCTGAGAAGAGTCCCCCCGCCCCGCCCGCCCCGGGCCGCCCCGGACAAAGCCCTACCCGTAGGTACACGTACCGCTTCCTTTCTCCGCTGCCGGGCCGGAGCCTGTCCTGCGACTGGGCCGGCACTGTCTGGAGCCGGGGCGACCTTGACGTGCCGTCACCGCCCTGCACCGCGCCGCGCCGCGCCGCTCGCCTGCCGCACGGCCCCGCCCCCGCCCCGCGCCGTACAAGGAGTACACGGTGTCCGGCTGAGCGTTTATGCCGCGTGTAGTACAGTATTTACGTAAGGGAGACAGCAAAGTACTGGGTAATTGAATAACACGCGGACAGGCCACGCCACGCCCCGCCCCGAACGTGTTAATCTATATCGATGCTGCCATTACTGCTGGGCAGGGCGGCTGCATGCCGGTCGACGTCGACCCGGCGTGGCGGCGTTCCAAGAAGACGGCGGCCTGCTTATGCGTGACACGGGCGTCAGGTGTGAGGACTCATTCGACAGCAACATGTCGCTCAGCTCGGTGGATCGAACTGCTTACCATTCCATGCGCTCGCCGCGCCGCCCCGCCCCGCCCCGCCCCGCCCCGCCCCGCCCCGCCCCGCCCCGCCCCGCCCCGCCCCGCCCTGCCCCGCCTCGGCGGCGCCGAGACGCTGATTGCAGTTTTATCCCTCGCCGTTGCGCACTTAACCATTGCCCACTTAATCACAATTTAATTTTTTTCTACCTCTCTATTTTTTTTCCTACGCTGGCAGCGCCATCATGCATACATTACCCTTCCCTGTGGATGAGTCCCTTTCGCGTGCTCCCGTTTCGTACACTGTAAACATAAAAATAGTGCCTTCGTATACTCTCAAAGGCAACTGCTTTTAATGGACCCTTTCAAATAATTATCCGTTGTTACTTATTTGTCCATATTGGCGCAGGCATCATGGTGCCTGGCTAATGGGCAACCCTGTGGTACGCGCCTGGACATGTTGCCTATGTCACATCCTGGAAACGTTGCGCACTTTCAGGTTTCAAAGAGACTTTACATTCCCTTCGTAAAGGCTGGGTGGACATGAGCCTGGGTGAAGACTGAAAGAAGTCTCATATGTACAGACTTGAGAATTCCGCCCTGAGACATGAGACTGACACCCTCAGACATGAGACTGGGTCCTTGTGAGGTCAAGCCCCCCCCCCCCCCCTTCTGAACAGACTCGAGCCCAGTCTGAAGTCTCAACCCAGGATAGGCATGTGCCCACGTACCCTTCGCACGGTCCTGCTGCGTATGCGCACACCAAGAAACGTGGCAATGTTGACCCTGACTCGCACTGATTATGCACTTCTTTCTTGACAATCCATTTTCCGATTAGAATGCCACGCAAAGAACTGAGATTTATTAGACTGCATAAAGCTGAACCGCGGCTACGTCATAGTTGTTTACTCCTAGAAATTATTCATTTTTTTCGTTTTTCTAGTGTGAGTGATTTATATTATGTAATAATCCAGACTGATTGGCATGTTCCCCTTTTCGGTCGTCACGACGTGAACTTTTGGGCGGGCCGGGCGGGCGGGGTGGGGCGGGGCGGGGCGGGGCGGGGCGGGGCGGGGCGGGGCGTTGCCGTGGCGTCGATGGTGCGGTGGTGCGGCGCCTCGTGACCCGCTGCTCCGTGTAATTCGTTTATGTCGCTGGCCATGTCCTGGCCGGGACCAGCCGGGACCCTACTGTGGACCTTGGCATTATACGGCGACGCACATTAGCACAGCAGCCACCCTTTTTACCGGCGCGGCGCTTTGCTCTGCGCGGGTGAGCGGGGCGGGGCGGGGCGGGGCGGGGGCGGGGCGGGGGCGTCAGGGAGGCCGTCGGGTTTGTCTGCGCTGTGGGAGTAGTTAGCTCTTGTCAATGGGGCTACTCTAGTTGTAGTAAATGAGGTAAATGGTCACTATCCGCACGGGGTGAGTGGGAGTATTAGGAGCAAAAAATAGGAAAGTATGCTGCTGCGCCGGAGAGAGCCGGTCTGAGGAGCTGTCACAGCAGGCCGTAAAGCAGCGGAACACTGTCAACGCACTGGCAACTTTTGATGCCAAAATATTGTCGTCCTTTTTTGAACGCCAAATTTTGGCATCTTTCTAAAAGAAATTCCAATTTGTGGCTATTTTTAACGCCAAAAATTGGCGTTCTTGAAAGGGAGGCCAAAATTAGGCATTAACAGTAGCCACAGCGTTTACAGTGAACACAATTAAGCTCGCAATTAAGGCTTCTTCAACTTCAACTTCAACTTGGGTTATATCGGCAGCAGTTCATTCCGGAACATGCAAATCAGCCTGGATTATTACAAAAGATAAAACTAAAACGCTCACAATAGGGAACCGAAATCAGCAATTCTACCTGTAAAGTACCATGATGGGGTCACGGTTTTGCCGGTACTTTGAACATCCCCGTACCGTACACTGGAAAAAATAATTGGTCACGTTTCTTGCATTCTCGTTAAGAAAACGTTTCATTATGCTCACTATGTACAGATAACGTTGTAATGCAGCAGCATGCTTCTTGATGTCCCAATTTCTTTACACTATTCAAGGAGAAGAGTGCATCACCAAACGTTTCCCGCCAAGAGAGTGCATTACACGATATGTTTCAGTTCATAAGGCGTTCGAGACACGTGTCACATTAGTTTTTCCAGTGTACGTACTGCTTTCGCGGTGGGGCGTAACAGATCTGGGGCAAGGTAGTACTAATATGTCACGACGTGGGTGCTCGGCGCGGGGCGCGGGGCGCGGGGCGGTCGTGGCGCGGGGCGCGGGGCGCGGGGCGCGGGGCGCGGGGGCGGTCGTGGCGCGGGCGGGCGTCTTCCTGTTCCGCCCCAGTGCGGGGTATGGCTCCATCGGTAGGTTCCGGCGCGGAGCGGCGCGCCGCGGCGACACTATAGTCCGGCTGAGCGTGAGCGCCGCGCTGTGCGCCGACTCGGATGAAATGAAATACCGCAGCGGGGCGGGGCGGGGCGGGGTTCTCGCGGTGCGCGACTTCAAACGACGCCGATATACATGGCGCTCCGAAGCGATCGCCTTGCTCGCAGGAGTATAAAACACTGCCAGATCACTGCAATTATGGGTTTCCATTTTCCGTTTAGTTCTTTTCTTTTAAAGGCACGAAGTAGCCTTATTTAATTTTCCGCCTTGGCGCACCGTGTTGTGCTCTACATGGCGACGTCATCGTGTTGTTGTGGTCCCTATGAGGGCCTTGATCTCGCCCCGAGTAGGGCAGAGCGAGAGCAGACCAAGCGTGATCTGAGCGCAGATCGATTTGGAGATAAGTAGTATCCAGTGGGGGGGAGGGGGGGGGGGGGACTGTTGGATAGGTCACTACAGAGGGCGCGGCGCGCGAGGCGGGGGTAGGGTCACACCTCCGGGCCGGGCCGGGCCAAGCGCGCCCATAGGCTGTCCACGGACACACACCCCGGGCGCCCTTCACCGCCGCGAGGTGCGTGGTGCTCGCCCCACCCCGACTGCGGGCGCCTGGGCCCCCGCCGCCCCCTGCCCTGCCCCGCCCCTGCCGGGATACGTCCCCCGCCCCGCCCCGCCCCGCCCCGCCCTGCCGCGTCTCGCCGTTTGTCGGCACGAGGGGGCTCGCCTCGCCCGGCCCGGCCCGGCCCCCTCCGCGGTGCTTCGCGCCCCGCCCCGCCCCGCCCCGCCCCGCCCCGCCCCGCCCCGCCCCGCCAAGCGCAGCAGCAGGAGCAGGACCCCCGGCCTGGCCCTGCGCGGCCCGGCCCGACCCGGCCCCGCCTCACTAGGAGCCCAGGTGCCCCGGCGGCAGGCAGGCAGGCAGCTGTAACGCTTGAAGGAGCGTGAGCGAGCCAGAGCTCCGTACGAGTGAGTGCTAGGCGAGCGTGGCAGCGAGTGCTTGAGAGTGAGTGAGTCAGTGAGTGAGTGCCATCGAAACACGTGTGCTTTGTGGTGCGTTCGGCTGCGGATGGCCGCGCGGGAGTGCATCATCGTGTGCTTATAAGTGACTGGAGCCGAGGCAGTGTGCAAGGTGCTTTGGAAGTGGAAGAAGTAGTAGAGGTGGCCCTGGCCCCCGTGTGCCCCGCCCCGCCCTCGGGGTGACATGGAGCAGGCTGCGACCCCGAGGACTCCGGACACCTTTCGCGCACCCTGCATCACCGCTGCCTGCCATACCACGCCCGTCGAGCCGTTCTCCAGAGAGGTCACGCTCCGGGCGGCTCCGGGACAAGGCTGAGCGCGTGGCCCACAGTCCCGCGGGTGATTGGTTGCTCCAGCTCAGCTCCGGTCGCCCATTATCCCACGACGTGATACTATAACTGCACTGACCTCCGGGCCGGGGGCCGGGGGTCCCTTCCGGTCGAAATGCGCGCGACTGTGTGCTCGGCGCGCCCCGAGGTGGCCAAGGAGACCCACGCCACGTTGAAGGACTGGCCGAGCGACGTGGCCGAGGCTTTTGCTCGCGAGACAAGGCGAGACACCGGAGGACCGAGTTCCGCGAGCCTGTGTCCCGGAGCGGATGTCACCGCGGCGCGGCCCGGCGTGGCGTGGCGTACATGCGTCCTGGACGCCCCAGCACCCGAGATGTGCTCCGTGCCTCACACACGCGGCGCGGAGCGGAGCGGCACGCTAGGCGCTGTGCTGTGCAACACGTGCCAGGCCGGCCGCGACGCGCTCACCGTGGCGCCCAGGCGCCGCGACGCGCCATGTGTGCCCCTGTCGCCTCGCCGCGCCGTCACTGCTCCCTTTCAGCCCTATGAAGTTGGTTTAGTTGCGTCACGTCTTTTCTCCAAATCGCGCGAGAAGTCGCATTTCGGAAAAGTGAGGGCGACGCTCTGAACAGCGCGTCCAGTCGACTTGTGCGTGGTGACGCGGTACGCAGCCCGGGGCATGGCCCCCGCGCCCCGCGCCGCTCCCCGCCACGCCCCGCCATGCCAGGCCCCCGCGTTAAAGTCACGTAGATACCCTACCCGCTGCTCATGTGAGATGGCGGGTCCATTGCGAGGCCTCCGTGTCGCCCGTACTGCCTGGGTGGCGACATCGCCCGTCATTGCCCGTCATAGTCGCCCCGCCCCGCCCCGCCCCGCCCCGCCCCGCCCCGCCCCGCTCCGCCCTGCCGCGCTATTATACACATCGAGCCGCGCTGTTCGCCGATATTTTCCCCCGGCCGGCCGGCCGGGCCGGACCGGCGCGGACCGCTGCTCAAACACTGTTGAGGTGTTTGCCCTGCCCTGCTCCTTCCTCTCCCCGCCTCGGTCGGGGACGATCACTTGACGGCGGCAGAGGAGAGGAGATACCGCGCTCGCTCGCGCTGCCGCCGCTATGCCGTCGCGTTGCTTTTGGGAGAGAAAACCGCCGCTCGTTCGTCCGTTTTCACCGCGACTGGCGGAGTGTTTGGCCGGCGACAACCATCTTGCGGCACGCCTCTCCCGTCCCCGCGGCCCGGCCCGGCCCGGTCCGCGCTGGACCAATATCGCATCTGCCCCGCGTTGTATCACGCCGAACTGCTCATGCCAGGCGAAAGCTCCTAACGCGCGACCTAACCGCGCCGCGGCGCCCCCGGCAAGGAGAACGGCGTCGTAGCGAGACTGCCGGGCCGGGCGGAACAGCTAGGACCGCTTACACGACCGCGCGACTGATGGCCATCGAGCCGTGATGAGGTGATTAACTGATTTGTGTCCTCTGGTCGTATCGGGCGGGCGTGGTCACAGGTCACGTGGCCTGCCGGTCGGCAGGGGCACCGGGGCCCCGCAACCCTCCGCTGGCCCCGCGGCCGCGGCGGCGATGCGGTCTCGGCCACAGTCCCTCTTACGACCGTTATGAGGACCTGTGAAAGGGACTTAACCGTTGCGCAACGCGTGGTCGCGATGAGCCTGTGGTGGCGGGGCGGGGCGGGGCTGCGGCGGTCACTGAGTGGCCCCGCCGGCCTTTCTTCTTCCTCTGACCGTTTCCTCTCCGGTACCATTCTAGTTTTTTTTACCCGCAGCGGACGTGGAACCTGCTGATGGGAAAGGAGTCGAAGGTCGCCGGCGCGCCGCGGCGCCGCGAGGCGGGGCGGGGCCAGGGGGCGGAGGGCGGGGGCGCGGCTCAGCTGGCTGCCTTTCGTCGTCCTCTGCCCGTTCCCGAGCCGTATCTGATTCTAGAGCACTCGCGGCCAGAATCTCGAGCAACCGTCTCTCGCATTTTAGAGTTATCGACGCGCGGACGACCCATCGCGGCCACTCTCGTCTCGCCTCGTCTCCTCTCACTCTCCCCGTCCCGCCCTGCTCCGCGCCACCCCGTCCCGCCCCGTCCCGCCCCGCCCCGCCCCGCCCCGCGACGACCACCTCGGGGCCCGGCGCGGCCCGGCGCGGCCCGGCGCCAAGGAGTCTGGTTGGCATGCGCATGCGTCGATTACAACAGATCACATAACATGTCGTGCCTTATGATGCCGGGACCCGGAGTCATTCAATTGTACCGCTGCGTTTTGTTTTATAGTGCGGGGCGGGGGGGGGAGGCAGTCTATCGTACGGCGGCGCGGCGCGGCCCGCCGACCCGTGCAAGGCAGTGGCGTAACAACAACAAGTAGTATTCCCTGGACTGGCAATCGAACCCTGTCTAGTTGGGCAAAAAAAATAATGAGTCCAATTTCGAGCGAGTCAAGGGTTTAATAGTGGTCGCGGTTGTGGAGCGACAAGTCAGCGGGGCGCGAGGCGGGACGCGGCCGCGGGCATCCTGCTGTGTCGTGACTCCATTGTCCGGATAATGTTCGCGTAGAAACGTGCAGGGTATATATTTTTGATATTTAATATGTGAAAAAATCATAGAGATACGACCGCGCATGCGCCTTCATACGATCGATAACTCTGGCCTGTAATCGAGTCGAGTCCCGGAGCACAGCGGCATGGCAGGCGGTAGGGGGCAGGCGAGGCAGCCTTCAGGAGGCTTCACGGCCGCCCCAGGCCCTGCCCTGCCCAGCCAAGCCCTGCCCCGACACTCTCCAGCCGCAGACGTACTGGAACTGGACTCCATTCTCTCGACGCGTACGCAACGGCCCGGGAGATCCTTGTATGATGCCGCACCGCGCCGGAAAATTGCCGACAAATCAATTCCACGGCAATTGACTTTCATTAAGGATGCGTGCGCCACAGGCTGGCTGTCTGGAAGTTGTGGTGAGAGTAGAGGAGCAGCCGCGGCTGCCCCGCCCCGCCCCGCCCCGCCCGCCCAAACTGAGTCTGCGGCTCTCCCGCCCCGCCCCGCCCCGCCCCGCCCCGCGCGCCCGCAACGTCTTTGTGGAACACTTTTATTTTCCTTTTCCCCCTGACCACTTGCACTTAAGCGCGCGTGCGGTCAGCCCCGGGTCCACGTCAGGCCAGGCCACACGTCCGTCCCGCCCCCAATCAGCATGTCAGCGCCGCCACGCGCCGCCACGCGCCCGCTTGCAGCACGTCGCATCACTTTCACCGCAGCGGCGCGGCGCGGCGCGCGTGTCTGAGGCAACAAGTGCGAGTGGAGGAAGAGCTCTGCTCTGCTCCCGTGGCCTGGTCCTGGTCGTGGTCCCGATCTCGGACCTCGGCTAATCAGGAGTGAACTTTTAAAACCGGTCGGCGTCACGCCCCGCCCCGCCCCGCCCCGCCCCGCCCCGCCCCACCCCGCCCCGCCCCGGGCCGCGGCAGGCGCAGGTCAGGCCGTGCTTCAAAACCAACACATTCGGCTCCTTTGGCGCCCCGCCCCGCCCCGCCTTGTTAGCAGCGCGCGGTAATCTGATGACTCAATCGCACGGTCCCCCCTTCCCCCGGTCGCGGGGGGAAAAGGGAGGGGGGGGGGGCGCCCGCTCGAGACAATACACCCAACGTGTGTAACGGTCCCATAAGGAAGGATACCGGACACACGCACAGAGATACTATCACCCGGACGGCCGTACGGCCCGGGCCGCAATGCGGCTGCCGCTGAACGACGACCCACCAGGCGCCCCGGCGCCCGACGCGCAGGTGTGCGCGGGATGGGTGTCGTGTCCACAGTGGTCTGACCGAGTCTGCGTTCTTTTCTCTCACAGCTCTAGACTAGGGACGGCACGACGCAGTGCTCGAGACGATGAGTGCGACGGTGGTCTCCCACGGGGCGCTGGCGGTGGTGCTGCTGCTGGTGCCGCTGGCCGCCGCCGAGCTGGAGGTGATGGCGCAGTGGGGCCTCCTGGACTACGCCGCCCCCTACAACTTCCCCGGCAGCGACGGCGCGGCCGCGTCCTCCTGGGTGTTCACCGGCTTTGAGGTGGGCTGGGACAAGATCTACCTGGCCACGCCCAGGTTCCAGCCGGGGCTGCCCGCCACCCTGGGCTGGATACCGCGGCCGGCGCAGGCGGGCCTCGCCGAGTCCCCCAAGCTGCAGGTGAGTCGCGTCGCACAGGCTTCCCGATCTGTACTTTATCGAGCCCGAGGGGGAAACAACTCTAAAATTTTTGTACACCTAGTAATTCAAAAAAAATTAGAGAAATTCCAAAAAAATTCAGAAAAAATTCAGAAAAATTCAGAAAAATTCAGAGCAATTCAGAAAAATTCAGAAAGGTTCAGAAAAATTCAGAAAGGTTCAGAAAAATTCACAAAAATTCAGGATAAATTCGAGCAAAAATTCACAAAAATTCACAAAAATTCACGACATTTGTACACCAAAATTCCAACAAAATTCAGAGTTGTTTCCCCCTCGATCGAGCCGCACGGAGCGCTGAACTCTGACTCCCTCCCACGCAGGCGTACCCCAGCTGGGACTGGCACCTCGCGGCGGCCTCTGGCAACGGCAAGGCCAACAACTGCTCCGGGCTGGTGTCCGTGTTCCGCGTGCGCGCCGACCGCTGCAACCGCCTGTGGGTCCTGGACTCGGGCGTGTCCGACACGCTGGCCACCTTCAGCGTGGACTGCCCGCCCAAGCTGCTCATCTTCGACATGGCCACCGACAGGCTGGTGAGCAGAGCGCTGGGCAGCACACTCAGAAAAGCACGTACTTGGATCATGCAAAATGTACTTGAATCGAGTGCAAAGTACTTGATGATTTCAAGTACCATGTTCTTGAGTGTTTGTGCTCAAATCAACCCCAATTTGTACTCAAATCGTTCCCATTCGCGCTTGAATGGCTTAGATTGAGCGCCAAATTGTACTTGATATATTTAAGTACACGCTTTTCTGGGCCGCGCCCGACCGCACCACCCTGCCGCCGCCCCGCTCACCGCGGCCTCCTGGCGCGCGCCCCTCTCTGCCCGCAGCTCCGCGTGGTCGTGTTCCCCCAGGCCGTCCTGCGCCTCAACTCGCTGCTCACCAACTTCGTGATTGACGACGTGAGTCGCGGGCCGCCGACGTCGCCCGGCTCGTGCGACAACGCGTTCGTCTACCTCTCGGACACGACGGCGCCCGGCCTCGTCGTGTACGACGTGCAGAAGGACTCGGCCTGGAGGATCTCCCACCCGTCCATGTTCCCCAGCCCCGACCACGGCACTTACAAGGTAGGATGCCGGGTCGGCGAACTGCCACAGGCACTGTGAAAAATATTTGTAAAGGTTACAGGAAAGTTTTCCATGATAAATGTTGTAAAATTACAACTTGAAATTGTAAAATTACAAGTACCTTGTATCGACTTAGAATTCATTGACGAGCAAGCATGGGCGATCGTAAATTTACAACAAATTTTGTAATCACGATTTACACTGCGCGGCGAGGGGATGACAGAACCACTGTGAAAAATTTCTTCGTAAATTTACAACAAATTTTGTATTAATCACGATTTACAAAATATGTTGTAAATTTACGAAGATATTTTTCACAGTGGGTCTGTCATCCCCTCGCCGCGCCGCGCCGCCTCTAGTCGCTCTGCTCCTCTCTGCTGCAGGTGGCCGGCGAGTCCTTCACGCTGATGGACGGTCTGATCGGCCTGGCGCTGTCGCCCGCCCTCAACGCCGCCGGCATGGCCAAGGTGCTCTACTACCAGCCTTTCGCCTCGGACCGCATCTTCGCCGTGGCCACGGCCGCGCTGCAGACGCAGCCCAAGGACGACGGCGACCTGCCCGTCGCGCTGGTCGGCACCAAGTCGTCGCAGGCCGCGCCGCTGGTGGTCGACCCCCGTGACGGCGCGCTCATCTTCAGCCCCGTGTCCGAGACTGCCGTGGCGGCCTGGGAGCCGCTGAGCAACCAGCACAGGTGAGTGGCAGATGGGGTGAGTGAGTGCGGAGTAGGAGCGGGAGGGGGTGTGGCTGGCCAGCGCGTGCTTGAGCGACTTGTTGAGCCGGCACAGATCCAGGGAAACGCGCGAGGGGGAAACAACTTTGAATTTTGGTGTACAAATGTCGTGATTTTTTGTGAATTTCTGCTCCAATTTTTCCTGTTTTTTTGTGAATCTATGTAAAGTTTGTGATTGTTTGTGAATTCTTCTGAATTCTTCTGAATTTCTCTGATTTTTTTTTGATTTTTTTTTCTGAATGTTTCTGAATTATGAGGTGTACAAAAATTTTAGAGTTGATTCCCCGTCGGGAACGCGCCTCTAAGGACCGGTGTCACCAGATTAGTAGGCAAAAATTGTCCGCGATGCACCCGTGTGAAGCGGGCGGTATCAGCGCCTACCCACCAGGAAAACTCTCCCCACAGGAGAGTTCACTTTGCCTAGTACGCAGGCGTTAATACCGCCCGCTTCACACAGGTGTATCGTGGGCAACTTTTGTCTACTTATCTAGCAACACTGCATAAGGACCTCGCCTCGGAGGCCCTCCCCGCCGGGAGCCCTTAACAGTCTGTACTTTTTGCCACGATTCGCGTGTAATGGGCCAACTGCCCCCCTCTTCCCTACGAGTCCGCGCATGTTGGTTGAGTTGGACGTGGCATGTTGAGGCACCGCGATGCTGACCCCCTTGGCCTTACCCTGCAGGGTGCTCGCGTACAACCCGGCGCTGCTGCAGTTCGTGCTGGACATGCGCGTGGCGGAGCGGGACAGCAACCAGCTCTGGCTCATCTCGACGCGCTTCCAAAAGTTCTTCCGCCGCACCGTCAACCCCCGCGAGGTCAACCTGCGCATCATGAGGGTGACCGCCGCCCCCGACGTCCTCAACAACGCGCTCGTGTTCTGATCCCTCAACCACGCAGCGCTGTACGCGCGGGGCGGGGTAGGGCAGGGCGGGGGCGTGCGTCACCCCTGGAGGCCCTGGAGTAAGTCGAGTCATGGAGTGTTCTGTTCTCCAGTCAGCTTTGGACAGTTTCATTGTGACGCAAAGTCGTGATCGGGACCAGGATGGCCTCCAATTGGCGTCACCTTCACCCGCAAGGCGTGTTCCAGTGTTCCACACATGGTGCACCCGGAGTCCATTCGGGACACACGCTCATGCAGCTGGAGTACGGAATAGAGCTGCATTCATTGTGATTTGGCAACGTCAACGCGTGTTGTCGACTTACTTATTTTAGCGAATGGACATTGCCGACATTGCGCGGCTCCACACTGGTGACCTCAGTCACGTAACTTATTCGACGCCGACGCAAACACGACCGATACGACCTAAATTCTCGAGGGTCCACGCGTGGGAAGTAAAACCGGATTCCCTAAACGTTAACCCTGAAAGCCATGGAATATTATAGACTTATTTAAACACAATAATTTATATATTTTTTAAATCATTTATCGCCACAAGTTCAAGTACTGTGTTTAAAAATGTATATAGTGTTATTAGACACCAAGAAATGGCCAGCAAATCAAACTTAAAATGCCATGTGAAGCAGTTTTGTAAATAGTCTGCATCGGACAAGGATTTAATTCAAAGCTGTGAACGAGTGCAAATTAGTTGTTTATTTTAAGAGTTTTTATATTACATTTTATAATAAAAGAAATCCATCGAACGCATCTGTCCTTCGTTTCTACTTGCGCCACGATTGAGCCGTGTTTTTCTTCGCAATAACCCCTCGTGTGGAGCAATGTCTGGAGAAATTCCGGCTTCTCACGTTTTCCTCCCTGTCCGTCTCTCTCCCACCCACATTCGGCGCTCATCCGACCAGCGCCACGGCCGACTTGACCTTCCCGCCCATCACCACGGGGGAGGGGGCCCAGCCGGGCCCACATGTTCAATGACCAAGAGTATTTTCAGGTGGTACCTTCTTGAAACAAGCCGTGGCCACATGGTGGCTGCGCCACCGTTCAAGGTAAGATACGTATCTCATCCCCCACCCCACCCCCCCACCCCCCGAAAAAAATGATTGGTGGTCCCGAGGCCTGAGTTTGAACTTACAAGTCGCACAACACAAACAAACCAAGTATCGTTGCGCGACCCCAGTCAAACCACATATCGCAATTTTTAGTAATTCGTACTATCAAAATATATAGTTCCCCCAAAAGATCGAAAATTGCGATTCGCAGTTTGACTGAGTCGCACAACCGTAATCGTGCGTGGAATGTGTCAGAGACGAGCGACATATGTTCCCCTATCTGCAGCTGAGCTCATTTTTTGCCTGGGGCGCTTTTCTGCTGTTGGTGCTTGTCTGCTTCAGCCGCTGCTCCAGCCGCTGCTCCAGCCGCTGCTCCAGCCGCTGCTCCAGCCGCTGCTCCAGCCGCTGCTCCAGCCGCTGCTCCAGCCGCTGCTCCAGCCGCTGCTCCAGCCGCTGCTCCAGCCGCTGCTCTAGCCGCTGCTCCAGCCGCTGCTCCAGCCGCTGCTCCAGCCGCTGCTCCAGCCGCTGCTCCAGCCGCTGCTCCAGCCGCTGCTCCAGCCGCTGCTCCAGCCGCTGCTCCAGCCGCTGCTCCAGCCCTTCCTGATGCAACGCCCTGTCCTGGCTCGGCCTGGCCGCCGCTCTTGGCGGTCAAGGCCCAGTTCTTGGAGTAGCGGGAGGGGGCGGGGGCCCGCGGCTGGCGTGGCGCAAGGTTGCTCTAGTCGGGCCGGGCGTGGCCCGCCTTTGCCCGGCGTGGCCAGGCGTGGCCTGGCTTGGCAGGCGTGAGATCGGCGCCACTCTAATTAATCAACCAGAAATCAGTGAGCCCTAAATTAACAACACCTCGTCCGTGGGAAATGGCGTAAAAAAGGATCGGTCCGCCCCGCCTCTTTTCTACAGGAGATCATGCAGCTAACCGCAAAGTCCCCCGGCTGCTCCTTTATCGGCTCCTCCCATCGGCCCCAGTGGTTGTCGCTGTCCTGCCCGGGCCGGCCCGGCACCAGCGCCCCATGCATGGCGTTCGCTCCGCTTCGCGCTCGGGACCACGTAACAGGCCCCGCCCCGCCCGGGCGCAAACACACCGCGTCATGAGCGTCATGATAATAATAATGCGAGCTCTTTTCCCACGTCCATCCTATACGACTCGCACTCACGCACTCACCCACACAAAGCGCGCTCACGCTCGCGCCCCGCATTTCACTCGGCGCGTTAAAGACCATGCAGTGCAGTGACGGCGCGCAGTGGAGCGGAAACCGTAAAAAAAAAAGTGGTCGTAAAGGGGATTTCACCAAAACGCCCCTACGGTTCTATGCGTAGTGCCGGTGTGTTCAGAAAGGTCCGAAGCACGCACGTTTTAGAACTTGGTCGAAGAGGGTTGTGTGTGCTACAAGGCAGTATCTGTACACATGCGCCCTGTATGAAAGTGCCTCGATTTCATTGTGCTCCGCCAGGGGACAGGCGCTGCTTTTTTCGCCTAATTGCAGGCTTGTCATACATTTCTGGTGTCCGGTGTCTTATTAAGTGCAGTGCAAAGACCTGTCCTGCCGGTCCAGCCAACAGCATCATCGGGTGTGGTTGGGCAGGGCAGGGCGGGGCAGGGCGGGGCAGGGCAGCGCAGGGGAGGGCAGGGCAGCGCAGGGGAGAGCGGGGCAGGGCGGGGCAGGGCAGGGGAGGGCAGGACAGGGCTAGGGAGGGAGCCTGGAGGGGTAGCGCAGGGCAGGGGGCAGGGCAGCAGGAGGCAGCGCCGCCGACGCGACCCCTGGCAGGTGCCGTGCACCCGATAGTAGGGCAGCTTCCCAGTTTTATGGCTCTTGTCACTCCACGTCCATGGACGTTCCGCAGCACACACTCATTGATCCTGATCTGGGAGTGCAAGGCAGGCTGCACCCGCTATATAGGTCATCGGGCCGCGTGGCCTGGTGCGGTGCGGCGCGGCCCGGCCGGTCGAGCCCCCCGCGATGCAGACCGCGCTGAGCCGAAACCGAGCGGGAGGGAGGCGGAGCGGGGCCGGGCGGGGAGGGGCTACACACGAGTAACGAACCGTGTGCTGTCGGCTCCAGGACAGCAGCCTGATCAATGGGGGCGGGGCGGGGCGGGGCGGGGCGGGGCGGGGCGTTCCGCCTGACACGGCGTGAAGGGAATGCCACCGCCCCGCCCGGGCCCCGAAAGTTAATGGTTTCCCTCGGGGGCCCTGCCTGCGGTGAGGTAACGAGGACTGTACCGCTCAGCTCAGCGGACGTAACTTTTGCAGTCACCTGTCCGTTATAAATTCGCCATCGCGTCGGTGTCGGTATGCAGGCCTCCGTCGGTGCCGTGCCGTGCCGTGCCGTGCCGTGCCGTGCCGTACAGGTGTTGGGCTGTGCTAAAGGGAGGTTAGGCTAGGGCGGGGCCTGGGGCTGCGTGTGGAACGGGCCGGCCCGACTGCGACGCGTCGCTCTCTTTCTCCCTCTCTCCCCTCTGCCTGTCTTGCAGGGCGGGGCGGGCCGGACGCCGCGGGCGCGTGGAACAGAACAGGGACGGCGCCGCGCTGCACTGACACGCGTGCGTTCGCACCTGTAGTGCGCCATGGGCATGGTGGGCGGGGCGGGGTGGGGTGGGGTGGGGTAGGGTAGGGTGGGGTGCGGTGGGGTGGGGGTGGGGTGGCGGGGCGGGGTGCGGTGGGGTGGCGCGGCGGGGCGCGCCTTAGCCTGGGCCGGCACGTCTCGTCAGCGGATCGTTGCGTATGACTCTGGCTGCTTGCCTAGCAAATACTTGCCACCCTCCTCCTGCTCCGCGCCATGCTGACGTATCTAGGCTAACCGGGCCTCGCCTCGCCCCCTCTCGCTGCACAGGGTGAACCGGCCAACCTGAATCAAAACCACCAGGACACTCTAAAAATTAAATATTGACGCCTTTCCTCGATGATAGCTGTTAGAGTGTGTGTTTCGATGTCCGGGTGCGAGGGCGTGTTCAAAGTATTGCATGATGAAACCTGAAGTCGCACGCACCCACAACACCCAATTGTATGCAGATTTGTTGAAAGAAATACATTGATTTTCCCCGGTAAATTTCATATTGCATCATCATGGTAAGGTGCTCCCACAGCCCACAGTGGACTATTCGGGAGGTGACGGCACGAACATTTGGGCACCAGGACTTAATTCCTGCTTCGCCCTGCGCTTGGGCTTTCCGGGTAGGCCGTCACCTTCACACGAGTGCTTGGCGGGTTGGCCTATCGAGTGTGTCGCAGGCGCTCTCATTAGCTCCGCCTCATTAACGTCCATTATAGGGGTGCCATCACGCGCGAGTTTTTCTTTCGTTACTGCGGTCCTCCCCCGGCGGTGGCGGTGCCCCGTAGGCGCCGAAAAGGTAGGCATTCCAAACGACTGAGCCACCTGGAAAGTTGCCTATGCAGAGAGGTTTCTCGCCGCGCCGCTCTCTTCCACAGTGCTGAGGGGACGAGCTTTTTTCGTCATTAGCCGCAATTTGTTTGATTTGTGGGCATCAACCGCACTTTGTCGTTCTCTCTAGAATTTAGTCTGAATTTTCTTTTTTACGTATCCCGCATATGGTATGAAAGCTTCCCCCAGCCAATACAGCCACCACATGGTTTCAAAATAGCGTCATGTTACGCGTTAGTATTCTCATTCTAGGACGCATGATTAAAATAATTTGCAAATCTTGACTGCACAGATCTAATATACACGTCGTTAATGAGGATTATGTGTCGGAATAATGTTAAGAAAAAACAGGATGGTTTCTTACAATCTGTGTGGCTAGTTGGCTATACACCTCCCACCAAAAAATTGACAATCGCTGTCGCACTGTTCTGCATATTTGTTTACGTCGAGACGTTGAGTACCATTGAGGGAAAAATCGTGTTTCAAGACAATTATTTGGAATTATTTTATGGATGGGGTCTATTGTCGTATTGAATGCAGAAATTTCAAATTATGGGTGTTGACCAATACTCCTGACAGAGTGTGACAACTTGTCAAAGCGAGGCTTTCGTTGACTTAACCACTTTATGAAATGCGCCTTCGGATCTTTAGGGGTTATTGTAATTTTACAGACGAACGAATGTTCACCACACTCTCGAATACATTAGTATTAGACTAGTAGCCTATTTTAAGCTTCCTTATTTTAAATAAAAGCACACTAAGTTACTTAATCATTGAGATGGGGCACTCACCTCTAGATGTGCTCCATAGGAGTGGAAATTTTATCGTAGTCAATAAAGATTGTGACTGCCTAATAAACAGTGATGATCCTAAAAAACTGGTAAGTTAAAAAATATTAGTGACATAGGAATATCTATTATTAAATGCACTCAATGTTATTTTTTCTTTTGGTAACAGGATACCGTAGCTCACAAGCTGAGTAACACATTTCCCTTGCTGTCTAACCCAAAATTGTTTCATTCATTTTATTTTGTCCACCGACTTGATTATTCTTGCAGTGGTGCCTTGTGTGTTGCTCTCAATAAAGCAGCATGTGCAGCTGCCAGCAGAGCTTTTGTTAATCAGAAAACAGTAAAATACTACCTTGCACTAGTGCGAGGACACGTGAAAGACAGCATACTGGATATAGCCATACCTATAGGTAAAGTATCAGCTAATAATACACTGGATTTATATATTTGAACTTCAGCCTTTAATTTTGGTATTGGTTCTTACAGGTAAAGATTACAGAGAACATGGCACTGGAACGAGTAATAAAATGTGTGTTGAGGGACCCCATTGTGTGGAGCCAAAGGATTCTCGAACCAGATTGCTTGTTCTTGACCGTGGTTTATATAGTGGAGAACCTGCCACAAAATTACTTTTGCGGCTTTACACTGGAAGGAGACATCAACTAAGAGTTCACTGCTCACATATTGGGCACACTATCATAGGAGATTATACATACAGTAATCGAACTGATTTACTGCCTCCTAGAATGTACCTTCATTCTTTTCGGTGAGACATAATTTTCAATATTGTAATCGACATGATATAAAATGCTAAATCAAGAATTACTCTACTTTCAGGTTAGTAATTCCCAATGAAGTGGAATGCTTGGAAATTCAAACATCAGACCCATTCACTGAAGAACAGCTGGATGGCAAATGGGTTGTTCAAGAGAATATTCATCCCTTAAACGAAGACACATACTACCTACTTGAAAATTGGTCCAAACAAGAAGACCGCACAGATAGAAATGGATCATTCACTTTATCCCATTCCTCAGATGGCGTATAGTATCTGTTTCTGGGCCACATTTTTTAACAACCTTTCAATAGTAAGTTAGAAACCTCATTTAACATATTAACATATATTCTTATGGTTTTCAAACAATGTAAGTTAGAAATAATTGAAGAATTTATTTATATTTTTATTTTATTAAGAAACTGTAATAAAACTATAACACTGATAAAATCTGGAAATTTTCTTTTTGGTGAATATCACTGAAGGGAACTTACTTCCCTCAAAATCCAATAAATTATAAATTAAGTAAGTCTTTTGAATAGTAATACCATTGTAACCAAAAGTGTTCAAAAGTAGTACCTGCTGAGGAGGAAAATAACAAGGATATGATTAAATTGTAGACGTGGATAAATTTTCAACACCTTGCATGACTTACCAAATTAAGATTTTATGTATTTATTCAATTGGCTTGCCACTGGAAAAACAAATTTGTTCAAATTAGCTTGGTTCATCACTCCTCACAAAGTTCAAGCCAAATTGGAAAGTAACTCACTTTGAGTGCAGGGTTGCCAGCCTGACTGGCATATTTCTCCATTTTATCTTCTCTTGCTCTCGCTTGCTCTATTTTCCGTTGAACCTTTTCTGGATTGGAAAGACCTCGTGCTTCATTTTGTTTTGCACGGGTTTCAGCAGCTTCTGCCAGCTGCCGCCTTCTTGTTTCCTGCACAGTCAAGGTAGCATTGTAACATTTGTACTAAAGAGATAGAGGTATACTTAATGGATAAAGAGAGAACTAAGCTGTGAAGAAAATAGTGTCACAATGAATGTCATCCTAAAGTTGTCATTTTCAGTTACGAATATTGGTGTGTAATTGTCAGGAAGTATATAGAAATTGAAGCAGATCAATAAGGCAATTATTTCTTTTATTTGATGAGCTCCAATGGACACTAACAGTAGGGCTAAAAAAAAAAATCGGAAAAAAAAAAGAAAAAAAACCTATGTTGTTAATATCTACAGAATGCATGTGTCATTTCTTTTGCCTCTCTCCCAGAAGAAGCAAGAAATGAAGTAGGTTATTATCATTAATATGAGTGTGCAGATTATTGCAATGAGGAGATTACTCACCAAATCCGGGGACAATAGTTCTTCCCGAGAGCCTGAGTTGAAGCAAGAGGAGCAACAGCTACCCATGGTTTCTAAACCAATTTGGCAGGTTGCTACAATAAATTAATGTTGACAGGCTTCGTATTTACCAGCAGGGCTAGGCTTACGTAAACGGCGATACAAATTGTCAACACGAAAAACATTCAAATTCCTGGATACAGGACTTAAAACTGACGAATTGGAACGAACAGATAATATTATGACTAGAGCAACAAGGAGTATCGAATATAGGGTGCGATTGTCTCTGAACCGATGGAACTGTACGATTTCTGGTGATTCGACTCACTATTACATCTAAAAAAGCGTTTCACTGACGTAGGATCCAGTGAATGGAATTTCCTAAACTGTCATCCCGTCTGGACAGTATGAAAACCATTCACATGTGCACTTTAGTGTGCCCTTTTTTTGCTGGAACCGTCGAAAGATGAATTGTTCGAACTAACCAATTAGATTCCAAGCATAGCGGTGCACATGTAGTCACTTGATGACACGCCGAGGTTCTGTCAATCACCATGTCTTCGTCCATCAACACATAATTACTCCGGTTCGAAAAATTTGTCACCCTGAATTGGAAAAACACAGCCTTGTCCGCTGTTACGTAACTACCGCCGCATTGAATGAAAATAATGCCAAGGGTGCAAACATACGTGCCTTAAAATGTAAGGAATTCTTTATTATTTTCTTGAAAATAAGCTTTGAAATAAATGAAAAACTCACCCATAACTAAGAGACGTTACAATCTTATCACGCTATTCTTCCAAGGGACTAGAAGTATCGCGCAAGAATTGGAATGTATTAAGTATCGGAATGTTGATTACCCATGTTTAGTGTCCGCCATGTTCCCCAGGAGCTGAGAGCTGAATGTGAGGTGTAGTTATTTTCGTTTATCATGTACCTGTCGTCTACGACCCGATTGTAATCAAACTTTTCCTTTCTCGCGTTAAGATGTGAGTCGAGGTGTTAAATAACCAAGCAACCCGATCGTCGCCTCGCGCCGATATCTATGCGCCGGAGTGCCTGAGGAGCAGCCGTGGGGTCTGATTCCGACAGACCAGCGGACCAGACAGCTCAACATGGCTGACAACATGAGTCACAATCCAGCCCAAAGCAAGGATAAAGTGCGTCCCGGGGGTCCTGGGGCCACGACGGGGGTGGATGAAGCGGTGCTGGAGCGCAAGAAGACGCCCTCTTTCCAGATCACGAGTGTGACAGTGGCCACCAGGGTGAGCAACGACGGCGGAGACGATTCGGCCGACGACCTGGACGACTCTCGGACGGACGACATCTCGGAGGCCGTGGACATTGACGGCTCGACGTCCATGTCGCTGTCAAGAGTGACAGATCTTGAGACACCTAGTTTTAGCGAGGAGAGTTTTAGTAAAGAGGATGTGTTCTTCAATACATCGGCGGCAGCTCTGGGTTCAGCGCCTGTGATCCCCACAAGCTCTCAGTATGGGCTGGCAATTGTCCCCAACCTTGAAGGAGATTCTGCCAACACAAGTTCTCCAGTCAATTGCATCAACAGTGTTAGTGCCAATGATGTTCATGTCAATGTCAGTGTGTCAGAAGCCAATAAGCAGAGTGAGGTGGACAGTAGTCACAGCCATCCTGGTCGTAACGAGAGGTTTAAGGTAGTTAAGATTGAAAGCACAGAACCCTTTAAGCGAGGTAGGTGGATGTGTATGGATTACCTTGATCATACAACTCAGCCTCAGCAAAATCAGCCACAGCCACAGCAGCAAGCACATATCCAGCAGCAGCCACAACAAACCCAGCAGCATCCTCCCCAAGCACAGCAGCAGCAACCCTTACAACAACCCCTTCAACAGCATCCAATCCAGCCACTTCAGCAACAACAAATGCAACCGCAGGTTACATTAGTCCAGCATTCTCTTCCCAAAACGGACTGCAATGATGTTATTTCATCGAATATGGGAATTTCTCCATATCCGCAAGACCAGCAAGTCATGATGAATGATGCAATTGTGAAAAATGTTGGACCTGAAGATCACCCAAGTGGTGTGTTAGACCCCAATGTCATTGCCCAGATGGCAAATAGTATGATAGCTCCAGTTTCCTCTCCTGACCAACATCAACAAGCGATGTTGGCTTCACAACGCCATCAAGTGGCTCAACAGAACATAGCCATGGGACAGATGGCTACCAGCAGTTATCAACCAATGGCTGGACAGTCATTACCTCATGTAGCTATACCTAGCAGTCAACCTCAACAAGTTGTTATTCAAGGACAGCAAATACCTCAGACAATGCCTCAACAAATGGCTCAGAGTTTTCAACCACAAGCCAGCTCGGCTGCTGGTTTACCGCAACAAATCCTTCAACCCCAGCACCCCCAAAGTATGACCCAGGTGCCATATCAGCCCCAGCCAGTTTCTCAGCATCAAAGCCTACCCCAGCAACAGTTGCAGCATGTAATACAAGTTCATCAGCAACAATATCAACAGCAGACAATACCTCAAATGCAACAGCTGCAGCAGCAAATTCATCAACAACAAATCCAACATCAACAGCTTCAGCACCAACAACACCAGCAACTGCATCAAATGCAACAGCAACATCAGATGCAGCAACAGCAGCAGCAAATACAACATCAGCAACTTCAGCAGCAACAAATGGCTGTAGCAATGCAGCAACAGCAGCAACAACAGCATCAGCAGCAGCATCAAGTTTTACCCCAAGTTGCTCAACCTCCTCACAGTGCGGCCCAACATTCTGTTATGTCTCAAGTGGTTCAACAGCAGGCGACTCATATGTCTGCGCCAACCCAGCAGACACAGTATTATAGTCCGCAGCAAGGACCAATTATCCAGCCAAAAGTCGTCACAATCCAACAACAGAATCAAGCTGGTGGTTATCCTACTCAGACTTCGATGACTGTTACGCAGACTCAGAATGTAAATTCCACTACACATCTCCCTACAATGACTCAAGGTGCATCAATGCCACAGCAGTCAATACCCCAGTCTATAGCACAAGCGCAATCTTTGCAGGCTCAGTCGCTGCAAGGGCAATCACTTCAAGCCCAACTGCCTCCTCAGCAGCATCAGCACCAGCAACATCCCCACCAACAACCTTTGCAAATGGCTGGACAAGCTCTTTCACAGATGCAAACTTTGGGTCAAGGCCAAAGTCTTCCTCAAAATCTAACAACAAATTCTGTTGCTCCTTCAGGTCCTCAGCAACAACAAATTCCACACCAACAGCTTGCAGGACAATCTATGCCCCAAATGCAACAAATAGCTTTGGCTCAAAATTTACCTCAAGGCGTGCCTCCTCAAAGTGTCCCACAATCTACGCCCCATCCTCAGATTTCTAACCAACTGCCTCCGTTGCAGACTATGGCCCAGGTTCAGAACTTGCCTCAAAGCATTTCCCAAAGCTCTGTTCCTCAGCCTGCTCCTCAACAAGGACAAATTGGCATGGCTACTCAGCAAATGATGTCGATGCAAATGCAGCCGGGCCAAGGCACCCTCCTTGCTACTCAGCAGCAGCAGCAGCAGCAGCAACAACAACAACAACAACAACAGCAGCAGCAGCAACAGCAACAACAACAACAGCAACAGCAACAACCACAACAACCACCTCCGCAACAACCACAACAGCACTACCCGATGGTGTCAAATGCTAGTCCTCAAGCATTTTCAAACCCTGCAGTTAGTTCATCTGCTTCCATAATGTCTCCTCATTCCGGTGGTGCTGCATCTGTTGCACCAAGTGGTGTTTCAAATGTTGTGGACCCTATGACAGGAACTGTTTTAGGAACGGTAAACAATCCTGTCGAACTTCAATCAAGCCAAGGGGTTGTTTCAACTACTCAAAATGGGCCAGGAGCTGGACCAGCAAATGCGCTACTGGAATCTCTTGTGGAGGCTACTAACTCTGTTGATGATGTGGTGCCTGGCAATACCGATGATACAGAAAGGTAAGAGTAAATTTTTTTTCTTGTCTTATCAATCAGTTAATTTACAGTATATATTTATTTTTTATTTTTTTGCTGATTTTTGATTGATTGAGTATTTAAGTGAACTCTTTTCTTTCTTCCTTTTAGTGCATCTGGAACAAATGCTGTGGCAATTGATAACAAGATTGAACAAGCTATGGTGAGTTCCTTTTGCAATATTTACTTGAGGCTACATGAAACTTATATTTCCTTCCTTCATTAACTCTTCTATAAGCACTCCCTAGCAGTCTTGTGTTTTAATATACCGGTATGCTTTTGTGTCGGATATTATGCATCAACTTCAAACTAATATTCTCATTTATTTTCAGGATTTGGTAAAGAGTCATTTGATGTTCGCAGTGAGAGAAGAAGTGGAGGTTTTGAAAGAGAAAATAGCTGAACTTATGGATCGTATCAGTCAATTAGAACTTGAAAACTCTATTCTCAAGGCACATGCTACGCAGGAAACTCTAGCTCAGCTAAATTCCAGTAGTGGCAGTAATATGCAACCACAGGGTCAACAAGGTTCTGTGTCCCAGGGCCAATCACAACAGACGCCACCACAAAGCACTCAGCCTTCACAGCACCAAAATGGGTCTTGAGTATAATTTATCAGCTTGTTGTGAAGTTAAAGATGTGATATATTACGGCCATTGAGCACTGGTGGTAAATCAGTTGCATACTTGCCAGTTTGTGTAGGGTTGACATTTGGGAATATCCGTACTGGCTGATTCCCGATTAGTGATGAATTAATGAATTGCCAAGTAGATAAAAAAAAAAAGCCAATGAGGTTCTTGAATTTAGACTGCTTGTACTAATTCTAGAGTGATATTGTATCCCTCTCCAGTGAGGTCTGGTATCACTGCCTGTGACTGTCTTCTGTTGACAAGGATTAATGCCAGCAGCGACCAACTCTAGGATAATTTAGATACCAGCTGGTTCTGGAGCCAGAGATGCTGGTTGCATTTCATGCTCATTTCCTTTGAATATGTGGTTTTGCTCTTGCTTCACACATTTTTGGAGTCTTTATTTAAGACACAATCACCACCTATCTCCCCAAAGAATTTCTCCTGTCATGCTCAGATTGCAGTACTTTCCTCTGTTTTAAAACAAAACTAACAAAAAAAGACTAGGGCTTTATAAAATGCTGATGATTTTCTATTTATAATAAAATGGGGTATGTAAACAAGCTCTGCATGCTCCTCACATACATATGTTAGGGATCTCTTCCCCCATAAGATGTATCCTTCAATAGGCAAGTAATTTTCTAAGCACTAGTCAGGTTTTGACTGGTCATCCTCCCCATGTATGTGAAACATACCCATTTTATTGAATTTTGTGTGGAAAGTGTTATTGCACTTGTGTAATTATTCAAATTTCCAACATGTTTGATTTTATTTTATCTATTGATTTTGCCATTTCTGTTAGCATTTTGAAGTTACATTAAGGGTAATGGTTAGGTTCTTTTACATCTATTGTAAAATATCTATGACTCCTTCAGCTTATTTCATCATTTCTATTTAAGAGTGTACAAGTCTATTCTTCTGAAAGGTAGGATTCACTTTACTTTAAGAAATTCTAGAAAGGCTCAATCTGGCATAACCTTCAATTTTGTATTGTTTGAATTAATCTAAGACCATTTGCAGTAACCAATACACGTCACAAAAGCATTGTCTTTTCATGAATTTACTTTGGTATGTTTGATAACAATTTTTTTTTTATCCTTGCATTCTTTGTTTCCCTCTGTAGCGCAATGATTTCAAGTTATTTGTCACATTTTGTAGTTGTACTTTCCCGTGTAATTCTGAGCAGAATGCAGCAATTAGACTGTGGAGATTTATGTACCCTTGAAGTAGTTAGCTCTAGTCGTTCTTAATAAGACTGAATTTCTGACAAACCTAGGTGGCCTCTAGTCCTGTCCAATGGTATCACTCACAGTGGGAATTGTGAACTCTTCAAAGGGATTTTAAATCTGGAAGCAAGCAGCATTGTTCTGGCCAGTACATTTCAATTCAATTGTGCTGGAAGGGTGGTAAATGACAACCTGGGACAATTATGAATGGGAATCAAAGTGGGTGTGCCATAAGACATGTTGTCCACTTTTATGAGAGTACTGTATTGTGTTTCTTTAATTTGCTGCACTGATTAATTCCTTTCGAATTTTAAGAAGAAAAGGAAAGCAATCTTCTGATTAGTTTTGAATTGAGTGAATAACTGGCACTGGACAAATCCCCTTTCAAAGTGTTGATCTTTTTAGCTTAATTTTGTTATTTCAGATACTTCTCTGGGCCTATTGTGTGTTCTGGGCTTAAATGCTGTGCTTATTTAAAAATTTGATTTCTGTTACTTAGTTCTGTGTCAAAACAGAAGAAATAAGATTTGTAAACAACTATTTTAAGTGCTCCATGAATTGCTTTCTTCCTTCACTATTTTCCTAAAGAGTTCAGGGGATGGTGCACATTCCACTTATTGTGATGCAAGGAAACTGTCTTAACAGATTGATGCAGGAGCAGAACTTTCATTAGATTTTTGGTTCTTTCTGTAGTTGCAACTAATTCCTGATTTCTGTTCCGGTGGTACATGCAGCTGTTTTTGTACTCCAGTATAGAAAAATATATATCTTATATATATATATATATCTATGTATCCTCTCTGGCTTTGAAGCTTTGAAGATGTGTGTATGGTTAATTTCAGTATTTGACTTGTTTTGCGTTTCGCAAGCATTCAAAGTCATGAAGGCTGTGTTAGTGATATATTTAGTGTAAGGTAATTTTATGCCTTATGTGAATCAAGCTCAAATGGGCCTTGATAATAAATCCTAGCTCATTTTGTTTCAGAAAATGATGATGAAGGATACATTAATGTCAAGGAAACCTGTAGCTTAGATAGTTAGGAAACTTGTCTTTGTCTAATGTCATTTAAAATTTTATGTCTTGACTGTTATCACCTTCAGGAACTTCCTTGTAGGCATTGTTTTATTATCAGTGTGTACATTATACTTTGCATGCTTTCTCTGATTATCTAGCTATGATTTGTATCTCTTCTAGTTTAATTAGTTACTTTTCCCATTTTTATTCTGTCAGTTTGGTCTCTGTTCATGGACAGCGCGATTCCCTCTAATTCCTGTTCAAAAGTGAAAAAGCTTATGCCCCTTACTATACTTATCTTTCCATCAAGCAGGTGCCAATCTCTATTTTTCTAACAATTGAAGATCAACTATAAACGCTTTTAATGTTAATGTAATGGTATTGGCTCCATTATATTACTTAAGAAATGAATCTCGTTCTGGAAAAGAAAATTAACTGGTTTTATAATTTGCTTCAGATTCCCTTTTCACAGGCTCTCAAACATCTGTTCTCCCTATAATTTTAGCAAATTGTGAAGCAACTACAAACTCAACTGCTTAATTAAGCTCTTTGAAATTTTGGTTTGTAGCCAATTATTTAAGGGAGGAAGTCAGCCTAGTCTTGGTTCTGTGTGTTTTTCACTGTAAAATACGCCCCCCGCCCCCTACCTTTTTTTTTCTGGTTTTCGGTTTTATTAAGTAAGTGCTTGGTGCTTCCTAAGTCCATAGTAATATTCAAGTAATGAATATTAAATTGATGCTTTCTGTTGACTAAAACTTACCTATGCACCAGATAGTAAGGAAGTGTACTTGTGAGTACCATGTCACCCACTACTTACAACATCCAACCACTTAATATCTACCTTCTGTAACCAGCTTGCAATTTGTGGTATGTTGTTCTAAGATAAATTTCTATTGTCTTATATTCTGAATGCAGAGGTTTATGCGCAGTAGTGATCATTAACTTTTTGCTCGATTGAGCAGTCTTTGCAATCAACCCGAGCCCTTTACTGACTTTTAAAACTTCTTACTAGAGGAAAGTCCCTTTGATGAGCTTGATTGCAAAGATTGTTTTATGTGGATGCCCAAATCTAATATTGTTTTGAAGGCATAGAACTTTTTTATTTTCCAGATCATGCTGACAGCCCTTTTACATCTATTGTTATGTGATACGTATTGCAAATTATTTTTGGTTTCATATAAGGCTGACTGTTTTGTTAAGTTGTTTAGGTCAAGGCAACTTAAAATGTCTGTCAGCACATTGTTACAGACTTTACTGTTTATAGACATTCATTCAGAAACTAAAGTAATAATTTGGCTGTTTTAAATGTTGCTTAAATTTACATTCTGGTAACATGTTCATGATATACCGTTTTAAAATTGATATCCTCCTTGTACTTAGTATTTATCATAAAATGGACATATTGTCGGAATTTTATTTTAAGCTGTCATTGTTTTCTTTTCAATTGACAATTTATTCTCTGGCCAACCTGTATGTTTCTCTTTATTGAAATGCAACAAACCTTTTGAATGAGATTATTTTTAAGTAGGCATGTATTTTGATTGGGACTAAATTGGAAATTGAACTGTGTACAGTGAGATGATTGTATTGTATATAGATATTGAAAAGTTAATATATGCATAAATATATATACATATTTAAAATTATTTTTTATGTAATGCTGGCAGTTTTGTGATTTTAAGGTATTGGAGAATAGTGTGCGTGTGTGTATGTATGTGTGAATATCCGCATAAGTAACAAATCTGCAGTTTTGTTTCTTTTTTTTTAAAGTGAAAAATTGTACATACTATCGCAGGAAATTTGACTTATGGTTCCTCATTTGTTATTGATATTAATAAATAACTATCCACTTCATATAATTTGAGCAATATTTTTTTATTTGTACTGTTAACATGGCAATTGAGTCAACTTGCACAAATTTTATGCATTTATGTATCGTCTTGGAAAGAAACAAGTTGGTGAGGCTAGACTATGATTACTGAACTTGCCTGCATCACAATCCAAGTGAAATAAAACACCATCTTGGTTAAGATAATTTATTAGAAGTTTTAAATATAACTGGTTTCTTTTAAGGAAGTGTAGGCAAATAATTAAACTTTGTTGAAGGCGGCAATGTCAACACTCTGGACCTGAAGACAAGCACAAAATTAGCTAGAGGCAAGTTGCACAACATAGAATTATTTTTTTTAAACTTACGTAATCCTCAAAGTCCTGAATCTTTTCTTGGAGCAAGTCAACAGAAACTTTGTCATCTTCTACAACACATGAAATGTGCAGTTTGTGGATTCCATAAGCTAGCGGCACCAACTTAGCTGGAAAAGAATTGATTAATGCCGTAGTTAGTCCATATTTATTTGACAAGGTATTTTAAAAACATAACATGACTTACAAGCACCCCACACAAGGCCATCCATCTCAATTGTTCGAACACACTGCTCCATTTTCTTCATATCAGTCTCATCGTCCCAAGGTGATACAGACAGAATGATATTTGATTTGGCAATAAGGGCTGGCTCTGAAAGAAAAAAGGAAAAAAATTAAATGAGGGCTTACTCTACAATGTTTTTCATTAATACCACTTACTTACTCTTTGATTTCTTAGCAGCATATGCAGCCAATCTTTGCTCTCTAACTTTGGCAGCTTCCTCACTCTCCTCCTACATGGAATTAGACATTTAGAACTACCCGCTGAGAGCTACAATACAATACTTGAACCTCAAACCTTACCTAACCCCAACTATAGAGCATTGGCTCATGAGGTGTAATGTAAAATTATTGAAAAATGTTTCCTTACCTCAGAATCTGAACCAAACAGATCAACGCCATCATCATCATCGTCGTCCTTGGCAGGGGTCTTGGGAGCGGTCTTGGCAGCTGCCGGAACAGCAGAAGGCTTTCCTCCTTCAAGGGACTTCACACGTCCGTCCAGACTAATTACAAGGTTTTTAAGGTCATCAACAACTGAAATGAGAATTAGAGTAGCAACATAAGTCTAGTATGAAGAGTATCACATGCAAGATAAATAATCCAAGCAATACCTTTGTGAAGAGTGGCATTTTCTTTCTCAAGGCTGTTTATTCTATTGACAAGTTCCACGTTGCTTCCTGCCATTGCTGCAATACCGTCCATCTATAAATTAAAAAATTGAAATTAAAAATTAAAAATGAAAGAAAGAAAACCTGGTGAAGTGAAGATTTTCCATACATGTGAACAGTTATACATGTATCAGAAATCACATCTTGCTGCAGTCCTGAACTATTCACAACTTTGAGACTACTGCACCTAATTAAAAAAAGCTCAAGCAAACAACTGCTGCTTAGTAAACATTTCTAAATAACACAAATACAAATCCTAAAGCATATTCCAACACAAATATCAGTAGGGCATAAACTTGATGAAACAATGAGCTGATAGCATAACAAAAAGTTTGTGGGAGTTTGTTGAAAAATGAGCAGCAGGACAGACATTCAGATAACTTGAAGAACTTCAGAACTCAAAGTGTTGGGCAAAGGATGTACATGATTACTTTTTTATTGTCATGCAGCTTCTTGAAAAATGTTTGGTAAACATGCAAACTGAAGGACCAAATGTATGCTGTGTGCGGAAATATAGAGGAAGCAACAAGGGTGACGTAGAAGAGCATCTCATTAACAAATGGGTTTGTAGCCCTCATATGAAAGATCTCAGGTAATGTTAAGAAATTAACATCCAAACTTTAAGGAAGAAACAAAGACATGCATTACAAAGTGACTAAAATTTATACTACTGCTATAAGAAGATGAAATCATAGGAAAGCATTACTCAAATTATTAACCTGGCCTCTATGTCAAAGCTTACATATCGAGGTAACAGTGAACCATATTCAGCAACTCAATATATATTTGAACTTGGCTGAGGATATTAGTTAAACAGATTGAAGTGCACATAAGGAAGAACTACTCAACTAGGGTACTACTATGAACATCATGGCTACTCACACATTCAAGAGATTGTTTAATATGCTGTCGAGCCTTCGCAACTTCACTGGCCAAAGACTGTTTCATAGGGGGATTAGAAGACGCCTATCCGACAGAAAGACAGAAGAAATTAAAACTGCAGTCATAACAGCACTCATTTCTCTCTACTACAGCTAACGAGTAAAGCTAACTAACTGAGGCGAGTTAAAACTTGAAGGGATACAATACTATGATACCTACAGTAACTAGATGGAAGACAAAGATTTACACAATGTGTGGGAAAATTTAAAGAACTTTTCAACAGAACTTTTCTTCTTTTTTTTTTAACCTACTCATGACTTGACAGCACTGCTAGTAGGCAAAATAAAAATAGAAAATTGGCCTACTTTTTTTTTCTATTTTAGCAAGAGAGGCACATAATTTTCACATTCCATCATAAGTGTAGAACTCAAATGTTATAATTTTCACTGATTCTGGGTTATGGGAATATGAAAATTGAAATTGGACATGCAATGCACAATTATTGATGAAACAGTGTCATGCTACTGATGGTACATCTAAGTCAGCACACTTGCACAGCATGCAGTGTCCCTTATGTGAGTGGGAGACTCGCATACCACTAACATAAGTGAGTATCTGCTCTCAATATAACATAAAAAACATTGCATATTTGGTAAAAGGTCAATTTTGTTCACTCCTCATGCTTGAAGTGAAAATAAACTTGCCAATTCTAGGAATTAATAAAAATGAGATTTCCAAAATTTAGTATGGATAAGCGCATAAAGCTAAATTTTCTAATTACAAAGCCTGTAAGCTATGATAATATTCCAACTTTAAGAACAATACTACTTGACAACTATTTGATTTTAAATATAGATAATTTAAAAAAGTGAGAAGTCAGACCAAAACAAGTTCTACTTGCATTTCTGGATTCAGTGGTGTTGTCAGCAGTATACATGAGTTTGTTACATCCAACACCACCTTTACATGCTGGTTCATTTCCTTTCACAGCAGAAGTAGCATTCCCCTGCAGTTTCAAAAATTATTACTAAGCCTCTAATTTTGAGTTGAAGGAACCGGTACAACTAATGCACAAAGAGTACTGACCTTCCCTTTGCTCTCTGCACTGTAGCAAATAGAGCTGATCACACAATTTTCCACCCTATCAGGAGTTTTATTACCATTGCTCAGTTTCTGGTCTTTGATGACTTCCTTGTCTTTCTTCTCCTTCTTATTCTTTTTATCTTTTTTGGAACGCCTCTCATCTTTAATAGAGGTTGATGACATCACCTCATTTCCACAATCATTTCCAATTTTTGACAATTTTAACTCTTTATCTTTTAACCCCTTGTTACTCAGGAAATTATTCAATTCAATAGAAAGCTCAACTGTTTTAAGAGCCTCCTCAATCACCTTTGGAAAAATGTTAGAAGACTAAGAATGGCACAGACTTGTTAAACCACCAAGATGAAGGATAACTCAATCAGTCGCACTGGGAACATACACCATGATAATGCTATTAATGAACACCAACATTAGTGGCCATGAAGCATTAGCACACAAAGCATCCCATGGTCAGAAAAACATTGCCACCCAGGTCCAAACCAAAAGTTAAGATTAATGCAAAACTTAAATTTTAAAACACCAACACCAAGAGAATATTTGTCAGTATCAGATTGATTAAGAACCAACAATGGCAATGAAGCCTTTCCCCTCATCTGCTTCATAGAAATGAACAATACAGGGAATTTAACTAGAATATCTCTCAAAGAGCATTCGGACTGCAATTTGTATAATCATTTATACCAATTACAAATAAAATTACACACTAATAAGTTGAGCATTGAACCCTTTTAAAGTTAATTAACATACAATTAATGCTATCGACAAGGCCTGTTGTGCTACAGTAAACTTACTGTTAACAAAATAGAAGGGAGATATTCTACATGCTCTTACCTTTGAAAGCTTTTCATAATACTGCCTCTCAGCTGCTTCATATTTGGGCTTCTCAAACCAAATGTTTTCATGAATAAGAGGAGAAGCCATGGTTTAGTTACTGGATTGAACTGATTCCCTAAAAACACAAAATGAAATTTGTAAGTTTTCCTTTAAAATAGGTGTATTTTGGGAGGCATGTTCCTACTGAAAATCTGTTGGAATAACAGGACTACCAGTGCAAAGACCTTTCCTCTATCAACGCAAGTGACAAGTAAAACATATTCCTAGCAGGTCCTTGGTTTTGAAATACATACATTTATTTTTGAAAAGAAAAAAAAAGAAAAAAAACTAGGAGTGAAAATGTAGCACACCAGGCCAGGGCAAACGAAAAGAGAAAACATTATTATAAATGACCGTGATTCACTAAGCGGTTCTGAAACACCGGTGTGGACTGATTAATCGACATTCGGTATGGTTGAGGTTAAGGGACTCATTTCCAGCTTCCAAAAAAACCCTGTCAAACGTACAATTCTACTTCCCAGCTGAACCACACAGATTCAATATCATGAAAAGTGGAAACCCCCCATACATTGAGATTTCAAGGTCAATGACAATTTTAATGAAATATGCAAGGAGTCCAGACGCGGCGACCTAAGAAAGATCTGCAGAAGGCGTTACAAAATCGGGAAAACTGAAGGAAGAACTACGCAAGAGAGCCAAATTTCCTAAAATGAAACTAGCCCAGTGAAGTACCAGCTCAGAATTCAATCAAAGTCAGCGAGAAAAGGCATGCATCAAACTTGACCCAGGCAATAGTATGCACGTGTCAACACACAGAGGCTGATGACAGATTCGTCCGACTAAACGAATCCTCGGCCTCTGAAGCTGTAGATTTCTACGAGTCACAATCACAGACACGATACTAGACAGGGCCTGAGTCCACCTGGCACGCGATTTAACGCACTAATTCATCGGAATAACTAAAATTACCTGACACAAGTCCCTTGAAGCGACTGCTGAAGACTCAGCTGTGATGGAAAAAGGGAAGGGGTTATTTAACGGAAATGATACCACGAAATTCCACCGCCTTCTCTGACCGTCATCCATGAGATATCCAGGAACAATTCCGCCATGACAGTTAATTCTCCCTGCTGTTGACGTGAAAAGTCATGAAACTTTGTCCTTTCAAAAAGTATAAATGGCTGGGTCATTTTTTGATTTCGACACAAACCTGCCGGTACGTGTAACGTGTCACATCTCACTTCTTTACTGTGACCTACGTCATTTGGACGTTCCAACCTTATCACACTGAAGTAACTCATGGCCTGGTTACCTTGTACCGGGCTACACCAAGGTCTTACCGAATAATGTCGACAATCCGCAGCTTCTCTCTAGCAGACCCTAACATTTCGTCCCAAGAATTTCAAGCTGCCCGACGTATTGCATTTTTGCAAATTTCACGTGTAAGGCGCGATTCCATCTCTGTTAGGTTATGCTCCTACAGCACTTTCGAAATTTCACGGTATTCATTGAGTTTTGTGTTTTTTATTGGGAAAAGAATTTTGCGAAGGCTTCTTGAGGCACCTACTCATTCGTTTAACACATTGTCGTAAGGATATGAACAAGCCGATCACTCAACGTCAGACACTTAACCTCGCAATAGCCTCAAACCCTTTTACATAATGTTTTTCTTAAAACGCTTTTTTATGAGCTTATCGCAGATTGTCTTCTCCAGAATGTTTAACTTAAGATTTTTTGTCTGTGTGAAGTCGGATCTTCTATTTGATGCATCTAATAGAAAGAATGTATGTAAGAACAAATGAATTGATGTTATCATTGATATTTTTACTATCTGAATCATCAGGCTGGTGTAGAAGATGATCCTCATGGCATTGATGATGAAGAAGAGCAGTATGATGCGCTTAATGATGAAACATTTGGGACTGCCGTTGGTAAGCAACAAATGACTCAATTGTAACCTCTCAAACGAATTAAACTTGCCATCTATCTTAAACCACTACATGGCTTCTTAAATTTTTTTCAGAGGGTGATTGGGAGCATGACCATGAAGAACTGGCTAAAATAACAGAAACCTCCCGTGGCTGGAAAGATGACTACAATGATGTGAATCACAATGACCAAGATGATCTTAGGGTAATTTATTTCACTCTATATATGAATTTGATAAATGTTCTCCAGCGAGGAATTGTGTTGTTGGATAGTAGAGTATTCTTACTTTGAAGTATATTTACTGTACCTACAAGCACCTGCTGATTGTAGATTAAACGTTAAGAGATGTACTACAAGAGCACAAAAGGATGTGTTTTTAATTTCACTCACTTATTGGTTTACAGAATGGCCAAGATCATCTTGAGGCAAGTTTATCGCAGTTAGTATTAGAAGATAATGATGAAGTTGCCATAAATAGGAGGCCTACCTCTTCTCATCTTTCACACTCAAATTTAGTGGTAAGTTTACTTAATTGTGATTTACGTTCTAAGCTCAGGTCAAAATTTTTCTTCTCCTGTGTGGACTTTATCTTCAAAGTTTGGGCTTCTTCACTTAAATTTGTTTCTAGCCGTATCCAGATTCCCCTAGTGCACTTCGGAATTCAGTGTGGGCAGTTGGTAAACATGATGGGCCTTTATCTGCCTCTTCTCCTCTTCGCCCCAGAGTCAACTTACCCCAAGTTGTCAAGGTGACATAAATGATACATTAGTTATTATGTAATTGTAGATCGAGTTAAATTTTTGTCTAATTTTTGTCCCATTTTACCCCAGAATGTTTGCACTGTTGAGGAACTTGAAAGAAATCTACTTCAAATGCGTAGTAGTACTGGTTCATCTCTACCTCCCCCTCCAGGCTTAGGAAGTCCAAGCTCCAGTGGTACTTTACGCCTTGAAGATGTGGAAAGAAAAATCACACAAGGTGCCCCACAGGTTAGAATGGTTAGTATTACTTCAAACTTTCGCCTTCATTTCTTCTATTTCGATTATTTAAAATATCTTCATCTAATTCAAGTAAAAAAAAAAACAACACATTGGTACAAGTTTTAAAATTTCTTTTTGGTTTCAGAACATGGTGCCTGACATGCCCTCTAGATTTCCACCTGGCCTAGGAAGGGCAAACAATCTATTGAACACCATTCAAAATCAGAGACTAATGGGTAAGTATTATTGTGAATATTGAAGTTCTTATAAAATCAAACTGGAAGTAGATACACAGGTACCAATAGCCTTGTTTAATATTCATGTTGCAGGTCCTCCAGGACATTTAGAAGCTCCAAAGGTCCCTTTACAACAACTTCCTCTAGGATTTAACAGTTCAAACTTGCCTCCACATCTAGCATACCGCCAGCACACATTTCAGGTGATAGTGTGTCTTCAAGATCGTGTGACTGCAAAATTTTCTATTTATGTATGTAACAAGTTTGTTTTCTCCTCTAGCCCATACATCCGGGTCCAGGAATTGTACCCCTAGGTCCACATCAAGCACAGCAACACTTACCGTTTAACATGAATGGACCCAGAATACCTCCGCCTTTTCATATGAACAATCACTTGCCTCCTCACTTACATCAACAGCCGCAGCATCCACCACACCACCAGCATATGCTTCACCAGCAGCACAGGAATTCTCATCCTCAACTCCAACATCACCACCATCACCAACAGCAGCAGCATCACCAGCAACAACATAGGGTGAATGGAGCAGGAGACCATGATGAATACGCAGGATTAATGACACCATGGCAAAAGCAATGGCTTCTCAACATACAAACACTTCAACTTAATGTTGGAGTACCATATGTTGTGGATTATTATTACACTGTAAGTTTTTGGTGCATAAAGTGTTAGCAGTTTATCTTATTTGTTTCACTTATGACAAGTTTTAAAAATATTGCAGGTCTACAAAGCTCGCCAGGAGAGAAGAAACTCCTTAATAAATAAATCTGATGAGCGCCCTGTTGGAAGACCAGAGTCTGTGAAGCTAAGAGATCGCCCTGAATCTACTAAACCTTGCCGTGATCGCCCACCTTCTGTTATGGGACCAGCTAAAGCATACACTCCTCTTCAATTTGAGAATTCTTTAGGAAAGCTTCAGGTTGTTATCATGTTTATCCCCTTATGTTATCTTATCTTATGATATGACTTGAAGCTTTTGGGATTGATTGAATAATTGATTGAATAATTTTATCATTCATTGTTTTACAGTGTGTCAGTGTGACAGCTCCCCGTAAACTAATAGATATGGAAATTGTGGCATCAGATGGACATGAAGCTCCATCCACTCAAAGAGATTTGAAAAAGACAAAACAGTTACTTTTAGAAATTGAAAGATTGTATGTCTTACTTCTCGAACTTGAGGATGCATTTGATCCACAAGCAATTGAGGCAGTAGCAGAAGCTGCTGCAGCAAGAGCAGCGAAAGACCCCCCAGATCTTGAGCCAGAACCCGAGAAACCTTCCCCTGAGGAACTCATTCAACGTATGACAAGTGTTTTAGTGCAAGGCGACAAACTCTATGGATTTATGGGTATCAGAAAAGGAAAAGTAAGCCTTAATTATAATGTTGTACTACACCTTTTGTGTGTTGTGTGAGTCACTGAATTGGACTTCTTTTTTCCCCCTAGATATTCTTGCTGAGACTTTTACCTTATGTGCCTCTGCACACTGGAGTGCATTCAGCTTTGTGGAGTCAAGTCCTTGTGGGATTATTTGGTGTCATCAGACGGGATCATGCAGATTGTCTTCTTCCCCGGTTTCTTCCTGAATTTAATAGATGGTTGGAAAGCTGTGATTTGCCTCAGATTTTGAAAATTGTTTCTGAAGTTGTTGCTGAAGTTAGTCTTAAAGCCAAATCTGGTAAAAGTGCTCTTGCTACAGCTGTCAATAGTAAGGTATGTGCAAAATAAGGAACAATTGTTGACACAGTTCAACCCCTCTGGAAAATTCAAATTTATTAATGTTTGCTTTTATGTTTTTCCAGTTTGGTGTGTCTGCCTTAGGTGCAATCATCTCAGATTCAGAGAGGCACTTATCAAAGATGGATCAGAATCAAATAAACCAATGGGCTGAATTTTTATCTGCCATTGCTGTAGTAGCTGAAACAGCTCGCCTTTCAGATGAAAATTCATCTCAATCATCATCTTTATCCGCTGAAACTTTACAGAGACATTTGGATGCTTGTGGGTCTGCCATTACAAATAAGTTTGGAGCCTTCTTGAAACGTCTCTTTTTAAGTGACTCTCTTAAGACTGAAAGCATTAATGCTACTGATAAATCAAGTAGAAGATCTGGTGACTCAACTCTTCAAACAATCATCAATTAATATTAAGTTTCAATCAGTCCAGCTGTCCTAGCAGATATTTCTGCATGTTTAGAAAATTTTGTATATGATATTTGAATTGACGTTGCTAGAGTTGTATTTCTAAACTTTTTATCCAACTGTCTAAATGTTAGCTGTTGGTTATCTGGTGCTCGATACACTTAGTATTTTACAGTGGGTATTCCTGACCAAGCAGGGCAGTAATATTCTAAATTCAACATGACCAAGTATCCTTGGAGTGTCTTTCTCAGTATCTGACCTTGCCAGTTATTTTTTCACTTTGGTCATTCTTCCTGCCTTCTTCCCTCTTTGTTTATATCTGGACATCTGTAATAGTTGTAAAAGTCTTTTTTTTTTCTTTTCTTTTTTGTTTGTTCTTAACAAACATTAATTGTACATTTCCTTAAAATCATAAGAATATTTATGTTATTGTTATAAAAACAACCTCTAAATATTGGAGCAAATGTAGCTTTGTTGGTAATGAATTTATCTAAGAATCACATGTGTTGCCAATCCTATTGGAGTCACTAATACCTTTGTTAAAATTTACACATTTCAATGTTCATATTTGAAAAACTGTTAGACGACACTTTTCTTTATTTCAGTAGACCCTTGATGTGTGACTTTGTATTGCAAATGTGTAAGTCGTGATAATTCTGGAAGACCTCTCAGACTATTCCTTTGCTATTTCCAAGGACTGAGACAAATCATTTTATCCGTTAACTCAATTCATATTTTGTCATGAATATTTTTCTGCATTTTACTTCTCCACACCCATGTCTGGATGTGCAGACTACAGATATTGATTGTCTTGCTATTACATTTGGCTATTGTTTTTTTTTCTTTTACATTGTTATTGCAATGATAAATTTCTTTTACATGCAAGCTGCATTTCATGAGACCCATTAAGTTACCTTATATTACAAATGAAAAATGTTTCCCTCACCTTTATTTTTGTGTGAATCATGAATGCTTCTTTCCCCTCCTTTTCTAATGTAAGGAAATGAAATGCAGTATTGTGATGATTTATATATCCAAGTAATGTAGAGAAATTGTACTGTAATAAAATTAATATACAGGACTCAACATGGTGTAAACAACAATGCACTTTTTCAATGTGTTTGCTTCTTGTAAGCAATTTTATTATTTTAACTTTTAGCTAAAGTAATCACTGCCCTTTATGTTCAGTGATAAATTGTTAACTGAAGAGATTTCAAAATGCAGAAGTTGCTTTAATTTTTCGTTCATTGTCTATGAATATGTAAGAGCCTAATACCCTTGTAGCGCAGAGCGTGTAAAATGTGCACTGAAGGTGACACATATGCGCACATTATGCACATTTTTACGTGTATAAAACTTTCGTACTCATTCTTACGCGTATTGTATGAACGTAGCGCATAAGCTGCTAATAGGGTGTATGTGATTTCCTTTAGCAGTGGCAATGTAACCGCATAGCTTGAAAGTTTGAAAGCTTGCAGGGAAATGCATAGGTTTAACAAAAACCAAGACAATTTTGAGTGATTATTTCTTTCTTTCTTCATCCTTTTTTTTTTTTTTGTTTGCTTGTTAAGACTGCAATAATAGTCATAATCTTTGAGCTTTTTTCAATTTCTTTTTTTATCTTCTAGATCAGTTCATACAATTCCTATACAGATTTAATAAATATATAATTTAAATTTGTAACAATTCTTGTTATAAAAGTAATCCAAACATAACAGTGGTAGTAACTAGAAACAGTACAGACTTTAGAAACCCAATTATTTTCTTCTTCTGTCTGTCCTGAAGATATCACAGGACTGTAAGACACAGCTCAGTTCAGTTTTTGATGTTTGCATACTACAGTTTAGAGAAGTAAGACTTTTTTTTTGTTCTTTTTTGATATCTTGCTCAGTGCCTTGTTGGCATTCAAGTTTCACAATATTAATTGCAGGAGTCTCTGTAATCACTTAGATTGAATTCATTTATAGGCCTGACTAGAATAAGCCAGTTTGTGCGTCATTCTACCATGTAAATTCTCCAATAGCGAGAGGGGATCTTATAATCTCACCATTCTAAGGGAAAAACTGAAATAATGTTAAAATTAATTATCACATGAATGCTGGAATGTCATCATTCCTGGCTACCCCCCTACTGCCTACAGCTAGATTTGCCAAAATATTTGGCAACAATTAGAATTTGAACGAGCCGGAGAATGTCTAGATGAGTGTGTCTTCATCCTGTCGGTCAAAGCTCTCAAGCAAAGAATGTTGACTGTGACTTTGACTGTGGCTGTGGCTGTGTCCAAGAAGTGCAGTTGTCTCACCGTCCGCAGTGCCCGTCGTGGTACTTGAATGCTCAGGTGAATGTTCTGGAGAACTTGGATCGCCTGCCACTGTTGTGCTGCTGGTGGAGAGGGCCGTGCCAAGGGCAGTGCCCGCCTGCATCAGACCGCCGCCGCCGCCTCCACCTCCGCGAAGCATTGTACTGTCTGAAAAGTAAGGGGAATTGAATTATTTGCTGAACTTTGGAGTTTAAAGTAGACTACCTTTTCTCCCTCTAGGCCATCCAGAAACCCGATGCTGTAGAATTACAACAAACCAGTAAGTGTCTATGTTCCGTATCAGTATATCAGTGGCATGCAAACAGCATATATATTTGTTCAAAAATCTGATTTTTACTCTGTGGAAGACTAACGTGAATCAATTTGTGAAAATATTTGTGTTTCGTGCCAAGAAATGTAGAATCTACAGTACATATGTGCTAGGCTTTCAGTATTGTATGTATGGCCTTCTTTCTTTTTCTTTTATATCATTAGTTAGAAGCTACCCCAATAGTCTGCTAATTAACTCAGACTAGCAAGTATGCGCCAGTGCCTCCAAAAGGTCTGGCTGTTGCAGGCTGCTCCGCTTTTGCTCCAAAGTAAACCTGCCTGCAGGAGCCCGCAAGGTTTTCCAAGTCTAAAATTTGCATATAATTTCCAATTTAATTGCATTTTTGCCTTGATAGATCTTGAGAGTATTTTTTAATCTTAGCATATGTGAAGTCAAAAATGCAATTAAATTGGAACTTATGTACAAATTTTAGACTCAAAAAACCTTGCGGCCTCTTGCGGGCAGGTTTACTTTGGAGCAAATACGGAGGAGCCCGCAACAGGCAGACCTTCTGGAGGCACTGGTATGCGCCCAGTTAGAAAAGCAATAAATCTAAAAATCATGCTCTTGTCTTAACATAAAGTAGTCATCATTTAAGACTAAAAACATGTTAGTTTAGAATATCATTTAAGTGGTCAGGATGCCTATTGAGATTTGTCTAGCCACACCTTAACTTATGTCTCTGTTCTAGTTAAACCTTGATCCTGTTGTGGCACTTATGGGCAATATCATGTTTTAAAACTCTACAAAGTGATAGGAAAGTGATATTGATCAGCAACTCTACTCAACGTGTAGATCCTTCAGATCTGTGCCGGGTTTGGCCTGTGACACGATGCACAGAGAGACCCACTCAGAGACCATAGCACAGGGGGGTGCCTAGAGAAACACAAGTGGTGAGGAGGGTGAGGGTGGGGGTGATCCGTAAGTGATCACTACAGTTAGTGACAGGACAGGACAGTCAGACCGCGCCGGATGATCGTAGCCCGGATGGCGGTCGAGGTCGACTGGCCACGAAGCTTGCGTTTCCACCGGCGACTGATAATGCCCAGCAGGGACAGTGAAGACGACGACGACGAGGTCGAGGCGGCTGCGCGCGCCAGCGGCACCAGAGGCACAGGCATCGGGCACAAAGCACCCGGAAAAAAGCAAAACAATGTCTTGGAGTGTATTTGAGTCGCTTTTGTTTTAAAGGAAAGATCCCTATGATCCTCGGCGTGCACGGGGGAGAAGGGAAGTCCACAAAGAATCCAAACCCAAGAGAACGTCCCGGAAAAAAGTGGACTCCACACAAGGTAAGATAAAGAATTGTGATGAAGTAAAACAAAGACCCGCGCGCTGCGCTGCGCTTACCGTCTGGCGGACTGTCCATGGCCATCATGAGCAGGCTGCAGTTCTCCCGGTAGCCGGACGTGCTCGACGTGACCGACATGGCGCTATCCTCGTCGTACGAAAGGTCGCTGGGGCCGTACGACCCCCGCGGCCCGAGGCGCGCGCCCACGGGCACGGCAGTGGAGCCGGCGGCAGCGGCACCGGCCGCGCCCAGGGCCGGGGTGGGCTGCAGCGGCGGCGGCAGGTAGCTGCTGAAGCTCGAGTCCTCGTCGCTGCGCGGCTCTGACAGACTGGGCGGCGTGGCTGCAACACCAAGCACCCCGTCACCCTCCACCACCCAGAGGTCCCGCCCCGCCCCGCAGCCAGGCATGAAGAGGCACTCACTGTAGGGGCGCGCGAGCGGGGCGGCCTGCGTCAGCCCCTGCGTCAGCCCCGGGGGCAGCAGGGGCGGGCACGAGGACAGCGGCGGCGCGGAGGTGGGCGGCGGCGAAGCGGCCGGCGACAGCGCCCCCGGGGGCGAGGCCAGGTGCAGCGCGGCCAGGCGCGGGCTGCGCTGCTCGCCGATGCTGCCCAGTCGAGTATGCCGCGGGCCCCCCGGGCCCTGCCCCGGACCCTGCCCCGGGCCGGCCGGGTGCAGGGGCGCGGGCGGCGGCAGGTGGGACAGCGCGAGCGTCGAGTGGTGCCGCACGCGCCCCAGCCCCGAGGTCTCCGACTCGAGCGTCAGCTCGGCCGTCTCGGTGGGCCGGCGCGCCCGCACGGACAAGTGCCTCGTCAGCTTGAGCAGCTCGGACTCGGAGCCCAGCTCCTGCTGGCGCGGCAGCGACAACGCCGAGTCCGCCGAGAGCTGTTTCTGCGGGTCGCCTTTGGCCTGCGGGCAGAGGAAGGGCTGTAGTGCTGTAGTGCTACGCTCGGCTGGGACGGGGCCGTCCTGAGCCACTGCTCCCCGCGGCGGAGCTGGACCTGCTGGACGGCGCGCGGGGCGGGGCGGGGCGGGGCGGTACTTACATCGGGCCGGTTCTTCCTGCTCTTTCGTAGCCGGAACGTCTTGCGGCTCTGCGCCTTGGAGCGCTGCAGCCGAGGACGGTTGGCGACCTCGCTCGAGTCCTCGTCTCCGGGACTCGTCGGGCTCCCCACGTGCTCCCCTAGAACACATCAAGTCGGTTGTCGTTCGAAAGACTACCAGGGACGCGAAACACTTTGCTTTCTGTTTTCCTTGCAGGCAGCCCTACCTGGCGCGGTGCCCTTGTCCGGGGTGTCTTCCTTAGACAGGCCTTTGTTGCTGCTGGCCACACTGCAGATCGACTCTACGGGTGACGAAAATGCGGATTAGTGGAGGGAATGCGGATATATGGAGGATAAGACTTGACTTGCGTTTGCTAAACGCCAGGCTAATGGACCATAGGCGGCCCCTGCTAAGCACCAAAATAAGATAAGTAAGGGGGAACTACAGCTAAAGATATTTCACATGGCGTATGAACAAGAAGATAAGCTTGAGAGAGGCGTGTAGACGCAACGCGACGGCGCGGCGCGGCGCCCCGTGCACCCGCGTGCACCCCGTGCTGCCCAACGGATACCCACCCCTGTGCACGTTCCGCTGGTGGTCGAACTGGTGGGTGGTCCCGGTCAACAGCTCAATGATGCTGGGCCGGTGGTGTCTAACATGCTGCGTCTCCATAACAATGTGCCTGTCCATCACTTGCTCGTCTGGAAAAGGTGAGGTGAGCGCGGGATTCAAAGTACATTCACAAGCAGGGGTAGCAGACTCTCTCACTCTATGGTGACTCTACGGAGTCTCGCATACGAAGGAAGAGTGCAGTCCAACAAGAAGAAAAAAGAAATGGAGAAAATGGTTTTAAGTTGTCGTAGTTTTGAGAGCATGCTTCCGGCACATTGCTACACATTCCCGTGAAGTAGGAGGACGAGAAGCTCCTCTCATGCGCAGCTCGCTAAGGGAAGTGGTAGGGGGAACTAAACCGCCCTAGAGTAGGGCCAGGCCAGGCGCCACACTACTGGAAAAACTTATGTGACGTGCGTCACACTTGCAAGTGCGACCCCTGGAGAGGTTGCATCATGCGGTGTGACCGTAGTTCTGGTCACGTTTGTGATGCGACCTCCTATGTGTACTGCAGGCGCTTGCGTCGCATCACATGGTGTGACGTAAATTTAGGTCGCATTACGTGGTGTGACCAAAAATGGTCACACCCATTGACGCGACGCACGTCACGTTTGTTCCTCCAGTGCAGGGCCGCGGCCTGCTGGTGATGGTATAAGTACAAGTGGGCGGTGACTCCGGTGCGGACGGGACGGGACGGACAGAGGACTCACCGTAACGCTTGTCCTCCAGCTCCTCCTTGAGCTCCTTGATCTCGTGCGCCAGCTCCATGAGCAGCGTGCTGCGCGACTTGGGCAGCGGCAGGCTGAAGCCGCGCAGCTTCTCCCGGATCACGAACATGGAGTGCCTCTCCGCGTCCGAGGTCGGCGGCTGCGACAGCTTCTGGCTGATGAACGGCAACAGCAGCACGAACAGCGGCGTCCGCTGGGTCACCACGAAGTCCAGGAAGTTCCAGAAGACGGCGCCCGCGTCCTTGTGCCGGACCTGGTCGCGCAGCACCCGCGCCATGCGCGGCCAGTCGGGCGTCAGCTCCCGCTCGAAGCACACGATGAGGATCTTGAGGGCTGCGCGACAACGGGAATAAGAGGTCAGGTCAGGGGTGTTATATTAACGCACTTTACCCCGCCACACCCTACCTTTATTTGTATGTTTTTGTGCAAACGTTCGTGCAAAGTTAAACCTATACATATCTTTTCACACAAATAAATGCGAAAAATTGCACGAATTTGTACAAATGTATGTGCAAAATCGTTCAAATCGGCGCACAAATATGAAAATATGAAAAAATTGATTGTTTAACTTTGTACAAATAAAAGATACAAATCCAGTTAGAGTGCATCCCAGACCCAACCGTCCTCACCGAGGAAGGAAACTTGATACAGGCTCTTGGGCACTTTGGGGACCGTCTGCTTCTTGGAATCCGAGTGGCTGCCGCCCGTCAGGCTCCCGGCCCGCATCTCGGACACGGTCTTGATGTTCTGCGTCGTGTTGGAGGCCGCCTTGGGGCCCGGCGGGCTCATGGCGTTGAGCACGACCGTCAGGATGAAGCTGATGTCCGCCTGCCTCAGCGGCGCCACGTCCTTCCGCCCGCTCCCCACCCGGATGCAGAGCGGGATCAGCACGTTCATCAGCATCACCTCCGTCTTGTCCGGCGTGGAGAAGGTGGCGCTGCCGTTGCAGACGTTGTTCTCCAGGGAGGCCGTCTCCTGCAAGAGAGCGGTGACGCGGTAAGGGTCGGTCTTACACGCAAGTGTCCCTTAGCAAAGGCTTGGCAGCACACGGTCGCGCGGGCGGGTTGCCTACCCACCAGGCGCTCTCGGCTACCCCGCAGCACACGCCTGCGGGCGGGTTGCCTACCCATCAGGCGCTCTCCACTACCCTGCAGCACACACTCACCCCAATGACGACGATCTGCAGGGCGATGAGGCGCACCACCATGGAGCAGAACTGCGGGGGCGGCACCTTGTTGAGCAGAGCGGATGTGGACTGCGAGAACGTCTCCAGCATGCCCACGGGCTGCGGCTCGCCGACGATGAGGCTCTATATTCACACAGAGAGAGAAGAAACTAGCTCGTGTTTGTGCACTGAGGCACCGGGCCCGGGCGGGCCCAATGCTGCAAGCGTATGCGCGATACGCGAACGCACCTGGCAAGTATTGATGAGCGTCTTGAGATTGGCCATGTGGACGATGAACTTGAAGCGGAACATGGCCTCGTAGACGCCCTTAAGCAGCCCCCCGGCCGCCTCCCAGTCGGTGAGGCGCTGCAAACGTAAAGCGGTCGAGAGTAAGCGCTGAGCACCAGTGCTCACCACACCACAGCAGTGCTAAGCACTCCACACCAGTGCTCACCACACCACACCAGTGCTCACCACACCACTCCAGTGCTCACCACACCAATGCTCACCACACCAGTGCTCACCACACCACACCAGTGCTCACCACTCCACACCAGTGCTCACCACACCACACCAGTGCTCACCACTCCACACCAGTGCTCACCACTCCACACCAGTGCTCACCACTCCACACCAGAGCTCACCACACCACAACAGAGCTCACTGCTCACCTCGCCACAGCAGTGCTCACCACACCGCACCAGTGCTGTCCGCACTCACCCTTGGACGCACTCACCCTGATGGACGCCTTCTTGTGGATCTTGTTGAAGGTCTTGTCGAGGCGGCGCATGAGGAGGATGAGCGCGGGCCGCATGGCCTCGTTGGACCAGTCGGCGCAGGGCAGCACCTCCGTCATGTAGCGCTGCAGCCCCTTGCAGCTCATCGTGTCCGGGTCGTAGGGCGACACCTTGAGCAGGCTGTGCGCCACCTCCGCCAGGCGCTGCGGGCCAGAGCAGAGCGCCGCGTCTCACAACTGCTGGTCTAGATCGAAAAGGAGAACAGAAAGCGAAGCCGACTCACGATGTGCGCGCGGACGTCCAGGAGCTCGACGGCCTTGCCGTCCCCGCCGGGTTTCTTGTTGAGCTCGGCCAGCCGCGAGGTGCACTTGGTGAGGAACTCGGCCACCATGTACAGCAGGATGTCGCGCGGGCGCCGGTACTCGTTGCGCATCAGCTCCGAGTCCTCCATGTCGCGGTCAAAGTTCATCTTGCTCTTGTTGTGGTCGCTGATGTACTTGGAGTGGGAGTCGTCCTCGTACTCGCCCGCCGGGGAGTACGGGCCCCGGCTGTAGTTGCGCTGGCTGGAGCCCTTGTGCTCGGGGCTGGACTTCTGCGGCCCGGTGTAGTGCCTGGCAGCGACAGAGGGTACGGGTCAATGCAGCAGGTAGGACCAGAGTTATTTTGCGACTAAAATTTCGTACTTCTACTTTTAAAACACTCGTCTAAAACACTGTCTCACTTAGCAAGCGCTTCGCAGTTGTTGACCATGGTCTTTATGGCCACGGCCAGCTGGTTGATGATCTCTTTCTCGGTCTTGCCGTCTTTGTTGTACGTGGGCAGTTGGATCTGCTGTAGGTAGCACGGCAGGATGGCGTTCAGGATGATCTGAAATGCGAAGGGAGTAGTTTGTAGCGATGAGCAACTCCTGATCAGGGCCACGGGCAAGAGTGTCCCTGCCCCGTGCTTGTTAGGCCACCCGACGCACTCGCTCTCTCATCAGACCCCTACGCGACCAACTTGGGTGACGACATGAGAGAAGGGCGCCCTTCTCTCATGGTGACAACGACAGCAGATCGTTAGGGACCAGAGCCGTGTCAGTCTGGGTGGTCCGGGAGCGAGTCGAGTGGTTCGAGCAGATCGTTTTGAAATACCGTGGCACGAGTGCAATAGTGTTGAGGGGCGTGCCAAAGAGTGTTCGACACAACCACGCCGCCGGGCCTGTCATATTGCTGGTATACAGCTAAGTGACATTTTGCTATGCTTGTAAGTACGAATTGTGTTCGCTCTGTTGAGAATTCTTGCCACCTGAGGGGAGCGTGCGACGAGGAGGAGCAGGAGGTATTTGAACTCACGAGCATCTGCCGGCCGCGCAGGGAGTCGGCCGCGTAGGCGACCACCATGACGCACAGCGCGATGCAGTCCAGGACGTTGACCATCTCGTCCTCGTCGTGGTAGCAGAAGTCGATGGGCTTGAGCGGCTTCTCCTCGTGCACGAGCTCGGCGATGTTGAGCGGGTCCGGGGACGGCGTCTCCAGACTGAGAAGCAGGTTGAACAGGTCGCTCGCGCGCACCTGCCACAGCCAAGACAAGGTTAAAAGGGTTCGAGTGAGTTAAATTAAAAAGTAACGCTGCCCAGGTCCGCAGGCGCGGTGTAAGGGGGGCGGGAGGAGGGGGAGGGTCTACTGCCCCCTTGTCGTGTTTGATCAGACACGCCGGGCACCGAGCCTGCCCCTGTTGCCTCCGCCGTTTCTTTGGTACACTTTACTATTAATGCGAAATGTAAGAATTATTCTAATATTCGTTTCACTGGTGCTGGTGTGCTCTCGGGTAGGCTCGCCCGTCTTCCGCTACGCCGCTCGCACTTTCGCCCGTAGCCCCACACGCTATGTTTGCTGCAGCGTGTATGGACTTTTACTAAAACCACGTGTCATTTCCCTTTGTTACTAGGTAATGTTTCCGCGAATATGCGCAACGTTTCCGTTCACGCGTTCCCCTGGAAGATATGCAAACGGCAAAACAACATCTAGCCCCCACCCCCCGTCTCGGGAGGCTAAATAACCGCGCCAGTCTAGGTCGAGGTGACCCGCGTGATGCCTACCTTGTGCGCGTCGCCGTACTGGCCGCACTCGTCCGTGTCCAAGATGGCGGACACGCTGCCGAACATCTGCAGGATGAAGGGCTTGCGGTTCATCAGGTAGAACTGCTTGACGGTGTACTCGACGGTGCGCGTGACCAGGGTGTTGGTCTGGTGGCTCGAGTAGAGCTGGAGCAGCGTGGGGATGACCATGAGGTAGCCGTTGGAGCAGAAGATGTTGCGGAAGTTGTAGGCGGCGTTGATGTAGGTCGCCATGACGTAGCGCAGGATGCAGGCGTCCTCCGAGTGCAGGATCACGGCCCCGTTGAGCACGTTGAGCAGGAGGTGGATGTCTCCCGAGTAGGCGAAGTTACCCGCCATGGCCTCGAACATGCGGGCGATGAGGCGTACCCACATGAACTTGTGGAGCACGTCGAGTCCGAGTAATTCCTACAAAGTTGTAAATGTTAGAAAATTATTTCAGCTCAGTTTAGAACGTGTAACTCGGTGCGGCGCACCCATCGCAGCTCTCTCCTCAATAATTTACCTTCCCGATCTCGCCGCCCTTGTAGAGGTCGAGGTCGGCCTCGAGGGCCTTCCTAGGGAAGGACGGGAGCTTCATGAGCTCCTCGTGCAAGAACACGACTCTCTGCACCACCATGTCCACGTTCTTGAGGATGGCCCAGGTGAGGAGCACCTTGCCGATCTCGACGAACTTGTGCATGAGCTCCTGCTGCTGCAGCGCGGCGAACGCCTCGTCGGGCTTCATGTGGACCAGCTCGAGCTGCGGGTACTGCGAGCGCTTGAAGAAGTAGAAGTCCCTCACGTACGAAGATGGGTTGTGTATTTGGTCTGTGAGAGCGCAACCGTGTTAGAGAGGGGGCTGTACTGTAATCAAAAGTGTTCAACTCACACACTTCAAAGTGTTCAACAGTATGTTCAACACTTTAAGATGCTTCGCTATAATCCTATGTATTTTATATGAGGAAGTAGGTGTTAGACCGATATGTTGGCCAGCAGAATACGTCCAACGAAAGTATTGAACACTTTTGTCCCCAATGAAACACATGGTCTTTTAACTAAGCATCTTAGAGTGTTGAACACTGTGTTCAACACTTTGAAGTGTGTGTCAGTTGAACACTTTGATTACAGTGTGGTCGTATTCTGTCAGATCCACCAGGCTTCGGCTTTATACTTACGCGTCTTGTGGTCCACTAGAAAGAACTCTTTGTGTTTGCCCTCCTCGATGCCGAAAAAGTCCAAAGATTCCCTCAGGATTTGGCAGAACTGGGTGTCTTCTTGCACCGGGAACTGAGAGGGTATGCCCGGCGCGTCTGGATCTGGAACACAAACGACGTTGGTGCAACAGAACAGTGGCGGCGGGCGGGGCGGGGCGGGAGTGACGACACTGGAAGAACAAAGGTGCGACCTAATGCCTTTAAAAGGTGCTATTCTAGTGCCTTTAGAAAGGCGCGATTGTGTTCAAAGGCACTAAAATATAGCATCTTTCGGTCAAATTAGTGCCTCTGTAGGGGTGCTGTTTGAATAACGCCTTGGTGAAGGCACTATTACGAGTAGCACCCCTAAAAGGGTATTATGTCCTACCTTTGTTTTTCCCGAGGGGGAATTCACTTCCGTAATACACTGTACACCTGATCCATGTATTACGCCGTAATACACGTAATGTAATACCGAAAAACACGAGAATGTGCTTTAAAGTGATAAAATCTTGCGTGTAATACAGGTGTAATACAGGTGTAATACAGGTGTAATACAGGTGTAATACAGGTGTAATACCGTGTAATACCGAGTAGTCTGTACAAGATTTTACGATGTGAATTCCCCCTCGGTTTTTCCAGTGGAGGGAGGGGGTGGTTTAACGCTCACCTTGCGGCCCGTGGACCACGATCTTCTTCGCGGAGGGTACGTTGGCGGTGAGCAGGATGGACGCGTCGCACTGCTCCTTGCGCAGGATCTGCTTGAGGTCCTTGAACATGATGCCGTGCACGCTGTGCACCACCATCCACAGGATGGACAGCGCGGTGCCGATGAGGCGCTGCCCGTCCTCCTGCGGCGAGCGCACGTAGAACATGACGTAGCCGATGATGTAGTTGTAGAGCGCGAAGGCCGCCTGCTGCGGCAGCTTGGGGATGAAGCGGATCAGGTGGCGGAGCAGCTTGAACATCTCGTCCTGACGGTCGCGGGTCAGCCGCTCGAGCACGTAGCGCAGGAACAGCGCGCTGTCCTCCACCAGGCAGTTCCAGATGGTCTGCACAGGCACAGGACACAAGCCTTGAGATGGGCCCGGGGCGCGCGGGGTGCGCGCGGGCGCGGGGGGCGTGGCAGCGGCCGTAACCTGCTGTGCCGGGCCGCGCCGGCCGCCACAGTGTCGCCACAAAAGTAGGCAATAAGTAGCCCAAACACAGTGGAGTAAAGCGGGCTGCATCTGCGCCTGTATACAAGGCAGCACCCTGGCACAGGTGCGTACCGGGTGTTTCTTTGAATGCGTAACAGTGTTGCGGGATTGCATACTCTCCAGCGCTGCAGGGGCCATGGCGCCTTACGGGCGAATAGGGTAGGCAAACCCGCAACACTGTTACGCATTCAAAGAAACACCCGGTACATGTTGCCTGGTAGGCAGGCGCAGATGCGGCCCGCTTTATTCCACTGTGTTTGAGCTACTTATTTTATTTTATTAATTCTTTTCTGGCAACATTGGGCCGCCATGCCTTACCTGGTAGGCGATCTCGTACACGGCATTGCCGTCCGGGGAGACGGCCGCGTCATCGAGCAGGCTGATGATCTGCACGACGGCGGAGCAGAGGCACGACGGGAACAGCGAGTGCGCCGAGTGGATGAGGTGGCTCGTGTTCCGCGCCTGCAGCTGGTCCGGCTCGTCGTCTGCGAAGCGTTACAAAGAGTCACATCTACACTTGAAATCTTCCACAAAGAATTTTTTTTTGTACAATACAAAGAATTCTGTGCAACCGTAATATACAAAAAAAAAAAAAAAAATTCCGTGTATAACAAAGATTTTGTTTTTGTGTTACAAAGATTTTTCTTTGTATTACAAAGATTTTTCTTAGTATTACAAAGATTTTTCTTTGTATTACAAAGAAAATTTGGCTTTCTATCACGGTTGCACAGAATTCTTTGTAATGCAAGAATTTTCTTTGTAAGATTTTAAGAGTGTACGGACGGGGCGGCACGCTCGGGCACGGGGCGGGGCGGGGCGGGGCGGCCACTCACCGGCGTCCTCGTGGTCCTCGACGGCATGGTACAGGCTGGGCTCGTACGCGGCCTGCACCGTCACCGGGATGGTGGTGATGAGGAAGTTCTCGCGCTCCTCGCGCCGCTTGTTCTCCTGCGCCTGCAGGGCCAGCTTCACCAGCTCCGTCTGCTGCTTCTTCCGCGTCTTGGTCCCGGACACGAGCACGCGCTGCGGGGCGGGGCGGGGCAGAGCAGGACCGGGTTAGGACGGCGCGGCCTCGGCGACAGTCCGCGCCGCGGAGCACCCGGGGCGGGGCGGGGCGGGGCGTGGCGGGGCAGGGGCCCGGGGGGTCGATACCCCGCCCCGGCCGGCCCGGCCCGGCCCGGCCCGCCCCAGGCGCCCGGCAGGCGGCTGCTCGGCTCAACTACGGCTGACTTATGGTGTGGGGTAAGGGGACCCCACGAGTGAAGGTCAAGTAGCAGGGCTTGACTTGTAAATTAATGCAGCGTAGGTTTACCCTTGATCGAGATTAGGAACTCACCGGCGCGGCGCCGCGTTACTGACGCTGTGACTTTAGTCGCCCCGGTCAAACCGACCGGCAGGGCCGCGGCCCGAGTGAGGGAAGGGTTTGGACTTTGTAACTAGACGTCAAATAATAGTATAAAATCGGCAAATCAGACAACAAGATCAACTACTGGCGTGATGTGTGGAATATGAAGTGGTGGCTTGTTGCACCGCACCCCACTGGGAGCGGCGCGAGGGCGGGGCGGGGCGGGGCGGGGGAGGGCTCAACGGGTTGACAAGGGGCCGGCCGCCAGGCGGGACTCGAACTCGGGGCCCTCGTGTCGCGGCCTTATTTGTCTTGCCTCGCCGGCAGAACTACGAGCCTACATGACGGTCACAAGTTCGCGACCTGACCTGGACAGGACAGGACAGGGCGGGGCACCCGTCTCACCCCGCGGAGCCCAAGGAAGTAGTTGGGGAAGGACGGCAGGCATGGGGAGGTGTGTATGCTAGGACGTAGAGGGACACGTAGCAAAGTGTGTACATGTGTGTCGAGATGACATTAACACAAATATGCGGCACAGCGTGCGTGCGCTCTCACTAAAAGAGAAACACAGAAAACACAGTGTCTCGAGAGACCTAGAGACTAAGAGTAAGAAACACCGAGAGAACACATAACATTCACTCCTATCTAGTAGCCTTCGCCACAGCATGACAGCATCAAGAAGAGTCATAGAACAAACAAAAAGTAAAATAAATCACGCCGTACAGGTAGAGGGTACTCAAGTATCATAGCAGGTCTACGGCGCGCCGGGGCCGGGGCCGGCCGGGCCGGGGCGCACGGGGCCTCTCACACTCTCTCATTCTCTTGCTCTCTCCACACCAGCGATGCAAAACCACATTCAAGTATAAGAAGCGCTCGGTAATGAGTCGTGGATCATTTTTGGGGGAGCTCGGCTCGACATGGGTGGTGAGACAAGGTGATGATACTTATAGCTAATATTGCATGCAAGCGACGGACCAACGCGGCGAGACGAGGCGAGGCGAGGCGACCTGCCGCCGCCGCCCGGCCCAGCAGGCTGATTCAGAAAATCGCTCTCGTGCCTCTGTCTCTCTCGCACTCATTGGGCGTGCCGCATAGGTGCGAGAGAGACAGTGCGACGAGAACGATACCCAGAATCCGCGTGCAGGCGCCGCCCAGGGCCAGCGTGGCAAGGTGTTCTACGTCCCCACCCTGGGCGGCGCCGCGGCGCTCGGCGGGAGCTGGGCGCAGCCACTTCGCAGGTCACCCTACAGGTTGGGGGCGGAGCCGCCAAGCAAACCGCTAGAAGCCTCCAACTGGTCCGCCCCCGGTGAGGACGCTAGCTACCCGCCCCGCGGCCAGCGCGGCCGGGGCGTGGCGTGGCGTGGCGCGACGCGGCGTGGCGTGGGGTGGTCGGTGTGGCGGGGTCCACAGGGCGGGGCCCAGCACCACTCAGCGCCGTAGCCAGCAGCGCGGACGGACGGGGTGGGGGTGGGGTTTAGAGATTAGAACCGGAGTAATATGTTAGTGGCGGCTCGGAGAGCCGACTGATTTAGATCATATGAACAAGGTGCGATTTTATTTAGGCATTTTTTTCTTAGTCACACTATGTTGACGTTTGCCTTATCGGGCGGGGAGCTCAGTACGGGACATGGCGGCAGGGCGGCAGATGCGACAGTGAGGAACGATCATCGACATCTACGCCCACACGTCAGGCAGGTTACTGGCAGTACACGGCAGGGCCGTACACTCTGATGCACTCCTCACTGCGAAGCTGCGCTCTCCCTGCTCGGCTCGGCTCGGGCAACCACCGTCCTATCCGCGGTGTGGGCTACGGGAGGATGGTTGATAAAGAGAAAGAGGTCGAAACGGAAAACAACAAACAAAATGATAATAGTTAAGTAGCGGAAAGAGTACGTGGAGTGAACACACGCGCATGGTAAAGATCGAGAGCACATATATAAAAAACACCGAACAACGAGAGGGAAAGCAGAAGAGAAAGGGGGCCGGAGCGGCTCCTTACCTCCCGGGCTCCGGAGTAGCCCCGGAGCCGGGTCGGCAGCCCCATGCCGTGGGGGTGGGCGTGGCCGGCGTGGCCGGCGTGGGAGTGCGCCCCCAGCCCCAGGGCGTGGCCGCGGGCCGCCGACTGGCCGTGCTGGCCTTGGCCGTGGCCGTGGCCCAGGCCGCTCTCCGAGGCCCGGCTCTGGACGCCGAGGCAGCGCTCGCCCAGGCGGCGGCGGATTGGACGGACCTGTTGGCCCTGCAGCGCCCGTCCCCGTCAGTGTCGTCAGCCCGCGCCCGTCCACGCCACCGGGGGCCGGGGCGGGGCGGGGCGGGGCGGGGCGGGTGCGCGCGGGGGCGGGCGTGCAGGACTGGCCTGGCGGACATAATGTACAACGGCACCAGGCCCTCGCCCGGCCCGGTCCTCGAGCTGCGGGGAGGAAAAGACATTCGCCGGCCGGTGACCTGACTCTCGTCCTGCAAATCTTTAGGTGAACAGATGAACGCTCCTGCGACAGGAGGCGCCGCGGAGGCCAAAGTGCTGGAAAACCAACTGCCTCCTACAAAAAGCGTGTGCGGGAGAACGCCCCCCTCAAGGTATCGCATAAAAGCTATGTAACTCTGGAATAGAGGACTAAGTGTCAAGTTTTGAGGGGTTGTGGTGTCCTGGGTGCATCATGGAGAGCCTACTGCTGTATCTATCTCCTTACGTCTATTGTGATTGGGGTGGTGGAGAGGTGTGTTGGACTCGGCATGGCGCCGGTAGAAGGGCACTCACGTGGCTCTCCTGGCTGATGGTGACTTCCTCCACCTTGGACGTGACCTGCGGTGCCCACGGCGGGTCCACGACGGGCAGCGATTCGATGCCGATCTTAGGGGAGGGCAGGGTGAATTCTATCCCCGGCGGGGGTACCTTAAACGTGACTTGCGCGCCCTCCTCCATGCGTGGCCACACCTGGTATCGGAGCTTCCAGAGCACCTGGAACCTGTCACCGACCAATATGTCGAGCGGTTAAAGGAGTCGTGAAACAGAGCGAGAGTCACCTGGCCTCACTGTTAAACCAAGTGTGCAACTGTTCAACACTTGAATGTGTGCAACTTACAGTCCTACACGTCCAAGTGTACAGCTCGGTATTTGTGCAATTCCCAGTGTCGAACATGCCAGTTGTACACTTGTAAGTGTTTAACTCGACATTTGTACACTTGCATGTGTTCAACTGCCCCGTGCAACATTTCCCTTGTTGAACACTTGCAAGTGTACAACTGTCGAGTTAAACACTTACAAGTGTACGACTGGCGAGTTTGACACTTCCAATAGCACAAATACTGAGTTGCACACTTGCACCTGTTATACTGGAAATTGCACAATTTACAAGTGTTGAACAGTTGAACACTTGGTTTCACAGTGCTCGCGCCGCGCCGCGTCCGCCCGTACCTGAGTATGGACTTGATGCGCACGGCGGGGTCCTGGTGGTGGAGGCCGTGGCGCATGATCTCGGACGCGTGGCTGGGCGCCTTGACGGCCGCGAGGATGAACAGGGACGAGGCCGTGGCGGCCACCTCCTGGTTGTGCTCGAGCAGCAGCTCCCACGACACGGGCAGGATCTCGATGAACTGGTCCTCCGTCATGACGGCCGCGCCCTTGACCAGGGCGGCCAGCGGCGCGTGGAACACGTCGCGCACCTGGTTCTTGAGGTACTTGAGGATCGGCGGCACCTCCTTGGTCTTCTCCTCGCCGCCGTTGGCCTTGCCCGGGAGGCAGCCCGCGCCGTCCAGCTCCAGGTCGGCCAGGTCGCGAGAGGAGTCCCGCGTCGTGGAGCGGCCCGCCTGCGAGTCCACGTCGCGGATCCTGCAACAGGTAGAGGCCGCTGTCACCCTGCCTCCTGCAGCCTGCAGTGACTGCCGTGCGCTGACGGGCGCTACCGACTTGTCTCTCTTGTTGTCGCTCTCCTTCCTCCGGATGGGCGAGGCCTGCGTGCTCGTCTGGTCCGAGACCTTCCTGCCCCGGCTGCGGCCCTCCTTCTTGTCTCCGTCGCGCTGCTTGTCCGCCTCGGACTCGGGGGAGGACATGAGGCCAAACTCTTCGCCGTACACCTGCGAGCAAGACCGCGTTAGGCTGATGTCTGGGGATGTGCACATAATGCGTTTATCAACAGCTCTAGCCATTTCTGTCTCTCTCGCACTCATTGCCGGCTATGAGTGCGAGAGAGACAGAAATGGCTAGAGCTGTTGATAAACGCATTATACTGATGTCAAGAGGCGGGCGCCTTGCCGTGCGAGCACGCTCCCCACTCCTACCTTCCTGACGGACTTGATGAGCCTCGAGCAGGCGCGCATGTGGCGGCGGTAGCAGAAGGGGTGGCAGAAGTTCTGGTGCGAGCAGAAGAAGTTGAACGAGTTGGAGACCTGCACGACCACCTTGAGCCAGGGCAGGTGCGTGAGGGAGTCGTCGGTGTCGTTGCTGTCGCTGGGACTCTCGGGCGGCTGGTCGTCGCTCAGGATGCCGGGCGACTCCTCGCCGCTCACCTCGCCGCCCGCGCCGCCCTGCTCCGACGTGTCGCTGCGGTCCGACAGCGAGCTCACCTTGCGACGGGACTGGATGGAGTCGGCGCGCTTCACCGTGCTGCTCACTGCAAGCAGAGAGGTAGTCGTCGGTCACTCGTCACCCGACCCACCCGCTGACCTGTCTCGGCCCCCGCACTGTTAAACCGAATTGTCATGTCGTGACGATAGATATTGTTACGAATATTTCGTTACAAGAGCTGTGATGGAACAGTCGTTACATGACATACATTTCGTCACTCGATATGAATCTTTCGTCACATGACATGAATCTTTCGTCACATGACATGAATCTTTCGTCACATGACATGAATCTTTCGTCACATGACATGAATCTTTCGTCACTTGACATGAATTTTTCGTCACGTGACATGAATCCTTCGTCACACTGTGATGAACCATTTGTCATATTTAACATTTATCTCACCCCTTGTGACGTACCTTTCAAAAGTAAAATTTAGCACTGACTTTGTTGTCATGTGACGACTTAAAATTTTCCAGTGCGGCCAGTGCGGCTAGCGATACTCACAGTCGTACTCCAGGATCTCCTTGGCCTCCTTGGTGTGCCGCCGCAGCTTGAGGCTGCGCCGCTTGAAGGAACCGGACGTGGCGTTGGCCGTGGTGCCCCTGCGCAGCAAGTGCGGCCGGCTGGGCCCGGAGGCTGAGCCGGAGCCCGGAGCCGGCGCGGCGGAGGCGCCCGGAGGGCCCTGGTTGCCCTGGCCCGCGTGGCTGCCCAGCCGCCGCTTCTTCTCCTCCACGCCCTCCTCGCCCTGCATGGTGACCGTGGACTTGCTGCTGCCCTCCGAGCCGTTGTCCGGCTCGTGCAGCACGAAGCTGATCTTCCTCTCCGGCTGGGCGCCCTGGTCGCCCGCGATGGACTGCAGGCTCTGCGCCGACGCCTGGCTGTGGCCCATGGAGGACAGCGCCATGCTCCAGCGCCGGTTGGCGTTGTTCTGGCCGCCCAGCCCCGTGTACACGCGCTCCCAGGGCGGCGGCCGCTCCCCGCGCTGCGAGGCGCGCGACGCCTTGGGCAGCGTCTGGAACGTCTCGCGCATGAAGGCGGTGATCTCCAGCAGCAGCATGCACGCCACCAGCCGCAGCGCCATCGGGCTCTCCAGGCCGTACAGGTTGACGCTAGCTGCGAGACAGGACACAGACAGGTCACGTTAGAATTCAATTTACTTCAAAAAATATCCATTGCTAATCCACTGTAAGAAATGTTTGTAAGAGTTACGGGAAAATTTTCCATGAGAAATGTCGTAAAGTTACGATATCACATTGTAAAATTACAAAATAATAAGGACACTTGGCGTCGACTTGTGATTCTTAAACGAGCCCAAATAGGCTTTCGTAAATTTACGATTTCGATCGTAAAGTTACAACACCGTTTGTAAATCACAAATTACGAAAAAAAGTCGTAAATTTACAAAGATATTTTTCACAGTGTCGTTGAACTCACCCTCGTCCAGAAAGTCCTCTTCCTCGTCCTGCTTGAGTATGTCCTTGTGCTTGCTCTCCTCCAGCACCATGCCCACGACGACCGGGTAGTTCTTCTTGTCGGACTGCAGCAGCTCCTCGAGGCGCACGGCGATGGCCTCGGCCCACTGGCTGAACATCTTGCCGGCGGCGCGCTGCAGCAGGTGGGTGCGCCGCAGCCCCGTGGGCAGCCCGCCCGCCAGCCCGCCGCCCAGCCCGCCGCCGGCCTTGTGGTGCGGCAGCGGGCCCGACGGCCGGAACATGGACAAGTTGTGCTTCATCCAGGCCGGCCACTGGCCCTTGTTGCAGCAGTGCACGAAGTAGCAGCACTCGAGCAGCATGGAGGCGCGCGCCACGACGGGCGCGTGCGGCAGGTCCAGCACGGCGGCCAGCAGGTGGCTGTCGGGCACGGAGCCCGGCTGGCACGTCTCCAGCAGGAACGACAAGCGCGCCATGCCCATGCGCACCGGCTCGATGGCCACCAGCTTGCGCTCCTTGAACACGACGAACTCGGACTCGCGGCTGTGGTCGCCCTGGTCGATGGAGCTCCGCCGGCTCATGTACGAGCCCTGCGTGTCCTCCATGCTGCCGTCCTTCTTCTTGCCCTTGCCGAGGCCCAGCTTGATGAACTGGTCCTCGAGGCGCTTGCGCGTCTTGACGAGCACGTTGGTGGAGCGCGGCGGCGCCTGCGGGGGGTTGATGCCGCGGCTCAGCGAGCGGTGCAGCGACGCCTGGCGCACCAGCGAGGCCAGGCCCTCGCTCTCGCTGCCCGTCACCTCGACGCTGTCCATGGAGTCCGTGCGGCCGTAGTCCCGCCGGAACCAGCTCACTGCAAACCGCACCGGCGACGCGTCGCGCGGAAGAAAGGTTAGCAATACAGTACAGCTAACCCGATAGCTGAATGGAGATAACTAATAATTTAGCTATGTTGCGAAAATCTGTGTAGCTCAAAAAGTAGCAGAGCTAAGTAATTTTATTGCCGGATGGCTAAATGTTAGCAACATAGCTAAATAATTAGTTATCCCCCATTTAGCAATTGGATAAGCTGCGTAGCTAACTTTTTTTTTTTGCGTGCGGTCCGGGTAAGCTATTCTACTGCAGTGACTCACCCAGCCCCCCGATCTTGAAGCGCTCCTTCTCCTTGTCGCGGGCGAGGGTGCCGCCCGGGGCCATGCCGAAGCCGCCCATGGCGCTGAGCCCCTCCGCGATGCCGCCGATGTTGCGCTCGCTGTGGCGCGGCGTGAGCGCGTGCGGCTTGCGGCGCAGCGGGCCCAGCGGGCTCTGGCTGGCCTTGGTCTGACCCTCGTCGGACACGTCCGTCTCCAGCAGGCTCTGGAACCGAAAGCTTGGCGATTCAAGTTTCTCCAGACTTGGAGCCGGCTAAGCTCCGTGCGCCACTCGAAAAAAATGATTAGCCAAAATAAATAATGCATTAGCTCGTATGGCCTTAGCTAAGAATATTAGCTGCCTTAGCTAACTATTCTTGAGCAGCTATCAGCTACACCAGCTGAGATATTAGCTCTCACAGCTGCCGAGGAACACACGCACGAGCTGGGAGGGAGAATATCTTAACGGTTACAGCTGATAATTAGCTAAGGCAGCTAATATTATTATCTAAGGCCATACGAGCTCATGCATCATATAGCTATTTTAGCTAATCTTTTCTTTTTCGTGGCAGTGCACTTACAGCGCACGTTGACGAGGTGCTCCTCTTCTTGAGCAGCACTTTCTTGGAGCCCTCGATGACGTAGCATGCCTCCAGGCCCGGGTTGGGCTGCTCCAGGTCGGACTGGTTGATGTGCCTGCGGACAGGTCCATCTCGCGTTACTTCACCCTGTCCACCCTCCCACTGCACTGCCTCCGAGGCGGGGCCGCCGGGCTGAGCCGGGCCAGGCCAGGCCGTCCACTTACTTGATGACGCGGGTGGTCTGAGACGCGGGCTCCCGCCGGTTGGGGCGGCTCGCGCAGTCCAGGAGGCCGCTCAGGGCGACTCGCCGGAACACCCCGCCGTGGGCCTCCTTCACGTACGTCATGAGGCGGCGGACGTCGCAGAACAGCGCCTGCGGACGAAGCGGGACGGGGCGGTCAGTCGACAGCGTGGCAAAGCGTCGCCGCCGACAAGCTGACTGATTCAGAAGCAGAGCGCTTTTCTCGCTCTGTCTGTCTCTCGCACCTATACGGTGCGCCTCATGAGTGCGAGAGAGACAGAGGGAGGAGAGCGCTCTTCTGAATCAGGGCGCATCGCAACCCGTAAGAGGGACGTACAATGTTCTCGGTCGACTTGAGCTCCTTGGCGGATTTGACGAGCCTCGTGACGAGGGCCTTGAACACGGCCGACATGATGTGGCCCTCCACCCCGCGGCCGCCGCCGCTCAGCCCTGCGCCGAAGTTGGTGGCGTAGCCGCCCTGCGAGGAGACGTCGGGCGACTTGCTGCAGCTGCGCTTCTGATCGGCTGCAAGAGAGAGGATGGCGTGGTTGAGCAGGGGGCGGAGGCGGGCCAGGCAGGGCAGTACTCCACAGTATGCAGTGTGAGCCACTCATGGAGCAGCTCCATACCCTAGAGGGGACACCTTCGTGAGTGCGACAAGGACAGAGGCATGGGAGCGATGTTCTGAATCAGTCGGCAGGGGGCGGAGGCAGGCCAGGCAGGGCAGTGGCAGTACTCCACAGTATGCAGTGTGAGCCAGGCGGGGAAGGGGGGGGGGGCGGCGCGAGGAGGGAAGGCCGCCGAAGGCTTTTTCCTCTAGCCCCGGGCCGGTCCAGCTCAGGAAGGAGAGGAGGGGGGCAGCGAGGGGTCCTTAACTTTAAAAATTCAATCGTACGCCAATTCTGTTTTTTCCCCCGTGATTTTCCTTCATTTTTAGTGATTTTTACTAATTTTTTTCTGATATTTTCTGGCTTTGCACCGATTTTTTAAAGGGTGCACCCTGATTTTCGGAAGTGAAGGACCCCTTGGGCGGTGCGCAGGCGTGGGCTGGCGCTGGCTCTGCCACGTACTGAGCGGGGACAGGAGCGTACTGGGGTCAACGCAGAAGCCGACGTAGGCGTGGAAGAGGTCCATGACGTCCTGCAGCGGCGACAGGCGCACCAGCTGGCGGAGGAAGGCGCCGAACTGCAGCGGGGACGAGCGCTGCAGCCTGGCCATGATGCTCTGGCCCTGCGAGCGCAGGAAGTCGGCGGGCGGGCCGCGCTGTCCCTCCTCGCAGCCGTACGGGCAGCCGAGGTGGCGCAGCACCCTGCGGGCGGGAGGGCAACACGGAGGTGAGGTCTACGGATGTATTTTTACTTTAAAATTAAAACTTGGCGGTAAATTATGTAAAATACGGTCAAATACGGTAATTTTCCGTAAAATTAATAAAATTCAATTTTTTGCCGTTTTTGGATTAAATTTAGTGTTTTAAAAGGTGAGGCGTGGGTCGTGCAGCCGGCGCGCAGTCTGGTCTACCTAAGCCTTACCTCAGCACCGTGTTGAGCATGAGGCAGTGCGGGGTGTTGAAGCGGTTCGGCCCCTTCTTGCCGTCGCTCCCCTTGCCGGTCGAGTCCGGGTCGCTGTTCTGGCTGTCCTGGTCGGGGCCCGGCACCGGGGCCCCCGTGGAGGGCGCCGTAGAGGGCCCGGCGGCCGCCCCGGGGCCGGGCGCACCCGGGGCCTGGTCCTTGGTCGGGGAGGTCTCCGTCGGCGCGGGGGGCTTGAGCACGCCCAGGTCCACCAGCAGCTCGAGGAGGTTGAGGATCACCTCGCACACCCGGAGCGTGCAGCAGTGCGCCTCGCGCATGGACGCGGCGTGCACCGCCCTCAGCACCACCTGGTAGTCCATGTCGCCCTCCTTGGTGATGTAGCAGGCCGCGCCCTGGGCCTCCTGCATCTCCTCGCCCTGGTACGTGATGTTGGAGTCCGTGAGGCTGCGCGCCAGGCTCGGCTTGCGCTCCTGGGCCTGGCCCTGCAGGCTGAGCAGGTCGAGCTGCGAGTCCACCGACCCCTGCCAGGACTGCAAAGCATCGGGTGTGACGTCACGACACGTGAGCGCTGAGCGGGACGGGACGGGAAGTAGTCTCAACGCCAGTCACGGCCCGGCCGGCCGCACGGCAAAAAAAGTTTCTTGAATTTCAAGACCCGGTCTTGGATCTTATATAGAACGCCAATGGAATCTAAGACCAGGTCTTGTAATTCAAGAAACTTTTTTTACCGTGCGGTACATTCGGCGACATCCTTACTTGTTTTCGGAGGAAGTCGGGGGACGGTGTGGGTGTGTGCTCTGTGACGGTGATGATGGGGTTGGGGATGGAGTGGGACTGAGCCCCGGGCAGCTTCTTCTTGCTCTGCCGGTCCACCTGCAGCTCGCCCATGTACCTGAGGGTGTACCAGCCACACATTGTACTCTACGACCACAGAAGCAAGATTCTACAGGGGAAGAGGGAGACACAATGATCCACGGCACTGCTCTCTACAGTTACCTAGGCTCCAAGTTTCACTCCCTAATTGCTTTTATAGGCGCCGTTCTACAAGAAATAATTATGTATTCTGACTTGCCGAAACGTCATAACATGAGCAGTACAGCCTTTACGAAAAACAAAAAATATCCATTGACACTGCATGACACATCCAAGATATTTTTCCTAAAGCCATAAATCGGTGTTAAACTATCCTGCATTTATAATTTTGTTCAATGTTTTCTTTAGACCAAAAAAAGCAATATTTCTCCAAATTTTATTGAACAATTCAAGTCTACTTTTTTAATCTACCAAAGAAGCGACTCTGACTCAAATATCAATTGCTGCACTACGCTTTCCATTTTCTACGATGACTTACCCTCCACCATTCATTTCATCAAGCAAACAGCTGTGCCGAAATAAGGAAAGAAAGAGAAAGAAGAAAGAAGGATGAGAACCACAGAATAGAAAAGGAGTCTGAGAAAGAAACGTGAAGAATTACAAAATACATTGGTTAGTCCACATGTCTGTGCTGATTTCTTTCCTATCTACTGGTGCAGGTGTTGAAGCGATATTGTGCGTTATCTCACTTTTTCTGAATATGTACAAGAGTAGAATATTTTTCTTTACCTTCCCTGTATTTTTTTTCACGAGTAATTTTTTTTCTCATAGACTACGCTCGCTGGAGGCCCAGTTGGAGCACACCTCATGACCTGCCGTGCTCACCTGAGACTCGGCATGCTCTTCCCTTTGACGAGGTTACTGGGAGGTGTCTGCATGGGGCTGGCCTGCGCCGAGCCCGAGCCGGAGAGCTCGTCCTCGCCCGCGTCCAGACTGCCGTGGCACTCCTTGGTCGCGAGCGCGCGCTGCGGGGCCGCGGGGGAGAGCGTCAGGAACTATATTCAGTTCAGAATCACGCTTGTCGAAGCGTAAGCGTACGCTTGCGTGAGAGTGAATCTACGCTTGAAGGGGTGGGGGAGCACTCGATCTTCTTCGCCGATTCGGATCGCTTTGCCTCCGAACTCGTCAGCCGTAGTCACCCGAATCCACAGAGCTGACCGGACTGAGTGCTCCCTCACCCCTTCAAGCGTAGATTCACTCTCACGCAAGCGTGCGCTTACACTTCGACAAGCGTGATTCTTAACTGAATATAGCTAGGTTAGCCCAACGCACCAACATGAGCCAAACGCAAAACCAGATCGTCACTGACCTGGTCATCCAGGGTCTTGGCGTCGTCGCGACCGATCTTCTCCAGCGTCTTCTCCGACTTGGAGAGCAGCTTGGTCTCGACGAAAGCGCGCAGGTCCGCCATCTTCATCTTCTTCTTCACCTTCTCGCTGGCGCGCCGGAAGTGACTCAGGCCCGACTCCTCCCCGCCGCTCGACTTGCGACGGAAAAAGAACGACGGCAAATCTGCGGAACGAGATGTTGAGATGAGGACAAGGCCCTTCGCCGTCGGCAAGCGACTTTGTTCACCGCCTCACTCTTACCCGACGACGTGGACTCCGCGAGGTGCGACTTGTCCTTCTCGTCCGGCACGGGGACGACCTCCTTGGACTCCGAGTCGCCCGCCGAGTCTGTCCCGCGCTTCTTCTGCTCGGGGCTCTGGTACAGGGAGACCTCTATCTTGGGGATGGGCAGCGAGTTGGAGCGCCGGCGCGGCTGCTGCTGGTGGGCGCGCTCCTCCGCAACGTCACGCAGTCTGTCGACAGCAAGGCGTGAGCATCATTCGTAAAGCTATTACACGGTAAAAAGGATTTTGTGCTCACAACAAAAAAGTTTGTTAATATAGTTAATATACGCCAAGCTCCCAGACTGCACTCCGATCCGGAACAAGAGGCTACACGGAAAAAGGGATTTTGTTCTCATAACAAACGAGTTTGTAAATATAGACATAACAAAAAATTATTTGTTCCGGGAAATAAAAATTTGTTGGGGGAACAAAGTTTCTGTTACTGCAACAAAATGTTTGTTGGCGGAATAATCAGTTGTGACAACAAAACCCCCATTCTGTTGTCACAACTAACATATTGTTCCCCCAACAAACATTTTCTTGCGGTAACAGAAACTTGGTTCCCCCAACAAATTTTCAGTTCCCGGAACAAATATTTTTTTGTTATGTCTATATTTACAAACTCGTTTGTTATGAGAACAAAATCCCTTTTTCCGTGTAGCCTCTTGTTCCGGATCGGAGTGCAGTGTCGGAGCTTGGCGTACCGGTGGTACAAGAACTGCAGCGCCCAGAACACGCCCTCCTCCTGCCACTGCGGGATGAACAGGCAGCGCAGCACCGCCACGTCCAGGAACGTGGCCGCCGACAGGTCCATGCGCGGGGGGTCCCCTCCGGCCGAGGTGGACGCCGACTGCTGGCTCACACCTGCAGACATTCGTCATTCCCAACTTAAACAACAGGTACGCGCCTCTACCAAACAGTGCGGAATTTGTTTTGAGTAAAATTTATTTAAGAAGGGCATTTTCTTTTTCCGGCTGTAAGTCAAGCAGTTCAAGGCTCCCTGGGCCGCTTTTGTCTTTATTCTCCACGACATGGCACTGGTGGTTTTATGATGAGGAGGAGGGAGGGGGTCGCCTCAGGGAGCCGCCTGCAAAGTAGGCAGTTTGAGCTTCAAACCCCTTATATTAAGTCAAAGTCACCCCACAATACATAGCCCATAGCCCCTCCCGTCGGCCGGACACAAAACCGCGCTTGCCGCTTGCTCGGTTGTGCGATGGGTTGCCCAGTCGCTCGGCCCGAGTGGCGCTGGGCGTGACAACCATACGTACTCGGGGCGGCCGTCAGCTTGGGCGCCGAGGCGGGCGCTGGCGGCTTGGGCGCCTTGTGGCCGGCCCCGGCCCCGGCCCCGGCCGGGTGCGTCTCCTCCCTGCCGTCCGACTTGTCCCGCTCCAGCGACCTGCGCGAATACAGAGTTATCAGTAGGTGGGTCAGTGTCAGAGTGTCTCAGAACAGATCGCTCTCGCATTCGCGTTACCCGAGCCGATGGCCGTGCTTGACCCGGTCCCGGTGCCCGCGGGTCTCCTTCACGATGTGGATCTGGTCCAGCAGCGGCGCCGACGGCTTGGCCCCCGTCCGCGTCACCCTGAAGATGCTGGCGTCCGCCTGTCGCGAGGAAAACGGTGAGGTTGTAGTCGGCACGGCACGCTTATAGCGCAGGCAACAAAAGTCAAGCGCGGATCCAAAGGAGGGGGGGGGGGGGGGCAAAGGGCCAATTGCCCCGCCCATGGCACCTAGATAGCCGCCTGAGAGATAGGCAAAAGGCCACACTTTGCCCCTGTAAGTAGGGGAAAAGTGCTACTTTGCCGACTTTGCCCCTCCCATAGACAGCCTCTGGATCCGCCACTGAGAAAAGGCCGGCATAAAATTCACTCACATGAAAAATAGACGCGTTCTCTCGCGTGCCGTCTGCGGAGTCGGGTAGTGAAGGAAGCCGGAAGATGACGACGTGCTCCTCCTCCGTGCTGGAGCTCTCCTCGGGTATGGTCTCGGGGAACGACGTGTCCTTGGGCGAGGACACCCACTGCACCTGCAACGGGGCCGGTAGCCTTGAACTTGACCTGACCAGGTCGGTGAGGCACCTCCCCCTCCCCCTACGGGGCACCGCAGCGGCAGCGCGCTGGGGGGGGGGGGGAGCGGAAGGGGGTGCTGACAGGGTTGTGTAATTAACACGGACAAGGAGCAAAAACAGAACAACTGATTAGGATGCGGCCGGAACTCACCGCCAGCTCGTCATCCGGTTTGGTGGCGGCGGGGGCCACTGTTGCGCCGGGGGCGGCGGCGGGGGCGGAGGAGGCGCCCGGGGGTGCCGGCGGCGCGCTGGGGGCGGGCGGCTGCGGGGAGTAGGGGCGGACGGCCCCCGCTGGCCGAGCGGCTGCGGGGAGGTCGGGGCGGGCGGCGCGCTCGGCCCGCTGTCGAAGAAGGTCGCCGCCGAGGACGGACAGGGCGGGCTCGGCTCCGAGTGCCCGAAGATGTTGTCATCATTTGATGATTTACCTGCCGGAACGATCGATAAAAGCGGCATGTGTTGAATCATGTATTCGCATTTCGCGCGCGCGGCCGCGTTTCATTTTTCAGGAGACGTCCGCTTTTCCGTTTCTCCCCGCTCGCGTGTCGACGCTTTTTGTTATACTTTTGGCGTGCTACGTCACGTGTGACATCTCCATCGCCGGGGCCGGGCCGGGCCGGGCGGGGCGCAGCAGTGGCCCTGCTGATAACGAAAAGCGAGTCTGACAGGCCGTGCCTGGGCCGGGCCGGGCCGGGCCGGGTCGCGCGGGTAGTATCGATTGGAACCTTCCTGCGCGCCCTTCCCTTCCCCTCCCTACCCTACCCACGCCAAAGGTTTTGTTCAACTCGATCAGATTTAGCTCCGCGTGACCCGCCTACTCACTCCCGAGGAAGACGTTGCCGGCCTGCGCGGACTCGTGCGCGCTCGAGTGCAGCGCCTGGTCCCAGAGCGGCCGCGCCTTGGGCTTGACGAGGGCCTTGAACACGGGGCTGTCGGGGTGGCGGTACTCCCACAGGCCCTGCCACAGGCTGATGCCGCTCTCCAGCCGGCCGGCGTGCAGGTCCGGCTCCTTGATCAGGTGGCACAGCGGCGCGAACAGGTAGATAAACAGCTGGAAACGAACGCAAATGTCAGGAGAGGCACTCCCCCTTTCTCGCCCAATATTTTAGTTCGTCGGGTACACTGCAAAATTTTTAAGTCGTCACATTACGACAAAGTCAGTGCTAAATTTTGCTTCTGAAAGTTTCGTCACATGACAAATTGTTCATCACAGTGTGCCGAAAGATTCATGTCGTGTGGCGAAACATTCATGTCATGTAACGAAAGATTCATGTCAAGTGACGAAATGTGTGTCATGTGACGACTGTTTCATCACAGCTCTTGTGACGAAATATTCGTAGCAATATTTATCGTCAGATGACAATTTGGTTTAACAGGGTAGCAGCCCTTCCTTACCGTGACGGTGGGGATGGAGAATAAATAATAGAAGGGGCTGGCGTGGTGGATCCGCTGCTCCTTGTCAGAGTCGGCGCACTCCTCGTTGGCGCTGAGGATGATCCAGTGCAGGATGTAGAGCAGCTTGGTCTCGGTCGCACCCAGGGTCTGGAGGTTCGTGTCTTTCCTGCGGCGCGCCGGGGCGGGGCGGGGGTCGGTTAGAGATCGCAATCACCTTGCACCGGGTGGTTCTTGGAACGCGCAACAGTGTTGCGGGATTGCATACTCGCCAGGGCTGCAGAGGGGCCATAACGCCTTACAGCCGAACAGAGTAGGCAAATCCGCAACCTTGCTACGCATTCAAAGACCCGGTAAATTTTATTTCGTTTCCCATGTATTTGATGTTTCACATACTCGCACCCCAGACTAATATCGCTAATGACAGCTGGTAGTTTACACTAGGCAAGGCTTACCTGTTGTGCAGCAGCGTGGCGGTGCAGTGCATGACGTGGGGGAAGGCCGCCTGCACGAAGCGCCACCGCGGGATGGACTTGATGGCGTTGGACACGGTCGGGGACAGCCCGTTGAGCAGCCCCTGCACCAGCACCCTCTCAAACACCTTGCAGGCCTCCTTGAGCTCCTGTGGGACCGGACGGGACACAACCCTTTGATCAGCATCAGCCCACTTCCTTCGACGGGTGTATCTGTGATTCGCGGATACTTACATGGTGGCCGGGTGCATGTTGGCAGAACTGGCATGATGCTTCGTGCGCTCTGCCAAGCTTTGGTCTTATGAAGGGACTGTAAAAGACGAAACAGTGAGCTTCTCCTCAAAGACCAAACATAGCTTCTGAAGCCTCACAGTTTCAGTCTTACCTGATCTGGTGCCACATAAACGTCTGGATCGGGATCGGGAGCGTCTGGTCGTTGTAGCTGTCCTCCAAAGACGTTGGGATATCCATGTCTTTGGCTGAAAAGTAAAAGGGCAACGTTCAGAGGCTTGCCTGAACCGAAAAACGCAAAAGGCAGATCCACTCCCACTTACCTGTGTATTGACACGTTTCCTGTACTGACCCAACCTTGAATCGATCCTGGAAACAAAATATCTTAATAATTTAATTTCTAAAGTTTAAAAAAATTGGTTTCCTAATACTGACAAGCACATTGTCATGGATAGCACACAGCGTTACATAATTCCGCATTGAAATGCTGAGTCTGCGCCCTGAGGTCCACGCTGGACCACGGGCCGTCCCTAACCTCACTCTACCAGCGGGCAGAGGCGAAGGGGGCGTAGAGACAGGTGCAGTCTGACTTAGGGCAGTACTTGTCCTCGAGCCGGTGACGCTCGAACCCTACGTCGCACCGTGAGCACGCCCCTGCAGTGCCTGCTCACCTGATGGGTGATGGAGATAGTGCATAGTCTCGGGGAGCGCTGGCGGAGCACGGCTGACACGACATGGACCGCGGGGGCTGGACCGGAGCCTGGGCCGTGGGCGACGGGCGGCGCGGGGGCGGGGCCGTGGGCGCCGAGGCGTGCCAGGGCAGAGCTAGCGCGGGGCTGGTCGCTGGCCTAGGGGCTGTTCCTGCTCCTGGCCAGGGCGGCGCTGGGCTGCGCTGCGGAGCGGAGTGGAGCTGCCCTCCCCTGACGGCCTGACGCGCGCTCCGCTGCTGGGCCGCGCGCTACGTGCGGCAGGCTGGGGGCCGACTGGCCGCTGGGCCCCGGCCCGCCCCCCGCCGCCCCCGCCCCACCGCCCCCGCCACCCCCTGCACACCGCCTGCCCTCCAGCGGGAAGATGGCTCTGTGTACGCATGCCTGGAAGTGGGGCGCCTGCCGCGCCGCGCCACGCCCCACCCCTCTCGTGTCCCGCCGCGCTCTCCCTCCTCTCTCTCCCTCTCTCGCACGCCCAGAGCCGCTGCGCTCGTCATCCCCCTCTCTCTCTCTCTCTCTCTCTCTCTCTCTCTCTCTCTCTCTCTCTCTCTCTCTCTCTCTCTCTCTCTCTCTCTCTCTCTCTCTCTCTCTCTCTCTCTCTCTCTCTCTCTCTCTCTTTCTCTTTCTCGCTCTCATTGCCTCTGGGCTAATGAGGTGCATCTCTGATGCGCTGGCGGCGCGCCTCCTGGCCGGACTCTCCCGAGCTCTCCACACCCTCTTCTCTCCACCGCTCTCCCGCACTACCCCTGTTAGCCCCGCGCTCCCGGATTTGACTTTCAAATGCCCCCTCGCCTCGCCGGTTAGGAAAATGCTAAACGGCCCCTCTTGTCGCCCGCTTTCCAATTTGAATTTTTCTCCTGAGTGCTGCGATGGCCTTCCCTGTCTCTCCTACTCATTGACGGTGTGCTGACGGGACGGGACGGGGCGGCCAGTGCTGCGCGGCGCCACGCCACGCCACGGCGCTTGCCTGTCCTGTCGCCGACCGATAGGCCCTCTCGAGTGAGAGTGGGACAGGGGAGTGGAGGGGAGAGGAGGGCCGGGACCCTACAGGGCTACATTGATCCAGACTCGCTCCCGCCGCTCCCACTGCCGCTCCCTCCCCAGGCGGGGCCCCGGCCCGGCCCTCCCGGTGCGGCTCAGCCAGGCGCCCGCTGCTCCCGGCCAGGCCCGCCCCGCCCCGCCCCGCCCCGCCCCGGCACTTCCTCCCCCACCTAGCCACCCCGCCCACCCCGCCCGCCCACTCTCCCGCCCAACGGCCCGCGCTGCCGGGTTCCGGAGGAAGGGGGAGGAGGGGGGGGGGGCACCCGGAAAGCTGAGGGCGGGTACAGCTGAACCGGGCGCGACTCTTTCAAAAATGTGGGCGACTGGGTTTCGTCGATGCGCGGTTAGCGCGGCGCAGCGCACTTTGGGGCGTCGCGACCGGGACGGTGGCGGGGCGCCGCTGTTGGGCCCCGCGCGCCCCGCCCCGCATCCCCCGCTGCACTTGAGCGGGTCAACAGAGCGCGCCCTCATATCCGGGTCACTGGTTCGTCCTCCCGCCGAGGCCCGGCGGGCCGTAGAGGGCGCCGCCGCGATGCCCCCGACCGCCACCGACCGCCAACCACCCGCCCCGCCCCGCCCCGCCCCGCCCCGCCAACCCCACTGCGCGCGCTCTGGACCAACGAGGAACCGAGCGGATCGAAGCCGATCGCGCCGCATCGCATCGCCCCTCACAGGCGGGGTATACCGCTCGGCCCGCGCGCTCCGCCCCGCCCCGTCCGTACGGCGGATCCTCAAACACGCGCTGCAGTGCACGGGGATACCCCACGTACAGGCCCGGCCCGGCGGGCGCCTGTCCAGCTGGGGATAGGCAACCCGACCAGCAGCCGTGCTTGACGGCTGCCTACCCGTTCCTGGACGGGCGTTTAGTGCGAGCGTCCGGGAGCTCTCCTCACCTCGCGGCCCGCGGCCCGGGCGGCAGGAACGCCGTTAGTTTACCGGGATGCCGCCGGTCCTGGCGGCGCTGCTTGACTCTGGCGATCCCCGCGAGAGGGCGCCATCCCGCACCGGGACAGGGCCGGCGCGGCGCGCAGCGCGGCGTGGAGGTCGCACCATCGGGGCCCGCGCCGCCGGTGGCGTGACGACGGGGCGGGGCGGGGCGGGGCGGCCTCTCTTCGCTCGCCGCGCCGCCAGCGCGGGAATCGTCGCGAACTAGGTCCCCGGAAGAGAATAAGCAGCGGGGTGCGGAGTGAGGAGGAAATGTCAGGAGGATCCGGTGTGGCCCGGCCCGGCCAAACTCGTGCTCCACGCCAAGGAGCGACAGGGTACAGGACAGGGTGCGATCTGTTGTGTTGTTAAATTTATTGCCCTTACTTAATTATCACACTTACGACATCTCCTTGTGTCTAGCTGATCCTATAGGTATTCCAAACATAGTTCAAACACAATACGAAACGCACGTGTGTGTCATTGAATTTTCGAGGTGACGTCATAGCGTTACCACATTACAAAACACACGGCCGAGACTCACCCATCCCCAAAATAGCTGACATCGCAGCGCTGAGTGGGGGCGGGCCGGGGCGGCGGCGGCGGCAGCGGAGGTGACGGGGTGCCCCGCCCGCCCCCGCCCCGCCCCCGTCCCGCCCCTGTCCCTCCCACTTACCCCTACCCCCACCCACTTGCCCCCTCTTCCGCGGGCTACCAAACAATGCTCGTGTTGGATTGCCTATTATAATTTGGGGAGTGGAATGGAGCAAAGCTCAAGTAGGCCAGTGAGCCGGTGCCAACAAGTGGTGGGGGTAGCGGTCGAGTTGCGGGGGTGGCGTGGCGTGGCGTGGCGTGGCGTGGCGTGGCGGGCAGCAGCCGCATACCTTTTACAGCACTGTGGAGGCCAGGTTACTCTTCAAGACTAGTCGACAACTGGCGTCCTCGGTTTGTTACGCGCTGAGATGGCCAGGCCATCTCAACACGGTGAAAAGTCTTTACTAGTCAACACAACACCTTGAACAACCTGCAGCCTACAAAAACTTCAGTTAAATATTACTCTTTCCACTTTGCTACCAGAAACCAGCCTTGAACTCCGTGCACTGTATACTCGAAAATTCATATTTCTCGTAATTTGTGATGCACAACTGATGTTGTAAATTTGCTATCGGAATCGTAAAATTACGAAGGCCTATTTGCGCTCGTTTAACAATGATAAGTCGATACCGTCATCACAATTTTGTAAGTTTACAATTAGGTATCGTAACTTTAACTTTACGACATTTTTCGTGGAAAATTTTCCCGTAACCCCGACAAACATTTCTCACAGTGGAAATGCCACTGCCTTACCGCCGTTCGTTATAAAGGCAATTCACTCGTTATGACTTTATGCATATATAGCTGGCATTTTCGAGTAAGTTGAAGTTGGGAGGGAGAGGGGGCGTGAGGGGGGTGGGTGTGGAGGGGCGCGGCCACAACATGCGTACGGGCCAACGGGCCAGCGACCAGGGGTGGCTGTCGCGGGTGGGGTGGGGCGGTGGCAGGGCGGGGTGGTGCGGGCTGGGCCGGGCCGGGGCGCGGAGCGGGCCGGGCGGTCGAGGAGTCGGGGGCCAGGGCGGCCAGCGGCCAGGGCACTGGGAGGCCGTTTTCGGTGGCCACGCCGCGGCCGCCCTGGTCTGGTCCGGGGTATTTTTGCGCTCCCGGCGCCTGAGGACGCCCGGCCCGGTGCGGCGCGGCGCGGCCGGCGCGCCTGAGGTGGGTCCCGCCCCGCCCCGCCCCGCCCCGCCCCGCCCCGCCCCGCCCTGCCGCTGCCGGCCCTGGCCTGCCCTCGCTGAAGCGCAGGGCGCCTACCCGGCCCGGCCCGGCCCAGGCGGTACCACTATTCATTCCTATGACTTGAGACGGATACGGAAGCGTTACATAGGGCGTTACATGTCGGTAGGTCCACGTGCCTGCTCTTGTTTGATCCTTGGACGCCGCTTATCAGCCCTTTTTAATTAGCATATGAATACCCACCCCATAGGTTGCTGATAAAAAATAAGTGCTTAAAAAAAACGGAAAAAAAAAGAACCGTCAGAAACATGTTGTTACCGGTGACAAGTAGGTTTGGCCCCTTGTTTTTCCTGATTTGAAGGCCTATGGGCCGCAGGGGCGGGGAGGGGCGGGCGTTTGCGGCACCTAGTTACTGCGCAGATCTTACTTTCGGGACCCCTACCTCCCACACCACTTTCCCTCTTTCTCCCTCCCTTTCCCTCCCCCCGCCTCTCCCTCCCCAACCCCGTCCCCGCCGGCCTCCTGGTTTTGTGTCTCTGTCTAGCTGCGAGCTTCTAGCTGTGCCGGCATCTAGCGGCTCGTGTTTCGCCCGCAGCCCTCTCGCCAGCCTCCTCCTTTAAATAGCCTCCCCTCCCCTCACCCCACCCCCGCTCGCTGCGCCCCCGGCGCCCCCACCACCAGTCACGGTCCGGACAGCCCTTGGTGGGTCCGAGGGTGCCGCCGGTCGCAGTCTCTTGAGTGTGGGGCATCTCAGTGGTTGCACATCTCCCGCCGACCTCACATCTCCACAATGGTGAGTTTCTCCCGGTCCTGGTCCCCGCTCTGCTCAGGAAGCCGCGCCCTCCGACCTCCGGCCTCCACCCACCGCCAAAGAGCGAAAAGAAAAAAGTGAAGTGACAGTGTACACTTGTGCTAGTGCGTCTCCTCCCACTTGGATTAATCTTCTGCGACTACCGCTGCGCCTGCTCGACCTCCACAAGGACCTCCTCGTCAAGGTCTCTACGCCCCAACGCTTCCAGCAGCAGACGACCAGGGGCTGGCTAGGCGTCGCTAAAGGCCGCCTCGCAGGCCCGGCCGCAACCTGCGACCCTTGCAACCACCACGATGGTATCGGGTGTTTCAGAGAACACGTGACGGTATGCGGGTTTGCCTACCCGCTCCAGCCGGAAGGCGCCGTGGCCCCCTGGGTAGGCAGACCCGCAACACAGTTACGTGTTCTCTGAAACGCCCGGTACTAGTGCAACATTCAGTGTTGTTAGATAAGTAGGCAAAAGATGGTCCGCACGCACCTGTGTGAGGCAGGCGGGTAACTCCGCCTGCCTACTTGGCAAACTCTTCACACATTTTGCCTAGTAGGCAGGCGGAGATAACCGTCTGCTGTCTCACAGGTGCGTGCGGGCCATCTTTTGTCTACTTATCTACCAACTCTGGTAACATGTTCAGTCTGCTTTAACCTCTTAAGAGAATTATTTTAAAGAAGACACATTGTCGTCTGCACGCACTGGGGGCAGGCTCCTAGGACACGGGTTGTTATCCCCTGAGGTGGGGACGGTTGGGTCTAGAGGCAGAGCGGAGGGCGGCCCTGGCCCGGCCCGGCCCACGGCCTCCTTTCACCCTTCGATTCTCTGGTTATACTGTGCCGTGTGCTCGAGTGTGAGAGGGTTGCCTACCCCCACGGGGCCATCCAGGCGACATGGTGACCCACTTGCAGTGATGCATACGCTCACGTGATTTCAGTAAATCGAACAGAATCCGTGGGCCACTTGCTACGGGTCGCTTTGCCATCAGCTGCAGCCAGACGAAACTCAGTTCAAGAATTCGAAAGGAGATCTGAGGGCCTTTTTGTCTCACGCGCCGTTTGAGCTGGTGTTAACACGTCTCTCTCTCTGTTGTTTCCAGGCCGCTGACCTGTCAGGAAAGGACGTCGAACGTAAGTATTTTCCCGCCGTTGTCATAGTAGTCATGCCCCCTTACCTTTCCCTCTCGCCAAGCAGGAGCCCATGTTTGGCTAGGAGCGGCTGCTTGATAGACAAGCTGAGTCAGTGGGCGCGCTGCCAGTATAGGCCCTTTACCTCCCCGCTCCTAAATTTAGCGAGAGTAATACCACTCTGTGACTGGCGTGGCCGGCTGACCGCCGCCCTCTTGCACGCGCCGCGCTCGCACCGCGGGGCGTGGCGGGGCGGGGCGGGGCGGGGTGGGGCGGGGCGGGCAAGTAAGGGCCGTGGGTCGGGGTCGTCTGGAGCCCGGCGGCCCAGCCGGGGTCCCTGACCTTCACAAGAGCCCTGCTGAGCCGAGCCGAGCCGACCCTGCCGACCGCAGCGGCAGCGCCGGAAGGCACCCCGCCCATGCCCGTACCCTACGTCCCTTGCTCGCCCGCCCCGCCCCGCCCCGCCCCGCCCCGCCCCGCCCCGCCCCGCCCCGCTCTGCCCCCGCACGCGTGTCGCGACGCGGGTGTAATCGTATAGTATTCGCTTTTAAGGCGGTGGGCGGGGCCCCTTGAGCCGGCCAGGCTGCCCGCACTGCAACGGACAGGAATAGAATGCCGCCCCGCCCCACTCGCCGTCCCGCCCCGCCCCGCCCCGCCACACCACGCCCCACCACGCCCCGCCACGCCCGACCTCACCGCGCAGCACCGCGCCTCGCGCCTCTCCCTGAATACCACCGCTTCCTCCCCCCGACCGTCTTGACCTTAATACGAAAACCACGGAAAATTTCTTTTCGCTTTCTTACTTTTTCACTATCGGAGGTCTCTGCACCAAGTAAAATATTTTTCCCGTTCTCAGGCGCCCAGTTCGTGTTCTCCATCTACGACTCTGATGGCACCGGTGCCGTCGACGCCAGCGAGCTCGGCGGTGTCCTCAGGGCACTCAACCTGAACCCCACCTGCGCCACCATCGAGAAGCTCGGCGGCACCAAGAAGAAGGGCGAGAAGAAGCTGACCCTGGACGAGTTCCTGCCCATCTTCAGCCAGTGCAAGAAGGACAAGGACCAGGGCGTGTACGAGGACTTCCTCGAGTGCCTGAAGCTGTACGACAAGGCTGAGAACGGCACCATGCTCGGCGCTGAGCTCTCCCACACCCTCCTCTCCCTCGGTGAGTAGGAGACGTTGCGGTCCCTTGCAGCATGCCCCAAATCAGGGCGAGTTAGCCTTGGGGCGAGTTACGAGTTGTCCGTAACCTATTGTCCTGCCCGCAGGCGAGCGCCTCACCGACGTTGAAGTCGACGAGGTCCTTAAGGACTGCCTGGACCCCGAGGACGACGAGGGCATGGTCCAATACGTTCGTGAGTATCTTTATGCATTACTTGATTTGGTATCCGAGCATCGGCGTTATATTCCCCCAGCAATCTGTAGTTCTGGATGCTCTTCCCTCGTAGTTTTGATTTTCGGCGTAATATAAGTTACGCAGAAAGTATGAGGCAACGCCATTATTTTTCGCATGTCGATGCGAATGCTAGTCGGTTAGAAAAGTATTATATACGACGCATGGTCTGATTTCCATACCCGTATGTTGTATGATCCCATTAGCCCTACCTTGTATTGTAGAACTTTGGTGGTAGATTTGTTGCTCTGTAGTTATTTTCCGTAGAGTATGTTGGACCCCTCCATCGTATGCATCTGCATTTTGCCCTAAACTCCCTGTGATTATTACAGCATTCCTCAAGAAGCTGATGGGTCAGCACTAAATCAACATTCTATAGGATGACAAATAGTGAGTACTCTGCATGGTGTGAACGTCCTGTATGTATTTTTACTTCGTCGGCGCAAGCTTTTATTTTTTATCTTACCTTGTTTTCATCAAGATTTTGAAGTGTAAAAGAGTTTGTTTAAAAAAAAGTTAAGAAGGAAATGAAAAATTGATAACTAACGTTACCCGAATCGAAATCATGTCTAAATTTAACAACTCATGCGACCTTATCGCCAAGAGTTGTGATTTGGCCGTGTTTTCGTTCGCCTACATCATATCCGTGACTGTCGACTTATTTTGCAGCCTTTCTCCAGAGGATGTGCGGTAAGATCCCGCTGAAGGACGGCTCCAGGGCCACCGGTGGCGAATAAATTTGACGCTGGTCTCACCGCCCACCCTGGGCTCTTTGCAACCGGCCGCACGCCGAACAACATCAAGAACATCAACGCAACTCAAGGACTGTTATACCATCTGCATTATCGGGATCGACATTCAAAAAAAAAAAGTTTATATATCTTCCAACTAATTTCTGTTATTTTTTATTTATAAATTATTTTTCACCAAACATCTGTGAGATTGTGCCCCTTTCCTCGCCTCGCTTTGTGGCTGCCAAAGGTTTTCAAACAATATGTGATACGTACGTGCTCGCTATTTTGTGACCGTCGCAGGTCGGCAGCCGCGTCGCTCCCCCCAAAAATGGACTGAAAAGAACGTCAAGGTGGGGACACAATAAAGTGTACAAAACCATCCATTTCTGAAAATCGTGTGTTTTGTTATCCTTGTCGTTACCCCTTTCGCAAGATGTCACATTCCGCTATGGTTATTTTTAGTACTGATAAAATAATTCAGGGCAAAACACTTGCAGACAGAAACAATCGCCAGTATTGTTTCTAGAGACAATAGCTCAAAGATTCTATTTGCATTGTTACCAGGTGTATGGGACATTGCTTTATTCAGGTAAATAAATATCACTAAATAAATATGCTTCTCACGAAATTCTTTTATTACTCGCTCAGAAAATAAAAGTTGGTCCTCCTCTCATTTCATTAGAAGCGTAATGAATCTAAAGGGTCCCCATTAAGGCACTCAATTTATTACTAAGGAAACAAACTCCAGCAGTATTGAATCGATGACAAGTTATTTCATTTCATACGTGTAAAATATCAATAATCCAAGTGCTATTCGCATCTGCACCATATGTCCTTGAATTAGCACGTTTGTGGCCACTTTCAACCAAAGTCCTCTTGGTAGTAAAGGGTACAAGGTCAGTATCACAAAGCAAAGCCATTGACGCGATGGCCTATTGATTGATGGCAGTTCGGGTGTAAGCTTGCCTCGGAATGTAAACCCACATCACCGTCATGGGAATCACCGTCTCTCGGGAAGAAATGTCGTTCGAAAACGTCCAGTCTGTCTCCCTCTCTCCTTTTGAGTACGAAGCGGGCCCGCCGCGTCGATACTCCTCGCGAGTGTAGCCTTTCACGGGCTCGTCGGTCGCTACTCCCTGCGCTGGCGCTGCACCACGCCACGCTGCGCCCGCTTGGTTCATAGACTGACCAAATTGTGAGCGTTGGGCAGTGCCACAGCCATCATGTTGTGGTCGTGGAAGTCCGCTCCCGACCGAGGAATGTCGCCGTTTGCGTCTGTAAGCGCACCACCATTTAGATAAAGAGCATAGTAAGAGGAAAGGCAAGGAGAGTGAAGGGTTTGCCGCAGAAAAGGTGTCTCTGTAGCAGTCAGAAAGATATTGACAGGGGAAAAAAAGCAGCAAATCGTCGTCATGCAAATAAAAATGTCACAGGGCTGAGAAAAAAAAAAATATGGTAAAACTAACACCTCCCGATGCGTGACACATTCCCACTCTCACAGGCAATAATGCTACTTTGAAATAAGGCCGCGTTTCCGTATTTTGCCGGGTCGTCATTTCCGAAGCACGTTTTGACATCGGACCCACCGGCGTTGGGCAGCGCGGCGTGGTGGCGATGGAAGGCGGCCAGGTCCGCGGCGGAGCACAGCGGCGTGTCCACGGGCGTGGTGCAGTGGAAGAGGCTGTAGTCCACCTGGTAGCCGTGCCGCTCGCGGCAGTACGTCACCATGGGCGCGAAGCGGTGGCCCCACAGGATCTCGACGGGCAGGTACGAGGACCTCGCCTGCGTCGTCTGCGACGTCGTCTCGATCGTGCCCTCCAGGATGACCACGATCTCAAACTTCTCGTGCATCATGTCGACGGCGGACATGTTCCACAGCGGGCTGGAGCTGCGCAGGTCAGTGTGAGAAAGGCTATCAGTCGAACACGCAAAAACTAAGTTATCAAATCTTTATCAGAACAGGGGGAAACTGCGTTATCACCTCAGCATCGTTTAATTTTTTTAATTTTTCAATTATTTTTACTGAAGGTGCCACCTTGAGCGCGATCAGGGTCAGGGCCAAAGCGATCGAAAGTTGGACACACACCTGTCTATTTTATGCACCACCACGGTCGGCCAGATGAAGAACAGGTCGGAGCCGCAGTCGTCCGCGGAGAGGGTGAGCTCGTGCTGGAACGGAGCCAGGGTCTCGCCCTCCTGTGCGAGGGACACACGCCCAGTAAGACAGGAACAGGGAAAACATCGGCAGCAGCAAAGAGTAGGGAGCGATGCACACACACACTCTAAACCCTTATGCATTCTGTTGTGCAAAAACATGCAGAATTTAGACAAACATAATTATACTACACTATTTTGATGCAAATTATGAGCGAATTGTATATAACTTTTCACAAATTGTGTATATAGTTGTGCTTGAAATACTCTTATGGTTGTTTAAAATACTGCATGTTTGTGGACAACAAAATTCATAAGGATTCACTGTAAAAATATGTTGTTCTAAAACGACATTTCAAATTAATTCTTCAAACAAAGCACATTGTTTTCAAACGACATTTCACAAGTTCAGTTTTTGGCTAAAACTCGGATATTAAAGATGCCAGCATGGACTGGAATCAGTTGAGACGTCAAACAAAAGTCGACATACAACATAATTGAAGCTAAAAGCTGGTCCATTCTGCTTATAACTTCAAGTAACTTTTGAATATTTTAAGAATTGTCATTTACAGAACAGCGCATTCTTCGCTTTAAAACGACGTGCTTTGTTTAAAAAATTCATCAACCATTCTTCACTCTAAATGTATAGGGACAATTTTTGTCCATTGCTGGTGACATCTGTGAGCACATCCCGCAAGATGCAATTTAGTTACAGAAGAATTGACAATTTTGCAACTCTTGCTGGACAAACCAAAATAATTGTCTAGCAGGATATGCAAAATTGTCAACTCTTCTGTATCTAAATTGCATCTTGCGGGATGTGCTCACAGTTGTCACCAGCAATGGACAAAAATTGTCCCTAGGCATTTAGAGTGTTCGTTTTCAAACGACCGAAATTTTTAGAGTGTTTGAGTGTGCCGGCTAGCTAGAGCGGCCGGGCCGCGCGGCTCACCTGCGTGGTCTTGGTGCGGATGAGCTGCGCGCGGATGCTGGCGCCGACGATGTGCGACTTGCGCATGTCGCCCACCCTGAACATGAGGCACAGCTCGCCGTCGCGGACGCAGATGACGGCCTGCCTCGAGAACAGCAGCGTCTGCGTGCGCTTCTTGGGCCGCGACAGCTTGGCGAACACGATGCCCGTCATGAAGGCCTGGATCATGACGCCCACGATGCTCTGCAGGCACATGACGAAGATGGCCTCGGGGCACTCCTCGGTGGTGGCGCGGCCGCCGTAGCCGATCGTGTGCTGCGTCTCCACGGAGAAGAGGAAGCACGAGCCGAAGTCGTGGATGTTGGCGACGCACGGCGTCCACTTGCTGTCCTCCTGCTCCTCGGGCAGGTGGCCCGGCTCCAGGTCGCCGTGCGTGAACGCGATGAGCCACCAGATGAGCGCGAACGTGAGCCAGGACAGGAAGAAGGACAGCGAGAAGACGAGCAGCGTCCATCGCCACTGCACGTCCACCAGGGTGGTGAAGATGTCCTGCGAACGGAACACGGTGAGCACGCGAGTGATGGCTGCGGCCCGGCCAGTAGAGTCCTAGATTGATGCATTATAGATCCTTATGGGACTCTAGTGGCCAGTAGCCTACTGCCTGCCTTCAAGGTAGGCAAAGTGGACACAACGGTGTGTAGCGGGCTGCATTTGCGCCTGTCTCTACAAGACAGCGTGAATGGGCGGCCACAGCACCGGCGCCGATGTTTTAATGGGATTCAAGCACGTTATAAGGGGGGAGGGGACCTCTAGTAAAAATTGACCGCTAGTAAAGCGCCTGGAAGGTAGTCAACTTGAGCTACAAAACCCCTGTAAGTAGGCAACCCAAGGGGCACCCCCACTGCGAGAAAAAACTACAGTTAATCCGGTTAATTTTCATACAGTCTTTTTCTGTAGTTTCAGGGTACAGGATTCTCCGTACTTTTTTGACATTCCATTCCGTACCCCAAAACCTAAGATTGTTGAAGGCCAATAACCTTTTCATTCTGAGTCCAAACCCATGACATATGTTAACATTTTTCGTTCGTCTCGTCGAGACGAATCTATTTCTATAATTGGTTTTCCATTTCAACAATTTCAATTTTCAGGGTACGGTATGGAATGTCAAAAAGTACGGAGAATCCTCTACCTGAAACTACATAAAAAGACTGTATGAAAATTAACCGGATTATCTGTAGTTTTTTCTCGCAGTGCCCCCCCCCCCTCATCCACAAGACCTTATAACGCGCCTTACCTGCAAGAAGCGCAGGTTCATGTTGGATATCTTGCTCTGCAGGACGTTGCACTCGCCATTCTTGAGGACGGCTCTCCGCCGGAGGCGTCGCTGGGAGCTGTGGTACCTGCCGCTGCGGCTGCAACAGGCCAGGCATAGGCCAGGTCAACGAGTTGCCTAAACGCGAACTCGCGGCCCTCTCCTCTCCAGCGAGTTCTACTCCCGCGGGAGACCAGGAGCAGGAGAGGTCCCGGGCCCCGCAGGCCGGGCGGGGTCAGTACCGCCCCCTATCGGCCTGCATCCGGGCGTAAACGAGAAAGCGCAGGGAGACAAAGTAAAGCCGTCCTTAATGCGGACAGGGCAGGATGGCGATTGTCGGTGGCAGATTGGCGACCCGATGAGGATTGCTCTGCAATAAACGGGAGAGCGGAGCGGTCGTTCCCGCCCTGTCGCGCCCCGCCCCGCGCCGCCCCGCCCCGCCCCGCCCCCCGCCCCGCCCCGCCGGCCACGCACGTTTGGACCGCGGCTGTCAGGTCAGCACAGAGCGTGACGCTCCGGCCGACTTCCGGGCTGAAAATAGTAGTGGATTTGCTATCCGACCCCCGCCCCGCACAAGTACACACTCGCTGTCAACCTAACCTCGCAAGCCGCGCGCATCTTCAAACTCACGGGGTGCTCGATCTTCGCGGGCGCGGGGTGCGCGGCCTGCCTGCGCCTGCAACACCGGGCCGCGACGGGAGCCTGGGTGCGGCCCGCGGGGCGCGCGCCGCGGCAGGGCGGTGGGCGCCCACGGCCTGCATCTCGACGTCCACGTCGGAGGCCATGGCGCTTCCTGTGGGCTGCTAAGCGGCCCGGCGCGGCCAGGGCTCGGGCGCAGCCGGCACAGCGGGGCCAGGGAGGTCAGCGCATCACTTATCAGACCACTCGCCATAACGTTATCGTATTCACGCCAGCAGGCCGGGGCCGGGCCGGGCCGCCGAGCAGGGAACAGAAGCAGTCGGGCTGAACCTCCTGCCCCGCCCCACCCCGCCCCCGCACCCACGAAGAGGACGGCGCACCCTCGGGAGCCCCCATCCCGCAAGTGTGAGACTCGCGGTCCTAATTGACATGTGACATACGCCCGCTGGCGCCGCACCTGTCGTTAGAGGGCGCGGGGCGGGGCGGGGCGGGGCGGGGCGGGCGCGGAGATTGGGAGGAGAGCCTGCTGGGTGGATGATAGGACGGGACAGTGTGCACACTCCGGTGCACCCGGGCGTGACGTGGTCTACCGTGCGGGGCGGGGCAGGGTGGGGCGGGGCGGGGCGGGGCCGACCCAACGCAACGCACGCGACACTGGCGGCTCTGACATTGGCCCTGAGGGAGAGGTGCCGGGACCCGGGGGAGAAGGGCGATAAGGCCGTCAAGTTCTGCAGGGTCCAGTCACATGTACTTTTATCCAAATCGTTTGGTAACGTTGACAGTTTACATAAACAAACAAGTATAAACTGTGATCAGAGTTCGAAATTCTTGCCATGATTTTCGTTTCTTACCACGTTCCTTCATCGAATACAGCCAACGAAATTGTAAATTAGAGGTTCTCTATGGAAATGCCTCGCGCTTTTTGGGCGATTTAACGAACAAACAACAACTTTTGATAAAATGTTAATTGCAGTTTGTAATAATGCATTTTCAACGCCTGTAACGAAATTTAATTCTAGATGGCTTCACCTTTAATCCTATCTTTATCTGTTCCTTGTAGGTCTCTATTCGATTGGAAAAGCTTTTTGATTTTACCACCTTGTACCTGCGCGGTGTTCGCTCTTTACTCTGAGCTTGCCAACCTACCTAGTAATCGCAACAATCCCATCTGCTTTTAAAAATGACCCTCAATAAAAAACGTTATTCGGTATTACGGCATTTAGTGTTGTTGCTTGCCATATTTCGAGTTAATTTTTTCGAAATTCTCGCGCGAAACCTTTACATTTTTCTATTTCCTACGCAACCCGGTGTTTGAAGGTTGGTATTCCGCTCTTGGTAACGGCCATCTTCCCCGGCTGCTTACTCAGTTCAGTTCGAATGGAAAACAAAGGCTGGGTGAATCGACTGGTCTTGCGGTTGAATCGTTTCTTTTACCAGTTTAGGACGCGTTCCGCCGATAAGGAAATGCGGTTTTTACTGAAATGTAATTTTAATGACTCCTAAATATTTGAGCCATTACGTATCTATTCTCAAACAACATTAGGAAATATTGTTTGTGTGGAATCAAAGGTAAGATATTAGAGCTCAAAGCCAATATTTTGTTGCTAAAAAATTAAATCAAATTTATTGCCAAGGTTGCGAAAGGTTTTGACTCTCTTTATTGGTTATGCCGAATGTTTGTTGATTGTAGTGGCTATATACCGTTATATTATTAAACGATTGATTTCGCGTCTTTGCCACAGATCCCTGCATCCCGATGGCATTTTGGAAACACAAGAAGGGGTTAGCTGTATTTTCAAAATCAACATGCGCCACGGCGAGACAAACGACATACTCAGGTAGGAAACTACTTCTTTCTTTCTTTGTGGGAGTGGTTCCGAAACAGGCTAATTTAGACTAACCAACTCGGAGCCCCATAACCTGACAAATTTCCGTATTTTGACGACGACGAGCGTTTTCGTGCCCGAATGCCGTCCTCTCTCCCCCTCTCCCAAAACGCCCACTCCTTGAGGACGACATCAGGCTGGCGGCGTGCATGTCTGGGTATGACGACGTTAATGAAAGTTTAAAGCTTCCGCCCGGGCCGGGCCGGGCCGTGCGGCGGCCGTGTGTCTCACGCGGCGCGGCGGGAGGGAGCGCAGATGTCTCTCTCTCCCCCAAGGCCCTCGGGGCCGCGCACTCGGCTCCGTCATGAAAACGCGACTCTTCCGCGCAGGAAACGCCCAATTCCTCAATGGAACGCGAATGCGGAGGTACTCGGAGGCCTGGCCTGGGGCCCCAACCCAACCCCGCAGCAGCGCGGCAGCCGCGATGACGTCGCACAGGGCAAGTTGACGGCCCGCGGGCGGCCTAGTCGGGTAGAGGCGGCCGGGGCCGGGGCAGGCCGGCTCCGCCTCAAACGGAGCAGCATGGCCGCGGCCCTGATAACACTGTTTGTGTATCACTTGTCTTCGAGTATATACGGTTTATTAGCCATTTACCCTCGCCTGTGGATTCGCGCGGCCGTATCGATGATATTGTAGCAGTGCAGACGAGACGAGACGAGGCGAGTCGCTCCTTAGAACTGTCAGCTCTTTGTCATCCCTTATCTACCGTGTGTCTCCTAACGCCTGCAGTAAAAGGATAGCCAGCTCGCGAAATATCGTTTTGATGGGCTTCCCTACGGACCTGGCCGACCTGTCAACAATGACAGTACTTTCATGGTGAAATAAATGGCAGTAATTGATGGTGCCGCGGCTCTCGGTATTTGGAGAAGAAGTAAGAAACCAGGACCAGTACTCTAATTAAAGACTTTTTTCAAAATTTAAACCACATTGCCAGGCTCAGTTGTCATCAGGAACCTGCTGTTCAACTTGCATGCGTTCTGTATCTGCTGAGATTCTGATAGGGGTTTCGGTCCTGATTTCCGTTCTTCTTTTCTAAATTCCGAGAGCCGGAACCATCTATTGACGGGCCAAAAACGCGATATGCCTAGTATTCGCTGATGCGAATTCGCATGATTCAAAAACTAGATAGTCTGACAGGTTATAAAGTGGGCGAGTAAACGCATTCAAGTCCTCTGATCGGAGGACGCCTGGGGCGGGGCGGGGCGGGGCGCGGGGGCAAGGCCGCGCTGCGCGGCGGTGCGCGCCGCTATCAGCGAGGACGGGACTGGGACGGATCGGACCCCATTAGCGAGGACCGCTGAGGACCGCCTTTACCTTTTGGACGACGTCGTGTACGACAGCCCCGAGATGACGCTGGTGGGTGAGCCCGTGGCGTCGGCCGCCACCGCCCAGGGGCCGTGGGCCCCGGCGAGCAGCGGCGACACGGGGGCGCCACCGTTCTTGACGCCCGCCGAGATGAGGTGCACGGTCTCCTCGGGGCTGCTGGGCGCGCTGGCGCCGGCGCCCGTCCTGCTCACGGCGCCGAGGTGGCCGTTGGGCGTGGCGCCGGTGTCGTGCCTCACGAGCTGCATGGCGGCGCCGCGCACGGCCAGCAGCTGCCCCCGCGAGGAGTCGCGCTCCATGTCACCCGTTCTCGCCGCACCACGACGAGCCCGCGCTCATGCCCCTGGTCGGCCCCGGCCCGGCGCCCTGCCCGGCGGTCGCGGACGCGCGGGATCGTCGCGGAGTGCGGGCCGCGGTCGGAGGGCGAGTAGTGCCGGCCGCTTAGGTTCGCGATGACGTCCGAATCGGCAGTGGAAGCCCACGGTGACGTCCTGGTGAGGTCTGGAAGGCCGAGCGTGCGAGTCCCTCCCCATGCCCCGGGCGAGTGAGTGGCCGTTGGCCGCCAGCGCCCGCCCGCCGTCCCCCGCCCTTCCCCACCACGCCCCGCCCCGCCCCGCCTGCCGCCGGTGCGGTGCCGGTGCGCTAATAGGCTCACAATGATAGCAGATTAGCCGGTCTGGTCCGGTGCGCGCCGCGCCGCGCCGCGCCACGCGGTCAGAGGACCAAAGTCATGCCTCAGTCGCCCTGCTGTCTGCCTGTATCTCCCGCCCCGGAACTGCAACTTAACCGGCAGCGCAGCCGGCGCGGCGCGGCGCCGAGAGCCTCGCCTCGCCTCGCACTGCTCGCACTGACTGCGACGTTGGGATGACTTTCCGCGGGAAGAGGCTCTGTGGCCGCGCCGGTGCACTGCTAGAGGGGCGGGGCGGGTGGGGCGGGGCGGGGCCAGGCGGAGCACTTGTGCGCCGTATGCCGCCCACAACGCCGAGGCACGCGGCCGAAAAGCAAACAGTAGCAGCACGGCTTTTAAAAGCACAGCCCGTCGCCGTGCTCGACGACCGGACGACCGGTGCGTCCTGGTCCAGTAGGGTCCACGGCGTCGTAACGTAACGTAACGCCAATAGAAACGCAAGGAAACTAATATTAAAATTGCAATCTCAATGCGTTTTTGTTGCGTTCTCTAAAAGTACATTAGTCAGCGATATCTCAAGGAAAACGCTTTTAGAAAGCTGGAAACGCTTCAATAACGCCGTGGAATTGCAATTTTTATTTTCGTTTTCGTGCGTTATTATTTTTGTTACGTTACGTTACGTTACGACACCCTGGTAGGGTCACCGAAACATCCGCGACATATCACCTCTCGTGGCCCTGCCCCCCCGCCTCTCCTGTCACCACTGACCCCTGACCTGTCCCCGCGGCTGGGCTGGACGGGCAGGGCGGGGCGGGGCTGTGCAGGACGGGGCAGGGCAGGGCAGGGCGGGGACAGTGTTGTGATGTCACTTGACAGCGCCTGGCGTGGACGAGCTCAGCTCAGCCCCAGCCCCAGCACTGACCACTTGACGTGGGTGGACGCCGCGCCGGCTCCCGCTGAGCCGCTGGGCGCGGGCCGGGCCGGGCCGGGCCGGGCTGGGCGTAGGGCAGCAGCGTGCCGGCGGGCGGCCTACCACTCCAGGGGCATGATCGCGTGCTGTGGGCCCGGGGCCCGGTCGGGGGGGCGGGTCGCGGGTGGCGGGCGCCACGTCACGCGCGCTCTGCACCGCGCTCCGGCCCCGCCCGGCCCGGACGCCATGCACGCCACTTTGACAATTCAATGCTACTCATCGGCGTCACGACCTCGGAGGGAATCGGGCCGGGCCGACGCGCCGTGTGATCTCGCGGGCGACGATGATGCGGGTGATGGAGACGCGGCGCGAGACCGCCGGCAGCACTTCTCCCGGTGAACGATTAGCTAGATAGTATAAGAAGTATCTATCTTGTGGCGAGGACATGCGTTAATACACACTTAACCCTTATGCTTTTTGTTGTGCATAAGCCTTGCAGGATTTTAAGCAACCATAGCTATGCCCAGTTTTCCCTGCATATCTATGCTTAACTCTGTCCTTTATGCACAAATTTATGCATAATTATGTACAGTGTATGCATAGTTATGCATAAAATTTTGTGCATAAATATGGTTGTTTATAATCGTGCATAGCCATGCAAAAATCATGCATGAGGGTTAGCTCAGAGATCTAAAAGATCTTGCCTCTACGGAGCCCTACAACAGTATTAAAACAACATTAGAGGTTTGTCAGCTTTTTCTAACCGAGACCGTTTATGGTCTATCTTATCGGGCCGCGTCAGTGTCCAGCCAGCCGATGGACTGCGTGTCTCGAGGAGGAGGAGGAGGAGGAGGAGGAGGAGGAGGAGGAGGAGGAGGAGAAGGAGGAGGAGGAGGAGGAGGAGGAGGAGGAGGAGGAGGAGGAGGAGGAGGAGGAGGAGGAGGAGGAGGAGGAGGAGGAGGAGGAGTTGGTGGTGCAGTGCAGCGCGCGACCTTGCAGCTTCGCGTTAGCACCCACCGGGCCACAGTCGCAGTCGCGTCCGCGCAACCCGAGCGCCAGTACCCTTGAGTTACGGGGGTACATACGACGCCCTGGCCCAATCCGTATTCACGGGCACGGCGCCTGGTGCCGCGCCGCCGCGACGGCAAGCCGATAGGCCGGTTAGGTTGCTGCTGGTCGCAGCTGCAGGTGCGGGCCGGGCCGGGCCGGGCCGGCCAGGCCGCCAGACCTCGCTAGGGACAGGCTGGTCGCGGCGCCCGGCCGCCAGACCTCGCTAGGGACAGGCTGGTCGCAGCTGCAGGTGCGGGCCGGGCCCCAGACCTCGCTAGGGACAGGCTGGTCGCAGCTGCAGGTGCGGGCCGGGCCGGGCCGCCAGACCTCGCTAAGGACAGGCTGGTCGCGGCTGCAGGTGCGGGCCGGGCCGGGCCGCCAGACCTCGCTAAGGACAGGCTGGTCGCGGCTGCAGGTGCGGGCCGGGCCGGGCCGGGCCGCCAGACCTCGCTAAGGACAGGCTGGTCGCAGCTGGAGGTGCGGGCCGGGCCGGGCCGCCAGACCTCGCTAAGGACAGGCTGGTCGCGGCTGCAGGTGCGGGCCGGGCCGGGCCGCCAGACCTCGCTAAGGACAGGCTGGTTGAGGGAGGAGCCACGCGTGGAGCGCACCTCGCACCCCGGTCCGGCTGGCGCTTGTGCCGCGCCGCGCCGCGCCATGCCGGCGCCTTGACTGTTCGCCCGCTGCGGCGCCTGTTAGCACTCTGTCGCCTCGCCTTGTTTGCTTAGACGGCTTTATGGCATCACCGTGTTGATCAGTCCATCATTATGTAGGTTTGGCCGTGCAGCTTCGGAGCGGAACAAAGAAGTTGGTAGCTGAATTACCTGAATTACCTAGAGGTAATTCATATTGAGAACAGCCAGTCAGCTCAGCATGAGGAATGATTTATTCCTCTGCCTGCGCACTGGGAAAATGTATCTGCTGCACAACGGAATAGCATGTTCTCTGTACGTTTTCAAGCAATCGTACATACACTTCAGCAAAAAACCGGTTTCTGGCTGCCTTTTTCCCGTTTCGTCTCGTCGAATAGCACAATTACCGAGGGCGTAGTGGGGCGGGGCGGGGCGGGGCGGAGCGGGGCGGAGCGGGGCGGGGCGGGGCGGAGGAGGGCCGCATGCAGAGCGGCCGCTAGCGGGTCGGGTCGCGTGCAGTCGCGTGCCTGCATGGTGCAGCCACAACGAGCATCCCCGCCCCTCCCGTGCCTCGGCCCGGCCCCGGGGAGGCTGCCTGCAGACTGGACCGTCCGGTCAGGCACGGGGCGGGGCGGGCCGGAGCGTGTCCTCGAGGCGCCGGCCGGAAATATCGGCCGGTAAATCTCTCCAGGCCGTGCCGGACCGGGCCGGGTGTCTCAGGTGGAAAGCCCCGCCCATTCAGCGGCGCCCATAGTCACACAAACACGAACATCGCCCCCCCTCCCCCCCGGCGCGGCGGGGCTCACGAGTCTCTCCGAGAGTCCGTCAGCCCGGACCGGCTGGTGGCGCGATGCGACGCACGGAATGCGTGACGTGACGTGACGTCACTCACTCACCTGCCGTCGCCGCTCACGGGCTTGGCGTTGAGCACGCTGCTGTTGGTGGAGACGCGGAACAGCTTGGTGGGCGGCGCGCCCGTGTGCGAGGCCGTGACGACCAGCGGCGAGTCCAACAGCAGCGAGGTGGCCGAGGCCGGCGCGGTGTGCAGGTACAGCCTCTGCAGCCGCGTCAGCGGCACCTGCCGGTGCCCGCGCTCCGGGTACGCGGGCACGCCGTCACCGCCGGACACGATGCTCGCCTGCGGCCCGGGCGGCGTCAGCAGTGACGAGTACTCCTTGGTGTCGGAGGACGCCGCGCCGAAGTGGATACCCTCGTCGTCATCCTCTTCGTCGTCCTCCTCCTCGTCCTCCAGCTCGGCCTGTAGGGACGCGCGAGTTTTCGTTAAACCAAGAAAAGCGTATCTAGTACAAAATACTTGAATCAAGTGCAAAATACATGAATGTTTCAAGTACAATTGTACTTGAGTAGTTGGGCTCAATTCAACCCCAGTTCGTTTTCGAATCGTTCCCCTTTGAGCTTATATGAAACGAATTTTCTTGATTCAAGCCTAAAATGGGCTTGGATTGAGCGCCAAAATGTACTTGAGAAATTCAAGTACACGCTTCTCTGGTTGTATGACTAGGTTTAGGGCCAGGCTTCCCCTTGCGTGTTCGCGTGAGCACAGGGCGTGGCTCGGCGCATGGAAAAGCGTGTCCTCGACAAGTGGGCCGTCGCGAACTGCTATAGCGGCCCGCACGGCCTGCACGGGCTGCTCGGCCTGTAGGCACGCGTGGCACGACGGGGTGAACACTCACCTCCTCGTCGATGAAGCGGTCCGGAGCGAGGTCCGCCGTGAAGGCGTCGCCGCCCAGGCTGCGGGAGCCGTCGTCGGGCCGGGCCGCGGCCTCGCAGCAGCTGGACGGCTCGCTGCTCGCCATGGACGCCGACGACGGCTCCGGGGTGCCCATGGTCAGGGAGATGGACGGCACCGGGGGGACGCCATGAGAGTGTTCTCCGACCTGGCCGTTCTGACGCCCTCCCGGATGCGATCTGGTGTCATCCATGCCGTCGGGTCAGCTGGCCGTTAGCGCGGACTGTAGGACGATATCCTGTAGGCCTCCATCACGATCTGGCTGTCGGACGAGATATGCACACACAGACAATAAGTCTTTGAACCCAGTACTTCCAGGACATCGACGCCGTTGTCGGCGACCTTGACCCTGAGCAGTGCCGGCACCAGCCGGGTGGCACTGCACCGCCCCTACTCCTGTGGGGGCCGGGGCCGGGCCGGGCCGGTCGGGCCGCCCCGCCCGGACCTCCGCCATCAGCCCGGCGCGCCCGGCCCGGCCCGGCCCGGCCCAGCATGGCGGACCTCGGCAGTGTCAAACCGAGAATTGGTGCCTTCCTGTTGGGCCGGTGCGGCGGGCCGGTGCGGCGGGCCGGTGCGGCGGGCCGGTGGTCCTGGCGGTGGGCTGCTGCGTGCCGCCCTGCCCTGGCACGGCCTCGGGCCCTTCGCGTCTCACGTTCGTACCTGTCCACGGCCTCGTCCTTGTCCTCCATCGCCAGGTGCGGCCGGGCCGGGCCGGGCCGGCGCCGCCACGTGACGTCACGTGCGCGCCTCTCCTTAAGCCCTGATAAGGAGCCGCAGCATCTCCGCTATCAGGAGAGGAGGAGAGAGTGCACCCGGCCGGCCCGGCCCGGCCCCGGCCGCAGCACTGCTACCAGCCCAAACACAGTGGTGTCACGCGGGCTGCCGTTGCGCCTGGCTACCAGGCAGCACCTTAGCACAGGTGCGTACGTGTTGCCTAGTAGGCAGGCGCAGATGCAGCCCGGTTTACTTCACAGTGTTTGAGCGCCGTGTTACCTACTTTTCTGGCAACACTGACCTTGTTCCTTGGATCGTACCTGAGTCTACGCGCCGACATCCTGGAGAGTGCAGCCCAGTCCAGGTCCAGGCACCTGCGGAGGCTGGACAATGGCGGCAGCGGCTCGCCCACGCGGCAGGACGACTACCGCGGCCGGCGCAGCTCGAGGTTCCCGTTTCGATAGCTCGATGACGACCGGGTCGCGTTTCGAGAGGGGGCGCGGGCGGAGGGGCCGGGCCGGGCCGCTGCGACTGGATCCATGCGAACAACAAACCGGCGCGGGCTGGAAAGGCGGGAAGACTGGCGGTGCCTTCTGCTGCGTCCTGTGACTGCCGCAGCGCAGCGCAGCGCCGCCCCACGCCAGTCTCGAGCCAGCGGCGCGCCGGCGGGGCGGGGCGGGGCGGGGCGGTCACACTCTCGCGTACGCGCTGCGCCCCCCGCCCCGCCCGGGGCGCCCGCCGCGCCGCCCGCCCGCTAGGCCCTCACGCAGGCCGCCCGCCCTGCCCCAGCCCCGCCCCCACCACGCCTCCTCTGCTCCTGCGGTTCCTGCTCTCTCGCGCTACCTCTGCTGCACAGTGCTGCCAACGACCTCCGAAAACCCGGCCCTCCCGGCCCTGCCTGGCCCTGGCAGCACGTCTACCTCCATCAGCTGCTGGAGCCGCCCGGTGGCGCCCCGCCCCGCCCCGCCCCGCCCGGCCCGGCCCGACCCGCGGAGGACGTCCAGCAGCCCGGGCCGGGGCGGGCCGGGCCGGCGCTGTCGAGTTGGCAGCAGCGGCAGCGCTTCTGGCACCTAGTCATATCGCCCAGCCCCGGCCCCGCCCCGGCCCGGACACCTCCCTGTTCTCAGGCTGCCAGCCCTGACCCCTTTCCTCCGGAGGTGAGGTGCTGAACCACGCGGTGTGTTGGTGTGTTCCAATCAGTTCCAATGCATACGCCGAGGTGAGGTGGGGGTGGGGTGGGGTGGGGTGGGGTGAGGTGTGGTGAGGGGTGAGGTGAGGTGAGCTGAGGTGAGGTGAGGTGAGCTGAGGTGAGCTGAGGTGAGGTGAGGTGAGGTGAGGTGGGGTGGGGTGAGGTGAGGTGAGGTGGGGAGTGAGGTGAGGTGCTACACGATGTGACGCCGTTCCGTATCTCGGCTTTGCCCGCTTTGCCCGTAGCATTCGCAAATGAGCGGCGCGCCGACTAGTAGCTGTGTTTGGACAGCGCGGGGCCAGGCGGGGCGGGGCGGGGCGGGGCAGGCCGCGTCCGGAAATACAATGTATCTGCGTCGACTCGCTCCACCGGCCGCCCGGGCCCGCGCACCGCGAGCGATTCGGAGACAGACAGAGAGAACTACTGTGGCGCGGCTCCTCTATAATGTCGCCTGTGTGTGCCGTATGACGCCGGCCGGCCGTCAGAGTGTGCTGCCCGAGTGTTGTGCAGCCGGGAATGTCAGAGCGTCTCACTGCGCTGCGGTCTGGTCAGTCGCTCCTCTTAGCGCCGCGCCGCGCCGCGCATGGCCTATGGCAGGTACGCGGCTGTGAATACCATTGGAGGACACGGAGCAGAGGCCGAGCCCGGCCTAGCCTACCCGGCCCAGCCGCGAGCACGCGCCGCCACCGGCTCTTTAATGTCCACCCACGGCGCCAAGCGGCGCGGCAAGGGTCGGCAACCCGGCAGACAGCCGTGCAAACAGCCGCCTGAGTCAGCACTGTTAAACCAAGTGTTCAGCCGCTCATCACTTGTATGTGTGCGACTTCCAGCCTAGCACGCGCAAGTGTGCAACTTGGCAGTTGTGCAGTTGCAAGTGTCAAACTCGCCAGTTTTTGTACACTTGTGGGTGTTACACTCAACAGTTGTGCACTTCCAAGTGTTCAACTGCCCCGTGCAAGATTATCCTTGTTGATCACTTGCAAGTGCACAACTGTCGAGTTTAACACCCTACAAGTGTATAACTGGCGAGTTTGACACGTTAAATTGCACAATTGCCGATTGCGGCTAGGAGTTGAACACATACAAGATTTGTACACTTAGTGTTGAGCAGTTGCACACTTCGTTTAACAGTGAGACGAGCGCTCTTCTGTCGTCCGGGTCTCTTTTCCTTGTCGCACTTTGGTCTGACTATGCCTCACGAGTGCGATCAGGACGGTTGTGCGAGAGCGATCGTTTGGATTAGTCGGCCGGCACGGCACCCTGCCTGATGCAGGCCCGTGCAGAGCGACCCGATTTGGAACAGACTGAAACCGACTTTTCTTTTAGTGTTCGAGTTCGCTGTGAGAAATGTTTGTAAGGGTTACGAGAAAATTTTCCATGAATGTCATGAAGTTACGATATCAAATTGTAAAATTACAAAATTTTAATGACCCTTTGTATCAACTTGTCACTCTTCACACAAAAAACCTGTTTGCTACTGTGGTAACAGCAAAAGAATTTTGCGACCACTGAAAACTATTTTGCCATTCGTGCAAAATGTTTTGCAGGGGTGGCAAAAAAGTTATCAGTGTTTGCAGAATTCTTACCATAGTTGAGTTGCAGACATGTTTGCTAAACCATCTTACCCTTTGTTTGCGTGTTCAACGAGCACAAATTAGTTTTCGTAAATTTCTGATTTCGATCGTAGGTTTACAAAATCCGTAGTAAATCATACATTACGATAAATGTTATAAATCTTCGATGATACTTTTCACAGTGTAGCGTCCCACGACTCGCAACGGGTTTCGTACGCCATCGTAAAGCGGCGCCGATTCGCGTCTACTAGACCCGAATTGGCGCCTCGGAGCTCGGGTCACCCGGCCCCGACTCCCCGACTCCGCAAAAATTGGTTCTATCTCAACCGATTCTTCACCGGCTCGCTCCCCTGGCCAGGACACGCCTCTCGCCCCGCCCGCCCCGCACCACCTTCCTCTGCGGGCTCTTGCGCTCCAGCCAGCACAGGCGACAGAAGTCGGTTGCAGATTCGGTGCATTTTAAAGCCTATGGCCACTTTGTATGCCGAAATTTTATCATTCTTCTGGAATGCCGAAAATTGGTATTCAAAGATGCCGAAAATTGACATTCTAGTAGGATGCTGTCATTTCGGCATGCAAAGTGGCCATAACATTTACAGTGTGGTGTATTCGGTTCGGATCGGGTCCATAAGAATTTCGGGTCGGGTCGAGGGGGCAACCACTCGCGAAATCCTGTGTATACAAACCTGCGGAAATCTCGATGAAATCCTCAGAAATCTTGATGAAATCCTCGGAAATCTCGATGAAGTCCTTGAAAATCTAACTGAGAAATCTCATTGAAATCTTGAGAAATCTTGTGAAATCTCATGAAAGCTGATGACATCTGAGATAAATCTTGTGAAATCTCAGAGAAATCTCTCAAAACCTGAGAGAAATCTTGTGCAATCAATAGAAATCCCGTGTCGTGTACACTAGGATGGGGAGTGGTTGCCCCTCGGGTCGGGTCGAGGCGGTCGAGGTGCGCCGCGTCACTTCGGGTTGAAATCGGGTCGCTCTGCACAGGCATACATGTCCTGATGCTCTTCACTGTCAGGGGGTGAGGTAGGCCACCACACCTAAAAAAACCGTTTCTCGAGTCAAGAAAAATGATCTTGTTCGAACCTCATTTTGCTGTCATAATATACTATGCAAGATCATTTTAATACCAAGGCCAGACTCTTGATGCTTGGATCAAAGTGCTGTTCTTGCCACAAGAGGGCACTCTTGAGGCAAGAGTAAATGCTCTTGATCCAAGCTCCAAATGCATTTGGACCGAGATAAAAATGCTCTTGTCACATTTGAGAGCAATTTTCTTGAATCGAGAAACGGCTTTTTTGGGTGCAGGCGCACAGCGCTGCGCGCGGGTTGCCTCCGGTGCGCGAAGGTGTCTAGCGGCCGCTGCGCCCGCGCGCCCTTCGCAATCGGAGACGCGGCCCGGCCCGGCCCGGCCCAACCGTTGTATCGTATTCCTCTCGCGGATCGGAGACCTGTGCAGCGGGGCGGGTGGCGCTGCATGTCCGGTCCGCAGGTGCAGTGAAGGTGGTAGTGCCTTACCTCGTGCGGGCGGGGCGGGGCGGCGCGGACCTGGCGGCGCGGACCTGGCGGCCAGGCCAGGGCAGGACGGCAGCGGCAGACTCGCGCGGTCCGGTCCGGTCGGTCCTTCGGGCCTTGTTGTTCTGAGCTGGGGCCGGGGCGGGCCGGGCCGGGCCGGGGCGGGCGCGCCAGGCAAGTGGCGGAGCGGCGTAGGGCGTGGCGCGGCGCTGCGCGGCAGGGGCAGGGCAGGGAGTGCTCCACGAGCACAACGCGGCCCCCACCCTGGCCGCCGCGGCCGCCGCGGCCCCCGAGCTCTCCGCCAGGACCACCCGCACCGGCTGCGTGGGCCGCGTCCTGGAGGCCTCGAAGAGGGAGGGCCTGAGCCGAGCCGTGGCTGCGAAGGGCGTGGCGGGGCGGGGCGGGGCGGGGCTGGCGGGCGGGCGTCGCGCTATCGGTGACACCTGTGGAGGCCCGGGCCGGGTGTGGCTGGCATCAAGGGCTAATACCTCCACCAACAGAGCCGCTATCGTGACGGTGTGGGAGGCTGCGGTGCGGCTCCGACGTGCTGCTCCGCGACGCGGGGCGGGGCGGGGCGGGGCGGGAGCCAGGTGGCAGCCCGGCGCACATGGTGACTTGTCGAGGATGCTGCGAGAAGGCGTCCATTGGCTTGCCCTGACGGGTCGCAGTGTACAGGATACGATTTAGGACTGTTTGGAGCCGACGTTCAAAAGCCAGCTGCCGCTCACATGCACGTTTCCGACGACCTCACTTTGCATACAGCATCGTTGCCAGCTGTCCGTCTATGGATACAGTTGTTGTCATTTTGTCGGTTTTGTTTCGGGGAGAAGGTGTGAAGAAACTGGAACCAGATGTAATGGAAAATACTTTTCTGTACTACACTAGCCTTTACGTCAAACAAGGTAGGACATATCACACGGAGAGTATGGCTCAACATCGAGCTAAGTCTTGTTTTCATTATCTGTCTTTACTAGGCATCGAAGGCTGCTTCCAACTAAATTGTCATAAATATGGCGCCACAAAATCGCTTGCTTTACATTTTACATGTCAATAATTTTCTCTCCAGTGTCTTCACAAGGTTAACAAAAATAGCCATACTTAGTGTTTGGAATACACATTTTTCCCGAAATAGAACGAATGCAGTTGCAAGAAAACCAGACTAGTGTGCATCACCGTGACGTATTAAAAAAAGTTTGGCACAGGTTTCTGGACTATTGGCGACCGTGTCACAACTATCAAGCGAGTCCTCGACTTCTTCACCAAAATAAATTATTATTGTACAATTGACACAAAACAAATGACATCACATTTAAAAGTCAAGCAATCCTTTCAGAGGCGTGCCGTATCATCCCCACCCCTTTACCTCACTTGGACCGCATCTTGTCACTTGTTAGTGGTGACGCGGTGAGACACATCCACAGGACGTATAACGGCACCATCCGCGTCACTCTCACAGCTCGCTCCGCTCACTCACACCATCACACTCACTATCACCTATATCACTGTTTGCAAAGTAGTAGAAAAGATCACAAATCACTTTGGAGCTGATCGCCGCTCCGGGCGAGTCTCAGAAGCCGTGCCCGCCCCGCGAGACGAAACGGGCGCGAAACACAGTGTTTATCGTCCTACGCCCGACAAGTTCACGTCTCGGGGCGGGCGGGCCGGGCCAAGCTGCGTCAGTAGTTATTCACTTGCGAAGAACCGATTATTTCTTTTTCTTTAAAACAATGTTTTCGACGCTGGTTCTTTCGTCTCGTCTCCGAAGGAAATGCCTCGGTGTGGTCGAGGATCCTCCCGCTGCTCCTCCCGCGAGTCGGCCTGGCCTGGCAGCGACCTGGTGCTGTGCTGGTCCCGCCAGGCTCCCTGGGAGACGTCCAGGCAGGCAGGCGCAGACAGACGTCCTTCAGGCGGCCGCCCTGTCAGTGTCAGCGTCAGCGTCAGCGTCAGCCCTGGGCCGGGCCGAACCCTCGCAGGCGGGACCCAGCCGGATCCAGGCGCGTCCAGCACGTCTGCAACAGGCAACACGTGGCTCACGCAACCGACTACTATTACCCTCTTGTCCGCTGTCGCGTCTCTCTCTCTCTCTCTCTCTCTCTCTCTCTCTCTCTCTCTCTCTCTCTCTCTCTCTCTCTCTCTCGCACAGACAACAGTTTAGTTTAGTATACCAAAACGAAATCCGACGAAATTTCAACGTCTTGAGATAAATTTGAACTGAGTTGACTGAATTTTTCTTTGTTTAACCGTATTTAATTGAAAACGGGTGAACTAAAGAGTCTAAATTTGGCTTCCTACACCCCTGCTTTGGTGCTATGAATTAACTAACTGGCCCTTTGAATGCTCTCACGCCGAACATTAGGTGATTCATCGCGCTGGTGCAGCCCCTCCGCACTTCAGTCCGTCGTTTGAACCAGTTTGAACGTTTGAACACAGCCCCTCCTGGGTCAGCACTGAGACAAGTGATATGACACCACCAACGAAACTTTTAAGTTCCCAGCAATATAAATCAATATCTGTTTATAACGCTTTTGCATTCAAAAACAAAATCTGATTCTTCATGACGCTGGAAGGTTCACTAACGATCTGCAAAACTCCTGTTCTCGGCGTTAGACACGGAGAGAAAAGACTTGCTGTTCTAGCAAATTGCTGCGACAGCAAACTGTAAAGCTGTGACTGCAAACAACTTTGTTACGCCAGCAACATTGTTGCTGTCCTCGCGGGAACAAAAATGGAGGAGCTATATTTGCAACGAGGTTTGCTAGAACAGCAAGTCTTTTTCTCTCCGTGTAGGCAGGTCACTGTTTAGTGCCTGGTTTTGTTGGTGGTGTCAATTCGCTTGTCTCAGTTCTGACCGTGGAGGTAGTACGCAGTTTATGTGACGTTCGAACAAAGCTTTCAAACTGACCGGATACTAGAATGCCAGTAGACTTCGTGTAGCGTTAGCAGCAGCGCCAGCGGCAGCTGCTGGTCATGGAACTTGATCCCTGAGGCGATTCGCGAAGCTGCGGCTGTACGAGGCGAGGGGGAGGAGGGGAGGAGCCTGAGCCTAGGCGTCCCCCACCTCTCCCCTCTCCCCCATCTGATTGAATTGAATGCAGCCCCTCTAACCAGCTGCCATGGGGGCCTGGCTGTCACAGGAGCAGCCGTGCCGTGCCGTGCCGCAGCTGCCCGTTAACTGAACCGGGCTGGGCCGGGCCGGGCGAGCCCGAGGGCGGGCTAGGCTGAAGTACGCCGCCACGCCGCCGCTCTCCCTGCCCCCCCCCCCCCTTTTGCCTACCTCTAGCTTCCTCATTATTGGCAGTGCATGGCCCACGCCGCAGCCCTGGCCGCAGCGAAAGTGCTCGAGGCGGGGGAAACGAGGGCACCGGGCCCACCAGGCACGGCGACGACGGTCTGGGACTGGGACTGCGGTGGCCGGGCCGGGCCGCGGGTTCCACGGAGATCGCAGTCGCACACAGCGTACCTGGTTCGTTCGCCGAGGGTCAGGCCCGCCCCGCCCCGCCGTGGTCAGCCGGGCGCGGGGCCCAGCGCGGCGGCCGCGGCGGCCGACACCACCACCACCTCGCTGCAGTCGGTGCACTCGTCGGCCGGCAGCGGCAGCGGCGGCGCGCAGTCTCCGGCGGCGGCGGCGGGCCCCGCCAGCACCACGTGGCCGCCGGCGCCGCAGCTGCAGCCGCCGACACCGCTGCTCGTGTGGGTGGCCATCTCGAACTTGTCGGAGCCCGTGGCGGAGCCGGCCGCCCGCGAAGCCTCCCGCCAGCCGCCTGGAAACAGAACAGAACATAGGCCAATGGCAGTTTGAGACGCTGCGACGGTACACCGGGCCGCACTGTTAAACCGAATTGTCATGTGACGAAAATTATTGCTACGAATACAAGAGCTGTGATGAAACAGTCGTCTCATGACATACATTTCGTCACTTGACATGAATCTTTCATCACGTGACATGAATCTTTCGTCACATGACATGAATCATTCGTCACGTGACATGAATCTTTCGTCACATGACATGAATCTTTCATCCCATGACATGAAAAATTCGTCACACTGTGCTGAACCATTTGTCACTTAACATTTATCTCCCCCTTTGTGACGAACCTTTCAAAAGTTAAATTTAGCGCACTGACTTTGTCGTAATGTGACGATTTAAAATTTTACCAGTGCGGGACCCGGGCTGCTCTGGCAAAGCACTCGGCCGCATGCTGTACTCACCGACGGCGAACATGGAGTCGAGCGCCTGCGACGAGCACAGCGGCGTGTCGACCTCCCGCGTCTTGTTGAACAGCGAGTAGTCCACCTCATACTCGCCCTGGTCCTTCTTGAAGGACACCATGGGCTCGAAGCGGTGGCCCCAGAGGATCTCGTTGGGGAGGTAGGAGGACCGGGCCTGCGTTGTCATACCCGTCGACTCTATGACACCTGCAATGACACCCGTGAGAGAGGCGGGAAGGAACACGCTTGCCGTGTTAAAGGCAGCCGTGCCATAGCACCCTGAACATGAACTAAATTTCGCGTTTTAATTTTTTTAAGGAAATTGACGTTTTAATTTTTTAAGGAAATTGACTTGTTTGGTTGTAATATGTGAAAGTTCTAACGTGGAAAACTGGCTTTTCTGGGTGACTCGGTCCCGGCCCTGACTCAACTCGACAACAACTCACCACCTTTCGCGGCCGCACGGCGTGGTTCCGGTCCCAAGGCGAGCGGATAAACAGAGACGCAATGGGTTTGTACGCGCATTTCTCGTCGTCTCAAGCTCACACTGTTAAACCAAGTGTTCAACTGTTCAGCACTTGTATGTGTGTAACTTCCAGCCTAACACGCACAAGTGTGCAACTCGGCAGTTGTGCGATTTCAGATGTTTAACTCGCCAGTTGTACACTTCTCAGTGTTCAACTCAACAGCTGTGCACTTGCAAGTGTTCAACTGCCCCGTGCAACACTATCCTTGTTGAACACATGCAAGTGCACAACTGACGATTTGAACACTTAGAAGTGTACAACTGGCGAGTTAAACACGTGAAATTGCACAGTTGTCGATTGCGCAGTTGCACGTGCTACGCTGGAAGTTGCACACATACAAGTGTTGAACAGTTGAACACTTGGATTTCCAGTGCAGTCGTATCGTCCTCGACAGGTTCGCACGCGTGCACTCGCTCACCTTCCAGGATGACGACGATCTCGAACCGCTCCCGCAGCATGTCCGCCGCCGACATGGAGTAGAGGGGCGACTCTGGCGTGATCTTGTGCACGATGGTGGTGGGCCAGATGAAGAAGATCTTGTCCTCCTCGCCGTCGCCGCCGACCTGGAGCTCCTGCTGGTGGTAGGGCAGCACCTCGCCCTCGCGCGTCGTCTGCGGGAGTTCAACAACAGTCATCGTGAGGAATACTGTCATGGTTAAGAACACGGACATGGCACAGGTCTGGCAGAATTGGCCTAAACACCTGTAGGAAAGTCATGAATCTATTGGTTGAGCTCAATTTACATTAAATGCCCAGGCCCGTCAGAATACGCCAAGGAAGGGTTCGTGAGATGCGGCCCCGCATCAGATTAGCCAGCTTTACGTGCACTGGAAAACAAACGTTGCGTGCGTCACACTTGCAAGTGCGACCCCTGGACAGGTCGCATCATGTGGTGCGACCTAAGTTTCAGTCACGTTTGTGATGCGACCTCATATGTGAAATGCCGTATACCCTGGAGCTTGCGTCGCATCACATGGTGCGACGTAAATTTAGGTCGCACTACGTGGTGCGACCAAAAATGGTCACACCAATTAATGCGACGCACGTCACGTTTGTTTTTCCAGTGTGATCGAATAAATGAAACGGCGCCCACCTCAGCTGGTCAAAGTAGACGCACTTCACTGTTGAACCAAGTGTTCAACTGCTCAACACTTGTATGTGTGTAACTTCTAGCCTAGCACGCGCAAGTGTGCAACTCGGCAGTTGTGCAATTGCAAGTGTCAAACTCGCCAGTTGTACACTTGTAAGTATTCAACTCAACAGTTGTGCACTCGCAAGTGATCAACTGCCCCGTGCAACACTATCCTTGTTGAACTCTTGCAAGTGCAAAACTGTCGAGTTAAACACAGAGATGTATACAACTGCACAATTGCCGATTGCGCACTCCCACGTGCTAGGCTGGAAGTTGCACACACACACGAGTTGATCAGTTGTACACTTGGTTTATTAACAGTGTTTTGGCTCAGCATGACACGGCTTGAACGCGCGTAGTAGCGCGTACACCTTGTAAAATATCTGAAAAGTGTCTACCTTCCGGCGGATGAGCTGCGCGCGGACGTGGGCCTCGATGATGTGCGACTTGCGCATGTCGCCCACCCTGAACATGAGGCAGAGCTGACCGTCGCGCTGCGCCACCACGGCGTGCCTCGAGAAGAGCAGCGTCTGCGTGCGCTTCTTGGGCCGCGACAGCTTGGCGAACACGATGCCCACCTGCGGGGAGGACGAGACATACAGGGGCGTCAGCAGGACCGACAGGAGGACACGGCGCCCTGCGGGGTGGACGCGCGCCAGCTGCAGCAGCTGTCCCGGGCCGGGCCCCGACCTGACCCAACACCCAGGAAAGCGTGTACTTGGATCATGCAAAATGTACTTAAATCGAGGGCAAAATACTTGATAATTTCAAGTACCATGTTCTTGAGTATTTGTGCTCAAATCAACCCCAGTTTGTTCTCAAATCTCCCCCCTTCGTGCTTGAATGGAACGCAAGGGGGCCACCACTTCTGGAGTCCTGTGTACAGGTTACCCTGTAATCCACGTGTAATCCCATTGTAATCCATCGCCGAAATGCATAAATATGGAAAATATCCTAAAATTATACCATTACCACCTAAAATCAGGTATGTGATCACGTGTGTAATCCGTGTAATCTTGTAATCCTGTGTACGTCAGTAAACAGAGTGGTGGCCCCCTCGATGGAACGCATGTTCTTTGTTCAAGGCTGGATTGGGCTGGGATTGAGCACCAAATTGTACTTGAGATATTCAAGTACACGCTTCTCTGGGTGAGGCGCTCACCATGAAGGCCTGGATCATGACGCCGCAGATGCTCTGCAGGCACATGACGAAGATGGCCTCGGGGCACTCCTCGGTGGTGGACCGGCCGCCGTAGCCGATCGTGTGCTGCGTCTCCACGGAGAAGAGGAAGCACGACGCGAAGCCTGAGATCCCCGTGACGCAGGGGGTCCACTGCGGGTTGTCCTGGTCCTGCAAGCCGGGCGGGAAAGCAGAGCGGTGTGAGCGCCGCGCGGGTAGGCAACCCAACGGGCCCAGCCGCCGTGCGGGTCCGCCGCCGGTGCTGGCTCACCACTACCAGTCTTGGCAGAAAATTAGGCAATGAGTAGCCCAAACACGGTAGAGTAAAGCGGACTGCATCAGCGCCTGCCTACTAGGCAACATGTACGCACATGTGCTAGGGTGCTGCCTACAAGGCAGGCGCAGATGCATCCCGCTTTACTCTACTGTGTTTGGGCTACTTATTGCCTAATTTTTTGGCAACACGGACCACCACAGAGGTAGGCGATGGGTTTTAACTGAATTTGCACCTGTCTGCCGGGCAACATGATAGACCGAGAGGGTATGCACTCGCGTAATAGTCGGGTCACTCTATCTGTAATGAAGGCGTAATAGTATACGTAATAGAATCGTAATAGCGGCGTAATAGCCTAAATCCTCCGTTTTATACTGATTTTTGGTTCGTTTTTGGCTGTTTTTGCCTGTTTTTGGCTGCATTTGTACAATTTCGAAGCGTAATGCAGCGTAATAGACGTAATAATCGGGTCACAGATTTTTTGAGTGAATACCCCCTCGTGATAGACGTTGCCTAGCAAGCGCAATAAGCAACAGTAACCCTCAGCTCCACGCACGCTGGGTCTTTGACAGTTCATTTTCATCTTATCTTCCAGACGAGACACCATTGTGCTCACCGGCAGGTTCTCGGGTCTGAGGTCGCCGTGGGTCAGCATGATGAGCCACCAGATGACGGCGAAGCCCAACCAGGAGAGGAGGAAGTTGAGGGCGAACACGAGCAGCGTCCAGCGCCACTGCGCGTCCACCAGGGTGGTGAAGATGTCCTGCAGGTAGCGGCGCCTCCGCTTGGCCACGTTACCCTGCACCACGTTCACGTCGCCGTGCTTGAAGATGACTCGCTTGCGGGCCTTGCGCGAGCTGCCCCGGGTGCTGTTGTACCTGCGGGAGCGGAGGGAGCGGCCAGGGGTGAGTCACAGTCCAACGTGTTATAGTAAAGAGTTAGGTCCTTGACGGTGTTTACCGCGAATTTCCGGGTTGCCGTCGGGCACACAAGGGCGTATTTTTAGGATTTTTATTTGCGGACAAGGTTAAAAGGGCTGAAGATGTAGCACAATTGTCATCATACTACAACGTGTATTAGTTAGGGTGGGTTAAAAATGTTTTATGGTTCGCCGACATGCCGGCGGTTAGCACGGCAGGCGCGGCGGTGGGGCGGGGTGGGGCGGGACCGGGGCGCTCTGAGACAAGGACGGGGGATGGGCCGTCGCTCAAACGACTTGGCTCGGCCGGCCCGGGCTGTCTGGGGGCGGGGCGGGGCGGGGCGGGGCATGACGGGATGAGGCGAAGAGCCTGGTGATCCTGGCGACAACGGCGGCGGCGGGAAAGATCGGAGGGAGCCGATGATGGTATCACATCGGTGGGCTGGGGGCCGAGGGAGTGCATTGAAGTCACTTTCCCTCGGAACGGAGACACACTTGACATGCACGATGCACGCGGGGCCCGGCCGGGGCGGACCGCCGCGCCGCGGTGGGCAAGATGCCACTTCACCGCGAGCGACACGACAGGCCAGGTCGAATGCACGGGTAGGGGGTAGGGCGTGGCGGGGCGGGGCGGGGCGGCCCAGAGAGCAGCGGGATACGTGTCTGCCTCCCCCGCCGCACCGCGCGGGGCAGGACGGGGCGGGGCGGGGCGGGGCGGGGCGGGGCGGCCACATCATTTAACAGTATTAGTCTCAAGGTCCCCGTTTTGGTTTTGTTGTTTCTCGCGGCTGGTCACGGCAAGGGTTATTTACGTACGTTTCCGACAACCTCTCCAACCTGTCGACGATCGGCGAGAAGAGCAGCAGCGACGTTCTCGCGAGCAGCTGGTAGGTGGCGCCGCCCTGGCCCGGCGGCGGCCGGCCGAACGGCGGAGGGGTCGGGGTCTCGGGTTCGATCCCCACCTCCCGCTCGGCCTCCAGCTGCGCCAGCATGGCTTTGCTCGGCCGCCGCCTGGAGTGCCCGTGGTGCCCGTGGTGCCCGTGGTGCCCGTGCCCGCCCCCGCCGCCACCATTGCAAGCGCTGCTAGGACCAGACGAGGGATCACTGTATTTCTGATGGTCATGTTTATCGCCCAAATTTAAAATGAGCGACGCTTTTCTACATTGCTCCATTAGAGTGACGTTCACCAAGATGAGTCGTATCTATCACTTAAATTGAGTGATGTTAGTTGAGACGACTCAAAAAGAGTCATAGCTAGGTATAGCTAAAAATGTCCTCATGATGACTCTAATTGAGTGACGTTAATCATACTCGCTCTCATGAGTGATCAAATGTGGGCCAAAGGCTCGCTCTCTAGAGAGCGACATTTATGACTCCTCGATTTACAGTGATGAGTGTATGCGTGTCGGTGCAGTGCGGTGCGGTGTGCTAGCGGAGGAGCTCTCGCACTAGTAGGCCTAGCTGAGCTGCTGGCTCCCTACACTGTAAAACCTGGGTGTTCCCTGAGAGCACGACTTAGTCGCTTGCCTCCAAAAAATGGCACACCTTTTTTGTCGCTCTGCCACAACACACCTTAGTCGCTCCCATAATGTAGAACACCTTTGGGTCCTGTGGCTCCAGGGGAAGACAGGGGAAAGGTGCGCTGTTACTGCACACCTTGGACCTTGCATATGTAAAGAGCAGTGGGGATTCATCCCATCAATACCATGCAGTGTGAGGAACTCACAGGACCCAAAGGTGTTTTTATATGGGAGCGACTAAGGTGTGCTCTCAGGGAGCACCCAGGTTTTACAGTGTAGCTGAGCTGCTGGCGCGGGCCAGCTCCCTACGGAAATGTCATCATTTTCGTTTACCCTTGCGGAAATAATATAAACCTCGTGATATCCTCATTGGCGCTAGGTGGGTGCCGCGGGGCGCTACCACTGCTGACTGCTGACCGCCGAGGAGCCCGGCGCAGCCCGGCCCGGGCGCCCAGGGGCCCGCAGAGCAGATTAATCGCCTCTCACTCGACCGATCAAACCCGCGGTCAATCAACGTGCTAATGCGGACGAGACGAGAGAGAATAGGCTACACCTCCGCGCCGGCATTAAAATAAATAACAAAACGACATTCCAGTCTGGATATTGCTGTTACACAACCAATAATGACCGCCACTGCCGCTCTTACTTTATCGCGATATTTAATTAAGGCGCAAGAGAGGGAGTTGGGGAGAAACCAAGGGGAAAACAACTATTGAATTGGGTGTGCTAATTTCGTGAATTAGAATTGAATTGGCGTGAAGTACGGTAGATTTCAAATTAATTTTAAATTAAGTATAATTTTTTGACAAGTTTTCGGGCGGCGGGTCCTTGGGCGGGTCCCGAGCCGGGACGAGGCGGGGCGGGGCAGGTCAGTGCGCAGGTTGGCAGCCCTGCAGTATTTTAAATAAATTGGCGGCAGCATCGGGCCGGGGCCTGGTGACGTTACGGTTCCAAACAAAACAAAAAGGCCTTCCCTGCCTGCTCTTCCCTCGTGGCCCCTCGCCTGCCATTCTCTTCAGTGCCCCGCCCCACCCCGCCCCTCCTCAACCAGCCCCTCCCCGCCCCGCCCCGCCCCGCCCTAGTCCCTCACGCTGTACCTGACGCCACGCCACGACGCGACGCGCCCGCGAGCTCACAACCACAACCACCTACATGATCTTGGGAAAACCGACATGAGCCCCGCCCGAACCTGAGCCCGGAAGGTTTCAGAGGCGACCTGGGCCAGATATGAGGCCAAAAGGTTGGGCTACCGAGGTCTCTTCCCAGGTTCGCACTGATGTGAAGCTTGTACCTAACCTAGGTGTGGACCTACGCGTCCCGGGCTCAGGTTCGGGCGGGGCTCATGTCGGTTTTGCCATGATCTTGCCTTTGTCGCTCAAACCTACCCTGACCGCCGCCTAACAAAGGAACTACCCGCCCCCTGCTTACTTTTGCACGCCGGCCTGATGTCATTTTAAATGTGCGAATATCCGACGCCCAATTATTTTCCGCAGACGTCCGCTCGCGCCTCAACACCTATCCCGTCCCATTAGTCGACAGAATCGCAACAAGCTGCCCGACACTCAGCGTTTGTAAGCGCGGGGGGGGGGGGGGGGGGGTCCGCGGCGGCTTGTTTTGACCGCGCACATTAGTCGCGTCCCCTGGCGTGGCGCGGCCGCAGCGCGGCGGTGCAGCCAGATGACCCAGTGTGACGCCACTCGAGCACGCCCCGCCCCGCCCCGCCCCGCCCTGCCCCCCCCCGCCCCGCCCCCGCCCCGCCCCCGCCCCGCCGCGCCCCCGGGCCGCGTGCTGTGCTGTACTGGACACGCAGATTTACACTCGCCCCGCCCGCTTCCCGAAACAGTAGCGGTATTTCTGTCTAGCACCCCGCCCTGCCCCCCTCACCCTGTGCGGGATCCTGTCTCCCGACCCTGTGCGTTGCCCGACCCGGGCCGGCCCGGCACGCGTGCTAGGTCAGCGGGTAAAGGCCGTACGCGGGCGGCCCGCCCCCGCCCCGCCCCCGCCCCGCCCCCGCCCCGCCAGTGCACGCTAGTACCACGCCCCAAGGCTCGGTGACGTAACAACTAAGGGGTAGGGGTGGAGTTAGTAAGGCCTCGACTTGACTTGAGTGAACCGAGAGACAAACAGTCACGAACGACCCGTAGGAATAGGGTATTGTTTCCCCTCTTCGCGCCTGATGTTGTCGGGTTAGGCCACCCGCTCAACTGACGTGGAATCAATTTCAAAGGTTGCCTAACCACCAGGCGTTCCAGTCTATCCGCAGTTATCGCAAAAATGAGGTACATTCTCGCTCAAATAAGTACGATAAACCACAGTCGTGTACCCTGGTTGTCCGTTTGGGCATGATCTGACTGTGACAACCACTTCGCGAACCATACAGCAGCATTGTGAACCGCGGCACTGCCCTGGCGCGGCGCGGCGCGGCGTCGCTCTCCGATCGCCGCCACCCGCGCAACACGGCTGCAACATATTATTCTTAGGAGCAGTGAAGGCCGGTGGTGGTGGCCGCACCGCCCTGCCCTGCCCTGCCCCACCCTGCCCCTCCTGCGACTTCCCGGCCCCATGCCCGCCCCGCTCCGCCCCCGCCCCGCCCTACAGATCCTGTGATCCGTCATGTGGATCTGCGGTCGCGGCGGGAAGTGAGGATGAGGATCGGTCCCACTGCCACGCCCCGGTCTGCCAGCCCGCGGTACGGCCGAGCCGGGCCGCGAGAAACACCACAGTCCCATTTGCTGCCACCGCGCACCAGCTTATCATTATAAATTTCTTATTATTTATTATTTTTTTGTATTTTCTCTCTCTTTCTCTCTCTCGCTCTGGTTTTTCCCTCGGCGACGGCGACGGTCAGTGAACCCATCTGCAAATTGGTTTGGCAAGACCTCCGCCGCGCTCTGCTCGAAATCGGGAAGAGCGAGTGAGTGAGAGAGAAGCGCGATCCCAACGGACTGCAGGCTGGGGCGGGGCGGGGCGGGGCGGGGCGGGCAGCAGGGCACGGACCGGCTTGGCTGGGCCCGTCCCGGCCCGGCCGAGGTGACAATAATACACTGGACAGGGCAGGTTGGCAAGGCCCTGGCCGCCCAGGCCGGCGAGGCGAGAGCGGCGGCTGTCCGTCGCGTCGCGGCCAGGGCGGCCCAACACACCGCCAGGACGTTATCTCGCGCCGTCGTACTTGAGCGAAAGAAAGGTGGAAAGGACCCGCTTTGTTCTCTTGGCCGGTTGTAAAAAAGAAAAGGCTCGGCCGCTCCCTTCCCTCCCCTGCACTTTCCTCCGCGACACGCGCGCGTCGCGGGCGCGCCGGGCAATTAAACCTGAAAGCTCCTTTCGAAAAGTCGTCCGGACCGCGACACTTCCCTCCCACGGCGCAGCGCTGCATCCGCGACTCGCTAACCGGACCGCCTGGACTGAACCCCGCGCCCCACTCCCCGAGTCCCAGCCGACGACACTCTCACTAGCACACGCACACACGCACACACACCTGTTCAACCATCCCGGCATGAGGGCAGCCGTCCTGCTAGCCTTCGTCGTGATCCTGGGTGCCGTGGCGGTGGCCGGGGTGGCTCCGGCCGGCCATGCTCCGGGCGAGGGGGGAGGGGGCGGGGTGCGCGGGGCCCGCGGCGGCGCTCGCCGGCGGCCTAACGGCCGGGGCCGAGGCCGGGGCCGGGGCTGGGGCCGGGGCCGGCGGGCTCACGACCGCTCCTCGACGACAATCACGGCTAGCGTCGGGGAGGCGCCGCGACGCGCCCTGTGCGCCTCGTGCCGAGCAGAGACGAGCCGAGCGGTGCCGCGCCGCGCCTCGCGCTCTTGGGGGACTGTCGCCCTGGTCCACCCCAACCCTCCTGGGGCCCAGCCTGGCCCGGCGCGGCCCGGCCCGGCCGCGGGTGGGGCGGGGGCGCGGGCGCGGCCTCCGGGCGTGGCGCGGCGTGGCGGCCCGGCTAAATGAATTGTGGGACGGCGTCACCCGGTAGAGCATCACCGTGGCGACGTCGTGTCTCCCCAGAGTCTCCCCGGCGCGGCGCCTTGGCTGGTGGCTCGGCAGGCAGGCCAGGCTCGGGGTGCTGTGCTCGCCGATGACCGCCGCGCTTCGGTCGCCTTCGGGCCCTTCGGGCGGCCGCGGCCACACGACTCCCCTCCCCCCCGCCGTCTGGGCGCTATTTCAACCGTCCCGACGCCAAGCCACGCCTGCCACGCGACGGGATGCGCGGCACATAAAGTATAGGGACAGGGCGCGACGGGGCGGGGCGGGGCGGGGCGGGGCGGGGCGGGGCGGGGCGGGGCGGGGCGGGGTGGAGCGGGGCGGGGCGGGGCACAGCAGCCACCCGCAAGGAGATTCCGCAGAGCGCGAGAGTGACAATAAGCCCCCTCTCGCGCGCTGCGGAATCTCCCTGCCAGGCGGCCGGGCCGGGCAGCTGTCTGCCGCGACGTGCTCCGGTACTGCGACACTCGCAGACCGAGGGGGCCTCAACACGGGCAATCCGGTGGACACACACCCACCCTGGCAATCCATGAGTAATCGTCGGCACAATGTTCACAAAACAGGGTACAAAAGCTGCACATGTTGTCTCTATGCAGGCGGTTTTGCCTATAACAGGCGTAAAGTATATGAAGACAACCTGGCAATCTTGGCAATCCGGTGTACACTGCGGGATGGAGTTGAAGCCTCCTCGTCGCAGACCCTTTGCTCGTCGACGGAGCCGCAAAAATTAAAACCAACCGCCCTTCGGCGTAAGGCTGAGGCCGCCGCAGCCTACCTCGCGGCAGGGCGGGGCGGGGCATCGCGATGGGCCGCGGGTGGCCGCGGGTCGTATCGCCTCGCCTCCTCGCCTCTGTGTTGAATCGCGAAAACACAACAACAACCGGGCGGACCTCGGCCTTGGGGAGGTTGTGCCTGGTGCGGCGCGGCGCGGCGCTCGCGGTGTCCGCGCCCGTACCGCGAAGCGGCCAGGACCGGACCGTCGTGTTAACGAGCGGAATGGAGAGCAGAGCCGGACGGGGCCGGGGCGGGGCGGGGCGGGGCGCGGCGGGGTGGGGCGGGGCGGGGCGGGGCGGGGCGGGGCGGGGTGGGGCAGTCACTCTGCCTGAGTATACCCTGCCTGTTACCGTCTGACCTTTCACCCCTCCCCCGCCCCGCCCCGCCCCGCCTGCCTCCACACCCCGCTCCCTCCCTCAGCCCGCGGCCCGGAGAGCGCCACTGAAACGCGGCCCTGCCGCGAGCTTTCAGCAGCATAGTATGAGCAGTATGCTTACTTCTTGTGCTCGG